>CM074185.1:2400000-3898523 GCA_037179385.1 Holothuria scabra
AAGTAAACACTTTTGTATATTTTGGACACAAAATGGATTTTCAATGAATTCAATTAATGCAGAATGAGTGAATTGTGTCCCCAGAAAATCCAACATTTGCTTTAGTAAACGATATATCTTGCTCCCTTGAAGTGGACAGTGCGAAAGGTTGTATGGACTCAGTCTAGTTTTAAGATTTGTTGGACCAGGGAGTTGTTAGAGGACTTGGTCGGACGAAGGTGTAGACACTGAACATGGATGGACTTCTCCTTCGTGTGTAAACGTTTGCCAAATTTTAACCTAGTATAACAAAACACAGATGAAGATTGGAATTTCACATCCCAAAACCTAGAAATATTGTAGTTATAAAAAATAATCGAGATTGGAGAGGATATTTGTACAGGATTCTGGTAAACTTAGTTCAACCAAAAAAAGTGGTTCACCCTTAACCGTCAAATATCCTTTCGATCCTTCATCTCACTGCAGAATAAAGAAATAGACTGGCGTTCGGTCCAAATTAAGCTATTCTGAAAAGAAGTAGCCAACTTCATTATGCATTGCCTGTGTAGAAGGTACTCAATAATGTTTTTTGTAAATACTGTAATTTTATGTTTTATTCCTGTGAAAACAACTAAATAAAAAATCCAGAGCGCCATGGATTTATTCAGCAGGCTAGCTTAGTTAGGGGGGGGGGGGTTGGGTGGCTTGGGGTCAACAGCCCCGTGAAAATCGTCGTTCTCACCCACTGTCCCCCCTTTTGCCTTGACATTTTTGTGTTAATTGACCCCATTTTGTACTGCCTCTTTGGTAATTCCATCCCCTCTTTTTTTCTTGGTGACACTATATAACTCATCTGTGTTTGTGTGTCCTAAAATCTCATCTAACCAAACTAACCGAACTCCCCTCTGTCACTGGGATTGTTAGTGTCGATTATTCTACTTGCCATGTGTTACAAAAGTGACTAATCGCCACCACATCACTATGGCCTAAACTGTTGCTGTTGGGCTTGGTCAGTATTCTAGATTCAATCATGGATGACTTCAGTAGCCTGGTTTTACTAGTTTTCTTCGAAACTGACTCAAACTAGTACTTTACATCAGTTAAATGCACAGCTACCGTTGTCTGGAAAAAAAGTCCTCGCCCTGTTTTAACCTTCACATCCTTCGGTCTGCCATTCTGCCAATTTATTTGGAAATTGAGAATATCCAAGAAGAATTTTGTTGTCCTTACCCCAATATTAGTGACCAATACTGTTGTGGACTACTTACTGAACTAAACATGTACAGGATTAATAATTTGGAAGTCATTAAATGTGGAAGACATTCCCTACTCATCAAAATGTGATGGACATTTTCCTCGGCCCCATGTAAACACGAATGACCGGATGACGAAAACAGTGGCCAATTTGAAGAACTTAGTGACCAGTACTGTTATGGACTACTTACTAAACTGACCATGCACAGAATAAATCATTTGCAAGTCATTACGATGGCCACATTTCGAACTTAACAAAGCAATGTAGAAAAACCTTACCAGTGCAAAGAAAATTGACAAAGCGTCTTACTGTGTAAAGTTAACACACACACACACACAAAATCAGCTAAACGTGTTTCCAATATCCTTTCAATTTAAAGAAATGCTATAGCAAAAGGAAACACTTCCCTTTATGTGGAAATTTCAGTCAAGATATAAAGATATTAAATTGGTTAAAGCTCGTGACCAAAAACCCTATTTTCGTCATTTACTTCATAAAGAAGGATTTACAAAAGGTAAACAGTAGCACTCCATGACCTGCTGTGAGCTTAAAAACTTGACGAGTGAAGTAATGAAGTTGCAGTTTCTTACACTTGTATTTTTCGCCTAGGTTAGCATTTTTCGTGTTATATTGGCAAAAATCAATTTCAATGAATGCAAAGTGCCACTTGACTCATGAAAGATTTACCATCATGATGGTGAGTGTTTCTACTCGTCAAAAAGGGGTATTAGCAGAACTAGAAGTAAAAGTAGATTTTAGCAAAATGTTCAAGTTCTGTTGTAGAAGAGCTAGGTTAGAAAGTTCACGTAACGCAGGGTTGTGCTTCGTGGAAGCAGGTGCTTACCTAGGGGAGTTTAGTAAATGAAAATTCCCCCCTCCTAATTGACCCAAGTTCGAAAAACAAAATGATAGCAAAAATGGCCAAAAGGTAAAATGATCACCCAGAAGTATTCTAACTTTTTGATTAACAAGTATTGCACCATTTGAAATCTGGAAACAAAAAAACATTATTTCTCCTCCATTAACGATCCCTCATGTCACTTTCGAAAAAATATCTTTCCATAAAACAATCCTGGTAACACACCTACTAAGTAGTTAGATATGTGCTTAACGACACCCATAAGGAGAACAGTTCCTTTGAAACTATGTTAACCACTTGTCTTTCGATTCGGGCACATGACGGGTATCCTTCAACTGAGGCAATTACCTCGTCCAGCTGGACACTATTCAAATACGAACAGAGATAGCGGAATAATTGTTAATTGTTTAGCTTTCTAGCTCACTAATGAAAGAAAGCAGGGCATTAACGACCGCTTTCACATTTGAGACATTATCTCGAGGGAGCGATCAGATCCGGATCAGATCCTCCTCTTGAGATCAAAGGTTTTGCCTTCACACTTGATCCCCCGCTGTGTATAAAGACACGATCAAGCGATGAACAAAGAGGAAGTGACGCAATGAGCTCCAATTTTCCAGGACCTCGCGCGTAGTTGTCATGAAAGTTGCAGAGACAACCTTTTGTTCGGGTTGATTGGGCTAAAATTGTGTTCGGTCCGGTTATGCGAAGTACTCTTTATTCCGTTGCTCTAGTATGTATTCGTTTTCCGAGAAAAATAAGACGCAATTTGGAAATATTGAAACCTTTACTTCGATCATTATTAAAAAACTCTCGAGTGAACAGTATAATTTAAATTAAGCTTGAGCATACTTTAAAGTTAGCTTGAGACCAGAAGCTTGAAGTCAGAATCAATCACTCTCACTAATATAACGTCAAACGGTGCATAGTATGTAGTACTGTGTACACGTATTTCGCGGGAGAAACGGGAAGTTACGGCATAGATCATCTTGATCTCGGGTCACCTTGATCCCCGAACTTTCACACACGGTTTTTTGATCCCCCCCCCCCCCCGTGCGAGATCTGATCAACCTACGAGGGAGGATAAAAATCTCCGGATCTGATCCTGAGTGCGAGAGCTTTCACACTACAAAGTTGATATCGAGGGGTGGTCAGATCCGGGTCTGGTCCCCGGCTAAAAATCAAGTGTGAAAGCATGCCCTCAAAAGTGAATTTTGTTTCGGTTGGGGTCATGGGCTAGATAAATGGTTGTAATACTTCTTCAGAGGACTTGTCTGCCTTATTCTTACACAAAAATTATTGCAAGCCTAGGCAAATAGGTAAAGTTTAACGCTTGTTGCTGAGTTTATTCACGGTCGCCTCTTTTCTCTTTTGGCCGGTGAAATATCTTGATGAATATTCTTCAACCCCGTGAGTTTATTATGTTTGTTTTATGGAAAGGACCACACACACGCACACATAGGCCTACCATCCTGGGAGAGGAATCTAATCTGGTCTCTCTGCACTTTGGAAACTCTTTCGGTTAGTGGTTTCAATATACAAAAATAGTTTAAAAGGGGTTACTTAACCAGTTATGAAGGGAGGACAGATAAATTTAGGGCCACCTTCATCAGCCACCCTGCTGGAAGTGAACTATGTAGTGGTGGAAGATTATCAGGGGGCACGAAAATTTAGGGGCCAAAAACACCTCTCAAACGTCAGTGGTAGCTAATGGCATGTCCGAATTCGTTTTTTTTTTTAATTTGCTCTGCCTTTTCAAACTTCAACCAAAGTATTACAAGTAAATGTAAATATTTTCATGGTAATTTATTCTTCCGCTCAAAATATAATTAAGAGAAACGTGTTCCCGTGCCTCCCGTTGCTGGTGTCACTGCGTCGACCCTGTTCAGAGGTCTTTGAGTCTGAAACTATCATTGGAGACTGGTAAGACTATGACACATCGTGTAAGGTCCTTGTTCAAAGTTTCTCCAGTGAGGATAGTCAATACCCAACATCATATAACAAAAGTGTGCTTATTTATTTTCATCTGCAGGGTGTAGATAATTTACAAAGCAAGACAGAATAATAATGAATGCCTCACTATAGCACCGCTATCATAATATATGTTCGGCTGCGCTTTATACAGAGAAAACCTCATTGAGTAGGTATGACTTTACCTTCGTATTAAAACAAAGTAAACCGGGTGAGCACCTTTAATCAGCTGGCAAACTGCTCCGCAGAGATGGAGCAGCACCAAAAAGGGCACGGTCACCAGCTTTAGTTTTAGTAATGAGGACTCGAAGCAGGTTATTAAACGATGAACGAAGGGTACGGGTAGGTTTGTAAGGAACAATCAAGTCATTAATGTTATCCGGTGCAAGGCCATTTACAGCCTTTAAAACAGCCAATAGGATCTTGTATTTGACTCGATGGGAAATAGGTAGCCAGTGCATATCATTTAATAGATGGGTTACATGATTGTATTTTAGGGCACCAGTAATTAACTTGGTCGCCATATTTTGTGCACGTTGAGGGGGGGGGGGCTAACAAAGACTGAGAAATACCGTAAAATAAAGAATTGTGTAAGTATAACCTAGAACTTACGAAGGCATGCACAAGTTTTTCAGTTTCGGCTAGGGTAAGTACACTGCGGATAGTCCTAATATTCCTTAAATGAAAGTGCGACAGTTTACAAACTGTATTAATATGGCACTCCATAGAGACTCTAGCATCAAAACAACACCACATTGATATTGCGTGGAAAAGAGGGAGTTTGGACATCAGTGTCACCATCATTAATGGAATGAACCAAATTAATATATTTGTAATAGGGAGAGGTAATGTTCAAGAAGCCTGTCTGTTTCTGAAATTGAAAAATCCTACCTGATGACTAATGTACACTACTTTACAAGGAATTTCCTAATTGGATTTTGTCTCTGTATTTTATCATTGTATTCTTGTTAGGGTTAGGGATTAGTTAGGAACTAGCGCTATGGTAGCAAATTAGGAAATTTTATTTTAATAGTGCGCATTATCCAAGTTCAATGTAAAATGTACCCTTCTATATATGAATTAGTCCCGTCAGTGCTCGGTTGACAGCCAGTTCAAAAAGGAAACAAGTCAGGTGGTATGATGACGTCGATGAAGAACCTCTCCTGGATATTGCTATAGTTTCCCAATATATGTTTCTTGATCAGGTGTTGTCATTGTATTGTATCGATTGTATTCTTTGTTAGGGTTAGGGATTAGGGCCATCGTTAGCCAGTAAGAAAATTTATTGTTTAACAGTGCACATCGCCCCACGAATTCTGATAAGCCGTAGGGGTCACACAAGCATCGCGAATGAGTGTTATGGTTTCAGTAAGTCTGTCAGTAGTGTGATAAACGCTTCAGTTGGGATACACATGCCACCGTAGTGTTCCTAAATTTCGATTTCTGGTTAGAATATACACTCCAAGTAAAATTCTAAGTTCTAGGAATGAGAACACTGATATGAAATTTTATCAGAATAATGCTTTACAGCAGGCTGGAATCTAGTTATTAGTTACAGTATTTTTACTTTGAAAGAAATTTTTTTATGGTGTGAAAAGCTTAAATTGTAATTTTTTTTTTATAAATTTGGGCACGATACGAGTAAAGTTATTTTCAAATTCTTGTGCTTAGTCTGTGTTCTTCATATTGAGTTTTAAAAACCAAGAATAGACTGTACGACTTGACAATAAACTTTAAGTTTTTCTCTAGCTTTAGCTATTTGCCACTGAAACTTTATCTCAAATTGTTTATAGTAGGTACAAATTCGATTGTGTCGATTTTGACTACATTGCACACGGGGACATTTGAAAATTGGGAGTATTTATCAAACGTGATGAAACCTGCTTAATGGATTCGACAGGTGGTAGTCAAAGAATGTGTCGGACCAAGTGCAACGCGAGGCCAGCCAAAAGCGACGGTTTGGCTGAAAAATAAATAAAGCAATGGAGCGAGCAAAATTTTCGGTTCAATTAAAAAATTACAATATTAAGTTCCTGTTAGGAAAAGTTGGAAAAGTTGGGTGTATGAAAGAACTGTAGAGTTTCATCTCAACAATATTTTTTTTCAGTCCCTAAGTCATTCTAAACCCCGGAAAACTGCATTGACTTCAAGTCTTTTTGGAGAGGCAAGCCTTACACATTGCCCATGCCCTGAGCTGCATTACTCACAGGGCCTAAAAAATTTAAAAATTTTCTCCGTGCATGTTGTAAAATGTGACGATACCTTGCACCTTTTGGCTTTGGTTCCAAATTTTAAAGGGAGAAAGTCCCATTCCTCTACTAGGGACTCAGCGGTATATGGAACCCTAATGTTTTATACGAAATATGATATTGCATTTGCGTTATGAATCGTTCACAATCTAGCAAAAAGAGAAGAGAACTTCTTATCGATTCCAAATCATATTTCTTCATTTTATGAAAGAAAAATTTTCAACATGTAAAACTATACCTTTATGCGACCAATATATCTGAAACTGGTTTTAATATTTAATCAAAGCGTAATTTTAGATGAATGGGCATTTGTAAAGTATGTGCCCAAGATGAATGCGTGAAAAGCGTGATAATTTTTTATAGGCCTATCCTCTTTGTAATTTTCTGCGACGATCGATTCAATCCTTTCTGCCTATAGGCGCATTTTTCCACAGTTCGCTTTGGACGAATGTACAAAATTAGCCATACGTGAAACATCCCAAATGCTCAACTGGGGGACCCCTGCTCCCCCACACTTTAACGCTACAACCCACATACTTATAAGGTATAATTTGATTCAAAATACGTCCAAGATTGGAAGGTTAAGCGAACAAAAAATGAATGGCACTTGATTATCTGAGAACATGCACGAGAGGTTGGTGAAAAGGGGGAACAGGGGATTTTTCAGGGGCAAATATTGCACGTGGACACACCTTCTATGCATTCTTCGTCTTTTGTAAAAAAGCAACATGAAGCAAAGTTGGCGTTTAGGCCCTAACTTGGGAAATCGTCCATGTCCCCTGCAGTTTGGTTCCGTCGTTAAATAATTTTAAACTGACAGTGTATTTCTTATTTTTTTTTATTTTTGTTCTGAACCCTGTGCGAACTAGTTTATCAAGTTTTATAAAATGCTGGAAACCCGAAGATGAGAAAAAATTAGATACCAGGTCAAAATATAGCAGTGCGTGCGCAAATTGCATTTTTGAAGAAAATGCGAATAAAAAAAATGAAAACCAGAATTCCCATCCACAGGCTGCAAGAAAAGATGATACAGCTCTCAGTGTGAAGTACACTTTATTTTTTAATGCCCAGACTTAAGAATTTTGTCCCTTATGCTAACAGTGCAGTATGGTCTCAATGGAGTAAGCCAAAATAAGTGATTTAAAATTTTGAACACTATAATTTTGGGCTAAAGAGGAGCAGTTCGTGTAGAAACTATTCATTAAAACGTCTTCTTGTACAGCATTTATCATACTTGAAAATAAATACCAGACTCTCGCTTTTAATTCAATCTCGACACCGTTTATAGGTTGCTTTAGCATTACATACAAAAGCGTGCAAAAGAGATCCCATTCCATTTTTTCACCAACATGACGAGAAATTAGCCTTTAAGGAGTTCCGTCATGGCTATCGCGGTTTTAGGGGGAAACTGCGGTTGTGACTGAGTTAAAGTACCCGACCCCTGGTTCATATCTCCAATTAGCTGCTTCAATGAACAGCAGTTTTGATTACCATTTTAGTACAATAGAAGCCTAACAACTTGGAGGTTCAAATTAAAACTAACAGCAAATTCTGAAATAATTGCAGGCAAAAGGAGGATGCATTTCCTAACAGTGCATTGAAGGGCTGCAGCACCTTTCACTTTCTTTTGAGATAAACTGCTATCAAATGTCAATCTTCATGGCAATTAGCAAATGCTTTAATGGGTACTGAGAACATTTCTTGACGATATTATGCAAACAGTATTTTTTCTAAATGAATCCCTTTATGAACGAATGTCTCCCACTTCTACTCAGACTCTCTTAATTCAACCAGAGAGTTGATAGAGAAGGAGAAACGACGTTCAATAGTCTCTTTGAGCCAATGTTCGTTTCCGACGATAATCTTGCTTGTATCCGCCAAATTTTTATCTCAATACTTCGATACACAAAGATTGCCAGCCGAGACGCGACCCGTTGTTTCATTCGAAGGCAGCAACAATTTCCCTGCAAATTACTTTAATCTTTTTGTTTCCTAATGATGGCAAAATTGTTTAAATCTGAGGTAAAGGTATAGACTTGAACAATGCTTCCATCTAATGACGAAAGGGGAGCAATTGAAGCACCTAGTTTAACCTTTTGTTTCCAGTTGTTCTATAGAAATTCTTGTTATAAGCTTCGCCATTAGCGGAAACAAACCTATCAAAGGATATGCAGACCAGGGAGTTGCTACAGAAGGAGAGAATAGATGCGCGCAATGACTGATAAATCGCTATCATGGGAAGAGGTCAAGAGGAGGGGGACACTCCCCTTTCCTATTAGAACATTATGGCTTTGCAAAAGGGGTGGAATGTAAAATTTCCTACATTTAATTCCATGTTTTAACAAGTCACCGATCTAGGCTAGCACACCAATAGCAGAAAGTTGCCAGTTTCAGAATCTTCATGGAGACCGATTATTCCACAACAGAACCCATCTTCAAATCACGAGGTGTAGGAGCAAAACGTCCAGTTGCGTAGCCAGGATTCCGTTTTTAGGGGGGCCTGGTACATGAATGGGGAGCCTCGACAAGACGTCATGTTGGATCATTATAAGCAAAATTACGTTGTGGTAACGGAAATATAATATGCATTTCCTCTAGTTTCGGTATCTACCATAGCTGTTAATCTGCGGATCATTTGAGAATCATTTCACAACATTGGTCTTACTGAATTGTGGAATTTACGAAGAGTTACATTCACAGCTTGGATATGCGATATTTAAATTCTAAAGTTTAATGCGGGTACTTGGATAGAATTAAGATGAAGAAGTTCGTGAGAATTGACAGTTGTTTCAAAAAAGTTTTGGGCGACTGCTCTTGTCCATTAAGGGGGATTTACCGTCTAATACATTAACACAATTTTAACAAGCTCTCCAAAAAGTGCAATTACAGCCATCCCACTTTCGTGAAAACTGAACTTGTTGCAGCCCCACATGCCATGGGCTTGAAAGCATGAGTAATATAAAAACGTGATATAACAGAGCATAGGTCTCACCGTAAAATATAGAGTGACTTACCGGGAGCTGTAATTTAATAACAACTCCCTGGACTAACAACCAAAAGATGGCAAGTGATCAATGCACAACAAAATGTACACCTTTCGTCATCATGAAACAGCGATACAGAACTTTTGTGCTAATCGCCTCGACGTTCTCCTAAAATGATTAATTATATCATCATAGCTGATTGACTGAAGTAGTTCTCTTCAAAAAGATACCAACGAAAGATTTGAGAGAGGCATTGTAAGCATACTTCGCCGACTACCAGTTTTTACACGGTTCATTGTTGAGGACATTCTCTCAACTGTAGCACTAGTCATCGGTTAAGTAACTAGAAAGCTATAGAGTTTTTGGATACTTGAAAATATGCCACTGTCTATATTGGAAATATTGAAAGCACACATGGAAATTTGTTCACGCCTTCTTTTTCACACCGTTTTTTTAGTAAATATTGAAAACACTCCGATCTCCTCATTGTACACCTGCTTTTCCGCCCCCAACTTGTATTTTGTCCAATGACATGAATTGCTTTGATTGAGGTCCACAGGCCTGTGCACATTTCATGAATTGAGTCTTGTTACGGCTTGGTCGCAATTCAAACCAATAACAGCGAAAGACCACAGAAGAGCGAGATTAAAATCAACAACTTAATTATTATTCACCTCTTACTTCCTTAAATTTACAACAATTAATCTTAAATCTACTTACAATCTTTTACAGCTTAAGGTGTCACTCTTTGTCCAAGGGGTAGTGTTGTTAGCGTCGATTGTACAGCAGCACAGCGTAGGACTCGGTTCCGCGAAGGCAGGATGAAGACTATAGTGATCGGTAAATGGCGACACAATTACAACGTTAAGCGGCAAAGCAGGCGTCTGGTCTCTGTATTATCTGTGTATCTTCTGTTCTCTTCTCTCCTGTCACACTGCTTGCATGACCTTTCATATATCTGGTAGTTCTTCCAGAAAAGTCTGGAACTCACTCTTATGGAAACGTCTCGTTTGATCTCGTACAAAACAAACAGCGAACGTTCTGGGCTCAGTAACCCATAACCACAAGTTGGCTATTATTAGGCCATTACATCATACAGTAGTTTCCAGTAACTGTGCGAATGTTCTCTGGGGTTACCCGTTGAATATGCTCGAGAGACAACACCGATGCTAGCACTTTCTAGAACTCTCCACTTGCTCGTCCGTGGATTCAATCTGGTTGATGTCGTCTCGTAACAGTCTGCACCTCTCCGAAGCCATCTGCCAGTTCAATAAAAAGTCTGCCCAAATCAGAATACCACAACCTTCGACTTGTCGGTGTGTTAACCGAACGAATAAGGGAATGCATTTCTCCTACGGAGGCAAGAAGTTATACATTGCAAAAATACACTGTCATTTTTGAAATAATTGTATTAAAACTTTATGAACGTGGGAAAGGGGCTCCACAGTCGAACGTCCCGTATCGTCGTCTGACGCGTATCTTCATCTGTATGGCGAGCAATCGGTATCAAATCATGGGGAATTGACACATACCAATTTAAATCGACACCTACCAATTTAAATTGACACATACCAATTTAAACTGACACATACCGATTTAACTTCGTCAAATGCCAATTTAAACTGACACAAACCAATTAAAATCGGTACATACCAGTTTAAATCGACACCTACCAATTTACTTCATTAACATATTTGATATCCCGATTTTGCAACCCCGGGCAAAACACATGCTCCTTGCAATCCGCTAAGACCTCATCTCTTTGTACGCGTTTAGCCTCTGTTAAATGCCGATTGCTGTCATGCTCTGTTGAGTGTGGTAAGTTGCTCTCAATGAGCGCACATGCCAGTAGGCATAAGTTAGATAATGTTGTTGTTGTACATATCACTCCAGTTTCTTACCAATTGGTTTAAGTCGGGTCGACCTTTTGTCTAGTTGTGGCTCCCTGGCTTGTTTTCAGTACTCCATTGCTAATGCTGTGCACGAAGCACAACCACAGAATATTTTTAACTCTGTCATTAAAAGTCACTGAGGTGGTGAGGCCTTAGCGGATTGCAAAGAGTATGTGCTTTCAAATCTGTTAAAGAGGTAAATCGGTAGGTTTCGGTTTAAGCTGGATGGTGTCGATTTAAACTGGTATATGTCAGATTAAATCGGTTTGTGTCAGTTTGAATTGGTAAGTGTCGGTTTCAATTAGTATATATCAGTTTAAATTGGTATATACCGATTTAAATTGGTATGTTTCGATTTAAATTGGTATGTGTCAATTCCCCATGATTTGATACCGATTGCTCGCCATACATCTGACGCGAGTAGAGCACATCAACAATGGTTGTTAATTGATTTCTCACTCCCTACAGAAATATATTTTTCATTAGCTATGCACCAGCCCAGCACAATGTACATTAACTGTTTGGGGCAAGTACACATAGGTAACGACAATAGCATTTTCCTGCTTCCAGCGTATATATAGGCACGATACATAATAAATCTAGGTGCTCTCGGTTTCATTAGCTTTGATGCAGCCTATTGTGCTCAGTGCAGCGAACGGCAACGTTGTAGCTCCCTGGAGGAGTGAGGCACCCGACTAGAGCTGCCTTTTATCTCTGACTGGCGCAGGAATATTGATGAATCATAATGGCAACCCCGCATTGTGGATCATCCGCCCATGAGCTGGATGGGCCTTTTACATTTCTGTGGGGCACCTATGCCCCCAGGTCCTCCGTTCCCGTTCTCTCTTCATTCTGATACCAGCTTCTTAGTTTGGAGGACGATTTCATCAGTTGTTTGAATGCAACAGTAGATCCTATTAATAAAGAAGATCTCGGCCAAGGTATATCTTTAGGAGAGACATTTAAAACATTTAAGACCGCCCTTCTGGGCCACAAAAAAGAACAAATCCCGGGAATTGATGGCATCCAGTTTACATATTAGAAACAGGTTTTGATCAATTGTTAATCACTTGAAAATTTTTTACAACAATACCTTCTTTTGGCACTTTACCCCCCCCCCCCCCCCCAACAACGTACAGCTGTCATTCCTTGGTCCCGAGAAAGGTGATCTTATGAATATAAAAAAAATGGCGTGAACTGAGCCCATTGAACACGGAATATAAAATTCTCGCTACAGTTTTGCGGGAAAGAGTGCTTGTCAAAGATAAAGCAGCACATTGTTAACGAATTGCAGGTCTGTGCCGTCCCGGGGTACATCAATTCCCAATAACTTGTTCGTCATTAGTGATATAATTGAGCAATCCAAAGCAAAAATGGTTCTTTATCCCTCCCTTCTTTCATTTTGTATAAAGTCGGTTGTTCATTAATCGGTTGGGTTAGGTAAGATGAAGTGTCCAGGGGTGACGCCAGCGAGGGGCCATGCCCCCCCCCCCTCCCGTCGGGGAAGGTCGGAGGTTTCGTCGGGGAGGCCTAAAAAATAAAAAATAAAAATATAAAAAAATCCGCACCAACTGAATTTACTGGATGGGTGATCTTGAACATCATTTTTTCTTTCATAACACTATTTAAATACCTATCGGAATCGATTTTCAAGTACTTTTCATAGCTCATAGTTCATAGCTCTGTTAAAATGCATTACATGTACCTTGTCCCATCTTAAACCTGTGCGCACAAGGTCACCCATAACCAAGACTTTTGTTGCAGACCAGGGAGCTGGAAATTCCACGTGCAGTTGTAACCAAGGGTGGCACCCGCTGGGAACCAGGGGCCATACTCCCGTCGGGGAAGGCTGCCCTTCCCCTGTCGTTGAAAAGATCCAGTTTCGTCGAGGAGCCTTCATCTATAGGCCCACGATAAAAGATGTAAGCCCGATTAACGTTCGTCCCATGACTATCTTCTTGATTTTGCTTTAACTAGTTTTCCTTACAAACGGACGAGAAGTTGTTCAGGTGTATGCAGTGCCCAACGGTTTGCCATCGGTCCTGCCCTGAGACAGCCGAATTCGAGCTACAGTAATGATAATCGGCCAGGCCGTTTTCAGTTATACATAATAATTAACAGAAGTGTGGGAATGTGTCCTGTCCTGATAAGTCTGACTGAAAACTCATTTGAAGCCACCTTGTCGTAACGTAACATATTTTCGAAGACGTCGGAAGTAAAATCATTTATTGTCGGGATTTCGGATAGTAACATAGAAAATTCCATAAATTTAGTGGTCCTCGCAATTGAATACAGCGAGGAGTCTCAATAGAGTCAAAAAATTGATATGTTTTCATTTCTGTTGCACAGTTTTCCCCGAGAAAAAGACAAGACCATATCGCGTTACCTTTTATTTGGTTATTTTCTGATCACATAGCAGTTTTGTTTTTTTTTTCTATTGAAGTGAAACTTTCATTAACAACGCCTGCTTCATTTCTAGTTACAAGTCTGGGAAATGCAATTTCCGGCTGTCTGAGGGTTAGATTTTTTTCAATTTTCTCTACGCTCCGCGCCAACTTGTGATGAATAATTATTCTTCGTTTGAGGGCAATATGAAGTGAAATTTTATAGCGAAAAAAGCTTAAAATAAAGACTGCTTTGTTTTTGGTTACGAGCCTGGGAAATGCCATTTCCGGCTGTCTGGGGTTTTCAATTTTTCAAAAATTTCTGTGCATTTCTAGTTAGTTCACGGGTAGGATTACATATTTCAGACAAAATAGACTAGTCTGTCTCCTACCAAACTGAAACACTCCCGTACGCCTATGTCAATACACAAAATATAAAACTTGAAATATATGGGAAACCAAACTTTTTCCGCAAGGAAAATTCCGAGGCCTTAGTCTCCATAGTGTTATTCAGAAACCCCAACAAAACTAGATCACCTCCTACTTGACTTTTATCATAAGAGGGTCAGACTCTTCCATAAAGGCTCAAAATATGTCATACAATCACAGTTCTACCAACATATCCTTCAGATTCTCTAATATTTGTTAAAAATGGCAAACTTTTTCATTTAACCTTACCCAAGTAACATTTTTTCATAAAATTCTAAAACTTCCCCAATATGATAAGCTGTTAATTTTCAAATCTTTGTTCCAAAAAGGGAAAAAAATTTTCGGGAAAACTTCCACTTTCACCTGAAAGCCTTAGTACCTAGGCCTACTACGATGAAATGCGTAACCCCAAAAGAATTCAATCTGTCGCCTATGTAACTTTTTTGATTTTCCCCTAATGAAGGACAGATTCTTCAATAAAGACCCCAACGTTTTAATGGTCCTTACAAAAGCCAAATTTTGTTTTAAAACTTTTTCTTCTAAACAAACTCCAGATTTTTAAATATTTGTTGAAAAAAGGCAAAAAATTTCGGCGCGCTACGTGTGCCTCAGACTCTACCAAGTCACGTCCCATTTAAGCTAACACATTGCCTTTGTCGGGGCCTCGAAATGCTGGCCCCCCTGTAGGGGAGCTTGGCCCCCCTGTCGGGCAAATCCTGGCGCCACCCCTGCCAGTTTCAAACCAATTGGTTCAAATTTAGCCGGCCACGGCCTTTTTTCCAGTTATGGTTGTCTGTCTTGTTTTCTTAATGGCATACTTTCAGAACCAGTGCAAATTACTCGTCGGGTTAAGCAGGATTGTCCGTTGTCCCCCTTTCTCATGTCTTATTAATCGAAGTTATTGCTTGTTACGTTAACAATCATGAAAAGAATGATGATTTTGTGACTTCAGGAACTAGAGGCAAACGCATCAAATTCTTTTAGTGTGCGGATGGCGCTACCTGCGTGACTACAACTGCAAATGATGTTTTTAGTTTTGTAAATACCTAGTGAACATCCCCGTTGTTATGGCGTGGGGAACTTATTCGAAAAAATCACAGGCGTGTATTTTGGATCTGATCGTGCTTTTAGATAAAATTTGGAAGGCGTTGTTCGTTTAGTCACTTGGGTTAAAGACTTACAGACACCTTTCTTTGATTAGTTAAGTCACGGTTATTAACACTCTTGTGTATCAAAATTTTCTTTTGTGGTGACAGTGTGTAACATTTGGGACTGTAAAGCTGGTTTTCCCTTTGATTGGGGCGAAAATATCTTCATCTTGTAGTGAGGAATGTGTTTCTTTAGATTAAGGTCATGGTGGATTAGGATACAACGATCTCATTGGTAAGATGAATGCATTATTTAAAACCATTAATTTCCCTCTGCTGAATTCTATTCTTGAACCACTGCTATTTCTGGCCCTTCCCTGGTGCTACATAGGTAAACGAGGGAGGTTATCTCATAACACCTCCCTGGGTAAAGCAATTCTTCATATCTTCCCTCGATTGTGGTACAAAGCCAGACCGAACTCTGATTTTTTTGCCCTAAGGACGAGTTGACTGCTTTTTAAATTACTAAGATACTTCAAATTGCTTTAAAGAACTTACTTTCCTTTTAACAATCACGTTCCCACAAAACTAATTGCTAAGACCTTACGTGATACTGATACAACAATTTATGTCGTTAAACATAACCCAAAGTTTCCCTAGAATCACATTTGGTCCTTAGTCTTTAACTGAACCTTGGATAATAAACTGAATGATTTCGAGTGGCGGCTAACACACAGGGCTTTGTGTACTGGCGCCAAGATTCGAGATCGGGGTATGGACGATGGAATTGTCCCATGGATAATTGTAATTGTATTGAGGCAGTTGATCATAATTTTGGGGAATATCTTGAAGTTAATCTATTGTTTATTTAAATTCAACTGGTGTGAGTTATGCAAACGGTAAATACTCGTAATCATTGTGTTTATTTGCTCAAAATGTTAATTACGCTCTTCCTTCCGGAAAACCGCAGTAATTAGTATCTCTATGTAAATTACAATTTTTGTGTAATAGTGTTTAAAATAAGTTAACTAAGTAATTACTTGTAAATCTTGTAAATATGATATAAATTTAATTTTACGACTTTCGTCGCTTTGTAAATTATTCAAGATGTAAACATTTTTCCCTTCAGTACAGGTATACAAGTTCACAAACGAAAAGAAAAAAAAACGTAATGATTTTTAAAAAGCAAAGACGCCAAGCAGGAAGTGAAATAAACAATAAAACATTGGAAGAAATCTTAGGTGTCTATGTAGAAGAGCGTTATTTTCTTTTCACGGTACGTTACCTATATTTTCTGTTTTGCATCTTGTACAAATTCCATTTCACATATTACTTAACTTACAAGCATATCTCCTGGGTGAAAATCCAGTTGTGGTGCAGGTCACCTTACACACCCTCTTGACAATGTCGCTTAAAAGTTACAACACTCTCCAAAAGGTTTTTTATAACAGTTTCGGATAACCGTTTGTCAAATTGACGTGTTCATACCTTATACTACTTAGTCTACGTGACTTAAATTTTGAAGAAATCATCATTAGTTTGCAACCATTTTAACCCCTTGTTAAGGAAACATTACCCATGGCCAGGGACGTCGATTTAGGGGGGGGGGGCAGGGGGCCACTTTTTTGATTGGAGGGGACACCAACGTAAAAGTCCCCTACCCCATTTTTAAGACGTGAAACTTAAAAAATTAGGTACTACCAAAAAGACTATACATGTATATTACGAAAGGTGTCCTCTACCGATTACGATCGACTAGCTTTCTGTATCAATAATTCCACATGTTTACCTTGCAAATCCCAAGATTTTCGCACCTTCCTCGCGCTGGCAGTCTACTTTATGTTCTTTTTTCACTTGCATATTAATCATACATTAGTCTTCGGTCTCTATGATTATGTCGATTATTCGTGTACGTAGGGCACCAGGTGTGGTTTTGAAGGAGCACAGTATTACGGAAAATGAAAGAGATGAATCGTCCTCTACTATTTTGAAATAAAATATGTGGTCTTTGGTGAATGACCAGTCTGGCAAGCTAAAATTGGCAGCCACATTTTAAAGAAACTGAAAATGTCTCGGTGCACAGTGTGCATGCATCTTTTTCAGAAAAGTGTATGGTTTCTAATGCCAAATTTTGACACGCTCACATCATTCATTTGTATTGCGATTTCTTATTAAGGCCATTATCAGAGAAGTAAAATAACACTGATGTTTGCTAGATGAGAGACTTCAATCAGGAATTAGAAGTACACCTCCATCCTCCGTCTGCAGATAGTGTATGATGAAATGTTGTTCGAAAAAACATATTTTAATTTTTGAATCAACAATCTTACACCGGTAAACCTTTGCAACGGTGTCTAAGTAGCACCACACTCGTGTGTACCATTCCCCCACCCCTCCATCTGTGATCAAGTCATGGATTTATTTTACCTTCTTTGCATTACAAATGTTCCTTAGTATATTTAGAACTTTTGAACAAATCTTCCGCAAAACATGACGACTTTCGTTGTGATTCTTATTACTTATAGATTAAACTCGGTATTTAAATTGATCGTATAGTCCGTTGAAGTGATTACCCACAATTTCAAGACCCTGATGTGAAAACTATGGAGTTTTTATTAACTTAAAATATTGAAACCGGGTCACTTCTCTTAGACACCAAGTTTCGTAGCTTCATGGGGCAGGCGGCCCTGAAAGAACGAATTCGGAAATTTACTATTTGTGAAACCAGTCTACTGTGTGGGTTTGACAACTCATAGAATTCCAGAGTCTCCCATCGTCATGATTCGTCTCAAAGAAACAAAGTTTTCTGCTCCCTCGGGCGCTACAAATTGCTATACTTAAGCAGAAGTGCTCGCTCATACCTTGAGTAAAATTCTCCGAGCTCTGGACTTTGCAAGTGGAAAAAATTCGGAAATTTGCTCTATGTGACACCAGAAGATCAAGTGACACCTGTAACTACAGTGCTATTATCATGAATTTTCTTGATAAAAAATTCAAAATTCTCTCCAATATAAGCACTTGACTAAACAAATTTCGCCAGAGAGCCTTATTTCGTAAGGCTTGGATAACATTATGTAGCAACAACGATCTTTTGTCGCCGTTCAATCTCAGATTTGCAAATAGGAAATGCAAATTCCCCTGTTATCTCCCAACTTTTCAAATTTTCTTACAGGAAACCCACTGCAGAATCCAAACTTTTCTGCAAAACAGGCTCCATATTTTCAAATATTTTAAAAATGGCGACAATTTCAGCGTGATCTGCCCGCCGCAAATTACCGTCCTAGTACAGTGGTATTCACACTCAAAATAATTGTAAAATCTGGATGCTTTTCCAGCCCACTCCCTTCCCGTAAAAATGTCTAGCAACGCCGCTGTACACACATTACCAGGATAGGAGAAAATTTTTAGGCCAGATGACCATCCCCCCCCCCCACTTTGAAAACCAGGTCGACGCCCCTGCCCATGACATTGAGTAGTACATTAAACCCATTCCTATTTTAAAATTTAATTTGTCTTCGCAGATTACAAATTTCACGATTTAACATTGTATTTATTTATAGCTTGTCATTTTAGTAATTAATGAAATTAATACTCTGTCTTTCTGTAGTTCTGCTTGGAGAGTAGTTCCATTTCAGTAAGACGTCTTTCAACCAAACAATCACCACAAAAAATATCTCCACTAAAAAAAACAAAACATTGGGAAAAATGATTAGGTTTTTAACTATTAAAAAATAACGAAAGAATTATCTGTTTAATTATTTGAAATGACCATCACATCAGTGCTCGTTGTGCAGGAACGTTTTTCTATATTAAAATTCACAAAATTTTGAAATGGATATTTAACGTTTCTATGTAATAATGAACCGTCGTCTCATGATAATACCATGAAAACCATGTCGGATTATGGATGTACTTTTCTTAACTTCGATTTCAAACTGGTTCGATTCCGTCGATAATGCGAACCCTTTCGATACGCTATGATGGGACAATATCGATAGTATATCGAATAGGTACGCAATCAAAGCTAAGATAAGGGTTTTTCTGTGACGTCATCCGGAATCCAGCATGGTTTTTATTACATTTCCATCAGACGAAGTATGATTCATGTATCTGAAACCTAGACTGTTTCCCACATTTCGTAATTACATTCATATATACTATTAAGACTGATCACATAAAAAAAAAACTATGCTGTAACTCAATTACGGATTCGTTTGGTAAAACGCTATTAAACTACTTGGTTAAATCATCATACTACTTTTTACTATTACTACCTACCTGTTGTTACAAACGCCAAAGAAGAATTTAATATAGAGAGAAGCCACCATGTAGAATATTTGTACTCCTTTGGAATTTTAACACCAAGGCAAACAACATTGACAAAAATAATACCAAGAGAAAACACCTGAAAAGTAATGAAATATTAAACCAATTGGTTGTGAAACAGACACATTTGTAGGATTGATTTGTAGGAATGATCACATAATGTATGATGGAAGTTTCATTCCAGTTGGGGTCGAAACAATATGAAGTTGTGTTACGGCTTTCAACAAAATTGGTAATTTCGAGAGCGTTTAAACAAGCAAGAATTTTATATAGAACAATGTACACGGCATTAATACTCCTTTAGACTGTTACAAGTTTGCGAATTCGTTTAAAGGTGAATTAAAACACACAAGTATAAAATGGTTTCAAGTATTACCATTTGTGTGATGCTTACCTGTAACGATTGCTCTTGTTCACTCCTCATTGGCATGTATTTCACATACACTGTCAAAAATATAACCGAGGTCCCTACAGTTATTAGTGCGACGAGTTTATCTTCCCAACCGAACAAGGTTGTAAGAGCTGTTTGGGTCACCTTTCTCACCAATTCTACGATCTCCCAATACCAGAAGCTATTTTTGTAATTTTCACCAAGAAACTGTAGCCAAACTGGAATCGGATGACAATCAGAAATTTTAAATGCCCTCTTTTCATTCTTTTGTCTCTTTGCTGATTCAGGTGGGAAACAATAATAATACTTCCATAACAAGAAAAACATTACCATTGGAAAGAGGAGAACATATCCAATAGTTAATGTGATTGCAAGAACATGATAATATTTCAGTCCTTTATCGCAAGGTACATCCAAGGAAGAACGTAGGACAGTAAAGCAATGAACATTGTTCAGATCTAAACAAAATTTCAGACACGTCATCGGGTACAATTGTAAAATGCTCGAACAGATCGAAGGATATACTACAAAATGCATTAACACCGCAGTTGTCAGAACTCTGTCCTTCGAGAATTTCAACCTCCCAAATTTCTTGCCTGCTTGATTTCTTATTTTCATGTACGTTGCCACCGTAAGGTAATACAAGGATGGAATTGCTGTTAACATGAAAATCAGAAGGGCAGCAAAAACAATTTCAATCTTTGCATTAAACGTAACGCTCTTCGACATACACGTTAGACGAAGAAACATCCGTATGACATTCAATTCGAGAAAAGGGAGTATTTTTTCAACGACTGTGACAGTTTCTCTCCCTTGATATGTAACTAGAAGTTGCACAAGGACTTGGTAGAATCCTAATAAGATCTTCGTCCTTCCAGCAACAACATTCCCTAATCTCCTGTCTGTGGTTTTGTTTTGTTGGTTGTAATATTGTCTTTGAATAACCACGATAAGCCCGAAGCACAGGCAAAATGTTCCTAATACTTCTACTAAGGTTACGAGTTTTCCTGGGCAATTCAAACACATACTGAAAAGCTGGTAATAACCATGCTGACATTTGCTACATAACCATCCAGTATGTCCGGCAGAACATATGCTTCTAATCGAAATGGTAGCGTTATCAACACGCTTATTAATGCAACTCCTTGTTCGAAAGCATTTATGAATCCTTGGAATTTCCATGTAATAAGATGTGTGATTGTCATACGAATTTGCTTCATCTAGTAAATTTGCGACGAAAGCCTCATATTGCTTAATGCTGGCGTTGGGAAAATTCCAGTTCCAAAAGTAGCCCGGTTTTAGAGACTGAAAATCTTGTCTAGTACACAACAATCCCCGTTGAGTACACTTTTTGCACCCGGCGAATCTATCTCTTCTAGAAAATCCATCTTTGCAAAAGCAGGCTCTGTAACCGGCATGAGCATTTTCCATTGTTCCATCGGGGCATAAAATACATTCTGATTTAGACAAACCTGTTCCATTGGGTACATAAGTCCCACTTGGGCATTTCTTGCAATTAATGTCTTCAACAACAGATTTTGAGCCTATTTCATCCTGGTAGAAACCACCTAGATTGAGGGATAAAATCATACATATATAAAGATGACAGAACAAGGAAGCGTCTTCATATCATCCATTACATAAAAGAGCTTCTTTGCTTTTCGTCAGTTAGTTCGTTAGAAGAGATTTAGCGACACACCAACACGAATGAGTTATATAGGTTCATCTAAACGGCTCAAGTTCATCCCTTACGTTGCCTTTTACGACAGGTGGGAAAGAAGGTATGCATATACAAAGACCCAGCCCGTAGGGGGAAAACGATGGAGGGATATGATCGGTTATATGTGGCGTGATGAGTAGTAACTGTCTTGTGTGTGCATATTAAAGGAGGTAGTCTGGAGTTAACTACACGCCACACATGACCTCCACACCCTACCTGAATGCAGTTTAACATCAGTGTCTAACACCAAAATGCAGTGACAGAATTAGCAAGTTAACTAGAGCCAGAAAAAGTTGGTAGTACAGAAAACGGATAAGAACCCTGCAGAAAGGATATTTATAAGCAAATTACAATTAGATTAAAATTGAATTGGAAATGGTATCACAAAAGAAATTGTTTGATTGAAATTACATTTGTTGTATTCAAGAGTGGTTTCTCCAAACTGATAGGTCTTTATTTAATCCCGTTTTGTGTGACTTAAGCTTGACAATAGTTCTTTGTTCATATAGACTATTCAGGACAGCAAGTGATAGTATGATTTTAGTCGGCCATGATTGGGGTTTATCACCTTTCAATCTTTCACTTTCCTCGCTTGCCTGTAACATAGATGTTCGTACACTGAAATTCCGCTTGATTCCCTCGATTTCACTGTACTGTATATACGGACTCAAGACAATAAATGAAGACGATTTAAGCACGATGGACCACACTTATGTCCACATACAGTCACTAAATGAAGGCGCTGATCGGTCTCGTGTATTGATAAGTTTGTCTGCCAGTAAAAGATGTCATCGGATAATGGATGCTCCAGTAATTAAGCTAAGGTGAGCCGCTTCAGGAGAACTCGTTGCATTTTGTCTAATAGAAATGTGACTAAGGTGCAATTGTATGTATGTATTAATTATACTGACGTTGTCGGACAAGAGGAGTCGCTCGAATTTTATTTTAAAACAACAGCTAAACCTCACGGTTTCCTCAGTTTTATTTCTCTTGCAAGTACATTTACTAATGTTTCCGGACATATTTGATATCCACGGTACACCAATGAGTTACTCTAATGCATTTGAATGTTTTAAATCTTGGAGAAACATTGTGGCACGTGATTCCCACGAATCATTCATGAAATAGGGAAGACTACTAGACTATTCCAAATTGGGATGACGTTTTAAGCATTCATTTAGTTTCAACTCTCATATAAGGGTGATGTAATTAATTAAGCCCTCTCTGAACAACATGCTATGCAAGCAAACAGAAAGTGTTAAAGGTCATTAAAACATCATTAATGAACAGGGTAAAAAAGGAGGTAATGTGAGTTGTACAACAAGAGAGTCACGAATTATTCCGCAATTGACATATTTGTTTTAAGTGAACAAATCTCAACATTTTATAGCTCGACTTAAACATGTTCTATGAAAATGGGAGTTGAACTGTTAGAATTCATTTTTCATGCTGTTTAATATATATATTTGAAGTTTTGAATTGAGGTACCCTTTGACATGACAAACAAAGCAATGGATTAAATTTGCCCATCTTCTATGTTATAGAGGACGAAATACGCTTACTTATGGTATAAAAATAAAAGTTGATTTCTCCCAAAATGATCAGTTTACCTCTTGGACAGTTGATACATTCATTTTTACCATTCGAGTAAGTTCCTCTTTGGCACTCTTTACAATAAATTTTAAAGTCTGAACTACGTCTGTAACAAGAAAATCCTTCCAGCTCGAAAAACTTCATGATCTGATCATCATTTTCAAAAGGTCCAAGTCGAATTTCTGGAGAGAACATGGCACTCACACAAATTCTACAAAATATTTAGAAATTTTGAAAAGTAAGCCTTAAAACGTCAGATATCTCAATGTGGTAAAAGAAGCAGCTTGCATTTGATCAAGTTTACAAGCTTTGAAAAAACCTTTAGCTAATTTTCAAGTGTGATACCCGTCATAGCAGGCACATGGCAGGAACCCTCGACTAAGTCAATGTCAATGAAGGATTGTGTGTGCACTGATCCATGAAGCTACTCAGGTAATGTTCAGTGACTGGCACAATAGGGGCATTGTGATCATACTTTTCAGTGACACTGAAGACAAAAATAGTGGTGGTTGTCAGGGTTTATCTTTTTTTCTGCTTGGGTAATTCAAATTTTTCAAATGAGATAAAGGGAGATTCCCATCATGCTCGAATTCTCAAGCTAATGAACAAGAGTTTGAAAGCAACCGGCTCAATAGTCCTTGCATAAGTCAAACATATCCCTCTGTTAGTCAGCTAAAATCGATGGCATGTTTCAACATTTAACAAAGTATCATATCTTTCAAGAGAACCCATCGCTTTAAACTGTAAAGTTTGAAGAATCGTAAAATAAAGTCTTATCATATCTATTTTATCAATTAATTCTTCATTGCTTACTGGCATCATCCTCATGTGACTGATTAAACTCTAAAAATCAAAGGGAACGGTTACCGTCCCATTTTTTCTCAAACATAAACATGGGGCGTGATGAAAATTTTATATATGTCAAAAAATATATTTTGTGATAATTTTATATCTTTATTTACGTTTATTTAAAGTCTTTGCGAATAAGCAGTTCTTTTCTTGTTCTTTTTTGGAAATTGTTTTCATGGCTGTAGTACATAGACTTGTTATCCATTAGATTCTCTTTGCTATGCTTATCAACCCAATGGATACACACAAAGTGTACCTTGTTTAGTTGAAAAGAAAAGAGCTATATGAAAAGAAACAAGCAAACATGTTTCCATATAGTTTAATAGTTGTGTATCTGAAATGTTTTATCCAAAAGACTCCAAAAGAGTGTTTCTCTTTATCGTGATACTTGCTTCTGAACAAAACATTTATGAGAAGACATAGAAGGGTAGATATACCACCCGTCTGACTCACCATGTAAATGCTACAAATTTTGATTACTTTGTATCATATGTGTATTCATGGGCCATACAGGATACTACTGCTGATTTTACTTGTATCAAAATAACTAAGTCTTCTAACATATACGACAGTTATATATGCATTTGAAATTTATACATGTCTAATGACCAACTGTATTATTTGGGTGCTGGTATCGAGATGATGTCATCGCTTGCTAATGGGAAGAAATATTCTTCTTTCGATTCTTACTTACAATTTTGTCCTGTGCTGTCGAGCCTCTTTTAAGTAATTACAGTTTACATATCTGTGGAATTAAAAAATTAGAATTCATTGTGTTCATTCCATAGAATCTAATGCAACATTTTTCATTTGCCAGTGAATACTGAGCTTAACTTTAATTAAACATGTTACACTTTTCAGCTTGTCCTAATTTTTTCCCCCTCTGCAAAACCTCCACACATATCGTTAGTGCTGTAACACTTACAGGGTAACATTTGTGCGTCTTGATCTTGTACAGTTACCAGAAATGGTTGCAATTTCATTTCCGTAGACGTGTCTGAAAAGGA
Organism: Holothuria scabra; assembly: GCA_037179385.1. NCBI lineage: Eukaryota > Metazoa > Echinodermata > Holothuroidea > Aspidochirotida > Holothuriidae > Holothuria > Holothuria scabra. The sequence goes on from CM074185.1 coordinate 2,424,974, forward strand.
GATATGGAAAAGAATTTCGTACATTTTTCAATTGATATGCATTTTTAAAAAGTAAACGAGTTAAAATAAATCGTGCAATGCTAGTACGAGTATCAAGTCTTCAACGCAGTCGTTTTGGACAGACTACTTTCGAAAAAAGACTAATAATGATTCTTCTAATCGTCTTTGGTTTAGACACTGCTAATTATCACCAAGTTGAAAGATTAATGTAGAGTGGTTATATACACTCTACAATTCATATTAGCAAAATATTTGACGAGTATCTTATTGCTTATGACCACCCATCTACGTACAATTCAGCATTGTTGTTCATGCCTAACCAATTTTGCGAGAATTCAGCAAGTGAGTTTTTGAAAAGGTACCTGCAAACGGTGAAAAGAAAAAAGAAAGCATGAACTTATCAAAATAACATGCTGTTCAACAAATTTCAAATAGAAACATGTCATCAGCATTTTGCTAATTTTCATTCGATCATCATTTTTGGTTCTCGAGATACTAGGAAGTAAAATGAAACACATTTTCTACAAAAAGGGAACTTAAAGCACGGGGTGTCATGGATGTCCACTGACGGCCAATGTTTTGGTTTTCTTTAAAACTTACCGACGACTTTAGACAACAAAACTCAAGTTTTCTTAATTTTATATGCCTTAGGAGCAAGAAATTTAATACGCAGTAAATCCAAGGACAAATCACGAAGTTGTAAAAAAGTAAAACCTTTTTTCATTAGTGTGAATCCATTCAAATCACACGTGCTTGCTACAATTTCAAATTTTGTAGAAAATGTATAAACGCTCGTTCATTATACCTCGAGAACCGAGCTTCTAAAAAATAAAAAACCAACTTAAGTTCGTAGAATATGTTTCATTGCGCTATATCAAATAAAATTTATGATATTTAAAGTCTTACAAATGTAACATAAAAAGATGATCTCAAAAGCTCGCTATTCCTTCAGGATTGAATACTTACACTTTTTCTAACGAGTTCACAGCAAAAACACCTGGATCTATTTGTGTAATTTTATTACCACACAAGGATCTGCAAGATAATGATGAATATAAGTATCTTCAAAAACTGAAAGGGTAATTTCGGTCCTATCTATCAATTCGTATGTAATTCTGTACAAAAAGGGTTACATTAACAATATAAACATACATCATGACCGTAAAGGACTCTTTCTCTCAGGAGAAGTGACTTTTGCCATACACCACGTGGCACCCTAGGACATAATATATGCCCGACTGAGACACCGAAGTCTGCCCGATTCAGCAAGGTTCGGCTAATTGGGGGCTGTAGCTCCCTTGCCTTTCCGTCCCATACGACCATGGGATACGTGTCACATCAGATTTTCCCTCAAATGAACTAAATTCAAGAAAATAACTAAAACTACGTTTAATGATGTGAGTTTCTTTTATCATGAAACTCGCAGCCAAGTGCATTGCGTTGTAAAAAGATTCATTACTATGTCTCTGAAATAATATGTAAAACAGCGACTCTAATTTTGATAAAACAGATGTGTAACTGTTTCAAATGCGCTACTACCGGTCCGGAAGAGTCTTCCGGTCGGAAAATAGCACAGTCACTTATTTAAGTAATTTTTCGTATAAGTACAAGGACAAGGCTAAGCCAAAATTGAAAAAAAGAAAATTTCTCAAAACTGTCAATTTTTACTATGACAATTAACCTACCGAACTGTCGGTTGAAATGCAATGTTTGCAGCGGGGGGTCTAAACCTCATTCATCATAGACAATGTACACAAAGAACGCGTTCAATTTCGACGAAATAGATAAAATGGTGGCACCACGGATTTATATACATGGACAGAGCATGTTACGTGTACGTCCTATCCGTAGATGGTCGCCACCGACTGGGTCAAAAGAGGCGCGCCAAGATGGCCGCCGTGAAGCTATAAATCGTCTGATTTGACGACGACTCTGTAATATTTTAAACAACAGTTAAACTTGAATGGGAAAAATATCATATTCCTGCTATACTTGAAGTCATTTTGACCTGACCCTGCCATATTTCAAAAATATTTCAACTTTCTTGCCAAATCTTGGAATTGACTTGGGCAAGTCCAAACTTTCGCACAAAACCATAGCAGACGGCCATCTTGGTGGGCTTATTCTCATACGTACGTTAGCGACAATCTACCATTCAGTATGCTCTGTCCAGTGGCGTAGCTGGGACTTTTTCCAGGGGGGGGGGGCAAAGGTATGAAATTTCCCCAAAACTTTTCCCGGTCAATGTGTATGTATTTCATATAAAATATGCAAACTTACAAGTATAACAACATTACCATGTCATTTTGTAATATTACCTGCATTTAATCTTAAAGTATAACATAGAGAAATAACAAAGTATATTATTTTGGTAAACAATGTCTGGTTTATTGTATGTACTAACGCAGTTGCGTACGCAGGATTTCTCTGAAGGGGGAGGGGCATGCATTATGGTATAGGGGGAGGGGGTCCGGAAATTTTTTGACATTTTCAAAGAGCCTACATGCAAAATGGTGCAAAATATTCGACTTTGACAGGAACAGTGTTAAAAGTTGAATCGTGGTGGTTCATGAGGATAAAACTGAAACTTTTTGTGCCTTGACATGCATTTCTTTATGCCATTTATGCTACCTTACGAAGAAAAACTTGTCATTAAATTTGCACACTATTAGGAGTCAAAATAAAAGAGCATTGATCAGTATTTGTGGTTTTTCTTGGCCACAAAATGTTATTTTGTCATAAAGATTATCTAAGCGGGGCGCCACCATTGGTTGGCGCGGAGCGTAGATAAAATTTGGAAAAATTAGACCCTATAGATGGCCGGAAATAGCATTTTCCAGGCTAATACGAAGAATCTAGCCAGTCGCTTTCTTCTTTTGTCGTTTGCAATAAAATGCTCACTTCAAAATATGTTCGCAAACTGCAAAGGGATCAGAGAGTTAAGAGTTAATTTTACCCCAAATATGTAATTTTGCCCAAAAGACAGAGCGAAGCGCCACCATTGGTTGGCCCGGAGCGTAAAAAAAAATCAGACCTCAGATGGTCAAAATAGCGTATTTATGCTTGTAAAAGAGAAACTAAACATGTAGTCTTTCTTATCGATACCACCAGTGGACAACAGGGTCTACCTTTTTAAGCAAAAAATGGAATTCGACAGAATTTGCCTAGGTCTATTTGTAGGAATTATAAAAAAAAATTGGCATCACTGAAAGACCTTGCAGAGATAATCCTTCCCCTTTGAAAATGTTTGAAAAATTGGGTGTCCTTATAAGCAATCTGGTGCCACATATGCTATCTTTTGAAGTAAAATCTGTGTTAATAAAGTTACACTACGTATTTTAAGAACAAAGTAAAATGACATCTGTGAGGGGGCATGGCCCAATGGTTTCCCCTTCGCACGCCATTATTGGCTCGATCACACAGGATATCCTGTGAGAAAAGCAGTCTGTTAAGTGTAGCAGGCTACGAGGTACTCATTGCTCATTTATTGTTACACTCAAAGTAAGCAGAAAGCTATTTCCCGAACTAGCTTGTAAGCCTCCAAGGATTAGGCTAAGTAACAAAATCTTAGTGTGCCAACGGATCCCGTTAATTCTAATTTCTAGATTAACTTTCAGTTTATCGTTGGCCATGGATTGTTTCAGCCCCATCCATCGTTGTGTACACAGAGTAAAATCGTACAGCTACTGCTAGCTTGTAGAAGAACATAACAACCTCGGGGTCTACGGTAGTGACTCGTCAGTTTTCACATCCTTTTACTGAATTTCCAAAGTATCACCTGAAGAACAGCTTCCTGTGCACTGAAATGCACTGATCATAACCCCCGTGTGTATAGAAGCACAAGAGAACATTCAATCTGCTGCGTGGCGAGTATATTTCTGTGGAACACGAATCGGGCCGGTTCATGCGACACTGACGAAATCTGAATTAATTTGTTGCATGAAAATACGAATTATGTATGAGGAATGTCTCACAATATCTTATTCTAACAAAAATTTTGAGAAATTCTTTGTGAAATTTATGTAATAATAAGGAGATTCATCAAATTTCCCCAAAAAATTTTCCAGGGGGGGGCAAGTTGCCCCCCTGCCCCCCCCCCAGTAGCTACGCCACTGGCTCTGTCCATGTATAGGAAGTCCGTTGGTGGCACTCATGAACAGTTTCTTCTCCCCATCGAGGGAAAAGACGATTGTTTCATTCGCTGCAATCTCTTTAAAGTGTGCATCAATTCAAAAAATTCAAAAATATATATTTAAGAACATGAAAATTAATCTTATTAGTCTAACTCCCATCTTCATAGCACATTCCTGAGCTGAGTTATAAAATGTTGAAGTTTATTCACTTAAAACAAATTGATGCATTGCGCAATAATATGTGATTTTCCTGTTGTACAACTCACATAACCTACTTTGTTTCCCTTTAAAATAAAAAAAATGTTTTTATGACCTTGAACACTTCCTGTTTGCCCTTCATAGCATGTTGTACAGAGGGCGCTTACTTAATTACATCACCTCATAAGAGTAAGAGTGATGTCACACCTTGGTACAAGGTGCAGTAACATTCAGAGAAACGAAGAAATACAAGGATTGTAATTTGCGTAGTACAACAATGACATCACAAATGATTGCGCAATATACCATTTTAAGTTGGGTGAATAAACTTCAGCATTTTACATCTCAGCTCGGGAATGCCCTATGAAGATGGGAGTTGGACTGTTACAATTCATTTTTCATGTTTTTTTTTTTTTTACTTGAGGTACACTTTAGTTGATAATTGGAGAGAACTTGGAGGGTCGTATTCACATCTTAGAGCTATTCTTTCTACCCCTGCCTACTCCAGTTTCTAGTTTGTTTTTCTACAAGGAATATGGCTATTCTGGACTAAAATTACTCGCCGGAGATGTTATGAAGGGTTGGTTAAAAGCATTGAGTGAGCCAAAAGTGTGTAGCATTCGGCAATATTCTTAAAATACTTACAACATGTGTAGTTTGGGAAGCCCAATAAAAACACCTTTTTGCAAAACCGTCAGTAGGTTATAATTCAAAAAGAGGTACATCACCTCATGAGGCACTTCGTTTAAATCGAACAGTCGGTCTGGAATCTCCTTAATGCGATTGTTCGAAAAATGTCTTAATTGGAAAAAGAAAAGTTCTAGTAGTCAGTACAATACTATCGTTCATGAGAGGTATATACCTAAGAAGTCAACAATGTACAAAGTGAACTCACACATTACGACAAATTTAAAATTTTACGCCTGAACTTTGGAATTACTCACATTTCATTCAGCATGCAGACGTGGTGGAACAGGTCTTTTGGTATAGAAGAAATGTTGTTGTCTGATAAATCTCTTTATTGGAGGTAAGAGGTATCGCATTGTTTAATGTGAATGTTATTCGACGCTGTAATGTAGGTAACAGTAATGATGACTGATCCTTAGTAACCTAGTGACGGGTAAAGGGCCAATCGTAAAGACGAAGACTTGGAAGGGGATTTGGGGGCGTAGGTGTTTGTTGCATGAGTTCTAAACCACTTGTGACCAAGGTTGCAGCTCGGGGCTTGCAAACCTCGTGGGACTGTGGAACTAACTGAAGTTTCCTGGTTGGTCAAAAGTTGTGACGCACAGAATTAAATAAATATTGATGAATGTGCTGATCTAAATGACCAATGGGGAGGCTGTAGGGGGTGCAATTGGCCACCCCTTGAAAAAAAAAGGGATACAGCGTACACGTGAAACTAAGGCGAGGTAGTTTGTCATGTTCACCTATAACACGTGACGGGAAAGAGGGAGAACCCTGGGAATCTAGGACAAAAGGAAGGGAGAGTTGCTCGCAAGCAACAATATTGCGTCTGTGTTAAAGGTCATGAAGGAAGCACCATACTCCATGACACTAACAGATCGAACTGTAATGTCATTTATAGAATAGAAGCATCTATATGAATAACTTCAACAATGTGTTCTGTCTTCGGAAGAACAATTCAAGTTTGGAAATAATAGGAATTGAAGAAGAAGCCCCAAAGTTACATTTTTGATACTATGTGGCTTATCCCTCGATAACATATACGGAAACTGGTTGTGTAATTCTCTGATGGAAAGTTCATTCATTAATTCATAAATTTATTCAACACTGTACAGAAATTAACAAGAAACATTAGCAGATAAACAACAAAAGTGTGATAAGGAGTGCACTTAGAAACTCTCTGGATCTTATCGAGAAGTGTCACTCCTCAAAAGAAACCAAAAAACACAGTTACATAACCATTTCACCTGGCCTAGTCGAACCCCACTCCAGAACAAAGTCACCCTGCCATCCCAATTTCAGGTACCCTAATACCTAACCAATCCCAGTTACCCATCCCTGAAAACTAAAAAGGTGCGGATATACGGTAAAGACGGTAGGGAAACATGGAAATTAATACAAAGGATTCCAGAAGAGTAGAAGTTGCATGAGAATGTAGTAGAGATTCCCTATTGGAATGACATCTTCCCTCTAAGATTTCCAAACCGTACACACACTTCGTGCTTAATTAACAATGGCGGCGCATTAAGGCAGTTTTTGAAATCACCCTTTGGGATTTTCCCCAGTTATTGGCTCTGGTGACCTTTCATTCACTATTAGTATCAGATTTAAGTGGGAAGGTTTTAGAAAAGAGATTCAAGGATTAAATTTGTGTAATTGTAATTGTACTTGAAAATAATACTTAGTATAGCGCACTTCACAACCAAAGGTTTTCTGAGGCGCTTTACATAAAAAAAGAAATCTACTATGTATTAAATGCTTCATTAAATAGGTGGGTTTTTAACTTAGCCTTAAAAATTGTTAAAATTGAACTAAGTTTGATGTGTGACAGAATATAAATTAAAAAGATTAAATTCTTTTCAACGGCAACATTATTTGATTGACAGGTCGTTATTTTGCTTTTTGGTGATTATCTGTCAATATGAATATTTGGAATAGGCTAATTATTTCGAAAATACGAAATAATATTTCAAACATAAAAAATATTGTTTCGAAAATGAAATAATATTTTTTCCTTTCATGTACTTTTATGGGATTCGTAATTTCATGCAAATGACCATCCTGATTTTTAGTAAAAATGCTGGCTTTAAATTACTGAAAATGCATCGCAATTGTGCCACAAAATTTAATTTCTCACCTACGTTTCTTTCAGCTTTTAACAATTGTTTCCATAATGGAGAGACATTTTCGTTCGAAAAGTGAGGTTCACAGAAATGGTGTCAAATGCGAGAAATAGCAGCGAAATGACTAACGTATCTTGGTATTGTCATTTTATAATGCATCTTTGATCCTAGTTGATATAAATATTAAGATGAACAAGAAAAATAACAATTTTCGGCGAGTTTGACGCGCCGCAAGTTGTTATTCCTGATGTAGTAGGGCTCATAAATCCGTTGCAGGTAAACTTTTCCGGGATCTGGAAATGACGCCCCTCCCCGAAAATTATTTCTATGGAACTGTGGTGTTCACATTTTTTTTAAAAAGACGGAAAATCTACTACAAAGTTGTGAATTGAAATGAACTTACAAAGTCCCCAATTTAAGTATGTTCCATAACATGTTATTAGGTATTGACTGAAGATTGTTTTCCGCAAAGACCCTGAATTGTAAAAATAAAAGAAACTTCTGTAACCGTTTAGTAAAGGTGACCAGGTATCCTTAAGCCATATAATGTATACTGCCACCTTTTCTGGACACATGTATCGATACAAACTGCCAAAATACCTCGAAACTGTGTCCGACATTGCTGGCAACATGTACTTTGTTGCAGCTGCTCCCAAACACACCTATTCCTTTCAGAAATCTCCATGTTCCTTCCAAAATTCTGCTTTCCCGATCATGTCGGCAACATTTTGCTCTTATGTCGCATTATTTGCCGACGTGTATCTTCACGTCTAGTGTGCACAGGGACAAAATTTCTGTGTCCATTCGTGTTGGCAACATGATTATTGTTTCGATACATGGGTCTAACAATGTTGACGGTGTACACAAGCCTTTAGCGTAATCATGATGGTTTGTGTTGAAAAGCTGATTTTCATTAAAGGCCCAGTTCTCTAACCCCAAACAGTAGCAATTCTCCTAACCTTCTTACGTAAGCCCCTCCCACAATTGTCTGAAGTTCACCCTTATCCAGTCACAATCTCAGTTTATTGCTTCAGGGTGAGTATAGAAAAGCTCTATGTGTATAACCAAAACAATCTCAGTACAGTTCATGCTGCAGAATATAAGCTTTGGTAATCTGCATCATTGAATTAACAGTCAATCAAAAAGCTGGGCCAATGGAGAGTTTTTGTACCCCCCCCCCCCTTCCTGCAAGAAGTGTAGTTTGGGGTGAGAGAATTGGCCCTTTAAGTAAGTATTTAACTTCAAAAGCATTTGATTACGGAAATTAATTCTAAGTAGTTTTGTACTGGACTGAATTGTGTAATAACGACACCACACTTAAATTGATGGCACGATAATTTTTGTTCTTTCTTTAAAATGTACGTGTACACACTGCTAAGTCAAATAGAGTAGCTCTGGGTACTAAGTCTACCTTCAAAATCCAATTCTTTGTCTTATCATTGTGACCAGAGGTTTCCTACACTAAAAAACACAGCGTACCACTTAATCAAACTTGGACGGATCTATGGCTAATCTCTGCAGAGTGAATGAACAGGGGGTGTTTACGTACAATTAACATGGTAACGAGTCATGGGTAAGGCGATTAACATGTTGAAGTATTATTGTAAATACAGGATGAATGTGTTAATCCTATGCATGCTTTAACACTACAAGGAGTTAAACATTTGCAAACATATTTGCGTACACCATTTTATTAATGTCAATTAAAGGAAACTAAATCCTATCGCGATCACTGGATAAACTGCAACACTCACAGAAATATTCCTCAAAGTTTTAGTGAAATAAGAGCTTAAGAAGATTTAAAAGCAATTTGCATACGCAAGATCAGACCAATGTTCAATTTGCCGTTCGTTTCATTGTGTGGTTGCGGAAGAAACGGGTTAAATATACATTGTTTTGCAAGACTTTACTTAATTGCAAAAGATATGTGCACTTTTACAGGAATGTTGTATAATCTTTACATTCATTAATAATATTGCTATATATTTATCAACGTGACGAGTAAAGAGCAAGAATGGTAATCATACTCTTAAAATAAAGTGAGTTGCTCCATGTTCTGTCCTAGAAGCAGAAGGACCTTAAAACAATTTTAACATATCTTTTTCAGTATTACCCAGGCAGGAGACTTTTGCAAGTAAATTAAAAATAATCGAAGAATTAAAGGGCAAGAGCAGTCACCCCAACTTAAATTATTGTAGTTGACTGCCCTATATCATGGTTGGCTCATGGGAGTCAACGGACAATATATTCCCTTTTCAAATATGAAAGATATACTGGTGTAAACTCTTGGTTTACCATCAATGCTGGGGTCTTAAATATTATGAAAGATACTTTGCAGAGAAATAAGAAATAAACTGTGAGATTTCACTTTAGCTTCAAAGTAATTTTGGGGGTGACTGCTTTTGTCCTCTAAAAGCACAGTTCTCTCACCCGAGACAGTACCAATTTTCCTAACCTTCTTACTTAAGCCCCTCCCACAATTGTCTGAAATTCATCCTCATCCAGACACAGTTTCAGTTTATTGCTTCATGGTGAGTATAGAAAAGCTCTATGTGTATAATCAAAACACTCTCAGTACCGTTCATGTTGTGTAATATAAGCTTTGGCACTCTGCATTGTTTGAATTAGCTGTCAATCAAAGAGCTGAGCCAATTGAGAATTTCGGTATCCGGGTACCAATATTGTAGTTTGGGGTGAGAGGTTTTGCCCTTTTAGATTCGGAAGGTATTTTAAATAAAAATCCATAGTCCTTGAGGATTACTCACAGTTCCACCATAATAAAGTCCTCCCTAAACACCTGTCCGTTCAGTGACATCAACTGGTTATCTCTTAGTGTTCTAGTATATGGAGAGTCACAATACAATGTAGGCATCATTATTGTTAACTGAAGTGGAATACCTGGAAGAATCATATAAGGTCTTTGTCCCTTTGTTGTGAGCAAACAAATCGTTGCATTTGGCCACCCTTTGACCTCCTCACTTTACTGGTTTGAAATTCATAACAACATCGAGCTTGGTAAGGAGAATTGTCTGACCAAGAATCTGTAAGAGCCCTTAGGAGGCTGTAGGATATCTCTTAATTGCAGCTTCCTAATCTGACTCTTAGCAGTAGCGTCTCTGCCTGTCAGACTTTGCTCCCGTGAAGGGAGCAAAGTCCCTCTGACGGCTTTGACAGGGACGATCAGCTCAGACCACCGGGTCGAAAAAGGAGAAAATTAAGGAAAAAGGAGAGGAAAGGAGAGAAATCAAACTAAATTGGGAAAAGGCAAATAATATAACTTCAGATCAAAGTGACTGGCAAGTTCTGTTCCTTTCCTTAGAGCCTTTGCATGTTGCAAGTATATAGCCCACCCCCTGAAACTGTGTGCAGGATATCGATAGACATCGGCTGTCAAGTATACAAATCGGAAAAAATCGACCGGTGGCGTTTATGCTCCAATCACAATTTATCCCGATTGGTTTACTACTAGTCCCGGAGGGGTGTTTGGACTATCACCTGCCGGATGTCGGATACTGTAAGTCGACCGGGCTCTGCCGATATCTGGTCGACTTACGGTCGAATCACATATAAAGTACCTGTGCGGGGTCCGGTCGTCGTCTCCACGGCGCTAGACACCGAACGATGTGTCAAATGCCTCCCGGATAGAGTCACACCACTTTTCTGTTGAAAAGGTATTTATCTCATTTCCGCAGCGCCTAATTTTTTGCCAGAGGCCTTAAAATCCGGCAGCCATTTGACTCTGGCATATTTTGCATTATATAGAAAAACTCCATAGTGTGCCCGAGTTCTTAAACAAATTTTATAAAGCGGTCACTGAAAAATTTCCATGGAAATTTAAAAAGTGACAACTTTGGGCCGCTCATAAAAGGAGATTATTCCTCAGCTTAACTCAGAGGTCTTGCTCTTTGTCAGAAACAGTAGAAATTATTCGGTTGAGAATTGCAAGAAAATTGTGGAATGTCTTCGAAAGCCAGGTTACACGGGTGAACGAAGAGTGTTCAGGAGCACAGTTTAATAATTTGCCTGAAAATAGTAGCGGTACACTTATTTGGTTAAGGTAATTTTGCAATTTTCTCATTGTTTATTAAGCTAAAGTAAACAATTTATAGCAAATTGAACACAAACTCAAAATAAACGACCCTAAGATTCGACTGCGGAGACTGTCTTTATGAGAGGAAGTTCCATTTGAATTTTTTTTTTGGCAGTTTCTATGAACAAAATTGATTGAAACAATTGGTTGGAAACTGGCCGTAAAACTTCAACTAACTAGCTATCCAACCGACCAACCGACCAGCCAACCAGCCAGCCAGCCAACCGACCGGCCAGCCAGCCGTCCGGCCGGCCGACCGACCGACTAACTTACTAACTTAAAAAAACCCCTCAAAATCATGACTATTTACATTATGCCTATTATCTATAGGGTATAGCATTATTGGGGTGGTGCAACTGTGGTTATGCGACTATAGCTCTATGTCAGTGTTATTGTAATGAGATGCTAGTCATAGGACGAAATGTCTGTCTTTAAGGGGATGTTCTATGGCTACCGACAATTGGTTGATTACGCCAATTAGCCGCTTCAATGAGCAGTAGTTCTGTAAACCATTCTATTGCAAAAGAAGCCTAGTAATAACTTAGGGTTAAAATAACAATTTACAACGAAATTTGAAATAAGTGCTAGCACAATAGGGGTAAAATTACTCGTGGTGTTTTTAAAGGCTAGATCCTTTTCAGTTTATTCTGAGATAAACTGCTACAAAAGTCAACCGTAAGTATTAAAATTAAAATTAAACTTTACTTACACAATTTCTATATATTGTGTTTTCAGGAACAGTTTGTCTGGGAGGACCATGATCCGGTTATGACATAATGCTCTAACAAAAAGGAAATAAAATCAAACTGCTTTATTTGCATAAGAAAGGCCTACTTGAAATATCTATTTCGTACATCAACTAGGTGAGAGATGAAAATGTTTTGTTTGTGTATCTCAAGTGAGTGCAATGGAGTTGTTATGATATATTTGAGCAATTTCCTTTTTCAAGTTAATTAAATTCTCTGAGATAAACAATGTTTTCAGGTAACTTTCCTTTAAGCAAAAAAAAAAAAAATAGAAACCCGGAAAGGTCTGAATAGCAGAGAAAGGCGGTGGAAGAAGAATTGATGAATTTATACAAATGATGGGCCATTTCAAACAAAATCTGCAATGGTGTTTATTTATGGCTGCTAAATCAAAGGCATGTGAGACTAACTGGCAAAACACAATTTCAATTAGTTGGAAATAAATAGTCGTAATTTACACAAGAAATCACTCAAGCGAAGAAATATTGATAGAGTTATACTTCTTTGGTAACAATTTAATTTGTACAGAGTTTGGAATCCCCAACATTATAGACAAAATACTTACACAGTTATTAGTAAGGGTGTCTCGTCAAAAATACCTCCAGGTAACCATGTGAGATTATTGTAGCTTAATTCTCTTTTTAATGAAATAAAGACAAATATTAAACATCTGCAACTTTTGGGAATGCCAAAATTACTTTGGTCAAAGATTTTGCGTAATGTATATGATTCGACTCAATTTAGATTATAAAGGTATTGCAGGGTAAAAAAAACCCAACAAGAACTGACAAGAATGTTCAAATAAGGCAGGACATGTGAGCTTCAGAGTTTAGCATAGTCTGAGTATTAAATTGTCAAATAAATTAATAAGTCAAATGTGAGACCACATGGAACATGGTTATTCTAAGACAACGAATACACCCATACATTTTAAACAGTAAATTCTATGAAAATTGTAATCAGTTGTTTTGCGCGTTATTCACTCTCGGCACTATACATCTGACTTAATTTGGTAAAAGTTACAAGAGAAAATTAGTACACGACTGTTGCTGCAAGACTAAGATACACTGCGTCATGTACAATTAAAGCATTTCAAGGCAATTGCCTGTTGCAGAAGAATCACTTAGTTCGAAGTATGTGTCTGGATGACAATGTTGGCAGTCATTGTTTCTTCTCTATTCTTACAATAGTGATCTTAAGATTGTTTTTTCTCGCATAACAGGGAAAATGAACACATTTAGAGAGCTTTTAGACTTTAGTTCCATCCATAAAATACATTTTTACCAATGAGATAAGTACAGCACTGCTTGAAACATTAAACTATTTCGTTTTTAAGGTTTAATTTTAACCATGAGTAAAACAGGGAGTGGTGAATAACCCCATCGTCGTCATCATACTCTTCAAATGGAATGATGAAGTGTAAATAACATACATTTCAATACTTACAGTTGTTGTAAATATTTAAAGCCACTGAAATCTCCCTCGAAAATCTCTAAATGGTTGTCGTCTAAGAACCTTTTAGAAGGAAGTTTCGGACGACATTTGCAAATGACAATACTAGTTCTCTTCTTTTCTGTGTTACTTACAGGCTACTAATTAAAAAAATGCAGTTTGACCAATTTTATAAAATCAATTTGTAAGGAAACAAACGTTTATCAGTAACACCCCAACAAAGGATTTATGATGATTTTATCGAAAATGTTTAAAATATGTTTCATAAGAAAGTTACTTTTTTAATCACAAAAGTAACTTTTTTCATTTAACAGTATGTTTTGAATACGTGTCTTTTATTTTCATGGCAGAAGTTTTTTTCATTTTAAATCCTTCCGAGTTTCTGACTGTTAGGACTGCATCAGACGAAAAAAGATTTTTCTAAAATTTTAGGCCCTTAAAGATCTGGTAGCATGAAAATTACAAAGTTGGGTACTTGGTGTGGAAGGAATATTGCCGCAGTTCGAATCAAAATCGGTAAAAATTTGACCATTTTAGAGGGAAATCTCTGATTTGCACTTGATCATGCATAAAAGTGTGATGTTAAGGTAGTGGCATGCCCAGTGGTGTCGCCAAAGGGGGTGGAGGAAGGGTACTTCCCCTGGAAAACCTTGTGCTCCCCGTGTGCTCCCTGTGTGCTCCCCGCAGTGAGACTTGGGACGGTTCCAAAAGCATGTCTTCTTAACCAAATTTCGAGTAAGTTGATACTTCTTTGGACGAAATAAGGCAACATTGTTTTGTTTGTTCCAATGGAAAGATCGTGAAAACACCTGTGAAATGAGTGGTTGCTTTTTTTCAAAATATTCTGTACGCACTGCTCCAATTGAAGGTAGGATCAGGTCCGTCATATAGCCTGTCAGTCAGGATTACATGCTTCCTTAGAGACAATCACATTTCACATTGAACTGCCCATTAACTATTGACCATTTTGTTCAGCTCCCCTCGCCCCCCGCTGTTTTTCAAAATGTCTGCCAGATTCTCCACTGGCAATTTGTTTCTAGTAAAGTCTCACTGTAAGTTACCCAACTTATTTTTTAAACCTGATTTTAGTCAAAGGGGTTAATCTCAAATGACGACTTAAATACCTCACAAATACCCTAAAACCCAGGAGCTTTCAGGAGACTTCGCCCTGGATCCTCACCGGGGCTTTGCTACTGGACCCCTAATAGGAACTTCAAAGCGGGCTTTTGGACCCCATCCGTGGAAGCATCGCGCTTCGCGGTCGTTGCGACCTCCGTACTCCCAGTACGTCTAGCAGTTACCCCTGCAAAATCCTTGTGCCCCTTCAGTGCCCCTAGAATGAAAGTCTCTTTTCTAGGACGATTGTAACAAAAGTATTTTATGATGGTTTTATTTTGAAAGTTTATATCGTGTCCATGATAAACATCAGTATCAATTCCAAACCACAAAATACCCGATGAGTAATTAAAAATGAACAGTTAATATCACATAACAACATTATTTTTGCATAAGCAACCATTTGCTTCATACACATTCAAATTTAAAGAGGTTTATCTTTAGAACCGCAAGAGATACTGACATAATTGCACACTATTTTTTCTCAGAAGAACTTACTCTTTAATTGCCAAGAAAAATTCATTGCTTTTTGCTGACATATCACACTACCTTTAAAATGAGATTAGGAAAGTAATGATTATATCATACAGATAATATTCCTTTATTTGTATAATACGTTGTAAGGTAAACATGCTTCTCCCCTTGTTACTGTTGCCTGGACATAATTAGTTACGTACTACCTTCAATCTGATTTGCCTCCTTTATGTAAACACGACAAAATGCTTTAAATCAGCAAAAGGTATTTGTATTGTACACGGACTTCCTATGTGGATGGACATAGCATGTAACGTGTACGTCCTATAAGTAGATTATCGCCATCGACTGGGGCAAAAAACGCACTAATATCGCCGCAGTAAAGCTATAATTTGTATGATTTGACGACGACTCTGTAATATTGTAAAAAAAAAGTTAAACTTGAATTAGAAACAATATCATATTTCTGCAATACGTGTACTGATTTTGACCTTACCTTGCATTATTTCGAAAATATTTCAAGTTTCTTGCAAAATCTGTTGATTTGAAATACTTGAGCAAATCTAAATTTTCACGTACAAAACCATAGCAGACAACCATCTTGCTACGTCTATACTTGCTACTTACGCGTACGGTAGCGATAATGTACGCATAGTATGCTCTGTCCATGTACATGGGAAGTCGGTGGTACAGTATTGTACCACCATGGACATCGTCCATCATTATGCATAGGCGGCGGAAGATATTTTTTATTGGGGGCCACAAGGTCTCGGCAGCCGACATAATGGTGACGCCGTAAGGCGTCCGGTTTTGCGCGAAGCACAACCCCATCGGCGTAGGGTCCAGGGGGTCGCTTAATGGGCCCTGGTGGGGTTCAGGGGACAAAGCCCTGGTAGGGGTCCACGGGGGGTTGGTGGTGGATACCTTTGTAAGGGGTGGCTGGAGTTTACTATCTAAGCGTAGCGCCACCATCAGTTGGCGCGGAGGGTACGAAGAAAATTTTGGATTTTGAAACCTCCCAGATAGCTGGAAATGGCATTTGCCAAGTGTATTTGTCTCTAATTCTGGTGAGAAAAATTTGTGATTTTTCTAAGATTAAAGCACACTTTTGAGATACTGATTAGCTCAGTTCATTACTCCACTGGACTATGTATCCTAGGATCGCAAATCCGGAATCCTGATGAATGTTGCAAGCAGCTGTTCCAGCCTGAGTAAGGTATTTTTAGAGGCGAAGGGGAGTATTTCAGTCTGGGTCAGACGGTTTTTGCCCGAATAATGTAATTCTGCCCATAAGACAGTCAAAGCGCCACCACTGATTGGTGCGGAGCGTCCAGAAAATTTGAACTCTCATCAGAGAGTCAAAAATGACATTTCCCAGGCTTGTAAAGGGCATCCAAGCAGTCGCTTTTTTAAGTTTCAATTGCAGATAACGCACGTTCGTTCCAAACTAAAATTCAGCCAGAAAGACTGAGCGGAGCGTCACCATTAGTTGGTGCGAAGCGTACAAAACATTTTTAAATATCCGACCCCTCAGACAGCTGAAAATGGCATTTCCCGGGCTTATATGGGGATCTAAGCAGTCGCTACTTTGATCAGAAGAA
This sequence comes from Holothuria scabra, assembly GCA_037179385.1. NCBI lineage: Eukaryota > Metazoa > Echinodermata > Holothuroidea > Aspidochirotida > Holothuriidae > Holothuria > Holothuria scabra. Next base: position 2,441,594 of record CM074185.1, read on the forward strand.
TCAGATAAAATGTACCATTGGATGAAATGAAGTAGATGATTATTCTTCTATTAGTAACACTTATTGACAGAATTGACACGTTACAAGGTGTGTTGAAATGAATTTTCAAGCAGACTTACGGGAAGACATTCTCACCCTGCATCATTAAAGTATCGAGCAAATTACCCGATTTCCATAACCATTGCCCGTATTTGGCTCTAGAGTAGGATAGATGGCAAACTTTTGGGCACCTGAACACCCTCCTGTCTACCCTTTGAATTAATTTGGCAATTGAAAACGTCCCATTTTTTTTTTTAACATTTGCCCAAATATTTGACCATTTCGGGCAAAGTTTTTCAAGACTACAGTGTGAAGTTGGGATGATGAAAACCTAGGCTTTTTTCACATTCTACCCAAATGTGTCGCAGATCTTTTTTATTTTCCATGAAAATTGTACTTTTAATATAACGTCTTCTACTTTTCGGCAAAAATAAACTCTCCTTCAGGATATCGGAAGCTTTGCAACTTTTGCACCCTGAAAAGTAATATTTGAGCCAAAGAATAGCCGAAATGTAATAAAAGCAACTTAAATTTGTTTAATTACTTTTTTATTTAATTACTTTTGAAAAAAATTATTTTGCAACATTCAGTTATTGGCGGGGGGGGGGGAGGGCATGCCCCCTTAAAATCTCATAAAAAAATTATTGGGGGCCAGGCCCCCCTGCTCCCCCGTTTCCGCCGCCTATGAATATGATGTCTTCATCGTCTCTTCTTTATCTTGTTTTCCCTTTTTTTCGGTTATTTTCGCATATTACCTAAGGTCTTATTTACAGACAAGAGTTTTTCTTAACTTTAATGTGTTCAGTGTGTTCAGTGTTCAGTATAACTTCATTTCAATCTCAAAATCAGATTTAATGACAATAACTTCGTTATCGTAACAAAATTGCTAAAAGTCGCAATTCAGCAAGCCTTGAGACGTTTGTGTTCATTGTGAGGCGTATTAAAATGTGGAATTTTCCAAACTATATCAATTAATTTCTCAACATTATCTAAGTTAAAGCCGGGAAACCACATGATATTGACAACGTACACTGTTATGTCCTGGATGGGCCTATCTAACTTTTTTATATTTCAGTTGAGCAACTGAAAGATTACTGATGACTTTTTGACAAACATTCACGAGTGCACGTATGTGATAGACCTATTTTGGCAACAGTACCAGTAAGGAAATTTTGAATAAACACATACATAAGGCATAATGCCAGCAAATATGGAAACGCAATTTTATTACTTACAATCTAGTTACACGCGTGGGTATGTTTAAAGGGATCCTCAATAAATTTCGTGATGAACAGTCCACATCAAGGTCGTCATTTGAACGTGTACAGTTGCATATATGGTCACACGCACTCCCATCTAGAATACATATAAAACCACAGATATAAGAACTTTTTCTCTGCCTGTAAACGTTCATTGAATGGTCAAGTTACAAGTTTCGCACTGATTTGACACACTGTTTGAAAAATACCTAGTAGACAACAGTATCCTACATACCTCAATAAACTGTGCATATCGATGCATTTATAATACTTACACAGTCCACTCCCTACTTTGTTAACGTCAAAAGGAAGAAAAAAGAATTTATTCTGTTTAATTAAAGCCATCACTTCAAGCGAGTTCGGTAAGTCTTTGCCGCATGGAATTGTGGGGCACAGCATGGGATACAAAAACCGGCGAGCTCAGCATTTTGTGTACGGCGTTCCCTTGTTTTTGTTAGTACGTGCATACAACACGAGGTATAAGTCTATGTGTGAAGCCAACTCGAGCGAAAATAGGGGTCTCAGTCCTACATTATGGCATATTAAAATGCAAATTTTTACACCAAAAAGACAGTTAAGACCCGGTCTACAGAACGTCATTTAAGATCCCTCCTTTTGTTATGAATGGATTAAGGGGAATCCCTCCATATGTTATGGGGGGATTAGGAAAGGATGAGTTCAGGAAATTCCCTATAAGCACAAACTATGGAACACGTGTTGACGGTGGTTTGTTTTTCCCGACGATTTGCAGTATTTTCGCATGTGCATAGCTACCAAAACGAACTTGAACGTTGCATTACAGATTTAGCTCCCTTGAAATCTGGACAAACTTATCCTTGTTAAGCAACTGACAAAAAGCCACGTTGTTGGAGATTACATGGTCCAGTGAGCACCAATTGGTGTTTGCGGATTTCTATTGTTCGAAAATCGGCCAAGTGATGACGTCGTCCAAGTCATGACGTCCATTTTTCAAGGGGAAGAATTCTCGAATTGCAAATCGTCATCAATGGCATTCCTGTAAACTTGTTCATTAAACAGTTTGCTTTCAAATAAGAAGGATATGAAGAAAGGTAAATCACCTTCATTCCACTCAGCTGATATATTTGTTGTTGTCATTTTAAATAAAGTCAGGATTATAATCAAAGAAACGGAAGGCTCCATCTCAATCATCACGTTAAAGTTGGGTTGAATATTAAGCTCTTTAAAGTGAAAGATAAGCAGAAAAATGTAAAATGTACAGAATGATGTAAAGTGGATGAATACACACTCCAATCGGAGTGAATGAATACTCACTTCAAATGAAGGAATGAATACTCACTTCAAATGAATTGAATGAGTAGGCATACACACTCCAAATAAAGTGAACAAATACATACTCCAAATGAAGTGAATGCATACACACTCCAATGGAAATGAATGAACACATACTTCAAATGAAGAAATTAATACTCACTTCAAATGAACTGAATTAATAGGCCTACACACTCCAAATGAAGTGAATGACAACATACTCCAAATAAAGTGAACGCATACACACTCCGATGGAAATGAATGATTACATACTTCAAATGAAGGAATGAATACTCATTTCAAATGAACTGAATGAATAAGCCTACACACTCCAAATGCAGTGAATGAGTACATACTCCAAATAAAGTGAAATTCCAGCTACGTGGGTGGCTGCATAGCCATTGCAATTTGTCTCCGATGACATCAGTGTGATTGGTCAAAGTTCACATGGCAAAGCTTACCCTTACTCAAAATCCATACATGTGTTATATATGGAAATTTATATCTGGCCCATTTCTGGTTCAGATGTGGAATTTATATCTGGAGTTAACAAAAATTGAGCAGATATAACTTGATATAACATAAAGGAATATATGGCCCATATAAAATATGTTTTGGCTCAAATTTTATATGGGACAAATATGGTCCATATATGGCAAATCGATATATGGGCAATATATGAAATTTATTTCTGGCCCATATCTGTCGCTCAGATATGGAATTTGTATCTAATTTTAACAAATATTGGACGGATATAACTTGATTTAACATAAAGGAATATATGGCCCATATAAGATTTGATATGGCTCAAACTTTATATGGGACAGATATGGTGCTTACATGTCCCATACAGTTTATAGTTTACACTGCACTGTTGTTTTAAATTACCGTATGGGGCAATATAAACATAAAATTTGCTGAAGGTTTGATGATTTTCCACATTTTACTTCCCTTTATCTTAAAAAAAAATAAAATCAGGGCTCTAAATTCCTGACCACGCCCACATTGGAAAGTTATTTGCATATATTAGTATGATATGGCTGAATATGGTTTGAATGTTATGAATTTGATTTGCTGATACCTATTCAGCTTCAGATTAGGCCTTTGTGTAGGACAGGTGCACAAAGTAAACCAAAAAGTATTAATATTGCCATGCAAAAGTTTATATGTATATCTGGCATAATATTTTAATCTGTAATATCTGGCTTGTTATGCCCATGTAACACTTGACATAATGTAACAATATACCTGTATAGGGTTTTATATCTGGCTTCATATGGCCATATATAAGCCAGATATAAATTTTGAGTAAGGGTAAGTAGTTAAATATAAGCATTTCGTGCTAAATTGATATGGGAAGTGAGGAAATTTTTTTAGAGGTTTCTTTAATCATGTTTTTACCCATGTATACGACATGATTTACATATCTGTACTGGCATTTCTTCAAGTTATACCTGGCTGGATATGGCAATACAATACTTTATATACATATCTGAACTGGCATTTCTTCAAGGTATATCTGGCTAAATATGACCTTATAAAACTTTATTTACATATCTGGACTGGTATTTCATCAAGTAATATCTGGCTTGTTATGGCCCTATAGAACTTTAGATACATATCTGGACTGGTATTTCATCAAGTTATATCTGGCTTGTTTTGGCAATTTAGAACTTTATTTACATATCTGAAAAGGCATTTCACCACGTTATCTGGCTTGATATGGCCATATAACACTTGATATAATGTAACAATATATCTGTAAAGGGTTTCATATCTGGCTTCATATGGCCATATTAAACTTTATAACAGCCAGATATAAGCCAGATATAAATTTTGAGAAAGGGGAAGTAGATATATATAAGCATTTTTGTGCTAAATTGATATGGGCAGTGAGGAAAATTTCAGAGGTTTCTTTAATCATGCTTCGTACCCATGTTACCACCTTGTTGAATTTTCAACGTTGGCTCCCAGTTGAGCATTGTATTCAGATCAAAGTACTGATAGCATTGTGTAAATCACTTAATGGTAATGCTCCCTTCATCAAATGACTGATTCAATTTTATCAGACCAGATCTGGTCTAAGGTCTGCTAGAAAACAATTTCCTAGCGTGTTCGATTTGCTTTGCCTAGCTTATTCGCGCCTCTACCTTAGCGTCTGGGGGACATGCGCACTTTGGGGAAGCTAACGAACGCTGCTAAGGGAAACTGTGCCATTAGCCAATACCTGTACACTACTAGGCTCACAACACAAACGCAAACCAAACAAAGCAGACAACAGTGTACAGCCCGCGTGTTTAGGCCTAACGTTAGACCTATAGAAGTACTTACAGCAGCCTTGCTGTTTCAGAAAATGAAACTAACAAGCTACGTTTTCCACACACTCCAAATGTGTATGTTTGGTCAATGCCGCTTTCATTACTCTTTCTCCGGCAAAACTAATTCCAACTGCCCTGCTGGCTGCCATGTATACGCAAAGCACGATGGGATACTTACCGAAGTTAACGACGCCAGGGGTCACTCATTTGGGCTTGGAGAGAGTAAGCGCGAATGCTGACGTCATAGACTAAACGAATGGAATCACGCCAAGCCCGTTTAAGCTCGAATGAGTAATCGAACACGTTATCTTTAAGTACTTCAAACCACTCTCAGTTATGGTAACCGATGTTTTCTGTCTTTGCCAGTGAACCATTTAATTAGTTGGCTCTTGAGATCCGTAATTCGCCAACATTTGACGTTGAAAATTCTGTTTTCACTTTGGGTTTGACAAACCCCACCATAAAAAATCATTGAAGACCTGGTCATGTGTAGTATCTGTTCTGTGCTGTTCTGATCTTTTCATCCAGTCTAGAATGGAGCGATACATTTGTTTCGTTTCGTTTATTTTTTCAATTGAAATGCAAGAACTTACTTACATAAAAAAGAATTACAGATAAATAAATGATAGCGTATCAAAAGAAAAAAAAACAGAACCATGCAGATGAAGACATGAAGGGCTTCTTTTACATTAGAATTGTGACAATAGACAGTAGTGTCATCGGCGAAGAATACAAATTTAAGTAGTTTTGACGATTTATACACATCATTGATATAAAGTATAAAAAGTAAAGGTCCCAAAATAAAGCCTTGTGGGACACCAACAGTAATTTCCCTGATATTAGAATCTTTACCTTTGTAACGGACAAATTGTTGCCCATTTAGGAGATAACTTGTAAACCAATTGAGCGCCACACCCCTTACTCCATACTTATATAATTTTTGAGTAAAATGCTATGATTAATTGTATCAAACGCTTTAGACAAATCAATAAACAAGGCTACAGTGAATGCCCTTCTATCCAAATTACACACAATATCGTCCACAAATTTTAAGGCAGCCATATATGTTGAGTGATTTTCCCTAAAACCATACTGTCCAGTATATAAGAGATCATGCGTATTCATAAAATTAAACAATCTTTTGTAAACAAGTCTTTCAAAGATCTTAGAAATACCTGGCAAAACAGACACAGGGCGATAGTTTGAAATAGTATCAGAATCACCAGACTTATACAGCGGTATTACCTTAGCAATCTTTAATTCAGTCGGGAAAATTCCCATATTTAAAGATAAATTCAATATATGAGTTAGTGGATCCACAATATATTCACAAACATGTTTTAATACTTCATTGGTTATGTCATCATAGCCTGGTGATTTTGCTTCTTGTAATTTCAGAATAGTAGAGATCACTTCCTACTGGCTTACAGGATGTAAAATGAAGGTATTATGCACATTAATATCATTTAAGTACGACTAAAAACTGACATTACTGTCTTCTATCTCATTACCTAGGCTTTCACCAACTGTTGGAAAAAGTCATTAAACTTAACGGCATAGTCCATTATACTTCAGTCACTTGTAGGGGTGGGAATTGAACTTGGACGACATGAACCAGGACCCTTTCTGTTCAACAATTTATTTACACCACACCATATCTTTTTGATAGACCAATGATGTAAATGGTCTGAGGGTTGTGAAGTTGGTCAAGTGTTGTCCTTCAGTGCACGTTAAGCTTCTTTGGGAGGCAGTTAAAAGTTTGGTTTCGCCCAACGGCTCTTTGCCATAGAGTCGGGAGGGCTTTAGAAAAAGTACTGAAGACTTGCTCAATGTTCTCTTGACCTGCACACTGAGCAGCAAGTTGCTTCGATTATACAATGAAGACAGTGTACCCGCTCCTAGAAAACAGAATTACCTAGTACGGGACACAGCAGATGCATAGTAAACATCTATATAGGCACATGGTACAAAAATTGATGCGTACTGAATTTTTTAAAAATTTTATAGCTCTTTCTACGACGTGGCGCGTACGATACACCTTTCACGCTCTTCGATCCCCACGCTTGTTCATAAAGACTTTCAGCATTGGGGCGCTATTTGTGTGTCATTTCCCAGGCAAAGTATGCCAGTGTCAGGGTAACGATACGAGGACAATTTGACCGGCAGCATTTTTTTCGTACGATAGCGAAGAGAATTTCATTTAGACTGACCAATCAGCCTCTTGCAAATATGCCAACCCCTAATTCCAAAATGGCAGATAACGTTTTGACGAACCCCGTTTTTTAATCTGTTCTGAATTAAAGGGCAAGAGTAGCTACCCCAAAATTGTTTTGAAGCAATAGGTAAATCTCACAATTGTCTTTTTATTTCTCTTCAAAGTATCTTTTATTACAGTTTAGGTCCTCAATATTGCATACCTTTGGTAAGGCAAGCAATTGGTACAAGTAAATTTCACATCTGGGGTGAAAAACTATTGTCACATGACTCCCAAGAGCCAATCACGAAACAGGACAGTATACCACACCTACTTCAAGCTGGGTAATTGCTCCTATTGCCCTTTAAGAAAGATAACATCAAACGTCAAATTTACGTTTTCCATGTAATCCTAACCTTCTTTCTAACCATAGCGACTTGATTTAAAATCAAATTTAAGAAAAAATGAAAAATATATTCTCCGCTTTCTAGCCTACAAATAAACACGTCGACCCGCATTGACAGAAGGAGAGTCTGACGAGCAAAATGTCAGACAGGAATCTAAACTTTTGCGTCGGAATCACTGAAAACTAAATGGCATACAAACATCCTTACACTTGCACAACAGAAGGCCGAATCTGAAATCGAATAGGCATATTTACATAAGTCAACATGGCAGTGTATCTCCTCCGTAATGTCTCTTCCATGAAAGAAATCAAGGAACCCTAAATGGTCATAATTTTATCGTCTACGTCCTATTCTAAACCCTCGTATTCAATGAAATTAAGGGAATCACGGATATACTGATCAACCAACCATATGTTGCAGATAAGCAAAGAATTTGAAAGATTGAAACTACTGGACCCCAGCTATGGCCGACTAAATCAGACCTTACCTTGGTTGTTCGGATTTGTCCATATGTATATGTAGAGCACAAAAGTCAGAGGATTACTCTCAATAAGATGAAATTGTTTAGGTGGAAGAGCTGATCACTCTTTCATCGTTTTGAAAGAAAAAAAAAAAAACGAATTCCACATCGCATCCAAACACATTCTTTCGCTGATTTAGAGTAACACATATCAGAAAATGTATTGTAAACTATTGTATTCCAATCTTGATGCACGAAATGCATCCTGTTGCAAAAATGAAACTGAACCCAAGAGCGAAAAGGCGTTTTGGGATGGGACCTGAAAAGAATTCGCAACTTAAAACAAACATTTATAAAGAAATTACCAAATCCCACAAAGTAAAGGTGGTTTTCTAGTTACAATTCAAGTATATATACTACATGTGTAGTATATTCTTCTGAATTACTACAAAATTAATGCTTTAAACCTTACCTAGGTTTGCCAATGTAGAGCTGCAAAAATGAAAAGATGTAACCTTCAATCTCAATCTCGAGCAGTTGTTTTCACCTTTTAAAGAATGCCTTCACCGGTACTATGTAAAGATTACTTTCATTTCAGACGAATTACAAATAGAACTGTTTCCTGGCGTAGTTAAACACTTAGTGAATGCTCAAGTATGAGTTCCAAATTTCAGCTATATAGCATGCTAACAAGATGAAACTACTTACAGGGACACTCAATTAGTAAACCAACTTTCATTTAAGCTTTATTTGATCAGATGACCTTTAGCTAAAAATGTGTACACATCGTCAGGATAAAGGGGTTCTAGAAATCAAGAAACCCCCCATTGGTTACTTTGTTTTGGGGAAAGGTGAAATCGATGAAATAGTTCCTGAACAGTGTATAGATAGTTCTAATTGACGTCACAAGTGTCACACATGGCTGAAACAAGCCGCGGGAAAAGCTCCTACATACGACGTCATGTGAGAACTATCTATTACAAACTGTCAACTACAAGTAAAATCACTTTTACAGTGTGAGTAGAGTTATATTACTTTGGTAACGTACAATTAATGATGTAACCGAAGGGAAGAGTTCCACGATAAAAGATAGTGAAACAAAACTTGTTTCAAACTTATCGTGCAAGTAATTATTCTGGAAAGTCATTGATTAATACAAAATATGAAGAGAAACTCCAGAGAGTTTGAAATCGGAAATCCACGGGAATCACGATTTCTTTGTACTGTCCATGACGTCATGGACAGTACCTTAGGCACGCTTCCCATTTTCGAGGGACAGTTCTTTCGTTCAATGTTCTTGATTTTCAGTGAGTGGTTTGCTCTACAATTGAGCTCATTATGTAGAGTGAGTCATGTAGACGTGAACGAGACTTCAAGTTCACTTTTGGTTATGATATGACCTAAAGTGAGCCAGGTTTTATTTTGGCATTTATGTATTTTATTGTTTTGTAAAAGAATACTTGAGTAAGTCAAATTTGTATACAAATTCCTTGCTCATCACACAACGGCCGCATTGTACCTGTAGTGTATCGCGTACACGTAGTGTCGTTAAACGCTAACAAGCTAAAGAGCATAGTATAGTATTGTGGCACACACACTGTACTGTCGTATCTCTCAAGTGCTTGCAGTTCGCCGCCGGAGAACAGCCATGAAATTCACGTACGCATCTAGGCCAAGGTTTAATCTTAGAATTTGACGTTAGCTCTCTTGTTATATTTCTCTCTTGGAAGCAGTTTCTCAGGGCCTTTGAAATATACTGAGCGAGGGACATGTCCCCATGCAGTCACCTTATTGGCCCCAGTGACACTCATTTGCCCCAGTAATAATATCCTTGTTAGGAGTATTAATATTACCTATACAAAGGTACTTTTTTCCATTAAGTCCACCCAAAAGCCTAAAATGTAAGAGCTTCCGGAGCCCTGTTGTGGGCTCCTGGACCCCACGAATATTGCCTCGGGATTTTAAATAGAACTCCCTATTGATAAAATGCCCCAACACACTTTGGATCTCTTAAAAATGCCCTGTTTCAAATTATCAATCACATGTTAAATTTTGAGTAGCTTCAAGATTTTGGCTTTGCTTCCTAAAAGTACTGTAAAGTATGTTTCTCCTTAATCAAATGCCATAGTACTTCACGATTCAATTCTCGTCCCTTATCTCATCCCACCCCTGAATTGAAGTCATAGTTTAGAATCCTTAATTTGAATATGATTTTCGACCATTTTGAAGCTTCTTAAATCACTAAAATCGCTCAGCATCATGGGGCTTCGCCCCCTGGACCTCCACCGGTCCTTTGCTCCTTGACCCCACCAAGGGCCCTTAAGCGAGGTCCTTGAGCCCCACGCCAATGGGGTCGCCCAAAACTGGACTCCTTACGGCGTCACCTTTATGCCGAGCGAAAACTTGTGGCCCCCCAATAAAAAAATCTTCCGCCGCCTATGCATATGCCTGCGGCTGCTTGTGTATATTATCATTCTCAGAATGATGGTCATTCTCAGAATAAGCATAGGGTTCTAGACTGTTCATTTTATCTGCACTTAGGGCTACCATGGGCCTATTTTTTCACGCAAGGAGGACATGCATCGCCACCCTGGTGAAGGGTCTAAGAGGTGGGCAGGGGTGGGGAGTTTGGAAATTTTGTTGGCTTTCAATGGTGTCTAGATGCAAAATGGCGCAATATTTTTTGCTTTTACTAGAGTTTCTTCGAACTTGATTGAAGCAAAATTAGGGAAAACCTGTCAGATCATGCGAGAAATACATGAAATCCGGACATAGTGGCGGTAATTTTACAAAACCGCCCGGACACAAGCACGAAACAATAAAAAGAGGACGTGTCCTGGTCCATCTAGACGAAGCAAGTGGAGATGAAGTATCTTAATTGAAGTGCAAGGCATTTTGAATAAGAAGAGTCCGGCATCAGTAATGTAATCAAGTCCCGACTCGGACTCATTATTTCAGAATTTTAAGGACTTGACCAGAGGGGTTGATTTTTCCATCGAGAAATTACAGGTACTTGAGTTCGAGTCCGGATTCGAGTCCTTGAAAGTTAAAATTTCACCGGTCTCGTGGCTCGCTCGAAGCCCCGGCCTACTTTGTATAAATATCATTTAAACGTGTTATGTACAATGTTCATCCTGAATACGGTAAGATGGTAACATACTTCCATTTTTAATATGATCCGGTTTCGACGTCGTGCATATTGGTTTCTTAAACATTTGTAAAGGTTGGGCAAAATCCCATACCGCTTTGTTAACCAATCCCTGTATGCACTGTATTCGCAATGAGGAACATTCCTCCAGTAGTCGTGAGGAGAATCAGCTAATCGGGGGGGGGATCATTCCAAAGCACCCTGACCAAGTCTAGATCATCCCCAAGCAGCCTGACATAGTCTGACTGGGCAACAGGAACGTGAGGTCATGTTTGCCTAAATATGCTTGAAAGTATTTCAATTGTGGCAATCTTTTGCAGTCTTCCTCCAAAGAAGGCAAAACTTTCGAAAGGGGGGGAGGGAATTCCCCCTTGTAACTCTCCCCCAGAACGGCGAATCGTTCCCTACGAGCTACACAAACGGCATTTCTGATATTCCTGAGCACCATCTAAAATAACTGTAATAATTGCCCTCAGGGCTCTTAAAGGTCAGTATGGGAGATACCGTTGGACAAGTCTCGATAGCGAAAACATTGTTTCGTTGCTCCCTCAAATGTCTCCACACGTCAGGTCTCCACGTTTTCTCAGATACTCTCAGTTGAACAAACGATTTTCAGGCATCCTCATGAACCATAAATACAAATTTCTTCAAACGTAACAAAAAGACTGATAATGGCGGCGTACCTCTAAATTAAATTTTGACTGAAAAGGAAAGTCCATTATGGCGTATGGGGAACGTTGTTTGAATAATCGTTATTCAATATGATTCAAGTTTACTGTTATCTATGTAGGATTTACTTGAAATACAAACTTGAATTCATTACAATGTGACCAATTTTTAGTGCTATCATTACGGAGAATTCCGACATTTGAAATGTAGAAGTGAAAAAGTAGAGAAAAAATCATCTTTTTATGCAATCCCATAGTACTTCCAGATCTCCATAGCGCAATTATTTCAAGACTACCGTATTATTCCACATGTGGGTTTTAGCCAACAAGGAAGTTTGTCCAGGTTGAGAATTTCTATGGGATCGTGGGACTTATCTTAGGGAGTAAGACAATTGTCAGTAATTTGCGGATGCTTGCCCGATCTAATAAGGTTCAATTTACAGTCAAAATTATGTTTGGAGTTTTATTCCATTAAAATTTAAGGGGAAAATTAAATTTGTCGGAATATTTTGGTGAATAAACCGTCGAGACGCCAATTTTGGGAAAATAACGGACTAGGGGACGGCCAGTCCGTTTTTCTTTTAAATTTGCGGTAGTGACGGTCTATTCACCCAAAAATATTCCTACAAATGTGTTAAAATTATTTTTAGTGGTTGTATTCTTAACGTAACTCTAAACCATTCAGAAGGACGCGAACGCGTGCACGTGCAAAAATGCACCATTGCTTTCGTCGTCACAATATCCATTGCTAGCAAGACGCAAGAGCCAATTTGTGATTGCTAGTGGTTTCGGCATATTTTAACGGCCGGTTTGTTTGAGAATAACCGGTCTGCGTTTAACCAATCAGAAATGTAAGATTTTAAATAACCAGTCAGTAGGGGTGGAACGTGATTAACTACTACATATTCTTGAACATTGCAAATTTCAAACTCTGACTCGAAGAGAGTATTATTTACGTTTGAAAATCTAAGGAAATGTTGAATTGGCTAGTATGCTTTTATGCTCAATATAACAAAGAATTTTATTTGTCAACGCTTTCCCCCTCCCCTCCCATCTGGCAATTAGGGTGACGCTACTGCGTTAAACTAAGTGAACATTGATAGAGCCATCACTTCAACTGAAACATATAGCCTTGCGACTAACGAAAACTAAGTAGAGATTTCCTGTAGGGAAATATTGAAATCTGCATGTCGCCCTCATACAACCGCAGATTTATATTTGTGACGGAGAATGTAATAACTAGAAAGATGTGACCCGTAAATCGTATGCACAAGGCCCGAAGAGAGAATAGTGACGGGCATGTCTAGGGCACAAGTGTGGGTGTACATCAATGTTGGAGTTTCGTTTGCCCTGAAAATTATTTGTCTTTTTCAAGAAACCCAGTGCGGCATTTTTTACTTGAAATTGACAGAATCAGCCTTCAGGTTTAGTCCGGCGGATTCATCGGGGTACTATTTTTTTCCCTTTGGCCTCCCCTCTCTCCATCCCCTACGTGCCCGGTAAGAGCCATTATGACGCGGAAATCATTAAAAAAAAAATAGAACAACATTTAAAACTGTTTTATGGACAGTAGTATAATTATTTACAACATGCAAATTCCACAAAAGGAAACAGAAATTACATTACAGCGTGGTAAATATACTTATATTCTGATACAGACTATTGCTTTGTGAGTGAAATGATACCTTAACATACTCCAAAAAATTATATGTACCTTGATGTAACGTTGTATTAGCAAATCAGTTCAATAATCTATACACATACAAAAAAATTTTTGAAGATAATTGAATTAACAACAGGAATTTGTATTTCATCAAATAAAATCTGTTCAATCCATTATTATTCTTCAACAGTCTGAATTTTGTAAAATATCGATAACAAATATATTACACTGGTTATTTTTTCTCTGTTTGAGTAAAAAATTAAGATATTGATTGACGTCTCTTTAAACTCTGGCAGCTGTTAACTAAGCTTGTACTTTGAGTCTCGGATTATGTAAATGATGCCTTTTTGACTCTTTGTTTTAAATTTTTAAATTTCTTTAAGCATATTCACATTTTTACAGAATAAGATTAGGAATAATAAATCGTTTTTCCAGTGCACTTTGCCATTGTCATACATTTTATAAGTGTCTCTTTTTCAATTTAAAATTTTCTCATAGTAAAGGGATAAACCTTTAATGAAAAAGTAATTTTTCAATAGTAATAAACGATAATATGTATAATAAGTGCAACTTTCGACAGGCTTGCATAACGTCCATCCAACTGTCACTCATGCTGTATTCGACACCCTGTTCTTGACTATTCCGGGACATGCTGAGAACATGGGAACCCTTTCTGGAGGGTTGCACTTCTCCGCGGTATAGTTATAATGAATACACGTCACACTGCCGTGGTCGGTCCAATGCGCCGCCTCACCCGGTCATACTGTTTCTCTTAATTTCATAATATGCCCTTAAACTGTTGTCCTGGTGACTTTTCCTCTTGTGTCATTTTCTAGTAAAGTCAAGTTTTTTTTGCTGCTGATGGGTCCTCACATTACTTCCGTGGGAATATATCTCCGCAGCTCCCTGCTCTCTGCCAGTTTGTTTATTGTTCGTTCCCACAGCACCACTGGCGAGGTGGTGTGAGATTTGGGTGCAAGACCCAGTTCGCGAACTTGTTCTTTCCTGTTCGAGTCGTTCAGGAATACTGTTCTCTCCTCCAAACAGGCTCAGAACAGGGAGTCGAATACAGCCTCAGAAGCCGTGTTCCCATTTGATCCAGGGAGGTGGATCTTGATCTACCGAGGTGGATCAACATCAGTTACCTTGATCGAGATCCGCGTTCCCATTTGAGTGAGCGCGGCAGATCAGACGTGTTTTATGAACACATTGCGCAAGCGCGAAAAGGTCACCAATGTTTACAAGTCGGCCTGCCATGCATTTCGTATCGATGTATCACAAAAACATACATGAGTGTAACCGGAGATCCAGGGTCACTTGATCTACCGATGTGTTCCCATTACAAACTTTGATCCAGCGCGGTGGATCTGATCTACCCCGAACGGTCGATCAAAATCGGTGGATCTTGATCTTGAGTGAGTGTTGTTGATCTGCGTTCCCAATTAGTGTTTGATCCACCTCGGTAGATCAAGATCCACCTCCCTGGATCAAATGGGAACACGGCTAGAAGCTACTGCAAAAGGAATGCCCGTTAACCGGTCCATTGGGAATTTTCCGTCTGCGTGACCTGTCATTTTGCCTTTTTATTGTCATTTGTGTAACCATTCTAGTAAACTTCCTTTGTAACTTCAAATATATCAATAATAACACTTTTAAAGACGAAAATCCTTTTCTTTTGTCACGCCGCATTTTCACAAGGATTAAAGGCTCACTACTGTCATGTCTACATTCATTAGAACTAGGGGTTGTGGTATAGGACAACTTCCAAGCTGACTTTTTAACTTACTATGGAAGTGACATTGCTGCTTCTAGCTCGTGGATAGATACAGTTGAGAGATTACTCGATTTGTGCAAATCTTAAAAATGTGTACAAATGTATACAAATAATGCTTACCGTTCCTGATTGGAGACCTACTGTTGCATACACGCACACACAAACAAAGTGACCAACAAATAGACTAGTTCGGTAATTCGTTGTCGCAAGGAATTGTGGGGCACAACGTGGGGTATACAAACCGAGCTTAGCACGTGGCTTACTGTGTTCCCTTGTTTTCGTCTGTCAGTGGGTGCATACAACCAGGGAGTTGCTAGCAACTCCCTGATACAACACTACTAAGTGTCTAGACAACTCAGAACGAAAACAGCCTGGGTCTCAGTATCGCTTTGCGGCAGATTAAGATGCAAATTTTTACATCAAAAAGACAGTTTAGACGCAAACCACTGCACAAAACGACACTTGAGATCTCTCCTTATGTTACGGCTGGATTAAAAAAGAATGATTTCACGAAGTTTCCATGTAAATTCAAATTTTGGAATTTGTGTTGTAGGTGCGGGATTGGTTTGTTTATCCCGACGATTTGGAGGATGTGCGCTTGTGAATAGCCACCAAAACGAATTACCGAACTGGCTTATTGAAGTCGGTAAATTACATCAGTGCTTCATATGTTTTTCGGGTGATTACTTTCTCACGTGCAAATATTTATAGTTTTTCCTTTATACTTCAAAAAGTGCTCCATGAAAAGTCCAAAATGGCTTAGAAAACATTATGTCACCTTTAACAAGTCAGCGTTTACACACATCACTAGGTATTATAAGAATGAAATTTTCCGCGTTTTTAAACTGAGAAAGCATCGCCATGATATGAGCTATACCCTTTTCTGAGACATTATTTTACATTCAATAGCAGACCGCCCATTCTAAATCATATTCTGAAAAGATAGTTCTTATATTACGTATTCCATGTTTCGACTTACTCCTTGATCTTTTCATAATTGGCAGATTCAACTCGAACTTTTCATTATTTCTGATGAAAATACATTTTCGCCAATGCTGTTAAAAATCGTATAACAGGCCAATCCAGGTATCATACTAGTTTGATTATTAATGAAACTTTTCAATTTAACCTCCCCAAATTACGTTAAATTTAATTTTTAATGATCTCGATTTTTACATCTTTCACTTTGGTTTCCTTTATTACTTACTTTGTTACAGTGCCCTTACTGATCGCAAATGTTCCAATGTTTCCCTTGAACTCATGATTACAGATTTATCTCGTTTGAAACCTGGACAAACCTTATCACTTCCTTGAAATCCTTCCTTGTTGAACAACTGACAAATAGCCACATTGTTAAGTGATCACATGGTTCCATTGGGGCCATTGTTATCCACTTTTCAAGGGGCAGAATTCCAATGTTGTTCCTTTTGTTTGTTGCTATCTGTATTTTTTTGCAAATGTAAGTAAATAATTCTTGGTCAAAAACATAAATAGGTGAAAGTTCAGTAAAAAGGACTACTTTGATCAAAACGTTATTATAAGTTTCGCGACATCTGATGACAATATTTTTAAACTTTCAAATGTGAATTTATCTGTTCCTTTAATGCCTCTGCCATTGTCTGAAAGAATTTAATCTCCCAGCTCATACCGCCAGCTTTGTCTCACGTACCCACTTAGCTGGTCGTCCCTGCTGTAAATTCGCCGATTATCTCTCAGCCCCCAAGTAATAATGAACTCAACACATTTCCAGTCAGCACTCCATCATCAGACAAGCTAATGGATTCATTACATGCATAGTTGGAGTGTGAGGTAAATTGAAGTCACATTCATGAAACAACATTTTTCGTCTGAGGATGACGAAATCTTTTTAAGGTTTCGACGACGAAACCTTTCCAAGGACCCCTATATGTTAGTGGGGTATGAACGTCAACATTATGAGTTATCCTTGAAGTTGGGCTTGATTTTGAATCAACCTTTTTCTTCTCTTACGTTTTCCACTGTTCAAATGGATTGTTTCAACGAATGTCTACAACAATAACAGGTAAAGTGTTAGAGAGGGCAGCAAACAAGATTTTCTTCAAGTAGCAATACATGTTCACGGAGTATGATCTTCAAAGATTTTAGTTTTCCCTGAAGGTTAGCTTGAATCATGATCCTATCTGCTCTAGCCTTGAATCATGATACTAGCCACTCCAGTCTTTATTTGTTTTATTCAATTCTTCTTCGTTTACTTTCGTCCGGTTGAAAATGAAGATTGGTTCACCGATGGTCTCCAAAATTGGCAGAGGAATTATGAGGGCATCAAACAAGATCGTCGTCACCTCATCATACTGAATCGTCTTTGTTGTACCCACTGTATTGTAGAGACAACATTCTAAAAAGGAACAAAAGCAAATATTACTTTCCAATTCAACTTACCTTTCGAACACCAGAATTACCGTCTTCAGGAAAAGTTTTGTAAACTTTGAATTTAATCCAATGCATTTTAATAGCCAGATAGTTGTAATGTGAAGGGCAGAATGTGACCCTCTTACATGATTAGGTTTTGGGCAACATAAAAAATCATGGGAGTAAAAAATGACTTCCACGATATCATCGGTATCATGAATGGATAATTCAATGGCTTCCTGAACTGAAGTTTGCTAATTAATATAGTTTAATTCTTCAATTAAGGTTGCCTTGATCCCAGATAATTTAATTCTATACTTTCATTGCAACTGACGTATTCTCCAAAGAGACGATATTATTAGCAAGCAATCAATAATGTATAAGGGTCGATATTTTTTTCGACCAAGATGCTCGACTGAATTGGCTTTAACAGATGCTTTAGATAGTTTGTAGTGCTATGGACAATAAAATAATTTCTGGGCGTGTTTTCCTACCGAGACCTGTCGAAAGCCTTTGATACAAAACCTCTCTTACTATGGTATAAGAATCTGCCTCAACTGGATTAGAAGTTATCTTTTAGCATGCAATATGAATAACGATCTCCTGAATGTAGTATGCGGTGTCCCACAAGGTTCTACATTAGAGCGAATCGTTTTTACAATCTATAATAATGATATTTATCAAGTTTCAGAGAAATATCTTACCTTATTTTTCGCTGATGATACTAAAATTTTACTCCCTGGCGGTAAAGCCAATTTAATGAAGGGCATAATTCAGTTGCCAGAAAATTACAAAATTATACACCTGATTTTCAGCCAACAGATTTTCTCTCAATATTAACAAGACCAACTTAATTCATTGTTTTTAACAATAATGGTACTGCAAATAACTCCCCTTTTGATATTTCCATAAATGGTTATTCTCTCAAACGGGTTCATAATACAACTTTCCTAAAAGTAATCATTGACTCTGGGTTAAAGAGGCATTATCACGTTGAAACTATCTCAATTAAAATTCCCAAGGCGTCTAAGTTGAAGTACTTTCTTTTAAAACTTATTTTTCTTTCCCTGTACTTTCATCTGATTACCCCTCTAACCTAATGTATAACTGCTTGGTTTGGTACATCGTCTTCTACTGGAAAAAAAAGTTCTTACTCTTCAAAGGAAAGCAGTCGGTTACAGCTGTTTTGCTTCTTTCAAAGATCACACGAGTTAAAGTTTTGCTTTCCCTAATATTCTTCAATTGCCTGATTTAATTAATGTTCACATTACCTTGCCTGCGTACTGTTCAAGTTACCCCCCCCCCCCCGTTTGTAAGAATTGTTTCACACCCAATAAGGACGCTCATGACTATGATACAAGTCAAGTCGGTAACATGCATAGGTCTCGACCTTGCATAGATATTTTTACACAGTGCTTGCGTTATGGAGCAAATAGCATTTGGAATTCTTCTTCAAATTAGAAAACAACCATGCATCCTTCATCATTCACATTTAAACGCAATCTCAGTAACAAATATTTAAAGAACCTTTCTTTTATAAGATTCTTTAGGTGCTCGTAAGTGTTCCGCAATGTTTCACTTAAAGGCAAATTTTGATGGCTTTTCGCCTCTTCCTCGTAAGAGAAACATTATTCCACACCATGTCCTTCAAGTTTAATCAAAGTACCATTTTCCTACCTCAAGGAATCTCACATTTATTTTAGGTTATTTTGTTTGAAAATACCTGTACTCTTTTACAAATCCACAGAAAGTCATGTTATGTGGGCACATTGCTGTAGATTACTTTTATTATTCTTTCTAATCGAAAATCCTGTTTGTCCATGAAATTTGATAGTGTAGGAATCTTTGAATATCTTTTCCTGTAGATCTAGCATTACCCTTCAGCATAACCAACAATGTTGCCTAATACTGCTTGTAGTGGCATCATAATAATAAATAAATTGAATGCAATGTCAAATTAATGTGCCGCGATGACATCACAGATTTGCCGTGATGCATAATATCCCAAGAAAACAACTGTAATGCTTTAAAAATTTGTATCTTCCAAACGCTTTATGCTATTGAGATGCAGTTTTCACCTTCCGAAAAAGACATTCTTTCTGCATATTCTGAAGTTAATGAATTTTGTCTCCGGAATATGCCTTTAATAATACAGTTATATTTGTAATATACTTTTTTCATCGCTTGTCTCTCTTTATTATTATTATTATTTTTTTTTTTTGGGGGGGGGGGTATCTACTGTTAAGCTTTTACAGGTTTTGATGCCACTTTTTTCTCTTCTGTTCATCACCTAGTTACTGTAAAAATGTTTACTGCTCTGTCTTGTTTTTTTAAATGGAAAAGGGGTAAAACCAAATAAACCAAATAAACGAAACGAAACGAAAGATGCAGTTGATAAAGAAAGCTTCACCGTCTTTCCCTCCTACCTCTTTTAAAGGACAAATCTTCTTCAACAAAGTGCCAAACCCTTTTCGTCTTACAATTAATAAATGCAACAATTCTGCGACAAATTCCACACATTGTTTTAACATATCTCTTGTAAACCCTTCTACCTTTTTTTCAATTATCGATTTGAATGAAATGTAGGATAGAATTTTGATGCGCATTTTTCTCTCCCAATGGCGTTTTACTGTTCTAAACTTTGACACGCAAACGCTATCCAACAAAATCTAAAATTGCTGTTTGGAATATGGTCTTTGAAACACCTTATTTTTGAACTGAATCTAAAAATGCAAGTAAATGTCAATGTTAGATTCACCTACGTAAAATGTCTACCAATAAACGTCAACGTACTTTGTGTCGAGGCGTATCAAGATGGAATTGTTTCAAGTTAAATAGAAGTTCTCGAGTGTCAGTTGAAAAGTCCCCATCTCTTCTTGTGCTAAATATTATTTTTCGCACGAAGCATATACATATATCTGTTGAAATATATCTGGCCTTTCTCTGATTTTAAGAGATGATTTATAAATTTGTGATTGTAGGGAGGATTTCGTTGCTATGGAAAGTAGCACAGAGTGATGCATTCAAATTACGTCAGTCCATACGGAAGCGTTTACACACCATGCTCAATGATTGCGTTAGTTTTTGCTTATTTTAAAGAAATGGTAAGAATGAAAGATAGGAATGAAAGATAGGGGACGAAGTACCATTACATAGTTGAGAAGTAAGATCTGATTAACGGTGAACACAATTTACAAAGCATTTTTGGAACCAGTGCTGATTTCGGCAGCTGTTCTCAAATCCCACCCAGACCTCTGGCTGGGCCAGTAGCGGTTGAGTCTGAGCACCAACTTCTCACCCGGGAGACCCGGGTGCAATATTCAGCTTAAGTCATACCGAATGTTTCTGTGGCCTATTTGCTTGTTTGCCTACGTGTTTACTTACACTGAGCACCAAGCACAATGGAAGTAGGTTTCCTTTTTAAAGTCTTCGGCACGACCGGTCCGTGACTCGAACTCCACTCCTCTAGATTGCAAGTAGGGTCTTCGGACCATTCGACGTAGCAGCCTAGAATCCCTAGAAAATATATATCCTTTCCAATTTGTTGTTAATTTTTAATTTTATTTCTTCCAAAGATATGACAATGCTTTGAAATCTTTTTAAATATGGACTTCGTTCAACCTAAGTTTATTTCACATGCCTCTCTCGAGCTTCTGTAAGGTGCAACGCTGCTGAATGTTATTTGTTTACGATTTTTGCATGAATGTCGAATGTGATTGCAAAGTGGAGGAAAGGATGAACACATTACCCTGGATTGATGTCAATGTATGACGTCATTTTGTTATGATGAGGTCATTCGTGTCACGAGACAGTCTGTAACTCACTGGGAGACTGTATGGAAGCTCCAACGAGAGGAGTCAGTCATCACATCAATAAATGTAAGTGCAGTGCATAACTGCCGGAAAGATCAAATGTTGACAGTCGGCGGAGGCTTCGTTCCAAGTACACAGCGGGTATATTTGTTTCTCAACATAAAGATTTAGTTCCTCTCTTTTAAGAGAGCAGAAAGAAACAATTCTTGCTTCTTTTGTATTACTTGTTGTTCCCTTCGGCCAGTCTTGAACAAGACCGCGCTCACAGCTATGACGTAAAACAGAGATATGCTTCTGTTCCGCTAGGTTAATCTGTAACATGTATGATGGTCCGTAGCTCATACGAAAAGCGAGGCACCTTTACGCAAGTGAGTGGTATCCATCTAGTTCTTGCACCCAGCTTGAAATGCACACTTCTCCTCCTGATTTCCACTTTAGATTGTATCTTTTTCTTCGGTTCAAAGTCAAGCAAGCCAGTGAGCCAAAACCGTAGGAAAAATGCCGTGCTCGGCCTGACAAACCAATTGGGTAGAAACTGGGCCGTAAAACCTCATCTCTATCGGTACATTACGGTCAGGTGGGTGGTCATTTGTTATACCGAGATAATCTGACAGCCTAAGATGGATGAGGGTTTAACCATTCATGTTAAGCTGCTCCTTTTTACTCGGGGTTTCACAAATGAATTGGATATTCGGGTTTCCCTATTTTACTCAAAAAATTCTCTTTACGAGCAAGATTTATCAGTGTAGAACTGTGCATCAGGACTGAATGAAGCACTTATGCTTTCACCGAATGCATCGCTTGCATTGTTCCAGTTCATTTATTATCCCCTGATAATGCACGGTCCATGTTTGTTTTATTCTTTACTTCAGATGTGAAATAATTTTCAGCCAATCATACAACCCAATATATCGTATATTCTGACGTAAAGCGCAGTGGCGTTTACAAGGGGTGACAAGGGTAACTGATCAACCCATCCCCACACATACACACATCAACTATACAACTGCCCTATCTGTGCTACTATTTCAGGCATCTAAATACGGCCAAACGAATTATAGTACCATTCCGCAACTGAGAACACATCACTAAAAAACACAACTCAGTAGTCACCTTTTTACAAATTCCTGGATTCTTCACTGACTCAACGTCATTTTGGAGGTTAAACAAGCAAGCACCCTACACACATGACTTACATTTCGCGATCGGGTGTAATATGCTTGCACCCGTATCCGATGGGCATAAAAATCGCTGTCTTTATTTTTAGTTAACTTTAAAAGACATTCGCTTGTCTTCATTGGGGAGGATCCTCTGCTCTGTAAGGTTATCCTTCACATTTTCTCTCGCTCTAATCACCCGACTGCAATCTCACCTGTTATGGGACCACTCCAGTCTCTTTCTGTGACACCATCCCATCCAACAGAAGAAAGCTATCGACAAAGTAGGTGATCCGATTGTGATGACGTAGGTGAGGATTAAAATTAACCTATTAACTGCGAAATAAGAAACAAAAACACCATCAGCTACATTTGGGAACAAAGAAGCATTGTAACGTCACATTTTATGCAGTCATCATGAAAAAACATCATCTGTTCGACAATCAACAGGTACATGAGAACAGAGTTTTTAAAGACATTCCGCGTTGTTGTCAGAACACAAACTCAAATTTTACTCCAACTGGAGAAATACAAGCTAATTGGTCAGCAAATTTACCAAGATGTTTTGTGTACTTGCATTTTATACATTTGAATCTCTTAAAAATGAAAACAAAAATCTCTCCTAATTCTTTTTAACAAAGGCAAAATCTTATTAAGTTGTTTTTTGTGAATCCACAAAAACTGACAATGCATTGAAGAGCGATTTGTTGAAATAATTAAGGTGTACCTCAAGTCAAAACATTCAAAATATATGTTTAAGACCATGACAAATTAATTCTCGTACTCCAACTCCCATCTTTATAGGACATTCCTGAGATGAAATATAAATTGTTGAAATTTATTCACATAAAATGGCTCATTGTACAATAATTTGTGATGTCATTGTTGTAAAACTCAAATTACAATCTTTGTAATTCTTTGTTATTCTGAAAGTTACTGCACCTTGCACCAAGGTTAGATAGCGCTCTTACTTATGGGAGACGATGTGCTTAATTGAGACCTCTCTGTGCAACATGCTACAGTATGCAAGTAAAAAGGAAGTATTCAAGGTCATGTAATCATTTTGAATTTTAAAGGAAAACAAAGCAGGTAATGTGATTTGTAAAACAAGAAAATCACAAAATTATTACGCCTTGGACCAATTTGTTTCAAGTGAATAAACTTCACCATGCATTTTATATGTCATCTCAGAAATGTCCTATGAAGATGGATGTTGGATTGTTAGAATTTACTTTTGATGTCCTTCAAGGTATATTTTTGAACTTTTTGACTTGAGGTACACTTAAAAACATCTCTATTCTCTAGACATACTATCTTCATGAATGTGTATAACAGGTACCAGGACTGTGAAGATAATTTAGGAAGTGGCTTATATTGCCCAATCAGATCTAACAAAGGGAAATGGAAAGGTTATCAATTTATCGAACACAGACTGCAGGGAGAGACGCAACACTACACCTGCAAAGTGAAAACCACCAAATAACCCCACAGTTTATTTTTCAATCTTAAATTAAGGCGATGGACCGAGTCGTTCATCCTCACTTATTTTACCATGGTTTTCCCCTTTTTTGTTCTCATTTGGAGAAAAAATCGGATTTTTAAAGCTAAACATGTGATATGTTCCCAATGATTCGTGCCTCACCGTAGAAAAGAATACAACGATTTCTTTTTGCTATTTTTTTGCTTTTAAACTTGGGTGACGGGAAGTTCAAATCCCAACCATCCTTTTTTGGTGACGCACCTGTATGCACTGTCCTCGCTTCCTCCCTACGTTTATATTCTGGAATACTCCAAAGGGTTATGGTAATGAGAGTTTCATTTTAATGTAAATGTCAGTCGGTTCTCTTGATACTGATTCATCTGGTACTGTAATTGCTGACACCCACTCGACCCTTAGGATAATTCAGTCAATGTTTCGGGAAATGAACAAGACAAGTACGACAAGTTTAAGAAAATTACTGAAAGAACAATCAGGTTCATCCTGGTTTTATCATGACATAATACAATAATGCTAAAGGTCATGGTATCATTTTTCTTTTAACTAAAAAACACCTTCAGATAAATCTAGAGAATCCTGTCAGAATCATCAGTTGACATGATAATTCCAGAGGCAAACTTCTTGAAAGATAGGAAAGAAGGTGTTAAAGGGAGGATAGAATTTCTCGGTGTCTGATTTTCACTCTTTTGTCAATAAAATGTTTTAGTTTTGTATAAAAGGTTCCTTGATGATTGAGTTTAACTATAGAAATGAGGATTCGTTTATTTTGTATACTGTGATTGAGTTTTCTTCTTTTGAAGATAGTTAGCTGCGGAAAGCATAAAACTGTTTTAAACATTCTGTTGAAATGGCGAGTGTCATTTTAATGTCGGATCTCTTGACATTTCGCCATTGCACTGCAATTTGTTGCATAGTATGCATATATGCTGATGAATTTACAAAGGAGCTAGTTAATTGAGGTTTAACCTCCCGGTTTTGTAACCAATTGGTTTTGTTCAGGCCAGTCAAGGCTTTTTTACCAGTTTTGACTCATAAGATTGTTTTCCCTCCTCTATTGTTTATACTGAGCACCAAGCACAATGGCATAGGGTTCCAAGTCTTCTGTGTGCCCCAAGTGTTGAACTGCAGATATACCGACTACAACTCTCTAACCACGTTACCATGCAGCCGCACCTACTTATAAATGAGATAAATAAACTGATCTGAACAGATTAAAATGTTACAAAATCAGCCACTCATTTAAAAGAATAGTCCAGAGCCAAATTAATTTTTGATACGATAAAGAGGAACATATTTTAAGCATTCTGGTGAAATTTTTATTCATTTCCCTTGTTCGGTTCTCGAGAAGTTAGCACTGGAATGTGACAAATTTTCTGCATAGCATGAACTTGAAGAAAGTAGGCGTCATTTCATGGATTCACATTGTTGATCAAAGATTTGTTTCTTTTTATCATAATTACCACCAATTTCATGCAACTTACAGGTCAAGAGCATTCCCTCGAACTTAATGTGA
This sequence comes from Holothuria scabra, assembly GCA_037179385.1. NCBI lineage: Eukaryota > Metazoa > Echinodermata > Holothuroidea > Aspidochirotida > Holothuriidae > Holothuria > Holothuria scabra. The sequence continues at coordinate 2,467,182 of CM074185.1, forward strand.
AGTAACAGCTAAAAATTACAATTTTCTTTTTATTTCTCTTCAAAGTATCGTTCTTAACATTTTATAACTTCAATATTGCATATTCAAGGTGAAGCAAGCAGTTACATCTAGTAAATTTCACATTTGAAGAGAAAATTGTTGTCACATGACTCACAACAGCCAATCATGAAACAGAACATTCTACTACACTATCCAAGTTGGGGTTACTGCTCTTTGACCTTTCACTGCGATATGTTGATGCCATAAATGCATCCCGAGCAATGGGGTTTTAAAAACGTTATATGCATTATGGTCAAGATAGCATCGTTATTTATTTCAAGGTCAAACTAATAGGATGAAAATAAAAAAGGCCAACAATGTGAATCCATGACATCTCACTTGCTTCAATTTTTTTGTAGAAAATGACCCAACTACAATTCCGAATATTTCTAGAGCCGAACAAGGGAAATATATGAAACTTTCACCAGAATGCTTAGTATATGTTCCCTTTAACAAATCAAACATAAATTTTCCTTTAGACTATTCTTTAAAATTTTGGAGATGACAATATTGAAAGTAGTCTTTGGCTGTTTCTCTAGATTTTTCCATGAAGCTACCACGGTCTGTCGTAAACTTTCGATTTAACGGTTTTTGCTTAAGTCGAATGTTTTACTTATTAAAATCATTTGCCTTCATTAAGTACGTTTCAAATTTGCCACGTAGCAAAGAGGAGGTCATGTGACTATTTTTAATAAGGTTTTAAATGTTGAGACTGTGGCTCTTTCTGCCTTAAATGTGCCAAACAGACGGGGCTTTGAACAATTACTGCCAAATCAAGTTATGTTCATTTCCGTCACTTGACCTAACTTTAAGTAAACAATAAAACACACACCCTACTCACGTTGAAGACTTCACACGCCTGAGAAGTAGGCTAGATTCGAGCGCGAATCTCACCCAAATCAAATCAGCTGTCTGATGGTCTTTTCATGAAAGAAGTAATGAAAGGCATGCCTGATGATAGGCCTACGCCCTTACATGTGCCAGTGTTTTATGACTTTCAAAAACTTAAATTATAAGCACGTAAGTCGATAGTGTGCGCTCAAAAAAAGATAAACCTGAAAACGTGTTTACAGTGTTTTACAGTGCACCGACACTCTCTCCTGGTTGTTTGTTTCACTACGCACGTGATCACATTGGGAATCGAAAGTACTTAACGGGACAATCCTCTCACCCCAAACTACACTTTTAGTATAGGGTAACAGAAACTCTCAATTGGCTCAGCTTTTTGATTGACTGCTAATTCAAACAATGCAGAATAACAAAACTTATATTACACAGCACGAACTGTTCTGTGTTTTGATTATACACATTGAGCGTTCTACACATTGAGCGTTCACCTGAAGCAATAAAATGGGATTGTGTATGGATGAGGGTGAATTTCAGACAATTGTGGGAGGGGCTTAATTAAGAAGGTTAGGAAAATTTGTACTGCGTGGGATGAGAGAATTGGGCCTTTAAGAAAGGCACTTCATACAGTTGAGAAAAATAGCTATGCACTCCTTTTCACTTGTGCCATTTTTCTTAGCTCTTATCCAGTATGTAAAATATTTAAACACAATTTTATTTTAAAGGGAGTAGCATGTGAGAGGACATATACTTTTCATAAATTGGGGGTGGGGACAGGAGTTATTCCTTTTTTCGTCACCTCCCGTTTAATCCCTATACCAGGCCTGCGATAACTAAACATTAAACGATGGGTATTTTGACAAATAATTCACTCCAAAAAGGAACATATATTGAACGAGATTGCCAAAGAGGACATATAAACTTTCAAAACATTTCTAGGCCCCCCTCTGCCCCTTCTGGGTCCGTATACAGGAAATATGATGCATGCACCCGCGTCGGCTTCCCGTGAAGGAAATCCTGGCTGCATCACCTCATGAAGATTAATAAAAGAGAGTGGTCTTTCTCCGGAGGGCTTACCGTTTGGTACATAGTAGCACATGAAGACCATGGTTCCATTCCCGTGGGGTCCATCCTCAAAATAAGGATGAAGACCTGATTCGTGATACAGGTGGGGCCACTGTATCCACTCTACCCTGACAGTAGCGTCCTTCACTGGCTGACAACTCCTTGATTCGAAAGGAAGTAAGTAAAAGGGTTTCACGAACGGTAGACTGATAGCTGATGTGTCTGGTTTGTCACTTGTAGGCCTGCTGCAGCAAAACTGTATTCTTGTATGATTGACATGGATTATGGCTGGTCCAAAGGGTGAATACAGAGTTGTACCAAAACCCGCAGGTCTTGCTCTAAAATAGTAAGAGCTTTCGCCTGAGAGGAGGAAAAAGTAATGAAATCAGCTCATTTGAAGTCTTTTAACGTTAGCGGCGCCAGAGGAATCCAGTGGAAGCATGCCACTCTCGGATTCTCGAAAAAATTGCAACGATACAAAACAAATGACTCCAAATGATAAAATTTGCACCACATTGCACCTGAGGGTACTTCAGTTTAAAAAAAAAAAAATCTCAAAGGGGAGGGGAACCCCTTAGATTGCGCCAGGAAAATAGGGGAACCACTTAAGACTGCCCCTAGAAAACAGGCTCTGCAGTTGGTCATCCCGAACAAAATTCATCCTGGCTATGATTTGAAATAGTGCAAACAGTTTTTGACCTTGATGAGAAATAGTGATGCGATCTTCACAGCAGTATACCAACCATTATATTGAAATGTGTAGAGTTAAAAACAGAAGTCTGCTACAGAGTTTCGTTTGCAGGACTTTTGGTTCATGTGAATGGTTACTACAATATGCCCTTAAGAGGGAAGATAAAGTTCATGTGTTTTATGCTCAATTGAGATTATGTCAGTTTTTCAATTTATTTATATTTTGTTTATTATAATCTGTATCATTTAAATTTTTTAGCCTCAAATAACAAAATTCCGTCCATTGGTCAGTTGTACTCTTTAATCACGTTCCAGCTATATTATATGTCTTGTTAAATCTCTTCTACTTAATGAGCGAGTTACGTTATTCGTTGTCTCATGAAATTCTGAGAAAATGGTGGGATACCATGGCCGTGCGGGCTGGGGCTACAGTCCCCATTGGCCAAAACCTTCCTGAATCGGGCAAGCTTTGGTGCCTCCGTCGAGCAGAGATTATGTCCACCTGGCTGGGAATCTTGAATCCAGCAAAAGGTTACCTCTCCCTGAGAGAAAAAGTCCAGTATGGCCATGTCGGATATCCGAATCGAGGCTCAGAGCAGTGTTTCGTGCAGTAGGTACATATTATACTAAGTTCATCTAAGTGCCTAACCCAACCTAACGCAAATCGAATTGCCGAATTCATTTATTGAAATGGTTGATGACGCAAGAATTTTGTACTAGTCTGAAGAGCAACTGAAATCACTTTTTTCTACTTTTTTTTTTTTGGGGGGGGGGGGGTGGGTGGTGGGGGGGTATATCTAAAGTAAGTAGCGATGATGACTCATGTGGCTTGTTAGGAATCCTGACATGACGTATCGAAAATGTGGCTTGACTTGAAAACTGACCTGCGGACTTGACTGTAATATTACTTGATTGGCGACAGGGAAAATGTAGGTGGCTGGGCGTGACAGGGTTTTGAGCCATTACCAAGTACAATAACGCAACTCGGGGCCTCGGGCAACAAGTCGGGGAAGGCTGGGACAAAATAAATATCTGTCTGATCATTTTACAGTTTGCTAAATGTAGTTTTAGTGAGTGGTCCGATTTTTTCAATTTTTTTTGTAAGCTCCGCGAAAAGATAAAAACGAGTCAACTGCTGGTTTGTGAAGTTGTGAAATGATTTTTTACCTTCTTCTTTTATTTCAAACACGGCTTCCAAACAAAATAATAAGACATCATTTTTATCACGAATAATGCGTGCAACAATATGGATTCCCATAGTAAAAGCCACAATGATGAAAAAAGTTCAACACAACCAATCAATGTTAATTAAATAAGATATTATTAGTTACGGAGACAAACATTTTGCCCTCTTTTTGAGGTGAAAATATTCAGCATTTAATTGCTTTGGCACAGTCATTTCCCATATAAAACAGGCTTCATATTACACCCGAATCGCACCTTTGTCACGTGACCTTAAGTTAGTTTTCTTTCAAGTCATTCGGAACCTTTTGCCGTTCATTCATCCAGAATATTAGAAGATCGATTAATAAAAGACTAATTTCACGATACCTTACCAATCCTTTCATTCCCCCTAGTCGGTAAGGGATGAACTCAATGTGTTTAAATAGCCACGCTCGAAATGAAATTTGGAACCGTTTAGGGAAAATTCAATTAGCTTTTTCAAAAGTTCTCATCTATACCTGCCAACAATTCACGCAGACGATATTGCAATTTAATCACCCCAAATCCTGGTGGCAAGACATCTTGCGGAAAAACCAAGACTAGAACACGAATTTGCCTTAGAGCGCTCGACCCAGTTTTCAAACAAAAATATATTAAAACGAAAAGTCTACAGAGGTCGACCTTGGGCTGTAAGCAACAAGAAACATATATTAATATTTAAGGGTTTTTAAAAGTTCGGCGGAGCAATAGAAACTTATGGGTTTTTCACATGAAAGACTAAATTCTTTGTGTCAAATAATCTGGAAAAACCTTGAAATCATTGCTAAGTGTTTTGGGGTTTATGGTGTCTTGCATCGGTGTGTGATTTTTTTACCTGACAAATATTCTGAAATTTTCATTCGTTAGTAAGTTACACAAAATTTATTTCTCCTTAACCTGAAGGATCTCTTCAAAGTTTATAATCTTGGTATGAACAATCAGTTCACAATGGGTAACGGGTTGCTGGAACAAAAGTTTTCATATTCTCCGTCAACACCGATTGTCACTTTAATAAAATATTTCTATCACAAGATCGAATGTTGTATAAAATTAAAAGTAACTATGTAATAGATCCCGTGAACAAAAATGTACATTCCAATGACCAGCTCTTGAATTTAAAGAAGGGTTCAAGGTCATGTCAGGTTTCAATATGGGATACCGTACTCATTCTTAGAATTTTGTTGAAATTTGCATGGAAATCCGGAGTGTGGTTCTCAAGATATGAGCGAATAAATTTTTCACATTTTCAACAAACAGTGAACTTGAAGCAAGCAGATTTGACATCATATTTCCACATTAGCGGACAGTCTTTTGTTTTCTTTAAACGTTACAGTCTATTTTCATGTGACTATTCCCATATTATCGAAATGTGATGGCATAAGTAGCATGAGAACTTTTAAAATTTTTAAACCCCATGCTTAGGTCCAATTCTATTGAAAACAACACAACAGTCTGAAAAAAAACAAAGGGAAACATAGCATTCCTTGTCAATGTGGGCGAGTGATATAAATCTCTGCTGCCCTCAATCCCACTTTTGAACACAAATCTAGTAACTTCATTTACTGATATCTCGAGGAACACATGTACGATTTCAATGGAAATTACACCACACTGAGTAGATTTAGTTCTTCTTTTACAAGTGAAAATTTATATTTTGGCTTAACTTCCCCTTTAATTCATCACTCAGTGACGTCATATAGGTAAGATCTAGAGGGACATGAGGTCTCTCAGTCCGTCCCATATCTGGTACCGCCTATACACATCTTAAAAATGAAAGCTAAATAATAGGAAGTACTGCTGAATTTTATAGTGCGATTGAAGAAATGATGTCGCCCACTTGTAGGACCATCAATTACTAACAAAACAGCAATCATTAATTTCACTCACCTGGTTCAAAACCTTGTGGACATTTACCGTAATTCCAGCTAATTCCTTCATATGAAAGTTCCAGTTTCCCAACGTTGTAAATACAGTACTTCCCGGGAGGCCATGTGTATAAATATCCTGCTTCTTTTTCTTTGAACTGGAAGAAGTCACCATACATCAAGTTGTCATACGATTCTGTTTCATTAAAAGTGAAACCAAGAAACAGGAAAAAAAAATTAAACATGAAACTATACTGGTGTAGAAATCTTAGTCGTCTTATATTAGTTTTGCAAAAATAAACAGTAAAATTGCATTTAATGTGTATGTAAAATCCGGACTTATAAAAATATAATTCTGGGTTGTAAAATGTACTTCATCCATCTATATCCCATTGCTACAGCGATTTTCGTTTTGGGAATATTAAAATATTTATTCACTGAATTTTAAACAATCCACTCCCCAATAATTTGTGGCGTCATAAGTTCTTTTCCAGATCAAGTTAATTCCTTTTGTTTCCTTTTGGATATAAAATGATTGTCTGACTTTGTAAAACTTTTTGTTTTCTCCTACATCATATTTTACAGAAAGAACTTTTACATTAAATAATCTAGAACCGTTAAAAGACGTGACCCCATGTTGAGAAAATAAAAAGTAACTTTTAGGTTAAAAGATGCAATGACTGATGTTTAATATTTAAGATGCACAATTAAAATGACATCACAAATTAACGAGAGATGTACATTGTTTTAAATTTCACATTTTATATCTTAGCTTAGACATATTCTGTAAAGGTGACAGCTGAAAAGAAGTCACCATTTCAATTGACTCTTCAAGCTTTGGTGAAATATGGTTTTGAAATTTCAGATTTCAAGTGTACCCCAAGTCAAAAAATCAAAAATATACACCAAACAGCATGAAGAATAGGTTCTAACAGTCCAACTTCCATCTTTATAGGACATTCCTCAGTGGAGATTTAATAAAATGTTGAAATGTCGAATCAATTGGTCCATTGTGCAATCAATTTGTGAATTTCATTTTGTACATCTCTCATTACCTGCTTTGTTTCTCTTTACAATTAAAAAATGTTTTCATGACCTTGAACACTGCCTGTTTGGCTGCATAGCATACTGCACTGAGAGGATTTTAATTACATCACCCCAAAAGAGTGGGAGTGCTATCACACCTTGGTACAAGGTGCAGTAGAAAAACCGAGAAATACAATGATTGTTTTTTTTTTTTGGTTTTTTTGTTTTTTGTAGTACAACAATGATATCATAAATTATTTGCCAAAATGTACCACTTTAGTTTCAGGGAAAAGACTTCAACATTTTATATCTCAGCTCAAGTATGTCCTATGAAGATGAAAGTTGGACTGTTATAATTCATTGTTCGTGATGTTTAATATATATAGTTTTGAATTTTTGACTAGAGGTACACTTTCAGTACACGTAACAAGTGAAGTACCACAGTCATCTCAATTTGGAATATTGTAGTGGACTATCCTATTTCATGAATGGCTGTTGAGAATCATGAGACAATATTTTTTTTATAAATTATGTGAGCTATAAATGATGAATATATGATATCCTAAAGTGTCACGAAATATAGGCCTACTTGAAATGAGAGGATATTTGAGAAATTTAGCTCTTGATTCAAAATAAGTTTGAGGACTATGATTGTGCCCTTTAAAATGACATTTTTTAACTATCTGCAGTATTTCCTTCAACTAAGACAAAATATCCTCACAACATTTAGTAGTACAATACGGAGTCGCAACATTGGGTGTAGACAGGAGAACAATTACCACTGGCTTTGAAAAATGAAACAAAAATCGGATGTTTACCATATATGCAGTGGCGTAGCTATATGGGGGAGGAGAGTAGGCATTGGGCGGAAAATGAAAAATTCGGAATTTGCAATTTATGACACCACTCAACCACAATGTGGCTTTCTCAACTTTCCTTTCATGAAATTCCGAATTCTTTCCAATAAAAGCTTTATAATTCCCATCATTTGTTTTCAAAAAAGCGAAATTTCCCCGCGCCATTCGCGCGCCAGAAATCGCAAATTCCAACAACTAATACTTAGTGCTCGCTCATACCTACAGTTTGGGAAACTTTTGCCGAGCTGTGGAAATGACAAGGAAATTTGCCATATACGGCACCAGATTATTGAGTGACACCTGCAACTACGGTACTATTTTCATATGTTTTTTTTTTTTTATGAAATTCCCAGTTTTCTCCAATATGAGCTATTGACTTCTAAAATGTAGTAAAAGAGCCTCCATTCGTAGGCCTTACAACATTATGTAGCAGCAACGATATCTGGTCGCCGTCACGCCGTGCAATCTCAGATTTGCCAATAGAAATTGCAGATTCTTCAGTAATCCCATTTTTTGGATAAATCCAAAATTTCTGCAAACAACCTCCATATTTTCAAATACTTGTTTAAAAGGCAGAAAATTCTGGAGCTCTTGGGCCGCCAAAAATTGCGTCCCTAGTTCCGTGGTGCTCACACTTAAAAAATCCGGAAATTGGGTGCTTGCCCCTCGCCCCTCCATGAAAAATGTCTAGCTTCGCCCCTGTATATGTGACACCAGATCGTCAAGTTTCACCGGTAAACAACACTACGGTTTCCAAAATTTTCTTCCAGTCATAAAATTCAATACATTTTATTCAATATAAGATCTTGATTTTCCAATATCTTTCTGTAGTTTTCTAAATCTTGTTGGAAAACCTAAAATAACACTTAACATCAACGACCCTCAGTATCCCAACAATATCGGAGATTGACAAAATGAAGGAAAGAGTCTTCAATAATCTCCAAGTTTTTCAAATTTTCTAACACGAATCCACATTTTTGACAAAATGTATAACGCATTGAAATGCCTAAATTCAGCATAAGTCAAGTTTCGTATCCAATAGATACGGGAAAAGGAAAATTTGAATTTTGTGGTGTCCTGACTTGAAACAGTTTTGTTCAATTGGAAAAAGTGTTCGGTCATGACTTTTTAGGAGACCGAATTTAGCAGTTAACGTACTCACTCATAAAAATCATATTTTTATGTGCCGTAGCTATAGCTATTGTCTAAGTTTGACCATTTGTCACTGACGTTATGTGGAGAAAACTTAATAGCTTTGGTAAAAATTGTTTAATGTCGTTAACCAACTAAATGAGCCGCTTTAAACGTTGAAATTTTCTCGCTTAAAACAAAATAGTCAATTGCGCAAAAATTTGTGACTTTCTTGTTGTGCAGCTTACATTAGCTGCTTTGTTTCCCTTGAAGAGTAAAAATGTTTTCATGATCTTGAGACGTTTTCTGGTTGCCTGCATAGTATGCTGTTCAGAGAGAGCTTAAGTAATTACATCATCCCTTAAGGGTAAGAACGTCCTCATAAAGTGGTACAAGGTGCAATTACTTTCAGAAAAACAAAGAAATACAAGAACTCTAAATTGGGGAGTGCAACAATGAAATCACAAATTATTGAGAAATGTAACATTTTAAAGTAAGTGAATAAACTCAAGTTCAATATTTCTACACCTCGGCTAAAACCCTCTATGAGGACTGGGGTTGGGCTGCTAGAATTCATTCTTCATGCTTTGTAATATGTTTTTGACATTAAGATCTGAGACACACTTAATGTAATAAATCATTTCGTGGATCAACTAACCTAAAAGATCCATTGTGGATTACTGTATTCGTGTCTTCCTAATTTTCCTGATTCCTGTCAAAAAAAGCAAATCATTTGTATCCAGAGTAATCAGTTTTCAGTTTGGGGGACAAATCTCTTTAGAAGTTCCGACAACCTGGGGAGAGGTGTAAGGGGAGGATGTTTCGCTTCCTTTAGGATAGTAATTATTGTTATTTTGAGAATCCACTGGATGCTAAATGAAGTTACATTTTTCACAAGTTGACAAAATTAGTTGTGAAAGTTTTCTTATAGTGGTTTTCCTGACTAATACTTTTCCTCCTTCACTGCAAACGTTTTTATTACATTTTTCGGGCAGGATGTGACCCCTAGTTTCCCAAAGCCAGTACCTGTACACTACGAGAGAAATTACAGGTGAAATAGCCAATGAGTACTTGCGTTTGAATTAAGACATTGAGTTCCTTATTTCTTGATATTTACGTAACTTACCGTCGGCAATATGTACAGTCGTGTGAGGTGCTTCGTTCTCTGTGCCATTCCAGATGCAGAATCGCATTATAAGATGGTCAGTATAGTTTATATTTGTTTCAATACTGGCGGAGAAGACATCACTTATCGCCGTTGTGATCGTTATATTTTCGTAGTCAATTAGGACATCTTGTTCGTACCAATTGTCTGGAAAGACGAGTAAAAAACAATACGAAAATGCATTTTTATTACCCTACCATTCCTCAATATCTCTTGCCAAGGAAAGGGACCTCAAAATATTTTCGTTCCCTAGCGAGTTTGAAGTTTGCCATTGACTTATTAATATTTTAAACATTTGGCCCTCTGGCAGTGTGGAAAATTTCTAGCCACTACTTCGGAACATTTACTGACTAAAAGTCTGCGTTCTATAAACTACGTGTGGTATATTTCGTTAAAGAGTGTTGATTCTTAGACATATAGGAGTCATATTCCCTCCACCTTTAATACGTTACTAGTAAATATCCCCCCCCCCCCATATCGACAGGTTTGTACGGAGAGCATTTTCTAAAGTCCTTCCGACCCTCTGGCAAAGGGCCTTTCGGCGAAACCAAACTTTAAACTGCTTCCCGAAGAAGCTATTACGTCCACTGAAGGACAACACGTGACCAACCTCACGGTACTCAGACCATTTGCATCATTGGTCTGTCATGTGTGGCCCCATTTGCTCATTTTTGTATCATAATTTCTAAAGTTTAAGTTTCATATTATATCACTTTTCAAATTTAAACATTTTCCCGAAATAATGCGCCAATCAATGACCCAAACTGCGCGATTAACGATAAAAATATAGATCAATAATGATGTCAATTCGTCTTTTTCCTTGATATATTTTACACAAAGCCCTCAGAAACATGTTTAGCCTTGTAAAAATATTTGTACAGCCTACAAGTAAAACCTCTTTACTATGTAAATTTGGAATGAAAACGCTTTTGCCCCATAGGCCCCAATCGCATCAACTGATAATTCACCCCCTCCATCCCCCCAAAAATGGGGCATATCCGATCCAAAAAGTGTTCGCTTGGTGTCTAACAATATGGACATCATCATTCCAGTTTAGCCAGGCTCTTAAACTCAATCCCGGACAAAATACAACAAAACCCCTGAAACACGCACCAAGCGCCCTCATAGTACAACAAATTTGCGAGGTTTACGATATGACTATTCCCGGCCCCTTAGACAATGTATAGACGAATCCGGACAGCAAGTGATGGTCTGAGTTCAGTCGGCCATAACTGGGGTCCATTACCTTTAAATCTTTCGATTTCTTTACTTACATCTTTCATGGATGGTTGTACACTAATTTGTATCTTAAATTCTCCAAGTTCACTAAATATGGGGGTTTGAAATTCATATAAACAATAAATAAAGACGATTTAAGGCTGATGGACCCCACTAATGGCGGCCTACAGTCACTAAAACAAGCGCTAATCGGATTCGTCCATAGGACCCAGCTGTTTAAGTCCACGAAAAAAATTGGTCTTCTAAAACAAAGGCTAAGCCTACATAAAGAACAGGAGATATAAAAATGTTTTATTACACTGTAATCCCTTCAAGCCTAATAAATACACATTTACTAGCGAGGCACAAATAAAAATTAAGCTTTGTCCGTTGGCGTTGGACCTTGATTGAATTAGGCAAGCTGCAAAGTCCGTGACCAATTCAATGAGGTTAACAAGGTTATATCACTAACCCTAAACAGAGATGAAGGCATTGAAGGCGTTTTCCAGGGCCAAATTCTTTACTTCAAAGTATGCAGAATTGTTGTTTTTTTTTTTTTTCTGTGTTTTTTTTTTTTTTTTTGGTTTTGTTTGTTTTGTTTTTTGTTTTTGTTTTGTGTTTCGGGAGGTAGAAACTGCATCAAAAGCATGTATCATTCGGAAAATAGTTTTCAAGGTAATGCAATTTTTTCTTGGGATTTGGTGCATCATGGGAATCTGTGTGGTCATTGGTCAAAAGTTGGTCGAACTTTCGAATAGTATCAGGCCTTTAAACAAGACATTCAATGATGAAGAAAACCAAGGGAATTGGACACAATTACTATGTTGAAAAGTGGGTGCATTTTTTTATGAAAAAAAAAAACAAATCTTTTAAAGTGCGGTATCTTACGTTAGGAAAAGGGCATTACAACAGTGTTTGAAGGATATGGTCTGAATTTTCTTGTCTTTCTTGCTAGGCATAGGCTTGGAATTACAACAGTGTTTGGAGGATATGGTCTGAATTTTCTTGTCTTTCTTGCTAGGCATAGGCTAGGAAAACAAACGATTACAGGAAACCCTTTTAAATTAATCACTGTTTGTGAACTTCAGAGGACTTGTCAACCCCATGACGTCTTCGAGGAGTTTATCATTCGGAAAATAGTTTTCAAGGTAATGCAATTTTTTCTTGGGATTTGGTGCATCATGGGAATCTGTGTGGTCATTGGTCAAAAGGTGGTCGAACTTTCGAATAGTATCAGGCCTTTAAACAAGACATTCAATGATGAAGAAAACCAAGGGAATTGGACACAATTACTAAGTTGAAAAGTGGGTGTATTTTTTTATGAAAAAAAAAAACAAATCTTTTAAAGTGCGGTATCTTACGTTAGGAAAAGGGCATTACAACAGTGTTTGGAGGATATGGTCTGAATTTTCTTGTCTTTCTTGCTAGGCATAGGCTTGGAATTACAACAGTGTTTGGAGGATATGGTCTGAATTTTCTTGTCTTTCTTGCTAGGCATAGGCTAGGAAAACAAACGATTACAGGGAACCCTTTTAAATTAATCACTGTTTGTGAACTTCAGAGGACTTGTCAACCCCATGACGTCTTCGAGGAGTTTCTTTCGAGCTGAAGGACGTAGTAATAAAAGAGTGTAATCACCTTGGCACCCTGACATTGGTGCATTGAGACCAAATATACTCCCATTTAAGATTCCTTTACCTGGAAGAGATAAAAGAAAACGTGATTAAAATGTATATCGTGTATCTCTTATGCAAAAGGTTCAATGTTATCCCGACCTTAATATGAGCTACAAGACTGATTTTTTTTTTACTTTCCTGTCAACAAAAGAGCTATTCTAGTCATGAATTTCTGTGGACGACTGCAAAAGTTGTAGCTTGAGAATTGATTGCTTTAAGTTTAAGTATTTCTTACATGTACAATAACATGGTAACGTAGCATGGCAACTTGCAGTTGGAAAGTTTAAGCAGTAGGAGTCGGTTGCGAAATTTCATACACTTTCAATATCATGGAATTCTGAATATTTCATTCACATCAACTTAATATCTGTTATTAATAAACCCAGCTGATTTTTATGTAAACATTGTATGTCACGACTTTTTACATATCGAGTGTACATTAAAAGTTCTTAACCTAGGCGCTGGTTCGTATGGCGTTACCTATACGGTCTTGCGTTAGATTTCAATTTAATAGGACTGCACGCTACGTGGTAAATCAGAATTAAGATCGGTCTTATCACTCTACGAAAGAAACCCCGTGCAAATTATTTAAATTGCATGGAGTTTTACTTTCTAAACTTATGGAAACATATAACACAAGCTAAAAAGAATCTAGTCAAACAGGGCACGAACTAGAATCTTGTCAAAGATTGGAAAAGATTTGTTTTAAAATTGATTAAAAATGGTTCAAAAATGAAACTATTCCTTTCGCTTATGTGCCGAAACAGGAAGTTGAAACTAGTCGAAGTTTTGACAAGATTTCGGTTGGTGCCCCAATTGATTAAATTATATTCAAATTTGACTAGGAGGTTTTAAAGTGCACTTATAAAACGTTGGAGTCAACTTGACTCAAAAGTCGATTAGGAGGGCACCGCGTCTTTGAAAGTCGGATCACACCATGACCCAAATAAGGTTGAATTTGGCGAGTCGCGATTTAAAATTTGACCTTAAATGTTGTTTCAGTTTCCTTCTAGTCCCCGTGATTTTATAGTCCATAAGTGTGGCATGCTTTTCAAGGCAATTTGCATTTCCGCTTCCACTAGTTACAAAAGAACGGATGACGCAGTTAACATGACACTGGTGCGACCCTCTGATCAGGGAGCTGCCCTGATTGAAATATACTTAGGGATGCAAAGCAAATGAAGAACATTTTAATGGTTGTGCGTTAAAATTATTGAGCTGTTCACAGGTGATACACAGATTTTTCTTCATCTTAAGTTGGAGTACTGTCGACCTGAGTAGATCAATGCAAAGAGGTGTGATAATAACAGGGGTGGCCCAAGGATTTTGCCAGACAGGGGGCAGCATTAAAAGGCCCCGACGAAGTCGATGAGTTAGTTCCGGTGGGACATGACTTGGCAGAGTTTGAGTCGCGTGTGGCGCGCCGAAACTTTTAGCTTAGGAGAAAAGGAGCTCATTTTGAAGGAAAAGTGTAAAATTTTTAAAAGAAATTTGGCTTTTGTTAGGATCATTTAAAAGCTTAGGTGTTTATTGAGGAACCCGTTCTTCGTATGGGTAAAATCGAAAACGTTATATCGGTGACTGCAGATGCAATTATTTTAACGTTACGCATTAAATGGTACTAGGCCCACATAGTAAGGCTTCAATACGAGACCGAAAAGTTTTCCCCGTGCCCTTTTTGAACGAAGATTTGAAAATTACGAGCTTATTTTATTAGAGAAATTTTGGAATTAAATGAAAGAAAATTTGGTTATATGGTAAGGTTACAATGAAAAAATTGTTTTTTATGTGATATGCCTTTAAAGAGCAAAACTAGGTAGAATGTCTGAGTGATTAACAGAGTTGGCCATGGTTATTTATTCTACGAATTATCCATTGAAATTATCCATTTAATTTTGCCACTTTTAACAATCTCAAGCTAACATTGGATATATGTGATATGTGTAATTTTGTTGAGGTTGCGCAATATCATCATGTAGATTAAGGCCCTCGGACCAGATTGGAAAATTTTGCCGCGGAAAAAGTTCGGCTTCCCATTAGTTTTATGTTTAAGTACCTAGAGCGTTTCAGTTTGAGAGGGGCAAAATTGTCTTTTCGTCCGTTAAATGTAGTCCTGCCCGGGAGACTACCGGGGCAGAGCACAGAAATCAAGTTTGAAAAATTGAGAAACCCCAGACAGCAGGTAATGGCATTTCCCGGGTTCGTAACAATAGGAACAAAGCAATCATTATTTTCAGCTTTTTTCGTACATAGTCTTCACTTCATAATATTGCCCGAAAACGAAGAATAGCCCGAAAACGAAGAATAACTTGCAAGCATGCATTGTTCTGTTAAATAATCTTTCGGACACCATCTAAGCAGAGCGCCACCCTCAGTTGGCGCCGAACGCCATATATATATAATATAACCCCTCAGACAACCGGAAATAGCATTTCTTAGACTTACAACTAGAAATGATGCGGTCGTTATGTGAGCTTTCCTTTGAATTCGCTGCAATAGAAAAATCCCAACTTGCTAAGTGATCAGAAAATTACCTGATAAAAGATACTGCTATACAATTAGATGTTATGGTCTTGTCTCTTTCCAGGGGAAATTATATAGCAGAATTGAAAACATGCTAATGTTTTTTTACTATATTTAGAATCCTTGTAATCAATTGCAAGGTCCAGATGAAATTTTCTACACTCTCCGAACTCCAGACTATGACTATGAATGATTTCACTTCCAACGTATTTGAAAATATGTCACGTTACAATGTGGCTTCAAATGAATTTTCAGTCAGTCTTATATGGGGAGACATTCTCATACTACTGTTTATCAGTATGGGTAGCTGAAACCGGCCTGACCGATTCTAATCAACTTTGCTAGAATTCGGCTGTCTGGCACGCTAGATGGCAGACCATTGGCCACTGCGTGCACATGAACAACCTCTCATCCGTTTTTGTGCGGAAACTTCGGAATTGTGAGTTTCCTTGAATGATATGGTCCTCTAGTCTCCTAGTAAGCAAAATCAAGAAAATCGTCCGGGTGACTGAAGTTAATCAGGCCCAAATCTTTTTTCGTCTGCATATAGATGAACGATCCCCGTCGCAACTGGATTTTCTCAACAACAGTGGGAGAGGCAGCCTTCCTCAACGTGAGGCATGACCTTGTGCGTACGGACTGAAGATGGAATGAGAGATACAAGAGCTGGTAAGGAGTGATTTAAACCAAATCAGATATGCATCAAAACAGCGTTACAAAAGAAAAGGATAGTTCATAACGATAACAAAAAAATAGTTCATGATCATCCATCCAGTCACTTCAGTCGTCTACTTTTTTCATTTTTAGGACTCTGCCCCCCCCCCCCCCAAAAAAAAAAAAAAAATTACAGTCGTTCCCAACGGGGGAAGAGATAGGACAGGCTACATGGAGTTAGATGTAACAGAGCTAAGAGAAAGTGATTTAAAGTCGATTCCGATATGTATTAGAATTACAAAACAAAATATATGCCCAAGATCACCCATTCTGTAACTTCAGTCCTTGTAGGGTTTTTCTATTATTTTGTTTTTAATTATTTTTAGGCCTTCCGACGAAGCCGCCGACCTTCTCCGAAGGGGGCCATGGCCCCAGCTCCCCATCTGGCGCCACAATTGGATAGCAATTGTCTTTTTTAATCTGTTGAAATAATTGTTAACACGCGGGTTTTGTTGTCGAAAAGATGTCCATATAATTTTGTAGCCAGGCATCTCTATGGATTTCCTATACAGCATGCAGCACAGATTACAGGAATAATTTACACTGGCAGACTGTTCGCGACTTAAGGGGCCGGGTTTTTTCTTTGTTGTTTTAAATCGAGTCTCTTGCTACGTGTAGCATTACTCCCGGTTAAACAAAAATGAAGGCAATTACTCTTTAGATAAAATTTTCGGCTGAATGAATCTCTTGAAAAAGGAATGCACCGCGCGTTGCTGTAAAGTGCAAATATCAAGGCAGCTAGATCTGTAGCTCGAAAATAATTTTTCAAATCGTGATATGGAAAAATTTTCCACACATCGGTCGTAACGATCAAAACATTAAGCTGTTGCAGAAACTTAACTTACCCTTTCAAAATTTTCGGAATCACAAAAATCAACAGAGACAGTTCATTAATTACTGTTCTTTCAGTGCAGATGGTTTCCATTTTCTTTAATCTATGCGGAAAACTGGTAACAGCAAAGCTCTGCCAGATTAGAAGATTCTGGTCATTACTCTACTAACTGACTGAACCATAGATGAAGGCGTTTCGGCGCCTGAAAATTATGGCTTCTTTACCTCTGGCTTTGAGAAGTTAATTTGTCGAGATTTTTAATCTTCTTTATGGATTATTATCCGCAAGTCCCAAAGGAAATAAATTTAGCAGGCAATGCGCGTTAAGCTGTAGTTGACTATCGAGAAGATAAACTTGTGCGAAAACAGATCTTTAACTAAAAACTAAAGGTATGGGGTGCATGAGTGTGTGTTGACTTTGAATATCCATACACTATTCGAGAAGCCAGTTTCAGCGTCCTGTGAATGTGAATGATATAGTGAATGATTTACTTTTCGTTTCCACGATAAATAGTTTTCATAACTAAGGATCAAGAAATGCTTTAAATGATGGTTCTAATAGAATAATACTTGGTTTGTTATAAGCTAGAACACTGTCTTGCAAGTCGCTTTGGCTGCAGGCGGAGGGCGCGGCTTTCACCCATCTTTGCTGTTTCACGCGGAGCTCGAAACTGCGAGTAGCTGCCCGAAAATTCGGCCACAGCAACGAGATAGACAACAGTTTAAGGTCACGGGGTCAATAGTCTACGGAAGCCCATGCGGAGCGTGCTACGTCCGCTTTTCCGCCCACTCCCAAATATGCAGGGTTCGAAATTAGCATTGGTTTATCACTTGTCCGTCGGGCTTTCACTCCTTGTAAGTCACTTGCCCGGACACATGTTTCGCTAGCCCGTCGCATTAATATGTGAGTTACAGTTACTGTACCAGGTTGGTAACTAGTCTAACGCTGCGCATAGCCAAAATAAATCTTTTTTTCAGAAAACTTTGAAACTTCATGAATAATGCTTGGAGAAAAACAGTTCGTTCACCGTATAGATGAAATGATAAAAATAAAATCCTGCATAATTCTTTCAACTGTCTTTAGGTGGGCGCAAAAATATATATATAAGGATACAAACAGGAAATTGGTTTATTATATATATCGACAAATCAATATATTAACACTTATTTTGGCCATCATTTTTTTATAGGATGAGCAGGATTTAAACTTGTCTGATGGGCTCAGCTGACTAAAATTGTACTTGCCCGCACGAATATTCAACGAGCCCCGGTCTAGCGGGCTTACGCTAATTTCCCTTTTTAACTGATCATTTACAAGAATCAACACAGAAGGTGAGAATATCTTTCAAGTGAGAACTTAGAAACGTTAATTCCGTGTTGAGTGAATGGGAATGTTGTATAGTTTTGGTCGGATAACATAATTCCACACAGATACAAGACTACAAGCCTTATACATTGACCAATCGCAGCATTAGACCATGAAGACAGGTCATTTTTCTAGTTTTAAGTCAATGTATGATTTTGGGTGCGGAATTAAAGTCATGTAGGAATAAACTCTGATTGATTGCCCTTTAAAACAAAAGATCGCTTTTAACTAATGCAAGAAAAGATGAACAGTTATTGAACAAATTAATTTAAAAAAAAAAGCTAGAATGAATTTAGGACCGTCCTCCAGGACTTACAGAAGTGAATATTTGTCTAAACTGTTCCGTAATTCTCGGTAGTGATCAATTAAAACTTTTCTTCTTTAATTAAGTTTTCATTTGTAATAAAAGAAATTTCCCATATCCATTGTTAAATGTGTCAGATTTTGACTAAAGGAGAGGCATCACTGAAGAAAAAGTTACACTGCTTTTATTTAGAAAAATGTTGGTTGTCTCTCTTTCAAATATGCAGGGAATGCATAATTTGGGAGGTGTTGTACTGTCCATGACGTCATGGACAGTACCTTAGGCACGCTGCTCATTTAACGAGAAACAGTTCTTTCATTCTCACTGAGCCTGCTTTGCTCTAAAATGGAGCTCATTATGTAGAGCTAAGCATGTAGACGGGAGCGAGACTTCCTGGTTACTTTTTGTTGGAATATGGCTGAGCATGATTGGTTTTTATTTTGGCAGTTTTGTATTTTATTGTTTTGTTTTTAATGGCTTGAGTAAGTCGAATCGGTGGCTAGTAGTATTACGATACCATGGATCGGTCGCTAAAACGCAGCTTCGTGTTAAACGTCTTGCAACGACCGACTCAAAGTACTCTCACTTATAGAAGGGCCTACTACATCGACTACCTGAACTGTGTACAGAGACACGTTGCCGTACAGTGAAGAAGTCTACACAGCTTCTTCAGGTCGTTAACACAAACACACACTGCTAGTACGGTCATGAAGTGCTCTCAATCACGAAAAGCGAGGTTCAGGAAATGAAGATTGCAGCCTACTAAAGTCCATTGTGATTTTATCTTCGGGAAATACAGCTAGGCTCACTGGCAGCACTCGCAGCATATATAGTAGCGTACGATAGCTGCGTCGCGGCCGACCTTTTACAGTGTTCAGTTCCTCGTCACTGATTCTGCACAGAACTGATGAAGTTCACAAGTGAAAAGGACAATTTGTGTGGACATAACTGATAAAATTTAGTTACCGTATTTTTGAATAATATCGAACTGAAAGTATTCCATTACATGTCAAAAGGTTGTGCTTAGCAATTATGACTTCTGAAGACATTACAAAATACCGGCACCGTATAATCATGGACAGTAAGTGGTTACGATTTTCGTACCGTAACCACATTTTCTAGTGTACTTCCCCATTCGTTCAAATTTTTAAACACCTCATTTTGTTCCCGTCATCTCCAAAAAAGGGAAAAAACAAACGAAGATATACATTTACAGGTTACGAAATGTTACAATATTTTACAGACTGTTCCAATATTACGTGTATGTACACAGGTTTTAACATTTCCGTATTCATCATGCCAGCAGTGAAGCGAAGAGCAAAATCTGGGTTGTGTCCTCCATTATTCCGTTATTCCTCAAAATTACACTCTTGGCAATGATATTTTACTCCGGGCAGTAGCTCATTTTCTTCCCTCCAGATTTATTATGTTTTCTAGGTGAAAGATATCGTAGCAATACGTGTGTGTAGATGATATCTTTCAGCCAGGTTTTGGTTGTTTTTGCCATCTTCTGATACGTAAATCTCAAGCAACAGACACTTTATTTGAAATATCCCGTCAGAGTCACCTTCATCCTGCAAGGTAAACGTCCTCCTAATCTATCTGTTCAAAAGCTTCGCCTAACTTTGAAGGACCAAAACAGTAAAGTTCACTCTGCAGTATACGGATACTGTCTTTACGACATATCAAGATCTAACTGATGTATATTAGTGTTTTACAAATATAAAACCGTAATAAAACCATGATGATTTGTAGACAAACCTTCGGCGAATTTGTATGAAGGGAGATGACTTAAGATCTCTGGTGACATAAATCAAGATTGTAAAGACCCTTGAGATACATGGTATAATGTATAGTACGTCTCCGAGAAGAAAAATCAAGACGATGTTAGGCTACATATCCTATCATGTATTTCATTGTGCATATTTTCGATTATGTGTGTTGTTCCTCGGGGTATTTTACATTAGTTTGTTTTTCATCACATTTAGGAACCAAAGCTGCAAACATAAGAGCACTTATAATTAGCTTTGCTCTAATTTTAACTCGTCAATTGTGATACTTTACGTTCTATGCAGAGTAAGCCTTTGGTATTCAAATGCTTCAAATCACGAGTGCCCTAAGGGTTGTTTTAAATTAACTTTCGTCTTACTTTCTTGTTAAAAAGTTACTTCATCATCATGACGATTATATTCATTAAAATGAAGCACGAACAAGGTATCACTTCAAGTGAAGAAAGAAATATGTAGCTCGTATGATATAGTTTTATCTTTCAGACAGAACGTTTACCCTACCTTTGCACTTCAGGAAAAATGAAATTACATTCTTATGACATTTGGAAATAGATTCGGGCTACTCTTAGCAAAGACAAGTTTTAACTTGCCAGCTTAAACTCATTGCTTGTGATTTATTAGCCTAAGTAATGATTATATTTTACTCTACGTTCGTCAAGCATTGTCATCATGTTTACTCATTTCATTCCTTTTTAGACGCCTAAACTTCGTTATTAGGCCCGACATGACTGTTTGTATTAAACCTAAGTTAAGTTCTGCATGACACTCTAAAAAGTTGTTTAGGAATTAAATGTTTTTCTGAACACTTTTGCCCCATTTCGTTAACACGTTTAGATGCTAAACACTAAAACACAAGTGTCTAATTCGTAAACATTTTACTTCCAAGCTGGCACTTTCAATTTCTAAACATTAAGTGTTTAATACCTAAATATGTTTAGCATTTACACTAGCATAAATAACTTGCAGTAGTTTATAGTAACAAAGTATTTCATGACTACTTGGTTTGAATGTAGGGCATAGGGAATGTAGAATTGAAAAGGGCCTTTTACCTTTATCTTCTCGAGCGGAAATTTGGCAAAGAGAATAGCCTACAAAACTTTTCGTTTTCGTATGCCTGCTTGTGGAACTGCAAAGATGAAGGGAACCATGGGATAAATCAAATTTATTACTTATTCAAGTATAATCACAAAACAAAACTTTGCAGACTTAATGTGGAAACATCTCAGATTAAAAAATCTCCATCGGCAGTCTAAAGATGTTTTCACAAAGCTGAATTCTGCTGCGCGGGACGCAAAATCCTTTAACTTATAAAAATAAATTGGGGGAAATCCTTTTCACATAAAATTATTTTTAGAACCGTCCCTATTTGCACTAAGATGAAAACAAAATGTGCATCCCACTCACAAGACGTGGCTGATTTCGGTTTTGGTGACCTTTAGACTAACCTTCGCTGATCAAAGCTCTTAACCTCCTCAGCCCAACCAGTTCCAATTCTCCTAACCTACTAACTTTAGCCCGCCCTCAACTATCTTAAATCCATTTATAATCCAGTCACAATCTTATTTCATTGTTTCAGTGTGAGAAGACAAGGTCTCAACGTGTAATCAAAACGCTCTCAATACGGCAAATTCTATGTGATATTGCCTTCGGTTCTCTGCATTTTTTTAACTTGCTGTCAATCAAAGAGCAGTGCTAATTGAGAATTTTTGAGGAGTGCAAGAAAAGTTGGGATGAGACAATTAACCATTTAAAATATAACCTACATGGGTACTTAATGCAAAATTATTTCGGACTTATCTCTTATGTAAAGGAACGAGATAGAAAATACGTCTTTTAAAATATGAAGAAGGTGGATTTGGGCATGTTTGATTTAGTTCATGTCAATTGTCAGTTTTATACGATTTTTTCATGCTACCAGCTATGTGTAAGTGTTTCAGGAAGTTAGGGGCCATTTTGGGACAGGGTCCATGTGTTAAGACTATGAAATCCATCGGACGAAAACAACTGAACAACTCGATGGAAGATTTAAATGAATTTTCTTGCTACGAAGACTTTCTTTCAAAATTAAAAATATTTAATATTAAAGTTAAACAAAGTCTTGCAACAAAACCTGGTACACTATGATATAGAGCGTATTATTGCAGCTTTTCATAACTAGGTATTTCATTGTGGTTATTTATTTTGTGGGCTCCCTACAAACTTGGATTTTCTCTTTAATGAGTACCCGGTGGGCACTCCTTGCCGAAAGCCTATTCTTCCCATGGTAATGTATTGTTTTAGGGACTTAAAAAATTTTCGACAGAAAAAATCTTGGGGGACTCGTCTTCCCCTTAGGTATTCACATGACTTGTGTATCCCTCCAAAATACTTAGCCGACGCCTCGCTTCGTCCATTCATATTTTTCTTTGCATGTTAGATCGTCTTTTTACAGCTTTTGGTACATCGCAATTTTGATTTCTAAATAAGTGGACTTCTTCTCTAGAACCCTTTACCTCTTTGTTATAGTTTTTTTTTAAATTTCAGGATTATAAGGAGCAATTATTTTGTGCGAGATACTAAGACGAATATCTGTTGATTTTATTTGTTTAATTTTTTTTTGAAAGATCCTCTACAGAAGTATAGAGTATTATAAAGAAGTAGCAAATGTTGATTGCAATTTCCCATGCACCAGTGCTAATTATAAATTATACAACCAGTGTCGTTTCATTCAAGCAAAATGACGTCAGTTACTCCCTGGAAAAGGGAAGGCATTCCTTAGTTCGATGGATTTAAACAGATGTTACGTTCTGCTCAGAGTCACGTGGTTAGAGTATCCGACTTGCAGCAGGGAGGTTGGAAGTTCGGGTCCTGACCCGGTCATTCCGAAGAGTTTATACATGTAACTTACTGCGATTGTGTTCTGTGATCAGCTTATGCAATAAAGTAGGGAAAACAAGTCAGTGAGCCACAACTGGAAAAAGGTCGTGGCCGGCTCGACTTATACCAATGGGTTATCTGGATCGTAAAACTTTCCCTAACTAACTAACCCATCAGAGTCCCGGACACGGACTTGTTTGTGGCAAAGTTGGTAGGGTCACATTTTCCAAGATAACATAAATAACGAACAAGATTTACACAACGATTTCGCGAACCGGCCTGTTGAGCGGCGTTTTTTCAAGTTTAACAGTCACGTCATACCTTAAATATATTGTACAATGATCTAGTAGAGGCTGCGATGAAACTTTGTCCCTCTTGAGTGCTCAGCTATAAATAATTTACTATCCTTAGTATCTTTTTCCAACTTGCAACAGTTGATAGAGTTTAATACGTCACTATCAGCACGTGTCAAAGCAAACAATTTGCTTGATATGAATGCAGATGCAACAAGATTTATCGGTAACAGTTTGAATTGCAATGTAAGGCTATTATCAGTCATTAAGGAAAGGCCCGTAGGGAATACATTGCTTAGATTCCTGAATAAAGACCGATACCGCGATCTTATTTTCGTATCTCCCACTTTGCCTTGCAGTTATTGCGTTCCATGTCAAAAATGATGGCATAGGAAAGCTCATTAGTGTAATTAAAGCTGCATCAATACAAAAACTCTTAGAAATTTCATTACTTCAAGTAAAAGCCTGTTTCGTAGGACACGACTTTTTAAAGCTACGATACACAAGTTAAAATATTACACTGTTGATGTACGTACGCTATGCAAACGCTATCTAGTTTCGACAAACTGGTGTTTCAATTTTGTTACAATGCTGCAATAGTTTGGTACCGTTGTATGGTGTACATTTGCATTACTGCCTGGTCAAGTGGTTAAAACATCCCACTTGCAGTCGGGAGGGTCTGCAGTTCGAGTCCTGGGCGGGTCATATCCGAAACTTTAAGAAATGGAAATTACTTTCATTTTGATAGGTGCTCAGGATATACACTAGTTAATGGAATAGGGAAAACAGGTCACTGAGTGAGCCACAACTGGAAAAGGGCCGTGGCCTGCTCAACTTGATCCGATTGATTGAAAACTTGGCCAAAACTCCAACTAAATAACTAAATAACTGTAAGAAGTTTCAAACATTGCATCTTCTCAGAGCGAAGTGCACTGAATTTCCTTTCGCACCCATTTTAAGGGAAACGTAGTCGTCCCAAACTTATTTCAAAACAATTAAATTTCAAAAATTTGTTTTTCTTGCAAGTATATTTTTCAATATATTTCAGGATATAAAAATTTGCATATTCAGGATAGATCAAGCAGCGACTGAATTTCACAATTTTGAGTGAGAAAATATTGTCACGTGATTCTGAAGTGTCTTTCATGAAAGGGATAGTCCAGTAAATTAATCTAGACTGCTGCGACTGCATTTTCTCTTTACACCCAGTCCACAAAATAAGCCTCCTAATAGAACAGCAATCTTGGTTCATTGCCTATCGAGTTAGGAGATGCAGAAATCGACGTATGGGGCACCACTCTTCTAACCCAAATTCTTAAATGATGTATTTTCTCTTTTGTCTCAAAAGTCGGTCTCCAAGGATGTTAAGGTTGCCCCTGAATCTTGCTTTGTGTGGCCTGAAAGGTTGGTTCTTGTCTATTAAATACAAGAAATACTTGGCGAAGTTTAAGTGCATCGATTTTGAAAGTAATGTACGACTTAATAGTGCACCTTGCCGGACTGCGATGAGTTTGGGTTTAATTAAAAGTGCAGTTTTAGAAAGGTAGTTTCATCCCGAAGAAACATTTCTCCCAAATGAAACAGGATTAAAGAAATGGTGGAACATCGTAAAGTCCGATTCCAACCAAAGGTCTTGTTATGGCACTGGAGTTGTTTACGCCTTGCCAAACATTGTGATCACAAAATGTCAAATAAGCAAGGCATCACATAACGCGGTCAGGGTTATAAAACGTCTTCCTCTTGAAACTAAAATCACGTAGCAAACGTAGCAGATAAACACGCACTTCTATTGTTAAAGTTAAAAAGTAAGTCACTACAAATCAGTGTATTTTGAATGATGGGAAGAGACAAACATAAAGAAGAAGGACTCTGCTATTACATACTTCAGATACCTTAGCGTAGCTGGTGAGACCCAGGGGGGTCATGGCCCCAAACTGAGTTCTGAAAAACTGTAACGGAACAGAACAGGACTTAAATTGATGCTAAATATTGCACCAGATTGCATCTGATCGTTCAAAAATTTCTTAAACAGACATCTCTCCCAAATCCAGGTGTTCAGCATCTGAATTTCAAACAAAAACCATATCTACGCCAGTGCTAAAATTCACTTTAAATTGTCTTAATTTCTGAAATTACAAAGCGGAACATATTTTTGGTGAGTAAATAGATCAATTTAATTCATTTTTGCATGTGAGTTTGAGCGTAGTCCAGTTTGTTGTTTAGGCTACTTTTATTCCCTGGCAACAGAGATCAGATAAGAGCACCTAGAATGAATGGCACACGAAAAATCCAGGCACCATTTAGAAAGTTGTAATCTTTGGGAATAAATTATATAGACGAATCCGAATATTCAAGTGATGGTCTGATTTAGTCGGGCATACCTGGGGTCCATCAGCTTTTATCTGTCAATTTTTTTTGCAAACTTTATCATGGATGATTGTACACTCTGATGCTACTCGATTCCTTTAATGTCAATGAATATGAAGATTGAGAAATGTACATACACTGTTAAAAAATTTCTCTGTAAATTTACATAATTTTTATGGCAAATTTTTTTCCAACCAAATAATGTTTTTTTTACAGCCAGACTGTAATCATGAAAAAAACATTAAAGGTTTGTTTTTTCTTTAGTTTTTGCATGTAAATTAGTTTACAAAAGTCTACTGTAAAATCGAATTACAGAATTGTTCTGTTTTGCTTACCTTAATTTTAGGTGAATTTACAGCCTACTGTTTTCATTCCCGACGTTTTAATATTTATTATAATATCGCTTTTTTACCTTTCATATGTTATTACGTAACATACACTTCATCATTACGTAGATCAGGTATTTGCTTATCAACGTAATGTGTCGTTACGAAGTTGTTTTCAATCAAAACACATTGAGGATGCTTTGTTGTCATATTGTTGTCAAGTAGACTGCTATCTCTAGGAACTTTGTAATTGGAAAGTCACATTTTTTGTACAATGTAATAATTGTTTTTAAAATAAATATGACAAAGAATGCAAATACATTGATTGCAAACATTTCCAGACAAGGTAAACAATAAGTTTATCACTTCCTGATTAAAAAACGCCAAAGAAGATATTATTCAAAGCAACAGCAATCCTTTTGTTAGGAAAATGCCTACAAAATAAGCTCCACCCATTTATGCAAAATGAGATTTACGTCATAAAGTGGTAAATTTACAGACTCTTTCAAGTAAATTTGTGAAACGTTTTTAATTTGCTCCGATCAAGTGCATGAGCGCCTGTGGCGATGAGTTGACATCAGTATACCAATTGTCAGTGCTCTGAAATTAGGGCCTTACAATTTCTTTTTACTTAAAAATGTGTGACAAAACACCAGTTGTATGATATTTATAACTAAGAACGTAATAACTAAGTATGCTTTTATAATAAATGTAAGTTAATTTTCAAATAGGGCCATAAATTTGCCCCCAATTTTTTTTTTTAAACTGAAACTTCGCAGAACGATGCATGTTATATATTGAACATTTTCTGGCCATTTCTTATTTGTTTGTTTGGGCTTATTTTTGTTTCTTTTTCAGCTTAAAAACAAAATGAATGTTTGTTAAATGACAGTATTTTTATGTGAAATCAGAAAAATACAAAATACTGTTAAAATTTCTGTAAATTTACAGAAAAAGTTTTACAAAGCAGTAAAATTTGGTTAAAAAAGCAGTCAGAAATGGTTTTTCAAATAAACAGAAAATACATGTTAAACAACCTCTTTTTATTGTAGCAATACAAAGTGTCTGTAAAGATACAGAAAATCTCTATTAAAAGTAAAATACAAAAAGTTTAAGTTAAAAAAAGTCTGTAAATTTACAGAAATTTTTAACAGTGTAGATAATAAAAGGCTGAGGGACCCAATTAATGGCCGCCTTCTGTAACTGCTCCGATTCGTCTACAATTGCAAACTCTAAATAAAACTGAGGAAAGCCACTTGACGACAGACGGGGAAAGATCTAGTTAATGCGGCAACACGCTCCCCATATAGCCGTCATTACTGTTTAACTATGATTTAATATGTTTCAAAAATAGCACGTCTTCCAAACGTGGGGAAGCTACGACAGGGTTGATTCAAACTTTGCTCCTCCTGTTGTAAAACTCAATACTCCCCTTACATTCCATAAATACATCATTAACACTAAACAACCTATAAACGGATCCGATTAGGGCTTGTTTTTATGGACTGTAGGCCGCCATTAGTGGGGTCCATGAGCCTAAAACCGTCATTATTTATTGTTTACATGAATTTCAAACCCCCATATTTGGTAAACTTGGAGAATTTAAGATAAAAATTAGTATGCAACCACTCATGATAGAGGTAAGCAAGGAAATCGAAAGATTTAAAGGTGATGGACCCCGGTTATGGCCGACTGAAATCGGACCATCACTTGCTGTTCGGATTTGTGTATAACATCATTGGCAATCAGGTAAATGTACTTCTTACAAGCATGGTCAAATTGTTAAAGACTTGCAGAAGGGAGGTCTGAAGTTCAACACCTGGCCTGGTCATACCGAAAACGTTAAAAATGGATCCTACTGACATTGTTCTTGGGGTCCATGCAGCATAGGCAATAAAGTAGGGAAGATAAACCAGTGAGCCACAACTGGAAAAATACTTGGCCAACCCGACTTTAACCAATTGGGATGTAAAGCATCATCTCCACAAGATGTAAGTTATTTACCTGGTGCTTGAGGGTGTTAGTTTAAGAAAAATTATCAGTAAATTTAATCGTGTAAAAGATTTGACTCTTACCAGCCCGCCCTCCAAAAGTAATCAATAAATCAATCAAATTAAAGAACGAGAAGGTGTACAAATTGAACTAAAATAGGGAGGGAAATGGGTGTAGTTTTTAAAACAGGCTAGTCGAATATTTAATTCAATTGACAAACTTTTCATTTATACTGGGTTCACCTTTTCAATTATTGTGTAAAAAAAACGTGTGTACATTTACTAAAAGGGGTTGGCCTCTCAATGAAAACAACAGTTTTTGTAGTAGTCCCCCAAAATTCTCTATTGGCTCAGCTCTTTGATTGGCAGCTGGGTCAGACAAGGCAGAGTACCCAAACGTAGATTACACAACATGAACTGTACTTAAAGCGATATATACACATTGGGATTTTACTCTCAATGAAGAAATAAACTGAAATTGTGTCTGGATGAGGGTGAATTTTAGACAATTGTAAGACTGGCTTAAGTGAGAAGGTTAGGAGCAATGGTACTATTTGGGGTGAGAGAATTACGCCTTCAACTGATTATAAACGAAGTCTTACCAGGGAGATGTTACGGATCTCCCTGGTCTTACTTATCTGCACGGGCGCGTGCTTTCCGTGTATTTGTCTTTGTAGCCTACATGTAATTTGCAGCATACAAGAACATGTTTTCTAATTCCGTGTACATGTAATACATCCTTCTTGGCACAGATGAAGAAACATGATACCTTTCCCCTATTATCCTATTGCAAAAACCCATACAGATTTCGTGTTGCGTGCACAATTCACCACACACTCAGTGAATAAAGAATACACTCTAAAAAAAAAAAACTAAACGAAGCCACTTTCTAATAGAGAGGAAAGAATGAATTCACTCCATTAGAGTGTTAATTCACTCCAAGAATGGTGAAGTTCATTCTAAGAAGAGTGAAATTCACTCCTCAACGAGGACCTGCAATGATCACTCTTTTTTAAGAGGGCGTTCCATTAAAAGTGAAACTTAACTTTTTTGGAAGGAATTTCACCTTTTAAGAGTGAATTCCGATCTTCTTAGAGTGACTTAAAAATCTAATGGAGTGAGTTCACACTTTTCACTTTTAAGGGGTAAAGAAGTACGATACACTTAGTTTTCGTGTCTCTTAAATCCTTTCCAAAGCCATTGATATTACTGATATAAATAATCTCTAACTTGTGGTAAAACAAATGCCTTCGAAGACAAAAGACTCCGAAGAATTCTACACGTAAGTTACGACATGTACCGGTATATTTTGTTTGAAGCATATGGCCTTCATTTCTTCAACAACAACGCAAAGGACATGTCTCGCCCTTGTTTGATGATACTCCCCGGTAACTGTATAGAATACCTTAATGACCGTGTCCTAACGAGGAATTGATGCAGCAGGATTACAACATTAGGCAGCACAGGTCTTAAAGGCATGTTCTGGAACCCTGTATTAGGCATTTGTTAAAAAAGTCTGTTATTTTGTTATTATCGTGGCAAAGTGCTGAGTTATAAAATTCATAGGTGGCAAAGAACTGATTTTTTAAACTTCGCGCCGATTATTTTTTAAGACTTCGAACAGCTGCCAAGATGACGTCATCTGGGCAGATTCATTGTTGATATTCGATAAGCGTTACCACGCTTTGCACGGAAACAGTCGGAAAAACAACCAGTTTTTGCAATCGAATTTCTTCCTTAATTTTCGGTGAAATTTTGCGAGTCGCGGATATTTGGTAGTAATTACATTGTTCTTGATAGATATGGTATTGATTGACTCCTGAACAACTTGGATTTTTCTTGCGAGTTTTCGAAAAAGTCAGACACATTTTGTTTTGGTTTACTTCGCTTGCCTAGCTAACGTTAGAATCACTCAACAAAGTAAACGCTGCACTGTGTGGGCCTAAGCATATGTGAGCCGATGTTTAAAAGTGTTAGGCTAGGCTTCGACCACAGGACATACTCGCGTAATTGTCAATATGCTGCAGTGTCAGGCATTTGGTTGCAGTAATTTACGTGGTTCGGTAGATGAGAAAGGAGAAAAGATATTTTTTTCGCTATCCCCGATCCTTCAAAGAGTGCAGAAAGTTATGAACTATGCAGGCAGTGGATCCGTGCCATTGGAACAGACAAATTCGACCACAGGAAGTACAAATATCACCGGGACAGAGTCGTTTGTGATAAGCACTTCACCTCGGACTGTTTCGAGGAAGATATAAAGGCTAGGCTTATGGGAAACGAACCTGAAAAGAAATTAAAAGCAGGATCAGTGCCAACTCTTTTTTCATTTCGACCTGTCACAACTTCGAGTGGAGTTCCTCGCGAACAGAGCTCAGGATTCAAGCCAAAGAAAGACAACAGGTATGAGGTTAGGCAATAATCTAGACTAGGGCCTATCTGTAGGCCAGAGGGTTGGGGGTAATGGGAGGGGGGAGGGGGACTGTCGTTGCAAGTAACGTGAGGCCCATATGCTACTAGGCCTACATATACAACAGTAGCCTACTCAGTGTTTTCTGCCTCAAATCAAGGGCAGAAAAACAGGTTTATTTCAACCTGTTACTTTCGGCCCAAAAAATGAAAGGGCTGAAAGGTTCTAATAAAAAAGGTCAGAAAAATAACTGTATGTTGGGGTGACTGTCAAGTGCGCCTGTTGAGTGCGCATCTGCATTAACATAACGTGTAAAAAAATTGAATTGACATACTGTAGCTCTTACTAGATGCTCACTCAACGGTACACTGAATACAGAATTAAGAAAACTTAGTGTACAACTTGAACATTATTCCTACTTTCCAATTTCTCAGTACTGTTTGGAGGACCAATCCCAACAAAATGTGGGATCTTATTCAGGAATCTTGGTAGAAAGAGTGAATTGTGTACAGGAAGTATTCAATACCGAATAATAATACTCTACGAGAATGTGCTAATTACATGTAAGTTAGGGAACCCTAACTTCCATGCACAGCTCCAATCCATTTGCCCACATTACGTCAACATATTGATGTGGAAACGATATTTTTGTGAAAAGTAGCTCGATTTCAAACTGGATTTTCTCCAGCACCAAACAAAAAACTGAGACAGTTTTGTGGTCTTGGGATGAGAAAAATGTCATGTACAAGAAAATTATACACAAATCTGCCACCAGAACATGCCTTTAACACCAGACAGTAGCCTATATGTTTTAACACTAGGCGGTACATATAGGCACTGGCAGTTGTACAGAATAAGAAGAATGTCGTATTTCCTACAGGTCAAATTTTGTGTATATTTCTTTTACATCGCTACCAGACAGGTTTACCGTGTTTGAAATGACTATGGACGTCCCTGTGTTGAATATTACTTTAACGTATTGACAGCTCTGGCTATATTTAGCTTACATGCCAGAACATTTCTTAAAAATATAGGATCCTTCTGCTCATAGTTCTGAAAAAAAGGAACAACGTTTTGACAAGTTATAGCTTACGTGAAATCAATCACAGACGAAAACTGAGGTCGAACATTTCAATGCAAAACTAAAGGAAGGACTTTTATTAACACGTTTTACAGCTATTTCACTGTAAATTTGGCTTCCTTCTTTGGTGCAATAATTAATCCAGAGGCTACGTGAAATATGTTACAAATACGACATTTCTAATACACTTGCCACCCTGAAATGGCAATTTTTTCCACCGAGATGTATACAGTACAGAGTGGAAGCTGTAAAATTCAATGGGAGGAAATAAGGCGTAATCACAGAAGGACTTAACACATGATAATGTTGTCATCTTGGTGAGAAATGTTACGTGTTTAAGTTTGTCATCATTCAAGAGGGGGCTTTTATTTTTTGCGATTGGTACACGCCATATGTGTTCATGTTCATTGGTAAGGAATGTGTAACCGAAATTTACAGGAACGGAATGAATTTTTGAAAAAATACACAGTTTTACACTTTATTTTATCCCTTTTTTATTCATTCTAATAAGCCATGAGTCTTCCCAGTTATCACCTACCAAAGCATAATGTTACGTTAGTTCTTATTTTTTGTTTTATTTTTTCAGTGAGACCTAAAAGTGACATAACTTTTTCAGATATTAGGGGGTATATTAAGTTCGTATCGGTATTTTAATTAGATTGTTGAAGGGTAAAACCACATAACAAGATATTAAGGAACATTCAGTAGTTTAGCAAGCAAGTAGAATTTTGAATCTTTTGTACCTGACTTGAAATGGATGGTTGTGTGCCATAATTTGAAAAAAAAAACAGTCTGGTAGAAGTTTTATCTTAATGTATTTTTAATTCGAAAAAGTGAATCGCTTATTTCCCACTCATGAAACAGAAATTTGTGTTCAAACATGATGATTGTGTAAATTTGACCACTGGTAATTAGTAGGTGAAGGAAACTTATCAGGTTTGGAAAATGTCTAAATTTCATGATTCAGGCCACGGGCCAGACAAGACACCAGGGAGGGGCCAAACATGTACCAACTCCAAAGTTATTAGGGGACGAAAAAAGTTCGGAGGCAGGGGGAGAAGCAATCCCCACCCCATCCTTGGTTACGAGTCTGTTATGAAACAACTCAAAATATCGCCTTAAATAAAAAAAAATTAAGAGAGGAAAATACTTACAAAACGGCAGGAAACAGAGTACAAACGAAATCCTTTTTAAGGTGAAGAAAGATGGCCAATTACACATCTGACAGCTAAAAGAACTCATTGTTCGTTGTAGCATGGTGAATGGAACTCCAGTTTTTCAAAACGGGATTTGCAAAATCAGGACAATCTGAGGATAAAAAATTATTTATATACTGAACAGCTGAGATAAAAATTGCGTCACCTAATGAGTTGTTATTTAGGTCACCGTTTGAGAAACCCGTTTTAATAACTAGGTTAATTACATTCCACCGACTAGTCTTAATCACTTTTTAAGGCAGTTTCGCCGCCTAGTTTTCTTTTCTTTGCATTAAACCTAAAAGACCTTAGTTATTGTCGGAAATGATGCTCCGCGAAAGGTGAACGTAGCTTTGACTTCAAAAAAGTGAAAACTTCTTCAAGCCCTTCATGAATCTTTTTTTTTTTTTTGTTACATCCAGAGACCAGAGACAAAAGGTGGTTAGGATTTCTTGTGTTAAAAATTATTCTTCCTATTTTTTCAGTTCTATCCTCTTTTTTTCATAATGCTTTCTTCCGCATTCTAACATGACTCATGACTTTGGGTCAAAGGTTATGGAAAGATTAAGAGTTTAAGTTCAAAAACAATATAGGGAGAACTTATTTTGAAAAAAAAAACTTCTTATCTGGATCTAGCAATTTACATTAGTGAACAAATTCTTGAGGGTAGGTTCTAACCGTTAGATGGTGTTTTACGGCCCAGTTTCAACCAATTGGTTTAAATCGTGCTGGTGACGGCTTTTTTCGCAGCTGTGACTCACTGGCTTGTTTTCCCTACCCAAATTCATGAGGGAATTAAAAGGAGAAATGCGAGTTAAAAAAAAAAAATCCAGCGGATGTTATAGCTTCTTGATCGAAAGAGTCTTGCCATTGACTGGCATAATTCTGACAATTGTGAATATGTAAGCCCGCTTTTCCTTTACATCCCATATGGTTCTTCCAGTTGTGAAGGACTTCACAAGCAGGCAAAGAGATCTCAAAATGCTAGTTACAAATAATTGCTTCGTGTTGTTAATTTTTTAGTGAAATGGGAGAACAGCACAATTATTGTCATAATTATTGAGAGCCTTATTATGGTTTTATAGGTGCTCTATTTAATCCAGTCATCATTTTGTACAAGAGGTTTTAGTCGTGTTTCACGATAGATGTATATTATCAGCCGTGATTCAACTGAGAAAATGATGGATGATCGACTGAAATCAGTATAATATCTGAAACTTTAAACCGCATTCTTAAAAGGAGACCTACAACTGAAAAAAAACTGGGCCGTAAAACTCTACCCAACTGACTGACTAAAAAAAGATCTAGAGAATGAAAGGTGAAGACAAATTGTCTTGTTTCTTCGTGAAATGTGTTCCTTTTTCCTTACAGATATGTGAACAAGCTAAAGCTGTCGGCCTAAAGATTACATAACGTCATAGCTTCCTCTAGAAGCCTTTCGCATGACACATGGCTTTGTACAGTAAGTTGTAACTACCTGTTTGAGCTTGAAGAGTTGGAACTCCCTTCACTGGTCATGAAGAAACTTTTCTTCTTATTTTTTGAAACATCTCCAATTTTCTGTCTTATAATATGTTATCGTCTCAGGGATAAATGAGGCACACAACAAACACAAATGGTATGGTCAGCTTTTACATCTGACTAACTTGTTGGCAGTTATACCAATTATACGAAAATACTCCGAAAGTCTGAAAGTTATTTAATATTTAGGGTGTGCTAGCAGACCGACCATGTATGTGCTAATTGACAGTAATTGCTTTTCACGTTGTGTGAAAACAATGACAGCATAGACAACTTGAGGGCACAGATCATGTAACGTTACACCATACACCCCCTTTTTATCTCATGGGGTGTCTTTGTTTAATCCCTAAAAAGCAAAGTCAAAGTACGAGTTAGGCAACGTTCAACTTTCAATACTCCCGCATTGCTATTCTTTGAAATGAACTGGCTTGTGTCTGTAAATGATTGAGGCTATCTGTAGCAAAGTAATCTAGTTCCAATGTTTGCAAAATTCTATTTGATATTTACAAAACAGTCCAACTCTGCTTACCTTAGAGTATTCCGAAGTTTACCGTTTTTATTCCATTGGAAAATGAGTGTGTTAAAAGAAACAGTGAAACTGTCAGATTTCAAGGGTCGTGTAACATGGAAATTTCAAAATTGGGTATTCGATGTAAAAGCAATAAAACATAAAAAATAGTTCCAGTTACCATCATAATCCTTCAAAAATTGATCATTTTAAAGGGCAATTTTTGATTTGCACATGATCATTTAATAAGTATGAGCTCAATAGGCAAATCTTGTGATGTTATGACAAGCTAAAGTCAAGGACAGTTGTAACCTAAGTTTGTCCTGGGGACTTTATTTTTGAAGTTGAAATTGTGTAATTAATTAATATCAATCACCAAACCATAAACCATCTGATGAGTAATTAATAGATAAGTAGTGAGGGTAAACAAAAGAAATGTCAAAACTGTGCAACGCTCCACATCACCAGTTTTGCAAAAGCAACAAGTTGCTTCAGAAACACTTCAACTTCGAAGAGGTATATCTTGAGAACCGTAAAAGATATTGAAATTATTCGAACGGATTTTTCCTTAAAAAAAATATTCACCCCGTAAGTGGGAATTCAGATCATTTTACTAAAATGTCACGCTACCTTTATGGACAGCGGCGTAACCAGACCTGACTGTCCGGGGGGGGGGGGGGGGGCGGGAGCATAGAAATTTCCCGGTTTTTTCCAGTTGAGCTGTGTTAGTTTGTGGGTGTCTTAGGGCCTTAATGGAAGTGTTGGGGGGGGGGGGGGGCAACAGTTTTGGCCCATGCAACTCACCCTACCCCATTGACCATTGAAATTATTCGAACGGATTTTTCCTTAAAAAAATATTCACCCCGTAAGTGGGAATTCAGATCATTTTACTGAAATGTCACGCTACCTTTATGGACAGCGGCGTAACCAGACCTGACTGTCCGGGGGGGGGCAGTAGCATAGAAATTTCCCGATTTTTTCCAGTTGAGCTGTGTTAGTTTGTGGGTGTCTTAGGGCCTTAATGGAAGTGTTGGGGGGGGGGGAGCAACAGTTTTGGCCCATGCAACTCACCCTACCCCATTGACCAACAGGTACATTTTTGGGCTAAATTTTTTCGCTTTTTCTACGAGCAAGAACAAATCTTTTCAAATAAATCTGATTTTTTTTTCTGAAGTGTGAACACTACTGTATAAGAAACCTAAAGAAAATTGATAAAATGTTGACACTTCAATAACTAAAGAATCCATCTACAACGACTAAACAACTGACAGGGTTGAAAGGTATCTGATGACAGGTGTGTATACTCATGACAGCATTTGAGTACGGTAAGCCAACAGTTCCCCTGCCTAGAGTATGAAGTCTTGCTAGAAAGACTATCTTCAGTTGGCGCGGAGCGGACAGAAAATTTTGAAAAATCGCGACCCCTCAGACAGCGGAAAATGGCATGACTCGGGCTTGTAGTTAGTAGCTACGTTTTTCGATTTTTCTTGCAAAGTGAACACCACTATGTTAGTGATTTATTGCGGCGAACGAAGCGCGCCGAAATTTTTGCCCTTTTGAAACAAAAATTAGTTGATATGGAGCTTATATTGCAGAAAGCTTTGGATTCCGGGTTTCGTGTGAGGAAGTTTACATATATAGTTGGGGGATTACTGAAGAATCTGCACTTCCTTCAAACATTTGTTGCAAATCTGAAAATGATTGCTTTTCTAAAGTACTCCCGACTGTCTGGCAAAGAGCAAGAGAGGAAAGTCTTTCCTCCGATAAAGTGGACCTCAGATATTATTTGAATTAAACGAATGTCCATATATTTTACTAAGCGAATGTTCATATATTGACCAAAACAGTGTTCCATGAATGCAGATTAATCTTGCTTTTGATGTTATAGTTGGCCCACTTTCCTTCTTTTCCCATTGCTCTCTTTTTTCCTTTCTCCTTTCTTTCCTTTCACCTTCTTTTCCGTTTTTCTTTTTTCTTCTACCTTTCTTTCCTTTCCTTCCCTTCCTTTTTCTCTTTTCCTTTTCTCTTCTTCCCACTTTTCCTCTTTTTCCTTTCTTTCCTTCCCTTCCCGTTTTTTCTCCCCTTCCCATTTTTTCGTCCGGGGGGGGGGGCAGTTTTCCCCCTGCCCCCCGCTGGTTACGCTACTGTTTATGGAAATGTTATGAATTGCAACCTTTATCTGAAACTCCTGGCTTACAAAAACATGCAAAGCAGACGGATAAATAATTATAACTTACTTTAGAGCAGCGTTGAGAATGGAAGTTTATTAGTAAGGATTTAGGGGAAAAAATAACAAGAAAAAGTATTTCCTAAAAAGAAAGACAGAGAAATTTAAATAATGGAAATACCTTGCATACTCAATCAAAATTTGATATCTATTCATCCCAGGGAATAAAACTTATTTTATCAGTAAGTATGCTCTCTGGTTTGATACCGTATTGATATTTTCGTTAATATCGTTTTACATATTAACTTTACATTCTAAAAATAAGGAGTGAAAATTCACTGGATAGAAGAGTGAAAGTTTTAAAGTTCACTCCAAAAGAGTGGAAATTTACTCAAAAAGAGCGAATTTTAACTCTTCATAGGGTGCTTGAAGTGACCGCTCGTAGATAAAAGAGTGATCACTGGAGGCACTCGTCAAAGAGTGAATTTTCATTCTTCTAGGAAGTGAATTCTACTCTTCTTGAAGGGAATTTCACTTTTTGTGGAGTGAATGAATACCCTAATGGAGTAAATTTACATTTCTCACTCTATTTAGGGTGACTAAGTTCACTACTTTTTAGAGTGTATAAAAGTAATAATACTACAACCGATAAAATGCTGCAAGAAATATAAAATTACGGATAGTCATTACGAAAAGGTGCAATTTTCATGATTGCATTTCCATATCAAAAGAAGAAACAAGAGTAAGTAATTAAAATAGTATTGTCTAAGCTAAAATCAATATTGTGAAAGAACTAAAGCTTTCTTTTAATTATAGAGAATGTTTAATGACGTCGAACCCTACCACTAGCTATACACGTATACCCTTGAAGCAACTTTTACTTTCAGCGCATTGTCATCCATAATTTTTCAGTTAGTTTTGCGATCTATGAGTTATGTTAAAACCTATTCATTTGTCACCTCGCACCTATCTAAACAAAAATAAAAGTCTAATTTCTCACCAATCTATCAATTACAAGTCCCTTCAGCAAAATCGATAGTACCAACAACATTAACCGATCAAAAATACCTGAGATATACCTCAGTGCGGCCATAATGATTAGATTTATTGACAGATAAATCAAACGAGGCCTTTCTTATAAATAAGTTAAATCACTTTTACAAAGTACAAACACAGGTTAAAACATAATTCCCCTTAATCGGTACCCACAAGTAGCAACTAATATAGTCGGAGGCCAATCGGTCTACGTAACGTACCGGATGTCCAACACATTCCTGTTCTAAACAAAATAAAAAGCGCCCTCGTAATACATACCCATAAGAATTTATTTTTCGTTTATGAGGTCTTCGTGTCTCTGATAACATGCCAGCACAGTCGCAGTTTAATGTGTCGTAACAATTAAAGCTATGTGACGGAGATATGTTGCAAAAATTAACAGCAAAATAGGGACAAGTTGTATGTAAAATATCCATCACGAGAGATTTAATGGCAGTACATAACATTTTAATGCAATTTCCGGAAAGACGACTTCAGTGTTCTAGCATTCTCAATCTAGCTTTACTGTCAGTTTTTTTCTTTATTTTTATTACCTTTCAATAACTTGTGATCGAGAGAGGATACTGGTGGTTCTTTTTTTCTTTTAATTTTTTTTTTTTTTTTTGAAGAATGCAACTGCTTATAATAAGAACCCCATAGTGCAGGGCTCATACTAGAGGACATCCATGAGGGAGGTGATGACATAATTCAATCGTAATTTTTTACATCACAAACTTGAATAAGTGACCGATGCTGAGTCTTGGAGCGACCGCTTTTACATATTATGTACTATTACAGCAATCAGTAGCAAAACTTCTCCCTTACAGCATATAAAAAACTTGGATTTGCAAATCCCGCTGAAGCAGCGTTCGAACGAATCTATATGAAAACGAAAATTCGGATGCAACCAATTACTGGAAGAAAGTTGAATCTAGTTTCGACGTGTTTCCTCATATTTAACAACCATTGTAACTCACATAAACACGTTGCACATGTGACGAGATCGACTGAATGGTCAAGTGATCAAAGCATTCCGCCGTGAGGTCTGGAGTTCGACGCCGGCGCGGGTGGGGTCATACTTGAAAAATGGAACCTTCTGCCATTTGAGCTCAACATAGGCAATGGAGTAGAGAAAACAAGCTAGTGAGCAGTGGCAGGCCTGACACAATCCAATCGGTTAGAAACTATCCGCAAAAGTCCATCTAACTAACTTACGAGTGTGAAGATAGCTGATTTGTGTACAGGTAGAATACATCAATCTTTTCCCCCGCTTGGATGTCTGCCTGGTCAATGGAAATAGACTGTTTCATTGTTTGCCTTCGAGAATGTGTCGTCACGGGACACCAGTGCATAAATCCTAGTCCACACTATGGGACGCGACTTGCTGAGACGAGACTGTCTTATTGCAGTGAGCGACTGACGACTGTCTCGTGCAAAACAATTTAATGTCAAGGCGTCCCCACTACGCAACTATTAGCGGACCTAACAAGCGATTCCCCCAAATTCTGACATTTGTATAATCCTCATCTGTTATGTCGAAGATGCAAGGGTTCTTTCTCCACACTTCGATTAACTGATCGTCACGGGTTTCATTCCAGCAGTCATAACAGGGAGGTGCCCCTGGTCATAATATTGTCAGTTGCACGACTGAATAAGTTCTGTCTGATCACACTGGGTTGTTTTGTACTAGTTGCAAAGACTTCCACACTTTTAGACACTTCTGAATAATCCCGTCGAAAGGAGTTGCGTCGAATGGAGTCGCATAGTGTGGACGGGTCTTAGGGTCTACTCCAAACAACACCAAGCATCTGAATCGGTCCATGTTACCTCTGGACCGATTCAGATGCTTGGTGTTGTTTTTACTTCAAATAGGGATGATCTTTTTCGGCTTAATTACCAGCCTAAGCTTTCAAGACTAAAAACAAATTTAAGACTTTGGGCATCAAGAGACTTAACACCAATTGGCAGAATTACAATTGTGAAAAGTTTTGCATTATCACAGCTCGTTTTTCTATTCCTTGTACTTCCGGATCCACCAAAATAAATTTATTAAAGAGTTAGAAAGTGTCATTTTTGATTTTATTTGGGGTGGAAATCCTGACAAAGTAAAACGTTCTGTAATGGTTAACTCAGTAAGGGACGGAGGACTGAAAGTCACACATATACCCAGCTTTATGAAAAGCTTAAAGTGTACATGGGTCAAGCGCTACTGTAGCAATAGTAATAATCCCTGGAAAACTTTTTTTGATATTTCTTTGGCGAATGTAGGAAAAAAGTTTTTCTTTCATTGCAATTGCAAAACCAGCGATGCCCCAATTAT
Source organism: Holothuria scabra (assembly GCA_037179385.1). Taxonomy (NCBI): domain Eukaryota; kingdom Metazoa; phylum Echinodermata; class Holothuroidea; order Aspidochirotida; family Holothuriidae; genus Holothuria; species Holothuria scabra. The sequence goes on from CM074185.1 coordinate 2,507,559, forward strand.
TAAAAATACTTTTATTAAAGAGGTTGTTAATGCGTGGTGTATACTGACCTTTTGTTCTCCGACGGAATATTTTGAAAATCAAGTTATCTGGAACAATTCTTTTATTCGTATAGATAATAAACCTGTTATGTATTATAATTTATTTCGCAAAAATGTCATATGTGTAAGAGATTTTTTCGATGATAGAGGTATGCCATTGACATATGGTGATTTTATGACTCGTTTTGGTATCAATAGATTCCCCTTTTCACTATACTTTAGTTTGATTAACAGCATTCCAAGAGGGTGGGGACCTAGAGAAGGGGCAGAAGGTAGGGCTAATAATGGCAGCTGTTGGTATGAAAGGGTTATGAACGCTTCCTCTACTTCACAGTTCATTTAAAATAATCTTATTGAGCAAATTACATGTCGCCCAACTGCAATGTTTAAATGGGAAAAAGATTTCACTGACCTCACAAATCAAGACTGGCAAAATTTTTTTGAAATAGCCCGGGTTAATACAACTGAAACGAAACTACATTACTTACAGTTCAGATTTTTACATAGAATTATAGTTACTAATAAATTACTTTTTACTATGCGGAAAGAAGAAAGTGACCTTTGCTCTTTTTGTTACTCAGAAACAGAAAGTTTAGAACATTTATTTTGGGATTGTCGTTTGGTTTCAGGTTTTATTTTGGATGTAGAAGAAGTCATCCTTAAGAAACAGTTTTTCTTTTCCAAACAAGATATATTTTTGGTTTTAACCAGGGTAAAAAACACCCATATAACTTTTTAATTTTACATATGAAAAACTATATTTATCAATGCAAGTGTAAAAAGGCGCAACTTTCAATTCAAGAATTTCTTTACAAGTTTAAGTTTGCTATTAAGGTAGTAAGGTTCAATTCAAAAAGAAGAACAAGCAGATCAAGAACACAGATCAGTTACTATGATTTATGTGATGTGTTTTCAGACTTAATTGATACGTAAACTGCTTATGTCAAAGTATGCATAGTTTTTGTGTTTCTTCTTATTGTAAATTCATGCCTGTCTTACTTGTTTATATGAGTTCTCTTCTTTATAATTTACCGTCTATATGTATAGCATATGAATAAAAAGGAGGAAAAAAAAAAGGGTCTACTCCAAACATATTGAGTTAGTAAATATTTTATAACGATAAATGTGGACGGGCTTTAATAACAAATTGAATATAAGATGACGAGCTCTTTGTTTTGTAATAATAATAACCGCCAAAAGCACATACGTCTGTCAAAAGATGACATGATTATGACAGGCCAATTCCAGTGTCTTAAATTGCAGATAAATTGATTGTTACCGTCGGGGATTCTTTCTACAAGGAATTGAATCATGTTATTCAAACTTAAACATCTTCTCCCAAAAGTCGGCTGTTTCATGCTTAACGTTTACAAAAGGGTATATTTGCGTATTTCGCTTTGGATGATTGAAAGACAACAATTTTAAAAGCATGCGTCCTTAGGGGACAGACTTCACCGGATATGACGGATATAACAAATATGCAAATAAATGAAATTTGAAGCTAGATAAGAGTGACAACACTTCACCATATACCCGGGACTTCGACGCAAATTCAAGTTTTCTATTGATAAAATTATTTAAATGATTTACATGCACAGTTAGACGTGGTGTGAAAGAAGTTCGATTAGATGCTTCCTGACATATACTACGTTACTCTAATACATTACACAAAAACTAGTGTTGACAGATAAACCGAAAGTTTATTTTAAGAGAGGTCCAGAAAAACGGTGAAGGGAGAAGTTGACGACATATTTGGTGTCAATTTTGTTCGCCACATCATGACTAGATGAAATGCGCCATTTACAAATTAAATTGTGCAGTGTACTGCACCGCATTTTCAAAAACCGTTAAAGTAAAATATCATTTTTCGGAATGAAGCTAGGTACCAATCAAAATTTGGAGAAACCTTTCAACCGTATAAGCTGCGGTAACACTACAGAGCAACGTATTCGGATCGGATTCCGATCCGATTTTTTATGAGTTGTTATTGAAATCCTGTCCATCTCTGGTCGGAAAGAACCCCTAGATTTGCCAACCTGTGTGTATACATGACTGAATTTTATCACAGGATTATGAAAATTAAATTTGTACTTATTAATTTATGACGTCACACTGACAGACAGATTTTATCGGACTACGCTGTCCGATAATAAATGTATTTTAGTGTAACATCACGGAAATAACAGTTAGCATTTTATTTTCATAGACATCATATGCACATCATATAATTACAGTAGTTGACAAATTTTTGGCCCTTTCCGACCAGAGATGGAGGAGATTTTAACAAAAACTCACAAAAATCGGATCGAAATCCGATCAGAATTCGTTGTAACTTAATCGCCTCTTAACAGAGTCGTATTCAATCCACTGTAGAGTGAATATTCAAAGCTGACATTTTTATATCTTTACTTCTTCCCCTTTGGATTTAGAGAGGATTTAGGCCTTTATGAAAGCTTTAGATGATAGAATTTGAGATAATTCCAACATCCGTTTCTTTTGAAAGCAAGAACTATTCCTACAGTTGAGGAACAGCAACCGTAATATTAACTTCAGAAGAGGAAAAAACTTGTTTGGATGAAGTAAGTCAGCAACATTAGAAAAATAAGGTAATGCAGTGATCCAGTAAGTCAAAACCAATCGTTGGCACCTGAGTTAGTACTTCCTTTTTCATCCCTTTGAAGGAGTCTTCTGAGGGATAAAACCACGGACTTTCTTTACATGGACAGGGTTTACTGCACGATAGATTGTCGCTACCAAACGTGAGAGAAGAAGCGCACCAAGATGCCTATGATTTTGGGTATAAGTTTGGACTTGCTCAAGTCAATTCCCAGATTTTGCAAGAAAGTTGAAATATGGCAGGGCTGAGGGGTCAAAATCACTTCACGTATTGCAGGAATATGATATTCTTTTCCATTCAAGTTTAACTTTTGTTTAAAATATAACAGATTCGTCGTCAAATGAGACCATTTACCGTTATAACTTCACGGCGGCCATCTTGGTGCGCTTTTTTGTCCCAGTCGGTGGCGGCAATCAACGGATAGGACGTACGCGTTACATGCTCTGTCCATGTATATAGGAAGTCCGTGGACAAAACTTATTGGAGTCACTACAGGTACTCGTTCTAAACTGGAGATCTTTCTCAAAATGATTTGAAAGAATATAGTATGTAGAATTCCTATTTTGTGGTAAAATATTTTCAAGGAGCTATGAAAAAATTGCAAATGCATAATTGCTTGCATGCAAAAAAGTGTTTTCAACAAAGATTGCGCTCATAGCTTGAAAAAAATTGTATAGTTCCGAAATTCCGCCATTCTTTGAGGGCCACACTTGACTTATATAAAAAGAATTTTTTTAAAATGTGTCACACTTAGCAAATGATACTTTCTAGATTTTGAAGCTTGCCTCTAGACATTCCTTTTTTGTTTCAAATCGATATTTTAATGTTAAAATCATTTTATAGGGGACTTAACTTCACTCTAAAACTATATTGTTTTAAAATGTTCTTTCTAATGAAAACATTCTTTATTGCATAAATAATGAAACATCGAAAAATCAAATATAAAAGTCATTCGTTAGGAGCAGATAGTACCTTAAATGCCGTCCAGCAGTGCGATACATCGGGTTAGCTTTGTTAAAAGGAAAATCCTTTATTGAAGGTCTTTTTCCTTATGTAGCTTTACCATTAACAGTACTGACATTTCAAGGAACATTTCATGGCATGCTGTTCCAATAGGAACGTTATTTTGCTGGTGGAAATGTCAAACTAGAACACAAAAGAACTTTATGATACACCTCAAATGTTTCCTTCATGGATTTTGTCTGTTACAATTTAATCACATATTTAACTTTTTTAAATTGAAAATTGCATCTCTTGTCTTTCTTTTCAAGCATCTTCTCGCAATATACCTGTACATCATTCTAATCCTCTAACTCCAGACAGTAAAAATTCTCCTAACCTGTTCACTTAAGGCCCTCCCAAAACCGTCTAAAAGGCATCCTCATCAAGACACAAACTCAGTTTATGGCTTCGATGTGACGGTATAGAAGAACCAATGTGCAGTCAAGACACTCTCAACACGTCGTGTGATATCAACTACCGTACCCTGTAATTTTTTAACTTACTGTCAATTGAAAAGTTGTGTTAGTTGAGACTACTGCAAAACTGTAAAAAATGTAAAAATGGTAAACATTGTAAAAATTGTAAAAATTGCAAAAATTGTAAAAACAGAATTGTATTATTTGCGGTGGGAGTTGACTGTCTTTAAACTCGGTTAAGGAAACTTGACATTTCTTCTGAAAATATCTTAGGCCCCACAACTTTTGATTATCAGCCAATAAATTGGAAATATCAACTTTACGATTTTCCCTCTATTACTCTGATTCTTAACTCACAATTAAAATGAGTAAATGACTACTCTGAACGGAACATTAAATATTCATGGTTCGTGAAAGTTGCCAGCTGCATCAGACATACTCTTCTACGACTCCATTCATGCATTGCCTTGAGTCTTTCCGGGTGGTTGCCACTCACACTCGTACATCTCATTGAAGTACATATACTTCTACATAGATCGCTTATCGATTCGTGGAAGTTATCAACAAGTTTTTCCATTTATGTTATCTCCTGAAGGAAGTAGCTAGTTTCCAGTATCCAATGAAGAGTTTACATCAAATCTAGAGCACACAGTTCGTTAAAGGATTTTTTCACTCCATTCAGTTTAAAATGTTTTCTTGCGAGAAGATTGTAGCAAGAATGTACATGAACGGTTTGCGAGCTCTTTGTTAATGTTGATGGAGCTGCAGGTAATTAAGATACATAAAAACATAAATTAAAGACCAGTAAATTACAAGGTTTTATGGAAAGTATTCCGACATTCAGATTTACTCCATTTTTTATGTTGTAACACAGTGGAACTGAAAACTTCATTAACATCTGATTGTGTCATACTATTCAATATTTTCATGAACATTTCAGTATCTTTATAAATATTCCAATATCTTCATGAATATTTCAATATCTGTATGAATATTAAAAAGAAGTGATAATAGGTCTACTTCCGATCTCAGTGAAACGTTTTTGATGTGCTTTGTTGTATAAAACTAGGTTAATAGGTATACCTATGTAACCGTTTTTAAGAAGTATTCCTTTCGAGAACTTTGTGAACTACACTGTTAAAATGGCTTTAAGTCACTGAAAATTTACAGAACAAAAAAAATTAAGAGAAACATGATGTTTACATGAAACATGTATACATGATGATTTGCAAAAAATTTCTCCTAAGAAGGTGCCGGAACTTTGATGTAGTTCTTATTTATCTCTTTATTTTTTGTTCTGTAAATCTACCTTTATTTTTTTACAGTGTATACTCTTTCCTGCATATAAGGGAGGAATGTTATCAAAACTAAGCTTAAGGAGCTGTCAATGAATGAGGCACCACTTATCTTAGAAATTGCACAATAACATTTAGTGAAATTGTACCTTATTAAAATACTTCATTTTATGTATACTTGCAGGAATAATCAACTTTCATTCTTTCTAAAGTTGAATGGGACGATTATTAAAGAGAACATTGGATCTCGCTTCTCAAGAAATATAGTCAGAAGTCCTTCAATGCATCCTTTTGTGAATATTTGATTAAGCTTAAAAAACTTTTGCATAATATTTCGGGTGAGTTAATAATTATGATGTATTATTGTGACAGCTTTGGTTTCCTCATGATACAGTCACAATTCTACGCTACAATTATGAAGATTCTTTGTCGGTAGGTAGCTGGCTCATTCGAATTACTGTGACATGATATCACAAGCAGTAACAAGAAATCACCTTATGAAGTGTAAATTAATCTTGATCACCAACGGCGAAGAACACCTTTATATTACATTAAAGTTGTCTTCAGTAGATAGCATCTGTCTTTGTGATGTTTTCCCACAGAGCTAATTTCAATACTTGGAAACGTTAAACATTCTTACTTTAAATAAAAAAATGTACTAATTTAAGGATCTAATTGTCAGTATTTGATATGGTAAACTTGAGGATCTATACGTCTTACGTTTTACTTTTGTGACAATTCATTATAGACCTAATTTCCCCAGCTCTCAGTTTTCATTAGCAAAGGTAGCCGTTTGTCGGTCACAAGATGGTTAGCAAGGAATGACATTCCCTTAGCCATCTGTCAGAGCTTACGCTAATTGCTTTGGCGAAATCACTATGGGAGGCACTACGCGACTAATTTATTGTGAGCAAGTCTCAGTAGGTGGTACGTATCGATGAAGCAGTCACAGTATGAACCACAAAATCGGTATTACAAACTGTAGGTTTACATGTTGTTGAAATGTATAGTGTGTCTATCATGTTGAAAGAGATACTGCTATACAACACACAACAAATATAAAATTGTTTAGAGACATATATCTTGTTTCTATGTAGTCAGATTGTAGTGCAACCATTCAATTTTTCATTTATTGCACCATATCATTGTGAGCTACGCTTTGCAGGCTCGCTTTAGCAGAAATTTCGTCCTTGAGTTATTCCACGTGTGCTATACACTCCAAGCACTATTTGGTCAAAATTGTCCTATAAGTGATCAACTTTGCACCAACCCAACAGTGGTCAAAGAAGTCAACCAAACTATTGTCAAATTTAAGCACATTCACAGTCGGCACATATAACCACTAACTACTCAGCACATGCTTGACCACTTATTGATCAATTTTGTCCAAAGCATTATAAAACTCCTGGGGCAGCAATCTATTTTAATTGAGAGCGATCCATTAACAAGTTCACAAATTTTATGTTACCAATTTTACAGGTTTTAAATTCTCGTAAAATTACAAGAGTCGCGTACTTTTCAGCATACGCTTTAGTACCACCCCAAACATTTAATAAGTTAAGGTCTTCAGGCCATTTCTAATTTAAAAAAGCTTAGGTAAATTAACCCTTTGCCGTTGTCACAACTTCACATCAGAACCGAAATAAAACCTTTTCAAAGAAAAGCCATCTTATGTCCTAACTGTAAGAAATTATCCACGTGACAAGTGAAATATACAACATGTCGTTTATCACAAATCAATTTAGGACATTTTTAAAGATTTGAGTCGAAGAGGAAATTGGGAGTTTACATTTTTGAAGTGAGTCTTTACAGAAATAAATATCATGATTTTTTCTCTTTGTTTATATAACAAATAGAAAATTTTTTATGAGATTTTTAACTCCCCCTTTCAACTCGCCTACGTGGCAGACTGTATACGACTTATTCTTTGTTCAGTCAAACTCTGCCTTTAAGGGGTACTGAACAAACTGAGTACACCACGCAAGTTACCTTTCAACTTGCATTGTAAACTCCGCTGATATTAAACAGAATATGCCTCAGCATGCCACATAGCATAGGTTTCGACGTTCCACGTACATTGATTTACATTGTATCATGTAAAGGTATGTCATGCCATTATACTACGTTACGCTATCAAGTTAGCCATATTAAAAGTACATTTTAAAAGGTTACATATAAAAGTTGCCAGTGTATTTTTAGGGGAGTCCTTATTAGACTGTAATTTATTTTTCCGACTTAAATCTCTCTGGCACCCCATCCGTTATGAAAAACTTAATTCATCTTTCAGTGGTATCATTAGGGTGTAATAAAACTGTTGAATGGAAAAGGGTTGTATCTTAAAGTTCCCTATTATTTAACTCCGAACTATTTGTGATGATGAAAAAGCTTGCGTTGAAACTCAACAACAGCTCTTGTCTCTACGGGGCATTGACATAATATTTATGATCATAATTACTCGGTAAAAACAAAGATAATTGCTACTTTTTATGTCGAAGCTTTCTGTAAAATATGTATGTTGACAGAATTATAGCACTTATATATAGTACTGTGGATGTGTGACATAAATCCTGTGTGAAATAGCGAGTACAGGAATTTGTGGGACAGGTTTTCGGTATGTTTTAGCTTAGACCAATGGCATTGTCAAAAATGAGAAACATACCAACATTCAAATAATTCTCTGGTTTAACAATTCTTTAGATAAAATTCTCTTGATATATGGATATTTTCGTGCAACAAAAAGTGTTTGCTAACAACCGAATATGCGTATGAAGCCCAGTCTACCCCCTCCCCCCGAAAGAGAGTTTCAAGTTTGTCATTGATTTGCTACATTTAACATATTTTTCACCCCCTAAAATCCCCCTTGGAAAAAATTTGACCCCCTGAAACACCTTGTCTAACTACCATCGTGCTTATTTATCCTTCCGGGTATTTTATGCTTACAACTTTGTAGCAGGTCCAGATTATTGTCAGAAAAACATCTCCAAATATATCACAGGGAAGCACAACGACATCGAGCAATCGACGGAAGATTTGTGATAGAAAACAAAAATAAATTCATCGTTGGTCCATAAAACATCCTTCCGACACCCTATACTGTTCTTCATGAGAGTTTGATTTTTTTTTTTTAAATTTTAAAATGGGGGACCTGAAGCGGTAAAAGATAATCACCTTACACGCAGTAGACAGTACTTTTTGTAGCATGTTCGGTTAATTTCTTATGCAAGTGATACTGACTTTTTGCTAGCCATTACCTGTATGCACACTGTTAAAACTCTCTGTAGATTTGCAAAACAAAAAGTGGGGCTATGTGCCCTCTTTAAGAAGAAATTTTCTTACTGGCTAACGATAACCCTAATCCCTAGTAACCCCCTAACTCCTAACCCGAACAAAGAATACAATCGATACAATACAATGGTAAGAGCAAATCAAGAAATACCTTGTTAAGAATACATAAAGAAAAACCACGTTTCCCTATCCGCTTTGTATTTCTTTACTTTTTGTTCTATAAATCTACAACATGTCTGTCACATTTTTAACATGCTGCAGCACTGACCGGGGGTTATATTACTTAACGTTTGATCGCCTTTGACCTTTTGGTCTCACGAAGGATACACATCCGGTTAGTCTCTCGAAAGTGAATAAAGTACCGGATATCGTATTTCTTACATTTTCCTTAAAATATCCATTCACTTTAATTGTACTTTCTAACACTCTCGTTGTTGTTTTGGTACATGTTTTTTTTTATTATGTATGCTATTATGGGGACTCGCGTCCATTTTCCTTCTTGGCACACACCTATGCAATGTACCGAAATTTATAGTTCATAACCGGTTGGAATTAAAATATCAAAGGATCGTTTATACACGAGTGAAATGACTTTGGTATCGATATGATACTTCTTCCCCATCCATCAGTCCCATGTATTTGAAAACGACATTGACCAAAGGGCACGGCGTCCCTGTTTCATAACAACGTAACGCTAAGCTAAGTGTCAGTACTTCACAGAGCAGCCAATTAGGAACATTTACACCAGTCATTATCGATGATATGCTCTGATGGATGAAACTATTTGAAGTAATGTTTCAGTAATGTGGAAAGTGAAGGACTGAATGCTTTAAAGAAATACAAAATTATGAACTTTGGGCTTATTGCAGGGATGGTGTGATTTTGCCAGAAATGGCAAAATTAGTGTACCTGATGATTGATGTGAAAGTTACTGAGAATAGCAGTTCTTGCAACAAGACGTCGTAGCCCAATTAAGACACTAGCCTAAATGATAGATTTTTCAGCTCAAAGTGAAAATGTGCTCCCCAAATATATTGCGTTAGAGCCATTGTTTGGTCTACGGTACATTAAAATGTTTTATCTATAAGCACATAGGATTGTTCAATTCCCTTAAAAATCTTCTTGAAACCTTAAAGAAATAACATGCGCTCAGGGAGGATTTTGGATACAAATGAACAAGTGTGAGAACAAAATAACTCTCTAAGCCATAAGAAAAAGTATGACATTTAGCACAGTCACAGCGATTCACGGGTAAAACTTCCTTTTCACGTTATGGTAATATTGGAACTACACTAAAAGCAAAGACAGTGAACTTAAGTCACTTTATAATAATGTGGAAAGTGTAGAGTTACTTCATTAGAGCTTAAAATCACTCTAAAAAATAGAACAATTCACTCTAAAAAAAAATAGAACAATTCACTCCAAGAAGATTGAAAATAACTCTTTCAACAGTGGTTTAGTGGGTGCGTAGTCCCTTAATGGGCCTCATCAAGTTATTTCGCTCTTTTAAAATGAATTTCACCACTATAGCAGTTGAATTCAACTATTTTGGAGTAAACCCTATAACTTTCACTTTTCAAACGGGTGGAGTTTCACTCTCTCTGTTTTAAAGTGCATACCCGAAGCTTAACCAGGATTCCTTACATGAAGGGCATGTGTTAGTGTGTGATCGTCGGCCTAGGAGAGGGGGTAAAATGAGCTGGTTTCAGTTCGCTTTTAAAACTTCAGCGTCCATACACTGTAAAATTTGGTAACACATATGCTACCTTTTGAAGGAAAATTTGGGTTGAAATATTTTATGTATTGTAAGGAGTAAAACTAAAGGCGTCAGTCAGACGGACCTAATGTTCAATGCCATCCCTCTAGCTACGTCGCTGAAAATTAAGGACATCTTTCATTTGCCGGTGTTTACTGCAATTTAAAACACATTTACAATTTATTCAATGTTACTTAAGCTATCGCGCAAGCTAACATCCTTAGGTAACTCAAAACTAGCCAATCAAAAAAAAAAAAAAAAAAAAAAATATTATGTCACCTGACCTCGTTAAAACATTTCATGAAAAATAAGTATTTTCATAACAGCTACACCTCCTGTGTTCAACCAAACATTTCCTTAGTGTTTCCTTTTCCCAACTCTTTATACAAGAAGTCAAGTTAAGGAAGAGAGGGGCCCCTTGATCTTCCCTCATTTAGAATTGATCGAAAAAATAATTTATTTAACACTCAAATGTCCAGCCTCTTATCTAAAGACTCTTCTCCTCCATTTCGATAGAGTGTCCCCCACTTTTAAGGAAAATTTCCGTAATCTATCTTTCATGCCACGAATAATACTACGTGACGCATCCTGATGCTCTTTGACAAAACTAAAGTACTTTATCACAGTGTCTGATGACTGCACGTGAAATGGGAGGCTAAATAGCTACCATTACGCAGTTACGAGATTAAATACCATGAACTTAAAAGAAGGGTTACCTTAGAACTATTACTCTCCAAAATGTCGCGGCGGAAACGGTCGATCGTGAATCAAGGTATCTGACTAGCTTTAGTAGTAACTAAGCGCATCATACGTAGCATACATTACTATACTGGTCCCCGGCTTTAGCACACAGTCCAACTATGAAAAAGTCATATGTTATCGTATCTTCACTCTAATGTGTAGGGGATGAAATGACTGACCGCAAATCCCAGTTTGATTTTTGAAAATGCTTGTCCGATAAATGTGATTTCCCCACAAAATCTTTAGGAATTGGGCAAACGTTGGTTCAAAGGGCTCAGAAAGTTTTTTTAGCACAGGGGGTGGGAAAAACGTAAAACTGTAAAATGGTAGTTTAAATTACCAGTTTGAGGAAACTGAAACATCTCATCTTTTCTTACAGTGGCGAAAGAATTCTCTTCATTTTGTCGCAGTTTTTTTTTCCCAGAAAAAGTTCAATGGGGCGTAACTCAACCCTGTCCAATCTTCCCGCCAATGTGCATCATGAATGCCTAGTGATTTGTTTACATTGTCTAGAACGACAGCTTTTGAGTTCTTTTTAAAAGCTATCGATTTTTGCGTAAAATTTAATGAACTTTGACTGCAGAATGTAGAAGATATGGCTGTCTGCGCGTCCTTATTTGTAACCTAACAGTGACGTTTTAGGATCTAAAAACACACCCAAATCCATCTTCCAAACATAACAGCTTGACTTTATCCCGTTCATAAATAAATCCAAGGGACTCATAGACTCGCAAAGCTCTTTGCATTGGTGACAGATAGATGAATTATGATCTAAATGTAAACCAATTGTGAAAACAGACATGTAATGATCGATTAAGTGAATTGTTTACTCATATTTGTCAGAATAACAAATGTTCTTCTATCAGCGGTGCTATCAACTCATCTTTCCCAATACAAACCCGATTTATTAAAGTCCTTTAGTTGTTTATATTCAAATTTGATATCTTTTCAAGAGGATGGTTTTGTGTGTTTCTAAATGACAATCATAAAACACGTTATTGTATTGCTTTCTGCAGTTGACGTTTTCTGTCACCTGGATTCGTTTGTGAGGAAGGTAGAACAATACTCAATCACTTACCCTCTTAATGAGAACAAAACAGTTTCAAAAAATTTGATAAGTTTAAAAACAGAACTTCGCTTTTCATTTGTAGAACTGTTTCATTTTAGCAACTCACTAACTCCTACGGCACACTGAACAAAATTGCTACACCAGTCGTTTTTGCATAAAACACAGAAATGGAAAAGAAATGGTAACGGAAGAACTAGGACACTGTCTCAATTCAGAGAAGTCATTTTGACTAAACAATTTATATAGTCTTGCTTCTTGCCTCAACGATATACCATGCCTAAGCGCAGCATAATGAACGATGGGTTCATACTGTTGCGGTACATGAGAACGTAATGCGCATGGTGACGGTATTCATAGGCCTGCGAGGCAATGTCTATTCGGGCAAAACATGGGTAAAAACATAACAAACGGTGACATTATTCGGGCAAAAAATGCTCTTGCCCCCTCATAGAAAATGACCCCTGTACGCCTATGATGGTATTAAGTCCCGAAAGTGTATTTTCTTTTCTAATGCCAATGTCTAGAGCGTTTTAATATCTTTCATTTATAATCAACAACATTGCGATTAAAAATAAGTATAAAGAGAATTTCGTTTGTAGATATCCACATTTTAATCGGCACAACCCCATTAAAATGGAGTAGCTTATGGTGGGTGCGTTTTACCACTACCGTGGGTTCTTCACGGGAAAACGCATGTTCACATGCCCTTAATGGACCAATAGCAGTGGAGGATTATTAATAAGTATAAATTAATAGTAACATTTAGAGCCTTTGAAGATAAGATTGATGTTGCACACATGCCACAACCATCAGCTGTCGTTCGAGCAGTCAGATTAACTCAAAATCTGTCAAAAGTATAATTATTTTTTTCTTATTTCGTTATTCATAGTTGATTACTTGGGCGGATCTTATCTCTAGGGTATTCTGACATTTCATCTGTTTTTCTCATTAGCTTTGGTTTTGTATTCCAAATAATGTTTCGCCAAATCTGTTAATTTGCTGAGAGAATAGAGAAGCTTGGGGACAGAGAGTGAGTGATATGTTCGTTTCTTCGGTCGTTGCACTGTACTTCTTATTGAACTGAACATTCGCGTTTAAAGATTTTGAATTATTCAATTGGCAATCGACATGTTCAAGTCGAGTGATGATCACAATCAGACGATCAAGCATACCGTGGACATGAAATAAATTTGAAAGAGTTTCTGTCTGAGTATATCCACACCCATTTCATTATAAAAATAATCATAAAGCGAATTTTCACAAATTTGGAAAAACTTCGTTTGTTAAACTTAGCATGTAAAACAAACCTGCGTCAGATGAGGCATGATGAGTTACGTTGAAACAGAAGGTATTGAAGGAAAATAATTAAATTTGCATCAAAATGGATTTGTCTGCTCCATATTCCCAACAGACTTTATACAGTCATATGCCTAGGTAACAGACCTATATGGGCTCCATATGGGCAAACACATGTAGGGCCAATTAAATTTTGCACCCAAGATCAATGAGGGGTCCATATGGGTAGCCCACATGCACGAGGAATAATATAGGGCTGGCTCATATTTTTCCTACACATCAGTCGTTTACATGGGCCAAAGAACTATCCCATATAGGTCATATGAGCCATATGGGAGCCATACTAGTCTCTTATAATTCCCGGATGCAAAATCAAATGGACTCCATAGGGGCCAAGAAAAGGGAACCAAAAGGGTCCCATATGGAAATATTACCTGAAAATAAATTGGTTAGGCTCGTTGCTAACTGGAGTTTAAACGTATGGGGGATATGACAAATTATGACTGCGAACTTCAAATATTTAGAAAAAGATTAAAGAACAGAGGAATTACGTAAATTTAATATGTGTACTTACACTTTCTAAATGAGCGTGCCGTAATAGTTTGCAAAACAAGTTAAAACTGTCTTTTAAATGCAACAAACACAACGGGAACTTTTTATTATTCCAACATCGCGTGTCTTGTAACATACCCTGTCTTTAATTGTACAATCAACTTTCCCGACATCGCATGGTCCAGCCGACATGTTCAAGTGGTTAGAACACCCATCTTGTAGCCGCGAGGCCTGGAGTTCGACTACTGGTCGCGTCATACCGAACACCTTAAGCATAGAACCTACTGCCATTGTTGAGTGCTCAACATGAGCAATTTAGAAGGGAAACAGCCAAAGTACCACAACTGTAAAAATACCCTGACAGGCTCGACTTAAACCAATTGGTAAGAAGCTTGGCAGTAAGTAAAACTTTATATAAACAACTAACTAAACTTTAATACGGTGTAGTTGTGCCGTCTTCAGCCTTCGGCAAAACCTCCAAAAAACTAACAAGCAATATCATAAATGACTTAAAAGAAGGGCTGGAGATCACATTGTTTTGAAATATAAGAGGGCAAATTTATTCTGATAATTTCGGAGGTAATCCGATGTGTGGTTTTCAAAATGTAATTAGATAAAGTTGTCACATTTTAACAAAACTGAACTTAAGACAAGCACATATTACATTATATTCTCACATTTATGGACAGTTCCTTGTTTCCTTGTTTTTCTTTACACTTTACAGCCAGTTTCGTACACAACAATCCCGTAATATCATAACTTGATTGGGTAAGTGACATAAGAACTTTACAACATTTGTATTCCCTACAAGGAGGTCCTATTCCTGTTAGCTTCAAGCTCAATACATGTTTGAAAACAAAGGGAAAGAAGGCATTCCTTTCAATGTGAGGAAGTGGTATAACCTCTGCGTCTCTCAAGCTCAAGAAATACATGTCTGACCTGAAGGGAAGTTTCACTAGACTGTGCGAATTTGGTTCCTGTCTGAAAAATGAAAACAAAAATTTGCTGAAAATTCTTCTTTAACATTTGAAAATCATGACTGTTTTCTCATTTTTTATCGTATACTTAAGCAACGAAGTTAATTTGAGATAAGCATCAAGCTATTGTTTTGGTCCACTTGTATTTTAATAATCCCCAACCATTTCTATTCTTGCCATGTTTTTCTCTCCTGTTGGAGTCAACACCATATCGATATGGAGTGTTTTACTTTCCTTACGGATATCAGTTCGGACGTTTGGTCACGCTTTGTCATTTACTCACGAACTTTTCATTACACTAGAAACACGACAACAAATAGAAACCTAAAATTCGTGGTCTTTCCGACCACTTTTAGCAGTGAACCATCACCCGATATCAGCAAATGAAAGTACTTGAAAACAGGGAATGCTTACAAACATTTCCAAGGGGAGACCGCTTGCAAAGATAAGTAAAGGCAAACATTGACTTTGAGTTACCTTGAAATAAAAAAAGTGTTCGAGACTCGCGCTATCACGGTTAACATTACTTAAGCATAGATGTCTTAACTGACAAACTGACAATTGTCATAACTTTGGGGAGTTGTGTTTTTATTACATCAATGATTTCTCTTCATTACATTAAGTATATCCTGAACAATAAGTGGAATAGCAAGTTTATAAAACATTTGTGAGCAAACGAGATTTTATGAAAATGACATTTTCATTATCTGTTAAAATTTGTGCGTTGTTGTAATGGTTGTAGAAAATTTGTATTCTCCATGTGCATATGGTATATTCGATTGGGTGTTATCTTAACGTTTCATACAATGTCACGAAGTCACGATATTTACGAATAAATAAATGATAAAGTAAATGTAAGTAAATGTAGACACCACTGCCCATAATTCTACCTGAAACTTGGGTATAAATTAAAACAGTGGCAGGTTTAAGCTTCTTGTCGTAACAGTTTGCTTATCGTAACTTGGTTACTTTAGGAAAAACCCTATAGCGTATATGATTAAATAACCCTATAGTTGAAAGTTTCGTCAACTTTAGGTTTTGATTATGGCAATCGCAACAACAAGAAGTGACTATAAAATGGTTTTAATCTAGTACCAAACGTCAAAAACAGTGACGTTTACTTGTTCACAGAACACGTGTGTTACGTTGTGACAGCGTGATTGCAGGCGTCACACTGTTCCGAATTTGGCTTACGAATTGAACACAAATATGAACACGGCTTTGCAATATCTCTCAGCCACTTTGTGGCGTATCAAACATGGATGGCCCCAGGGTATTTCGATAGTGGGCAAACCATGACTTGAATGCTCTTTTTCTTCTTTTCCATTCCTTTCCTTCTTTTCACATTTTCTTGCGAAAATAGGAGGCAGTCGCCCCTGCCCCCTGACGCCGCCTCTTATATCAAGTCATATAGCCCCAAATTACATTGCTCCCGGAGCCAGAGAAAAATCACCGGTGGTCTTGAAACATTATACGATGTCTTATGAAGAGCAGAATCAGTCGCTCCAAAGATTATTTTGATACTGCAGCTAAATCTCACGTTTTTTTTTTTTTTTTTAACTGGACCAACCGCCTTTGTGCTTGGTGCTTAGCATAGGCACTGAATGGAATAGGCCAGAAGGAAAAACAAACAGGTGAGCCACAACTGCCATGGAAAAAAGCCATGGCCGGTTCGACTTAAAATTGGGAACTGGGCCGTTAAATTCCATCTCACCTTACCTCTCGCTTCTAATTATTTCTCCTCCCAAGTATGTTTCATGATATTGCAGGACATATGACTTGCACTGCCTTTTCAATGTAAACCAATGAGTTAATTACTATCAGTTTATTTCTCAAATTAGTGAGAAAATATTGTCACATAATTCTCAAAGGAAATCCATAGCAATAAGTAACACTACACGAATGCAAATTGGAGCGACTCCATTTTCCTTTAAAAAATGCCTTTTCGAATGTTCCCGATATCCTAATAAATAAAGCCGATTTTGAATATTTTCTGAATCGTGTGCCCATCTGGTGTTAACCCCGCCTGCAGAAGAGGATTTTACATTTTTCGGAGTTGCGACCCAAACATTGCAAGTCACTACGTCCGGTCGGTCCTCGGGCAGAATTCTTCATCATAGTCATTTCTCTCAATGCAGGTGATGAAAGACACCCTGAGGCAGCTTTTTATTCTCGCCAAGAAAATAAACGACCGTAAAAACTGGCACAAGAGTTGTTATTTGGCGTTTTATTGATAAAATAATGTCCTCAACTGCACCTCTTGATTGACAGTTTTTGTAGATATTTTTGGAAAGTTAAAAACAGACTGGGTGTTTGGCAGAGTACCAGTCTCGTACCCGGAATGTATGGGTCCGTTTTCCAGACAGAGTCATACCGAAGACTTAAAAATGGAACCTGGGTGATGCTCCGTGTAAACAACTGAATAAGGATAACAGTCGAAGGTGCCTAACTCGTAAAAGGGTGTCAGTGAGACCCGCATGATTTTAGTAGAAGGTGGCTCGCTGGGGCGTTGACCCTTTACCGATGTTTGGGTCCTTTTGGACCCATGCGGAGAGCGCGGCTCTCACCCGTCTTTACTGTTTCACGCGGAGCTCGAAACTGCGAGTAGCTTCCCGAAAATTCGGACACAACAACGGGAGAGACAATAGTTTAAGGTCGCGTGGTCAATCGCCTACAAAAGCTGATGCGGGGCGTGCTACGTCCGCTTTTCCACCCACTCCCGAGGCGCGCAAAAATGCCCCGATAGGAGCACAACAGTAAAGGGTTAAACCTCAACAAACCAAATCTGGCTAATTACAAGTGGAGAAGGTAATACTTCAGTCATGATCCTGTTTTACCGCTCTCGAAATTTGGCCTTTTTATCTCGAAAGTTTGATATTTTTCATCTCAAAGTTTGGACTTCTATCTCAAAATTTTGGCTTTTTATCTCAACGGTTTGAATTTTCACTGAGGCAAAAGAGGTGAAAATATAAAAAAATAGAAATTATTTTAGTTTTACAATTTCTTATAGTCTAGACAAATTTGGAGAATGTTTCATTAAGAAATGTAGAACGGTTCCTTACCATAGTATTCTACTGTTTGTTCAATCAAGACAAACAGTAAGTTGTGAAATTGGTGATGAAAATGATGAAATGATGATGAAATCGAGGTACACGGTGACTTTTCATTAAGCTTTCCCATGTTCCTATTAGGCCACCGTAAAATCCAATAAGGTTTTTTCTATGCTTTAATCAGGCCAGGGTAAAATTTTATATTGACGGTTAAGGAATCTGTGACTGAAAACAAAGTTTTGTTTTTCCACTGGGTTTTCACTTCTAACCAGTGACTAAATTAATACAGGTAAACCTGGAATTCAACAAAGAGTAGGCAGGTGGATGACTTTTATGCGCATTTGTAGTTTCTTTGCTACTCAGTTACAACTATCTCTTTTCCCTGAAGGGCATTTAGCCTTCGGCCAATTTCTCCCTTTGGCTAAATTCTGTTTTGCAAAGATCCGTCTCATTGTCCGTTAGAAGCAATGAGAGGAATATTGTAACGTGCAGTCTTATTTATATTCTCTTTGTTTCATACTTGCTTCGGGGTCGCCCAGCTTCCTCTTCAGTTTATCGATTAATTAAGGTTCAGGGTACCATTGCCCTTTTTCTCAGTGGCTGCTGTGTTCACTAGTTGCCTGGGTGTTTGGTTCGCAACTGTGAGCAGTGATCAATTAGAAGTCCTGGGGGCAATTTCATTTCACCGTTTTGTTCATGAAAGTCTTCCAGTGAAAAGCAGTGCCCTTTGCCTATATGTTGACTATGGGAACTATACCCCTAGATATAAAGGAAAACCCGAAATGATAAACACTGTGTGTTCTAGTTTTTGGCTTAATAACCAAGGAACGACAGATTAACCCTCAAAAATAGATGCAATAAGGTGAAAAATCCAGGTTTATACTTTACCTTTAGGAATATAGCCATTCAGGGATGGAACATAATAAAGCTAATGGCGTATCTTCTTGTGCACCAGTCTCACTATCCAATGCATTGCCTTGTTGTACGAGAGGTTTGCTACATTCCGCATCTAGAGTCTATTGCGATTATATAAAATCGAATTTCCAGTTATATTAGGCTAACACAATTTACATTGGGTAATCTGCTATATATAGGCAAAGGAATGGAAAATAAAGAAGAAATATGTGACTTTTGGAATTCATAGTTTGGGTAGAAATTAAGCAGATTTGCGGGTTACGTTTCAACAGCAAGGAAAAAGTGAACACTCTAAAAACGTGTTTAGCAATTACTTACTCTTATTTAGCCCCCAATTTGTCAACACATTTAAATTCTACACATATTTAGCTATTAACAACTAAGTGTGTGGTTATGAAAAATGTCTGAAGGGAAAATATTAAGGAATAAGTCCTGTTTGTTTGGCATCTAAACGTTTACCTGCTAAACACCTTTTGTAGGGCCTGTACACTGCAAAAAAGAAAAATGGTCGGGGTAAATTAACAGAACATAAAACACAGAAATGCTTTCCAATTACAGAAACAGTAGGATCGCAACTTAGTTGCAAATGTTGTCAGAATGTTTTCTTTGTAATATCTTTGTATTTTTTATTGTTCAGTAATTCTACATTATTAACACTGCGAGAAATGGATAAACGCAAATAATAAGCAGAGATAGCAGACAACGTTTCATTACCAGCATGAGTTGTATGTGCTTAAAATAGAGGAGTTAGGAAAACTGGAAACGTTACCGGTTTTAGAAGACTTTGGACTCTCGTGGGCGAATGAAGTTTGCAAGTTTTTGTTTATTAACATTAAACTCCTCACAACAGCTTCAAAAAGCTTTCGCCGACAAACGACCAAAAAGCATAGGGCAAAACTGAAAGTTCAAAAACGGCCAAAATCTTCCAAATCCTTCCCAGATCTTCCGAAACCACATAACGTTTCAAGTGGGTATGTTGTAGTTTGAAAGGGAATAGGGTATTCTAGGTTAGAAAATGCAGTATTTTTCCTCTTTCTCGTCTTATTAACATTACTGTTTATGGATCCTTCCCATTATTTTACGGAGTTGTAGATCATGGTTAGTCGGTTCTAGTTTTACCTTATTTGGCAAACTACACTGTAAAGTACTCATCTTCACTTAACCTGTTTTAAACCAACGGAAAGTGTCCATGGACGTCCGCAGGCATGGGCAAGGGGGGGGGGGCACTTGCCCAATTTCTGCGGACGCCCATGAATGTGTCATAGCTTGAAGTCACTCGTAACTACACCCTTCCTGTTTTATGCGCATAACTGCACTCATGGATTAGGAAAGTCGTTTGAAAGATTGGCAGCCCATACTCAGATCCACACCACACACCAACGTTTTTAATCCTTTGCATACTAAAATTTCCAATTGGTACTCAGCTCTTTGATTGACGTCACATTCGAAAAATGAAGTCACAGTAGCGCATACTACACAGCATTCTTTCAGATTGTTTTGATTACACATTACGATCTTGTATGCTCGTCGGGATATATCTTGAAGCAATAAACTAATTTTTTGTCTGGTAAAGGATGAGTTTACAAAGCTGTAGCAGGGGTAAAAGTAAATGGATTGGAAAAATTGGATTTGTGTGGGGTGATAAAAGCACAAGATCAGATGTTTAAGCACTCCTATACAGACGATTCTAGTTTTTTTTATTTTTCTTACCCTTCACAACACCTCTGCAAAGCTAGTTTCACTCACTTGATTTCAAAATTTATTAATAGTTTAGTTGCTGTACTTTCCGACAGTTTTCTGTCATTCTTATGAACCAAAATTTCCCTTGAAATGTGGAAAAAGAGTCCAATGTTGTTTCTTCGTGAAACATAAATTGCTACGTAAGATAATACAAACGACTACCTTTGGTCGTGCAATGTAATTTATCTTTTTAAAAGAACAAATTAAGGATGAAAAGAACACTGAAAACAAACTGAAGTGTATCAAGAGGTATAGACGTCCACATAAAAAATGAGTTGAGAGAGGACAAAACTTAGGCTACAACTGTTTAAAATAGGGGACAGTTTTTTACGCTGACAAAATAGCTTAATTGTTACATGTTGTCGCTTTTTACAGGGTTTTGCAAGGAATTTCCCATTGGAGACGAAACATGTTGGCAAACTGTTTAAGTGTTAACTCAAGCTCCAAGAAATTTGTGGCCGCACTGTCCCCCAAGTGGTGGCTCTGCGGTGGGAAAAGAGGGGGTATCCCCCCCCCCAGATTTTGTCCTTGTCTAATTTTTTTTCATAGATATGCTAAAACCTCAAAGATTCCCCGGGTTTCACCTCCTGGACCCCAACCCCCATGAACAGGCGCTTTGGGCTATAGGTTTCGCACTGCGTCAAACAATTTGGCCCCAAACATCTTAGTTTGCCCATAGTTTGACCCCCAATATTAATGTTCTGGCATCGCTGCTGCCCCCGCCAAACAATGCAAATGATTCCTTGTTACCATCCCTTGCAAGTTGCGTCTAATCATTTCTAATTTGGAATCGTATGTTGTGAAAATTTTTCCAGCGATACCAAAACAAAATGTAGATGTAAGTCTTCTCGAAGTTTTTTTTTTTTTATTTACCAGGGGGTCAAGTGTTCACATTGCCCTCCTCCCCTCCTTCTGATACCCATGTTAAGAAGACCTGTTCCTCGGCACTGAGAAAGAAATACTGGAAAAGACAATGTAACTTTCAGGAGGCGACAAATATTTAAGGAGATCGACATGTAAAAAACAATACGGCAACATCTGCGAAGGTATTTTTACGAAATTTAGACGAAAAAATTAAAGAAGTTTCTCCCTTCCCACCCCATGACTTTTGTCTTTATTTCAAGAATTACAGGTCCCGAAGATCCTTCTTTTCCCCACGAGTTACGTTTGTTATATGTATGCTGAATAGAAATGTGACCACTCCTTTCCTTTATTCCTCGTTTCAAATGCACAAGTGAATATCTTAAGAGCAAACAAATATTTATCCCCTAAACACCTATCTAGGTCCCTGTGGAAAGATGGAAAGATGTTTTGTCGAATCACTTCCAGGAAATTAGCGTCTATGTTTGTGGTTTTACTGAGCTCACACTTGTAAATTAAGTTAATCCATATCTCAAATCTCGGTGCCTAAAACCAAAGACAGATTGAATTTTCAAACAAGTCGTGTGCGTAAATACAAAATGAATCCGACGAGGAAGCTTTCATATCATAAATGTCTGTTTTGTTTCGAACTCTTCATTCCCAGAAAGTTATTAATTCCTTAGGGTATTGAAGTTAGTGCTGTTTGTGATATTTTGATCAGATCCTTTCACATGGCATATAGTGTTTCAGTGGCGTGCGCAGGAATTGTGAGGTAATTCCCCCAACTGACAAAGGTAGGGGTTTACCAAGTCGCTGTGACATTTTTGCTGTCGAACCTGGTTTCAAAAGGGAAACAGTGTGACAGAGTGATCTAATCAAGCTGTTGTGTAGCGTACTCATGCGGTTAACTTGTGCATGGGTTCAAATCCGCTTGATGTAAGCGGGTTTTTCTCCTGAAACTCCGGCTTTCCTCCCACTTGGCAAACGCCTGCCACTTGGCAAATGCCTGCCACTTGACAAACGCCTGTCACTTGGCAAACGCCTGCCACTTGGCAAACGCCTGTCACTTGGCAAACGCCTGTCACTAAAAATCGGTTACCCAGCCGACAAAGTGATTGCCCGTCGGACTGAAGCGGCCTCGGATTGACCGGTTATAACTAGCCGACTCTACTTTTTGCTACGGACTATCATTGAAGTAGATATGCTGGGGAATGCTTGTTTTTTTAAAGGAAAACTTCTAGAAGAGATTTTATTAGAGGAGTGGCAAAGTTCCAGTTTCGCTGAACTGACTGAGGGGTGCCTCACCCTCTTTGAAATTTTACGTTTTTAGAAGGATTAACATGCAAAATGGTACTATTTTTAAAACAATTTGAAGCGAATAAGCACGCTTAACTATCAATTGAGGATGCGTTCTTCTTACTTAGTCAGACTCGGTCAGACTACTTCCGATAGGAATGAGTTCCCCAACTAGCTAGTTTAGCCACAATATACTTCACGAGGTGGAACCATGCCCCCACATTGCCCACGCTACTGCAATGCCTGCCTTCAGTTGAATTCTTGCGAAAATTTCTCCGAATTTACCACACAGAATGCACTGCCCGTAGGTGGGTATTTTTAGTGCCACATATTATAAAACAAGACCCGGAAACACACTAAAAGTAAGACCTGCAGATAATGGGTTTAGAGATCTTTAAGTAATATTCAGATACACGTACCTTCCTAAACAGCAGAAGCAACATTAAGCTATAATTGTATAGATTTCCATCTACCTTGAGAGGCCTAATCCTCTCACACCAAACAGTAACAATTCTCCTAAAGAACTTACTTAAGTCCCCCCCCCCCCCCAACAGTGTAAAATTTATCCTCATCCAGACACAATTTCAGTGTGCAAGACCCCAATGAGTAATAAAAACACTCTCAGTAAAGTACATGGTATGTAATATGTGCTTCGGTTCTCTGCATTTTTTGAACTAGCTGTCAATCAAAGTACTGAACCAATTGAGAATCTCTGTTGACTACTTCAGCAAATGATGTTTGGGTGAGAGGTTCGGTCCTTTAAAGTTGCGGGGGGGGGGGGGGTAGATTCCTGCCGGGGGGGGGGGGTAGGGAATCTATGGTACGGCAATGTCACCAGATTACAAAAAGATACCTCATTTTCTATTCAATTTAGTGTACCAACTGTAACATTGCCAGATAAAATAGCTCGGGTCTAAAATGATTTTCAAAGGTGATATTCAATGTATGACCATGCCTGTATGGCACTGACTTTTGTTTTTTACGATGTTTGCCATTTTCGAATGATAAGCGCACTTGAACACTAAATCATGTCAGCGAAATGATAATACACGTAATTGCAACGAATTTGAAAACGTCAGACATTCATTCAGGAGTATATTGGAGGAGGGGAAAGGGGCAGAATTCTTTTGTAAAAACAAATTACATTACTGAAAACAACAAACACATATCAATAAAGTCAACATAAATTAAATATGGTCTAGACAATGAATTTCGTTTTATAGTATCGTTTCAATCGTTTTAATTTTAAAATTAATCGGACCGATCTTCGGCACTGAAAATTTCAGCAAAGATAAGACAAGAATCACTCCAAATGCAGCCTTGAGCAATCGACTGACTGCGCAACCGGGCATTTGTTGTAAGACTTCCAGCGGTTTATTTTTTCAGCTTCATCTTTCCAAGATGCTCAATATGTTTGTCAAATGTTTTGTACAGACTCTGGGGAGATTTAAAAGTTGAGGATCCATTTGAAAATGAATCCGGCGATTATTTCATGTACTACGAAAGTGTCAACTGACAGCTTTTAAACAATGCCAAAGTGAGGCATCTTACAGGTTCTATGTTCTGTGACACTTTTACATCCATTTTTTGTCCTCATAAAAATTGATGCGAAAAGCATTTTTGACGCTCGTTCGTCCTTGAAACGTGCACTTATAGAATAAGTTCGACGGTAACATTATTAAGATTTGTTAGCAAGCCCAAATTATGACAAGGTAACTGGTATAATATTTGAAAAGCAATGTTTATATTTTCTTGACAAATGATTTTATTGTCGCAAGTAAATTGAGGTTCCCTTGTAGTAAATAAGACGACCCTCTTTTGAAGGAGGTCGGGAAGTGGTGACGTCATGGAAGCAACGGTTTTATGACAATTGGCAATAGCTGAGAAAGGTGTTTCCTAACAGCAACGAATGTTTAGCAAGATTGTCACAAATGTAAAATTTCACGTGTCTGATGTGTTGGTGTGAAGATTAAATGTACAAAAACGGTACTTTTGTAGTAAAAGTCAGGTAATAGCTCGATACCATCTCGTAATATATTGTCTACGGAATATAATCTTATTATCAATGATCTTTATCTCCATGCCACACATACAAATTATACATGTGACGTCACAAACCAAAACTACGCCCTTAGTAAGGTAAGCGCAAAACTTTACAACTTAGTATATAAAACACACTTGCAAACAGGTGATTTTTGTGGGACTTGATTTTTGTCGAGGTAGAGTAATGCGTATTTCGTAAGTCTATTTCAAAAGCGTGAAAGTCTACGTCGTAGAAGCAACGTTTTTCATTATTTGTTATCGAGAATGACCACGTCATGTGACGTCAATGCGTTAGGTCTATTGTTGAAAATAAGACAGACGAATTGTAGTACTTTGTGGACATTTTCGCATGCCTACTGTTATCATACACTCATTTTCAAAGTTCATTTTGTGGTAATGTAGCATTTTCTTAACAAATAACTTGAAAAACAATTTTCTGTGCAATACCGGTATATCATCCTTGAATAATTGAAAAAAGTTTGTTCACTTTTCGCAATCAAAAGTATCATTTCAAAATCACCTAAAGGCATCTTTTTCACTTATTGGTTATTAATGCTTTTATTTCAATTGTTATATTTGCGGCTGGTTTATTAAACAGACGAAAAAGCTAGGAAAAAGTGGGAAACAGTAAAGTGTCGTATCCTTCAATATATTTACATCAAGATGAAATTGAATGACTTTGTAGAGTAACTCTTCAGATGAACTAGTAGAAGGAAATTGTAAAAATCCCTATCCAGACAATCATGAACGTCATTTTGAAATGGAGACTCCGCCATATCAGGAGATGAATGGTCGTGTATCTAATATCCTTAAGTTCTCTTTTATCGGTTTTTGCGTAAATCGAATCTTTCTGCCGGACGTTTTACCAAATTGGATCAAGGGAATACGGTAACTGTACGACGATGAATTATTGAAGTTCACTACGAACAGTTGTTACAAGTATAGGAACTTTGAAGTAACTGAGGGACACGGCTGTTAACTTTACCGTTTACGTATAAAACACCTCTCCTTTGATAAAAACGACTTTTAAGAGACCTGAGGGTGCATCGATGTAAATTGGTGGTGTTGATGTCACAATCACTCGAAACAGAATCTCACTTACTTGGACAATTAACAGGAACCAACTTCGTGATAAGTATTATGACAGAAATTACTGACACTACAACCGTCTAAGCTGAACGGTATTCTTTTCCTTCGCTTGAAATCAATTTAATTCACAATTCTCAAGTAAAAGTGTAAAACTGAGTGATAGACAGCAGCGAAAGTTGAAACGAATATAAATAGAGTCATTGAACAGCACTTGTCCAATTGAATGAATTTAGCTTGGAATATTAGACATTTTAGAAACCAGCTTGGACTTCGAGGCATTTCTACCAAGGCAACAGCAATAAGAAATAAAAGTTAGTCAGTCAGTCAGTCAGTCAGTCATTCAGTTAGTCATTCAGTCAGTCAGTCAGTCAGTCAGTCAGTCAGTCAGTCAGTCAGTCAGTCAGTCAGTCAGTCATTCAGTTATTCATTCAGTCAGTCAGTCAGTCATTCAGTCAGTCAGTTAGCAAGAGGGAGTTTTACGACGCATTTTCCAACCTATTGGTTCAAGTCGAGCCGGCCATGGCCTTTTTTTCCAGTTGTGGCTCACTAGCTTGTTTTCCCTACTCCATTGCTTATGCAGATCATCACGCACAATGGCGGTAGGTTCCATTTTTAGAGTCTTTGGTATGACTCGACCTGGGAATGGAACCCGGGTCTGAGAGAGGCGGGTTCTCTTACCGTTAGAAATGAAAGGAATAACTGTATCGTTACATCATTACGTCCATTTTCTCCAAAAGTCACCGCCCTTCGTCTGAAATTTCAAAACTATGCATTACAGAACAAAAAGCAAAAATTCCAGTGGTCAGCTCCCATTTTTACATGACGTTCCTGAGTAGAAATATACAACGTTCATGTTTATATTAACTCAATATTAAATGGTAGATTGCGCAATAATTTCTGATTTCGTTGTTATACTACTCAGATTACAATCTTTGTATTTCTTTGTTTCTCCGAAAGCTACTGCACCTTGTTACAAATTGTGATCTAACAGCTAACAGCTGTGGGATAATGAGGAGACTTGACTATTCAAGTCCACCCTGTACTACATGCTATGCAAGAAATTAGGAAATATTACAGGTCGTGTAAATATATTTTTAATTTCCAAAGGAAAGAAAGCAAGTGATGTGAGTTGTACAACTAGAATGTCAAAGATTTTTGCACAATGGAGTATTTGGATTAAAGTGAAAACAGGTTGCAAGCTAAAAGCCGTATGAATGGTAGTTTTAAAAATAAGATTCATTTTGCGAATTTTTAAAAGAAATATTTGTAAAATCCTAGTCTTTATGTACACTAAATCATCACCGAGTGTCTAAAATTTCATTTTAAACGATAAAAGATTATGATTAGTACATGACGTTCGAGTGAGTTTTGCCACTTGGGAAAATTCAGCAAAGGTGTATCATTGTAAAATTGAGGCCTTCAATACGACCCCACCTTATAAAATGTTATAAATGATCTTTCACATCTTTTTTCGTGAACATTGTGAAAGGGAGAAGACCTTGCCCTGTCACTGTGCCGAGACTTTGAAAGAGAGTTTTGCATTTCCCACTTACTAATTGTCTCTTGTACGGTAGGGTTAATATCCACGGTTGTGTGGCTAATGAACTTATCAATTGTAGTATGCACATTTTGACCCCTGAGAGAGGTCGGTTAGGTGCATCAAACGTATTTTTGCGCTGAAACACTTTTCGCATTCAGCTGGCCAGGCATATCAAAAACTTTGACGGACGTTCCCTGTAAAATATGACGAAACCATTATGGCACCTATAAGATTGATTTGACGAAACATTGACACACCCCATCATGTCAGTACCCCTCGTACTGACATGATGCACATTTGTCTCACTATTCCTCGGGCATTAGATGTGCGTCTGATAATTGCTAAGAGCATTACTGCATTTGATGCAATGTTCTCTAAAAGCTCATCATCATCTTTAGATGATCATGCACATTAACCCTTTAACCATCCACAATAACCTTTTTCTGTTTGTCATCAATACAAAAGACTCAAAACTCGTTTCGTTTTACATTTTAAAGACATTCGTAAAAATCTCTCTCTTACCACGAATAATTTCTTAAACAAGGAACCTCTGCAATAGCCAATCTAGGACAAATGGGGCACATTTAGTGCACATATATCAACAAGGATTAACAGAACGTGTAGATAGTTATCACGATTTCTATGTAAGAAAACAGAAACTGCAGTTTTGTAAGGGAACAAACATCTTCTTGCGATCAGCCGGAAATCTCCCCTACAGCACTCAGAAAGCGCCCTTATCGACTAAATGCCAAACTGAAATGCTTTAAGATGTTTCTTAATTAAGACAATTACACAGAATTTCTTCGTGCAACATGTATGGCCCAACATCAATCTTCCCTTCATACGGTCTCTAGAATTTCAGAAATCAGATCTCACGACATGAACAAAAAACTTTTTACAAAGTGAGTCTTACACAGTTCTGTTTATAAATTTAATTATCTTGTTTCTTTTTTCCTCAACAATTAGAGTTTTTTGTTCTTACAAACAAAAAAAAAACATTTCTCCTTTTTACCGGCAACCGATAAGAGATACTTTAAAATATTTTCTAAGGTTTGATTTGGTTTCGTTTGTTGGAATAACAAGTCTCAGTTTCTAACCTTCTGGTTTACCTAGCAATCCTACTCATCTTTTCTAGTTGTGGGGCCATTAAATGTCTTTCCCAACTCCATCGCTAATGCAGAACATCACACACAACGGCAGGAGATCCCATTTTAAAGGTAGTGTGACGTGTCAGAAAAAACCTCGACTTTACTTGGCATCTTAAGAATAATATTTTCTAAGGAAAAATCTGTTAGAATTATGTCAGTATCTTTTACGGTTCTCAAAATATACCTCTTCAAAGTCTGAATAAGTTTGTGGTAATTTGTTGCATATGCTAAAATATTGATAGGACTATGGAGTGTTGTAGCCTAGAGTGTTGTTGTTTTTGCTTTTGTTTTTTTGTTTTTTTTTTTGTTTTTTGTTTGTTAACCCTAAATTTAATATCTTTCAATTACTCATCAAATATTTTATGGTTTGTTAATTGATACCGATGATTTTCAAGGACACAATTTAAATTTTAAAAATAAAGCCCTCGGGAATTCTAATGTTACAATTGTCCTTGAAATGAAAATAACTAAAGCAAAGGATAACACTAGCTATATAGGGCATCTTTCTTCCTAGAGATCACAAGACTTGCATACTGAGCTCATGTTTATACATGGTTAACTGCTTAGCAGAAATTACCCCATTAAATGGTGAATCATGGACGGATTTGATAGGAGTTGCTGCAATTTTCTTGGTTTTTCAGCTTTGTACATCACACACACAACTTTGTCATTTTCATGTCACACGAGCTTTGGGGTCTTTAGTAACTCGGTCTTGAAATCGCACCCGGACATTCAGGGTAAGGGTAGCCTTTATCTAGTCTTTCTGGGGGATTTTGTTTCCCTTCCTCCCCTTCCTCTGGAAACACTTCGGCTTTTACCTCCTTTGCGTTACAACCCCTAGAAATCGGGGCAGATCTAATAAGGGCGCTCATGCAAGGCCGCGCAGATTCGATGTGAAGGTTGAAAGAGTCGAGCCTATTGTTGTACTTTTGAAGTATTGTACGGTACGATGTAACTTGAATGAGTGAGATAATAGTTGGCAAAAAAGCCTTGACAACGGTTAGGTAAGGGGTGGGGGATTTTCTAACCGTGGTCATGCAGACCAAACACATATGCTAGGACCTAAAGTAAAACTTCAGCCAAATATAATCTACACCGACTGATCACGACAGACTTAAACTACCTTATTTTACGACTTCAGTGGCGTAGCCACGGGGGGGGGGGTTAAAACGCAGAAAGGCTTTGACCTAGAGGAAGGTTCTAGACTAATAAAGGACATGTTTTCAGAACAGAAAAGAAGAATACGATGAAAATTTGATACTAATTTAAGCACAACTTTGGGCAGATAGAAAGACTAGTAAAATGTATGTATCATATTGCAACTGTGCAATCTTATCTCCCCTGTGAGCTGGGGGTTGCAGAATATGCAAATGGTATAGACGAATCCGATCAGCTCTTACTTTTAGTGACTAGAGGCAGCCATTAGTGGGGTACATCAGCCTTAAATCTTCGTTTATTGTCTACATGAATTTCAAACCCTCATATTCAGTGAAATTGAGGGAATCAAGATACAATTCAGTATATACAACCATCCATCAGGTACATAATGTAAGCAAGGAAATTGAAAGACTGAAGGTAATGGACCTCATTTATGTCTTACTAAAACTAGGCCATCACTTGACTCTCCGGATCTGCCTATATTTAATGCCTATCGTAGGAGATGACTTAAGGGAAGGACTTGGACCGTGTTTGAAGTGTATTTGAAACCAAACTTGATCTTGTATCGTATAAGAAATGTTATCTAACCTTCACCCTTTAGCTGACACTATATGACACAGTTTTGCTGTTGTGTCGTTAAACCAGGGCAGCACGGAGCTGTTATTAAACCTCATCTTACTCACACAATCCCTTTTTAGCTATGAGGGTGAACAATTTAACTTCTAACCATGCTCTATTTGTTTGGAGAATATGAACTCAGAAATTAATAATATGGTTATTCCCAAACAGGATAAATGTACGGAAAGAGGTTTGGCGATGTGACATAGGGAAGGGGTAAAGCGAATAAGGCCCCCACCCCGTAGATAAAAAACGGGTTTTATGCCTCTTGATGCGAGAGAAATGGTGCAATGTTTATGCCTCGAGTAAATTTTGGAGTGATCACGCTTTTGCTGTTTTGATCTCCATTTTTTCAGGAATACTTTATACGAGATTCAAGCGCGGATTCAAGGGGGGACTATTACGGCCTCGACCCTCCCTTTTTTGCCCCATCAACAACAAAAAACACAGTAAATCAGTAGTGCAACTCCCACACACCACTGATTTCTCTTAAGTCAGCCCCACCTCTTTTTGGAATGCCTGGATCTGCACCTGAGATTGAACCCCCACACCCCCAGATCACACTTCAGTTCCCCCAAGTACAAGTACAAGGAACATTTGTCATGTTGAAAATATTCCAGTCTTTAGAAGAAAACTTCAGAGTAGATATAAAATCTAGGAAACCTCAACTTCAATTAGCTGGGAACGGAATCCACGTGTCATCATTTCATATCAATGCTTTTAACAGCTTCGGCGAAGTGTTCGTATGAATAAAAGATATCAATTAAGTCAAATTAACCTCATGTTATACAGAAAGAAAAAAAAATAGAAAAATCTTAGCTGGTTTGTATTGAAATGATATAAGCAGACTACATTCGCACTCTAA
The DNA here is from genome assembly GCA_037179385.1 of Holothuria scabra. Lineage (NCBI taxonomy): Eukaryota > Metazoa > Echinodermata > Holothuroidea > Aspidochirotida > Holothuriidae > Holothuria > Holothuria scabra. The sequence goes on from CM074185.1 coordinate 2,538,927, forward strand.
GACGGTTTGCCATCCATGTAGAGCTTGTAGACTAACAAACATTAGTGTGCAATATAATAACGTTACGAGTGATCTTGAGGGTTTTGATTATCAAACTCCAACGACTATAAATTACGTCTAACTGGGAGTATTCTATCGCCTCACTCGAAATATACAGTGAGCAGTGACTGTAGGCACATAAAAGTGTGACATATATTTATAACCACTGGGGACTTTTAGGGAGCAATTCGAGTATTTGTGATGATTATAAGTACATGTTACTCGATCTACGCTCTACAATAGAATGCTGAATTTTCGATGAAGAATACTGCTATTGTGCTTGATGCTCATCATTAGCTACGGAGTAGCGAAAACAAGTCAGTGAGCCACACATTTGGAAAGAGGCCGTGGATTGCTTGAAGATACTGGACTGTAAAACTCCATCTAATCTTACCTACCCTTACCTAGCCTTGTTGAGTATCATATGTAATATTCTTCAATATGCTGCGTCACTTTCAATATACAGCTATTGCTTCACTTAGCCCAAGTTTCGAAAAACTTGTTAAATTGAGGTGTGCCGCACACATTTACTAAAAAGATGCATGTGAAATTTCCTTAAAACTTCACAACAATAAAAATGCAATTTCAGGGAAATGCAGACACCCCACCTTGAATCAGTATAGTTGACTATTCGGTTTCATGATTGGCTCTTAAGAATCATGTCAATTCATGTGACAGTTATTTTCCTCCTGAATTGGGAACTTTTAGGTTAGATTAGATCAAGAGTAACTGCTTGGTTTATATTCTTTTTTAAGACATGGAATTCCATCAAGAATAATATTTGGACTCGGAAGAAAAATAAGAAAGCAATTAAGCTTTTATTCCATAGCAAGTATTGGTGAATGCTTTTCCCCCTTTAAATGTGCGCTTACCTTACAAAGCATAGTTAATTCACTTGGCAACTGTGCACAAAATTTTTCCAACTAAATTTAATAACTCAGAAGGAGGAATAATTTAAAAAATTCAATAGGTTTGGTTGAAAAGACACAACATAAAAATGAAATTTCATGACAACAATTAAAATATTGCAGAGAGAGAAAAAAACCAAAAATGAAAATTTAAAAGAAAGTTTAATGGAATACTTACGTGAAGTCCACTGTTTTGACACCTGGAGAAGTCTTTACGTGACGTACGCAATTACCCGTTGCTGAAAGACTTTTGAACAGCCGAGTTGGTTGGAATATATTTAGCATTTATCCCAGTAAATGGGATGGATAGTTCTCTAAAGATCACCAGATTAATCATTCCTTCCTTTTTGTTCCAGTGCACTTAATTTTGAGAATTTCATTCAACCACATTTTGATGGTAAAATCTGCTTGAGTACTCTAGGATAACCGTCGGCTGCCTTTTCTTCTGGGACAAATATCAATTTGAGGTGGCCTAAAGCCTTGGAACTGAAGAATTAAGTCGATCAAAGCGTTCTTTAAGTTAAAGCGTTGGATTCAACAACCATTTCTCCGCGGGCAATAAAATCCGGTACCTGACAGAGTCATTTCGTGCGTGGATTCTAGATACAGAGATTCTGAGGGAACCAATAATCCAGCCACACATCTGAACACAGACTGCAGAGTAATAACTCCTGCTCACCCGTCTTATATTTTCCATGCACGTATCAATGTAGAGTAACGTCACTCGGAGCTGACAGTCAATTGAACTTCGGCTGCTGCGGATTCTGATTGGTTAATTTGAAAGTTTAAAATCTACTAAGTGTTCGCACTTTAGAACTTTACATCGGTTACGCCGACAAATATTGAGCTATATTTGTAAGTCGACTTACATTTTAATTTTTTCACACAATCTGATGATAGTTTAGAAGTCCTTGTTTTCGGAGATAATATGCATGTCTAACAAAATAGCCTACTAACGAGTAACGACTTGTCATTTCTGTCTTATAGGTATTTATTGATACAATAAATTTAAACTGACCCCACCCACGCTTCGCTTTATCCTCCAAGCAGACACCATTTGACCCTCTGATAACATTTACATATCGTAGAGGAATTCTCTGTCGGCTTTCTAAGTTTACATTTTTTAAAGTGAAGTACGTGACTGTTTAACCTAAACATGCTTGGACCTTTCGTTCAATGTCATCTTGAAAAATGAACATATTTGTCTAGAGATTTATTTGTTCTGTTGTTTGAAATATGCGATGCTATTAAACAAAATGTAAACAAAACTTGTATGGAGTGGAATCAAGGATCAAAACAATAATAACACACATACATAATTATGATATAGCTGTGAATAGGAAAAAATATAGTATGGCATCTCATGTGGTAGAGAAAAAAGGGGTTTTGAAGGGTATTTTATTACCGCTTTGCACCCTTGAAAACATGGAACCATGTGTTTCCTACCACCCCCCTTTTCGGTTACAAATGGGTCATGACGTCATTTTAAGTGATTCTAAAGTTTACTTCAAGTCTAAATTAAAAACATATTACGGAGTATGAAAAACGAACTGAAACATCTCAACTCCCCTTTTATGTGAAATTTCAGAGCTTAGATGTAAAATGTTGAAGTTTAATAACTCAATTTAAAATGTTACATTGTGTCAGTGTTATACTACTCAAATTACAGTTTTTTGTATTTAGAACTTTGTTTTTCTGAAAGTTAGTGCACCTCCTGTAACAATATGAAATAGCACGCTTACACTTATGGTTCGGTGTAATTGATGAAACCCCTCTGTCAAACATGCTTTTCAAACAAACAAGAAGCTTTTAAGGTCATAAAACATTTTTTACAAAACAAAGCAGGCAATGTGAGTTGTACAACAAGAAAGTCACAAATTATTGAGCAGTTGACTAATTTATTTTACGTGAATTGACTTTAACATTTAATACCTCAACAATGGAACAAGGTATGACAATGTGAGTTGAATAAAAAGTTTTATTTTTCAACCTCTCACATATTTATTTTTAAATTTTTAACTTGACTTATGCTTTCAGCCATTTTAGGTCTGTCACAGTCTCATTTAAGTTGGCCCGAATATTTTAGTCGATTTCCTCCTGAGCAAATTTTGTCAAATTTACCCAACAATTGTTACAGTTGCTCTGTTCAAAAACAGTGCATCATATATTTGAAATGAAGTTCGCCTTTGATACTCTTCTATTCACACTAAAACGTATTTTGCAATTAAACAGTTCTTTTTGCCTACATTTTCGATTTTGTGAAAACGTTTAAACGCTAAAGATATTCAGCTATTACACAATGAATGTTAAGCAACTGGACTTTTTTTAAAGTGATCTTTTTAGAAATTAAACACGTGTGTTTAGCATCTAAACGTGTTCACAATTTTTGTTAATTAAAGTACCCTTAAAGGGCCAATCCTCTCACCCCAAACTACAACTTTGGTAGGGGGTTACCAAAATTCTGAATTGGCTCAGCCCTTTGGTTGACAGCTAATTCAAACAATACCAAAGCTTATATTACACATCATTAACTCTACTGAGAGTGTTTTGATTATATAAATTTAACTTTTCTACACTCACCCTGAAGCAATAAACTGAGATTGTGTCTAGATGAGAATGAATTTTAGACAATTGTGGGAGGGGCTTCAGTAAGAGGATAAGGAGAATTAGTACTGTTTGGGATGAGAGAATTGGGCCTTTAAATTCAATCTGGCCATCCATCATTTGAAGTCAATTGTTTGTTCCACGATAATTTTATTCTCAAAATTTGACTAAGGAAATCCCCGAAACTGTTTCGAAAAGCAACCTAAGTCGAAGTGGAGATATTTCTTGTTCGGTAGTACTAAGTAGCTTCTTAACATTGATAATAAATCACTTGTCATTGGTAAGACGCGCAATGTTCCTTTGGAGCCGAAAGCATTTTGTAGATTGACGCACCCTTCTGTCACGCAGTTTGCTCAACATTTCATAAACTTTGGCTAACGTTTCCAACATAATATGATGCACGAATGCAGCACCTATTGGGTTGTTTTGACTCAACGTTTGGATAACTTTGACACATCTCTGAGTCACAACTCGGACAAACATGACGCACTAACCACTGCCCGAGGTAAGAGGATGCGTTATACAATAGATAAGTGCATAAATAACAATTAAAACGTTTTATTAATTGTGCCCAGTGAAGGGGCTACAAGGCAATAGGAAACATTTGCTCCCCTTAGATTTTGTCCTCCACCCCCTCCATTTTCCATCCCCAAGATAGGCCAGTTTAGGGTGTGGGACGTAATTTCATCCAGAGATATGCTAAAACCTCAGAGCTTCCGACTAGACCCACTAGACCCCACCCTCAGTAACAGCAACTTTGAGCTCACTTCGCACTGCGCTCGAATGTTTTTGCCCCAACATTATCCTATTCTCTTAGTTTGATGCCCTCCCCTATTTTTGACATTCTGGTGCCGCCACTGATACCAAGAAGTGTCTCAACATCGGTTGAAATACTATCGAAGACTTCTGATATTGCCCAAAGTTGATTGAAAAATTTGACATTGTTGCAGTAACTGTGGTTCCATGTAATATTCAAGTTCATTTCGCTACAGTATTAGTCTAGCACGCTTAGATTCAAATCTGCCAGAGATATAGCATACCCGTCTAGATACCAGAGCGATATAAATAAGTTTTATGATGGAAGCAAGCGTCGAAATGTCGACTCCTACTGTTTGACTTTCGAATATCTTTACGTACCATTTATCACCAGCCTCCTTATCTGTTTCTCCGTCTCCATCTGTCTCTAAATATACTTTATCTCTGGGAACTGGGGCCAATCCAAACAGTAATAATGAGATTCGGTTATAACTGAAGGAAAAATAAAGTAACTAAAATGATTCAACAATTTACTTTTTTTATTTTTCTAATATCATTCTCAATTATGAACTGACTTAATTAATCCGCATTTTCGTAGTGAAAATGTCGCAAAAGTTGTAATATCGTAAGAATGCGCCATTTTCAAATTTATTGAATGGATTCAGACTTTAAGTAGCCTCCCTTGTAAATGCCAATGTGTTCCTAAACTTCTGATTATAACCGTGCACGTTTCTTACAAAAATCAGAGCAGCATTCAGACCATTATGAAAGCAGTAGCAACAGAGAGTTTATCTTGTACAGTTAGTAATTAGTATACATACCATTTTGAGAATTCCTTCCCATTATCGCCATTAGGATCAAATAACATGATAAATCACTTACTCAGCAAAATTGTTTTGGTTTAAAGTTGTTTTGACTGCAAGTATGTCTAGCTTTTAGCTATGTTTCTGTCTACTTAAGCCACGAAAATGAGACTTAACTGCTTCAAGATTCAGTTTAAGTAATAAGTAATAGCTACGAGTAACGGTAAATCTCCGAAGGGACTGTTTTATCGATGCCTTGAGGAGCACATCACGCTGGTGGAACCAACTTTGACGTTATCGTGGGAGCCTTGTTGACACTACGTAATGAAGTGTATGTGGTATGTTGAAATTTCTAAAAGGTTGGTAGAGAGACTGAGTTTCGTTAGTACTGTACTAGTTCTATAGGAATTGCATGAACACAACCTACAAAGGTCTTCGGTCAAGCATGGGTCAAGCAGATTAAGTTGTCTGCGAAATACAGAATGAGACATTTGAGATGGATGTGTTTCATCCCCTGCCATTGTCCATAACAGTAACCTAAACAATATACATTAGCGATGAAAAAGATTTTTTTGGCTATGAGGAAGGGTTTTTTGTCACTGGCCGATATCACCCGGTTATTTCTAATAGTTTTTAATTTTGATATTTTGGTAGAACAGTTAAAGGATTAATCCTCTTACCACAAATAGTTCCAATACTCCTGACCTGCTTACTTAAAGTGTACCTAAGTCAAGAATTTTAACAGTTCAACTTGTATCTTCATAATACATTTTTTAGTCGAGATATAAAATATTGAAATTTATCCCCTTTAAGCAAATTAGCGCAATAATTTGTGACTTTCTAGTTGTACAACTGGCATGATCTGCTTTGGTTCTCTTTACAAATAAAAATGCTATTATGATCTTGAATTGAACACTTACTTTTGGCTTGCATAGCATGTTGCACATAGGGGCTTAATGAATTACATCACCCATAAGAGTAATTGTGTTATTACACCTTGCTACAAGTTCAGTAACTTTCAGAACTAGAATGCAAAACTGCATTGAGGTTTCGATGATTAACAAATGTTCCATTTCAAATAATCCCATCATATACCATTATCTTCTCATTCAAATGTTATACTAACATGTTCAAAAAATGATTTTGTTATTCCACATGACCTTTGTTCCCGCCACCAAAAATAGGGATGATATTCTTACCATAAGCATTCACAAACCACACGTGAAATCTATTTACGTCTCCCACTTTAAGATATGTCAACACCTATTAAACAAGGTTGTCATTCATATTTTGACCACCAGTGACCCTACAAAACCTTCAACCTCTACATATTGCAATTTCAAAAGGCTTCCAGCTGACTTCAAGAAATGAAAAATAGGAATCATGCAACCTTCTTTAAAAGTGGACCCTCTCATGCTAGGGCAACCCTAAAAACCCATGGTACAATTAAGAAATGACATAATGATGGTTTTGATGGTTTTGTATAATTACCTGCAAAAAGTCTTGAGAGTTCACAACACTCTAAATTAAGGACCCTCTCCCCATCCTTTCTAGCTGAAAGGTTCAATAATACTTTTAAGACTTTGATGAGGGTTGGATTTCAGTGCAGAGGTTTGAACCAACCCCATAAATACTGCAGAGTCGAGACATTATTTTGCAATGACACTAAACACAAATATATATGGGGGAACTTTTGAACAGCTTCTCGTAACACTGTATGGGAGAGTTTTCAAGTTTTCACTCGCTGCAGATGCCAACCTGCTACCAAAATATGCTGCTGCATGCTTTATATCATGTTCTAGAACAAATAAAATATTGGTAGGAAAGCTAAATTTCCCAGTAGGCTAGCCTAAGGATATTACACAGAAACATACATGTGTAGAATAGGTTCAAAATGTACATATATGCTATACATTAGGCAATGGCAAAAGTGCCAAGACATTAGACATGATGAAGAAAATTACACCGCAGGGAAAAACTTTACACCTAAAGCTCACAAAAGTACTGCAGATTGTTTATAAGGCTTTTTTACCAATGCCTTTTAAATATTTTTGATGTTTTTGGCCAAGTGGAATTTTATTGATCCTCTTCAGTACTCGATCCTGCTTTGTGAAAGATTTAGCGTCAGCTAGGCCTAACTTAGGCCTACCTTAAGCCCAGGCAGAAAGTACTAGCCCACTTGCTCAATCGAACCATACAATTTTGGCCTAAACTTTTCAGTTTAGGGAGCTAGACACTTTGAATTTTCAAGAAAGATCCTTATCGTGTGAAAAGAGCAATTTTTGGAGGATATTCGTAATTGCGGAAACGAGGGCACGGTGGAAATGGTAATTACTCCACCTAAATCAAGATACTTGGCACCTCTGTAGGGACCATCTCCTAACGTTAACCCATTTACATTCCACATATGAAATCTATCCAAGTTCCCTTTCTTGAGATATTGTTAACCTCTGGTGACCCCAGATGACCTTTGACCTTTACCAAAACCAATAGGGACCATCCTCTGACTATAATGCATCCATAAACCAAATATGAAATCTATTCAAGTTTCCTCCCTTGAGATATTGTGTTGACCAGATTTCCAGACTTTCACCCCCCAGTGACCCCGATGACCTTTGACTTCCACCAAAAACAATATGAACCATCTTCTGACAACACATCCACATATCAAATATGAAATCTATCCAAGTTCCCTACCTTGAAATATCATGTTAACAAGATTTTCAGACTTTGACCCCTGGTGACCCCAGATGACCTTTGACCTTCACCAAAAGCAATAGGGACCATCCTCTGACTACAATGCATCCCCAAACCAAATATGAAATATATCCAAGTTTCCTCCCTTGAGATCTTGTGTTGACCAGATTTTCAGACTTTGACCCCCAGTGACCCCGATGACCTTTGACCTCCACCCAAAACAATATGGACCATCTTCTGACAATAACACATCCATATATCAAATATGAAATCTATCCAAGTTCCCTACCTTGAAATATCATGCTAATCAGATTCTCAGACTTTGACCCCAGATGACCTTTGACCTTCACCAAAACCAATAGGGACCATCCTCTGACTATAATGCATCACCAAACCAAATATGAAATCTATCCAAGTTTCCTCCCTTGAGATATTGTGTTGACCTCATTTCAAATTTTTACCCCCAGTGACCCCAGATGACCTTTGACCTCAACGGAAAACAATAGGGACCATCTTCTGACCATTAATATCCACATACCCAAATATGGAATCTATCCATGTTCCCTATTTTGAAATATCGTGCTTATAAGATTTTCAGACTTTGACCCCTGGTGACCCCAGATGACCTTTGACCTCCACCAAAAAACCAATAGGGACCATCTTCTGACTATAATGCATCCCCAAACCAAATATGAAATCTATCCAAGTTTCCTCCCTTGAGATATTGTGTTGACCAGATTTTCAGACTTTTACCCCTGGTGACCCCAGATGACCTTTGACCTCAACGGAAAACAATAGGGACCATCTTCTGACCATTACATATCCACATACCCAAAATGGAAACTATCCATGTTCCCTATCTTGAAATATCGTGCTAATAAGATTTTCAGACTTTGACCCCTAGTGACCCCAGATGACCTTTGACTTCCACCAAAAAACCAATAGGGACCATCTTCTGACCATAACGCATCCACAAACCAAATATGAAATCTATCCAAGTTTCCTATCTTGAAATATCGTGCTAATAAGATTTTCAGACTTTGACCCCTGGTGACCCCAGATGACCTTTGACCTCCACCAAAAACGATAGGGACCATCTTCTGACTATAAGGCATCCACATATTAAATATGAAATCTATCCAAGTTTCCTATCTTGAAATATCGTGCTAATAAGATTTTCAGACTTTGACCCCTGGTGACCCCAGATGACCTTTGACTTCCACCAAAAAACCAATAGGGACCATCTTCTGACTATAATGCATCCCCAAACCAAATATGAAATCTATCCAAGTTTCCTCCCTTGAGATATTGTGTTGACCAGATTTTCAGACTTTTACCCCTGGTGACCCCAGATGACCTTTGACCTCAACGGAAAACAATAGGGACCATCTTCTGACCATTACATATCCACATACCCAAAATGGAAACTATCCATGTTCCCTATCTTGAAATATCGTGCTAATAAGATTTTCAGACTTTGACCCCTAGTGACCCCAGATGACCTTTGACTTCCACCAAAAAACCAATAGGGACCATCTTCTGACCATAACGCATCCACAAACCAAATATGAAATCTATCCAAGTTTCCTATCTTGAAATATCGTGCTAATAAGATTTTCAGACTTTGACCCCTGGTGACCCCAGATGACCTTTGACCTCCACCAAAAACGATAGGGACCATCTTCTGACTATAAGGCATCCACATATTAAATATGAAATCTATCCAAGTTTCCTATCTTGAAATATCGTGCTAATAAGATTTTCAGACTTTGACCCCCGGTGACCCCAGATGACCTTTGACCTCCACCAAAAACAATAGGGATCATCTTTTGACCATAAGGCATCCACATATTAAAAATGAAATCTATCCAAGTTTCCTATCTTGAGATATTGTGCTAACAAAGTTTTCAGAAATTTACATGAGAAGCTGAGCCCACAGAACCAGTGGACATGGCCAAATTGTTTGCCAGTTCCCACTTCGTGATCACTTAAGTAGAAGTAATAACAGTCCAGCTGACCACAAGTGTGAAAACGCTGGCTGTTTAGCTTATGAGCTTACTCCCTGCCTGCTAACAGGAAATGGATTGAAAATGCTTATCATTTCAATCGCAGGAAGCGTGTAGACCAAGACCGGCCGCACAGAAGCGTTGATAGCGGTACCAGAACCAATCATAGCAATACTGAATCGTACTGCTGTTGGGTAGCGCTATCGATGCTTCTGTGCGGCCGGCACAGGCGTACTGTTAATGGCAGGACAGCATTTTGTCTTGATGTACAGTTTGATGAAAGTGACTCAGTGTGTTATGCTCGGAAGAATTAAATGAGAGAAACTTTTATTTTGAATTACTTATAGTTTCAACTCACCTTCAGTTGCTTAGTCTATCAGCCTATAAAATTTTCCTTCCTGATAAAAAAACCGACTCGATAACCTGGCGTTCTGTTCTGTTTATGAATTAAGTCCGTCCTATGAAAACGAAAGGCCCCTGGAACTTGATGTTTTCCACCCTACTTTAGTACCTTATCTGGCGGCCGCGGTTATTTAGCTTTCGAAAAAAACTGTCCATAGTCTTGAGTTTTATGTGCTATGGCTGCATCATCTTGAGAGGTAATGCGCCATGTTGCAGTTCAGTGGCACAGGCATACACAATATCAGCCGACAGGGACAGCTATTAAATTAATTTCTGTGCTGTTGAAGCTTACTGTGAGAGTAGAAAGTAACACACCGCGGCGCATACATGAAACGTACCCTTACCCCACCCAGTGAGCACACAAGTTTAATTTTCTATATGGCAGGGGCTACTTACTTGTAGTAAGGTATTTTATGTGAACACATCTGTCTCTTTGGGGGAGGGGAGTCTGACCTCCTGAGTCCTAGCAGGCTATTCCTTTGTATGACCTCGCATTCGGGAGGGGCGGTAAGGGAACGGTCAAAAATCGTTCGTTATGAATCTTGGAAAAACACATTCCCCGGCAATAACAGTTTTTCCAGAGGTAAGCTATCTGGCACCTAGGCCTACAATGTACACATTACCCCCAGGCAGTGGGCAATGGGGATCACACCACCTCTGTAAGTTGTTGGGGAAATCAGGTAATCTTAGGAAATCGGAAGCAGTCTGACCGAGCAACAGGGGCGCTCTTCCTCCCCCAACTGGCCGTCATGCGTGTTTTAGTACGCTTCAAAATGTTTCCGACATAGCACCGGCCATTTTGCATCTCAGTCCGCTTCCAAAAGCAGAAATTTTCCTAAGGAGAGGGGACACCCCCTCCCTTCGACCTTTCCTCCAGTACAGCGATCCGTTCAAACCTTACACCCCTCTATTGAAACTTGTTTTCTCAGGCTTTCAAAGGTTATCCACTAAACAAATATCAGTTCTAAAAAACGGTACACTTATAAAAAAAAAGGGACCACCGGTACCTTCGTATTGCCAATGTCATTAAGCCGGCGTGAAGCCAAGGTGGAGGGGCGAAGGGGTAGCACTGCCCCTCCCCTTGTTTTTACAATATTGCTAGTGTTTCCCCTACTTATATGGGATAAATAGGCCTGGAATTTGTCATTTCCGGCTATCTGTGACACCTTTTTGGCGAAAATTTTCTTGCGCCCCGCGCCAACCGATGGTGGTGCGGAGGGCTGAGAATCTGTCTATGGGCTGAGTCACTCCCTTGACAAATTCCTGGCTACGCCCTGTTAATTGGAGGCATCATTTTGCATCTAGCCATTTGGACTTTCTTCAATGTCAGTCGGGGGATTCACAGTCGCGCGTCTGCCTCCACCTCACAGTTCCTGCGTACGCCCCTGCCCAAAGAGATAGAGCTTGTGGCCCCTCCCGGGATATGTGTTGAAGCTACCTTGCAAGATATGCGCCTGTTTAGGTATGCTTTGGAACAATAAAGAAGGGATGGGGTGTAAGAGATGAGAAATGTGAGGCCCTGAACCATTCACCGCAGGGTAACTGATTTGACCATATGGAATGAGAAGCATCCCGAGAAAAATTATCAAGGTACTTTGCAGGTCGCCTTATCACACCCCCCCCCCCCCCAACACCCTTAGATACAGAGCTGAGGATTATCCGTCTGCATAGAGATGCTTGAGCATATTTAACTATATAATTATATATTAAACTGTAACAACTAGTGTCCAGGTTCATGTGGTACGGTCCGGTCGCGTAATTCCGTAATAGCCGACCTACGGCCGGTCGGTACGTACGTACAGTGTCTATTGAATTCTAGCTACTGTACTGTATGTGCTTTCTTCACACACAAAGCCGTGCTTGTTTTGTATTGCCAGAAGCTAACATTAAAGCTTTACGTTTTTTCGTATTTTATTCAATTCTTTTCTTATTACCCTTTGAAAGGATTCATACGTCATATAAATTTAAGAAAAATATAACTCCTAATTTTAAAAAGAACAAAAATAGTGAAAATAAATGTACAGGTAAAATTCACAGCTCCTAATTACAGGCAGAGCCGATATCCGAGTTGGGCCTCGCTCTACCTGCCTTTCTGTGGAAAGAAACAAGCACAGAAGAATCACCGATGTTTACTGATAAGAAGAGGTAACGCGGGAGTACGTCAAAGAAAAGAACACCGCCATGTACGAAATTGCGTTTTTCTGTTCGCAGTATTTCAGCCAATATTGCTTCAATTTTTACGTTTAAAAGCTCATTTCAGTACTTCTGATCAGAATAAGTGTCACAGTGAAAACAGCAAAACGAAAAAACCGAAGCTGAGTGAGCTATGGAAGGGACATTTTTCTCCCAGTTCAAGTCGAGCGTGGTATCTCGTCTGTGTAAACAAGAGGTGTAATCCGAGTTGGGCCTCGCTTTTTCCGAGTTGGGCCTAGCCGAGATGTCCACAGGTTCTGTGGCATCGTCTTAGCATGACCCCTGGTTACCCCAGATGACCTTTGACCTCCGCCAAAACAATAGTGTTCTTCCTCTCAATATGACGCATCCATGTGTCAAGTTTGAAAACTGTCAGACAAAGTGTCACAAACACACACACCCACACCCACACATACACACATACATACACACGCCATCATGATTGCATAGGTTTCTCTTATCATCGAAACCAAAAACAAAGAAATACAAAGATTGTAAATGAGTAGTGCAACGATGACATCACAAATTATTGCGCAATGGATTCTAATTGAAGTACAAAAACTTCAACATTTTATATCTCAGCTAAAGAATGTCCTATGAAGATGGGACTTAAACTGTTGGAATTCTCTTTTCATGCTGTTTAGTAATATATTTTTGAATTCATGCAGACATAATCTTAGCCTTTTACTTCAGGGAAAGTATACAAGACCCCAATATGTACAGTACATGTCACAAATGTAATATGAGCTGAAAAACTTTGCATTTTTGAAATTGCTCTCTGTCAAGTTCTGCCAATTGAGAATTGGTATGGACTACTACAAAAATTGTAGTTTGGGGGAGAGTTGTCTGCCTTTAATTTATTACAAATGTGTAGTGGATGGCCCATCGTTGCCGGTTCTGTTTACACCTTAGTCATTGTCAGGCTATTATTTTATTTTTTTATTTCTGCAAACAGCAACACTAAAGATGATTTTTCTGCTAATATGCCGTTTGCTCACGGTTATTAATTCATTGTTATAACATGAAAGTACTACCTCGGAGGTAGTACTTCCATGGTTAAAACACTGGGAAGGATCGTACATTAAGAAGGGGTATACACGATCGGCTTAATGCAAGCGAAAACGAGGGCGCTGCTCGAGTACATCCTCCGATGACAGTATAGTGACCTCCGAAAAAGCATTATCTTGCTCTAATGTCAGAATTCAGGATTGTGTAACATTGGTCATTTTCTTTCATTTTTAGGTGCTCATGAAACAGATACGGCATATACCAGTTAAACAAATAATATACGAACAACAACCAAAACCTGAACACTAAGGACACCCTAAGAACACTCTAAGAACAAAACCACCAACACCACTGCCATGCAGTCCCCGACACCCGAAACGTAAAGACAACACCAGAATAAACAACCCACACCCAACAACAAAAACTGAAACATCATGAAAACCAGACCAAACTGCAATCACCACCACCAAAAATAAGAGTTCCGAAGGGCCACAACCCTAAAGTTACATCAGGGGCCGGGTTCCACTTGTTGTATTAACAGTATATACACTATTAACACCCAACCAAACCAAACAAAAACCGAAGTCCCGTAGAGACTGAACCGTAGCTCATCCGTTCTCTTCCAGAGATTTGAACTGAACTAAACCTTGTTCATTTGTGCACAGCAGTAATGAATTAAAAGGCGAATGTAAAGACAAACTCAAGAGTCCTCACGGGCCACCAAGCTAAGCCGTGTCTAATAAGTTTGTATGCGAAAACTATTAAAGGCAAAATATCCAGATAACTTTCGTGAATTGAAATATATCTATAGGAATCTCTGCAAACTTTCGACAAATTGTACAAAATACGATTTCCTTAGAATTTCAAAAAGAACATATTTCTGAAATTTTCGATCAATTGTAAACAGGTAAAGAAAGCAGGATATCCTACGAAGGTCTACAATGTATATAGGCTATGTAGATTGAGTCTCTTAATATTGAACAGATAAAACTATAATTTTGTTAGATTTTTCAGAAGGTAATGAATCTAGTTTGACATCCTGGTGACTACAAACGAAAATATCATTAATGTGAAGAATATTTTGTTTTTGATTTGTTTCAAATTTTATGTGATTAATTGACGTTTGTCGGGAATCATCGCGTTCTTAATTCTTAACATTTTTCTGTCTGCTGACAACAAGAAGTTCCTTCAAGTACACCAATATAACCATAACGGACTTGAAAACAATTTAAAAGAATTACACCTACAAAACTGGGATCAGGGAGTATAAAAAATCGAGCTGATGTCATCATTATATTGTGTAAACTCCCGGTTCCAGTGCGGATTGATGAACGAGTTTGGAAATTCGTTTTGGTGGTTATGCACATGTGCACATCCTCCCAATCGTCGGGCTAAACAAACCACTCCCGTATATACAATACGTATTTTTAAAACTTTTAGCTTCTAAGAAAATTTCGTGAAATCATTCTTTTTTAATCATCCATAACTGGGAAAAAACCGTAGCCGGCTCGACTTAAATCAGTTGGTTGAAAGCTGGACCGTAAAACTCAATCTATCTAAGTATCAATCCATCCATAACTTATGGAAGGATGTCAAATATGGTTTTGTGCAATGGATTATGACTAACTTGTAATTTTGGTGTATCAAATTGCATCTTATTCGCCGTAAAGTAGTACCGAGAGGATTATTTTCTTTCGATTAGGCAAGACACCTAGATATTGTTGCTGTAAGCAGGTACTAACGAAAACGATTGGGAACGCCGTACACTACGTGCACGAGCTCGGTTTGTGTATCGCACGCCGTGGCCTACAATTCCATGCGGCAACAAGTTACCGAACTCTTTTATTGGATAAATTTAGCAATAATTCAGTTTGCTAAAGTCAATAAGCTGCTTTCTTCACTTAACATCCTTTCATTTCAATTAGGTGCGCAGCCAAGAGGAGGGGATGGGGATTTAACCCACATTACACAATGACAAAAATGATTGCTGTAAGCTTTTCGCATCTACACTTAACACTAAATGTAAAAATCAATCATTTTTCAAACGGGAGGGACACCGCTCTTTCCCTGTCACACCCTAAATATTTCCATGACAAAGTCGGCTTGGCAGAGCGCCTGTATTTCATCAGGAAGGGACAAACCGATTCGTATGTTAAAAAGTATGAAGTTTTGCCAAGATGACTGCATGAGAGACTACTGGAACACACATATGTATATGATATATGTAAAACCGCCAGAGACTATAGATCCCTGAAGCCCGTCGAATCTTAAGAAGTCATATAATTCAGCGGTATTCAACAGTCCTTGGTTAAACTTTATTTAGAAAACATCAAACGTTGGTAAATTCAATGCGAATATAACTACATTTGATTTATCTATTAAGCCTTCTCTTCTACCAATTTGACGGGGATTTATCGTCGATATGACAATCGGTCACAAAAATTATCCCCAAATGAAAGAAATATCCAATCATATCAATGAGATCATTTTGATATCAGTTATGACGTTTTTATGTAAGTTTAGTTTCCGAAGCTAGTCATTAGTTAATGGCTAAGCTGAGAAAATCATCTGAAAGGAAATTGAAGTTGTTATACATAGAGCATATGATCATCAGTTCGTTGTACACGTACAGGACAACGGAATCTTTACAGATTTATAAAGTGCCCATAGGCTCAGCACGTGCAAAGACAAATGTTACTGCTAATTCCGAAAGTGTGAAACCGTGCACCAATTTGTTTTTTGAACCTTCATTTACTTTAAAAGCTCCCCACCCATCTCCCACAAAACATACCCTCGAGGTGCTCTGGGGCCTTTCATCCTTCTCATTAGTGATCGGTCGTCATGTTTTGTTTTAATTGACATGATTGGGGCGCTAGGTCAACTAGTTACGGAAGACAATCGTCACGGAAAGTGATCTAAGTCAAAATATAACATCTGCCTGATATTAACGACAAATTGGTAACATGAAGTGATTGGTGGAAGACTGCAAAGATAGGTGGTACCAACCTTGGCCTTTAAAAGTCTACCAATGAAAGTTCCCTAGCAACATAGATAAGAAAGCACCTCTATGGAGCAGGTTCAAGAATTTTAGTGATGTTAAATGACGATGTGATAAACAGACGTTTTTCAATTCAGGACTTTTATGCCCTAGTATCGCTCTGACTAGTAAATAATCCATCGAGGAGTCAGCCTTTGACTGTTAAATTGATCAAATCAAATGTATAAGAGTCAGGACAGTCTGACAGTCTGACTGTAGCCAATTACTTGTCCACACGGGACAACTTGAGAATTAGGGTGTGTGGTCCAATAAAGGGAGAAAACCTTTGGAGACTGTGGGGTATTGTTAAAATATAACTTTATAATGATGAAAAAGTTGTATGTTGTGAAAACAAATTTAGCAGAAGGGTCACTATGCTTCAACATTTTGTAGTATTGGAAACAGCTAAAGTCCAGCAAGCCCCCTTCACCTCCCCGCAGATAATCACCCATTAGGTCAAAACGGTGGTCATGGATTCTTTTTAGTTTCAGGCCGCATCCTCATCAACATTATAATAGACCTTATGCATATGAGTAACAGAGCCCGCCCTCCTATGGCAGTATGGGGGAAAAACAAACCATCACCGACAAACGCTGACAGCTGATTTGTCAACCAGTCGAATACGAGCATAGTCTGCTACACGTGCAAAGCGAATTTTTATGCATGCGGCCACGTGTTCCATTGTTTTGAACCCAAGGATGACGTCAGTGTGTCGTCAATTCATAAGGTCTATAAGCAGCTCCTTCCAAAGTTGAGACACAAATATTCAGTTTTGCAACTCAGCAGAAATATAAAAAATCTCCTTGAAAATTATAAATCTTCGATCCATGTTATCGATCCATATGTTTACTTAGATCTTTGATCTACACATTTACATAGAATTAAGATCTTTGATCTGTGTATTTAGCTTGTTCTCAATACCACTTTAAGCAGTGGATTGATATATAATCATGAATATTCATTAAACTCCACTTCAATAATTAGCCTGACTTGTTAGGGAGAGCTCTAAAGTTTATAGCACAGACGCAGAAAGAGGTTTCCGTTACTTTGGTCCCCGTCATTTATAAAACTGTTCTACTGTTATGAACTAAGTATCGTGATTTTTACTTTTAATTAATAGCAGTTTACAAGCAATTAGGTTAGCTATATCCATTTTAATTCGTCATCAACACATTCACAGCGTACTGTAAAGTATACCTTGACATCAATAGACTGGAGTGAAGACTGCTATCTATTTGATTTATGATCAATTAAAATGTAATATGAAGGATTAAACAACTAACAACGTCCATCCAGGTTGTGGCTTCTGTTCTATTCAGCCAGTCTAGAGCAGGACCACTCAGTGTTTGCCCTTTTGAGGGCGTACTTGTCCATTTGGGACGTTAAGCTCCTTAAGGGAGCAGAACTCCTCCGGGAGTAATCGTTTGGTTTTCGCCCCTTGGCTCTTCGCCAGAGAGTCGTGGGGACTTTTAGAAAAAAAACTAACAACGTCCATTTGGGACGTTAAGCTCCTTAAGGGAGCAGAACTCCTCCGGGAGTAATCGTTTGATTTTCGCCCCTTGGCTCTTCGCCAGAGAGTCGTGGGGACTTTTAGAAAAAAGAGAAAAAACAACTAAAGTTTGTTTTTAAGTCATATATTTGTCTAATCTGTCGCCATAAGAATGTTACATGGAATACAAGTACTTTTCTGTAAAACAGATCTAACATACGCTATATATAAACATATCGTGCTGCGGAATATCCCTTTTAAAATTTGCCATTTTGTTATTGTTAACATTGTTAAAATTCCATGGGGTTAGTATTGCTGCATTAATTGAGTCAATTAAGCGTAATTTATCTTGGCTTCCTGTAACAATCTGTACGATGGTTTAAAGCTGTCTAAGAAAGAATAACAACGCTATGACAAATATTACTCAAGTCATATGACTTGCCCGCCCAGCAGAATCAGATACTGTTGCGGTGATGCGTGTTTGGGTTGAGCTTGTAGAGTCTAAACGCTAAATAAAGATATTAGTCATGCAAATGGCTGTATACCATGAGCGACGCTTGACGGGGTCTCCTAGAACTATTTGATCCCGACATTCACCGTCACATGGACTGTTCCGCTCGGAACATATTTCATCAGGCACAAACCATAAACGCAATGGTTGACAAGAGTATGGTGTTTATGATCGTATTCCAATCACGTGTCTAAAAGGGTAAAACCCAACTGGCATAAAATACTGTATCTGCATAGAATCTTGATTTTCTCTCTATGTGTACCTTCTAAAGATGCCTTTTTATTCCAATTGATACATTAATCAGTTTCAGTGTTTACATTTCAAACATTTCATGGACCACGATCATTTGGGGGCAGGACACAATTGTCCCAATTGAAAATATTTGGGGAAAACATATCGTTTCCCCCAATAACTCAGACATATTGAAAATGAAACAACAGGCATAATACTTTTTCCAAAGTCCTCCTAACCTGCTGGCAAAAGGCCGTTCGGCGAAACCAAACTTTATAATTGCTTCCCAAAGAAGCTATATGTCCACTGATGGACAACACTTGACCAACCTCACGGCCCTCAGACCATTTACATCATTGGTTTGTCATGCATGGCTCCATTCTAGACTGGCCGAAAAGACCTTTTTTTAAAAACGTACTTAGAAACGGGTACGTTGTAACAAATAGACAAATAGAAAAGAACAGGTATAATAAACAAACTATGGCATTGTGGTATACAGATGACTTAAGGGCTTTTTAGAAAACGCAAATTTGAGTCTATATGCATCCCAATTTGAGTGTGTAGGGACGTTTGTTTGCGTGTGTTTACTTGTGCCCTCCCGATCGGTCGACTGGGCGGATTGTTTATAGACGATTCCGGTCCGGGATACCATCCAGGGTTCGATCGGCTGTTGTGAAATGTTTGTCCCCCCACAACCCCAAAACCAGATCTACGCCCCTGGAATCATTGACATTTTACAATGGTCTGTTCTAATTTTTAGCCAAATCTGATAAACCGGACATTCAACCTTTCATGGCATTTATTGATCAGGTATGACCCGAACGTTACCAGCGTTCCATCATTCTTTTACTCCAGTCTAAATAAATTTTATATCAGATTCATGTTCGGTGCCGTTAATCAGACCTATTCTAGCATGCGGCCAGGCCATAAACTGGCCTTTGACAACTTATCTTCCCCCTTTGCATACTATTTGGCTAAACAACACCAAACCACCCATTACTGTCCCTTTTCACAGAACGTTTTAAATGATCAGACAAATGTAGAATACATTTTATCTAAGAGGCTTTTAAAATGAACCTAAAACATCGAACTACCTACCATTTCAATAGTTTGTTCCGCTGCTGAGATATAAAATGTTGAAATTAAGTTAATGTACTTAATCTAAAAAAGGCCGTTGCTCAATATTTAACTTGTGATGTCCTTTATGTACAACTCATAATACCTGCTTTTGTAACTAAAAATGATAAAATTTTGGTACACGGTGCGGGGACAATAAACGAAATCAAAGATAAACAAAGAACGTCATTTGAGTATAAACAAATCCGACCAGCGCTGGCGTATAGTGACTGTAAACAGCCATTAGTGGGGTCCACTAGCCTTAAATCGGTTTTCATTTATGTTCTAAACGTAATTTCAAACCCTCATATACTCATATTCAGTGAAGGCGAGGGAACCAAGGGGCGTTTCATTGTGCAACCATCCATGATACAGGTACTCAAGGAAATTGAAAGATTAAATGTGACAGACCCAGTTATGACCGACTAAAACCAGACCATTTCTTGACTGTCCGAGCTGGTCTATACAAATGGCATCCGAAATATATTAAGAAATACATGGCAAAAATTAAGAAAACAGGCTTGGAACAGATGGAATAATTCTCAAGATGTGTAAGTTTACATAGATTTTTAAGTAGTTTTTCTTTTAAGGGAAAGCAAATTTCAACACCACAGAATGTTGAGCTATTTTAACAGCCTTTTAATAAGCAACTTAGTATGTTTAAAAAAATAATTTAGACATTTGGTATGAGTGCTGAACATTTTTAAATGTTCACAAAGCGAACTGGAATGTATTCAGTAGGCTGCAGCAATTAGCTTAATTTATTCAAACTATTGTTAGAGTGACAGTTTGTATTATACCCCATGAAAACATTCACGAAAAATAAACAGATAAGCTGATATAATGAGTGATGAAGTTAATGATATGGACAACGCATTATACCTTCAGACGATCTTTTGTTTTGAATTTTGAATATCAGTTCCTATTGACATCTTAAATTATCCCCCCCCCCCCCCAAGTCGTGCAATTTCATCATACATACAAGCCACATCATCGCATCTTTTGGATTCGTTACGTATCTATTCTGTTCATTTTGTTTAAACACATTGCCATCCTAATTTTTCTACATGAGTAGAACAATAACGTTATTTTTGAACTTCTCTAACAGAAGGAGGTCAACAATTCTATTTCGACAAGTGTGACTAGATTGGTTATTTTCAGTATGATGTAACTCGTCAGCGTACGAGCGAATGTTTAGTAAAACCTTGTCGAAACAGAATTTCCAAGATTCGTACCGACGAGTCGCCCCTTAGCAATTTCTCCTGCTTTTACACCTCGGCATGCCAATCTCTCTAAACATGGCCAACAAATTAAATTGAATTTTCCTAATTTCTTTGCCGGTTCTTGTAAAGTGTTGCTGCAACAAGACGTTACATGTATTAAAGACCCTCCTTTCACTGTCAGAGAGAAGAAGCCGCAGTTGGGGAGAAAGACATGTCGCGTCGAAGATAATTTGGTGTAGGTCTGGCAAATTAATGCTGACCATACGTAATTGACAGGCGACTCGGCAAATGATCGTGCTGTATTACAACTAAGGATAGCTCCGCGGGATGAATGTCACCGTAAAATTATTCCTGCTAGAAAAATGCACCAATTTTCTACCTCAAAAACAATTGTGGTATCGGATTGTATCGTTCTTTGAAGAACACATAACTTTGTAGAACCCACAAGATAATGTTAATAAATGAATTTTATGGAGAAGAATTTACACAAATAAAGAGCTTCATGGCTTTTTAACAGCTGTGATGATCGAACATAAAGAATAAAAGAAAAATCCAGAGTTCATAAAATGATTGTGAAATAGCATAAAAGCTAAATACAGTTTATACATTGAAATTTGTACCTAAAGACTATTATGCCTCACCTCGCAACACATCCCAGGGAATCCGGGGTTCAATTTCCAGGTCGATTTATGCCAAAGACTTTACTGAAAAACGGTACCACATCCCTTACGCACAAAATCCCCCTTCAACTTTTACTCGTTTCACTAAACCATTTTAAATTTTAAGTTATTATTCATAAACCACAATAAAAAATCAAAGTGGTATTATGTACTTCATTTAATTTAATTCATTTTATATTTGTTTCATTTAAATGATACGATTGATCTAACAGTGTCTTGAATGCTGGCAATATAGTGAAAATTTAATTACTTACAAATTTAGCTAGCCTTAGAAATAAGCTATGTGCTCTGATCACGAAGAGTTGTTAGAGAAGGAGATACAACTAGCGGATTTTCCAGATAATATTTATTTGCAATTTTGAGGTGCCACTATTTGATATACAGGTCTCTTTCTTTCTATTGTTATTCCTTTTTTTTCTTTGCTAGGCCCCTTTAATGACCATCTCTTCCACCCCCTTTTCAAGTTATCCCCAAACAAAGGCTTTTGCTTGCATATGCTTAAATCTGAGGTTTTCCGCTAATGGCAAAGCTTAAAATAAGAATTTTCAGTATGAACGACTAGAAACAAACGTTTAAACATACTTCAGTGTGCCCCTTACACTCTTAAAATAAAAAGAAAAAATTATACACTCCACTCTAAAAGAGTGGAAATTCACTCCACGAAGAGTGATAGAGTGTCTGCAGGGACCACTCTTTAAAGACGCTCATTGAGTTGATATCGATAACTTAATGAGAATCCCAAATGGTCACTACCACATAAAAATGCTTATAGTTAGCATAACAAGTCAAATTTCAAGTCCAAGAGTCTCAGAGAAAAGTTTGACCATTTGTCATTGGTATGTAAAGAAAATTTAACAGGTTTGGAAAAATTTTGTTGAATTTCATGAACCAACTCAATGAGCCGCTTTAAAGGGATTATTCCTGCAGGATCTTGTTAAATAGTGAATTTCATTCTTCTCGGATCGAATAATCACTCTAA
This sequence comes from Holothuria scabra, assembly GCA_037179385.1. Taxonomy (NCBI): domain Eukaryota; kingdom Metazoa; phylum Echinodermata; class Holothuroidea; order Aspidochirotida; family Holothuriidae; genus Holothuria; species Holothuria scabra. Next base: position 2,561,609 of record CM074185.1, read on the forward strand.
TGGAGTTAATTCGCGTTTTTACTCCATTAAAAAGTGTTTTTTTTTTCTATTAAAGAGTCTGGACAGGATTGTTCAAGTCCATACATTTACCTCAGATATAAACAACACTTTCGACATTGAGATAAAAATTGTCAAGTATTCTGAGGAGGCTACTCTCAACTTCCAATAAAATGATACATCGTGTCTCGCATAGCGTCGAATGACATAAATTTTTGATCATTTTGCATAACGACTGCACAACGGCAACGGAAAGTAAACCAAAAAGTAGTGTGTAAAGACTAAAGAATGTGTCTGTTCTTTGGAATTGTGAGAGAGAATAGAGATAAGAAGTTGGGATGTAAAAGCAAGATGACCGTCGGAACGAACAATGTCTTAAAACCATGTTTCTCCTTCTCAAACAAATCATTTCTCTCTATGTATAATGACTGGATGTTACTCATTTTGTGTTTAGTTTACGCGGACAATTGAATCATACTTTCTATAGTCATGTTTGTGATTCCTCTAATTTATTGATTCCGAGTATTGTATAATTTTCCGTAGAATGATAATTACTTGAATAATTATAATTTAATTGAATTGAAGTGACTTTACATATCTGTAAAGATTATGTTCATTTTTAAAATGTTATTATGGTGTATTTACATTTCAGAGTGGAATAAAGTTCTTTCACTCAAAAGAAAAATCAATAAGACTTTACTGTGGATAATATAGCATGATGAGCCTGGTCATACAAAATTTAAATGAATCCTGTAAATATTTGTAAATATTTATTTCCCATTCTTTGTTGTATAATTTATACAACAAAGGACTGAAGGTAAAAATGGACAAAATTAAAAGTTGTAAAACAGGAGACCTTTGTTACTGTCTACATGTCAGTCCGTTAGTTGGTATGATTGTACATATGTTTCAAAAAAGCGTGATCCTTTCTTTTTACTTCTTTGTAAGTTACCAGAGCACACTTTTTACTCTTCTGTAGTGCTTTGTGTTTTTCACAACCCACAATTTGGATATGGACACATCTCATTTTTGGTAGGTGTACGCAACCCTGTAGGCAGTTCGTGGATCTGGGGAGAGATGGCATCCATACGCAATATAGTGCCAAACTTGACACAAGCTGAATGAAATAGTTCTGCAGGTTTCGTTATGGAGCTTTTTCTGGGTGACATTTTATATCCTTCAGTGCAAACATTTGGGGGGAACCTTTCATCTTCGTTCTCAGTGGTTACATGGCGTTGCCTAACGCTAACATCTTGAATTCTGTTTGACTCTAAAACTGGTTCAAATTCCAAACAACCTCACCCCGCTTTGATTGTTGAACTTGGCTATCCTCATTGTATCTGGTCTTTCAAAATTGTATTTTCACATGTTACTATTTCATCTGTAAGGATTTGGTTTGTTTCATATACGTCGAAGTTTTTATAGCGAAACGGTAATAACATAAAAAGAAAGTGTGTCATTTTATGAACGTATTCGACTCTCACTCGGAAGGTCCTGGGTTCGATTCCCAGGCCAGGCTTGGCAGTGTTGTAATCGAGTCACTAGATTAGTGACTCGAGTCACCAGTTTTCACACTTTTAAGTGACTCGAGTCACTGTACTATTTCAATGGGGAAATTACTCCTGAATTTTATCTAGTCATTATCATTTTGAGAGGAAGTTACTCGAGTCGTGACTTGTTACAACACTGAGGCTTGGACACACTAAAGACTTTATAAATGGACCCTGTTATGCACGATGATCCGCATAAGCATTGTAGTCCTCAATCAAGAGCCCCACAATTAAAAAGAGACAGCGCGCATGTGCAGCTATATTAAACAAGAAGGTCGTTAAGTTAGGGCGTGAAACTCTATCTAAGCTAATATAACCTTCCAAAAACGTGTTACTTTACGTAAAATAATAACATCACGGATTTCATTTTGGACACGTACTTTTTAATAAGATTTGCATTGATCAGGCCCGTCACATTTATCACATTAATCAAGATTGCTTTTTACCATCTGATGAAGCCATGATTGTTTGTTGAAATTTGTATAATATTTAAGACAACGTTTTGTTAATTACTGAATCTCTTGAGGTCGTCACGATGACGAGATTACTAATGCTATTTTAAAGAACTGTTGACAGTCAAACAAGGAGATGCAACTTCGTGTATCAAATATTTTAAAGTAATACATTTTGAACTCGTTTGAAGACCTTGTGCAAAACTCATTAAGTTTGTTATTTTATTAAATTTGCTTTCTTCTGTGGATAAATGGTTTTGAAACAGCATTAAAATGACAACAAGATTTCGACAATGAATAGAAAGTAACGTAACGTGAAACATAACATGCTGTCTGCAGGGGTGCTAAATATGAAAACAAATTGACATGTATGATGGAGACTACGAGTCACGGCGACAAGCCATTTGATATAACAAATAAAATATTGGCTTATTCAATAAGACATTTCGAATTTACCAAAAACGGGGGACAAGTTCAGCATGCCCCTCGTGAGTGCGGGAAGTGGTGTGACAACGTCGAGGGGTTAATGGGTGAACAGAGCCGTTCTCCTCTCATTTTGAGAGAAAGTCGTTTCATTTTAGGTCTCCAGATGAGGAAGAATACAAGACTTGTGCCCCAAACGTAATCAAGTTCATGTTCGTCCTTCATTTATATTGGTCATTACTTTGTAAGTTTGCGTCGAGAAGGTCTTCAACCCGGAACTCCACCCTCTTACATGGCAACGAGTCTTTATTCAGGTTTTAAGAAATGACAAGTAATCCGCATGTGACCAAAGTAAAATGTTGCTGTTAGTAATGTTGTTGAACTGAAGGACGGGGAATATAGGAATTAATAAAATATTTATAAAAAAAGATAAATATTTTCTTTTTAGTAAATTAAGTAATGGTGAGGTGACATATAACATAACGCAACAAACTAGTTTTGAGCTAGTTGAGCAAATAATCTGAAAGAGGGGTGATGCGACACAATGAATAACTACTAGATTAAAACACGAAATTTAAAGGTCAAATCCACTTTTTCGGGGTTGTTTAAATTTAATGTGGTTATTTACCATAGACTTTTGCGATCCCCTGTCGTTTTTTTTTAAAGTAAACTATAATGGAACATTTGCCTATCCGGAAATTAAGAAATCCGTTACTGCTACCGCAGCTTTAAAGGAAAACTATGGTTATCAATTTAGGCACCCCACTAAGTGGCCTATGAATGGACGGACAACGTTAAACAACTTTAGATCTTTGAATGAGCAACGGATAATGCTCAACAGGGTCATGTGATGTAAGTGATTAAGGAGTGAGGACGAATTCCGAGTACAATCTGTGAATTATGCTGTGCTGATGCACAGTCCATCGTGGTTCATAGCTAGATTTTTCATAATTTGTTGCAGCTCGTTCACTTCTTCTTCTTCATTTCCTCGTAATTACAGTGATTCTTTTCGGCCACATTTCACCCTCCCAAGAGTCCATCAAATTTTGAGTTCGCTGAAATTTGTGGAAGTATTTTTTCTTGGATTCAAGTCGAAATTCCACTATTCCGCCTTCCTTTCCGTCTACATATGTCTCTTATTATAAGTTGCGGCACTATACTTACAAAAAAGAAACATTGTAGCTTTTGTTGAAATGAAAATTTTCTGAGTGAGAAAAGTATTGAACACTTAAGAAAGGTTTAAAGGGTCAACAACCCTCTACATAAACTTCCGTAAATTCCGTAAAATCAATGGGTGAGTATAAAATGTTGATTTCAACTTAAATAAGAGATCGATAAGATCCGGAATGATTTTCAGTTTGCAAATTGTGTGTTTCAAGGGAACAGAGGTTCTTTATATTCAGGTGATTAAAGCGGCATTCAGAGTTATATTTTTTATAGTTTTTCACAACTTTATAATGCTGCATCACATTCGTACATGTATATTGACTTAATTTTTAAAGGAAATGTTCCGTGATCATGGTCAAACGTTAATTGTGATTAGTTACCGTGAAGTGGAGTCTGTCTAGTCGTGCATCTGTGTGGAATTTTGTTACCCGACGAATATTCAGAAATTTTTAATCTACAGCAATCAACATAAAACTAAACTTTCTTTTAGTCTGGCAGACAACTTTCATGGTAAACAATCAGTTCAGAAGGTTAAAGAAACACCGGAACAAAAGGTTAATGTATTTGCCAAACTCTGCATGCCCCTTTAAGATTTACTCAGACAGAGTTACACCGCATCCTTTTTTGGATTTATAGATACCTTCGTAGGCATGGAAATTTCTCGATATTTGAGGAATGGGTCTGAAAGGATGATGGATGTCATATGGGGGTGGATTCCCCATCCCCTAAATTTTACTGGTTTATTCAACCGTTCAATAAGATTGACGATTTATTCACTTATCAATAAGCGAGCTCAGTAATTCATTTTGGTAGTTATTCACATGCATGCGCACATTCTCCCAATCGTCGGGAAAAAGAAACCAATCCCTCACCTACAAAACGTGTTCCACGCACTAGGACTGAGAAACCCGCGGGTCTCTCAGCCCATATGCGTGACTTCATAGCCTGTTCGAATCTGATGTAGTGACATGGGCACCACTGACTTCGTTTCCGAATTAAGCCTCCTTGTCTAAGTTTTGAACGATATTCTTTAGTCCATTGCTACGAAATTAGTCAGATATCATCACAAACTAGTCAAATATGAGTGACTAACGTGGTTAGTCAATTCAGCAACCACATGACTAATTTGTGTTTACAGTGTTGTAAGACACATCCTCTGATCCTATGACAGTGTTTAGTCAAATTTGTTACATGTTCTTCCGAGTTGTGACGCGTGGGCGTTTTTAAATTCTCCGAATAAGTTAAATTTTACCTTCCTCTTCTTAATAGGTGTGACATAGGTGCGTCATATTCTACAGAAAACGTGCCTTAGAGTCTCTATGAAATGTTTCCAGTAGGTAAATTGGGTGACGTCCGTCAGCGTTATTGCACAAAAATGTACGAGGTTTCCTGCAAACATTGACCGACATTGCCACAGGACAGAGGGTACGTCTTACAACTGATAAGTGCATAACGCTGTATTATTGAGATTTATCATGCACAACACTAGGCTGTAACGTTCATCATGTTGCTATACAAATGACCTCGATAGATAACTCACCATTAGGCTAACTTTAAGCGCAAGAAAGGGGAAAGAGGGCAGGTGAAATGTATGTATTGTGTGGTGTACAATGCTTGACAAAATCTTCCAAGCAAGGAGAAGTGTAATTGAAACTGATTCTCAGCCCATTAAAATTAACGCAACATTTGAAACAAGGCACGACTGATTCCAGGGGTAATCTGTTTGAACAAAGAAGACATGAAGAAATCTGAGTGCTTTCTGCAGACGTAGCTGTTAAATTTTCCGAAAAACTTGATGCTTGATGCAATGACTGGATCGGGGATAACTCTCTCTTCCGAAGTTTTTTTTTTTCAGACGTCTCTATATCCCTAATATTTTATAAGAAATGTAGGATAAGTGTAAGCTCTGAACCTAACCCTTATCCTAACACAGACCTCAATGTAGTCTCTTCGGATAAAGAGACGTCAGGGAAAAATATGCTGAAACTTCAAAGTGAAACTTACTTTAAAGTAAGTTTTAGAACAGACAGCGTTGAAATGGCAGTAACTAACAGTGCCTTCTTAGAGCACCACCATCTCTTAGAACGTAAATTTATTTAAAATTTGGATATCTCAGGCCCACAGTGCCTCGTGTTCTACCTCAGAACCCTCCCTTCAGACTGTGGTCCAGACTAATTAGAGTGACTCCGAATTTATTGGGAAGTTGATTCACTTGGAATTCGGTTTAATGGTCCCAAATTATGGAACTCGTTTCCCAATGATATTCAAGAGTGTAAAATTTTAAGTACATTTAAGAAGCAATTAAAAGATCATTTTATCACCAACTACCTCTGAATAATTTTAATTCTTTGCTATCTGTTCCATTTATTTGTGTTTTTGTGTTTCTTTTTCTGTATTATATATGTGTTTTGTAGTAATTGTTTTCTGTTAATTTAAGTCTCTGTAAAGGGGTGTCAACGTACATAAGCTCCCTGGAGCTTCTTGTTGTCACTCCTCAGTCTCTTCAGTACCCTGTACATACAAATAATTCATAACATATTTCTTTATATGAAAGACTGAAATAAAGTTCTATGAAATTGAATTGAAATTGAATTGAACTTTCTTGGAGAGATATCAACTTTGTGTTCGATAAAGTAAACTTTAAAAAGAATATGTTTAGAAGTAAACACCTGTTTCTTATTCCTACACATTCGTTTAGAAATACGTTTAATCGCTAAATATTTATTACCGTATCATTGAACATTTTTAGGTTTAATCATGATCACAAACTGGGGCAAAATAAGTGTTTAGTAGCTAAACACGTTTTGTAGAGCCTAGTTAGATTTACGGTCCCAGGGCTTCATCATGTCCTTGGTATTACGCTGAACTACACAGGTGATGTGGTAAGTTCATGTGCTGCCAGTAAATTGTTCCCACAATCGTCTATGCGCACAAGACCGTTAGTACTTACCCCCCGACCGCGACTGGGGACTGAGGGCGCTACATAACCGTGCAAACCCCTACATGGATGGTCCCCTGTGACTGGGGTTGTAATATATGCCCGATTTATTTTTCGACTGTTGTAAGATGCGGCTAAATGGGAGGCCTTTCACCGTATTTGAATGTATCTGTGAGGCATTGAAAGCAAAGTTGAACTTGATTCTTATTTGAAACCGTTTTTAAAACAAGTGTTTTTTTTTTATTTGTCTGACAATGTATTACACATTCATGTCGGTTCTGTCGTTAAATCTCCTCTAACTAAACAACCCAAGGCTTCCTCGCTTTGTCCTTATTGGCACAGAAACTTCAAAAGAATTGTTCCTTTTTTCGGTTGCTCAATGGGGACCTGTAGGTGATTTAACATGTGGGCGATATTTATCCCCGTCTTATAGCGTATCAGAGTATACGTCACCAGGACAGGGGAAGAAGGTTAGGAGGATTCGTAAGTGGTGGGAAGGGGCTTGTGTATCAAGGATGGGCAGGGAGCTATTACTAACCAATCCCTCTCGGTACCACATGTTAGGTGCTTCACGTATATCTTTAAATATGACGAGCCTAAATTAAGTTTCAAATGTAAATATTTCAAGCAGATATTTGTAAGCACTGTGATGTGCAAGGATTGCCTTATAAAATACAGGTTTAGGCACTTAAAACAGTTCGGAAGTATCACTTTGTCCTTACAAGAAGCATGCAATTCTGATAAAAGGTCATGTTATAATCGATACTGGATCAGTCGAATTTAAGGCAGCTAACTTCAGTTCGGTCGACTAAACAACGGTTGGTGAAACTTTTTGGCATTCTGAAAAGGTTAACTGAGTGCAATCTTGTATGTAGTGATTCAAGTCGATAAGTGTTGTACTAAATGTGTGATTCCAACCTATTGATTCTCCCTCGGTTGTTTATGGAGAAGCAACTCATTTCCCGGTTCACAAGGTTCAAGTTTTCAAGTCATTGATCGCTTACTTCGATCCGGAGTTGACAATCTTGCTAACTGAGATGGAAGAGAGCACATGTAGACATAGAATGATTGATAATGCTCCTTGGAAGAAAACGAACAGTGTACCTGACCCTGTCGTCGTGATAAGTTCGAGAGACGATTCGCTCAATACGGCCTCCTAACATGTATAGTCCCATTGTGAAGCAACGTTACTCTTTCTTTTGTTCAATTACACAGAAAAATAAGTCAGAAATTAAAAATGGATCCGCACTGAGCAACAAGTGTCATCTTTAAAACTAATTGGCTGGTCTATGTTGGACTGTAACTTTGTACACCTTTTTATTTATCTGTCACGAAATTGTTTAAGTGTAATCCAGTGTATAGTTCTCAAAAGCCTCTTGCATCAAGACATTTTGGAATGCAATTCTTGTTCCATGTTCTAGTGAACAATAACAGCATGGGTAATAAATAACCCTATACAGCATGTATTTCATTTATTTCGAACTAGCTTAGGTTAATTGTATATTCTTTCATCAATATATTGCATTTACTTTGATGTGGTCTTAAACATCAAAGATCTCTTACGAGATGATCGGGATGGTCACATGATAACTATATCATTTAAAGTTTAAATAACGATTGGCCGTGAATCCGTGCAATGCAACCGTGTGCACTATCGGTGGTTTAATGCAAGCGATGCAGGAGGGCGCTTCCCGAGTCCATCCTTTATTAATTTACCCATCATTAATCCATGAGAGTACATCATGCTGTTTTAATTCACGTGTCCAGAGTTGTCAAACGTTGCTTCATTCACAACAATATTTTCGCTTAGCTCAAACAAAAAGCAAAATTTCGTTTGTAAATAATCACAGTTTAAGCAACCCTGGTAAAATGGAGTAACAGAAGTTGTGGTGCATTTGTTCATTACCGTGTCTTTCGGGATAACGCACGGTCATTCATCTGAGAGTAATGGGGCAAAAGAAATTGGGGATTATTACTTAGTATTAATGAACACTGTTTGCATTTATACAACCCAAATTAGCTGCGGGAGTACTATGGGCTAGCTGTTCAGTAAGTTGTCCTATCCGATCTTTCATTATTCAAACACACTTCTAGATGAACTGAAAATTTATCCCACACTTTTCTTACCCATACGTGAGATATATCCTTTATTTTAAAAGATCAGTGTATAGCTGCAATGATTTTGGCACCGGCTAAGACTTTCAGGACATTACAGGTTACCTCTCCTAACCCTGTTCTTCAATTCTAAACCGGCCCATTTTCGTATTTCAAATTGTTATTTGGTACATTCCACCTTGTCTCTCGCAAAATTACACTATGTTCATTTTGTAATTCCTGACTTAAGCAGACGAGTGTTGGTAAGAACTCGCCGCCATCTTCTGTGTACCTAGTCTGCACCTGTGTTAGGAGCCAGTGGCGTAGCTACGGGGGGGGGGGGGGGCAGGCGGGCAAGTTTCCCCCTGGAAAATATTTTGGGGAAATTTGTGGAATTTGGGGAAATTTCAAGTTGACGAAATAATACTTTCTTTTCCTATTTCTTTAAATTTTTATCACTATAAGTAATCGTGAAACATTTCTCATGCATAAATAGAATTTCCATGCAACGTATTTCCCCAGATCTCATCTGTGTCACTGCAGAAGCGCGCTTGACTCGCATTCCGCAGAAATGCCCTCTCTGTATCACCTTGAATGTTCTCTGGTACACAAGCGGGGTATTTTGATCAGTTCAGCGTATCCTGCGCAATACTGACAGGCTATAAGACCGGAGCATAGGATACCATCATCGAGCTAGTTCCCTACGTATTGTTTGACTTAAGTTATGTTTGTCAGCTTGATGCACCATTGGATAACACGTTGCTAATATATAGTAACAAAATCATAGCTTCGTGAACGAAATATTCCGTCATTTAATTATCACAATTTCCGTTTGTTTTCGTTCCACAACCATTATATTTATATTCGATTGGAGGCTGTTAGGAATACATACTGGTAGGCTTTAGAGTTTCCGATTTTTCCTTTTTATATATAGGCTATTGTGAACAAATTGTCAAGACAAGAAAAATATGACATTCTAAGCATGCAGTAATTAGGCACAGGGAGTGTCATTTCCTGCAATCTAGGGGTGTTTTTAGCGAAATTTCCCCTGGCGGGACGCTCCGCGCGAACCGATGGTCGCGCTCCGCGTATCACTCTCACCCGTCACTAAAGTTAACAACGCCCTGGGTTAGGTTAGGTAAGGCGAGATTTAACAGCCCAGTTTCCAACCTATTGGTTGACAGCGCCCTGGGTTAAGTTTTAGCATTAATGGCCTCTCATCCTACAAGCTAGAACCGGGCAGGTTATAGACTGATCTTACTCTGTGTTTAACCATGGATGGAGCTAAAACAAATGGTTACCGTTGTCTAGACATAATAACCCTGCAAACCTCGAAAAACGAACGATGTTTACCTTATTTTTAAAGGGCTGGTTCGGAAAATTAATTTATTTAATCTTTTCGGAAAATTACTCTAGTTAACCACTGGGGATAGGGGTGACAACGGGCCTATGATGACATTGTCTTAATCCTATGTATATAGTAGGCAGCTTCAGGTTCTTGTAGGCCATGTATTAACTTAGGTTACATTACATGACGTCATAAATTTATGTATTTTGTATGTAATACATGCACCTTGACCTTGAAAATATACTTAAACTGAAAATATACTAAAACTGAAACTGAAAAGTTTTGGGGAAATTTTCGAGCTTCCCCCCCCCCCCTCCCTGGAAAATACCTTAGCTACGCCACTGTTAGGAGCAGACAGTTGGCAACTATCTGGTAGCAGCACTGAATATAAACGACTATGAGATGCTATGATAGTTCTATACGTGTAGGCTATTAGATGACTGTGTATACACTGCATTACTGTCAATGACTAATATATTGTCAAGGGAACACTTGTAGATATCACTCGTCTTTTCGAAAGCTGAGCGTCACCTTAAACGTGACTGTAAATAATGTTCAGTGTTGTCTCCTTTATCTCGATGATTATGCTCTCTTACGATTCCTATAAGCCACCTGATAGTTAAACATTTTAAAGGAATGTGCGATGATAGGCAGCCAGTACTTAGGCTCTCCAAGAGATTCATATGAACTCTGAAACGATACGTTTAAAGTTAATGGGTAAAGTAACCGTTGATATAGCCGTTTTTAAAAATAAGCGATATAGCGAATGTTTAGTTCACTGCATGACTGACTGATGATGCAAAAGTATAGTCCAGACAATACAGCATTGTGTCATAAAGCTGAACAGGAAGAAATGAACAATTTTCCAAGGATTGTAGGCAAAATATAGTGGAGATCACAAACGACAGCCATCTTCAGAAGATAGAAACTCTAAAATGTGAATAGACGGGTTCTAACTTAAAGGTCTTATCCTCTCACACCAACCTACACTTTTTGTAGAAGTCCAGAGAAATTCTCAATTGACACGGCATTTTGATTGACAGCTTGTTTAAAAAATGCACCGAATGTCATAGCTTATTATCCAGCATGTGCGGTACTGTACTGAGAGTGTTTTGACTACACGTCATTGGGGGTCTTGCATACTCACCCTGAATCAATAAACTGAAATTTTGTCTTAATGAGGATATAGCATAGACAGTTGAGGGAGGGGCTAAAGCAAGGACGTTAGGAGAACTGGAGTTGTTAGGGGTGAGGGGATCAGACCTTAAATGTGATTTCAAATATGGTTTGAAACGAAATTCTGCGTCTCTATTGTAACCGTTAAAAGCTAACTCTACATTTTTATGTTTTAAAAAATGTGATTGCTGAAAATTTGCATAAAACAAATTGAAATTGTCTTGACAACAACCCGACGTGTTTGAGAGATTCTCTCGGTGAAATTTTTGTGAAACGTGTAAATTTATCAGATCACTTTATTTTCTCAAGAGGACAGAATCTATGGAACCATATCATAGGCTTTGTGTATTTCTCCGCTATATTGTTTGTTTTGTAACCACATATTAAGAAGGAACCAGTGGCTAAGCCGTAAGAGAGGTGCCTCCACAGACAGTGGGCGGCGCCATGAAAGGGGGAAAGAGGGGGCTTATGCCCCCAGTTTTAAACCTTTCCCCCACTTGCTCCAACTTATGTTTGGATAGGAATTCAATTAATGTAACAAAAAAAATGAAAAAATATAATTCTCTAGGGACTTTATTTTCCATTCAGGGATATGCTAAAACCTTCGAGCTTCCGGAGGCTTCAGCCCCTGGAACACACTAAGAACAGACGTTTTGGGCTCGGTTACGTGCTGCGCCCGAAAATTTTCCTTTACCTATACCCCCCTCCCCTATTTTGACATTCCGGCACCGCATATGAACACTTAGGGAGAGAAACTGAGAACTTGTACCCCTGGGGACTCCTAAAATCCTGTCACTGAATTGGGCGTTTTAAGAACCACCTAAACGACAAGGAACGTTTATTAGCTTTTTTTTTTATCTCAAGTTGCTTTTGTAATACCTGTAGTATCCTTTGTACGCTGTATAAGAACCTTAACTGAGATATATTTTGGCCACATACAGGTTCACAAGTTCATACAACTTCGAACAGGGGCATGATGGAACGCTTCTTCTTACATTTTGTTACATGCCAAGATGATTCCAAAGAACTGACGGTAGTAAGAGTTGGCAATGAATTGGGAAAGTCTGGCAACGAATTGAGAGATTTTTCTTTCACTGCCAGTTTATTTTATGAACTTCTTAAGGTTGCTTGAACTAAGTATATATTGATACAGTATTTTCTTCAAAATGATATTTAGCAATCAATTTTTCGATTATTTCACATTCTGTGGAAAATTTACACCTTTCTTGATGCTAATTTTGTCAAGTTCGAGTTTAATAAACATTTTAACTGGAAGGGGAAAAGTAGACAAAAGATCAAAATATCTGTGCACCTGTTGAGTTAAATTTATGGCTAGATATTTAGACTGTGCGACTGTGTGTTCTAGCCTCTCATGTGCATCGTCCTTCCCCCCGCCTGATTTCATCTTATCGCCCCAGGGAGGAGATGAAACACACTACGTATACACTTGATACAGTCAGATTCACTTCTCGTGGTTTGAATGGCAGGAACAAATATATTAAAATATACAAAAAAGTTAAGATTGCACTCAGGGTTAGCTAACAGTGCAATAAAGTATGTGTTCATTGCTATTCACGTAATGTGAACACAATGAAAGCATAGGTCATTTGAGGGCACAAATCATGTAACAAACTCAGATGCCAGTTACACCCCACTCCGCCTTTGATCTACTGGGGTGTCTATGTTGCATTCCCAAGAAGCAACGTGACGACATGGAGTATTCAACTAGTACTGACACCACCTTTGCCAAAGGCAGCGTTCCTTTCGTCTAATGTTTAATCTCTTAAACATAACCATTCGTCGTACAACCTTTACTTACCCACATCTATCTTTCCAAGAGAGAATCTCCAGAAAGGTCTCTAAATGCAAACTTGTTGACCCTACATTATCGCAAAGAGGCATGTTTCAATGATAGTCATTCGGGTCTTAACGTGTATTTTAAATAGAGGACGTGTATATTCTTTTTAGTCATCAGACCTCTTTACGTAGTAATCAGGTCAACTTGTCACGCCTGACAAACCCTAATCTAGAGTTCTAAAAATCCTTCATCTCTTATTCATCTAAGTTAGATGTATACACAAACCATTCCCACATATACGGTACCTTTAATCCCACGCCCCATGCGACATTATTGACCGTTCACGTCAGTCATCTTCTAGCTGACTCCTCAGCTCGGATTAAATAACTTTTTAGAATAATCTTTCTTTAGCCGAGTGACACGAAAACTCCCCGAGGGCTTTGTTGTTTTAATATAAATTGCTAGTTACAAGAAAACGAACAACACATCTCACTTTTCCTTTTATCGTTTAGATTCGAAGGCCTCTGTGCATCTCTAGTGATTTGAATTCAGCTCTGTTTCGGTCGATAATTCCGTTTCCTTAGCTAACGGATCCAAAGACAACGTTTCTTTAGTCGCACTTTGTCTCAGAAAAACGCATTTAATGTGAGGGACCTTGAAAACGTTTTTTTTTTTGAATAAAAGAGTCAGAAGTTGAAAGTCTCTTTTGATTATTTTATTTGGGTGAACAAATGAAAAGCGGTTACTTTGGGGTATTTATTTTGACTTTATACTTGGTTGCCAGCCAAGGGGAACAACTTGAAAGGAATGCTCGAAGTCGTCCAGCAAGCTGTATTGCTGGTTAGGTATTTCCACCCTAGTGGTTATTCCTCAAACAACCTTTAATTTGAACGAAATCCTTCTTACAGATATAATCGTATATATGCAAATATTCCTTATTGTCCGACGTAGAACAAAGACTATCAACGTGCTGGAGTAGATCCCCGTAGTCTTTGCATGACCATGCGTGTCGTAAGCAATTCGGGTACTGCGTAATTCAGCTCATAACTTTTGGCAGTGGAGGCTATACAAGTGAGAACATTTCGTATAACATCGATAGATGCTGGTTTTTCTTTTGTTTTCTAAGACAGTTTGAACTGAGGTTTATATCAACGTTTCAAGTCTATAGCATATCTTTGACAAATTTACCGCATAAAGCATCTTAGGCGTTTGAGCCAAGGTACTGGGTACGGTGGCAATCTTTCCTTTCTTAGGGAGATTGCACGTTCAGGCGAGTTATCTTGTTTCCTTCGGTTAGTTTGTTAGTTAGATGGGATTTAAGAACACACCAACACGAATGTGTAATGTAAAGTCAGCAGGTGAAGTTCAAAGACGGTTGCAAATACAGGTCAAGTTAAGTTCGGGTTTGTATACAGTTCGTATGCTTTAAGACCCCGTCACACCACAGCGAATTCAAATCAGATATTATTTTTTGGAAGTCTTTTTATCAAAGTTTCCTTCGTTTCTGGCAGGAAAGCGCCAAAAAACTTGCCAACCAGTGTGAATATATGATTTTCATCAGAGGTTTATGAAAATGAAACGTTGTCTGATATTTTCGTAACGTCACACCTGACATGTCCGATAAAAGCCGTCTGTCGATGTGATACGTAGGCAGTGAGTAAACAGCCCCTCCTTCCTTATGTTTTATTCAGGCCATATCCCTAGTGTACCGGTAACTGCTTTGCAACACCCTCAGTCCATGATCACTTCTAAATCTTCTTATTTTTAGCCGAATCATCAAAGCTTGAAAGAACAACCATTATCGAGAAGAAAACAATTGTGTTTAAGAAGTGTATAAGTGACTAAAGGGTTGTATTGTGTTACGTGTTCGCTAATTTCCGTCACACCTAGAGAAGATGGCGTGGTTTAGATAAATTGTTAGATCACAGAAAGCTGATGGGGTGAAAGACGGAGTGATTGTTCATTTTTTTCACTTTCTAACCCTTATGTTGGGCAGCTTTGTAAAATTTAGCTGTGGTGTATTTTCCTGCCCCTCTCACTGAAAGGGCAAATCTCCCAACCCTAGGCTGTTACAGCTTTCCAAACTAAGTGACTTCTAATCCCTATTTATCACATCTTTGTGCAGAAACAATGCTACTTTATCATTTGACAGCATCCCCCAAAGAGCACTAAAGTCCTCAGTGCAAGTATAGTAAAAAAAACTTCCTGCGCAAGCTGAGTAATGCAGCTACTCTAATATCTTTTTACATTTGATTTTAAATTTTGGTACCCGATCACCAGTCCACTATTTGGCCTTCTTAAGCTGAAATAGAGTTAATGGTTGATGAAAGTTTGTCTTTAAAGAGTAAGAGAAGTCGTCCCAAACTTATTTTGAAACAACAGCTAAATCTCACAAATTTTATTCTTGTGCTCTTCAATATATCATCAATAATAAATGACTTCAATATTACAAATTCAAGATAAGTCAAAGCAGTTACTAATAATCATTTTCACAACTGAAGAGAAAAAATATTGTCACATGATTCTTAAAGGGGCTCATTGAGTTAGTTCATGAAATTCAACAATTTTTTCCAAACCTGTTAAGTTTTCTTCACATACCAATGACAAATGGTCAATCTGAGACAATCCCCATACCCTACATACAAATAACTGTTTTATGAGTGAGTAATTAACGGTTCAAGTCAGTTTTCAAAAATTCGTGACCAGACACTTTTTTTTCAAATTATATACAAAACCGTTACAAATCAGGTCACCAGAAAATTCAAAATTTTAAAGTTTTCTGTGACTTTTAGACTAAAAACTTGACTTGTTATGCTAACTATAGGCATTTTTATCTGGTAGGACCCTTTGAGACTCTCATTAAGATATCGATGTTACCTCAATGAGCCTCTTTAAGAGTCAATCTTGAAACAGGACGGTCTAGACTATCAAGTTGGAGTAATTGTATTTCCCCTTTATGTAAAAGGGGTTCCGATAATGTAAACCCAACTTATAAACTCCTGCAATTGATACGTATCCTTTTCCTGGGCCATCATTGGTTCTAATAAATGGGGACAGGAGAGTTGTCCCAGGTTTGAAGGTTTGTTATGTCCCTTCCCTTCCAGTGTTTTCCCTTTCTGTTTTAAGAAACTCAACACGAATAGGCCTAGTAGGTACAAGTTTGATATCATCGTTCACAACAATTTGTTGAATAGGAAAAACACATAGAAACACTATAATTATTCAGAATTCAGAGTTTTTCAGTGACAAAGCCATTACAATTTCATCAGGTGAAAGTCGTCACCTGCTCCTCCCCTTCCCCCATTTTCAGAATTATTTACCCTCAACTCAAAGGAAGCAATTTCCAACAGACACAAAACATGCTTCCATAATTAGGTCTGTCATGAGTAATGAGTCTAAGTTTCACACGCCAGATGGCTTCAATGAGGAATAATCACTGATCTACCCCAGAGAGTCGATACGAAAGACTTTTCCAGGAAGAACATATAAATTTTATAATGTAGGACGACTTGTTCATTTTCCTTTTTCAAGTGAAAACCAAACCAAAATTAATTTCTGAAATTACTCCTTTAACTAAAAGCTGACTAATGTTGTCATTGATGTAAAGTCTTTGTTGCGTTTTTCTAGGGATAAACAGTATTTTCTTTTCGTAGAAGAACCTAAAATGTTAACTACATTACCATACAGATATATTGAGATAAAAGTTTTCTCTACATAACCATGAAGAAGCAGTCGCATAGCCAGGTCGTTTGTTTTGGTGTGGCCAACCGCAGGGCCTGATCGCCGACCTATCTTGTGGTATAGGGGGAGATCCAATTAAAAAAATCACTCTCATAATTTGATTGGTGGAATGGCCATTGTGCCCTCCCTTCTGACTACTCTAATGTTGTAACGTCTCTTGAGTGATATGCAAGGTAAGAACCGTCACGAAAGTTCAATGATCTCTACTTTATTAATACATCAGTAACGGAAATGCCAACAGTGTACCTATAACGTTTACATCTAGAATACGTATTTGAGGAAAAAAATGTATATCATCCGTTTAACTCTTAATTTTAAGAGTTCTCCTACAAGTAGCTTCAAAACCATGTCCTATAATAAATACATAGTTCAACGCAAGTTATTGAGTGGTCTTCATTGTCTTACTTAACCTTGTCTTCACTAGGCTAGCGAGCCTACACAATGTGTTGCACACGTTTTCTCTATTTAATATGGATTTTCTTCCATACGACAGAATCCCCACTTTCAAGTTACAACAGAATAGATCAATAGGCTACTCACCCTCGTGTTCTTGAATGTAAATCATACAGATCTGTATGCGATGGACATTCAAACAACTAGAAAATTGATCACAATTCGATTTCTACAACACAGATGATCGGACGGAGGTAAATAAGTCATTAGCACTACAGCTAAGTCGGGTTAGGGTGACCTGGTTTGGTTGTCTTTAGAATCTTTAGAGTCCCCTTTGCCATGAAGAGACTCTCGGTCTCTTCATACTCCTCATATTGTTTCTGCCCACCCACTCGGAAAACAAATTTTGTGTTGTTTGCTCCATGACGTCGAGATAAAAAACTCGGAGCCGTGTATTCCTAAGATATGGAGAGCAGGAAGAAAGGAAAGCATGCCCCATTTCCAAAGTTACCCTGACTGGTAAAGCAAAGGCTGCACCTGTCTTTCTAAGCAGTTTCGAATAATTGTGGTTTACAACACTCAGTACCTCCTACAGGAACTCATGGAAATCAGTCTGAGGTCAAACTTAAAATTCAAATTTTAGACGCGTCCTAGGCTATCAACTTACTGCTTGTATAGCGGTCATCACCTGCAGGAAATAACCTTTCAGGACAGTTTAAATTTTAAACAGAGATATTTCGATAGTAGCAAGTAAGTTTAAAAGTTCAATTTTGCATAGGCTACCAGAGCTCAAGTGCAGAGCTGCCCATGCACATATATTGAGGTAATGGGAAATGTAACTGCAACCAACATAACCATAATTATTAGGCGAGGATCCAGACATTCCAAAAGGGGAGGGGCTGATTTAAGAGAAAGCAAGGATGTGAGTGAATTGCACTGCTAATTTCCGATGTGTTTTATTGTTGATGTGGTCTAAAAGGGAGCCCCTCCCCCTCTTGGATCTGCGCCTGCTTTCAACTTTCAACTTTTTTCCTGAAGACTTTTAAAAATTGGAAATTCTGTGGGTTTGATTCAGCACATCTTTCAAAAAGTAAACACTCCTAAAAGAATGTTTTAAAACTAACATTCTCACTTGGAAACGGTGGTATTATCATTTAGTTCATCCATTTTAAAGGTGTGGTGACTTTAAATTGACAAAATTGGGTATTCGATGTAAAACGTGTGAAACCCAGCGAAATAGCTGCAATTCTTATCAAAACCCATGAAATATTAACCATTTTACAGCGAAGTTTCTGATTTTAAATTACGGAGACCATTAATAAACATGGGCTCGATAGGTAATCTTGTGATGTCTAGAGAGAGACATGCCACATATGGCTAATGTCATCCGTTGTTTTTATCTCCGTTTCAAGGACAGTGGCAACATGACTATGTCCTGAAGGAGTTATATTAAGAGTTTAAATTGTGTCCTTGAAAATCATCAACATCAGTAACCAAGCTATACACCATATCTGATGAGTAATTAAAAGATAATCAATAAAGATGTTAACAAAAGAAATGTTAACACTGTGCAACATTCCACATTATTATTATTTTTGCATAAGAAACGAGTTGCGTCAGATACACAACTCTGGAGAGTTCTTGAGAACCATAAAAGATGCTGACATAATTCCAACGGATTTTTCCTTATGAAAGGTCAATCACTCCCTATAACTGCCAGGTGAAGGTAGATATTTTTGCTGAAATGTTACACTTCTTTCAAGTCTCTTCCAACGAGTTTGAGTTTTCACCATTAACCTATTTTGATCTAACTTAAAACAGCTCCCCACATTTAGGACATTAAAAATAATAATTAGGTGACCATTAAACTAGTAGGAAGGAGTTTCCTTCAACGAAAATTATCTCTGAAATTTTTCATCTTTCAGAGATGAAATTTAAAAGAGCCAATCCTCTCACCCCAAACTACAATTATTGTAGGGGTTATCAAAAATTCTCAATTGGCTCAGATTCTCAATTAGCTCAGCTCTTTGATTGACAGTTAATTCAAACAATTCAGAGTACCGAATCTTGTATTACACAGGATGAAAGGTACTTAGAGCGTTTGATTATGCGACACATTTTTATATATACTCTCCCTGAAGCAGTTATCAGAGATTGTGGATGAGGATGAATTTCAGAAAAATGTGGGAGGGGCTTAAGTAAGAAGGTTAGGAGAATTTTTGCTGTTTGGGGTGAGAGAATTGGGCATTGAAAACAAATTTCGACTAAGATAGGATATTTCCACATTCAAATAAGTCAGATAAATGGGTAAATTCAAATGACAGCTAACTATAATCATGTAGTAGCGTCGGGTGAGGAGTATTCGATTTGATTTATCCTCCCCTAAGTTAAATAGCCTACTTTTTGCAATATACTTGAGACTTTCGATTAAAAATTTTATTTGTATAGAAACAAAGATGTTAAGAATCGATGATATTTTTTACAGAATTCCGGCCTCATAGGCTTGCGGAGCAGGAGTTCAGCAGTCACATCACAAAGAATTTTGATCTTTGTAAATTTTTGTCAAAATCTTTCCGCTCTCGGGGAGGTTAGAGTAAAAAGTTTGTCAACGAGTGTAAATATATGATTTGCATCTGTTGTCCATGAAAATAAAATGCCGCCTGACTTTTTTGTGACATCACACCGACATACATTTTTATCGGACAACGCATTCCGATAAAATCTGTCTGTCGATGTGAATTCCGAAATAATTAGCATAAAGTTAATTTTCATAGTCCTGCGGCACAACTCATATATTTACACAAGGTTGGATTTTTTTTCTTTGTTCTTTCCGACGAGAGATGAGGGAAAATTTTTAAAAAGAACCAAAAACGAATCGGAGTCACTCGGAATTTCAGAATTTGTTGTATTGTCGGACTGCGGCTTTACATCCTACCCATGCGACCCCCCCCCCCCCACACACACACACACCAAATTCGAGGGAACTTAAATTGTGGGCATAAGCGCGAGTTTATGAACGGCTGTAAACTATTCATGAATTTTACGTTTACAAATCCTTTTTTATTCTAAACAATTACAGTGATTGTGCGCTACTTGACAACCTTGTTAAGTCTCCCGTCGCTTCAATGTATTACACATCCTTGTTGACTAGACTTAGAAATTGGATCGGGTCAATTGAGGTTCTAGTTGAAGTGAAACAAATCTGACGACCATTTTGTGCTTATCTATCCTTTAATATGTAAGTTATATATGTGTTTTTCCTCATAGAATGCTGACAAACCCCAAATCGCTTAAGGCGCATAATTTCTACCTACGTCATGCTTAATTTTAATGTAGGATACTATTCGTAACTGGAAAATCTCGTACCTTGCGTTGTATTTTAACCATAACAAGCAATCGTTCCTTGCATAACTTCGCACGTGCTCCACACACAATGCTATGTAAGTGGTAAATAAAGTCTCCTTTCAGTGAAATTGATTAGAACACCAACTCAGGAAGGCAGAGGTTGAGCAAGGAAGAAGTGTCTTTTGAAAAGACTTTTAAAATTATAAGAATCTGTCCTCCTACCCGATACTACTCCTCGAATGCTATCTCCCCCATAATAAACAGGTTTAATTACTCTCCGCGCGTGATCTTTACAAGATGTGATGAAGGTGTACGACGATTGATCCTACAATTTTTTTAAAAACGTAGATATCAGACAAAGTATCTGACAAAGTATTGCTGATATCTCAGTCTGAAATGGGTAGTCTTAAATGCTCTGAATAAGTAAGGAGGTTTTGAAATGCAATCGTCATTCATAACCTTTAAAAATCTTTTTGTGATCATTACCATTCTTGAGATTTTATTTGCCTGCGTACTTTGTTAAAGCACTCTTTGGACTATCAAATTGCATATCACTGATCATTTGGTAAGGTACTAGCAATTTAATTGTGTATCAATAAAAGATGGTGGAGACGGGAACCCAAAAAAAAACTTTAGAAAACGAGCCCTTCTTAACTGCCACACAACAGATAGTTGGTGTGCAAAAGAGGACTTATAATGTACAAAAAGATACTGTGTTTGGTACCATGGTTGAAGATAGACAGTATGTCATTTTCAAATATTTTCTTTTCCTAAGAAGGCTTAATAACATTGAATACGGGTATTCAATTACGGGAATCAATTGCAAAAATCACTTGAAAATTCACCGTTGTTTCATCGCCAGGTCTTTTCCGTGACCCATTTGGCTAACACTTGTTCACTTCCTTCCTGCACCCACACAAAAACAATGTTAAAAAATTGTTCTGCTCGTCTATGAACAAGTGTCATGTCTTACTTTCGGAATTTGTGTTCATAGCCAAAAGCTGGACGAAAAACCCTCTTATATTGGTTTCGTCAATTAATTGGGGACAGGAAAACGTCCGTCACCAACCGGAAAAGGGTACCCCCGTTCAATCACATTCCCCTTCTCCTTCGGAGAATATTTTTTAATTTTTCCGGAAAATGTCATGTGTGCGAATAATAACATGTTAGTAGAAAGACAGTTACTTCAACGTAATAAAATTCATTTTCCCCCAATTTTTTATTACCTTCAAAAAGGACAAAAATTGAAAATAACTGAGAAAGAAAATGCGAAATTTGAGGTGTGCAGAATATATACTTTCGACTTTCTTTTTCATTAACACGGTGACTCTTGTAAGATGATCGGGGCTTTGGATTGCTACCCATTTATTTGTGTTTTTGTGTTTCTTTTTCTGTATTATATATGTGTTTTGTCGTAATTGTTTTCTTTTAATTTAAGTCTCTGTAAAGGGGTGTCAACGTACATAAGCTCCCTGGAGCTTCTTGTTGTCACTCCTCAGTCTCTTCACTACCCTGTACATACAAATAATTCATAACATATTTCTTTATATGAAAGACTGAAATAAAGTTCTATGAAATTGAATTGAAATTGAATTGAATTGAATTGAAATTGAATTGAACAGCACTAAGTCTGAGGGTTTTGCAGTGAAATTGAGGAAGTATCCAGGGCTCTCCCTTTTCAAGTTGAACTAATCTATGACAAAGTCTTTTAAATATTGTAGTCATGTTTCTAAATCCAAGAGTGAATTCGTAAACCCTTTATATGACAACAAACACCGCGTGGTAATCATGCCTGAATGTGTCGAGATGTAGGTCTGTTTATACAAATGTTTCTGCGCCAGATTATCTCGGATAGAAGGAAAGATTAATGGCGGTTTGCTGACGGACAGATGTGGTTTGCACTTACAAATCTATAGATTCGATTATCCGAAGACTGTATAATGTCACCAACAGGGGCACCCAGGGTATTCTATTGGGGAGCAAGAATCTCAAGCTTCGTGCTCGATAAAAGATGAGAGTCATTGCCAGGTCAGATCCTATAGATCACTTTTCTAAAAGTAATTTAATCAGACCTTCGTTTGTGCTTTTAAAAATAAAGGTGACGTGTCTTATCAATTTTAAAGACATTTTTTCGTCACCGGCCGGTAGTAGTAGCTAGGGACCAAATTCTCCAACTGGCTCTTTTCTTTGATCGGCTTCACAATTAAACGATGCATAGTAAAATGATCATATTACATAGCGCGCTGTGAGTGTGTTGGGATGTCACAGAAGGATCGTGTCCCCACAAGGGGGTATTTTAGACAGCTGTGGGGGTCTAGGAGTAGATAAGATTGGAGAATTGGCCAACCTGGGCATCCCATTTCTGTAGACATTGCCTACAGCCGAGTCCAGCTTGGGGTTTTGAAGCAGTCAAATAGAATAATTAAATATATCGGGCAGACAATGTTTCGTTTCTTTCATTTTTATATTGGATTTATCACAACAGATGGGAACCGTAGAAAAAGGGAGGACATTTAAGGAAAGGAGATGCACCAAGGAACCCCCGTAAGGATTTTCTGTGGTGACTTCTTGAGAAAAGAGATGTAACTGATAGTTACAAACAAATCGGAAAACACCAACAAGTTGACATACCTGCCATCAAATTTATCAATGAATTTATACATTTTCTAGGTATTCAAGATGACCTGTAATCTCATAAAAATGTAGTAAAACCTTTGATGGATTCTGGACGACGTCAAAGAATACCCTGGCTTGTCTTAACTTCGATCCCGTACTGATCTGATGCATCGTCGATAAATAGAAAGTTTTCGAAAAGCTATCGCAGATGTGACAGTATCGACACTGTTTCAATTCGGTTCGAAATCGATGCTAAGACAAGGGTATTCTGTGATGTCATCCAAAATCTGGCAAAGGTTTTATTGCGTCTTCATGAGACAACAGGTCATTTTGAACTGACTCAGGGGATTGGTTGTCACATTTCAGCATGAGCCATGTGTAAGACTTCAAACGACTTTTTGTTTTGATATTTGATGTAACACTTTAGAGACCATGCACGTAACTGCGTTGCACGTCTATTTTGCCATGTAGGCGTACACTGATAATTTACAACAATTACTACAAAGGCGCTGTTGTTCGCATTTCGGTGACACGACAACTACGCATGATCAGTTCTATGCAGTATGTAAAATTTAAAACACGCTGGCGTTACATGCATGACCTCTGTACCAAGAAAGCTAAACTTTCTCCAGCTTTTTCAAGAATTCTTGTCATGTCACAATTCGAAATTTCATTTTAGCTACAGGATAGGTAGGGTATACGCCCGGAATTTGTAGGAAAACAGAAACTAGTAATTCCATTACAGTCTGAAAAAGCTATTTATTTCTAGAAATGGGGAGTCATGTGACCATTTGGGTACTACTTAAGGTCCGGTTACCGATAAAAGCAAACCCGGGGTGCAGGATGCTGAATTTTGATTATATCCTACAAATTAATTTCGCAAAAGTTTCTAAACTTGTTTCAAAATTATTAGTTAGTTAGTTAGTTTGTTGGTTAGTTAGTTAGTTGGTTGGTCGGTCGGTCGGTCGGTTAGTTAGTTAAAATGTAGTTTTTAGGCCCAGTTTCTTACCAACTAAGTCTAGCCGGCATTGGCCCTTTTCCCAGTTATGGCTCACTGGCTAGTTTTCCCTACTATGCTGAGCACCAAGTACAATGAGCATCATATTTTCTGTTAAGTCTTCGGTATGGGCCAGTCTTTCAAAAATCATGGTTAGAATAAGAAATTAGCTTAAAGTTACGTGAGATAGGAGCTCTTGGTTTGTTCTTTGAAAATTCGGTGCATTAAAAAAAATCGAAAAGCTTGCGTTATTGAAGTATGGACAGGGTCAATAATCGAGTTCGGTAATTGGTTGGCGCATGGAATTGTGGGTCACTGAGTGGGATACAAGGGCTCGTCAAAAAGTGTGTACGGCTTTCCCTTGTTTTCATGCTGTAGTCTACGTGCATACAGCACTAAAGTTATATTTTAAGCGTCTAGCCAACCCGAACGAAAATACAGGTCTTACTCCTACTCCAAGACAGATTAAAAGACAAATTTGTACCGAGCAAACAAGGCAATTTTGACAACGTCCACTGTACAACCCTACACTTAAGATTCGTCCTATTTTATGGATGAATTAAGAAAGATTTCTACAAATTTTCAAGTTAATTCTAACTTTGGAACACGTGTTGAAGGTGAGCGATTGGTTTGTTTATCCCGACGATTTGAGCATTTGCACATGTGCATAGGCCCCAAACGAATAACCAACCCTGCTTATTTCTGATACGGTGATTGTTCTATTGGCAAGATTTGCCCATAGACTTAAGGGAAAATTAAGCCTTCTTCAAAAGGAATCAAGTCAACAACGTGTTCGAGAGAAAAAGGCAAAGATGGGTTAATTCCGGCGCTGAACCGACCTTGTCGGCTGGGCAACCGATTTTAGTGGCTGCCTATGTCAAGTCGGCATGGCCGCACGGGGTGCTCTCTCTTTGTGGTGCCTTTTTGCCCAAATCCAGATCCCCAACCAGGGCCTAATTTCTGCCCCACTGAAGCAACAATGCCTGTCAGATTAAGCAATGTTTTGGTCACGGGGGGGGGGGGGCAGGTGCAGCCCACGTCACGCAAGCGGGAGGAAAGCCGGAACATGTACCCGGAGAAAAGCCCACGTACATCGGGCGGTATTTGAATACATGCACATGTGAAACATTTGTGCGAAGCAGCTAGAATAGACGTACACCCTGCCACTCGAGTGACTGCTTTTATTCGAGAAGTGTAACGCATAATGAGTTCCCGTGATTTGGGAGTGAAAACCGATTAGACTGTTTTAGTGGACTTTGTGTCTACTGGGTACTGGTTGTCATAAAGCAGTCCAAAGGAACGTTTGTCTTTATGTGAGGTAAGCACTGATGGGATTGTACACAGGTCGTGGACGATTTAGAAGTTGTGACGGAAATGTAAGCGCCCGTGGCACCTTAATTAACTCTGCTGCCAACCAGTCGTGACGTCATTTGTTTGGTAACATAAATGAGTCTATTCCGTATTTAATAAATTTTGCAATCAATTATTGTTTTACTCCAAATTTACTTGCCGACTTCATACCAGCCGACTTCATGGCTTATTTGCAGCCAGCACCCCAGGGCTGTAAAGATTTTTATTCCCATGAGGTTATGGGAAATCTGATTTTTCAGGTATGTCAAAATTATCTCGAAACCATGGTTGGGGTTGTTTGGTGTTTGTTTTACAATCCAGTGTCAGAATTGTTTTGTGATTGGATGGTATTACTTGGACACCCAATTCACCCTATAGGAAATGCATTCTTTCTAGCTTAAGGACCACTAAATCTGACACCGTACCCTTACGTATAAAGTGTACTTGGAGTTCGCATGTGTGAATATTCAGTTGTACATCATGACTCCGATCCGTTTTCCAAGGGTTAGGACGGCCGCATATCGTGGAAATAAAAACGTAGTATTGAACAAGTAAAGTAAAGGGGTCAGATAACAATCAGGTATACGAACGCGGAATGTATTGCACGTAATATATGCCAAAGTGGCCGAAAAGCGCTAACGAGGACTAATGAAACCCCAGCTACTCACTCCCAACTATCTTTGTCTTGGACGTGCACATTTTGTGTTTTGGTGTACAAGTCGTGTACAACCAAACGTGATTATCCATTAAAAATAATTATGTATCCTGCGAATAAGTCTCAAAAATATGGAATGCAAAGACCGTTCAAATTTTAGGTGGGGGTAGCATTAAGTGTTGATAAGATCTCTAGATGAAAGTACGTAATGATATAATCCGACTAGAATCCGAATCGTCCATTTTTTTTTTCTTCCTGAGGCTGTTATTAACTTGGTGCATGGCTTAATGACATACAGTCACTGTTTATATAATCCAAACCATCTCGGAATAATAGAATACATTTCAAAAAGGAGGTAATATTTTTCTAGCTGCATATTTCAACGTTTGTTACTGAAATGCCACTTGACTGCTATAAATCTACATTTGGAGCCGGCTTAATTTATAAAGCCTTTGTTGCCATAGTAACGGCAGTATTATCGCGCCGGTGTCTCGTTTTCGCGCGAAAATGATATTTGATTTGTAAATCTTGTGACTGCTGAGGATGGTTCTGAGCGGTTTATGCCTTTTGACGGTTGTTTCCGAATGACTTCAAAATAAATTAAACAGCTGTGATGTGATTTCGAAGTAAATTTTGTCTCTGGGTCAAATTTAAGAAAATGCTATTCAAAATGTAATTGTACTTGACTTAAAAGTCACTAAGTGTATAAATGTAAATAAAGGTTATCTGTAACTTAAAATTCCAACAGGAATCCCCTGAAAAAACATATAGTTGTTTTTCTGGGGTGTGGGTAGAATTTTCCTTGCGCCCCATACCCTCGTCACTTATGTTTTTTGTGGGACAAACCAAATCCTCAATCATGAAATTGTGCAGGTTCTAATATATTTAATATAATAATACCCAATCTGACTGTTCAATACTTTGGACATCCGTAAAAAAATGAAAAATGAAGTAAAGCATACTTAATTACATTGCAAATTGCAGTGACCAGATTACATGAGGTAATACGGTAGTGTTTTTATAAAGTTCATTAAAAAATACGCGTCAATATTTCTTGCACAAAATAAGTTGGAGCTATTAAGCTACAAAATGTACATAATTTTCTGGGAACTCATATTTTTTGCAATGTTTTATTGTGAGAGTAGGGTATACAAAATTCAGTAGCGTAACTTTGAAACAGATTTGCCAAGGAGCGAAAAATGAATGGGGTGGGTACCCCTCTGATCATTGAAAACAGAGTATTATCGTGGGTGCCAGATCTCCCGGACGTCTCCAAGCTCAAGTGATCGGTAAAGGTAAGAGTAATTGAACGGATACGTACCTAGCTAAGAGTATATAAGGGTACCAATGGAACATGAGTAGGGGGAACGGACATGGTCCAGTGTCAAGAGTACGTGACATTGGTAACAAGTCATGAGTAATGGTACGGGTGGCGGTCATGGATACGTGGCTTAAGTTGAAGTATAGGTATGAAGTCGACAGCTGACGAATATGGTATGTACACCAGGTTTGGAGGTTCGGTTACGGGTCCTTGGTCATGAACATGGGCACAGACGAGGACTACCTCAACATGGTTGTGGGTACCAGGTCACGTCGCACTAGATTGTGGGTTTACAAGTCCAAAGTTGAAAAAAGTAATGATCGCCGGTACAATATCCGACAAGTATGGGTGCATACTACTCACAGTCACTCAGTCAAATAATGTCAGTACGTTGGATGAGGCGTATCGGTCTTTGTGGAGGAAATGGGACTTTTCGATTATAAAAGGGAAAACGGCAGTTGCTTGCACTATTTCATAATCAGAGAAACCTGGGTATAAAAAGAAGATGAATTCTGATATTTCAGGAAGTTAGTGCGGTTTATGTAATTTTATTGACGCAAGTAGCTCATACGTTCTAGGAGATTGTTTAGATCGAAAACTGATAATTATAGGAATGAATTAGCACGCTTTTGATTACCTGATTAGCCCATGCTGTTCGCAGCAACACGTTTAGATGGAGTTTGGATAAGTATTCCAATACTGAGTGACGTATAGAAACCTCTTTTTTCAATAGTTTCGTGCTCTATCGGTTTACAGAAGATCCAAAAAGTCACAGACTGGTGGCACGATGGCATACATTTACCTTCTCTCGAACACTCTAATATTAATTGTGTTGGCTGATCATGTGACTTGTGCCCCAAGCTTCCCTGTCAGCGACTACCTGCCGAGAATTATTTATCTCCGATTGTTTGGACACGTGATATGCAAATAATCACATTTGACTCCCTCTAGTTGACATGACGTTGATGCATGGAGTGTTTTTATATCAGACAACTCTATTCACAGCGCTATAACTTATCTTTCTACACACCAAAAAACGCCATTGATTGATTTGGCTACTTGTACGTATCTTATAGGCTAGTAATAGTATACACTGGAATGTCCAAAGTAAAATTGCAACACTGTGAAACAGCATCAGGAGGTCACTAGTATGTTAGATGGAGTTTGACGGCCCAATTTCTAACCAAGGTCAGGGAACAGTCTCCCAAAACTTATTTTGAAGCAACAGCTAAATCTCACAATTTTCTTTATGTTCCTCTTCAAATTACCTTCATAATATTTTATTACTTAACTACTTCAAGGTAAACCAAGCAGTTACATCTAGTAAATTCTCACCTGAGGAGAAAAAAATGTCACATGAATCTCAAAACCAATCATAAAACAGGACGATCTACTACACTACTTCAAGTTGGGATAACTATTCTTACCCTTGAAGTAGAACCTGACACGGAATTGTTTTTCCAATTGTGTTCACTAGCTTGCCTTTCCCTCACTAGGCTAACGTGCGTTTCATCAAGCTTACAACTCTTCAAAAATTTAGTAGGATACATTTTAGTCAAAATAAGCAATAATATTTCATTGCACATAGGCTAGATACAAACTTGATAAGATTTTCGTTTTATCATGAACGTGGGTTGTACATTTTTCAAGTTAGTTGTATATCCCATCGCCCATTGTCCACGTGATCATCGTACGGGATATTCTGCCCTAATTTTTATTCTCAGGACGAATCAGTCCAAATCAGTTTCTCATATTTTTTCTTTTTTTCAGTTTTTTTTTTCATACTGAAGGTTAGGGTTATGTATATCACAGATATTTTGCTTGTGTCTGTTATTTGATACTGCGACTTCAGAGTTGCAAAAAGGGTCGAAAAGTTGTGTATCCAATTTTTAAGAAGCCGATTTCGTCCGTTGGCAAGATTTGGACTAACTCGTCTTGGGTAAAAAATACGTTGAACCGTGTTTTATGAACATCTAACATCTAATGCTGATTCTTGTTCACTTTATGAAATGACTTCGAAAAGTTGCTAATGTGCTTTGACCTATGATCTGTTGTCTCACTGTCTAATCTGTCTTCACAGCAGGTCAGAAACTCAAGTCAAAAAATTCAAAAATATATATTTAAGAGCATGAAAAATGAATTCTAACAGACCAACTCCCATCTTCACATGACATTGCTGAGCTGGGATATAAAATGTTGAAGTTTATTCCCTTAAAACTTATCGGTCTATTGCGCAATAATTTGTGACTTTCTTGTTGTACGACTCATGTAACATGCTTTGTTTCCCTTTAAAATTAAAAATGTTTTTATGACCTTGAACACTTCCTGTTTGCTTGCATACCATGTTGCACAAGGAGGGCTTAATTAATTACATAACCCCGTGACCTCATGAGAGCTAGAGTGCTATCACACCTAACTCAGTAATGTTCGGAAAACAAAGAAATACAAAGATTTTAATTTGAGTAGTACAAGAATGACATCACAAATTATTGCGCAATGTACCATTTCAATTTTAGTTAATTAACTTCAACATTTTATATCTCAGCTCAGGAATGTCCTATGAAGATGGAAATTGAACTGTTAGAATTTATTGTTCATGGTCTTTAATATATATCTTTGAATTTTTTGACTCGAGGTACACTTTTAAAGCTGTATAACTACGATCACTTATGATGCCACGCACTGTGATACGGCTCGCAACTGTTTATTGTGTACAACGCGTGAGAGTTATATTAACCTATCGAAAAATGTCGCACTAAAAAATTAAAAGATTTTTCAACTTGTATATTGCCAGTAGAAATTAGAGAGTATAGATTACAAGATGAAGTTATATGGAATGGAAACAGACTGAAATGTTACTCTATACATAGTGACAATCAGTGACGTAACTACAGGGAGCAAGGGCCACCGTCCTAGCTTCCTGCTATGAGAGAAGAAAAACAAATGAAAATTTGTCATTTGTGACACCAACTAACTATACAGTGCTTGCAGCGTACCCCCGGATGAAAATTAAATCTCTGGAGAGGTTTATTAATTTTTCGGTTAATCCAACAGAACTAACCTAACTTAATTGGTGGGGGATTCCCTCTGTTGCACCCCTCCCCCTCGTAGCACCGCCACTGCTTATCAAGATGGAAATATGGATTTTACAGGCCCGTACGTAGCCAGAGTAATTAATGGTGGGAAACAGATCACCCATCCCTGGCCTGGGGTGGGCAATGGAGCCGGCGGAGTCCTCTAGGGTTTCTTCAATTTTGTCTTCTTCACACTAGTCACATGCTTGGGGTGCAAAATTGTTCCACTTTGAAAGATTACATCATAATTGTTTAATTTAGGAAGTTTATCTGGGTGATTTTCTTTTTTATCGGTAAGTGCAAACATTTTTATTGGAAAATTTGGGGATCCTCGTGCCCTCGAGACTTGACGTGCCTGACAGTAAGTAGTTAGTTTTCTCTCCCAGAGGAAAAACAATTCACTATATCCAGTGCTCCAATGATTTGCTGTGTATGTCACATCAACCAGTCAACTCTTTAGCATCGTAATTATATATGAACAAATAACGATCTATCTCTGC
Organism: Holothuria scabra; assembly: GCA_037179385.1. Classification (NCBI taxonomy): domain Eukaryota; kingdom Metazoa; phylum Echinodermata; class Holothuroidea; order Aspidochirotida; family Holothuriidae; genus Holothuria; species Holothuria scabra. The sequence continues at coordinate 2,592,544 of CM074185.1, forward strand.
CTTGTATCACAACAAATACATACTTACGTAACGCATGAAATGTTTACAAGGTGATTAATCCTAACCTTTTATGATAATAAATCTATTTATCAGGATGTGATTACGTTTTTATGATTTACTTTGTTGTGTCAGGAAGTGTACCGCAAGAGAAGTCATCTATTACAAAGACAAGAAGTGTCAAATGTCAAAATCGATTGGCGTTGGCATAATTACAACTGACTCTCTACATGGTGAGGTTAAAGCTTAGGCCTATCTAAAGTATGGAGTTTTAAAGGCGCTTTTTGTAGTCTGCAGAAATTTCCCCATTGGTACAGCTCTCTGATTGACAGTAAATAAACTGCAGAGCTACTGTAGCTCATATTAAACGGCATACAGGCCTACTGAGCGTGTTTTGCTTACGCATGGGTCTTGTATACTCATCCTTAAAGGGACAATCCTCTCACCCCAAACTACACTTCTAGTATAGAGTAACAGAAACTCTCAATTGGCTCAGCTTTTTGATTGACTGCTTATTCAAACAATGCAGAGTACCAAAACTTACATTACACAGCATGAACTGTTCTGAGAGTGTTTTGATCATACACATTGAGCTTTCTATGTTCACCCTGAAGCAATAAAATGAGATTGTGTCTGGATGAGAGTGAATTTCAGACAATTGTGGGAGGAAGGTTAGGAGAATTGGTACTGTTTGGGATGAGAAAATTGGGCCTTTAAGCAATAAACTGAAATTATGTCTGGTCTATAAGGTTGAGATTTAGAAAGTTGGGGGAGGGGCTTAAGTAAGGAGGTTGGGAGAATTGGAGCTGCCTGGTGTAAAGAATTAGGCCTTTACAGACATTAGATGTTACAAAATGAATCTCATTCATCCACAACTCCCATTGCAGTGGCGTAAGCAGGATTTTTCTGAAGGGGAGGTATACAACATGGTGAGTGATCACCGTCAAATGGGAACGGTGTAAGGTCCGAAATGTTTTGAAAAATTGGGTGTTTTTACATGTAATATGGTGGTACGTATGTCATTTTTTAAAGCAAAATTTGTTACAAAATATTCCTAATTTAGGAACTAATATAACAGGGTATCAGTGATCGCCGGCCTGAGGGAAACTTGAAATTTTTTGGAAAAATTGGGTGTCCTTACATGCAATTTGGTGCCACATGGGCCTATGCTACATCTGTTGACGTAAAATTTGGAGTGTACAAAATTTGCGTATATTAAGGAACTCAAAATGCAATTAGTGTCAGTGAGGGGGCCATGGAGAGATATTCCTTCCCCTTTGAAAACTTTTAAGAAATTAGGCACCCTTGCATGCAATCTTGTGTCACATGTGCTACATTTGAAAGTAAAATTTGTGTAACTATTACGTTTTTTATGAAAAGGAATTGACGTCCGTAAAGGAGGATCGCCCAGTGCCCCCTGCCTACTACACCTACTCCCTCTGCCAACTCCACCTACTCCAGTGTCCCATTGTTATTGCTTGTTCCATTGTTAAGTTACTGAATAAGCCGTTGGGATCTATTCACTTCAATCAGAACAGCCGATTGCGCAATAATTTGTGACATTCTTGTTTCACAATTAACCCACATACCTGCTTTGCTTTCTTTTGAATTAAAACTTTACATTGAATGCTTTATTTTTTCTCCATTTGCAAGCTTTGTACCGGAGTTTTGTTGGCAACTACCACTACTTGTACTAAGTGATAAAGTCAAGTCAACTTAGAGCTTACACCTGTAAGAATGCGATCACATGTTGCCACAAGATGCAGTTACCGTAGCTTTCAAAGAAATAAAGACTGGTGTTCGTTATTACGAAGCAGAATTAAGGTGCTTTCCCACCCGGTGAAAGCCTTGCTACGCCGCTGATAACATTAAACTCTAATTTATTGAAATTGTCAATCTATGGGAAATGTTCGTCATAATGAATGAATGAATGAATGAATGAATGAATGAATGAATGAATGAATGAATTGCTTAATTAATTAATTAATTAATAAAACGATTTATTTCCAGCGAAGTATCAAATATAAACAGTACAAATCATACAGGTAAAGGAGAAAACAGAAGTTTCATACTTATAAATTGTTTCCCCTCTCTCTTTATAAGATTTATCCCTTTAAGTTTAAAGTTTAAGCAGAAGTGGGCCTTAACTAGTAAAATTTCCACCAAGGTAACTTATCACAAGATGCAGTAGCTTTCAAAGAACGAAGAAAAACAAAGACTGTAATTTGAGTAGTAACGAGACCAAGGATTGTTGCATATTGTACTTTTTTAAACTGAGTGGATCCACTTAAAAATGTTTATCTCATATCAGGAAGGTTTGTGAAGAAGGGATGTTAACCGTTTTTCTTTTGAATTTTTTTTTTTTTTTTTTTGAATTTTCAGACTTAGATACACTTCAAGTTTTTGGTCTTAACACGGAGCTGTTACGGACAGCTCTTACGTAACATCTCCCTGGTCTTAACAAGCCCTATATTCGGATTAACTTTGTGTTGTTGTATCGGTTGTTTGCACAATAACGCAATCTCTGTTGTCAAGTGGACGAATTATAATGTCTTCCTATAAGAGAATAGTCGTGCCATCAACAGGGTACTATAGCGCCGTCCGAAAAATTCCATTATCGCCGTGAAATTTTAATACGTCTTAAAATCTATGATGCTTGATTTTGCGGTTACAACGGGAGATTTTCTGATAAGAATCCACAATTTCCGATTTCCCCTCTAAAATACTCAAATATCCAAAATTTCCTTCAATAAAAATTGAAGTTGTAACTTTCTCAGTTAAGGCTTAATTTTTTAACATTTTTGCCAATAAAAACTGCATTTTTTGGGGTGAGCAGCGAACTTAGTTTGAATTTGACAACCCGTCGCCTTTGTCGCAGTTTCCGACGAGTTGCTGACACAGTACCTTCAGCTGACGTACTAAAAAATATAATGCAAGAACGAAAGGTAAAGTTCGGATCCCCTTCTACAACTCCTTTCCCTCCCTCCATTCTTGGTGATGATTAATCAACTTTAATTCACCAAAGCGTCTACTGGTTTATGTTCATGATATATGTTCTCCCCAAACTTTGATACCTTATTACACACTACGTTATGTATACATTACAATAATACTCTGAATACACCATTTATTATCCCCAGTCGCTTTCCAGATTGAATGGTTAAAGGTCTCATCTTTTCACCCGAGACAGTTCTAATTCTGCTAGCCTAATTACTTAAGCCCCTGCTTTATAGCTATCTTAAACCCATCATCAACCAGACATACGAAGCTCTATTTAAGACATGGTAAATATTTTTTATTATGTACGTACGTAATAGTTATCACGTAAGTATGTAGTATTATTACGTACGTACGTAGTATTACTGCGCACGTACGTGACAATACTACGTACGTGGGTAATATTTTTTACCACGTCCTAAATAGAGCTTCGTACAGACACAATCTCAGTTTAGCTATTGTTTCAGGGTGTGTATACAAGACCTCAATATGTAATCAAAATACTCTCAGTAGAATACATGCTGTGTAATATGAGTGAAGTGCTCTGAAATTTTTAACATGCTGTCAATCAAAGAGCTGAGCCAATTGAGAATTCCTGTGGACTACTACAAAAATGGTAGTTTGCGTTGAGAGCTGACTGCTTTTAAGTTGCCAAGCGCCCTCACATATTTATAGACCGTAACTTCTTAAAGAATTATTCAACTAACTAAGAAACTAAAAAAGTGATTCGACATGCAATCAAAAGCCTTCGTAACAAATTGATCACTAATTTACGGTAACATCAAATCTTTAAAGTGTAGACACTGCGGTGTGTTTCAAGTAAGGTTGGGTCGGAGGGTTGACGCTCGAGCTGCAACTTATCTACAATGGACTAAGCGGCGACGTTTTTTACACCAGTTTTTACACCACTACTTTGAAGTTCGGTAATTCGTTGAAGCATGGAATTGTGGGACCGGCACATCGTGGGATACAAAAGCTGAGCTTAGCACATAGTCATGGCGTTTCCTTGTTTTCAAGCAGTACGTGCATACAACACTAAGCATAAATCTGAATTGCCAACCCGAACGAAAATAGGGACTCAACCCTACCGGTCCCTACAGCATAATAAAATTGATGTATAAAAACCAAAAAGGCAATCTATAGACACATTTCACAACACTAAACCACACTTGAGTTCCCTCATTATGTGGATGCATGGATTAAAAAAGAGTGATTTCACTAAAATGTTCACGTTCATTCAAATTTTGGAATATCGTATAGCATATAGGTGTGGGACTGGTTTGTTTATCTCGACGATTTGGAGGATGTGCTCATGTGCATTGCTACCAAAATGAATTACCGAAATCGCTTATTTTGAGTAACATTTCCCTCCATCATTTGAAATCTTTCCTTATAAGTAGTTACCATTAGCAAATATTTAGTTATTAGTCTTAAATCTCTTTACTCTGTCAAGTTTTTTCTCTTTTCTTTTTGTCATCATTTTGTCTATGTTTGTATGGTCACTAGCCTTGATAAACTGTATTGTTTTTCTAAAGTCCATCATATGTACTTTGTTTTTAGTATTTGTTAAATGATACCTCTGTTGATGATTGTTGTACATATGAGAAATAAATTGAATTGAATCAACCTCTTAAACTTATTCACACTCTTAAAAAAATGGGCAAAATTTGCCCAACTTTTTGACCAACACTGGGCATCTATTCAACAACCTAAACAGTTGGGCAAAACTTTAACCAACCAAATTTGGTAAAGTTTGAACCTAACTGTTGGGCAGGAAACTACCCAACTGTTTGGTAAATGAGCATTTAAAACATACCCACTTGTTGGGCACGTCTTTTATTAAGATGTTGGGCAAATGCATTCACCAACCGTTGGTTAAACGTTAATCATCTTTTCCATAACCGTGGGTGCTTTTTCAACATCAGTTGGGCATATTCTTTAACCAACTGTTGGGCTAATCCCTAGTGCATTGCCCTAGTAAATGTGGCCATTTATAAATCAGGCTCAGATTATCCGATAATAAGGCATCATGAAGACTTGAAGATTGTGTTGAAATAAATATGAGCACATGGCAAGGAGAGAAGTATCCAATGATAGAATCAAACGATTAGGAAACCGTGATGCTGCCATAGTAAGCCAAAGGATGTAGGCTAGCCTAGTCTGTAGGCTAATCAAACTCACATTGACACATTACAGAACCCAAACATAGTGTTAGGCTATGTTAGCCTAGCCTGGATGAGCAGGCGAACGTTTCGGCCATGGCTCAGTGGCAGCACCAGTTTCTTCCTAAATCGTGTTGATTATATCTTCGATATCAACATTAAATACTCCACACAACTCCTTGTACTCGTATTTAGCCTCAGACACACTCAAGAACCCTCCAAGCTCCATTCCTCAAGGTAATCTGAGACATTAATCAGCGAGATAGTTGTCGTTCGATGAGCTGCTAATGACTTTGAACTACTGAGAAATACGTACGTGTACGCCTGTTCTTAACTTTCACATGTTCGTTGTGTGCAATGCTTTTATCACATTTACGTATGCGGAACGCGCAAAGTTTATTGCCCAACCAGTGAGCAAACATTATGCTAATTAGCAATTAATTACCCAACAAGTAGATAGACCAAATATATGCCCAACCGTTGAGTGTAAGCTTGTTAACAGTTTGCCCAATGATTGGATAGTGGAATAAACGTGAATCGAAGAAACGTTTTTACCATTATATGAGCAAAGTTTGACCAACATTTAACCAAAGCGTTTTACCCAACGAAAATATTGCCCAGTGTTTTAAGAGTGCAGGTGTGTCGGAATTCGTCTTTATTTCTCTATTTTGTTTTTATTATGAAGTTGGAAATATTTATACGACTGTGTCATCCACAGGACATCTTAAACAATACGTCTACCGGTACATGTATTTTTAAACCTAAACAAGATTACTGCTTTCATTTTACATTTTCTTGAAGTAATGCTTTTGTCTTTCTTTCTTGGGTTTTCTTCATTTTTTAAATTTTTGAAAAAGCTAACAGAACAAGGATGTGATATTCCATACGGGAAATAATCAAAATTCAATACCACACTATACAACGCCCCTTACAAAAATTCCCAGTACATTTCTTGTAGGAATCCTGTAGGAAAAACACATTTCCTATAGGAAGTAAGCCATTTCCAGTAGGAATTTTAAGATTCCTACAAGAATTTCAATTTTCCTATGTAGGAATTTGCTATTTCCTACATAGGAAAGACCATTTCCTGTAGGAATTGTCGAATTCTTACAGGAATTTCAACTTTCCTACGTAGGAATTGGAGAGTCTATTCCTAATACACTGACCATTGCATTCATTGGCACATGGAAGGAAGTCCATTGTCATTGGTCAGTAAAGCCTACCGAGTCACAACAAAGAGCTTTTCATATCTGTCCTTTGTATGTGTTTTGGGCTGTGTAAAGCTATGGACTTGACCATATGTTGTAGTATAGCAGCACAGTGTATTGCTTCAGTGCAGTAACAGGCTTCAGGGCTTCAAGGAGCAAATAATGTTAAGTGGTTCTAGCAATGTTCAGAATATAACTGTTGCTTACATGGTGGACACTCATGGATAATCTGAGAAACATATTTGCTTAGGACTATGCAGGACAGATATATCCATGCACGAGTTCATGCAGGTCATGGCATATTCAGATTCTTGATATTGGACATTTCTTTTGGATAAGAAGCTGGGATAACTGCAGTTATCTGGACATATCAACGAGTGAATAACCTGGTTGTAGCTTATTTTAAACTGCATTGCTCTGTCTGAAAAGGCCATAACAAACACAGGGAACTTGTTCTTTTTTTCCTTCTATTTCAAGGTTTTGGAGATAATTTAGCCATCTTCCTTTTAATCGGAGCAAAGGCATTGAGCGCAGCAATTAATGATGGAGTTCTGGATATTCATTTATCATCCTCTCATAAAGCCTATACCACATATTTCCATGGAGGATTGTTGACCTGTTTCAGTAATTGGAAAATGCATTCAACTATGGGCATGGCACTATCGCCTATGCACAAGTCCCCAGCAATCAGCACCATGATGCTCATAGCCTCAAATGTTTATTTATGAACAGAGATGCAAAAGACACCCCACAATATAAATGGAATGACCCATGTGGGAAGTGATTTCCTACGTAGGAAAGCCATTTCCTATGTGGGAAGCATTTCTTACAGGAAATTTAATTTCCTACAGGAAGATGCCCAAAATCCTATACATTTCCTACATACCAATTTCCTGTAGGAAATCATGTGGGGAATTTTTGTAAGGGGCGTCTAAAAACTATAGGCACTAACTGCAACTTGCAAGACAAACCTCTTTCTTTTTGTTCAGTCTGTTGCTCATTACGTACTCTATTACGTACTCTATGTCCAGTCGGATGCATACTTCTGTCCAGTTCTGGTTCCGTACTTTAGATATTGCTATGCTGGTTAACTATGCCTAACAGTCTCATACCTCACCCGAAAACACAACTCTCCCTTGCTCGACTCAAGTGAGACTTGATAAAACAAGAATACAAATGTATATTCATTACACCTCTTCTTAGAAATCTAAGTCAAGGCTGACCGACATTCCCTTTTTGCATCGATTTTGATCTTAAGGTGATGACTTGTATATCGTCGCTACCTCTAAGACATTTGACCAATTTGTACTCAACAAAGGTCTTTGAAATGAATGGATGAATCATAGAGCATGATAAAAGGAAATAGAGGGCGGACTCCCCTATCCTATTTTTTCTCTTTTACTGGAAGGCGAGCCCACCGGCTCACCCATTTTAAAATCGATTTTTACAATATATACACAATTAAACAATACATCAAGATCACTGCACAAATGAAGAAAACTTAACCCAGTCAAAACACCACGTGAGGTGTGTCCAACTTAAAAACGAAAGGAAAGTAGAAACCCTACTACCTTCAACATTGCTTGTCAATATATACTCATAACTACAATCTTCATGTGGTGTGAGGATTACGGAAATTTCACCTTGGTCGAATAGTACCCCAAAATTTTGAAGTTTATGAATCTTCTTAAAACAATGGTAAATCAGGTTGAGTTTCTTTTCAGGCTATTGTGAAAGCACAATGGAATATCAATATTAACAATGGCTGTTGTCGCTTTTTAGAATAGTGATTCTAGTATTCCAGATTCCCCTATCCTATAATACCTCTCCTTCACACTCCCTCCGTTCGTGTGAAGTTTCGGTAGAATCCCAATCAAACTTCAATTTAGGTTTCGTTTAATTTTAGGATTATCCTGCTCTATGGGATGAAACCAGTTAAGGCTATGCGAATGAAAGGACGCTATTCTTCCTAACAAAAATAAGTCAGTTGAATAAAGCACTCGATGCAACTCGTGTCTTTGTGTAAAAATAAAAAGGCCTGCCTGAGGTAGAGGGCCACTTGTTTAATTTTTTATATCGGAATATATTTAATGAGAAATGAAAAGCCTAAGAAATTTTTTAAGATGTTGTTGTTCTTGATATGGAATTCTGAAAGTGCCATAAGATTCCACTTTTTGACCTTTAAAGGGCCAAACCTCTCACTCCAAACTACAGTTTTAGAACGGGGTGCCCAAATTCTCAATTGGCTCAGCTCTTTGATTGGCAGCTGATTCAAACAATGCAGAGTACCAAAGCAGGGGCGTAGCCAGGATTTTCTTGTGGGGGGGGGGGGCAAAGTCGACTCACCGTTTCCAATCTTGACCTACAGGACTGTCTAAGCGGAGCGCCACCATCAATTGGCGCGGAGCGTACAAGAAAATTTTTGGTTTTAGAAACCCCTCAGATGGCAGGAAACGGCACTTCCCTAGTGTATTATGCTGCATGTTCCCAGCCTAGAAATATGGATCTCATTTCTGAAATTTCTCAATTAATGCAAAAAAAATCAATCTATGAAAACTGTTAATACATGTTTCTACGCGGAGCTCTACGATAGATTGGCGCGGAGCCTACCAGGTAATTTTTGGCTTTACAAACCCTTCAGATGGCCGAAAACGGCACTTCCCGAGTGTTCTAAGCAACGATATGTTCAGCCCGACTTCGAAATTCTCCCCGCTTCTTAATTGGAGCACTTGACAAATATTGAGGGGCTGAAAATACCTTTAGCCCCCACTTTTTCATTTTTCATCGCCGCCACTGGGGTGCGACATTTTCTTGAGGGAGCGAAGCGCCCAAGTGAGGAGCAGAGCGACCGAACGGGGAGAGGGCGTGGTTCTCCCCCTCCTACCCCATTTTGCAATTTTACATCAAAATTGAGCGATCTGGTGAACACCTGAGCTGGAATTTTCGGACATTTTCAATCTTGTATCAATGTTTTCCTCGCGGGTTAGTGTGTGGCTGTAGGAGGGTTACTGTACGAGTCAATGGGGCAATAGGGAATTGTGTTGCACTGAAACAAAACAGCTAATCATAAGGCTTACATTGGCTAAACCAGCGGAATTGACATTTTGCCCTGCAGAAAAACGCCAAAACTCCATTTAAATAAAAAAAAAATAAAAAAAAATTAGGTCTGGGCGAGAGTAAGTGCGAAACTCCTGAACCCCCTGGCTACGGGCCTGTCTCCCTGGGTGTCCCCCTCCCCTTTTGGAATTTTTTGCTGTCTCGAAGAGCTTAGATGCAATATGGTGCTATATTTTGTTCTTTTTATACTAGATTCCAGTGTTCTCCGCAGGGGGCTTTAGAGGGGCGACACGCCCTCCTAGTGAAATTGGCCACCCCTCCAAAATAGTTGCCGCTCTCCAAAAAATACAGCTTCATTGCTTCATTACACATATACAAAACATAACTGGAAAAATGTGACTTCCCTCCAGGCTTGGCGTCAGGATTTGCCCGACGAAGGGCCACTCTCCGAACGGGGGAGGGGTAGGGTGCGTAGCGACCCCAAGCCCCGACAGCCAGGATGCCGTCGATGTGTTGGTGAGGGAGATTTGAAGAAAACCTGTGCGCTCTACCTGCCATTGCGAGTCATATACGACATAAAATTTGTATATGCTGGAGGAAGATATTTCCGCACTGATTTAAAAGTGGAAAAGCAGGCGAACATTTTGGGGTTAGCCTACACTAAAAAGAATCTGTACTTATATAGCTAGGTCAATTGTCGCGGTATTTGGGCTCTATCGGGCACAACTTATTTTGTGCTTCCCTCTTCGAGTCCGTATACTGACACATAGATTATTAACTAAGTTTAGCGAAATGAGATGAAATTGCCGACATGTACATCAATCCATTATTAATTTACTTGAAAAGATGGGAAGGGTTTGTACTTTATTAGCTCTAGGTAACGGAACTGAGGAAGAGTATGCAAAGCGTACCGAAAATTTTGGGTTTTATCGATCGCAGAAATAACTCTTTTGAGAGCCAAAATAACTAAACCGACCGTGGGAAGGCGACAGATTATTCCCGACAGGGGGCGGGCAATGCCAGCGACCACAAGTTCCGACAGCCCCTATGTCGAGGGGGTGGTGAGAAGGGGATATGAAGGAGCCCAACTATCCCATGTCATTGCAGCCTGGACACATTTTGCACAATATCACTTAATATTTTTAAAGCCGAGTTGCTCACTGATAGTGTTCTTTTAAGTCTGAATCGTGAAATTGCAACTTCTTCTTCTTCTTCTTCTTCTTCTTCTTCTTCTTCTTCTTCTTCTTCTTCTTCTTCTTCTTCTTCTTCTTCTTCTTCTTCTTCTTCTTCTTCTTCTTCTTCTTCTTCTTCTTCTTCTTCTTCTTCTTCTTCTTCTTCTTCTTCTTCTTCTTCTTCTTCTTCTTCTTCTTCTTCTTCTTCTTCTTCTTCTTCTTCTTCTTCTTCTTCTTCTTCTTCTTCTTCTTCTTCTTCTTCTTCTTCTTCTTCTTCTTCTTCTTCTTCTTCTTCTTCTTCTTCTTCTTCTTCTTCTTCTTCTTCTTCTTCTTCTTCTTCTTCTTCTTCTTCTTCTTCTTCTTCTTCTTCTTCTTCTTCTTCTTCTTCTTCTTCTTCTTCTTCTTCTTCTTCTTCTTCTTCTTCTTCTTCTTCTTCTTCTTCTTCTTCTTCTTCTTCTTCTTCTTCTTCTTCTTCTTCTTCTTCTTCTTCTTCTTCTTCTTCTTCTTCTTCTTCTTCTTCTTCTTCTTCTTCTTCTTCTTCTTCTTCTTCTTCTTCTTCTTCTTCTTCTTCTTCTTCTTCTTCTTCTTCTTCTTCTTCTTCTTCTTCTTCTTCTTCTTCTTCTTCTTCTTCTTCTTCTTCTTCTTCTTCTTCTTCTTCTTCTTCTTCTTCTTCTTCTTCTTCTTCTTCTTCTTCTTCTTCTTCTTCTTCTTCTTCTTCTTCTTCTTCTTCTTCTTCTTCTTCTTCTTCTTCTTCTTCTTCTTCTTCTTCTTCTTCTTCTTCTTCTTCTTCTTCTTCTTCTTCTTCTTCTTCAAGTAGTATGCAACGGAAATGAAAACATACTTTTTTGTTTTTTCCTCTATTAAAAATCTTCGTTGTATTCAATTGCAAAGATCGATTGGACAGATGAAATTTTCTACGTTACTGCCCAGATTCCAGATAGTGATTTTATTTTCAACGTATTTGCAAATACGGCACGTTTCAAGATGGCGCCAAATAATTTTTCAGTCAGACTTTTTGGGAGACATTCCCGCAATGCTGTTTATCAATCATTATGTGTAACTGAAACGGCCTGGCCGATTTTCATTACCGTTGTTAGAATTCGGCCGCCGGGACAGGCCATGGCAGACCATTGGGCACTGCATGCACATGAACAATCTCTCATCCGTTTTGTAAGGAACATTCGGAATTGTGAGTTTCTTTGAAGAATGTGGTCTTCCACATTTTTCTTAAGCAAAATCAAGACGATCGTCCGGGTGACTGTAGTTTATCAGACCGGCAACTTTTATCAGTTTATCGTGGGCATGTAGATGAAGACTCACCACGAAATTGGATTCTCTCAACAACATGGGGGGGGGGGCAGCTTTCCTGACGGGGACATGACCTTGCGGATTGAAGATGAGATGAGGGATAGCAGAGCTAGTAAGAAGTGATCAAAGCAGATTCAGATATGCGTGGCGTTACTAAAGAAAAAAATAGTTCATATAGAAAAAGAAGAAAACAGCAAAAAAAAAAAAAAAAATCATGATCATCCATCCAGTTACTTTAGTCCTTTTCGTTCAATTTTAGGCTTCCTCGAAGGAAATTGCTGTCCCTCCCCGACGGGGGAGGTGATAGGACAAGGCACATGGAATGAGGTGTAACGGAGCTAAGAAAAAGTGATTGAAAATCGATTACGATATGTATTAAAATAGCATTTCAAAACAAAAAATATGTTCAAGATCTCCCATCCAATTAATTCGGTCCTTGTAACTTTTTTTATTATTTTAATTTTTTCACCATTTTAGGCCTCCCCGACGAAACCGCCGTCCTTCTCCGACGGGGCCAGCGTTCCCCGAAGGGCGGGGGGGGGGGGCATGCCTCCCCCGTTGGCGCCTTTCGTAAATGAATCCCTCCTTTCTTTCGCTGTTTTTATTTTTTCCTTTCCTTGTTTTTAGATTGATTCTCTTCGATTTTGTCGTCAGCGAATCGGGTGTATCCCAATGTATGTAATGCCTGGTTTTCGAAACTACGGGCCACGGTGGTCGGCCGGGTCGCCATAGGGTTGTCTGATCTAGAACAACAATTTTGTGTGTTTAGGTGAGATGAGCAATAGCTGGCCATTTATGATGGGTAAAATCATTCACAGTCGGGAGTCCATGCAAGTTATTTTCAAAACCTCACTTTCAGTTGCGGTTTGAGAAGTAATGTTGAGGTGAGTATTTTATCTCCAGCAACAAAAATAGATAGCGACTACGGCTTGTGTTAGTTTGTTAGTTTGGAAAATGCTATTTCCGGCCATCTGAGGGGTCCCATATTTTGAAATTCCGCGCCAAAGGATGGTGGCGTCCCGCTAAGATAGTACTTCTAAATGGCAGAATACGTTTTGGGGCAAGAAAATCCAAAACTGAAATGCCCTCGTACTGCTTTGCCGATTACTGATGCTCTTTAACTTTGACTCCTAAAAGTATGGCAAATTTAAAAGCACATTTTACTTTAAAAAGTAGCGTATACGTGGCATAAGATTGCATGTGAAGGCGCGAAATTTTCAGTTTTATCCCCATTAACCACTCATAATTCCACTTTAAATACTATTCAACAAAAATTGCAACCCCTCAGACAGCTGGAAATGGCATGTCTCGGACTTGTAAGTAGTAGCTAAGTTTTTCGATTTTTCTATCAAGTGTACAAGGGACGTATTGCGGCGCGTTCAGTTATATGTAGATATGGAGCTTGTATTACAAAAAGCTTTGTATTGGTTTCGTGTAAGGAAATTTAAAGAGTTTGGGATTTCTGAAGATTCTGCACTTCCTAGTATTGTGGCAAATCTGAGAATGATTGCTTTTTCTAGAGTCCTCCTGACTCCCTGACAAAAAAGCGGTTCTGCGAAACCAAATTTCACGACGGCTGAATCGTTGTTGCTTCAAAATGTTATGTAAGGCCACGAACTAACTAACACTCCCCGATGACATTTCAAAAGTTTCCTACTTTGTTGTCCTTTTTGGACAAAACATTTCAAAATCAAGAGCTCTCATGGAAGAAAATTTGGAATTCTATGAAAGACAGTTCACAAAAATAGCAATACAGTTGCCTGTGCTTCTTGGTGACGTGGTGTCACATATGGTAAATATCCGATTTTGCCATTTCCATAGTTCGAAAAAATTTACTAAACTGAGTTATGAGCGAGAACTAATTGCATTTCACATTGGATTCTGCGGCGTACGAAGCGCTACGAAAATTTTGCATTTTGGGGGAAGCACAGAAAAGAAAACAGGGGTTTTCTGACCCGGGAAGTGGTGACGGAAGCATGCTTCAGCCCCCTCATTTTCGGGGCTGTCCTCCCCAGTCCCCCGCTTCCTACGCCTACATTTCAGATAAAATACCCTTAGCACAATCTCGTCAGGAACTGTTCTCAGTACCAATTATGTGCCCATTTAAGCATTTGAAAATGACCATGAAGGTTGACATTTGATAGCAATTTATCTCAGAATAAGCTGAAAAGGGATGTAGCCCTTTAAGTGCACTTTAAGTAAATTGATCAGTTCCCTTTATGCCAGCACCAATTTCAGGATTTGTTGTAAGTTGTTATTTGATCCCTCCTTAAAGGCAGTCATTCGTCACCTTAAACTACAGTTTCAGTATACATATATCAAAACTCTCGATTGGTACGGCTCTTTGATTGGCATCACATTCAAACAATGCATCATAGCTAAATTACACAGCATGAGCACTGAGAGTGTCTTGATTACACATTATGGACTTGTATGGCCACTGGGACAAGCCTTGAAGCAATACACAAGAATTGTGTTTGGGTGAAGATGAGTTTTAGATAAATGTGGGAGGGGCTAGAAGTAAGTAGGTTGGGAGAATTGGAACTGTTGGGGATGATGAAAATATGCTTTTAAAGGTTAATATTCTGTAATGTATGCCTTTCAAAGTGGAAAATCTTGCACCATTTTGCATTTAGGCTCCTTAAAAAATACAAAAAAATTCAAAGGGGTAGGGGTAGGGGACAGTCCTCCCCTAAGACCACACCACTGATACCTTTCCCAGTCCCCAGGCTCTGGATAACTCAACAGTATACTATCCACCTCTTTTAGAGAACCTTCGTACGTCAATGCGTGTGGCCTGCTTAAAGCAATTCAGAGACGTATAATTTGGACGGATCTGAAGCAATTACTGGCTTAGCGCCACCACTTTATAATCGGATGTGACCGCAAAACAAGGAGATGTATATGGTACGTGCTCAGCTAGCTAGCTAGTAATTCTGCACTCGTTATATTGATATTATATGGGTGCTGAGTGCTAGTGTGTTGTTAGTATCTTGAAGTTTCTTACGCAAACTTTCTTACAGTTCCTGTGGTTATTTCGGTAAATCTTTACCAGGTTTCATTTGATCCCCGTTAACATTAGTAATATCATGGAAATGTCATCGAAAGTGGTATTACTTCTTTCCTAGTGTCTTATATCTCTATTATCAGCACAGCACGTCCTTTTGAACGCAAGTTATCCAAGTCGAACTCTCATGTCCTAACGTTACCGTTTCCAAAATGCTATGTAACAACATTAACAGTTAAGCCTAACGTTAGCCTCGGCTAGGCCTTGCCTAGCCTAGCCAAGTCCTACCTATTCTATGAGATTAAGAAAACTTTCACTACACAGTCTTTATCGCACTGAATGCCTAGGCTAGGCCTGTAGGCCAAGCCTATATCATATCATTATCGGTATCAGTGATCATATCAGTCCGCGCATCACACTCAAGAAGCTATTGTTTCTGTGTAGCCTAGGACTAACTGTTAGGCGTAAGTGTGCATTAAGCATAACGTTAGGCCTAGTAACAGTTAGTATAGTGGTGGGACAATGAACCAAGCTTGTAATTTTTGCTTTTCTGATAGGCTAGGCTATACAGAGTGAGATAAATCCTTTCCTGTTTGCAATTTCCAAATGTGTAGCAACTAACCGATTGATATATTCCTAGGCTACCAACAATTCCTAGTGGAACTGGAACGTGGTAAAAATTAGATCGGGTTCAATAATGTACATAACACTGACTAGACATTCAAAACCATTTATTGCCCTGATCCTTCATTCATTCTTTTATTTCTTCCCTTCAACCAACTCATACTGTACCTCAAAACAACATAGGCTATGATATATAGGGCCAAGGCTATGTGACATTTATTCTAACGTTAATGCAAATCTAAATCAGACTAAAAGACAAAGGCATAACTACATGCCAGGTTTATTCTACAGGTGACCGACAGAGAAGACAAAACTAGATCAGGAAACCACGAACAACTTTTACCTCTTAGTCTTACATTACTCCCCCTCTTTGACAAGAAATGTCCTCATTACTTATGTGTAAGGATAACTAGGCCTAGGCCATAATAAGTCTTTTATTTCAGAGTACTATTAAGAAACAAGCCGAAAGTAATGCATTTGATGGAATTTCAATTTTCACTTACTTGTCAGGTAAAACATTTATATATGTTGCTAAATAACTAAAACTAGACATTTCACTAATGGTATAATGTGGTACATGAAACTGCTGGGTATGGTCTGCCATTAGTATTTTCCTACCTTTAGACCATTTTGGTTGATCATTGAATTGTACATTATACCTGCCATAATAATCTACATTTTGCACTTGTTAAAATCCAGGTGCATCATTGCTTTGATATTTGATACAAAAAATAGTGTTCTTTAAAAATCATTTATGTTTTACTGATTACTTGACGCTAAATCCTAGGCCTAATTCATATAAGAAGAAAGTGCATGTAAAAAGTGTTTATTGCACATAAGTTACATACACCATATACGAAATTCACATAGAGGAACATTAACACTAGTTACAATTCCAGTACTTAAGATATCAAAAATGGAATGCAAAATTTTGTTAAAAACTTCCACTCTTCCAAAAATATACGGTACTCATATAAAGTCATTTCAGTGTTTGGTATATACAATCAGGTCAATGAGTCACTTCTCAGTATGGTCTCTGTTCATGCTTGACTTTGCTTATTAGGAAAATCTTGGAAGTTTCTATTTGTATACAGAAACAATGAAATTATGAATCATCTGCATAAATTATGACAGGTTAACACCATATGCACAGTCTTCACATCCCTTTCACAGTCTTTGCTTCTGTAATAAATCTTTTGACAACTACATATCAGGGCTTCAAATTGTCACTTCCATTACAAGATTTTTCACTTCAATCTCTTACTATATAAAGTGTCACCAAATGAAAAAACATGGAAGACTGCAGGTGTGGTTTGGTATTTTCGATATATATAGAAATTGGCTGTACCAATGGCGTTGGGTGATATCTTGCTACTGAGTCGGCCTGCACGGCCTCACTTATGGGATCTAATTTTTATCCTCTCTGCGCCAATTTCACTCTTCCACGTAGGGTGTGAGTCCTCTCAAAATCTGTAAAAGACAGGTTTTCTTGTTTTGAAGAAACAGTCCCACTGTATCAACTTTACCGGCTTTCCTGAATTTTCTTACTGGAAGTTATCTACGTCAGTTATCTACGACTGCATCATCCTGAATAGGTGCATTCTAAAATTAATTGTTGCAAAATAAAAGCTTTAAAAAATATTTTTTTAGAATTTCTCCAAAATGGAAAATATTTCGCCCAACGTGGGGCTCGAACCCACGACCCTGAGATTAAGAGTCTCATGCTCTACCGACTGAGCTAGCCGGGCTTATGATATGTGGGGAAGCGACAAAATTATTTGTATAACATAACATAACATAACAGGTTGAAGGGCAAAGGAGGGCCAAGGCCCCATAAGATGCCCTGAAGACCAAGCCCTAATCAAAAGTCTAACCACCAAAGCTTGACTACAGCCCCAAACAATCAGATTCTACCACAGTCATGGAAAAACCTGTCAATGTTAACCTTAAAGCAGTGAACTGAGGGGGAGTTTACTACCCAATCTGGTAGACAATTCCACTCGTTGACAGCTCTATGGGAGAAACTAAACTTCCTAATGTCAAGCCTTGCAAAAGGCTTTTCAAGCTTTTTACAATGCCCACGCACCCGAGAATTACCTTGAACCCATAAATAACTACAAGTCAGAAGGGGATTCCTTTCACAAAGGAACTTGAAAACCTGGAGCATGTCTCCCCTAATCCTTCTCAGCTCCAAGGTGGTAAGCCCAAGATGTTTAAGCCTAGCATGATAAGGCAAATTTCTCACCTCAGGAATGAGGCGAGTGGCTCTCCTCTGAACCTGCTCTAAAACAAACTTGTCCTTTTCATAGAAGGGACTCCAAGCCTGAGCTGCATAGTCAAGATGGGGTCTTACCAACTGCTTATACAAATTAAGTACAATATCCGTACTAAAATTGATGAAATTCCTCTTGATCAATCCAAGCACTCTATTAGCCTTTACAGCAGTGGCTGCACACTGCTTTGATGACTTTAAGTCCCCAGTAATTACAACACCCAGATCTTTCTCAGAGGTGACATTACTTAAAACACAACCATTCATGTTATAATCATAGCTAAAACTTTTGGGACCAAAATGAAGGACCTTACACTTATCTGCATTAAAAGACATTTGCCAGGTCTGAGACCAAGAAAATAACCTATCTAGATCTTTCTGCAGCAGTAAGGCATCATCCAAAATGCTAATTTTCCTATAAAGCTTAGTATCATCTGCAAACTTACTTATACGAGATGTAAGAGAACTATCAATATCGTTGATGAAAATTAAGAAAAGAAGTGGGCCAAGGACAGAACCCTGTGGTACTCCACTTGTGACTTCTTTCCAAGAGGAGAAGTTACCATTGACAGCAACTCTCTGAGATCTACCATGAAGCCACGAATTTATCCAATCAGCACAATTGCCCTGAACCCCTAACCTATGCAGTTTAACCATTAGCCTACCTAATGGTACTTTATCAATGCTTTTGATCTCAGGATATTTCCTTTTGTTTCTCTTAAGAATTTGCATTGATGCTATTTAAGCAGTTTCAAAAAGTGATTTGTTTTTGATGTCAATGATAGGGTAAACCTATGCAGTCATGATAATATGTGCACAGTATGTTATACAGTGCTCTACATGTGTGTGTACATTTGTGTGTTCAGGACACCTTGCTTGTTGATAAAATGTTTCAAGGTAGGGATATCTGACAGTTCAAACTTGGTCCAAGGATGCCCCATACCAAGGGGAAGAATCCTGTAGATAATGATGAAGTTCAAAAGTCAAAGGGGGTCCCCAGGGGTCAATATTTGAGAATCTTGTCATAATTATATCTCAAGGCAGGAAAGGTGAATAGATTTAATAATTTGTGTGTGGATACATTATAGTCAGAAGGTAATCTTTATTGTCTTTGGTGGAGGTCAAAGGTCATGTGGGGTCACCAGAGGTCAAAATCTTAAAGCCTTGTTAACACAATATCTTAAGGTGTAGTGGTTAACTTGAATAACTGTTTATGTAAGATTACTTTTGTTAAAAAATACCTCTACTTTTCAAAAATTCAGCAGGGAGTTATGTAATGTGGGCCCGTTGCTTTAGACACTTCCTTTTTCTTTGTAATAAAATGTTCTGTTTGTCCCCAGGATTTGATACTGTTGGAATGTTCCATTACCTTTTCCTGTACATTGTACTGTAGATCTAGCATTGTGTTGTTGCCCTACTCTGTATGTGGATAAAGGAAACAATGTTCTTCAATATTTCCTGTGTTGGCATCAAAATTATACGTACAGTGCTGTCTAGGATATATGTTACACCGCATCGGCGTGTGAACTCCGCATCGAGGTTTTAATGCTATTCTTTGAAACCTCAATTAGCGCGTACTAATCCTCTCAAAGGCTGCCGCCCATGCTACAACAATGGCCACCGAACCGGAGGCTCCTTTTGACAGTGACAAAAGGAACACAAAACCCCTTCCTGTTGAAAGAAGTCCTGCGCTAATCCCTCCTCTCAAATTGATATTCGGTATTCCCTTCCTGTTGTATGGAAGAACACCGGTAGGCCTACACGATAACGTAACATAGGAATGCATCTGTCGCTAAATCAAATGTGGACAGAACGCTTTGGTGATGTGCGCTTGGGAGCTCCTTGGAGCTCTTTTGTGATTCGCAACCACCTTTCTCAAACACTAGTAAATTTGCGATGATTTTGAAAACGTGAGATTGTTTTCTCGTGCTTAGCTTTCCATACATTAATTTTAACTAGTGTAGCTGTTATTGTTTAATTAAATTTGAATTGACAAAAGGTTTTCCAAAATTTTCAATCGGCGTGGTACATGTCAGACAGGCATGCAGTGCATGCCGTACAAGGCGGGACGGATATTATTATCAGCCAGTGACTTCCCCTGTTAGGTCGTTTTGTCGTTAATTGTTACGCCCGCAAATAGTGTGTTAATTATATACTTAGAGCAGCAAGGATTATACTCGTACATAACTTCTGACGATTGCTCCGTATTTTTTTTTCTTTTTTTTTTTTAGTAGTATGATTCAGGACTTTCAAAGGGTTATATATTCATGGCCAACGTTTCATAAAATCCCACTCTCACTGCACACGCAACATGTCATTACCCTAATATCCCGGGAAAGAAATTATATGCAAAGCTGGTCGTGGCGATGATTGCACTGCTTTCTTCCGGGTATAGGTCAACACTGAATTGGCGAAGAGAACATATAGCCTAACACAGTGCGTACGCCATTCTGGGCATGCTTTTTCGACAAAAATACTGAGCCATGATTTTGTTGCGAAAACATGCACTTTTTTAAAAAGTACACTCATTACCATGTGTGGTATGTTTAAAAATAATCTTTCGCACACAACGACTTGGAAAATATGAACAGCCTCTTAACTTTTAAAGTAATTTAAATCCATCAAAATGGCGTCCCCCTTCTCCGCCAGTTTTGTGTTGTCAATGACGTATCAAACCTGCGTTTCAGGCTTCAGACGTACACGCGGGTATATTCAGGTGCTACATTAGGTTTGAAATAAACGATAGAAAGGAAATGGAGATAGTTTCGCGGATTGGAACAGGTCAATGGCATTTTGTGAAGGTTTGGACTTGCTGAAGTAAATCTACAGATTTTGTAAGAAAGTTGATTTATTTTTATGAAACAATGGAACGTAAGGTCAAAATCACTACACGTATTGCAGAAATATGAAAGGGCCTATTATTTCCCATTCAAGTTTCATTTTTGTTTAAAATGTTACAGAGTCGGTCGTCAAATCAGGCAATTAATAGCTTCACGGCGGCCATCCTGGTGCACCTTTTTCTCCAGACGGTAGCGATAATCTACTGTTTGAAAGTGCACGTTACTGCTCTGTCCATGTATAGGAAGTCCGTGGTTCCGACACTTCTATGTCCTGACACTTTTACATTTAACCAATTCCGGGCAGTCGAGTCTCTAAGTATGTACGGTGACTGCCTTACATACCATTACATAAATTACACCACAAACCTCGTCATGAATTGTGTTTGAAATTAAAAAATTTGTCGGTCTTGAACGAAAAAATAAAACATAGCAAAACAGTCAATTTTTCATACTAGGCTGTATATGCGAGGTTTCAATTTTAACAGTATTTCGATGCAACTTGTGAGGCATGTGAAGGCCCATTTCTAACGATCCACGACATACGAACAGACATCCTTTCATAACGTTTGTCCCCTTGTTATTTTGGTCTTCATATCTAGTGAAATACCATGTTTACGATAGAGATGTCGAAAATCCAGGGACGTCGGAAAAGGGAGGGGGTTGTGGTGTTGAAGCAAAGGCGTCAAACGTGAAGTTTTAGAAAGTTAGTAACAGATTTGTAGGAACATAAGGGTGTCGGAACATAGTGGTGTCGGAACAAATGCGTATGGGACGATAGTGAATTTCTCGGAATGTAGGGCTGTAACCAAGATGATTCACGTAATCGTGAAAGCTGGAGGGTATGAAAGTGGGGCACCAAGAGAGTAGTGCGAAGCTATTACTCCTTTGTGCATCACGAATTGCCTCCAGTAGACAAAATTTGTGCAAACAGAGACCAAAACACTGTTTAGCATCTTGAAAGGGTATACAGTGTAGTTATTGTGCATAGTTTTCTTCATATCGATTTACAAGAGTGAGAGTAAAGTCCTACTCAATATGAGTCAACCACTTCTTTTATATCCCTTTCAACTTGGCCTTGGTCCATCTTTTGTCTTGCTACAGTTCACAGGGGCTATGCAAAGCTGTCCCGGACTGCTATTTCCGAAAATTGGGATAAGCAGCCTTAAGCTTATTAAGTGGCCCCGATACCCATTGTTGTGAACAACTGGAACCCATGAAACAGAGCTGAGTACGGATTAACATATCAATAGCTTCCTAATTTCAGACACATGTGTTCAGTCTGTGAGAAGTTGCCCATTGACTTAACCTTTTGTACACCGCTTTTGATGATTAAATACAGAATGCCCTCCAACTGTCCAATAAGGAAAACAAATCACCGCCTTATGCCTTTACGTTGATAAGATTTATTTCTTATTAGTTAGTTAGATGGGGTTTTACGAAACACAAACACGAATGTGTTATATAGTGTCACAATGTTGGACAGTTACATTGTTGGGGTAAAACTGCCAAAAAAGGGAAAAGTACAAGTAAAAATGTATAAACGGGGACTCAAATTCTACCAGAAAAAAAGAAAGCAGCAAGACGGTAGTCATGTCAGAAATAGTTAGATGGGGTTTTACGAAACACAAACACGAATGTGTTATATAGTGTCACAATGTTGGACAGTTACATTGTTGGGGTAAAACTGCCAAAAAAGGGAAAAGTACAAGTAAAAATGTATAAACGGGGACTCAAATTCTACCAGAAAAAAAGAAAGCAGCAAGACGGTAGTCATGTCAGAAATTTCTACAAAGTTTACTTTCCTTGGGAAAGCCAAGAATGAGAGGGATAAGAGAAAGATGAAACAACGCGATTTCGTGTGAAAAGATTTGCTACTATGAAGCATTCCGTCCCCTTTCAGTAGCTTGCCCTCTTACTGGCCTGTTTTGCAAAACCAAAACCACCACCCCCTCCGCAGAAAGGATGTGCAGTTTTTAAAATATTTAAACCAGCAAAAAAGTAAGAAGATAGTGGAGCCTACTTGAAATCTCCGCTGATTTTACAGTCCGATTTGTCTGGAAATGTTCTGGACATTTCATTCCTGAATTCCCCGCTATATTAAGTAGGCCTATCACTTTGATCATCAATAACCTGGCGCGTGTAGAAAGGGGGGGGGAGGGAGTCGAGTCTGTCCCCTCATGTGTTGACCTTAAGATTTTTCAACTGGTTAATTTCTTTTTTTACAAAATCCTTCCTTGCTTATCCAACAACCATTTACCTTGTTTCAACGGCCAATAAAATAACGAGGATTACAAGTTTGATCTGTCTTGCCACATATACAGTAGGGGAAGGGGTGTGATGCAATATTTTTCACAAAGGTTATGTTTGTCTATTTGATTTTATTAGTAAACTATACCAAAAATGTGACACTAATTTCGAACATCGGTTGTTTTCATATTTTTTTCGAGCCCTCTCGAAAATCCTTTGCAACCCCTCCTGCAGAGTACTGGCCTCGAAATTCTCCTATTCCTTAAGACAGTGCTTACAAGCCAAACACCCTCCCCTCTGCCTGCTGAAAATCCTGTGCATGCCTGATAACTCCTTACCAAGGGCCAGGGGCATCGATCCTGAGGGATCCCATCAATAATCCTGACAGACTTTAAAGAACCAGCAGAATATTCGAAATGTAATATTGTGATGATGGCTTTAAGGCTTGAGAAAACGTCAATTTCAGTAGTAAAATACGAGTCCCGTCACTGAAAAAATCTTATGTTCTAGTCATTTGAGATTTTCTCCTCGCCATTTGCATAATAGGGCAATCTCCAAAACAAAGACCGAAAAACGAAGACCCGTAAGTAAACAGGGAAATATGCGTCACTCTGTGCTGAATGCGTCGAGATGGGACTGCGAGCGCACTTTGAAAACGGATTCGTGAAATAACTAGTTAGTATAGTAGTCAAATATTTTGACTAGTTTGTGATTAAATTTAGTGGTAATTTGGTGATATTACGCGTGTCGTTTATGCGACGTGTAGTTTCCAGGGTGGGCAAACAAAATCTTATTCGTTATTACCAATTTTAAGATTAATCAACGCAATTGTTGTTTCCTCCCTTTTGCAGTTTATTGTTTTGAATTTATTTTTTCATCTTGCTGCTTATTCTCCCCTTTTTTGATTTACTCCAAGTACGGTAGCAAATACTACCCGTTCGTTTTACATATGCGTGCTTCTCATATTTTGAGAAAAATGGAGTATTTCAGTTCGAAATCTGGTACGATTTGGCTGCTATGAAATCTCTAGGATGACTAAGATGTCAGCTGAATATGAGTTTTTGACATTTGGCCTTTGGCGATGATGCAATAGAAAAGTCTTCGTTTTGTAGTCTTCATTTTGGAGATTGTCCTATTATGCAAATCTCCAAAACAAAGACCGAAAATTGAAGACCCGGAAGTAAACAGAGAAATATACAACAGGGTGTTATGCAATGTGTTTAATAAGGCAGGGGATGGCTTCCCGTGCTTCTATTAGGAGAGACTTTGGTTGTCGGTCTTTGTTTTAGAGGTCTTCGTTTTAGAGTTTTTTCCTGTCTTCTGTCTTCGTTTTGGAGGTCTTCGTTTTAGAGATTTTTCATGTCTTCTGTCTTCGGTCTTCGTTTTGGACCCACCCAAAACAATAACCCAATTAACGTATACTATGGTTCCTTTCGGATAAAAATATCCCCGTGTATTTTTAGCAGTTCTTGTCCAAAACTTACGTCTTGTTCAAAAAGAAACTGAAACTGAGATTCACGTAAGTAAGATCCCCGAAAAAATCCACGCACGCAGAGATTTGTGCTGCAGATTCTTGGTGAATTCTAGCACGAGGCTCGCCCGGCTGCGCTAGCCGTTAATATGAGCATGGGAAGTGCGATCGTCGTAACACAAACTCAGTGGGAAAAGCCGTCTCCAGATCGAGTATTTTCACACACTAAATCACATAGGCGAAGACGCGAGTTGTGATTGGCTGGTTAGAATCAATGCAATTGAGCCAATCACGATGCAGGGTTCAATTTAAATTTTGCAATGGATCGTATGGTTATGATGTCACCGAGCAAAATACGATGCCTTGTTTGGCAGTAAAAACGGACACGCACGCAAATCTGCATTCGTGGGCCAAGAAGTTTGCCGCATGAGACCACGTGCTTCACTGTTTTCGTTTGCAATGACGTCATATCATATGACAACATCGCATAAGCCCTACTGTAAATAAAGGTAGGGAAGGAATGCTGGGAATGGCTTAATTTATGCAAGATAATAACCACCGAACTTCACAAGATTCTGGGTGCTACGTGTACAAAACCTGCACAGATATGGGAGATGAAAAAACGGCCGAACACTGCAGCTCCGTAGTCTGCACAATGTGTTTTTGTGCAGAACAGTTTGTACAGCAACTTACCCAACGCTTTCTGCGAGACTGCAAGGAAATAAACCTTGATTGCAAGTTTAAATTTAATTCCAGGTTATAATACAGGGTTATAGTGGTAAAAATCAAACGATCATTCCAATGGCAGGGGTAAAATTTATACATTTGTGATTATCAATTCATCCCGTTTTGGCGGGAAGATGAAGGATCTAGTATTTACGGGAATTAACGACACCAAGAGCAACTGTTCACTACCTACAGTACAATGAATGTTACATGGCCAGCTTCTGCATGGCGCGAAAGAAAATTTCTCAGACAGGTCGTTTGGAAAGAGAATATATCTGGAATAAACTTGGAGGAAGCTTGAAACAAAACAAATAGTGACATAGTGGAAACTTTATTTCGTTCAAAAGTCGAAACATGTTGAATCTTAAAAACCCCAGTAATTCATGCACAAACAAATCAAAGTACGTAGGTTTTGTGCGCTACTTCAAAATGTATGCTTGAATTTCATAACATCTGGACTCGATCAGGATCAAACAAATTCCCTTACGCTTATCGGCGGCTATCGCATTCAGTCTGTTTCCCTCCAAGCCTGGGAGACTTTCAAAAATATTTTGCAGACACTGACTTCAACATTCCTTTATAGTTATAAGCGCAAATTACCTGTTTTGGCAAGATATTCGAACACATTCATGATCTTGAAATACACCTTCCATACTAAGCCCATGTAGGGTACGCACTATCGTATTTTCCGCACCGTCGTGCATTGTTGCAAATATCGATTGATACCCAAGTCGGAGAGTATGAATAGCAACTTTCTGGCCTGAATTTTCGCCATTGTGTGGGAGCAAACCGTTAGACAGATTATCACAGCGGCAATGCTTTGTTATACGCGGTGCACTTTTGTGTATTTTTTTTATCGCCTGTTGCCAGTGGACACTATTCATAAACCCTCCGAGCTGCTATTGTTCGCCATTCATAAACTACTCGGTTTGAACGGCGGCCAAGTTGCAAGTGATTACCTGATTCATGCGCGGTTGCGGTGTAACATATATCCTAGACAGCACTGTAAATAGACCAAATGCAGTGTTAAGTTAATGTGCTGTGGTGAAACTATAGATTCTCCATAATGCACAAAATATCAAGAAAAAGTTTTATACAGTACTTTGAAAATTATCATATTCTAAATGTTATATCTGTAGTATGCTATTGAGGTGCTGTTTTCACCTTATGAAAGATAAAAATTGTTGGCGTTTATTGGAGTCAATAAATTTTGTCCCTGGAATATGCCTTTAAAAAGCCTATAATGATACTGAATTACAGTATTTGTACCTTCATGTTGTACAGGAGTATTGGATCCAAGGCCCAACATGGGACCTGGGCCTATCATATTGCAAAATATACAACATTTTCCTTAAGTTAAAAAGTTGAAAGCACAATATAAGGATGTCTGGTTGAAATGATCTGTGTATGGCAATATGGTGTTCTGGAAGTTTTCTTCCAAGGTCCTATGTGGACTGTTTACAGTGGCCCTTTACAGTATATAAAATTCTACAAAATGTTGTTTCCTTTTTACCAGTTGTTTAGGAGTTTTAGGGCCCAGTTGCCAATGTTTTGGTTCAAGTCGAGCTGGCCATGGCTTTTTTCCAGTTATGGCTCACTGGCTTGTTTACCGTACTTCATTGCTTATGAGGGGCATCACGCAGAACAGCAGTAGGTTCCATTTTGAGAGTCTTTGGTGTGACTCGACCTAGGAATCAAACCTGGGCCTTCCGTCTGAGATGCGGATGCTCTACCATTAAACCAAACACGAGGTTTAAGAGTAATATGGACCCTACCGTACAATTCATTTTACAGTATGATAAAGTGTCTGCAAAAATGCCTTTAACTCCTACAATTTTTTTGTGCAGTGTTGATGGTTTGTCACGATAACTTTAACAGCATTTTGTGATATCAGAAAGCTGTTTTCAAGATTTTTGCATGTTTTCGTTTTGTTACCATATCTTGACAACCTGCAGTATTGTACTGTAGTCTGTAACTGATATGGTCTTTCTACAGTATACCAAAACTGTTTAGTACATTAAATTGCCAAAAATTAAGACTAAGATTTCCTTGCCTCCCTACTGTAGGCATGCTGCTACAGTAGCTGCACAGGATAGTATGTGACTCCCAAAAGTGTTACAACTTGGAAAGCCACTGTACATGTAGGTAGGCTACAATGCATGCTAGTCTATGCCAGACATAAAATCTACTGTATAGTGTATCATTCACTTGTACAGTATACTGTACTCTATCTTCAGATGTTGATGGCCAAATACTTGGAAGGACAGAGGTCAGAAGGAGTACAGTTAACACATGAAATGCCTAGAAAGGGCAATTTCCTTCAATGAAACACATGTAATGCCTAGAAAGGGCAATTTCCTTCAATGATGTATATTTGGCTGAAGTTTTCTTTGTATACATTGTGTCAACCGATGGTGATACTCTGTTTGAATAGTAATTTTTCATTCCTTGTTGTTTGCAATCCTATGAACACACAAAAAACTATACTTTGCCCAGGTTGTGTGACTACAAGAAAAGTGTTGCAAGTTTAGTTTAATATCCCGCAGGCTGAATGTATACTGTATGTCATGCAATGTTGACACTGGACTGGTAGATCTCAGGAAGTTTGCTACTTGAAAGTATATCTTGAGTCAAAAAAGGTTGGTGACCCCTGTTCTACCCCTGATTTGTATGTACAGTATTTTTGTGAAGAACTTCCTGTCACTCTTTGTTACAGTAGATGGGTCACAGAATGGTATGTAAAGTTGGTAGACTGACTCAGAATCCTTTTGTTATCCTTTAAAAATAAATTGAATGGTTTGTTTGTTTTGACATTCCAATCATTCACTGATTGTATTATTAAAATGTCCCTGCCATGTAGATCTACAGTAGCATACAGTAGCTTATAAAAAAGGTACTGCCTGCAGGACACACAGAAAACAAAACTTCTAAAATATTTTCTACAGAAGTGTCAGTAAAATTTTCTTGAAATGAATATGTCTTGCAATGTCACAAGTTTTCCAAAATGCACTGACTCTGAAACTTAAATATCTACATTGCCCCTGTACTGACTTTTCACCTGCACATAGTACAGTGTGTAACCCCACTTACCTGCTACAAATGAAACTAATACTGTAGCACCAAGAGCAAGGATGCCCTTGCTCCCCACAATGAGGAGCAAGGACTCTTGATCGTCCTCTCCTCATTAACCAACAGACGGGTGTCTACGTACAACTTGGTAATTTCTCTAGAGATGTTACAAGTGTGGTGACACATGTCAGTAAATTCCCCGACTTAACTAGACAGTGGAAGAGTAAGATTCTCAAGTCTGTGGAATATATATAAGTAAAACTGTTCTAGAGCTGTGCCATTTATAATGTGTAACCTGTCTGTCTTTTGCCATCACAACATTTGCCTATTTTGCTCATGGTTAAGTGTAAGTCATAAATTATCCAGTAAAATGGTCAAGTTTAGATGGATTTTGGTTGGAATTCTGCCCATTTTCTGAGTTTTCCATGCTTTTTACATCAAAGACTGGACTTTTGCATTTTCAAGTCACCAGATCTTTTTTGAAAGTAAACATTTTCCAAAGGCAGCATGTGTGGTGTTAGGACTCTGTTTTCACAGCCTCATGCAAGAATTTACTGAAATCATTGAATTTAGTCCTTGGCAAATCCCTTAAGACCATCATACTTGGCTGGAAAAAATGTTTATTTCTGAGGAAGGAAGTAACATTTCCCCCAATTATCCCTACTGTATATGGTCT
The DNA here is from genome assembly GCA_037179385.1 of Holothuria scabra. NCBI lineage: Eukaryota > Metazoa > Echinodermata > Holothuroidea > Aspidochirotida > Holothuriidae > Holothuria > Holothuria scabra. The sequence goes on from CM074185.1 coordinate 2,621,377, forward strand.
TGTACAAAAAAGGGAAATTTCTCTCCAGAAGTCCAAATTTCTCAGTGAGGAGCCTCCCAGCTTCCCAACATTTTCCACTCCTGATGGCATCATACTTCAAGCTATGTAAAGTGACATGATATGACGACAGAAGTGTGATTGGTCGGGGATTTGCTGTGCAGAGGGGTGTAACCATCACTCTGCCCACCTGTATAAATAGTTGTTGTCATTGTGTGTGTAAATAGTTGTAGTTTGTGTTTTGTAACCTAACTGCCTGAAAGAAAATGCTTCTATCTTGCTACTGTAGATCTACAGTATGACATTGTTAAATCATGAACCAGCCAGTGTTGAATGCATAGAATGTAAAGTATTAAAGATGTTATGGTTCAGGGACTGGGTTGTACTGTAGCTAAAAGGATCAGTGTTGATGGAAACAATCCACACTGGTTTTTGATGACCCATATTCATGCTAGAATGAAATCTTTCCGACCCTCACAGATTCCCACTGTTACCTCAAGGCAACTACTGTAGGAATTTACCACCAATTAGTTTCTTTCATCAATTCTTAACTTGCCTAGAAAACTTACCCCTAAACAAAGAACTGCTTCAATAATACACTTAGAAAAAAAACACAGGAACTGCCATTTCCTGAAATGTGTGAAGCACATTTTTGTTGAAATTTGTAAGTAAAGTACTTTTTGCACCAATTGATTGAGATGCTGAACTTACAGTACATAGACTACAATGACATTAACATATCAAACTCAGCTCTTTCTTGCTACGATCCTAGTAGGATGTTGCTACGTAAGTTCAGTGCCACTTTATGTGTAGTATTTGTCACTTGTAACTTTAATTGTACAGTACATACTGTCGTCCAGAGTGAATAAAATTATGGGCACTTTTATCTATGGAAGAAGATGTGCCCCATTCTGCCGTAGATTGACTTTACCTTTACCTACTGAACACTCAGTACTGTATCATATTACTACAAGTGCTGTAATATGCAGGAATTCCTCCAGGAACACAAAAGGGGGGTTGAATTATTACTGGTAAACCCCATATCAAAATTGATGCTGTCCTACGCTAAAGTTACGAGTGGGTTCAGGGGGACAGAAGCTGACCTTTGAGGAGTAAGGTGCAATTTGAAGGGTTTTAATTGTCATTTATTTATGAAAGTTGAAACATTGCTGCAAAAGTGTCTTCTTTTTTTAAGTAAGAAACCAAGGTATTGACAAATTTTTAACTTTTATGGAAATAACAACAGGGAATGGAGGGGAGGATTTTAGGCACATTCTCCTTGAAATAGGGGACAAATCTCCCCCTTTCATCCTCGGCTGGAACCCCTGATATTTACAGTAAACTACTGTGCTATACTACTGAGTTTTCTGTTCTCAGTTTTGCCATTATGGAATACAGGTTACACTTACTATACACTGTGCTGCTCTGAAAATGCCAATGTCACCATGTTGACATATTTTTAAACATACAAGGCTGGACTTTCTTGAGGTCACTCATAAATAAGCAAGACTGTAATCTGGCCTTGACCCCACCAGTTTTGTTATGTACAGTAATTTAAAGGTCAAGAGCAGTCCCCTCAAACATATTTTGAAGCAACAGCTAAATTTCACAATTCTCGTCTCATTTCTGTTCAAAGAATCTTTCATAATATTTTATTACTTCAATATAACATATGAAAGGTAAAACCAAGCAGTAACTTCCAGTAAATTTCATATTTGAGGAGTAAAAATGTTGTCACATGACCCTCAACAGCCAATCATGAAACTGGGCAATCTACTACACTGCTTCAAGTTGGGGTGACTGCTCCTGCCCTTTAAGCACAATACTCCTACCATATTCTGTGAGACATTTAGTAAGTATTCGACAATACTTAAATCATGCTCACTTACGGTAGAATTTTTTTTTTTTTCCTTTGTCTAATTTTATGTAAGGTCAAGGTTATTATATGACATCTTTTCCACCTTTGTAAGATTTTAAGTAGGGTAAAGTCCATCCATTGAATGAAGTGTTTTTGTGTAGTACCTCATTGTATTGTTTCTTAGTACTATGATCTGTATTAGCATGCAGTAGTGTGAAGTGTTTAGGGGATTTCCACTATTTATGTTGTAGTATTTAAATGTGAATCTAGTGTTAGAGCATTTGAAGTAAGATTATTATCCCCACAGGTTAAAATTCATGAGAATTGAATCAATGATATAAAATGGGGAAAATTTTTTATGTCATTTCAAAACATATTTGACTGTAAACTTTGTGAAGCCGGACGCTGAATGCAGTGGGCCACAGTACTTGATAACTGTTGGCTACTTGATTGTAGTGCACTGTAATTCTTTGGGGGCTTCATGGAATTATAATAGGAGAACAGTGGTTGACTGAGTAACTGTACGTACAGTATGTGTGTGCATGATATTGTGTTCTGTACATTAGGCTACAGAAGGTACAGTAATCCAATAAATGTTTTTCGGCATCTCCACACCTTACTTACATCCTACTCTCTGTTCACAAAGGGCAGGTTGTGCCCAACCACACTTATGAAGTACTGTATGTTGAAGTAAGGTTGCCAATAAGAAACTTTTTTAATTTTCTTTCAGATGGAGATCCTTCTCTTTTCAATGATGTAAATGAGGTGTGCAAGTGAGTTTCCTTCAAGGAAAAGCAACTGGATATATCAAAAGTTTTATTAACCCTTTTGGATATGGAAGATAAAGTGAGCCAAGATTCACTCTCAGTAACAGAGGAGTTTGTTCTTGTAGAGGGCCAGTCAGAGATGGCCCATAGCAATGGTGGTTCCATTCGGTCTGAAGAAGGGTTGAAAATTGCTGGCAATGGAGACATGGAACAACTTCAGCACAGACTGGAAGAAGCTACTGCAAGTGAAACGGATGAATCAAACACAGAACGGACTTATTCCGGTAGCGAGGGTTACTTATCCTCTGCTAGGGGTGAAACTTCAGAGGCAGAGACTGAATTTAGGGACTCAAAAGGAGAACTTTCACCCTCAAGACTGGTAATGCAAACATTGGAGGAGAAAGTACTAAACTCTCGTGTATACGTCCAAAACTCCCCCAAGGATGGAGCTCCTGAGGCTGAAGGCACACCAGATCCATGGGAGCCACGTTCAGGAGGTATGTGAAAAAAAAAAAGGGATTGGAGAGGTTTTCTGTACCACTGAAAGAAAATGTAATGCCAACTTGTGCTGTTTAAGTGGTTCAATACAGAATTGTTTGTGCATGCAATGAAAACTAATATTACACAATAGAAGGCATTAAAATTCTTTCAACTTCTGTAACAGATCCCTAAGGTAGGGTTTTTCTCCTTACCCATCCCATCCCCCCTTCCAGCTAAAAATTTGGAATTCAGCTCAAGTCTGGTACAGACAAGTCCGGTATGTCAGATTCGCAAAGGCCATTGCACGGTATATCAGCACAATCTTCATAAATTCCTTTTGCTTACAAGTACTGTGTATAGATACTGCTGGCAATCCGAAACCTAAAATTCCTAAACATACTGTAAGCAGGTTTTGAAGTACAGTATGTTAGGTAGTTAGTTAGATGGGCGTTTTACGGCCCAGTTTCCTACCAATTGGTTCAAGCAGAGCCAGCCATGGCCTTTTTTGCAGTTGTGGCTCACTAGCCTGCTGTAAGCAGGCTATTGTGTTTGCGTTTCAACTACTACAGTACATTCAAATATCAAAAATCTTACTTTCGCTACTATAAATAATACTATGAGTCTTTCAAGGGCTTCACTGTTGAACAGTCAACGTTTCCAACTAAGTTACATGGCATATACCTATGTTACAATAGCCTGCCAATTTTCGAGAGAATCTCATTTACGACCACCAAATATGACGTCACAACAAAAATTAAAATACTTAATTATATCTCGCGTAATAGGTAATATTTGTGCATCAAACGTTTGGCCTGGTACACATTTTCCACCTACAAAAGCTAATTAGGTTGTTCACTGTTCGTTGTATCAGTTGAATGTACCAAAATACACTATTCATACTTGTTTCGTGCACCACGTGACCATCTCATGTTTACTAATTCGTCCCTCAAAATGTGGGATTCCTGTAAGTGGAAACTGGACAAAGGTTTGCAGACTCTGTATACTGTTTAAAGAGGTGTATTATGATTTTGAGCGAGTGCCATCTTTAGGCTACTACAGAGTCTACTCTGCAGACTAGTGGCTCACTGGCTTGTTTTCCCTGCCCTCTATGTGCAACTGTGGGACAGGTACTGTAGGTAAAAGAAACAAAAATATTGCATTATGGAACCCAGTGAAAATTTTAGACAAACTGAATCACTTCTTGGTTGCCATGATTTGTTCTGTCTACTTTGCCCGACGTAACCCCCTAATAACTTGTTTTGCTTAAAAGTCTCACCCCAGTCGGGGGCATCCGTCCTCATTTTGAAGGTTCGCAGAACAAATAATGTAACACACCCAGATTTGGCATCTGTTGATCTTAGACCATAAGATAATGAACAATGGCGTTTTTCATTGATTTGGTCCAATTTTGTGGTGTTACAGTTTCTATCTCTGCTTCACATGGTGGAAACAGATCTCTTGCTCTCAGCCTGTGTTGAAATCTACACAGTGGGCTATAAAGGCTTTATATCAGGTCCCAGAAACAGGATAGTGGAATTATCAGTATGTACTTTGTAGTGATCATGCAATTCTGTTGTTTGCTTTTTCTAAAGTGAGGGCAGCCTTCACTGGTTTTATATCAGATTTCTTGGTATTGAGTAATCCTCCTGAGGGATTTATAACTACAGTAATTCCATGGATCGTCTTGAAGTGCTACATGGTTCTGAGGGATTCATAATTAGTACCTTGGAATCCCGTTGGAATTGATTTTGAGGGATTCATATGATTCATAATGATTTTGACTTCAGTTTTGAGATGCCAGTTCTCCATTTTGTAAAATTAGAAAACAAAATTGAAATATTTATAAATATCTTTGGACATCATTTAGTCTGAGCTCCAATAAATTTGTATTGTTTGTCAGGGACTGTTTTCCATCCTCTAGGGGACGGCTATATTGTGGCACAGTTAACATGGCTCCCATTGTCACTGTGTTTCAAACAAGCCACAACACAAGAGAGACAGCCATTGTTCATTAAACCCATTCTAAAAAAATCCTATTGTTACGTGCGTCGGATTCCCGTCCACTGCTGGACAAGTTTATTGTGCACTTAATCCTTGCACAAAAGAAGGGATTTTGCGGCGGTTTGGAGGGGTACTGATAGTAATTTCATGGGGGGAAATTTCATTGCGACAGTTTTGTGACGGATGACACCAGTATGGGGCGGTTGGGACGGCTGTCTATTTTTTACGAGTGTCAAAACGGATGGAACGGTACTGTACCTTTAAGGCACCATGTGAAAATAGCCAAACTGCAGGTTCATAAGCCATACTTGAGAAGCTTCACCTTTGCCTTGTTATTATAGAAATCACAAATGCATACATGCTTAATTCAGCTTTTGGTATAGTAAGTCAGTATGCAACAAAAAGCATTGCTGAGGCAGCTGCAGCCTCTATGTGGCAGTTACAGACTACAGTTTGACATTTTGCCTAATGGGTACAATATAAAAATGTAAATGTAAATTTAACTATGAATATTCTTCCTTTTTACAGGTCAAACAAGTAGTCCGCAGCTTGCCCCTCTTACCATTCCACCAATTGAGAAAACATCTGTGTTATTCAGTGGTATTATTTACCTTGGGTCAGCCACAGTCAATGCCCCAAAGAGTGAGATTGAGGTAGCAAGAAACATGACCATTCTACGAGAACAGGAAAGCCACACAGCAATAAATATCATTCTATCAGTCCCAAGGACATCTGAAGGATCAGTCAGGTAGAGTTTGTTACTTGTATATGTATCACAGGCTTCCTTCGCTATGGACAAAGGTTCACAGGAACAAATCAGTCCCCACCAGGGGCATTGGTCTGGTTTTTGGAGGCAAAAATTCTCCAACAGTAGGTGAGCCTGGATCCTGTCCCAAACAAGAATTGTCTAAGCAGTCCATCCATACAAGTGTGATCACTCATATATACTGTTCATTCACAAAAAACATGCCTACACACTTCAGTACACATGAATTGACATTGCCCAAAGTCATTGGTATTCCACAACATTGATACATTTTGTTAATTCTGCTTTTTGTTTTTTCAATCTTTCCAATTGTTGGTGGACAAAACAATACATTTCACCCCACTATTTTCATTGGGCTGGCAATTTCCCCCCTGCTCCTCCCTACATGCACAGGATCAAAGTCCCTGATCCCCACTGTTTGAAAAAAATCAGGCATAGCAAGATGGCTACCAAGAAGCTGTCATTTGCCTGATTTGAAAAGGAATTCATCCAATCTTTAACATTTGAGACAAAATATAAAGATGAATGGATGCTACTGTTATAATCTTTCCATATTTTTAAGAATTTGACCTACAGTATTGCATTTCAGGTACACCAAGATTTCCATTGCAGTATCAAGGTGGCAGCAGAACCTTTTGTTTGGTTCAATATGGTAAACGGGCTGGTCATATTCACGGATACTTCATAAATAACCCTCAGAAATTAAATGACAGTATAACTAAATTAACAATGAAACATCTCACAGATGTATGAAGCCTATCTCTCTGTAAATTGGTAAAGGATTTTTACATTAATATTCTATTGACATATCTGAAATCAGGTGAATTTATTTTTGTTGAAGGACTATTCACATCATGACCAAAATGCTTGCAAGTGTTGTGCAATATTTGCTTTTTATCTTTATGATAATCAACTGTAAAAGTATTGCAGTAATTGGATAATGATGATTATCTTCCTGAAACAAGTTTTGTGTAGTAAGTTTGGCAGAGTTTTACTGCCCAGTTTCCAACTTATTGGTTCAAGTCAGGCCGGCCACAGCCTTTTTCTCCAGTTGTGGCCCACTGGCTTGTTTTCCCTACTCCATTGCTTATGCTGAGCATCACACACAACGGGAGTAGTTTCCATTTTTAAAGTCTGTGGTAAGTTTCAACTACCCCGAATGGACTGAGAGAGCTTGGAACTCAATCCGTCACTGAAAAAGTGTGAACAGAACTATTTACAGAATGCAATTATTTTCACTGAGATTAGTGTAAGTAAGGTATTGAAAGAAGAAATGTGCAAATGAGAAAGTAAAAAGAACACCACAGAAAGAAGGAGGAAAGAAAATAATACAAAGCATGTTTATTCCACACTTTTATTTTTACACGAAATTTTGTCATGTTTGAATTCCATTTAATATAATGTCATTGCCAGCAAAAATTATTTTGATAGTAATAATTTTCTATACATAGTACAGCACTACACCACACGGTTCTGGGAGGTATGAGTAGCTTGTAGGCTTTATCTGATTTCTGGCATACCCGAACATTACTAGCTAGCAGCATATCTAGGAACAGCTCTCCGTTCTGAAATCTCTTTTTTCTGACATCTTTACTGTACAAAAATTCTTATATGCAGCATGTATGAGAGTAGCATGGCTACCTTTAAAGGTCTGCTAACATGAAAATGACAAAGTTGCATACTGTATATTTGTTGTAAAAAGTATTCAGTCTTCAAATAGTAGCCACATTTTTCATGGCAATTCCTTAAAAACAGAACATATTTTCAGCTGGGTAATTCCTATTTTACACCTTAATCATGAATAACCATTTCCTTAATATGCAAAATTGTGATGTCATGATGGGAACAGTTATCTATTTCAGTAGGTAGGTAGGTGTCTATTTTTTTTTCCAACTCAGGGGCAGTTGTAACAACTGTAACATATTTGTATGGTCAAAGATATTAAAATAAATTAATGCAAGGTTGCCTCGGGAAATCCTCCTCTTTTTGTAAAGTACAACATGACTGTTTCCCTGACATGTTTCTATACTTTCAAGATTGAAGTAACATCACTTAAATTCATGTCAAATCTTACTTAATAGTTTTAAGGGGGACTTAATACCAAAGGAAGTTAAATCAAATTTGCTGCAAAGAACTATTATCCCAGAGAACTTGGACTTGATAGATTTCCTATAAAGTGAAATTTAGATATGATATGATGTGATATGATGTGATGTGATGTGATGTGATGTGATATGATATGATACATTACAGAGGCAGGCTTTAGAAGCCTCTGTATCCCCATCAGACATCAGACCATCAGACCATTGTACACAACTGAACATCAACAGACCGTCATATATATATGAAGGGTAGTTTTCTTCAAAATCAAATTTTAAATCTAAATTTTCCCAAAATTTGTCAAGTCTTCTTTCAAAGGTAGCAACAGATTTAGTTTCCACAACCTAAGCTGGAAGACTATTCCAGAAATCAACAACTCTATTTCTAAAGGCAAATTTTTCAAATCTGAATGACACTGCTGTTTTATGAGTTTAAAACTGTGACCTCTTGAAATACTGTAGAATAAGCTTACACTTACAGTTACATCCCAAATACCTCCAACAGCTGTGTTGGCTGAGTGAATAAAGGTGGCTGCATTTGTAGCAAGGAAGCTTTGCAACCAGGAGGCCTGGAGTTTGATTCCTGACCAGGTCAAAGTAGTCCAATAGCAATCTACAGTCTTTCTATAAAAACCTTTCAAAAGATACTAAATTTGATCAAAATTCCAGAGTTGGTTGTCACCTGATGTTGAGTTGTTGTAAAACAGTTGCCTACCATTAATATAAATTAGAGTTTGTACGAAATCCTGTAGGGTGTATGGCTCTTGATTGATTCTGTAACTTTTGACTGTGTGACCCTTAAATTCGACAAATTAGTAGCTGAAACCTCAAATTTATAAAATTTTTAATGGAGAACTTTCATCAAGGCAAAAAGTATCAAGGTCATAATTGGGTTTTAACATAGTATGTTTTAATATGTCTTTTCTGTGTGGAACCCCAGAAGCTGTGTTGATTAGTTATTACTAAGCAAATGCCAATTCTTAAATATTCTCAAAGTTTTTATATTTTAACACAGCAATAAAACCTTGCTTTGTTTTGTGCTGTTTTTGTAGATTGCTGGAGCCAGATGGGCGTTCTGAGATCTCCCATTTTCGTATCACAAGGATACTCTTTTGTTGTCGTGGATTAGAAGCCGGTCCTGATTCAGACTGTTTTGCCTTCACTTGCAGTCATGGTTCCAGAGAGAGTCAACTCTTCCAGTGTCATGTATTCCGATGTGAAAAACCTGAAGCAGTGAGTGACACTTGATGTTCAGAAGTTAATGGGTGAATGCAGTTCATGCCCAGGAGTTGATCTTTATATACTCTAGATGCCAAAGCAGAATGGGGTTTTTTTCCATCCCCCCCCCCCGCCTGGATATTCGGTCTAGTGGTAGAGCATCTACCTCTTACTGAGAGGAGGGACCAAACACTTATGGGTTTCCTTTCATTCTCCCCTTCTCTCCTTGCGTGTTTGGTCTGTGGGCAGGGCATCTGCCTCTTATGGTGGCAGGTGTTAGGTCAAGTGGGGTAGAGCATTCATCTCTTACCCAGGGTCCAAAGAATTACAGGTTTCCTTTCATTCTCCCCTCCTCTCCTCAGGTATTTGGTCTAGTGATAGAGCATCAGCCTCTTACCCAGGAGTCCAAGTTTGATTCCCAGGTCAAGTTATACCAGGACTTTAGAAATAACCTACTTCCAAGTCTTTAATTGTGCTTGATGTTATATCTACAGTAGGCTAGAAAGTAGTTAAGGTTTTAAAAAAAATCAGCTTGATAAGTACTGTGCCCAAAGTTGGCATAGCCTTATTTCTCATCATGCTGAATTATGCTGAGAAACTCTTCAGCGAAGCCCTGTAGTTACAATGACATTTTCCTCAAAAAAGAACTACTACCATTCCAGTTGGCTTCTACCACAATCTGCAACACAAGCCAAGGTTGCAAATAGAGGGAACTCTTTTGTTATACAGATACACTTGAAATAATTATATTTTGAAGTACCCTCACAGTGACCTGCCAAATTCAGAGTCATAATGGTTAAAGTGACACATTAAGTTGGCTCAGTTGATTTGCTTATAAAATGAACCATTTCCTTAGACAAACTTAACAAACAACATTGATGTTTCATTAGTGAGTAATTTAGAATTCAATTTTTTTTAAAGAAGAAATGTGACCAGACATCCTTTCAAATAGTGCACAAAACAGTTACAATAAAAGCAATGATACAACAAAATTTAAAATTTTAAGTTTTGGATGTGAAACTTGCTCAGTTTTGCTAATAATAAACAGGTGCCGTGGCCGAGTGGATAAAGGCAGTGGTATTTGAAGCAATGAAGCCTAGCAACCAGGAGATGTTGAGTTCAATTCCTGGCTAGGTGGGTTTTTCATTCAAGAGCAATCACAGGTTTTCCATCTTAACAAGCCTTAAAAAAAAAATACCAAATTTGATCCAGATTGTTAAGTTGGTTGCCACCCCTTCATGAAGTTGTTATTCATTAGCCAGTTGCTTCTCCCAAATTTGTGGCCACTGAGCATCATAAAACAACTGGCCTGATTATTATTATTATTATTATTGTTGTTGTTGTTGTTGTTATTATTATTATTATAATATGTGCCATCATGTGGTTGTACCCTCCATCACCCTTGTTAAGTTATTGCAGGGAACTCAGTATGTCCATTTAACTAACCACTGCACTCACATAGATGAGATTGTTTCTCTCTCCACAGGTTCAGAAAGTCCTCTCCTGCTTCGGTCAAGCATTCCACAGGGTACCTAAAAGCCCCCAGATGGTAGAGAGTTCTACGCATATACAAACTGCTACCAGGGAGAAGATTCTGAACCTTACCATCCCTGTTTTCCTGGACATACGGGAAGAGGATGGCAAGGGTAACTATGTTGCCGTCCCAAGAGATACCAGGTGTTTCAAATTAAAACAAGGTGCCAAGAAAGAAATAGCTGTAACCATCCAATCCAACCACTTCAGAATGCTCAACATTGAAAAGTACTTTTTCGAATTTGTTTTTGTTTCCAGTCTTTTTATTACTTATTTTGTTTTTTTGTACTCTTTTGTTACTATTTTATTAATAAGATGTCTTTTGGATGTTGCCCTAGAAATATCTTCAGAAACATGTAACTATCTCCTCTGAATAATTCCTGTTTTTTGTTCATTTATTAACATTTGACTGGAAGAAAAAAAGTTCAGACCATCTATTGTCTTCCAAGAAATTTAAAACTATACTCTTTACTGAAAGTGCAATAGCGCCCCCAATTTGTTGTGTTCCCATAAGTGTGATATCTCATTAGGAATTATGCATTGAACTTATTGCTGGGAGTTATTTATGGACAGTTTACTTTCATAGAGGTAAACTTGCCATTTGGAATGCAACAAATGTGAAAATTTATTAGTTAGGGATCAGTTTTTCTAAGAAATTAAGAAGTGGTATTTAGCTCACTGCAAACCATACTGAATAGAATAGCTTCACCCTGGCAGAATTGTGGGGGAGCTTTCAGGTCCTCCAAATTCCATTAACCAATTCAAGATGTCAATATTTTGATGAGAGGTCCATAAATTTTCATATGCTCATTGCTGAAAAAGTAAGGTCATCAAGATGTTTTCACATGAAACAGTGTTGGCCTGTAGGTACAGAAATAGATATCATTGAATTATTTAATAGGATTCTCTCTATTAAGACGATTTTTACATAAGGAACAAAATTGATGAAAAGTTATAATTTGATGAATCATGTTACCCATTTGCCAACAGTCCCTTTTTTACTACAAGCAATTACAAAGGATTGTGGGATAGGACTCTGGTATGCATATTTTTTGTCAATTGCAGTTTTGCGGTAGGAAAAAACATACATGAGGAATTTCCTACCCTATTAGATATTTCATCCGAGTCCCCACCAAAAGGGAGGTTTGGTCGGGTAATCAAATTTAACCCGACTTCCTGCTTAACTCATTCAAGCAAGCTCCAAGAAACCAAAAGCTTGATAAGAGGCAGCTAGAGGAAGATGTGAACAAAGGCTGAATGATACCAGCCAGACGTGCCACTGTTTGAGGTGTGAAAGGCAAGCAATAGGGCAATTTCTTATCTGGTTGTTGTTGACCTTCGTTCACTGAAGCAAAAAGGTTTGGACAGGGTTTTTATTGGAAGGAAAATTCAACATGTAATTCATAATTACCACACTAGAAAGCTAACCAGCTACATACCGTTTTCGTTGATGGAGAGGCTTGCAAAAAAAGTTTCAAGTATAGATCCATTATCACCTGGAACATACTTGCTACTGTCAGAAATTAATCTGGGGTCAGAATTTACATAACTACTTTATTTTGAAGCATCTATAGTTGTGATTCAAAGAATATTGATTTAAAAAATATGAGTTTTTTCTGTGAAACAGAAGGTATTAGCAGATTTACCTTAAATAGTTATATGGTCTTTGTGTATGCCATTATTCTTACATTGTATTTTTTTTCTTTTGTAAAGATGCTTTGGTTTGCTGATCTGTCCAGGTAAGGAGGTTCCAGACAGGGAGATGCATCTATTAGATGTGGTAAGTGTATCTAGAAGGAATTTTTTGGAGGATGGTGTAGTAGTCATTTGTTGCCCCCTTTATTAGATTATGCCAATAAAAAATGCCCATAAGCCTACAATTCCGAGTTGTTTTGCAAAGCTCGGGAAAAGGTGTATTAGTGGTGTTCAGTAACTTGCACATTCTGTGGTTTTAGTGAAGACATTTATGATTACAACACAACTAGCTGCAGCCAGCTGACTCAAACCCCAGAATGTACAAGTTTCTGACCATCTCTATAAACTTCTCATATAACCTTCCAGAGTTATGCAAGTACTGCTCAGGATTGTAGGCTTATGTGCATTTAATAAAATGCCATGAAGAGCAAAGATTCTTATTAGCTTTTTCATCCCATTTCCCTCTTCCAATCAGCCATCCTATGTGTCTGTCCTCGTCTCCTCTGAGTAAGCTTGCATGCAAAAGAGATTAGCTGTTGCAATAGACGAAGCTCAAAGCTTATATTTGGGCACGTGTTAGTGATCTTTCTGTTCAGTTAGTTAGTTTTACAGCCCAGATTCCAACGTATTGGTTCAAGTGGAGCCGGCCAAGGCTTTTTTTCCAATTGTGGCTCACTGGCTTATTTTCCCTACTTTAGTTCCATTTTTACAGTCTTTGGTATGACTCGATGTAGGAATAGAACCCTGGCCTTCCGTGTGAGATGCGGAAGCTACTACCGTTAGACCACACACGCGGTCGACCTTTCTGTTCAGTTCAGTTGGTTACAAAACATATGAACCCTGCACTGGCCATGCAAAGCATAATGTTTTGCGTGTGTTTACATCCCGCCATCAGCTGTAAACACACAGAAGTTTTACTCTGTGACCTTTGACCTATTGTGCAATGCTGCTCCTTGAAGAAACTTTGAACTGGCCTATTGTAGAAATAGTGTTAACCCAGGGAAAAGACCTTTTTTCCAATTGGTTTAAATTTTTGTTCAACTCTACTACTTTATTCCATTCCTCACTGCTCTTTTTGAACACCCAGAAAAAATTGTTTACAGTTGTACAAGAAGATTCATTCTAGTTTCACATTAAATCATTATCCTACATACTTGAGGTTGTCACCATGAATTAAACAATACAACATTAACGACTGGTATTTAAGTTATTTCAAGAATTGGTCATATAGAGCAAAGGTTGGCAGAAACAAGAAATATGTTTTGCAGGAAAAGAAAAAAATGGTACTCATGACCTGTGCTCTTATCAGCATTAATCTGAAATTTATTGTCAGAATAATGTTTTTCCATGAAATGGATCTAGTACAGCAGTTAGTTAAATAAGGAAGTATCATCTGCAGCTTATGGTAAGTGAAAGACCTCTCAGCTACAGAGTCCTAATCAAATCATGACTCAATTCAAAGCATGCAGAATTTCCGACAATTTTGAAAATTCTTGAGAATTTTCCACCATTGACTTGACACAGTGACTGGAGCCTTGGATAGACTGGAGTCACTAAAATGAGTGTAGTTAACTTAAGTTGCCAGAAAAATAAAGTAACTCGGTTACAAATCTGTAAATCAGCTTTAATATGATGTATAGAGGTATTCCACCAGTGTCACTGGGTTATGTGTCTTTCTTATTTGGCGGCTTGCTAGGTGTCCATTAACAATTTCTTCTAAGGTAGTTGTACTTAATTTTACCTACTCTGAGCAATAAGTTATGGCCAGTATGCCAAACTGAAATGTGCTTACATCACATGAAAACCCGCAGAGAGGTTGTGATATTAGTACATTTCAATTTGGCAAACTGGACATTACATTTCCCTCCCACTAGGTACATGGAGAAATGGGAAATGCAGTGACATCAGTAAAAAACCTCTTTACAGTAAGAAATATTAGCTATGCTGATTTAAATTGAAAGGGGTAACGCCATCCCGTTCTGTAGAAAATAATGAAATTTCCTAAGACTTTAATGTCTCCTCTTTTTGTCTTCAATACTTTTCAGGTCGGCCAAGAATACAGCCATGACTCGAAGAGTTTTGTTGTTACCAGCTTGTGGGACCCAAATGTAGCAAGCTTAGGGAGACTTAACATTGAATCACCAACAGGTCTCGGTAAGTGGTTATATGGTTGTATAGTTACATAGATTTGTATTGGTAGTGGTTAATGTATTAAGTTGCTTTTGAGAGTAATATACCTGTGTAGATGATGGCAGACAGGGAATAATTTATCTGATTTCACATCTCATTTTGCTACACAAGATACTACACAGAAACCTCAAAATTGCTACACTTGAGCACTACAATATCCTCTTGCAAGAGTGACACAAACTGTTATGAATAACATATCACTCTCCAACATCCTTTTGATGCCCTCATATACCTGTTGCTTGGAATAAACTGTTGATGACAAATTTTAATTTTACTGAGAAGTGTTAAACTATCTTGTCATGTAAGGAAAATGATGTAATTAGTTAGTCGGTTGGTGGGTGGGTCGGTGGGTCGGTTGGTCGGTCATATGGATGGGGGTTTAAGGACACACCAACACGAATGTGGTTTATAGAGTCACCAAGAAAACAAGAAGTCACATAGACAAGGTCAAAAATACCTACAAAAGAAGTAAAATGGGGTCAGTTTCCACTAAAAAGGTAGCAAAGGCAGGAGTCATGCCAGGAATTTGTGTAAGGTTTACTTTCATTGAGAAAGCCAAGAATAAGAGAAGAATCTGTTTGTTCCAACAAAGTTTTTAGATTGGGCACGGTGTAGTACTTTTGGCGAATATGGGAGTATTCATAACAGTCAACAAGAATGTGACTGACGGTGACAGGACAGTCACAGAGTATACAGAATGGTCTTTCATCCTGGTGAAGTAAATAGGCATGGGCAGGTGCCGGCCCTAGTCAGGAATAAATCATCCCTCGCTTTACTGGGGACTCCATTTCCCCCAGTTCCTACCGTAGCTTTAGCGTGGTACAGTTTGTTTTGGGGAAAGGAACCCCACAGTTCTTGCCATTCTGATTTTAAAAAGCCTTTGATGTTAGGGCAGTAGTCAGTGTGGGCAAGTAGAGATTGGTGACGTCCATCTGTAAGGCTTCTTTAGCAAGTGTATCAACACTTTCATATGCCCTGGGACCCACCCAAGCACAGCTGATTTTTGTAGTTGCACCAAATTGGAGTAAGTTTCATTTAGAGCTGTTACCGAAGGGTGTTTAAGCTCATTGCCTTTAACTGCTAACAGAGGTAGACCATTGCTGACCTGAAACTCTGAAAGATGTCTTTTGCTTAGATGACAATGATTGATGTCTGTAGACTGATTCACGGTTAGGTCATTGGTTGGTACTGGTTGGCATAGAGCATGGGCAGGAATATATGCATGCATCATAGGTTTTGTGTGAAGATACCAAGGTGGCATGCAGAATGTAGATGAATTAGAATCTACATTTCATTTAGTTCATTGTAATGAAAATTTGCACACATGTCATCAACTCTGTTGTCAAGTAGCAGTGATGTCTTTTGTTTGTAAACACGAATGGGTCTATTGCCTGATGACCTGAACTTGGTAAGTGCTTATTACCTCTTGAATAGTAACAATCTTTAAAATGTGTATCACCTTTGTTCCCACTTAACTAGATATATTAAGATGAGACACCCTTTTTAAGTATGTCAAGACCTCTGAAATAGTTATCATTACTAAGTATTTCCAAGTAAAGTTGAATTTGAAGCTAATAAATTGAAGTCACAAACACAAGTATCACCCACTAAAAACACCGTAAAATAACTCACAGTATAAAACCTATAAAGGGATTCAGTTACCAAAAGTAATTCGAAATAAAAAAGTTTTAAGTTCATGTAGAGCTCAAGTGATATTGACTAGATAATGCCTAGCAACAGCAGAAATGATAAATCATCAGATGCGTTAGTTTTACTTTATAATAGCAAGTTACGTTAAAGAAATGGACATTTAGGACCTGTGGTATAAGTGCATTTTGTTGATGTTGTTTTAAGTACCAACCAACAGCCCTTTACTCTTATGACTGTGTAAATGTTTCTACACCAAGGGGTCATGTAAGAGGTGACTGATGTTGCCTATCACTTAGTTTTATTTGAAGAAAAGGTTGTACATACAATGTACTTACGTTACTCTGATCAAGCAACTTTGCCATTACACAAGCAATTTGAGACTGACTGATATAGATTTAATGCATATGATGTAATACAGCAAAAAGCATGTCCTCCCTAAAAAAAAAACAAACCAACACCTACAAATGCAGACAGCTGATTTGTCAACCAGTAGAATACACGCTTAGTCTACTACAGGTGCAGGGTGAATACTTATAGGTGAGCCACTTGTTTCATTGTTTTGCCCCAAAGATGACCCCAGTGTGTCATGAATGCATAAGGTCTAATGGCATATTCAAGCAAGGTTCAGTATAAGTATACCCAACATGAAATGTAATGTTTACATAAATATGGAAATAAGTTTTAATTTTGAGACATCTGTTCAATTTCTGTGTGCAATCCCCCGATAAGTGACCCTTTTAGATTGATCTCTAAAAGTTAAACATCCTTTTTGTCCTTTTGGCTGATCTGGAGACCTTTCAGGTCATATTCCATCTTATTGACAGAAATTATTAAACTGGGTAGATAAATCCCTCAGCTAAACATCTCAGAATGATTATATATAATTTAAATACATATAAATAATTTAGGCTGCCACATCATTTATGTTTACCTAAGTTACAAATTTCATTTGACACTTTGTGGTACTCACTGTCCATTGCATTTTCGTTATTTAAGTATGACATTCTCATGTGTTAAAATATTGTCCCAGTTCCCATATCATTTGTACCAATACTTTCTATGACATGCTTGGAATAGCACCCCTCTTGGTTCTTTCTTTGCTGTAGGCTCTCTCTCTCTCTCTGTTCCCAAAGGAGAGATCGAGACAACTTAATTACCCTTAGCAAAGATCAAATGATGGTTTAATTTAGTTACAAGGATAAAGTAACATTGCTTGGAATTAGAACATTGATGTAATGTGATGATTTAAGACCTTGACAGCTTTATGTAAGAGGAATGTTGAATATTTCGACACCTCCTAAGGGACCCATCAGTAATTGGTTTATTTGTTATTATTAAAGGAGACTAACAGAAGAATATTAGCTCTCATGAACTTGAGCGCCAGGGTAGAGAATTTGATGCTCTATTATGCAGAAAACTAGTAAAAATATTAGATTGGTAGAAGAGAGCAAAAACCTTATAAAATGGCAGTCTTATGTTGTAAGGATGATATCAAGGAACAAAGTCATGAACACAAAATAGGAATGCAGTACTTCAAATAAAGTATGTTTTGTCCATTGTTTTGTTTCCATACAAATATCTTATGAGAGATTGTAGAGAATTAGAACTTGGAAGTAAAGGATCGCAGATAACATCTATTAGACTGTAGAAAATGTGTGATAGGAAAGGCAGCAGAAAGGTGTCTTTTTCTGAGATTTGAGAAATCAGAAATTTTGTCACCCTAGAAGGCAAACTTTGATAAAAGAGTAATGAGTGTGAAGTTCAAGGTGCTCAAATAATTTAATGGTGGGGATACAGTATTTATTTGTTTTAATATTTATAAGCAACTTGTTTTTTAAATTCTTGGCCTGAATATTTGAAGAGGTCATGATGGTAAGAAGGGTTTTTGGGAATTTAAGAGTTTTGTGACTATATGTGCTGCATTTGTCAAAATTTTTATTAATGCATCATATTTGTCAAAATTGAGCATAATTCTAGTATTGTGAATTAGGTTGGTATATATTGCATTCTGTATTTTACAGAGTTTAATGTGTAATGTTTAAGGTGATTAGTTTAATGTGTAAGGTGATTTATCCTTGAAAAAATGCATGAAATGATTAGTTTGCAATGCTGTGCATAAACTGCTTTTATTAGACTTTTTTGTCTGACCATCTGTTTTGGTGGCCAAATATTTAAGTACATACTATAAATGAGTCTGAGTGGTCAAGTGATGGTCTGTTTTTGTTGGGCCTAACTGAGGTCCATCATCTTTAATCTTTCCAATTCTTTGCTTCACTGTATCATGAATGATTGTTCACTAAAATACTCCTTGATTTCTTTAATTTTTGACACTGAATATGAGGGTTTAGAATTGCATGTACAATTTAAAGTCCGTTTAAGGTTGCAGGAACCCACAAATGGCCTTCTTGACTATCTCCTATAGACCAATCTGATATTAGCACTAGTGTTAAGTGATTGTGGGCAACCATAGGCGGGTCCATTAGCCATAAATCGTCTTCATTTATTGTCTGCATGAATTTTAAGCTGTTATATTCAGTAAATCTGATTGAATCAAGCTGCAATTCACTGCAAAGCCAAAGCTGATGGATGTCAGTTATGTCCATCTAAAATCACACCATCACTTGACAGTCCAGATTTGTCTATAACCTGAGTCAATAGCAGTTCTTCTCTACTCCCCTGCCATGTGATTCATCTTGTGCATCACCTCAGTGTCTCCTAGTGGCATCTTGTCACAGAAAGGATTTTAGGAGTGTGACTGAGGGGAAGGGGTCTGAGGGTCCCTTCCTACAATTGTTTTTCTTCAGGTCTTTAGGTGAGAGAGAACTAGTGCAATATTTGTGCCCCAAATGAAGTAAAATATATTGTGGGGTGGGGGAGGAGGTTGAACCCAAATCTCACTCTTCCCCAGGCTGCATGCATGCTGTCTCCCCATGAAACTGTGACACCTTCCAGTACTGGTCAAAAAGGTTGACCTGACTTCTATGTTTTATTTCATATTTACAGATAAAGGAATGTTCATGACAGTTGCTGTTGACCTGGTCATCACTGGAATTCAAGAACCAGTGAGGTTTATTGTGGAAATAAGGGTCAAAATTGTTTCTCCAACAGAGAAATACTGGATTTATAATAAGAAACCAATCCAAGAATTCTTCTATTTACTTCTTGAAGAGGTATGTCACTCTGTTTATCTCTACTCTTGTGATGCTTTAGGGTTTTGAATGTGCTGGGGAAGGGGGTATATTCAGTTGATGGGTTTTGTTATTCAAACGGGTAGACAGAAAATAAATTTCATCAAAAGAATTGGTCAGATTCCTCTGCTCTCAGACCACCTCTGAGAAAACATGTTTTTTCCCCCAAGGAAACTGCTGCAATATCTTGTAACTTTTTTCTGTTTAGTCTAACCATTTATGCTTGGGCTGCTTTAAGGTATATCTTGTCATGTTATACTTTCTTGCTTGGAATTGCCATGACATTGGATTTGATCATTCAAAGAACTTTGTCAATGAATTGCATTCATGCTGTGTCATGGAAAAGAAAAACAAAATTTTGCTTCTTCAAGGCTTCCTGCTTAAGAACACTTGAAATGAAAGCACAATGACTTGTTTTAAGGTTTTGTATTTACCATTGGTCAGTTTCTATCTTACCCTCACAATAATGCATGCGTTTACATTCTTAGGTGCTAACAACAAAAAGTCAACCAGTACGATCATTTCCAGGCACTCAGAAGTACACATCAATTACCTGCATATAGAATTCACTTTGAAAATGCAGTCTCGACATGTTGTCACAATGGAATTTTAAAAGGCATCCACAATTATGTATGCAGATCGTCAAATAAAACAATGCAGATGTCAAGTAAACGCTCTTGCCCCTTTGTTTGAGCCTCCTTGAGGAGCATCTACCTCTCACACAGATGGCCTGGGTTCTATTCCCAGGTTGAGTCATACCAAAGACTCTAAAAATGGAACCTACTGCCATTGTGCCTGATGCTCTGCATAAGCAATGGAGTATGGAAAACAAGGCAGTGAGCTACAACTGGAAAAAAGGCAGTGGCGGGCTCAACTTGAAGCAGTAGGTTGGAAACGGGGCTGTAAACCTCTATCTAACTAACTAACTAACTAACTTAAGAAGTCAACTTGAGGAGTCAGGGTAGGTCTAACTTTGTAAGTCTAACATGGAAAGGCAAAGGAGTTTGGAATCTACATTCATGATATCTTTGGGACAATTCTGCAATAGTGCCACTGCCTCATTCAGCATTGGCATTCTTACGGACATCGTGCAACAGTCACCACTTATCCCCCAATTAGAGATACTCTGAAAAATGAGTCACCTTTTTCCTTTCAGGAAGGAATCTGGGAATTTTGATTTTTCCAATGTAGTTATGAAGCCTTTATTGTTTTATGCGAAATCAGTATGTTGATGTGTTCAACTGAAAATACCTTGGAATTGGGTAGCCTGGCCCTCTCCCTTAGGGCATTTCTCCTCTGAAAATTTCCTCTGGCTTGTTTCTTTCCCACTAGGATATTTCTTCCCTTTGCACCTTGGCTTCTTGTTTTTCCAAGAATAATTCTCTTCTGACAAATTTACCAGGAGTCATTCTCTCTCTGGACAACCCCACATTTTCTGGATGCATGAGTTGTCTGAAGTGTGGTTGTAGATCTTAAGAACTATGAGAGGTAGTAGGTTGAAGGAAGTAGTCCAGAGCTAGGGAAATAATCATGGGTGGGTGGGCAGGAGATGCCCAGGATCTGTTTGTACAAGATTTAATTGAACTGGAAAATAGGACAAGAGCTATATGAAATATGAATATATAATATATAAGTCAAAAAGATTTTCTACTCTAAAAAGTCTGTATTTTGAATTTGGGAGTAGGTCATATTGTTTCACTTCTTTTGAAAGGAGGAATCAAATGTTGAGAATGAGTTTTCATACAAGGTATTGAGTCTGGAGAGTCAGACCCATAGGGAGAAGGCACATATACCAATGAGAGGCAGAATTGGACAAGGAGGGAGGACTCCTGACAGCATCAACTCAGTCCCTGAAGAAGAGGAGAGTGGTAAGTAAAAGACCTTTTTTTGAAGTAACCTCTTTTTGAAAAGTTGTTTGTATTCCTTAAATTAAAAGGACAAATGAAAGTATTTTTGTCCTAGTTCACAGTTTCATAGTCTTAAAGTGATAACACTAGTTAAAAAAGCTTGCTTCATACAGTTGTGAAGCGTAATCTATATCTAAATGATATTTTAAAGGAGGGTGAAGCACCAAGTGTCCAGAGCCCGATGAAAATGACTTTACATAGGACATCTGTATTATCAACATAAAAATGATACTTTTGATAAACTTAAATAAAAGGTCAATGTAAATACAATAAATGCATTTCTGTTTACAAAATGCGGCGACCAGTCAAAAATGATTTAGCTGAACTGTGCATTTTTGTGTCAAAAAGTTTTTATTTTATTTGAACTTACCTGGCATGTACAGTTTGTTAATAATGCAACATGTGTATTTTGAACTGTGTAATACAGTATGTTATGGAAACCAGTGTTATGTGGTTTGTTGGTGATACCATGGATCAACTAGCATTGATGTAGTTCCATGGTGAGACTTATAGCTAGCTTGCAGACACAGTACAAACACAGTATCCTTCTTGCATTGTTTTATGGCCACACCCTTTCTTGTATTTATACCTTTCATGCTTCAGTATTTCTAATCTCAATTCAAGTGTCTTTTCTTGTTCATGATAGATGATGAGCCTTTACAGAGTGGATCAGGTAGTGTTGACAAAGACTGTGACGAGGACATCCTTTTAACCTGGGGTAACATTCTTGCTAAGTGGCGTACGGACCTAGGAACTCGCCCAAAACAACTCAAACCATTGGTACGGAAGGGTATCCCAGAGGCCCTCAGGGGAGAAGTCTGGCAGCTGTTGTCTAGAGTTCATGAAAGTGAAGAATTATTTGAAGATTACAGAATACTCATAACCAAAGTAAGTTTATACCTTTTTATAGATTCTCAGTTTCTTACTTATCTTATGGAATAATTGAATGGCATTTGAAATTTATTTCTGAGTATGGTTCAAGTTTAAATTGGTTTCCCTTTAGTCTCCTCTTACGAGGGCATTTTCTACAAACCTCAGTCCACAGGGGACTGACCATTCAGAGGCTTTCTTGGTTTTGTGGCGCAACAGCCCTCCATCCAAAAGATAAGTAATAACTACTTTTTGTGTACATTTTTTGGGCAATAGTCAGGAACAACCTACTTGCCACACATGACCTCCTCGCCCTATCTGAATGCAGTTTAACATCACACCCAGAACCCAGCAAAAAGCAGTCATGTAAAACAGGATCATTAATCAAAAATTATTATTATCGCGATCTTTTTTTTTCTCACGACGATACAATATTAAGAATTGAAAGTGGTGGTAATTTCTTGTGAAAATGCGAAATTAACATGCTTTACACCTTTCTTTTTTTTTTTTGTTTTCTCATTTGCAAATTTCTACATTTGCACTGATCTCACAGTAATATATGCAACTGCACTCTGTCACCATGTCAGTGTTGTAATCGAGTCACTAGATTAGTGACTCGAGTCACCAGTTTTCAAACTTTTAAGTGACTTGAGTCAAGTCATTGACTGGAGTCACTGTACTTTTTCAATGGGGAAATTACTCCTGAATTCTATCGAGTCACTATCATTTAGGGCTGCCACGATAACCATTTTTCATTTATCGATGTCGCCAGCATTTCCGCGACGATATCGCGATATCGCGCATTAGTCTAAACATTCTCCATCAGCGTCAAGGAAGCAAAACAGCTGTTTATTGCATGCAGCCACTACTGATTTCATACCAAAAGTGAGGTGAGATTGACTATGCATGCATGTAGCAATAGTGATTGTGCAGAACTCTTCACAAGTCTAGAATGTATGTGAGCTGTTACAGTATTCACTGCATTTTGAAACAGCTTCCGATTTCATATCATGTTTTCTTGTGATGGGTTAAGTGCAGATTTCATTTCTTGTGACACCATAAATTATGATCATTTTAGATTACTGACTTAAGACAATAAAAATAGGGATTTCACAGTGGTTTAGTCATTTATTTGATTTATTGCGATATCACATCTTGACAAAACATTGGTCGATATCGTCGGGGCAAAACTGTATGGACGATATCGTGATATCGCGATATCGTGGCAGCCCTACTATCATTTTGAGAGGAAGTGACTCGAGTCGTGACTTGTTACAACACTGCACCATGTGATCTTTTTATTCATTTCTCAAACAGTTAAAGAGTCAGTGAACAATTAAATGAGACCAACAAAAGATTCATTGATAGTCATCCATTAATGTGTTTTTTTTTTATTAGTCCACTCAGCGTAGAGGAAAGTACATGAAACTTGTTTCAGGAAAATTATAATCATTATGGAATTATCATGATATTTTTGATTCCTTGCCATAGGCAGGCAAGGAATCTATGCGATGGTGATGTCCTTTGTGTGTGTGTGTATGTGTGTGTGTGTGCGTGTGTGTGTGTGTTTGTGACACTTGCTTGTAAACACGATATCTTAAGATAGGAATGTCCGACACTTTTCATATTTGGTATATAGATTTATCATGTTGAGAGGAAGAACCCTATTGTTTTTAGTAGAGGTCAAAGGTCATTTGAGGTCACCAGCGGTAAAATTGCGACAACTTCGAAAATAGCTTGTAAACATGATATCTTCAGATAGGAGTGACGGACACTTTTCATACTTGGTATATAGATTTTTCATGTTGAGAAGAAGAACCCTATTGTTTCTGGTAGAGGTCAAAGACCATTTGAGGTCACCAGCGGTAAAATTGCAAAAACGCCGAAAATGGCTTGTAAACATGATATCTTCAGATAGGATTGCCCAACAATTTTCATACTTGGTGTATAGATTTGTCATGTTGAGAGGAAGAACCCTATTTTTTTTGGTAGAGGTCAAAGGTCATTTGAGGTCACTAGCAGTAAAATTGCGAAAACTTCGAAAATGGCTTGTAAACACGATATCTTCAGATAGGAGTGACTGACACTTCTCATACTTGGTATATAGATTTGTCATGTTGAGAAGAAGAACCCTATTGTTTTTGGTTGAGGTCAAAGGTCATTTGAGGTCACCAGCGGTAAAATTGCAAAAACACTGAAAATGGCTTGTAAACACGATATCTTCAGATAGGAGTGACCGACACTCTTCATACTTAGTATATAGATTTGTCATGTTGAGAAGAAGAACCCTATTGTTTTTGGTTGAGGTCAAAGGTCATTTGAGGTCACCAGCAGTAAAATTGCAAAAACACCGAAAATGACCTGTAAACACTATATGTTCAGATGGGATTGCCCGACAATTTTCATACTTGGTATATAGATTTGTCATGTTGAGAGGAAGAACGCTATTGTTTTGGAAGAGGTCGAAGGTCATTTGAGGTCACTAGCAGTAAAATTGCGAAAACTTCGAAAATGGCTTGTAAACATGATATCTTCAGATAGGAGTGACTGACACTTCGCATACTTGGTATATAGGTTTGTCATGTTGAGAGGAAGAACCCTATTGTTTTTGGTTGAGGTCAAAGGTCATTTGAGGTCACCAGCGGTAAAATTGCGAAAATGCTGAAAATGGCTTGTAAACCAGTATCTTCAGATAGGAGTGACCAATACTCTTCATACGTGGTATATAGATTTGTCATGTTGAGAAGAAGAACCCTATTGTTTTTGGTTGAGGTCAAAGGTCATTTGAGGTCACCAGCGGTAAAATTGCAAAAACACTGAAAATGGCTTGTAAACACGATATCTTCAGATAGGAGTGACCGACACTCTTCATACTTAGTATATAGATTTGTCATGTTGAGAAGAAGAACCCTATTGTTTTTGGTTGAGGTCAAAGGTCATTTGAGGTCACCAGCGGTAAAATTGTGAAAACACCGAAAATGGCTTTTAAACATGATTTCTTCAGATAGGAGTGACTGACACTTCTCATACTTGGTATAAAGGTTTGTCATGTTGAGAGGAAGAAGTCTATTGTTTTTGGCTAAGGTCAAAGGTCATTTGAGGTCATCAGCGGTAAAATTGCGAAAACACCTAAAATGGCTTGTAAACATGATATCTTCAGATAGGAGTGACCAATACTCTTTATATTTGGTATATAGATTTGTCATGTTGAGAGAAAGAAGCCTATTGCTTTTGGTAGAGGTCAAAGGTCATTTGAGGTCACCAGCGGTAAAATTGCCAAAACTTCAAAAATGGCTTGTAAACACAATATCTCCAGACAAGAGTAACAGATACTTTTCATATTTGGTATATAGATTTGTCATGTTGAGAGAAAGAAGCCTATTGTTTTTGGTAGAGGTCAAAGGTCATTTGAGGTCACCAGCGGTAAAATTGCGAAAATTCTGTGCCTAAAATGTAAAGAAATATCTATCAAGCACTGACAATTTGAAAGCATGTAAGGTATTTGATGGCGCAAGGAATCACTAAGCCTTTTGGCTTTCTGGTTTTATTTGATTATTCTGAGGAAAAAACTTAAAAAAAGGGAATATCACCCGACTCTGCAGGTGCTATTTGCTGTTTTTCCCTTTAACCAGTTAACTGGGGGATTAAAAAATTGTAGGTTGCCTTCCACTGCATGTGGAATCACTTTTCATGATATGTCTTCTTCCTTTGGGCTAGATATCTGAGTCAAGTGAATTCACTAAAATGGCTCTTCACTTTGATTGATTAGATATATTTTAAGTGAATGCAGTCATTGTAAAAGCAAAATCAAAAAAGATACACCACTGTTTTCTTAGATGTGTAGCAGTGTAGCATTGAGAGATTGTACACCATCCAGGCAAAAGACCATGTGTTTGGTCTAACGGAATAAGAGCATCCACCTCTCATGCAGAAGGCCCAGTTCTATTCCCAGGTAGAGTTGTACCAAGGACTCTAAAAATGGAACCTACTTCCGTTGTGTGTGATGCTCCACCTAAGCAATGGAGTAGGGAAAACAAGCCAGTGAGCCACAACTGGACAATAGGCAGTGGCCATCTCGACTTGAACCAATAAGGTTGGAAACTGGACCATAAAACTCTTATCTTGCTAACTAACTGTTCAGGCAGGAGTACTCCCCCAGCAGGGTTCCCAAGGCCTGGAAAAGTCATGAAAATCTATTGTCATTTTCCAGACCTTTGCATGCAGGAAATATCACTTTTAAATGTTCTGCCGTAAAGAACATGATAGGTGCTTTTGCAATTTGGGTATGAAATAATCATGTAAATGTCATGAAACAGTCATGGAAAAGTCATGAAATTTGAGTATTCTACAGGAAACAGACATCAAAGTTGATAATATGTGGGGTCAATTGTGTGATAGAGGGCTGCATGGGTGGAAAAAGTTAGGATGCTTGGAGGTTCCTTCCAGGGAAATTTGACCATCTGGAGGGAAATAGTTTAACTTCCCGGGAAATGAACATTTTTGCAGCCCTGGAGGGGTGAATCAATGCACAAAGTGTTTGACACTCCTAACAAATCTGAAGGACCTTTTCTATAGGTCAGAGTTTGACTCTTACAGTTGATAAGTAAACAATGTCTACTTGTCAGTAGACCAGAAAGGTGAATTATAAATAGTTCAATTTGATTTGACAAATGTTGAAAGGTGAAAAATGAGTAGGGCTAATAGACCTGACGAATGCTTTTTCTATTCTAGTGGTTTTCAGACAAAATTAATGTTCTCTTAGAAAAGTAAAGAATGGCAAGTACACAAAGTGAAATTGTTAGTGTGTCAGATTAGTTTTAATTTAGATTCATGGAGAGATTTATGTACTCAGTTGGCATGCATAGACGGATTAATATGTTATCATTCCAGTACTTAAGCATTCATTAGAAGGCTTACCATCCTTCTTTAGTATCCTTGAGCTATATATAGACAAGATGACATTGTTTGCATGGTGAAATAATAAGTAAAACGACACATCATCGTGCGATGTATCTTGTTTGACATGTAGACTAATGGTTTCATTCTTTTCGGTGGTCTCCAATTCTTTTCTTCTTGATTCAGTTCCATTTACAAGTTTCAAGAAGACTCAGATACTTTTCAGAGATGACATAAGAATGGCAGAATGCTCATATAGTATCCAGAATATCTGTCATGTGTTCTTGTCACACATTTTGTAATTTTGCTCCATGTAATCTGCATGGGTGGAAAAAGTTGGGAAGCTGGGAGGCTCCTTCCCAGGAAATTTTGCCATCTGGAGGGAAATTTTAGGCAATTGGAAGGAAATTTCCCATTTCTTTTTATGAAAACATGGGGGGAATAGTGGGAAATTTAACTCCCTTCTAGGGAAATAATTTCACTCCCTTCCTGGGAAATAAAATTTTTTTCCAGCCCTGGTAATCTGTTCGATTGATGAAGTGGTACATTATACATCCCTATTTACTTATCTTGCATGTGATAATATCTTTAAGGACCAATGCTGTTTACATCTATGAGACCACTTGAACTTATAAACAAGAAGCAGTTAAGAACCAAAATTATGATTGATATGTTAAAGAGAAACAGAAATATATTCTTAGTATTCTGGTGAAATTTTCATTTGTTTCCCCATTTTCAGCTCTCAGATATTAGCAATTGAAGATGACATAATTTCTATAAAAAGTGAACATGAAGCAAGCAGACTTGTCAGTGGGTCTTGGTCTTGGATTTACATCGGTGGTCAACATACTGTTTCAAAATTTACCGCAATTTTATACAACAAAATCTTACATAGTAAATGCCATAAATGGATCCCTGAGCAAAGGAATTTTGTAAACTTTACGTGCCTTAGGGGCATCATCACACTGTATCACTATAAATCAATCGTAAGGTCCAAACAGAGGGAGGAAAAATAAAGAAAAAACAAAATATTGGCCACTGTGATTCCATGACATCACCGCTTCTTGGTTCAAGTTCACTTTTTGTAGAAAATATGTTGACCTCAGTCACTAATGCCTTGAGAACTGAATATGGAAAATGAATGATTTTTTACAAGAATGTGTAGAATATGTTTTCTTGTCAATATGTCAAACTAAATTTAGTTGTTGAGTATTCATTTAAGGAAGTTAACAGATGCATCAAAGGTCAGATGAAATTGGCCATAGACGAATCCGATTAGCACTTGTTTTTAGTGACTGTAGGCCACCATTAGTGGGGTCCATCAGCCTAAAACCATCTTTATTTATAGTTTACATGAATTTCAAACCCCTTATATTTAATAAACTTGAAGAATTTAAGATACAAATTAGTGTACAACCATCCGTGATAGAGGTAAGCAAGGAAATCGAAAGATTTAAAGGTAATGGACCCCAATTATGGCCGACTGAAATCAGACTTTCACTTGCTGTCCTGATTCGTGTATAGAGGGAGAGAGGGGGGTGTGTAGATAACAGGAAAGTACAGGAACATCAGCTAATTTTACAAGTTACGTAGTCAGGTGGGACTTGAATGCAATACCAAAATAAGTTTGTTTTCCAGTATCAGGTAGATAGACATTACTGTACATAAGCTCTTCCTGGGGATGTTTCAATGTTCATTTGTTTGTTCAGCTCATCAAAGTATTTTTCACTTATTTTTCCTGGATCTATGGGGACAATGGAGCATGTAAATAAATACTTACAAATTGTTAAAAAAGGCAGGGCTCTGCTTTATAAATATTCATGGTTGATTTTAAATGCATTAGGATAAGCAGATCTATCCTATTGTCTGAAACTAATTAGTAAAATTGCTGCAGACAACTACTTTGTGTTTGTGGGGCTGTCTTGGACAAAACTTTCCTGTCAGTTTAGTAGCCCAGGCCTTCTTCTGTTAGAGGGTGTGATCTAAAACAGTCTCTTAGCAAGTGGTATCGAGACTTAAAACTGTTTTTCATCATTTCACCTTTGGAAGAAAAGAAAAACAGTTTATGGAAAGCAAGTTTTATTTACTGCTGCAGTTACAGTTGAGGGTGGTGATTTGTTCTTGACATGTGGGAGGGGGTACATTACCTGATAAAATTACTGGGTGAAAATTTAAAAAGTCAGTGGGCTAATTCTCAAATATTTGGTGGAGTCCCCTGCCCCCTCCCACTACAGTACCCTCCTCCTCCAGATCAGCTGCCAATGGTTGTGTTATTTTTTATTGTTCATCTTATGTTCCCCGCTCAACCTGACAACCTAAAGTATTTTGGGAAAACCAAAATGTTGGGATCAAACTAAAGCCAGGTTGTACCATCTGCAACCTGAAAGTTTTCTTTAAAAGCACACTTGGAATGATAGATTTAACTTTGATCAATAGAACTTTAGTATGAAACAGGACCCTGTTTTTCTTGTTTCAAACTCAAGCTTACTCCTGTTATGACATGCCTTGAAGGCCTATTCTATGACTTACACAAACAAATATGAAATACCTCCAAAGAAGTGAAACATACTTCCCATTTTACCTGAATTTTGTACACATAAATCTTCTTTTCAGCATTTGAAAAGTGGCCTGTAACTTTCTCCAAATATTTTTATTGATGTCATAAAGTGGGATGTTAGTTGTGAGAGTTATTTTAAGCTACTTTATCAGTTTGCTTCTTCAATGTAGAGGAATCTCTGTTAGTAGAAATGGAGAGGACCAATTCTGATCAATTTACAGTTTGTTTACATTGACACTATACTGACTGAGTGGTTTACCTT
The DNA here is from genome assembly GCA_037179385.1 of Holothuria scabra. Classification (NCBI taxonomy): domain Eukaryota; kingdom Metazoa; phylum Echinodermata; class Holothuroidea; order Aspidochirotida; family Holothuriidae; genus Holothuria; species Holothuria scabra. Next base: position 2,651,311 of record CM074185.1, read on the forward strand.
GACCAGCAAGGCAGGCCATTAGGGACTCCATAAAAACACTTTGGAGACTGTGTGTGTAGCTTTATCATCAATATCAGCTAAATGGTCATTTAATTACCTGGTTGTTTACAGTTGAATTAGTCATTGTTTTAGGAGGGTAATTACTGAGCTCATTCACTCATTGTTTTCAATTGACCACAAACACACTTTGTTAGCAGTTTTTTTGTGGTCAGGTATTTGTCAAAACCTTATGTTTTGCTGTCAGGGTTGTGGGTTTGAAGATCTGAGTATGGGACTCAATTTGCATCAGTACTTTTCTGAAATTGTGGTTGCAGTTGGCATGCAGTGTACACACAAATTTTGGCTTGGACAAGTTGACAGTTATTGATTTAGACATATGGTGGTAAATTTGTGCCTTATTTCTAGTAGAAGTGGGAATTAGTGAATGTACTAAACTGGTGTGCCCTGAGAAGTTTTATATACATATGTGATAGTTCCAAATTGTGTTTGTGCAATCAAGTGGTAATGGTTTGCACATATACTCAGAATTTCAGATTTATTGCCCTTTGTCATTTATGAATACAAAGCTCTAAATCACAAGGTGTGAATTTGAAAACAAAACATTATGTAAACAAAAACATGAAAATATTATGTTAGCTGTGGTATCCAAGCAAAAATATATTTGACAGTTGTGCTCACCGACCCCTAGAGAGGTCTCTTTGTGTTACCTACACAAAAGTGTGACGTAAAGTCTATTTAGTACTTCAATACTTTCGAGAGCTGGAGACACTTTTCACCTTTAAGACAGCTTCCAACCAAACATACAATACATTATTAGCACATGTTGTTATGAAGGTAAAGTTGCATGCATTTTCAAATACACCTGGTAAAGTGTTGAAATGCCTGTCTGGAGTGATGTGCTCTTGGACTTTCCCAGATAATAGGTAATGACTGCAAATTGGGATCAAAACACAAAAATGATGGGTTTTAATCCCATCTGGGGTCATGAAGCCTTGCTGTGAGTTTGCAAGTTGTGTTTGGGATAGACCATCAAAACACATGAACCAGGACTCAGGGCTGGAAAAAATGTAAATTTCCCTGGAAACAGATCAAATTTCCCGGAAAGCAAATCAAAATTTCCCAAAGACTGCACATGTGTACATACAAAAGTAGTCAAATTTCCCTCCAAATACCAAAATTTCCCTGCAATGATATTCCCAAATTGCTGGTTTTTTCCAGACATGCCAGCACTACAACAATATGTACCATTGATAGCAAATATTCAATGTTTTGGCCTATGTGATTACAAAAGGACTTTAATCTGTCAGTTGTTTGCAGCACTAGCTGGGGTAATCCCTACTTTTACAAAATAATTAGCTCACTGGCTGTGGTTACATAGCAGTGGCAAAAAGGTGCAGCATTTTGCATCTTGAAGAAACTTTTTTTTTTTTTTCAAAAAACTAAGACCACTTCCCCCAGCACAGCATTGGCTCCATCTTACGGTATCAAATATTGTACAGCTTCCTGCAGGAATATTTGTACACACTTTTTTAGCTGGGTCACTGGAAAAATCCCAAGTTATATGAAATGTGGTTCATATGGAACAATTGTTAAGGATATGGATTCTAGAAATGATGAGTTCCTGTGGTATGCTGCATATGGTATCATTATATAATACACACAAAGACATGTAAATGTACTGTTTATAATACCCATCCCAGAATTCATGGGTGTTCCTGTTGCGACGCTGCATATGGTCTCATTACAGTATGCAAGACACACGACGACACATGCAGGAATTAAATAAATCATGAGTTACCCCTCCTGAAGAAGTTGAGCAATGAACTTTGAAGATTCTGTCAGAAACCATAAATACCATAAAGACTGAATGTAAAATAAAATGGGTGAAAGGTACGTAACTTCTGCGAAAAACTTTCAAGTGCACACCATGTCGTCATGTAGTTGGTTTGTTCTGTACTTGCACTAATGGATTTTCAAATAATTTCCACTTGAGTACAAAGTGTACTGCATATAGAAGAGTGCAATGTGTATTTAAAGTCAGCATTATGAGGAAATACCTAGAAACCAAAGAGGGATTTTTATTTATTTTTCTGGGGAGAGGATGGGGTTATTTGTTTTGTTTTCTTATATTTTTGTTAATACAGTGTAACTGTGTATTGTTCTCTCCTCATCTACACCGACCAACCAATGAGCTGACTGCATGGTCCAGTGGCAATAGCATTGGACTTGCAGCCAGGAAGTATGGATTTTGACTCCTGGCTGGTTTCATACTGAAGTCTGTTAAAATAGAACCCACTGCCATTCTGCTTGGTGCCCAGTATAGGCAATGGAGAACAATCCAGTGAGCCACAATTGACAAAAGGGCTGTGGCTGGCCCAACTTATATAATTGGTTACAAACAGAGCTGTAAAATCTCAACTAACTTAACCCCTTTACTGTAAGAAACAGTACTGTTTGAAGAATTATGATACCTGAAGCATCCAACTATCCAACTTGCCGTAGGGAGGTCTAGAGTTCAACTCCTACCCGAGTCATACAGAAGACTTTAAAAATGCCATTTTGCTTGGTGCTCAGTATAAGCAATGGAGTTGGGAAAACAAGCCATTGAGTCACTACTGGATAAAAGGCTGCGGCCAGCTCAACTTAACCAGTTGGCTAGAAACTGGGCAGTAAAACTCCATCTAACTTACTAGCTAACTGAAGCAGACCAGTAACATACAGTTTTTACTAGTATTTTTCAGGACTCTTTTTGTTGTTCAATTTTAATGTCCAATGCCAGGTTTAAATTTTTCAGGCTGCTAAATAGACCTATTTCCAAATAGCAATTACAATGAATTGTGGGATAGAGTTTTGGGTGTACATTAGTTTTCACCACAGTAAAATGCCATTGACAAAAATGACAAACACCAAAACTCTATCCCACATTTCATTGTAATTGCTATTTGGAAATAAGTCTACAAACAAATCAAACAAAGAACTCTGAAGCATCAATGATACCCTTTCTCTTTACATTTTCTTATCCCATGCCTTGTCTTCCTATCTCATACTGTATGAAGTCATCTTCCACGACCATTTTCAAAGAAATTTGCAAATGGGGCTTAAAATAAGTTCCCCCTTTTAATTTGGTTATGTCCAGCAATCTTATAAGGTAAACATTCCAACTTAATAGAACCTTTTTGATGTTTCCGATCCATTCAAGACTACAAGTGAGGGATAATCTTATTCTTCTTGCAAGTTTTACATAAATCACTCAACAATGTACGAGGTTATGGCAGAGATAAGCGTTGTCTGAAAAGAGCCTATCATTTTGAGGACAATTTTGGTGGTTGTCAGGAAACCCTCAGAGTGTCTTCCTGTCTAAGGGCTTGTGGCTTCTTTGAAAGCAGAAAGTGAGACTTTTATTGCTTTAATTAAGCCTTTTTCTCATGTACACATTTGCTTGCAGAATAGTTTTACCAGTACTTCGTGACATGTCTTTAAAAGTTGTCTGAAAATACAAGCTCTATTTATTTTGCATGTGTGGATTGATGTGTTGTTGGCAAAGTTGAAGAAAGTCTCTTTCTTAACAGCGGTATAGGTCTGTGTGATTAATGGTGGATATTGCAAGTTGATAAGAAAAACACATTAAGCCTCTATTGGAAGCTCTATTTATGAAGATTAGGTTGAACAGGAAGCTTGGCATACTCACACATGTATTATTATGGCAACGGTATCAAAAGTATACAAGACGAAATTTATAGTATCCAGATGGGTAACGAACTGCTCTCTAAAATCGTCACAGTGAAAGTAACTCTTTTAGATTTAATTTGGGGATCGCTCTTAAATGCCCAATTCTCTCACCCCAAACAGTACCAATTCTCTTGACCTTCTTGCTCAAGCCCCTCCCACAATTGTTTGAAATTCATTATCATCCAGATACAATATCAGTTTATTGCTTCAGCATGAGTATTGAAAAGCTCAATGTATACTATCAAAACATTCTCAGTACAGATCATGCTGTATAATATAGGCTTTGGTGCTCTGCATCATCTGAATTAGCTGTCAATCAAAGAGCTGAGCCAATTGAGAATTTCTGTTATCCCCTACAACAGTTAAAGTTAGGGGTGAGAGTATTCGCCCTTTAACCTGGAGTGAAAAATTTCAATTTTAAAAAAATCATTCTCATTGTTTTAGAGTGAATGTTCAACCCTAATTTTGGAGTCATCCATAATTTTTTTACTCTTTTAAATTTAGAGAGCCTGGAATGTTGAGGCATGAGTGTGCAGTTGCACTTCGTCACTCATCTCATATCACTGTGAGGATTGTGGATAGTGACAGCTCATATTTATCTATTAAAGCTCATCTACCACTTTCCCTAATTTCCTGATGGGCATATGATTTGAAGCACACCTGGAAAATCTTAAACTCAATGCCTGGTATACATGAAAGTTTCGGTTCTTTGTGTCTTTTCCTTATTTATTTGAAAAAAATGCTTTCAGCTTTAGAGTTTGTTTATTTGAATATCTTGACATTTATTTTCATGTGTTAAAAATTGATGTCAAGGTGGTATTAAAATACTGTAGTAATGGTTTCGTTTTGAAACACCTGAGTAATTTTAACAAGGACCACTCTTGTAAAAAGTTATTTAACTTCACCCCGTTGCCAGTGTTGAAAGCATTTTTACGAGTAACTGATAACTTTTGTTATTATAGATCTATTTTCTGCTTATATGAGGACAATACTTTTTCAAATTTTATTATTCTCATTATAATTTGATATCAGAGGAGTATTGTATTACCTTTCAGGAAGATGGAAGGGTACCCTTAGATTTGGTTTTGTGTCACCCCTCAACATTCCATGTTTTATGACTTCAAAATGGTGAGGATCTCTCTGAAGAGAAAAAACTTTGAAAAGAGAAAAAATTTAGTCTTATGTCAGTATTGATGTATGATGATTGTCAGATGTTGTTTAAAGGCCATCTCCTCTCATCCCAAACAGTTTCAATTCTCCTAACATACTTACTGAAGCTCCTCCTACAAATTTCTAAAACTTGTCCTCATCCAGACACTATCTCAGTTTATTGCTTCAGGGTGAGTATGCAAGACCTGAGGCTGATGTGTTGTCAAAACACTCAATGACAGTACATGCTGTGTATAAATATGACCTCCAGAACTGTGCAGTTTTTTATCTCAATACATAACATGTATTGAGATATTGTCACACTAGCCGGTTGCTAGCTGCAAGCTAAGATCCCTTTCAGCATGGCCATGTTTGGTAGAGTTAACATTTTAATCATAATATCTTGCAGAGCATACTTTGGAACAATTATTTATTCAGTCAGAATTTTAACTTGACAATCTGATAGATTGTCCTTACGTGAATGTATAGCTTCTTCTGGAAGCAGTTTCAAGTTTGGTTTCGTGGAAGGGTCCTTTGCCAGAGGGTCGGAGGACTTTGGAAAAAGTAATCTGATAGGTTGATAACTTAGTTATTTTTTCTCTGACAAGTGGTCAACAAGTTGTGCAAAAGAAAAGTTTCTTTTTGGCCCATTTTTTTTACTCCCTTTTTTCCCACAGTGCAATTTTTTCCCACAGTGCCATTGTGTGTGTTTTAGTCTGCTCTTTTGTCTTTGCCTTCAAGCCTCTGTTAAGTCAAGCATAGGGTAACTGTTAAGATGATCTTGTCTGGTCTGACTTAAGCCATGTTCCCATGTGAGTGAGAGCAGTTGATCAAGATCTATCACACTGGATCAAACTCTAATGGGAACACGATCAGCAACACTCACTCAAGATCAAGATCCACCGATTTTGATCGACTGTTTGGGGTAGATCAGATCGACTGTGCTGGATCAAAGTTGGTAATGGGAACACATCGGTGTTTCAAGTGACCCTGGATCTCCGGTTTATTCCTTCCCAGCATGCATTTGCTTTCCGGTGGCAAACGCGGGTAATATTCCATTGTTCTAGGCCACGCTAGGCACGGCGCGCTATGGGAAAGTGTATATAATGCAGTAGTGCAGTTTACTTTTTGCGGTTTTGAAGAAATGATAGACTCTCCAGACCTCAGAAATCTTATTGAGTATGGGATGTTCTGTGATGAAATGCCAGTGATTTAGTAGGCAATGTTTTGAAGATCCTTGGTTTTGATGTGAGGGGTGTACATGGTGTATATAGCTGAAATTGAAAACCAAAGTTGAACATTGGATTTTGGTCTCTGCTCTGTTTTTGAAACCCAGTAGTCGAGCCTCACATCATTAAACTTGCTGGGTAATTCCACGTGTGTGAATGCAGTTAGCGAAAGGTCTGTATACTACACGCACATTCATGTGTGTTTTTGTGATATAGTGCTATTGAGCGATATGAAATGGCAGGCCAACTTGTGAACATTGGTGACCTTTTTGGGCTTGCACAATGTGTTCCTATAACATGTTGATCTACCCCGCTCACTCAAATGGGAATGCTGCTCTGGGAAAAGTTATTCCACACCAGTTGATACAACAAAACCCTGATCCACCCCGCTCACTCAAATGGGAACACGGCTTATGATGTTTGCCCAGCCATTGTCTTGTTATGATGAAGTTTATTTGCAGTTGATTGGGTTTCCAAACAGGATGCCAGTAGCTCTGAACCTTCAAAAGTTGTGCTCTGCACCAAGAGGTTTCAGTGAGATTATTAATGATATGAGGTTGATGTTAGGAAAACTAGGTAGGAAAGTAGTAGTAGGAAAACTTGTATTTGGAAACTGGTCAGAAAGTTCTTTCTTTTTCTTATAAGACTGATCTCCATCTAGCTGGATAATTACTTGTGCTTTGTAGTGTTAGTGTGATTTACAAAGATTATTTTTTAGTATGAATGTATCATTATTGATTTTTTTTGTTTTAATTGATAACCTTTTCAATTTTTCATAAAAATGTAAAGTACCAGGATACTGTAAATCTCTGCTATAAATATTTGAATGACAACAGTACACCACAATACTGTAGCTCAGCCAACCTGTATTGTAGACTATTTGATGTGGAAAGTTTGTGTCATATTTCCTTTTTATGTATGATACATACTGTACCTGATCGCCGAAACGATGTTTTCTCTTTTCTGTCGTATCATTAAAAACTTAAACAAATCCTTCCAACTGCTTCATGATTACCATTGATCATGCATGAAAAGTATTAAGATTCTGCAGCATAGCTGCTCTAGTTTAAATTTGTAGTTTATGTAGACTTCTACAAAAATTATAGTTTAGCATGAAAAGTGACTGGCCTTGACTGCCTTTAAAAAGAGTATTTCCCTGTCTGTATTCTTGAATGCAGTCAACACTTTTCAGCAACAATCAAGATGTGATGCAGCTCTTCTTCTGCAAGAGAGAAGGGCAAGTGTAGGAAAATAATGTATTGATTGTACAGTTCCTCCCGAGGGTAGAGGTGTAGGGTGAGAGGTCCACCGAAAAGATTTGTAGTTGTCTTACAAAAGTTGTAGTTACAATATGTCCAAAATCAAGAAACCTTTTCCCCAGATAAACTAACATTTTGAAATTCTTAAAACATTTCAAATTATTCCTTTAAAATAAATTCTTGTGTTGTTCTTCCGGCCTTATACAGTGCATAAGCCTTATGACCAGTACTATGCTCAGAGGTGAAATAGTTATGCCATGATATTGGAGAAATAGGGGCCTTAAATGGGTATTAAAATTTGATTCAATGTCCAGGCTTGGTATTACTGTAGCTTAAGTGGTAGAGTGATTTTGAAAAATAATGGGTCTTCTGATCAAAACTGCATGCATTGATTTGTTATAGTACAGCAACCTTAAAACTTTTGAGTTGAGTTTGTGCTCTTTTGGTGACTTTCAGTAGCTCCTTCAAGGATGTTAGTTTGTAAGATGAAATTTTACGGCCCAGTTCCCAACCTGTTGGTTCAAGTCGAGTCTGCCATGACCTTTTTTCCAGTGGTGGCTCACTGGCTTGTTTTTCCTACTCCATGCTTATGTGGAGCATCACACACAACGGCAGTAGGTTCCATTTTTGGAGTCTTTGGTATGACTCAACCTGGGAATCCAACCCGGGCCTTCCGCGTGAGAAGCAGGTGCTCCCCCGCTAGACCAAACGCATGGTCAGCTCCTTCAGGGAGAAATTCTCTTCAGCAGTGTTATAGTTTGGTTTCATGGGATTGGTTCGGCACTTTACCAAATAGTGAAGGGGATATAGGAAAAGATGGCAACATTTTTTTAACAAGTTCAGATTAGATGGCACATAATTGCAATTTGAGAATCAACATCTTTAATTATGACACATATAGGCCAAGGTTTGTTTCAATTCATGATACATTGCTGTTGTTATGACACAGGCATTCAATCTTGACTCACAGACTATTCAACAAAACAGGACAGTTTTCCTAGCAACTCTGCATTTACAGTGTCAAAAGCTTTTTGTAACTTCCCTCCTGTTTTCTATTTTCTGCATGGTACTGTTTACTGTATGCCTCTTGCCCCTTACTTTACATTTGAATGAAATAAATTATCTCCTGTATATATAGTTTAGTGTTATCCCCATGTACAGTATACTGCATATACAACCACTATTCAAGTATTTTGACAAGTCTATCAAATGATGTATGGAACATTTCACAATATGTAAACATAAAGTATGCTTTTGTCCATGGTACTAATTTCATTCGTGAAATTTACATGGATTGTGGAATAAAACAAATAGCGCCATTTTGGAGTATGAGAATTTTAATTTATTGAGGAAATCCTAAAGCATATTTTATATTGTTTACATAATATTTCAATGTAAACTAAATAAATTATGTGGATTGTGATCAGTAATTGATATTCATGGCATACTGCAGAGCTATTCAGCAGATATTGTGTAATATTATGTTTATACTGTACCATCAGTGTGAAGGTTTTCTACTGTACCAGTGGTGTGGTACATAGGATCTATGCATGATGAAACGGTCCATCTTACTTTTTGTTACATTCCTCCTCTGTGCCTGATTAACTCTTATCACTTCAGGGAGGAAAAGGAGCCCACTACATGCAGATTTGATTAAGTCAAGTTTCATATCTGATTTATTGATTGACAGTAAAAGATGTGTTTCAATACACAAAAAGTTACATAACATTTGGGGTTAGCTGACAGGTCAGTCAGCATGTGTCAATTGCTTCTCACGCAGTGTGAACACAATGAAAGCCGAGCTTATTTGAGGTCACAGATCATGTAACAAACTCAGATAACAGTTACACCCCACACCGCCTTTGATGTACTGGGATGTCTATGGTGCTTTTCCAAGAAGAGACGTCACAGCATGGGTGTTAATTCTGGGGTCTCCCCTGATCTTTTTGCCCATCTTTCCTCAGTTTTCTCACAGGTATGTTCTATCTTCCAGCAGAATACTGGGTGTAGAGTCTTCGGTAATAAGTCCACCCTTCTCTGTAAGGAAGGGAAAAGACAGCTTTTTTGACCAAAATTTGTTACATGCCTGTAAAAAGGAACTCTCCTGCTTAAAGATCAGAACATTCACCAAACCTCAGAAAGGGGAGGTCGGGTGTAATAAAATCCTACTTATCAGCAAATTTTCTTCGTTGTTTATTCCACTGTCACCTCTAGAATTACTGTACACTTAATCCTCGGCCAGTGAGGAACTTTTGTCCAGTTGGTTAGAAACAGATTAACTCCCGAGTGCACAGTTCAAAATATTTTACTGGTGGTTATCTTAGGAAGACAAAACTCAATTGAATTAGGTGAGAGATAATTGTGTAAAATGGTTCCAAAAATAGGATCTGATTTAAGCAGAAGAGTTCCTAACATACAGTACGCCTAAAAATATAGCAGCAATATTCTGTGAAAAAGAGATTGCCACACTGTGATTTTGCTTCCCCCACACATTGTATTATACGCCTAAAACCACTGGTATTCACCAAGACAGTACTGCATTTCATGTATGTTTTCACTCTTCCTCACATCCTTAAAGGCCCAGTTCTCTCACCGCAAATAGTACCAATTCTCATAACCTTCGTATGGAAGCCCCTCCCTCAATTGTCTGAAATTCATCCTCATCCAGACAAAATTCATTTTATTGCTTCAGAGTGAGTGTAGAAAAACTCAATTCATATAGTCAAAACACCCTCAGTACCGTTCATGCTGTGTAATATAAGCTTTGGCACTCTGCATTGTTTGAATTAGCTGTCAATCAAATGACTGAGCCAATTGAGAATTTTGGTACCCGGGTACCAGAATTGTAGTTTGGGATGAGAGGTTTGGCCCTTTAAATTCGTTTTCAACCACTTCCTCTTTTAATAGACAACAGGCAAAGAACAATGTGTCTTTGTGGCACAGAAGCTGTACAGTATGTTCCGTTGCACATGATGTAAAAGTACATTAAACCTGAAAACAGACTCATATCATCCTGTAAGCTTCCTGAAATCTAGGAATTTCTTTAGTCAAAAAAATTGTTTACAGTAGGTCGTCAGCCCCAAGTGAAAGTTTTTAGGGAAGTGTGTATGTGATTAGTCTTCATTTAAATGTTTTGGTGATATCCATTAGTCTTACTGTCATGCTGGTGGAGAGACTTGTCAAACAAACCTTTGGAAGCTAATGTATAGCTACCTCAGGACCCTCAGATAGAAGTCTGGCAGTTATGATGGGGTTGGCAGAGGTTACAGTATATGTGACAGTAATATTAGTAACTAATGCAGCCATTGGTGGACATTAATGTTTAATTTGAAGCCATCCCCAAGATATTTTGCAATGTTTATTGAACCTTTTCAAATTCTATTGTTTTCAGCTGGTATTAAATATTACCTCATCCCATTTCAGAAAATTTATGTTTAAAAATGTGAAAGACATTCTGTGTATTCTTTAAAAAACACCCCAGGGCAACAGATTTTGGAAAAGGAATGTGGTCAGTTGAGATTGCATTAAAATAAAATAGTTGTAGGCTTAGGACTAAAGAGAAAACCTTGGCCGTGGTCTACTCATCAGATTCTTCAAAAAAATTGATGGAGAACGTAACCTTTACCAATTGTTTGGTTACTGAGATTATTCCTATCTTAAGAGTAACTGAGACTGGAATTTCATGTGGCTCCAGTGTGGAGTAGCGTGACTTAAATTTAGGGAGCAGGGGCAAGAATGGGATGGGTGCCCACTTACAGAACCATTGCAAGTGAAAGTCTCATTATGGGCCAATCAAATGTCCTTTAAAGCCTGTATGCATGAGTTTGACTCATATCAAAATCCTGTACAGTAGAAGATATACAGTGCACTACTGCCAGTGTGAGCCTTTTTTTTTCTTTCCTCAAAATTGCTCGCAGATGTATCGGAAGACGTCATATAAACGAAAGATATACTTTGTCAAGATTTTAAAGCCTGGACAGGTCAGGATCAATGATCACTGAAAAGGCATTCATTGAACTTCATCATTTGTACAAACATCAGTACTTCATTGCAAAAAGTACTGATAATTCGTAGTCCTGTGTACATGTACATATAAATTAAGTACCAATATAAGCATGTTCAAATGCTGGCTGAATTCATGTTTAATGGATATTAAGTTATTCTCCATTGGTAAAAGTAACAGCAGACCTGGATTACATTTCCAACTTATACTGGACTTAGATAAAACAATGTAGTGTATCAGGAGATCATGTTTCTTGTTTAAATCAAAACATAATTAGATCCTAGCATCTGTACAGTTGACACATGTTCTGATCCAGCTCTAACAATGTCCACGATGTGCAGAGCTGTGAAACAGTAAAAAATCTGGACAATACAGAGAGTTCACTAGATCAAAGGGTCACAAAATGGAAGGTTTGCCTTCTAATTGTTGTAAAACTTTAGTCTAGCAAACCTTTGGTCAGGTGAACCTTTAATTTTAATCAACACCTCAACTGGAAAAGGCTGTGGCTGGCTCGACTTAAACCATTTGGTTGGAAACTGGGCCACAAAACTCAAATCTAACTATACTTGATCTAATCACAGTGAACCTTCAGGTTAGTGACCTTAGTACTCTACATGTTATGGCTAACAGAGTACAGTATAAATGACAGGCATTTCTTACAGACTGACGCACCTTCGGGTAGACCAGTTTACTAGCAGACTTTGCCTTTGCTTTGCCATTGGTCTCATTTCTTCGTTGATCCAAAGGCAATTCACACCTTACATATGATCTTTTTTTCTGCTCAGATTCTCATCCCACCCCTCCCCATGTGGAATCAGAAAGCTAGGATTGGGATTTGATGTCTTTTTGAAAATCACAGTACAGTATTTGGTTTGGATTTAGAGCACAGGAAGTGATCTTTGACCTAGAGGTTACTACATACTGTAAAGCATGTTGTGTTTTCTGAGTTGTTATTGTTGGCAAGTATGTAACTTACTGCATCCCCATTTGCCCCAAAGAAGGGCCTGCTTTCCACTCTGTGACATCATATGCACAAGGTAGTACCAGTTGTACATATAGTTCCACAGCAGACAGGCAACTGTATTTACAGTAATCAGATCATGAGCAATGACAGAAATGTAAAGGGCAAGGGCAGTCACCACAACTTGAAGTAGTGCAGTAGACTGTCATGTGTCATGATTGGCCCTTGGGAGTCATGTGACATTTATTCTTCTCAAATGTGAAATTTACTAGTATTCACTGCTTGGTTTACCAGGAGTATGCAATATTGGGAGTCCTAAAATATTATGAAAGATACGTTTTAAAGAGAAATAAAGATAAAATTGTGAGATTTTGATGTTGTTTGAAAAGGATTTTGGAGTGACTGCTCTTGCCCTTTAAATGAGCATAGAACCAATCTTGAAGATGTTGTTCACATAAATGAGAGAAAAGCATAAAAGGATTATTACACATGACACCATTGTCTTACTAGCACAGCCCAAAAATAATTTATTTCTGAATTTGATCAACTTGAAAATTGTGAAAATCACAAAAGTAGATTGGCCAGGCCAAGGTTGTTTAGCATTGTATTAAAGTCATCTTAATCCATTCATATTGCAGCTATGGCCATTTCATAAATTATGTTATCTACAGCTAGTTACATTAATATGAACACTTTATTGTCTACTTTCTATTATGCACTTATCAATTGTAAGATGCACCCTCATACCCCCAGACAGTGGTGAGTCAAATGGATGTCCTGTTTCTTGGCCTTGTGATGGGGGGAGGGCAGAATGTCAGAGTTCTCACAATGATGTGTAGACTAAATATATAAGAGGTGGGACGTAGGTACACAATTTTTTGCGGGACGAGCGTCACTCAAAATGCATAAAATGTTGGGTTAATTACGCCATGCACAAAAATGTGTATGCTCCAAACAAATATTTGCCATCTTATCCTGAGCTCAAAGGTGGGTCTTACAATTGATCAGAACATTTACCTTTCAAGACAGACTTCAGTTGCCCTGCCCCTCTTTGAGGAGCCACCAAAGAATACATATATGCTGCACAACCTGAATATGAGTTACCCTGTTTACTCATCCACTCTTAGAGGTTTGACTAAGATGTATTGACACTACCATATCTGTCAGCCAAATAATTTAAGAAATTGCAGGGGTCCATCAGACCTAATTTTAGAAATAGTTTTTAAATCCTTCAAACATCCCAGATTGCTGCAAACAGCTCCATATCCCATTATAAGCAGATTAAAATTTTAAATTGAATACAACTATTCATGGTAAAGTGAGCCATAAGGAATGAGGAGATGGTCCCCAGAAATGGCAAACAAATCTATAGGATCACTTGATAAGCTGATTTGTGCGTTGTTTCCCCTTTAAACAAAATGATTATAAACATAGGGTAACACAAAGAGGAAGCTTTGACTATACATGCTGTAGAGTGACACAGTCTTACACGACCATAAATCTGCAACACCTGTGGTTAGTTCCTTTGTGGGGACGACATATTTGGTATCAAAGAGTGTTGGAGCCACTTTAAGGTGTGCCATTCCTGCCCTCAGTCCAGTCCTGTAAAATAATGTATCATGTACATGGAAATTCCTCCACTGCTTCCTATGAAGTATCAGTCATTTTTTCCCAAAGTGGGGGAATTAAGGATATTTCCACAAATATTCTGAGCTCTATCACCAACTCTGGTGTAGAATGTGGAGTACTGTTGGCCTAGAACAGGCACTGTGCAAATTTGGTGTGTTCTGATCTACTGCACTTAGTCTAACATAAGAATTCATAAGATTCTTATAGACATTCTCCATATCAATTCAATCCAAACTTGACCAGCAAGATACGTTCCACAAGTCATGATTCATTTACAGTAGGACACAAATCACCTCATCAGAATTTAAAAATTTCCTCAAATATTGCACATATCCCTTTTACTAAGGACTCCTGAAATAAACTCTGAATAGTGTACAGCAAAGCTACAGAATTACTGTACTGTACATTTTACCAGTACGTTTATACACGACTTTCAATTGCCATCATGGGGCTTATGCTTGGTCGCTTTTTCTTTTTTTGATCTTGCCTTCTTTGATCACGCTTCCAAAATTTCTTAGCAACCTCTGTCCAACCAGCTGAGACCATCTTGTGAAAGCTTTCTCGAAAAGACTTGTGTCCAATGCTATAGACAATGCAATTGATGAAGCTGTTAAATTCGCCCAACCAGGTTGAGAAAAAGTAAACTGAAGGAGGAATGTTTATTTCCACGAATCCTTTCATGATCTTCACAGCTAGAAGTGGAAACCATGTAATGTAAAAACCGCTGACAACAACAAGAATCACTTTGGCCAGATTTCCTTCATGGCGTACCCTGGATGACTCTCTCGATTCCTGACCATTGAAGTAGGATTTAACTTGACGAATTTGCTTTTTATGTGCGTAGCATGTTTTAAGTATGTGGTAGTAACAATAACCAGACACAGAGAAAGCTGGAAGAACCACCAATCCTACTAACAGCAAAGAGAATTCGCTGTTACGTTCCCATTCAAAAGCGCATTCAAATGTGTACTGGTTGTACCAGTAGGTCCCAATACTTGGTACAAGTGTGGGCAAGAAGGCAGTAAAGCTGAATATCCACACGAATGCAACACACATGTAACACTTTTTGCGCGTCATTATCGAGTAATAGGTCAGTGGTCGTGTGACGGCAATATATCTGTCAATACTTAAAATGAGAAGATTCAGGATGGATACGATTAATACTGCGCTCAATGTAAAGCCTGTAAAAGTACAGAACCTATTTCCATATGGCCAATCTTTCCTGAACCAGGAATGTATGGAAAAGATACAACCGATCCCAACTCCAAGATCAGCACATGCCAAAGACTGTATGAAAACTCCTGTAACATCTCGCAGTGACTTGTTAAAATAGAAAACCAATAGCACAATAACATTGCTTAGAATAATGAGTACTGTGGATGCGAAGAGTAGGATAATGTGTATTGTCAGCATCCACGGTAAAGCTTCATTTTTCGAATTAGTAGTGGTCATCACATTAGTGGACATCTCACTCATGTTATGTGGCAGAGTTGCTGCATGAAACAGTGTCTGATTGAAGGTAGTTGTCACATTCCCTTCCATGGCATAAATCTAAGTCTGAAGTCAAAAAAGAATCCTTTGGAACAAACATACAGCATCATTACAAACATAACAATTTCATATGAATATTAATCTGAGCAATAGAGATAGTTTTGTTCAGTATACTTGGAACAATCAGAATGGTGCTTGATAGCATTTCAACTGTATTCCTGATATCCAAAGATGATTATGCTCAATATTACATTCATTAGTTCAGTTTTGCAATGCAACTCTCTCTTTAAATAAAATTCCAAATCAAGTCCAGGGTCTGATTTCTGTGACAAATTCCATCCTTCCAAAAAATACACCTGTGAAAAAAAAGAAAATGCACTTTAGAGTACTTCAAAATTTGTTACATATGCCAGATGTGTGTTTATCTTTTGGTCAAGTTTAAGGTAAATTTCAGATGGCTGAAACCCTCTATGATATGAATTAGCTCGCTTATATGCAGTGTTTTCAGCTGCATGTGAGATCTAACTTCCTGTAAGCAAATTACATTATTGACACAGAACTAAACTTAATATTGAACTGTTCCAGCTTAAAACTGAATTGGAAACAATACAGAATGTAATATTGAAAAGTATAATTTCACAAGAGTGCAATCAAACACTTCTGTATACTATTGATAAAAACTCAGTTATAGTTGCATTATTTGCTTGTTGTATTAATCAAACTTACAACTGGAAAAAAAAAAGCATCTCTTCGCTATATTTGTTTCAAAGTCAAACTGAATAAAATGAAGGTCTACCCTCCTATAAGGTTACTGTAGTGCACAATGTTCCTTTGTATTCCTTTGAAATGATCCATGTGGTATAAATTTTTATGCCAAAGGGTATATGCTTTGACAGTGTGTGTGATCTCTCAGTGTAAGAAATACCATTGAAAGTAAATTGATACAGGTGCTTTACATTATTGATTGTTTTCTGTGCAGTGTGGTGAAGTATGTTTGGAAACTGATCTTGTTGATTTAAAGGGGTAGTGCAGTAATCACTCCAGCCTGAATTAATATAGTATAAAGTTACTGTAGTTAGATAGCGTTTTACGGCCCAGTTTCCAACCTATTGTTTCTAGTCGAGCCGGCCACAGCCTTTATTCCAGTTGCGGCTCACTGGCTTGTTTTCCCTACTCCATTGCTTGTGCGGAACATCACCCACAACGGCACTGTAGTTTCCATATTTAGAGTCTCTGGTATGACTCGACCTGGGAATAGAACATGGGCCTTCTCCTCAGTTGTGAAATTTACTAGGAGTACAGTAACTGGCCTGTATACCTTGAATATGCAACATATTTAATTCTTAAAATGTTGCGCAAGATACACAGAAGAGATACTACCTGTAGAAGAAAGGTGTGGGACTTAATTGTTGTTTCAGAATAAGTTTGGGGTGACTGCTCCACACTTTAATGAAGACTGTCCTTCAGTAATAACGGTTCATCATGTCAGAGCTACAGTATATGGTACAGTGCTGACTAGAATATGACCATTTTTTTGTGTTTGGAATTGTTTACTTGATGAGATCCTGTCAAAAAACTTCCTTTTTGTGTTAGTTTATGTGTTGTTAAATGGGTGTTGGTAAAAATGAAACACTACCTGTATCCTTTGTGGTTTAACAGAGAGAGACTAAAGGTCAAAGGTCACTGACTGACTTCATTTGATAATGACAATGATAACAAAAATGATACTCTCATGCAACTTTTTTTTTATGAAAAATATACCATTGTATTATGTACAATAGGTTATTAAACGTGTGACCAAGAACATAGGACCATTGTTTTTAGCTGAAATCACCTCTTGTAATGAAAACACAAATTGACTATTTTGGGTAAAGACCTGAGAACCCGTGGACAGTAAATCTGTTTAAAAGCTACATGATCATTGAGTTGGTACATGAAAGTCTTTATTTTTGGTTTCGATGAAAGAGAAACCTATACATTCATGATGGCGTGTGTGTGTGTGTATGTATGTGTGTGTGTGCGTGGGTGTGTGTGGATGTGTATGTGTTTGTGACACTTTGCTCGTTAACAAGATATCTCAAGATAACAATGTCTGACGGTTTTCAAACTTGGTACATAGATGCACCATATTGAGAGGAAGAACCCTATTGTTTTTGGGAGAGGTCAAAGGTCATCTGAGGTCACCGGAGGTCAAAGTCTGAAAATCTTGTTAACACAATATCTCAAGGTAGGAAGCTTGGGTAAATTTCATATTTGGTATGTTAAATGGTGGTCAGGAGATGGTCTCTATTGTTTTTCGCGGAGGTCAAAGGTCATCTGGGGTCACCGGGGGTCAAAGTCTGAAAATCTCATTAACACGATATCTCAAGATAGGAATCTTCATAGATTTCATATTTGGTATGTTGATGCTTTATAGTCAGGAGATGGTCCCTATTGTTTTTGGCGGAGGTCAAAGGTCATCTGGGGTTACTGGGGGTCAAAGTCTGAAAATCTTGTTAACACGATATCTCAAGATAGGAAGCTTGGGTAGATTTCATATTTGGTATGTTGATGCTTTAAAGTCAGGAGATGGTCCCTATGGTTTTTGGCAGAGGTCAAAGGTCATCTGGGGTCACCAGGGGTCAAAGTCTGAAAATCTCGTACACATGATATCTCAAGATAGGGAGCTTGGGTAGATTTCATATTTGTTATGTTGATGCTTTAAAGTCAGGAGATGGTCCGTATTGTTTTTGGCGGAGGTCAAAGGTCATCTCGGGTCACCAGGGGTCAAAGTCTGAAAATCTCGTGAACAGGATATCTCAAGATCAGAAACTTGGATAGATCTCATATTTAGTTTGTTGATGTGTTATGGTAAGGAGATGGTCTGTATAGTTTTTTGCAGAGATCAAAGGTCATGTGGGGTCACCAGGGGTCAAAGTCTGAAAATCTGGTTAATGTGATATCTCATGATAGGAAACTTGAATAGATTTCATATTTGGTACATGGATGGGTTGTGGTCAGGAAATGGTCCCTGTAGTCTTTTGCGGAGGTCAAATGTCATCTGGGGTCACCAGGGGTCAAAGTCTGAAAATCCCGTAAACAAGATATATCAAGATAGGAAACTTGTATAAATTTCATGTTTGGTATGTAGATGCATTATGGTTAGGAGATGGTCCCTATAGATTTTGGTGGAGGTCAAAGGTTATCTGGGGTCACCAAGGGTCAAAGTGTGAAAATTTTGTTAAAGGGATATCTCAAGATGTCTATCTATCTATCTATCTATCTATCTGTCTATCTGTCTGTCTGTCTGTCTGTCTGTCTGTCTGTCTGTCTGTCTGTCTGTCTGTCTGTCTGTCTGTCTGTCTAGTCTGTCTAATCTGTCTAATCTGTCTAATCTGTCTAATCTGTCTAATCTGTCTAATCTGTCTAATCTGTCTAATCTGTCTAATCTGTCTAATCTGTCTAATCTATCTAATCTATCTATCTATCTATATTGCTTATGTGGAGGTCAAAAGGGCATCTGGAATAACAAAATTATTTTCTGAACATGCTAACTAAACATTTGAGTGAGAAGATGAAGGTGCATGATGGCAAATTTGAAACAGTACATTTATATATCATCCAAACCTCATTGCATTTTTGCATTCTGGTTCCTAAACCTGTTAATTTTTTTTCACATACCAATGACAGCATAACAATATTAGACAATCCCCATATCTTACTGTAAATAACTGTTTTATAAGCGAGTGCATAACGTTAAATTCGTTTTTCAAAATATCATGACCGGGTGCTTTTTGAAATAATTCAGAAAAAGGTTACGAATCAGGATGCCACAAAATTCGAAATCATAATTTTTCTTTTGTAACTTTTTGATATACTTAGCTTACTATCCTAATTAAATGCATTAGTTGCCATGTGGTAGTTACCCTGAAAATATTCAGCTTTAAGCTGTAAAGAGTAGTAATTTTCCGTTCAATTAGAATACATCATTATTCATTGAAGATAATGACAGGTTGCTACAAGTGTCACGTATTGTGCTCTATTGCAAGGAATAGTATGATTCCACCAAAAGTATTCTCTATGTGCCATCTTATTTACTTTTCTGTACAAATACCTCCTTAATTTGTATCAAGATATCTCTGGGCACAATCAACAACAAATGATTACAGCTGTTATCATTACCAAAGTTTGTAGTATTTAATAAACTCTGCCCAAAATAGCTTTGAACTGTATCTCCCGAATTTTTCATTTCATTAAAGTGAAGAATGGTCATCCATCATAATAATTTAAGTTTTGGTTCACTAATATTTTGACTCAAACCAGTGAAATTCTTGTGTGAAGAACCCAAATTTTAAATTTACACATACGTTTCTTTGCCATTCTTACCATATGATTGCTTCTCATATCTTTGTTAAGTAAAATCATTAACTCAATGCAAATCTCCCATACAACCAATTTGATACATCTAAAGACATTTTCAGTTTAGACCTACTGTTCATACACAATAGTAATGTCCACTTTCCAACAACCAACCCTTGTTAACAAATAGCACCAAGAGCGAGGGCCCCTTGCTTCTCCAACAAGGAGCAAGGCCGTGCTCGATCATCCTCTTCTCACTTACCACCAGAAGGGTGTTATGGCAGTTTTTTGGCCTGGGTTTTTCCAGGAAGTTTTGGAATTTCATGAATGGCTCATTAGAATCATGTTATTATTATTTTCTCTCTGATCTGGAGAATTTATGAAGAATGACACTGCCATGTTACTGCAATATACAGGTAACTTGAAAAGTTGTTATATGTGTATTAATTGTACTAGTCTATAAAGATACCAAGTCTACTGAAAGATTCTGAAAACTAACATCTGAAATAATTATTGTAGCATCTCTTTAAGCTCATCATCAAGCATTCCACATTCAGACTGTGAGCTGAAATTCAACACTTGTCCTTTCATCCTTGACAAGTAAAAATTTCATGGGACAACCACTTTTTCCTTTTGAGGTTGTCTGATGAGCATTGTCAAGGAATAACAACATTGTAAAATGCTTTTAGAAGTTGTATTGACTATTGGGACAGTGCTATACTGTAGACTGGCATTTATCATTGAAACTTAATTAGAAATGAAACACAGAAATCAAAATAAAGTGTTTGTTTCCTGTGGCATATATATTAATATAAATTTGTGCATGCATGTTTGTCACTTCCATTTGGACAGCAAAATTTTGTTGGGACAACCTCAGTTTGGCTCCATGCATCTTGTCTGATAAGACAACCTGAAAATTTCCTTGAAAATCAGATGTACTACAGGTACAGGTAGCCTACAAGTTGAAAAATTAAAGTACTTACCAGCAAGCAGTGTTTTCGTCACATGTAATTTCCCCTTATAATATACTCCATAGTATCACCAAATAGAGAAACATTTAAAACTGTAAAGAATATCAATCTACTCACATCGGATTGTCCTGTTGTAATGCAGCTGTCACATTTTACTGCATCCAAGAACACCAGTACAAATCAGTATTCAACAGTACCAACAGTAACCTAGAATCCATGCCAGTAATTCCTTTAATGGTAAATTTGCCTTTGCAATAAAATACTAGCTAACTGCCAAACATAAAAGTGATCCCAGCAGAATCATTTTAAAACCACTGAAGTTCCTTGGTTTTACTGCTTTCTATACAGGAAAGCGGTGATAAGAGACCACTCCACCTGACTTTCCTGCTTAGTAGATGTGACTCAAGCAAACACTTGGATGTGTTTTATGACGTTGGCTGTTACTCTGCCTGGCTTTATTGGTTTCTCAAAGCTTCTGCTTTTACTGTCTGGAGACAAGGGAACCAGAGAGACAACTCTGCCCATTTCTGATTTACGAGTGACGGGTGTTAGTGGATCCTACCACTCTAACATGAAAGTCACTATCAGTATATTTTAAAATGTGAAACTTTAAAAATTGGGGTGATCACAGAGATAAACAAAGTGCCAGGTTTTAGATGTAATAGGTGCCAAACAGTGTGAACAAATTGCAGCCATTCTAATGGGAAATTCATTTCAGATAATTGCATTTTAGAAATAAAAGGTCCCTGAAGTACTAGATCTTTCTGGTGTAATTTAGCATAATTTGTGTTTTGGAGATGGAAACGAATGTCGAGGGAGTAAATTGTTTTGGAGTTGTCTCAGCAAGTTGTCTCGTTTTATGATAATTACCACAGATAACAGGAGGTTGTTGAACTTATCAATAAAAAATTCTTTTACTGTATGTATGAAGGAATTGAAATCTATAACCAGAGGGGAATTGGATGTGGTGGTCAGGTTATATTACAATAGAAAAATGTAAGCCTACTCATACATTCACTGTACAGCAAGCAAGGACTTGCAACCTATTGAGTCACAAGAGTGGTCACCCCAAACTTATTTTGAAGCAACAGCTAAATTTCACAATTTTCTTTGTAGTGTATTCCTCTTCAAAATTTTTCAATATTTACAACTTTAATATTGTATATTTAAGGTATTAAAGTTACTCCTAATTTTGCAAATTTCACAACTGAGGAGAGAAAAATCCTTTATTGTCACATGGTTCTCAAGAGCCAATCATGAAACAGGACAGCCAACTATAAACAGTACTTATTTAAGTTAGTGTGACTGCAGTTCATCTCAAAAGTTTGCATATATATTCTGAATTACATTCAAAGGGTCTGTAAGACAATTTCAGAGTTTCATACCAGTGAACATAACAAAGTATTGAATGTCAAATTCTTTTGAACTGTATGAATCCATACTTTGAAGGTTCATTGCCCCAAGTGGTGTTTTTTCTGAATTGAAAAGAAGGATCATTCTGAATGAAAGATTAGGGTTATTGATTCCTAATTGAAATGTTTGTTTCACAATTCCAAAGGGTCCTAATTACAATATTCTGCTGGGGCTTCTAAATAATTAATGAACCCCATCCTTAATTTGGAATAATGGACCCTAGCTGGAATAATGATCCTCTTAAGAAATTACCCTAATGGTTTGTAATTTGAAATGATGACCCTCTCAATTCTCTGTTCAGAAAAATAACAGTTTAGAATAGTGGCCTAGAGCTTTCATGTGGAATAATGACTATGTTTGAAATAATGGCCTTCTGGAATGGCAATCCAATTTTACTACTGTATATATTTGGAGTAATGATCCTCCTGAGTGATGACCCTTTGAAGTGGTGATCACTTGCCCCCCCCCCACCCCCTTACACCATGAAAGTGTCACTAATCAATGGTAGAACCATGCTTCTCAAAAAGTTGTCCTGCTATATTTAGCAATTTAGATCTTTCAAAATGCCCATCAATGGGGTTATACCTACAGTAAGGTATCAACTGCCATTGTCAGAGTATTGTTGGTGAATAAACTGTCAAGACTCCAAATTTGGAAAAATAATGGACGAGGCAAAGCGGAGTCCATTATTTCTTTCAAATTTGGAGTGAAGAAGGGTTATTCACCATCAAAAATCTGACAAATGTGGCTTATTCCTTTTCTGCCACCCAAAAAATGTCATTTTTGAGGTTTACTTTCTATCTTGGCTTCTGCAAATCATTAAAACTACTGGAGTATAACCTGTCAGTATTTAACCAATCAGTATGGACGATTCTTAATAACCAGTCAGTAGAAGTGGTAGAATATTATCAAAAAAAAACCCATCCCACAACCTTTCAAACCACTCCCTTTCTCTCTCTTCCCCTGGAAATAAAAGGTTGAAGCATTTTGAAAAGTAAACTGCCTTGTTGAGCATGTTGTTTTCTTGTTAAACATGACTAATGCATACACTGTACCACTTATAATACTATAGTCTTTTTCCAGTCATTTCTGTTCTCTTGGGTGACAAGCTCATAAAGTTTTCAATCCATGCCCTCACTAGAGACTGTCAAATATGTTTGTTAGTTCAAGTTTCAAGTTTCAAATAGTTGTTCGTTTTAAGTATTTTCATTTTGCTAGAATAATATAATATCACCTTTTACTCGTCATCATTGATATGATGGGATGTGCCATAAGATTGCTGGCAGCCAGTGATTTATCTCAGTTTGTTTTAAATGTTAAGTACAAAATGTGGCCTATGAGATGGCATGCTAGTGTCTTCAAGATCATATGTTGTAGGAGTATGTATCGTGTTGGTAATGCACAATGAAGAACAACAGAGCAGGGGAGAGGAAGATGGATGATTAATGACAGTAGATGGCTATTATTCACTGTCAGACCATTTACTCCATGCCAGGCCTGTGAGACGGTGTCCCCTGTAGACAGATTTGAAGTGGCAGTCACTGCAAGGAATCAGAGATGGCATTTGCCGCAAGCATACATGCCTCGGGTGGGCGACCTTTAATTTGTTGGCAAATGAAGTTAATTGCAATCATGGAGAGATGCGAGTCATCAAACTGAGGCGAATATTTGAACAGAAAAATTGGTCTAATGGAGCAATGCCCTGTTTGAAGTGGAAATTAAAGGGGTATATTGACTTGATGTGGATACTGTATCTTAACAAGGATGTTGGAGGGTGCTGTCAGGCACCTGACAGTGCTCTTAATCAGCTTAAATTAGTCAAATTTCACTACCAATAATTGTGCAAAATGTTCGTATTTTGAATTTTTTTAATCCTGGTTTTTTAACAGTTATGGGTATGATTTGAAAAAGTGTCTTCTCACAAATTTTATTTAAAACTATATTGGAAAGTGGATTTCATCACTCGTGTAACAAGAAGTGGTTTGTAGGATGTGGGGAGTGTCAATAGACCATTTTCCATTTTAGTAGAGGAGACTTAATTTACAGGCTTGAAAACTGGCATATTTTACGAATCAATTCAAAGTACTGTACTGCTTTAAATGATTGCTCAATCAACTAGTTTGTTTCCAGATTATTCATAGCTAGCAGGGGAGGCAAGGCATTGTTTGATGAGTGGTATTTTTGGAAATAGAGAAGGAATTTTCTTTTTTACATGTATATATGCTATGCTATTTGATACTCTAGCTTGTTTGCAGTTTTTGATTCCTTGCCGAAGGCAGGCAAGGAATCTATGCGATGGTGATGTCGTGTGTATGTGTGTGTGTGTGTGTGTGTGTGTGGGTGTGTGTGTGTGTGTGTGTGTGTGTGTGTATATGTGACGCTTTGGCTTGTAAACACGATATCTCAAGAAGGGTAAGTGTGACTAACCTCGTATTTGGTGTGTAGGTTGGCCATATTGAGTAGATGATCCCTAATGTTTGTGGTGGAGATCAAAGGTCATTTGGGGTCACGAGAGGTCAAAAGGTCAAAACCTTGTAAACACGATATCTTGAGAACGGTACATGTGACTATGCTCATATTTAGTGTGTGGATTGGTCATATTGAGTAGATGATCCCCATCGATTTTCGTGGAGGTCAAAGGTCATTTGGGGTCACGAGAGGTCAATAGGTAAATTCCTTAGAAATTGCTTGTAAACACGGTATCTGAAGAAGGGAAAGTGTGACTAATCTCATATTTGGTGTGTGCATTGGCCATATTGAGTAGATGATCCCTATTGATTTTCGTGGAGATTAAAGGTCATTTGGGGTCACCAGAGGTCAAAAGGTCAAAACTTCGTAAACACGATATCTCAAGAACGGTACATGTGTTTATGCTCATATTTGGTGTGTGGGTTGGTCATATTGAGTAGATGATCCCTATTGTTTTTGGTGGAGATCAAAGGTCATTTGGGGTCATGAGAGGTCAAAAGGTCAAAACTTCGTAAACACGATAACTCGAGAACGGTACATGTGACTATGCTCATATTTAGTGTGTAGGTTGGTCATATTGAGTAGATGATCCCAATCGATTGTCGTGGAGGTCAAAGGTCATTTGGGGTCACGAGAGGTCAATAGGTAAATTCCTTAGAAATTGTTTGTAAACACGGTATATCAAGAAGGGTAAGAGTGACTAATCTCATATTTGGTGTGTGCATTGGCCATATTGAGTAGATGATCCCTATTGATTTTCGTGGAGATTAAAGGTCATTTGGGGTCACCAGAGGTCAAAAGGTCAAAACTTCGTAAACACGATATCTCAAGAACGGTACACGTGACTGTGCTCATATTTGGTGTGTGGGTTGGTCATATTGAGTAGATGATCCCTATTGTTTTTGGTGCAGATCAAAGGTCATTTGGGGTCACGAGAGGTCAATAGGTAAATTCCCTAGAAATTGCTTGTAAACACAGTATCTCAAGAACGGTAAGTGTGACTAATCTCCTATTTGGTGTGTGCATTGGCCATATTGAGTAGATGATCCCTTTCGATTTTCGTGGAGATCAAAGGTCATTTAGGGTCACCAGAAGTCAAAAGGTCAAAACTTCGTAAACACGATATCTCAAGAACTGTCACTATGTCACTATGCTCATATTTGGTGTGTGGGTTGTTCATATTGAGTAGATGATCCCTATTGTTTTTGGTTGAGATCAAAGGTCATTTGGGGTCACGAGAGGTCAAAAGGTCAAAACTTTGTAAACATGATAACTCGAGAACTGTACATGTGACTATGCTCATATTTAGTGTGTAGGTTGGTCATATTGAGTAGATGATCCCTTTCGATTTTCGTGGAGGTCAAAGGTCATTTGGGGTCACGAGAGGTCAATAGGTAAATTCCCTAGAAATTGCTTGTAAACACGGTATCTCAAGAACGGTAAGTGTGACTAATCTCCTATTTGGTGTGTGCATTGGCCATATTGAGTAGATGATCCCTATCGATTTACGTGGAGATCAAAGGTCATTTGAGGTCACCAGAAGTCAAAAGGTCGAAACTTCGTAAACACGATATCTCGAGAACGGTACATGTGACTGTGCTCATACCGTATTTGGCGAGTGTGTTGGCCGTATTGAGTAGATATTTCCTATTGTTTTTGGTGGAGGCCAAAGGTCATTTGGGGTCATGAGAGGTCAAAAGGTCAAAACTTCGTAAGCACGGTATCTCAAGAACGGTACATGTGACTGTGCTCATATTTAGTGTGTGGATTGGTCATATTTAGTAGATGATCCCTATTGATTTTCCCAAAGGTCAAAGTTCATTTGGAGTCAGCATGTTCAAAGCCTGACAAGCTTTCCTGCACAGTCTTTCAAGAAAGGTCACTTGTAGGGTCCTGTAACTTGTCATGTAGATGGCACATAGTGAATACATGGTCCCAGAAGTTTTTGGTGGAGGTCAAATGTCATTTGGGTTCACGACGGGCAAGGGGGATCTCAAGATTGGATGCCTTGCATGTGTACTTTGTGGGCACATTATGGAGCCCTGCTAATTGAAAAACATTGCAAAGCAATGTCAATGTGAAAAAAGGCCTTACATTTCAGCAGCAAGGAATCACTAAGCCTTTTGGCTTTCTGGTTATGTTTGTTGCTTTACTAAATGTTCATACAGTACAGGCCTTGATTTTCAGAAAAATTTATGGTTGTCCTTCGGGCAACCATTTCACTAGTTTTGGTTGTCCACAATGAAATTTGGTTGTCTGAAACATTTTGCACACAATTACAAAACAGTAATTGTGTGCACTTTATGTTGTACTATTGGTCTTGAAGAATAAAAAGCTAGGAAGTTTGAAAGACAAAAGCGCTTCAAGTCTGAAACATGGTAGATGAAAAAAACTTGAAAGTTTATCAGTCAGCATTATACTTCTTCCATCTGAGAGAAAAATGGTTGTCCATCGGACAACCAACCTTTAACTTTTGGTTGTCCCTATGAAATTTTAGTTGTCCTGGACAATCGGACAACCATGAAAATCGAGCCCTGCAGTATCACCCAGAGGAAAATTCTCATTCTACATTCGCCATATTGTTCTCGTTTTTGGAACATTTTCCTCTTTCAGTCTCATTTAATTTGTATCAGTTGTATGAGAATGACTGAGAAACTGTTCTTAATTAACCAATCAATTTCAGTGGAAGAATGAGATTTTCTTCAGGACAGTATTCCATTTCATGTAACTTTTCTTGACCCCAACCCCTTCTCATTGTTCTCTTCTCTCTTCCCCCTGGTCATCCTTATTAAGATGTTTCTTCAGTATACCCAGTATTTTGACGTTCATGTGCCAGGGTTTCCCCAGTCTCCAAAGTACAAAAAGACCATGCATTTGGAAAAAAAAACCAAACTGGGTGTTTGTGAGACCAAGTACTTCCTCTATTAAACTGGGGTTTGCAAATCTCATAAGCTCATGATGACCTTTGGACACTGGGGGGAAAAAACTGTGTGTCTGCGAAGCCGAGTAGTTTGCCAACTTGGTTTTCAGGGTCTCACAAGCGCACAAAGACCATTGCTTAGGACATGCTGTACAGTAGATCTGTAGGTTGCACGCAGTAGAATTCACCCCACATACATGTGTGGGAGACATGCTTATGCATATTGGCTGACCAATCCACTGTTTGTATTGTTGGTTTTGATTTGTAATTTGTCCAAAGCAGGACATTCAATACTTTTTGCACTCTTGATATCTTTATACTGTATGCATAAGGTCTATATTGAAGATGATTGATTCATTGTTTAACAAATACCAAGTATTTTAGAGTGTAGTAACAAAAATAGAAAAATAAACTTGTGCTAGGAACCTCCCTCTACTGCTTCCGGGTCTACTTGAACAAACATTTTACACACAGTATTATTATATTAAGGTATAACATTATACTGTAGTTGTACAGTATTAAAAGTTTCATATACTGTACTGTATGTTCATGTACCTTTCCAGCCAATTGGCTATACCAGTAGGTGGTATATATTGTTTCTGGAATGACCTTTCCATCCCCTAAAATAATATTTGGAGAAAAGGTACTGTATGACTTAGAACAAGCATAGGGAAAGTTTAAAGAAACAGTTCAACTAATACCTTCTGTAGTATACCATACTGTACATACAGCCCTGTTTCAGCAGGGAAGTACAGTACCACTTCATATGCAACATACCATGGACAATAATAGTGTTGTGATAGATTTACAGTGCTGTGGTAGATATAGTGGTCAGATAGATTTATTTTATCAGTAGTATAGACAGCTGCCAGGCTATAATTACCTAGATGATATTTTAGCAATTCTGTCCAAAGCACCACTGTGACATGAAATATTTGTCCGGTTTCCGAACTCAGATTTAAGGAATATATTGCAGCTAGTACATGCCAATCATACTGTACAGTTGGGAAAACGAGAAATTCTTGATTAAGTCTGGAATTTCACTCTTTAGTGGTTTTGAAAATCCTGAAATTTGGGGTATTTTCTTGGTTTGGGGAAATTGTGTGGTCTTAAAGGGCAAGAGCAGTCACCCCAACTTGAACTAATGTAATAGAGTGTCCTGTTTCACGATTGGCTCTTGAGAGTCATGTGACAATTTTTCTCCTCACCTGTGAAATTTATTAGAAGCAGCTGTTTAGTTTACAGTACCATGAAAATATGAAGTCATAAAATACAGTATTATGAAAGATAATTTGAAGATGAATAAGAGGAAAACCAAGATATTAGCTATTGGCCTGTTGTTGCAAAATAAGTTTTCAGGGGACTGCTCTTGACCTTTAAAATTTGAAACCTTACACTTTCAGTTGTTGTGATCATGTTAAGTTACATGTCCATGTTGGGTAAACATGCCTTTTTTTGAAGCAACAGCTAAATCTCTGTTGAAAGTATCATTCATAATATTTAAAGACTTCAACATTGCATGATGTTCAAGGTTTGTCCAAGCAGATATTCTATACTGAGGAGAAAAAAAAACAAGTCACATGATCCTCAAGACCTCAACAGCCAGTCATGAAACAAGGCAGTCTTGTCCACAAAAGGGGCAAAACCAAGTTGGGGTGACTGCATAATTTATATTAAAGGCCATTTGTTCAATTTTTTTTTTCATTTTCCAGTAAGTGTTACTCAAATTTTATTCTTCAAAATGTCTGGAATTTAAATATTTCAAAATAGTGTGAAAATCCTATGTTGGATTGTGACTTTGTATGTTAACTGTTTTGGAATACAGATTTGTTGTACTGCAAATCTGGTAATATGTTACAGCAAATGTGTGTCAAAGTCTATGAAATGCTGTGTCAATTGCTTGACATAGTGCACATAGAATGCACAAAAATGATCCTCCTACCATGAAATCAGCATTGACGGTCTGGCCTGGGGGAAAGAATGTGCATCTTTAGCACAAATAGCAGTCATCTACACACATGCATCTTACCCTCCATTTTTGTTTAAAATCTGTAATGTACCTTCAGGGCTAGAACTAACAGACAGTTTTTGCTGTCAGACCTTTACTTACAGTAAGGCATGGTGCCCCCCAGAAATGTCCCATATGGTATCACCATGGACTTCATATAAATGGACAGAGAATCATCATGCTGGTAAAAGCCCCTGAGCTACTTTTCAAATTTGGTACCTGTCATAGTAGTCACATGGTAGGAAATCAGGAAATGCCCAGTGACTGTCGACATTGTGATTGCATTCTACTATGTACACAAAAGCAGTGATGGCTGTCAGGATTTATCTTTTTCTTCTTCAAGGTACTTCAATTTTTTCACATCAGCTAAGGGTATTCCTCTCATGATGGGGAAAAAAAATCTGTTGTCACTGTTTAAACCAAAAAAAGGCGCATCAAGATGTCCTCCACAAAGGTACAATTCCATGGTTTGATGGAGACTTTGTAATGCCGAAACAAAATTAAACTTGAATGTGAAAAAATATAATCTTGAAAGTGAAGTGGTTTTGACCTTACCTTGCATTATTTCAAAAATATTTGTTCAAGTTTTTGCAAAATCTGTTGAATCAAACTACTTGAGCAAGTCTAAACTTGCACATGCAAAACCATAGCGGACAGAAATCTTGCTACGTATGCCTATATACTCACATGTACTTTATGGTAGCGATAATCTACTCCTTTATACTGTGGAGGATGACCATGTACAGTACTGTTTTAAGGAAGTTTGTGGATATTACAGACCAAATTGTTCATTTTGGCTGAGCCCATTTTTAAGCTTTATTCTCTTGACCTATCATGAGGTGTTAATATGCTAATTGATACTATATTAAGAAGTTGTTTACACTCTTTCTCTCTCTCTCTCAGTCAAATTTCTTGTACTAAATGTAAAGTAGAGCTCTCCATAATTGCTCCATTCAAAATTAGGATTTTGATACAAACCAGCTCCTCCTCCTAATTGCACTCTTGTTTTTTGTTGTTAAAGGATTGTTGAATTTTGATTTATTGCTCTGAGATTTGGTGATGCTGAAAGCAGGCCAGATTAACTTGCTCTGTTATGTTGTAATTAGTTGTAACCAGTGGTAGGTCCTTGACTAGAAGTAGGCCTACAGTAACTCCATCATTGATTAAAGCACTCATTCTGTGATCTATGTAATTACAGTGTATGTATGGACTGCCTTATCATAATGTGACCTCATCTACTCTCTTTCAGTTTTGACAGGTTAGCATGTTATGTAGAACTGGAAGTTTATTAAAACCAAAAGTTTCATTAGTTTACACTAAGATTCATCTTATTGGCAATTCAGGCTTAAAACAGACTTCAAAGGGAAATAATGTATTTGTTTTACAAGGAAATTTCATCTTCTTGAAACCAATTTTTATTGGCAAAGAGTGATAAATAATTAGAAATAAGGAAGCAGGGTAGCCTTCTTTTCAAGAAATAAGTTTCTCTCAGATAGAAAGTCAGTTGTTTGTTGCTCAAGAATAATTTGTTCACCCAAACTTTCAATATTTCAAAAGATGCAACTTCCATAACTCTTCTTGTGCATAATCTTTGGATATGAAGCTGTTGCTGGGGTTAATTGTTGTGTTTTTGAAGAAACCTACTGTACGCAAGGCAGAAAGATTCTTTGAAAGAATTCAAAGTTTGTCACATTTTATGAAAAGAAATTTGTGACGAGGAGTGGTTAGTGTTACCATGCACCATTGCATTTTAATGCAAATTACTTGGCACTATTCCTGTTTTGGTATTGCACATACAACATATATCTAGGTATGTTTTCCAGTCTTTTCCTACATAGCAAAGACTTGCAAAGGACAGGTTTGACCAAGCTTACAATCAGTAAGATACTGTATGGGTCAGCTTTGCCAAACAAGTCCTTTGCAAGTCTTTCCAAAGTTTGGCTTAACAGTATTCTTTAAAGGACATTATAGACAGTCACCCTAAATTGCATAGGAAAAATCAGCAAAATTTTAGCCATCTTCTTTGAATTGCCTTTAAAGTGCTCTTGAAGATGTTTCAAACATACTATATAGCTACTACAGTTAAAAGCAAGAGCAAGGAGTTACCCCCCTTCCCCCTCCTTCCCAAATGAAAGATAAAATATGGCCTAATGTTGGAAGGAGATATTCCTCATAGGACAGGGTATGTCAATTGATATTGGAGAACTGCCTTTTAATAAACGGAAGACTTAAAGAGGGTGACTTGGCACCCAAAATATGGAGAAATAAGTCATGCCAAATAAAGTGTACTGGCAGAGCATTACTGTGAGAGTGAATTTCACTTGGTAAAGAGTAAAAACTGACTCTGTATCAAGTAATATTTTTTCACCCATGGAGTGGAATGTCAGTGCTATTTGGAGTAACTTTTCACTTCACTCTTGGCAATATTCACTCAAAGTAGGAGTTGACCTTCAGTGCACTCTCTTTTTTTTGTATTTTATTTTGATTTTTTTTTTTTTATTGAGTTAATTTTATTCTTGTATCTTTTAGAGTGCAATGTTTTCTTGGGATTGCTGAGCTTCCACTGGTGGGTGTGGTGGCACATTGTAATGGTTTTGTGTATAATTGTCATGTGACTGTTCAGGAATTTTGAAAAACCAAATTGAATCATTAATTATTCACTTATGAAACCTTATATTGAATGAAGGATATTAGAATTATCCATTTGTCATTAGAATGTGAAGAACACATGACCTGTGTTAAAAAATTTAATGAATTTCATGATCTGACTCGTTGTAATGCTATAAGATGAAAAACACATTGCATTTACAAATTCACTGTGAACAGATGAGATTGTGTCATGTTTGTGGTTCCTTCTTTACTCTTTTTAATCAGGAATCTCCGATGGAAGAAATTATCTCCAGGGATATTAGCAGAACCTTCACAGCTCATGAAAAATTTCAAACTGAGGATGAAGGGGGTCAAGAAGCAATGTTTAAAATTAGCAAGGTTTGTATAAAAAGTCTTAACATTGGATTAGAAGATGAGATGCCAGTCATTATAGGGATGAACTTACAGACCAGAGAAATCTTCTTAACCCAGAAAGTTCCAGTTTTCATAACCTACTTTCTTCAAGTCCCTACAGTATCATAGTCTTGCTTAAACAGACACCAGCTACTGTAGTTCATTGAATAAGAGCATATCCTCATTTAGAAGGCCCAAATCAGTAATTAGAACACTGTCTGTGCATGTTGCCCAGTATGGGCTACTCTGCAGCTTTTGAATTTTTGATGTCAGCCAAAGAGCAGTACCAATAGAGTATTTTCCTGCCCCCCTTTAAAAATCATGTTGGGGGTTATGAGTGTCTGTCTTTGAAGTAGAATATGTTATATTGACAAAGACAAATGTAATTTATAATATGATAACTTTTTATAATGAAATAACCATCAGCACCAAATACTATGGTTATTTGGCCTATACTGCTGGTCATGCATGGTGCCTCTCAGCAATGTCCTATGATAAATATATGCTGCAAACGTACAGTCAAATGTTTCATTTTAAGTACAGTATGTTCTTTTTCAAGCTCATATCCAGGCCTTGGATTATCTTTGTTTGACCATTGTAAACCAGGTCAGTGAAAAGAATGGGCCAGACAATTAGGTCATAAGGCCATCATATATGAGATTTTTGGAACTGTCCATGCCACTTTTGGTGATTAGTTTGTTACAGTACATTGTTTCCTTTGGCAAGATGCATTATCTGAATTGCCTTTCTACACAACTAATAGGTGAAATGGGTACCTTTGAGGCTTTTTTTATAATTAAGGAACAATTACGATGGATGTATTGTCTTGGAGGCTGGACTGCAGGAAAGGGTTGGTTTGACCAGGGGGTAGCATGTGCAGTGTCGATGAATAGGATGTATGTTCCAGATATCAGCACCTTAAAATTGTGTCTATTCATGGCTGTATCCTGAGCAGTTAAGTCCAGGGGGCAGTTCAAACTTTTACCTTATAGAGCACCAGAATCACTTAGCATGTGATGCATTTACAACTTCGAAGTCTGACGGAGTGAGTTCTAACTCCCACCGTGTTTAACGTTTTTGCAGTTACTGTAATCAGTGGAAAAACCACTGCCATTGTGTCTGTTAATACTCAGAAATAGTAATAGAGTGGGGAAAACAAGCAAGTGAGCCACAATTGGAAGAAAATCTGTGGTCAGCCCAACTTAAACCAGTTGGTGAGAAACTGAGCCCTAAAACCTCATCTAACTAACAAATTACTCAGTAATTGATGACTTTACAACAGGATTGTCTTTGTATATAGGCTTGGTAGTTAAGGGAGATGAAATAGGCTAAGTGGGAATACGTAATTAAAGGGCAGGAGCAGTCATCCCAAATTGAAGTAGTGTAGTAGACTGTCCAGTTTCATGATTGGCTGTTGGCATTCATGTGATAACATTTTTTCTCTTTAAATTTGAAATTAACTGGAAATAACTGCTTGGTTTACCTTGAATATGCAATAGTCTAATCATAAAATGTAATTAAAGATACTGTGAAGAGAAGTAAGACGAAAATTGTGCTATTTAGCTGTTTCTTCAAAATAAGTTTGGGACTGCTCTTTACCTTTAAGCACGGCTGGAAAAAACCGGCAATACGGGAAGCTCATTGCCGGGAAATCCAACCCACTCGCGGGAAATTTGTTCAAAGGACTTTTAAAATGGGTGTCGGGCTTATCATCGTATTGTCAGAATAAGTCAATAAAAGCTCCTTGTTAGCTTTCATTCTAAAAATTTCAACACATTCTGCACTCCCCAACTTGAACTACCAGAGAATATTTAGAAGTTTTTCGTTCATTTATACAAGCAAATTCAATTGGGATATCCCGGGGATAAACTACAACTTCGAAGAGAAACAGCGTGATGCTGCCATTAGTGGGTCAATTAGTACCGTACACTGTGTATATTCTGCATGTTTTGTACACAGTCTGTGCTGATAAAACAACCAATCAGAATGCACGACATTTTCTTCGGCCGAGCTGGCTGACGAATCTATACTGAGTTATAACAGAT
Organism: Holothuria scabra; assembly: GCA_037179385.1. Classification (NCBI taxonomy): domain Eukaryota; kingdom Metazoa; phylum Echinodermata; class Holothuroidea; order Aspidochirotida; family Holothuriidae; genus Holothuria; species Holothuria scabra. Next base: position 2,685,928 of record CM074185.1, read on the forward strand.
GAATGAATGCACGTGGTTGAACGTTCGCTGTGTGTAGTACATCTGAAGTGATAATGCATGTAGCCACAGTATGAAGGAATCTCCCTGTTCTTAAAAATAAGAGGCGTGTTATTCTCCTTTGTTTCAACAAATCGGTGCTCAAAAATCAGTAGTCGGGCCACATGTGTAATTGTTTTTTGATGGTGCGGGTGAAAATCGTGAGCGTTTAATAGAGCGGGTAGTCATTAGCGGGAATAGCGGAGAAGTTTGGTTCAAGAATATGCCAAGTATATAGACCTAGCCTTTATGCGTATTGTAGGCCTTAATGATTTCTTGAATGATCGATTATGTTTTGCCCCTTGTGAAGCCTGAGTAACGGACACATTTTACACAACACAGTAACAAAGTTCGTCCCATCCTCGTTGCATAGCTGTATTAAACAAACATATTGCCATTCTGTCAGGCTATTCGGGGCGACCAATGAGAGAGCTACATTTGGGCTATTTGCTTTCATTTGTGCAGCACAGTAAAGAACGTGATAGCGACGTAGTACTGTAGTAGCAGCGGTGACTTGCTGCTGTTTGTGAAGGAGTGTTTTATGTATGCACACAACAGTAGTAGTTGCTGAGCTGAACGCGACGGCGCTCAATGGACAAGTTGCTTGGCTAGAAAGTTAATTAGTTTGTTTGACAGAAGAGAAGAGTAGGACAAACTTTGAAGGAGGGAGAGATTCGGTAGTGGAATTCAACTTTATTTCGTTCGAAATCTACATAATTTGAAAGCTTAGTTAGCAGTTAATGCACAAATAATTTTCATTCCCAGTGCTTTAATTCATTATTAGGTCGGACTCAACAAAATCGTGTCCAAAGCTATCAAAAAACCCGATGGACTACATAATTTTCCCGCCACGACGTTCATTCATCAGGGGCTTTCAGGGCCAGGAAGGGCCGTTTCCTGCAATCTGAGAGGCTTTATTTTTCAAAAATTTTTCTGTACGCTTCGCGTGAACCCATGGTCGCGCTCCGCTTAGATAGTAAATAATTACAATCACACGGGAAATAATTCTTTCATTGCCGGGAAATTTCGGTTTTTTCCAGCTGTGCCTTTAAGCTCTGTGGTCACTAGTGTGTAGCTGCTAATCAGAGGTACAGTATGTGTGAAGGAAGTTACATTTTACCATCAATCTGCCTTCTATTTTGCTCCAGGCGTATTCCATTTATGACTCAGAGGTCGCCTACTGCCAGGGGATGTCATTTCTTACAGCAGTGCTCTGGTTACATGTAAGTATGCCTGTGTATCTTATCTCAGATAAAAAGTTTAGTGAGATGGGATTTAATGACACACCAAAGGGAATTATGTGTTATGTAGTGTCAGTTACATGAAAATGATGGGTTGAAAACCAACTGCATAATGCAAACGTGGGATTTTTTTGTTCCTTCTATTTTTGTTAATAAGGGCTTTCATTTTTTTTAGTATGGACGGAAAATCATTTTCCATTTTATTGATTGAAATGGACAATAAACAGTTATCCATCTATTCATACTTTAATAAACAGTTATCCATACTATTCTACTTTAATATATAGAAAAAATCAAATGCCACAAAATGTCATATGGGACAGGTATGGTGGTAGAGTTTAAATACAGTTCAATTCCTCTTCAGTCAATCCTTATGACAGGTGGGGAATACCATAGCAAGCCCCAGACCACAAGGGAAAAGTAAAATGAACCAGTAACATCAGTAAAAACAAATCTCATGACCAATGTACATGTTTACAAGATCTGCATTTAATGTTGAACCTTGTCAAATAAGAGGAGTCACCTACATGATTGACCATTAAAAGCAATTTTGTTAAACCAGTTACAATCTTAACAAACACAATATTCTGAATAGAGGTACTGTAATTAGAGGGGACATGGTGAAGAACTGTATTCAGAGATAGTTTGCGTGGTATGTGACATGTTGTAGAAGAGATACAAACAAGTCAGATATACATTTAGTTTAAAGGGCAGGAGTAGTCATCCCAAATTGAAGAAGTGTAGTAGACTGTCCAGTTTAATGATTGGCTGATGGGAGTCATGTGACAATGTTTTTTCTCTTCAAATGTGAAATTTACCAGAAATAACTGCTTGGTTTACCTTGAATATGCAATAGTAAAGTCATAAAATGTAATGAAAGATACTTTGAAGGGAAATAAGATGAAAATTGAATTATTTAGCTTTTTCTTCAAAATAAGTTTGGGGGGACTGCTCTTTACCTTTAAATGGTTATAGTTTGAGGAAAGTTGATATTGGGTGGAATGCAGAGGGGAGGGGGAGGAGCAGGTGCAGGGAGGGGTGTAATTGAGTAGCTAGGCTGCAGGTAAGATGGCATGCAGTTAACGAAATATAATATAATGTGCAGTGGTATGTGGTGTGGTATGATTTGATGTGATGTGGTGTGGTACATTGTGGTGTGGTGCAGTATGGTATGGTATGGTACGGTACGGTACAGTACGATTTGGTATGGTATGATATGGTATAGTTACATGTCAAATGTCTTCTCTTTTGTCTCTCAGATGCCAGAAGAGCAAGCATTTGCTATTCTTGTGAAGATCATGTATGACTATGGGCTAAGAGAATTGTTCCTGGACAACTTCAAAGTTTTACATAAAAAATTTTACCAGTTGGACAGACTTATAGAGGTATGTACAGAATCTACGTTGCCCTCCAATTTGTCCCCCCTCCCTATTCACCTATGTTAAAGTGTAGGGCAGCTACCTCTTACTTCCCTGTCCAATGGATATCATTGGGTTCATCACCTGGTTTTCATTGTTGTTTGTTTTCATTGTTTGATTGTAGTATCGGGAAAACATTTTATCCCAACAAACATGGACTAAAACAAAGACAGCATAGTTGTACTTATAAAATCAGTGTCTTCAAAGCATGGACTAGAACAAAGACACTGGTTTTATAAGTACAACTATGTTGAACTTATAAAACCAGTGTCTTTGTTCTAGTCCATGTTTGTTGGGATAAAATGTTTTCGTTACTGCAATTATTCCTGAATAGACTGGTGGAATAGCTGAAGAAGTAGAGAATGCAATCAACATCCTTTGATAAAAGCTAGAAACTTTGGTATGCAGGTCAAAGTGATAGAACCTGATTCAAGCGGCTATTTTTGGTCATTTACAACAGAGCAGTTAAAACCATAAAAGTGGACACTTCAATGGAGGCAAAAGAAAGGAATGCTTCATTGGGGTGGTAGGCATGTTTGCAAAGTAAATTCCTACAATTGAACGAGCTTGATGTGTTATATCATGTGATAGCAGTAAAGTGATAAATCTGATCTTTGGAACTGTTTTGTTCCTGAAAATCTAAAGCAATCTCAGAATTTGTACACAAGGTGGTAGAGTAACCAAGACTCAAGAGAGGTCCTAATCTGGTATTTACAAGGGCTTTTTTTAATGAGTGTTTGTTTAAATTTAAAATTGACTAATTCCAAGAATAAAGGACAGGTGAACACCCAAGATGGTCAGTGGAGATGCGTATTGTATCCTGGTGTATAGTCAAAGGGGGTTACATAGCTATGGGGAGGGCACATCCTACCCCATGACAATGCCTTCTCACCCCAAGTGTCCCTGTGAAGTGCATATTAGTACTATAGCAAAGGAGGAAATTCACCAACTGTACCACTAGGTAAGGTTTTTGACCCCCACCCCCAACCATGCCCCACCCCACTGCACCTAACCCCAACCCATACCCTGCCCCCCTGCCCTGACTATGCTGCTTGTCAAAGGTAATTGGAACAGATCTAAAAGGATGTTTGCATTGTACTTTTATGAGTTAACAATATTGAATATCAAAAACATGTACAATGAAATGTCTCTTTTCAATGAGAATGTGTCTTTTCAGATGAAAGACATAGCAGCAGCCTTGAAATCTTTAGGGTCCTCATAGGAGATTTTATCCAAGTTCCTCCTATCCGTATCCAGTCATCCTCAGAAACCATTGTAATTCTGGCATGCTGTTTTTCAGCTGAGCACCCTAATCCTCATTCCTATTGGTTTTGCTGACTGTACACCCTCATTTTAGAATAACCTTGTGCCACAACTAGTGAAGAAGGTGACCCATAGCACAAAAATGACAAATTTCGTTACCTGTGTATAAATAAGTGGAATGTTCAATATGAAATTTGGCATTTCAATCTCCAGCAAGTTTATACTTTTAGGCCCAATTCTCTCACCACAAACACTTTCAATTCTCCTAACGTTCTTACTTAAGCCCCTCCGAGAACTGTCTGAAATTAATCCTCATCTAGACACAATTTTCATTTGATTGCTTCAGGGTGAGTATAAAAATCTCATTGTGTATTTTCAAAACACTCTCAGTACAGTTTATGCTGTAAAATATAAGCTTTGGTACTCTGCATTGTTTGAATTAGCTGTCAATCAAATTGCTGAGCCACTTGAGAATTTTGGTAACCACCTACAAGAATTGTAGTTTGGGGTGAGAGGATTGGCTTTTTTGTCCTAGTTTACCAGCTGGATACAGTTTGCTGGGATTTATCTTCACTCATTGTTTTATTACAGGACTTACTTCCAGACCTGTTTCATCATTTTGTTCATATCGGAATTGAGGTCCACATGTTTGCCTCACAGTGGTTCCTCACCCTTTTCACTCACAAGTTTCCTCTTACAACGGTTTTCCACATCATCGATGTCTACCTTTCAGAGGTGAGGAGAATTTTGAAGAATTACATATGGAAGAATCCTATCAGCACTTGTTTTTAGTGACTGTAGGCAGCCATTAGTGGGGTCCATCAGCCTTAAATCATCTTCATTTTTCGTGTATGTGAATTTCAAATCCTCATTTTCAGGAAAATTGAGGAAATCAGGATGCAATTCAGTGTACAGCCATCCACAGTACAGGTAAGCAAGGATATTGAAAGATTGAAAGGTAAAAGACCCCAGTTATGGCCGACTACAATCAGACCATCAATTGCTGTCCAGATTCAACTTTAACCAAGAACTGTATTAGGAAACATTCATGTAGATACAACATTGATTTGAAATTCAGATTCAGCTGTACATTCCTTATTACATTTTTGAAGAGCCCCATCCATTTTAAAAGTCTGATTTTGTTACTGTTCATGATCTAGGATTGTTATTTGTAATCCCAGATATGATGCCAAATGCCTCAGTGGCAGTGTATGAACTAAGTTATTGAATAAGTGAGTTTGGTAATCTATTTGGGGCATACTGGCAATGAAGCAAGGGCGACTTTTAGCAAGCTGGTTAGGAAGTAGCTAGGATGTCACCTAGAGGGGGATTCTTCATTGCCGCAGTTATTTCAGGGTGTATGGGGCTGTCCAATAGTAGTAATAGGTGAGATAAGTAGGGCTCATAGATTCCCAAACCAGGTAAGTTTTGGGGAATTTGTAGCCTTATGGAACTGTTGGGCACAGAATGGTATACACAAACTTAGCTTACAACGTAGCATACAAGGTTCCCCTGTTTTCACTAGTATGGTGTACAACACTTTGTAAGGGTCTAGCCAATTTGAACAAAAATAGGGGTCTTGGGCTTACCTAATGGCAGATTAAAATTAAAATTTCTGCACCAATAAGGCAGTTTAGACACAATCCACTGCACAAAACCACACTTGAGATCCCTCTTCATTTTGCAGATGGACTAAAGGAAGTACATTATTTAACGAAATTTACATATCAACACAAATTCTGGAACATGTGTTGTGGGTGCAGGATTGGTTTGTTTAGGTGATTCAGTATTTTTGGGAGAGATTTCAGACAGGACAAATTAGTGAATCTATTTATTTTCATGGTACAGGAGTCATGTTTTCATAGGTATTTCCCATTGAAGGTTCAAGGACTGCATTTAAACACAAACTCTCTCTTCAAATATTGTTACATGAATATGAATAAAGAGATCTGGAGTCTTGCACATGATTTATTGATTATCTGTGAGATAACATTGGAGGAACTCAAGTGTGTAGAGCAACACTGTTGGGAAGTTCCCTAAACACAAATATTTCATTCCAGGAATGTGAATTGAGTGCAGGAATTATGCAATTTCAATATTTCCAATAACACACAAACTGCCATGACCTATAAGCAGACAGATATTTAAAAGCTGATGATAAACTTATATCACAACAGTTAAGGGTATTAGGCATGTTTTAATTAGGAGAGGCACTGCCCCAACTTCATTGGTATGACAGCTTTGTATTGTTTTATTCATGTCCTGATGGTCCCAGTCCGGTATTGTCAGTAGAAACAGGGTAAAGAAGACATTCATTGCCTTGGGGAAGATGTTACAAATTGGAAACAGACTTTCATCTATAGTCAGTGATCTGAAATGCCATTTTAAGGTGATTTGGAGGGAGCATTGCCAATCTGTGTTATACTCTGACCTATGATCAAAATAAGAAGATGGTCTAACTAGTGTGTTTGACAAAGTTCCTTTAAATAGTGCCTCATTGGTTTCCTCCAGTAAGCTTTACTAAAACAAAAAGAAGAAAAAAAACCTCTGGGTAGCTTTTGTTTTAGTCATGCTGGATTAAATTATAAATGTCCCAAGAAAGTCAGTACATTTTCAAAAATTTGGGTTGCTTAATGCCTTTGCTGCTGAAGAAGATTCATCCTGCAATACTCAGCTGTATATTTTATTCTGTATATAGAGTACATACAGTATGTATGAGATCCAGAAATACAAAGTTTTTATATGGAAACCACCACATTTTCATTTGCTATAACCCAAGAGGGTGAACATATGTAAAAGAATCTCCTCTTCATGCCTACCATATATTCTGTAATAAAAGCTCCCCCTCTAATAAACGCCCCCCCCCCCTCAAAATTTTTAACAACTGCATAGGCCAAGGCCTCCCGCACTACAGGCCCAAACCACGGATTAAGCTAGTGTTTGACCGTTTATGCATAATCAGTACTTAATTTAACAATCGGCCCGATGCCGATTACTGATTATTAGAAAGAGGGAAGACATGTGTTTGTCCCTAAAGTATGCGCCCCTTGCTTTGTGCATATCGTTCAAGTTGGAAAATATTGGGAATAGTTCCGTTTGTTTCGCGAATGGAATATCATTTTTGTAGGCCTAATATTTTCTTTTCAAATGTGGAGATATAAACCAATTGTTCATAGAGTAGGATTGTTTTCAGTCAATGTCACATACCCTTTGATAATTTAGTTCTTAGGCAAACATCATGCTCTGTTAAGTTTTCATCCCCCAATCATGTCGGAACATTTGCAGTATTTTACTGTACTGGGTTGTAGTTGCGTTAATGTACTGTAGAATCGCGCTTTAATGAGGCCATGTAGAAATACGCGATCATAATAATCTTAGCGGTTCTCGGGCAGCAAAACAATTGCACCGGATTAACTTATCCTATGGTTCCTTTCGGATTAAAATATCCCCGTAAATTTTTAGCAGTTCTTGACCAAAACTTACGTCTTGTTTGAAAATAATCTGCAATTGAAATGCGCGCAAGTGAGATCCCCGAAAAATCCACGTACACAGAGATTTGCGATGTCGTTTCTTGTTGAATTTAGCATGGGGCTCGCGGGGCTGCGCTAGCCGGTTTATCAGCATAGGAAATGTGATCGTCGTAACACATAAAAACTCAATAGAAAAATTTGTCTCGAGGCCTAGTATTTTCCCACACTAAATCACATAGGCGATGGCGCGAGTTGTGATTGGCTGGCTAGAATCATCGCATTTGAACCAATCACGATGCAGGGGCAATTTAAATTTTGCAATGGATCGTATGCATATGATGTCACCGAGCAAAACATGATGCCTTGTTTGGTGGTAAAAACGGAAACGCACGTAAGTCTACTGCATGCGTGGGCGAGGAAGTCGGCTGTATGAGACCACGTGCATCACTGTTTTCGTTTGCAATGACGTTCACATTTCAAAGTCCTACTGTAAATAACATTACGGAAGGAATGCGAGAAATGGCTTAACTTAAGCAGGACAATAACCACCGAACTTCGAAAGATTCTAGGTGTACAAAACGTGCACAGATATACATGGTAAGCTTGGGACTTGAAAATACAGCCAAACACTGCAGCTCGATAGTCTGTACTTGTGTTTTTGTATAGAACAAATTGTACAGCAACTTACGCGGCACTTTTTTCCAGACTGCAAGGAATACAATTCCAGGTTATACTACATTGTTATGGGGAAAATAATGAACGATCGCGCCCATGGCAGGGGTATAATTTATATGTTTGTGCTTATCAATGCATTCCGTTTTGAGGGGAAGGATTGAGTACGGTATTTACAGGAATTTTAACGAAATTAAGAGCAAGTTTCAAGGATATTTGTGCCCTTTTTTCAGTTTACAAATAATCGGTGGTAATGATGGGTTGAAAGGCAGAATATTTTTTTTAAATATACCCTCAAATAAACACCCCCCTTTTCAAAAATGTAACCCCCCCCGGAGCGTTTATTACAGAATATACGGTATTCAATGTCTAAAACATGATATCACACAGTAGGTTTATACAGAGCTATTCCAGGTTGCAGTAGTGTAATGGTTTCACATGAAAACCGTGTGGTGCATATGTAGTAATGGTAAATTTGGGTTTTGCAAGAAACAACATCTTTAGTTCTAGCCTTGAAAGTACTTAAGAAAAGACTACTAACTAAAAATCGAATGGAATACTTACCTTGCTGTGGCAATTTTCCAGCTGTGCAAGCTTTGTGAATATTTTATTTTTGTTATTGGACACAATTTCTACATATCATATTATTTCTAATATCATATTAAGTCTGACACATTTTTTTTTTGTGCTTTTTTTTACAGGGTATGGGTGTTGTATTCAATGTAGCAGTTGCCCTGCTCAAGGTAAATTTACAAGCAACATGATTATTTTATCTGTTGGTACATGTTATCATTAATTTCTTGACTGGTTCTGAAAGTTTCCCTCTTCCTTTTAAAAACTCTTCGGTTTTTCTCACTAGTTTCTGGAATAGGCTAAAAATACCTTTTTTTTACCAACAATGGAAGCATGAACATAATATGTGTGACTGCAGTTTATGTTTACAACTATTTGTTTGTAATTCTAAACCTAGTATAAAAGGTCACCTGGATATAAACAATAAGTCATATTAAGTTTCTGCAAAGTTCTGAATTGAACAAAGCAGAACCCACAATATGTAGCGAGATTCAAAAGAATGATAAGCCATACATTATTCAGAGTGGATGACACTGTTTACATTTGGTATTTGTGTAGATTATTTTGATAAGATCTGTGAGTGAGGGTTATCCAGTCATATGATTCCGTTAAATGCTACTTTTGTCACTCCAGTCCAGTAAAAAATACCCAAACTAAATTTGTTTATAGTGCCTTCTAAAATTTCTAGAGTAAATTCCATCAACACCTCTGGCACAGAGATTGTCTGCACAATTGTTCAAGTCCATGTGCTGTTGAGCATACTGCTGTCTGCACCATTGCTCTAGGCCTTGTGCTGTTGTGCAAACTGCATAGTACTTAGTCTGTGTAGTCCGTTTCACTCCTCCTTACCTCCTACTTTGTATAAGTATTTCCCTAATTGCCTAACAATACCCATCTGACAGACTCTCAGCACAGCTCAAGTGGCATCCTAGCCATCCATTCTCACTGCCTCTCTTGCTCACTCCTCTCCTCTATTGCAACACTTTCAGTTCAGACATAGGTGTTCAGAGAGCTACTAGCTTTCCATATTGGTCATGGCTCCAAGCTGGCAATAGGAGGAACAAGCGAGAGGTAGTGAGAAGGGCTAGGGCACCACCTGTGCTAGGAGTCTGCCATCTGGGTATTGTTAGGCAATTAGGGAAATACATATGTAAATAGGAGGTAAGACAGTATTGTTGCTCATAAGCCTGGTACACCCTGCCATGGTAACTAACTGTGGCATGCCAAAAGGCTCACCAAATATGATGATGTTCTAAAAATACACGTTCATGTACTAAAATTACACGTTCATGTACCAAAAATATAAGATGATGTACTAACTTCATAAGATCATGATGTAAATTTACACCATCATGTACTAAAACCATAAGTTCGTCATGTTAAATGTTACGATGTACATGTAAAATCACACATTGTACATCTAAAAACACACGTTGTACTTGTAAAAACGTAAGATCATCATGTTATTGTCTCTTCTGCACGCCACACAGAATGAGTCTTTCGGCGTACCAGAAGTAAGCCAAAAGGCTCACCGACATGCTATGTAGTAAAAGTACACGTTCATGTACTAACTGCTTACGATCATGTACCGATTTCATACGTTCATGTACTGATTTCATACGTTCATGTACTGTTTGCTTACGTACATGTACTGATTTCATACGATCAGTTCTAAATGTATACGTTCATCACTACATGTACGTACGAAATCAGTACATGTACGTAAGCAAACAGTACATGAACGTATGAAATCAGCACATGATCGTAAGCTGTTAGTACATGAACATGTACTTTTACAACATCGCACGTCGGTGAGCCTTTTTGCGGACTTCTGGTACGCCAAAAGGCTCACTCTGTATGGCGTGCGGAAGAGACAATAATGACATGATGATCTTACGTTTTTACATGTACAGCATGTGTTTTTAGATGTACAAGGTATGATTTTACATACGTATGATATGTTCATCGTAACATTTAACATGATGAACTTGTGGTTTTAGTACATGATGGTGTAAATTTACATCATGATCATATGAAGTTAGTACATCATTGTATATTTTTGGTACATGAACGTATAATTTTAGTACATGAACATGTATTTTTAGAACATCATCATATTTGGTGAGCCTTTTGGCGTGCCATAACTAACAATACCAAGGGACATGATGTCACATCTTCTGTAGTCCTGGGGGTGTGGCCAGTTTCACCACCAGAGTTCCGTTTTGTCCTAAGCCATCTGTCCAATTGAACATGTTCAGTGGTAGTTGGATGCAATCGGTGTGTTTTAATTCCGGGTCAAATGGCCACAACTTTCAAAGAAGTGTCTTCAATATATGCAAATTGCCTGTGACGGAGAGTCTTCGGTATAGTAGTGGCAGGCTATAGACTCAACAACCAGTTAGTTTTGTAGAATATGCACAAATTATTGCTCAATCATAATAGCTCATAGCTCATCAAATGAATTACAGTCATCAGATTTGAATTTTGGTTGAGGCACAAGGTGTGCAACATTTCTTAACATCAGGCCAAAGTATGTTGCTGGGACTAAGCTTTCACGGTAAACCAGTTTTATTACCGATACCGGTGATAACCGGTTACGGTTCGGTTCGATTATTGCCTTGAAGAATAATCGAAAAATCGAAAAAATCGGTAATATCGTAGGAATCAAAAATAATCGTGAATAATTGTGAAATAATCGTAAAAATGTAAGTTACAGCACTATCTCGTCCTAGTTGACAGTACAACTCATCGGCGGCGGGATCCTTTGTGTTTCCATGAGAGTAGATCATTTATGATGTGTTTTGCAGGGTTACCGGGGTGCTCGCGCGCCATCATATTACCTGTCCCAAATTTACTACCCAAATCTTTGAAAATATCGTATGCAAAAAGAATCACTTCATTTACATGATTGCCCCCGATAATGGACTAATATTTTTGGCCAATTTGGTAAGGGTTCTCCAAGTCTGAGAATGAAGAGAGTCCTTAGATATTATGTTTCAGTTGGAGAGTTGTTTGCACTTCGTTTTCTGAAGTTGAAATTTTCATCGGCGTGCGGCCCGAATTTGCTATCGTCACGTAGTGTGCTACAATACTGCTCACATATGTGTTCGCAGCAATATGTACATCACTTCTTGCACGCAAGCTGTATGACAGTGATTAATAGTAACGTTTTACGCAGAAACTTGCAGATATCACCCCGCCCAGCTTGCAAAGACAGTGCCCGTAACGTTCGGCACGTAAACTGAGCCTAGCATGTGTGCGGTCTTTCATTTCATGCGGTATGCAACCTCGAGTAAAATGACAAAAAAAAACACAACTCGAAAATTACACAATGATTAAGCGTGTCACTTGTACCCAAATCAACACTTTGCTGCTATGTGTAAAGTACTAAGATATCACTGTAATGATACCGAAAATATTCACGATTTTTAGACAGGCCATTTCATACACGTTTGGTAGACCCAGAGTGGCATTCGTGCATACTACGAATTTTACGAATGAAAGCTATGTCAGCATGCCCGGATGTCAACACGAGACTAGCTGCGTAAGAACATTCATAGCCCTTTAGTGATATAGGCATTGGAGAGTAGAATTTTTCTTACTTGGCTCTAGTGACTCTTGTCTGTTAAGATTGTCATTTTTTATTTGAAACAAAAGAGACGATACAACCTTGTGACATGTGAAGTATTATTGAACTTGTGAATGTGATCTCGGAAAATATTATGGATGTACTATGGAACATGCCTAACAAAATGTTGTCATGTTTTAGTCACCATAACACCGGGTATGGCGATTAGGTACCTAGTTCCTATTTTTGTACCCGTGCAAATACTAATACAATTTATACAAGATGAGCTGTAATGCGCAGCTTCCAAGTTTTTGGTCAAGCGATCTGTACTGTGCAGATAGGGTGCTCCAAAATCTACTGCCTGCATTTATTGGCTATTTTATCGTACAGTATTTTTCGGGGCTCAAAGTCATCTTGGTTCGCTGGTACAGCCGAAGTTTCTGTCAACAGGCCGTCTCGAAATTATCCATACGTAATGCTTTTTCTAATTCGTTGTAACTCAAATACCATCGGGCATATCACAGTAATTTGATTGATTTTAACATATATATTCTAACTTAAAGTCCCTGCCATTTATTTATTAAGGAAGCGCATCGGGCTGTTTCATTAACAAAATTCTAATATTTATAAAAGGGACAAAGATTTGGGAATCCCTACATCGATCGCCTAGAAGAACGCTCAGTGTAAAGGCGTCACATCAACTGACACGAAATTAACCAATCAGAACACAAGTGCAATTGTATTCTCTGTTCGGTAGCAATCCTCATTTATAAACGGTACTATGTACACAACATCTCTCATAATCGCTCGCGATAGCTTCGTGAAAAGATCGAGGGTGGACGTGTGGCTTACGGTAGTACATTATACAGGAAGTTGCCACGTGGCCAACAGCCACGTGGAAGCAAGCTGTACATAAATTTATGTACTTATTTGCATTACATTCGTGGCTAACTGGAGTGCACCACTTGCGTTATTTTAGTATGGCTTATACTACCGTCCCTACGGACATGCGTAGTTTCGTTGATCCCTGATGTTGAAATCGGGCGACCCGTGCAAATCCCGATGGTCCATGTAACTCTCATTCAAAAGTTTTAGAATTATCGTTGAGTGAAAGCAAGCATAGTTTTAGGACTACAAACGAATAATGAAGGGATATAACACTTTGGTGTACAGCAGGTTCTACCGTAAAAGTTCAATGCTTTTGTTTTATTAGCCAAGCAAAAAATTTTAGGGCTCAGTTTGTAGAAGAGCAGACCCACGCACGTAGGGGAAAAACACGGACAATAAGCGCAGCCGGATTGTTGGCGGGTTAAGCACTGATGGAGAGCTAGCCAGCGGGAGGGCCAGGGCAGGGATTATAAACAAAAAATTCAGTTTCCGTTCCTGATTTCCATACATTGCGGGCACATATTTCATGAACATTGTTTGAAGTTTATATTGCTGAGCTGGAGAGCATAAATAAAAAGGGTTCTTTGCTTTTGATAAATTGTAGTATAATTACCAGTCAAGTACCGCAACTGAGGCATCCAGTTCCGCTGGCTTACGGATACAAAGATGTACGTAACTTGCTTGCTACAGCACATATGTCAACTTAGGAACTTAATGTAATATGTGCGGGGAAAAAACCAGTTATAATCGAAGTACGATTATCAGACGTCCGATTATACCGGTTATGTTTTTTTGGAATACTGTGAAAGCTTAGCTGGGACCATCTGGAAGACCTCAATGTAACAGAGAGTATATATGGGATTCATTCTAACTTTATTGAGAATCTTCAGTTTGCATTAGAGGAGAAATTGTGTCTTTGTTTTCATGATACCCTTCCTTGATCAAATTTGAGTTGTGGTGAAATGGTAAGATGTACAAGGACTGAAAGGAGAGCAAATCAAAATATTTTTGTTGGCTGCCCAGGAGGCTGGAGGTAACATTTGGCCAGTGGGTCGTAGGTTGCTCCCTACTTCAACCTTAGGTGCATTTGAGGTGATGACTATGTGTCTTTTAAGCCTCATTTTGTAAATTTTTGTAGGTATTAGGTAGTCTAATTCTTTTTGAGCTGGTAAAATGATGTTGTGGTGGCAGTGATCTTCATTCAGGATTTTCAGGATTTACAAATGAAATTGTAATATTATAACACTAACTTTATTCAAAGGCTTCAAAAAAGGATTTAGTTGGTCTTGACTTTGAGGGTGTTTTGAAATACTTCCGTGTCACCCTACCAAAGAAGTATCGAACAGAAGAAGCAGCTGCTGAACTTATTCAACTTGCCATGTCAATTAAAGTAAGTTACTAAATAATTTTCTTGTTCTATAATTTGAAAGTCACATTCTTTTGGAGCTAAAAATGATCACAAAAGAAATAATATGTATTTTGATTTTGTGTGCAGAGGTGCCAACTCTCCCTGGTTCTCAGGGAGGCTCCCTGAAAATTCAAGGATTTTTGTCCATTCCAGGTAGCAAATATGACAATCTCCCTGATTCGAGAAAGTTTTTCCCCCATTGAGTTGCATGTAATTCTAGAAAATCTCCCTGATTCCTGTGTGAGACCTCCCTGATTTCTGGATGTAAATGTTGGCATCTCTGAGTGTGGTCTGGCATGGTGGGTAGAGCTTTAAAAATCTTTGGCCATAGCTATGATGAGACAAATTACAATTTGATTATTTTTGTTTTATTATATCTTCATCCTTTTAACTTTTGTCCTTTTACAGGTGTCATATGATACTTGCTTGTTTTGTCAAACCCCCTTTCTTGTTCTCCCTTTCTTGAAGTAAAAATTTATTTTTGAACAGAAGTGGTAGAAATAAATGCTTTCCAAATAGTTATGCATTTTCTCTGTGAACAGAGATGGTTAGTTAGTAAGTTAGTTTGTAAGATGAAGTTTTCAGTCCAGTTTTGTAACCAATTGGTTTGAGTCTGCTGCCTACTGCCTTTTTTCCAGTTGTAGCTCACTGGCTTCTTTTCCCACCTCTATTGCTTTGGTTGAGCACCAAGCACAATGGCAGTTTAGTAAACATTTAATCTACTATGTAGCTATTAAAGGGGAAGTTTAAGCAAAAATTTAATTCTCATATGTGAAAGATAAACAAAATCTACACAGTGTGGTGAAAGTTTCATTCAAATAAGACTTGTATTTCTTGAGATATCAGTGAATGAAGTCTGTAGATTTGTGTTCAAAAGAGAGTTTTAGGGCAGCAGAGCTTATATCACTTCCTCACATTATCAAGGAATGCTTTGTTTCCCTTTGTTAATCAGACTGTTGTGTTAACCTTGAAGTTTATAGGAGTATGACCTCCCCTTGGGGATGCAAAGTTTGTAAAATTCTCATGCTACTTATGCAATCTCATTTTAATAGTATGGGATTGTTGACGAGAAAATCCAGTTTAAAGTTTAAAGAAAAACAAAAGACTGCCCATTGATGTGGTGATGTGATCTCATATGTGCTTGCTTCAAGTTCACTTTTTGTTGAAAATGTGAAAATTTTACGTGCTCACATCTTGAGAACCACACATCGGATTTCAATGCAAATTTCACTGAAATGCTCAGAATAAGTACCCCTCTAACATTCCAAATCCTGTTGTGACCTTACACCCTTCTTTCAATCACTAAACGGTCACAGCTTTAGTCTATGTTACTTAAGAAGTGCAGTCATGTGATACAAAAAAAAAATAAAGACTAAATGTATATAATCACTTTACTTGTCCTACCAGATTACTAACAAAAAACTTACCAAGTATGAGAGAGAATACACTGCAATCAAAGAAGAAGAAGAAAGAGAAGATCCCAACTCAAGACTAGAGGTAGGTGATTCAATGTCATTAGCAGATTCACATAGCAAGTAGAGGGGCTAGGGTAACATTTTTTAAACCCAGTCTACACACAATAAGTTTGTCAATGAATATACCAATGTTTTATTATTGGTTGGGAAAATGAAACATACAGCTAGAAATTTGAACACCTTCATACATGTTGACTGCTGCACAAATTTGTTGGGAAAGTGAGTCTACCCCATCATATATTTGCTTTTCAGCAAAGTCACACAAACATGTGTCATGATGATGTTTTGACCAAAAGTAGAATTGTTTAGACTTGGTCTTCCTACAGTATGCCTTTGTTAATACAAGATCGCCGTTGTGCTCATTGAGCTACCCCTGGAAGAGTTTTAGTTGATATTTTTTCACAAAGAATTTCAAAAGTGATTCTGGAGTTGGGACAACAATTCCAAATTCTTCTTCTCCTTTTGTCTGTGTGTTTCCATCGAAGGTATGGGCAGCTGTTCTTAACTGGAGGGGGGGTGGTGGGCAGCTGGGCAGCTGTTCTTAACTGGAGGAGGGTAGGCTGGAAGTGTTTTTGGACTGCTATCCTTGGGGAAATTTTTATTATTTTTGGACACTTAGATTCAGTTTGCAAAACCTTATTTTGCTGATTTTAAAAATTCAATTATGCAGATTCTGGGACATTTTAACAAAGGATACATACATATAAGGATGTTTGTCTTTACATACCCCCCCCCCCCCAAAAAAAAAAAAAAAAAAAAAGTATCTAATGTCTATGCTGTATTTTGGAGAATGATATTAATTATTCCCTGAGTTTGAACAATTTCCTCGCTTTCGATAAAATTAATTGAATCAAATGCAATCATTTCAGGAGCAAGATGTCATAGATAGCACCGTCATTCCTAAATTTTGTTTCAGTCATGTAATTTTGAAAATATTGGTACTGACCAGAGTCAGTATTTGTAACACTGTGTCACAGTTACATGTCACTTCCACACCTGTTACATCTTCATCTAAGCATGTCATGAATGCATAGTTACTATAGTACACCATTATCATTTAAAACTCAAATCCATCTTAAAACCTGTTCAGATGGTTTGATCTTCTCATTAGCACATCAGTAGGGTGCAATACTCTCCGATATTTAACTGAGAATCATTTGGATATTATGTAACAACAATATCAGTGTTTTAGTGTTCTTCATGGGTTACCATACAGAAGTCTTTGTGTGGATCTTCATGATGCAGACTGCATTTAGCTCTACCCTGATTATATTTTGGGGATAGGGGAAGATGTTTGGTGGTGGGACAAATTTGCCCTAATTTGCTAAGATTTCTGTAGCTCACAACTTGTATGTATTCCAAGAAGCATGGTGTTCTACCCAAAATTTTCCACTTTCAATTTAAAGGCCCAATTCTCTCATCCCAAACAGTATCAATTCTCCTAACCTTCTTAATTAAGCCCCTCCCACAATTGTCTGAAATTCACCCTCATCCAGACACAATCTCATTTTATTCCTTCAGGGTGAATATAGAAAGCTCAATGTGTATAATCAAAACACTATCAGAACAGTTCATGCTGTGTAATATAAGTTTTGGTACTCTGCATTGTTTGGATTAGCAGTCAATCAAAAAGCTGAGCCAATTGAGAGTTTTTGTTACCCTATACTAGAAGTGTAGTTTGGGATGAGAGGATTATCCCTTTAAGAGGTGTCTCTTTTGTTCAGTAACCTTCTTCAGCTTTCATGATGAAAAAAGCTTCAATATAACAAAAGTAGCAATGAGCAGGTCAACGAATGGATATGTTGTAAAAGGAAAAACTTTCCTGTCAAAATGCAAGAACAGAAGGCTTTAAGGAATATTCCAGTGACAACTTACACTGATCCAAAAAAGGATAATTTGTCATCAAATTTTCTAAAAGTGGTATGTCCATATCATAACTTAAACTCAATACAATCCTACTCACAAATACTGTAGGTTATGCTTGTTAAAAAACAGCACATCAAATACTTCAAGGTTATAACATTGCAGTGTACTTTCAGATTACTTCCAGAATGAAAATTTTCTGCAAATTGAAGCTTTTGATTAGAAAATTGTTTAATTGGACTGTGAAATGTGACCCCAGTAGAACACTTAATTTAAATATTCATAAAAGATTGACCGTAACATTTGTGAGAATGAAGGATAAGGCTCTAAAGATTCATTCATACCAAAGCTGAAGTTTGCTGCAGTTTGCATGAGGAACACAAAGCTGTTTTCCTCAGGAATTAATAAGGGG
The DNA here is from genome assembly GCA_037179385.1 of Holothuria scabra. Taxonomy (NCBI): domain Eukaryota; kingdom Metazoa; phylum Echinodermata; class Holothuroidea; order Aspidochirotida; family Holothuriidae; genus Holothuria; species Holothuria scabra. The sequence continues at coordinate 2,704,215 of CM074185.1, forward strand.
GAATTCTTTCTAAGAGGGGGGATTAGTTAGGGGGAATTCTTTCTAGGAGGGGGATTAGTAAGGGGGAATTCTTTCTAGGAGGGGGATTAGAAAGGGGGAATTCTTCCTAGGAGGGGGATTAGTAAGGGGGAATTCTTTCTAGGAGGGGAGATTAGTAAGGGGGAATTCTTTCTAGGAGGGGGGATTAGTAAGGGGGAATTCTTTCTAGGAGTGGGGATTAGTAAGGGGAATTTCTTTCTAGGAGGAAATTATCCAAAATGGCCCATATTTTGTGCTTAGGTGAAAATTTAGCATCCCACCCCAAAGCTCAGCAGATCATGGTTTAGGTGTGAATGCACTTATCCTGGAAGTGTCTTATTTTCTTGGAATGCTGGGAACCCTGTGTCTGATACTTGTGTTGATGTTACAAAGAAAAACAAAAGAGTTCTTGAATATTATAGTCAACAATTTGTAACCTCAAAATGCAACAATCCATCCAGAAAAACAGAATTTACACCAATGAAAAGAGAAAATTCCCTAGTCCCATGAAGATGTCATGTTTTGTCACTGGAATATTCCTTTAAGAGAACGAACATTTTGTAAGGTAAACTAAAGTAAAGTTGATATGGTGGAGGTGTGGTATTTTTATTAATCCTGTCATCTTTGTATGCATGTTTGTCCTGAACTCTTTATTTTAATAATTACTAACCATGCCCCCTCCCACTTCATCACTCCTCATTGCTATATGTGTTAAGTAATACAACTTTGCATGCGTTGGTCTACATACTGTACTGTTGAGTGCTAGCTCTGCTTAAGAAAACACAGTTGATATGCAAATTATAATGTTCAAGCTAAGAAGTGGTTCTTTGGTCAAATAGGTCAAGTGAGGATTAAATTAGAGAATCTGGGTCGCCCCTCCTTATCTCCTATTTTCACTTTGTAACCCCCACTTACCCTCAGTACGTCCCTAGCAAGCTTTTAATAGCACGGTGGCTCTTGGTGCAGAGGTCACCCAGAGAGATTATCTTCCAAAGGTCCATGTTGCATTTTCATTTAACTTAAACACCCTTGTAAAGCTGTGTTTCCACGAGGCAGACGCAGACACGGGCCGGCACGGAGGCGGGCAGAAGTGTTGAGCCTGTAACCATTGCTTCCCGCTAAATTTCCTTTCAGTCCACATCGCAAAAATGGTCAGGGTCAGTCGCATCACACAGGTACGGTTTTTGACGCATCAGCTCGATAAGCTCTTTGGTTTACTCTCTTGATGACCGCGGTTTGGGGGCCATAGTGATTACGACTGCTGAAGAGTTCAACTACTGACCGTGCTGTGTAAACAGTAGCCTACACAATCGGATATACAACTCTGTGCGATTCAACAAGTGGGCACATACGATTAGCCTATTCTTCAGTGTACTTTGCAGTTTCTACAAGCTGGAGTTATAACGGAGAAATTCCTGGAAATAATAGCAACTACAACCGACCAGTGCAGAAAAGGAATGCAATAGTTCCGAAATGATTGGGGGATGAAAAATAGAATGAGCATGATGTTGGCCTAAGAACTAAATTATGAAAGCCTGGGGCATGTGACATCGACTGCAAACAAATCTATCGCATTAACAGTTGATTTACATCTCCACTTTTGAAGTGAAAATATATTACGCCTACAAAAATGATATCCCGTTCGTGAAACGAACGGAAATTTTCTCAATATTTTCTATCCTGAACTGGTAATATTGCAAGCCGGCCTAATCACGTAAATTTTGGTGAGCAACGGACGCGAAATAACGGCCAACCGGGGGAAAAAATCTTCTGGTGCCAGCGCTTAATAAAGGCCATGCCGATGAACCAAAACTTTTGAAGCAGAAATTACGGTGACATGGAAGCCAATGTGACCGCTATCAGTAGATCAAAATTTGTACGAATGTGAGTATCGGTGCTAATATTTTTGCGTCAACTTACAAAGATTGTGTTGACTAATTTGGCTAAAAAATGTCACCATTTTGCGTCTAGGGACTTGCATAAGTTACAAAATTTCCAAAAGGGGAGGGGGACACCCCCTCCCCTTATACCCCTCCCCCAGGCCGGCGATCCACCAATGGACGCATCAGATGCGCGACGTTCAATTCTAAACCCAGTGAAAACCCTGATTAGAGAATTTGGGTTGCCCTTCTACCTCCTATTTTCACTTTTTATCCCCCACTTACCCACAGGAGATCCCTGGCAAGCTTTTAATAGCACAGGGGCTCTCGTTGAGGTAACCCAGAGAGGTTCTCTTCCAAAGGACAATCTATGTTGCAGTTTGAAACCTGGCATTTTCTGAAGCAAGAAAGAGAGCCAGGGAGTTTGGGAAACTTTTTGCAGACTGTCCTTTTAGTGTTATATGTCATGAACCCCATTTAAAATATTTCGTAACCAGAGTTTCATCAGGTGAGCGATTTTTTTTAACCACATCCGCTTGACTGAAACACAGCCTAAGGGTTTTTAATCCTCTCGTTCATTTCTGTTATCCCTACTTACCTGTTATAAGTCCATGGCCAGCTTCTTTATAGCACTATCCGTGTGTCCAGCTGGCTTCTGATAGAGGGAGTCCTCAGTCTTCTGTTGCATAGTTCAGGTTATTGTAATTTATATCTAGTTGGCTGTTGTCTTATCACATAACAGGACTAGTTTTGAGTGATGCCAAATTAAACATATCATTATAAATAGATCTCTTTAGAATTTGAAATGTAAGCAACCAAATTTTATCAAATCGAAAAAGTGAGAGCCCTTTAAAAATGAAGGGTACAAACCTCTCTTTGATCTTTGTTTTCTTGTGGACTTCTACTTGTTGTGAATTTTCTTATCCATTTTGATATTGACAATGAATTAGCATATTTTAGGGGTGATGTTCGGTAATGTGCAAAAGCCATAGTTTTGCCAGCTGCATATTACCCTTTTACTGTGCACTTAAATATTACAAGATGATGTCCAGCCTGCATCATTCTAGATTTCTAGGGGATAACCAGGTAACTCAGTCCAAACCAAACTTCTTGCTGTTTCCCTCCTCCAGCCCTAAGCTTTTCTTGGTATTTCCTATAAGGAGAAACTAACATGGTACCTTTAACCTATGAGAAGCTTGCCCTACTATACTAAACTATGCAGTGAAGTGATTTAGTGTAGAGTCCAATCTACAGAAATACAAACATAATTTAGGACTATGTGGTCATCTTGATTGACAAAAGAAGCTGTCAAAGAACAGGTGCTTGTATAAAAACTGGTACAAACAATTTGGAGACAACCACACATTTGATACTATTGTAGCTTGTAACTTGTGGTGCAATATCTGGTGTCATCTTAAGAAGACATGACTAACACTTTGACATGGTTGGGACATGCCTTGGCCTGAAGAGGGTTCAAAAATATACTGTTGTACCCATGCCATCATGAAGTGTAGTTTGTGTTGCCGCTCAACCACAATGGTAATAACACATAATTGAAACTATGTGGCTTTCCTGAAGCAAAACAAAACTGGAGAGCACCCTGAACAAAATTCTCTGTAAGAAGGATTAAGACTCACAGTCTACCTGTCACACCTCTTCTGGTGTCCGTTATTGCTTTGAGTGTTTTGTCTGTTTCTCTGTATCCACCATAAGACACAGTTGCTTGAAGCTATTATCTCCATCTTGCTTGAACATTTTTTAAAGTATTTGTCAGTGCATGGTACTGTATAGTTGTAGTTCAGTTGCTTGTGCCTGGTATGAATGCAGTGCATTTTGTGTTTTTCATGTGTTTTGGCCTTCCAGTTTGCATATTCTTTTATGTTGCTTTAGCAAAAGTGCTCTCCCCTTGCTTAATCTTGCTTTGCATTTTGTGCTAGAAAGAGCGAAAGAAATTTAGATCATTAGTCCCCTGCATGGCTTGTGTTACAGTATTCCTTTGCATGACCAGTTTCCCTGTATCTCTGCTTTATATGTTTGTCAGTCAAGTCTTTCTTGCTTACCAAAGTTCTGTGTTGGTTCATGGAAGAAGTAGATAGTCTAAGCACTGGTAGGCAGGTAATGGGGAAATATACCCTGCTTGAAAGATTTGCTGAAGAGTAGTTTTGAAAAATTTCCTAGAAACCTTTGGTCCTGTTGTTGGCTAAGTTTTAAATGAAAGAGGAGAAAGCTTGAATGGAGAAAGTACAATTGTGGTGTTCCTTAATGAAGTGTTATCAATTTCAAAGCAGAGAAGCTTAACCTTTTCTGCACCCCAATCCCTCCCTACTCATGCACAACAACATTAAAAGGCTGCACATATATTTATCTCTGCTCATGTGCCCTGCTCCACTATGTGTCACCTGACTCAAATGTGACCATCTTATATAGACAGACCCTTATCCATGAAGCAGTTCCACAGGATTTTGTGACATAAATTTGGGTGTGCCTGTCTTTCCCTCAATGTCATTTTTTAAAGAATGCATACCAGATCTCTGTCCCACAATTCTTTCTAATTGTTATTTGAAAACAGCTCTCTTTCAAACCCTTTAAATACCATTGTTTGAGATTTTTCATTTGCTTAAAAATGTTAAATAATGATGTTGTCAACAATGCTCACCATGAGAAACAGTCAAATATCAAAACATTAACTTCATACCTGTCCCATTGGTAAATCCACCCACCATACTGTATTTATTCAAACTTCCACAAGGTCATTCCATTTGAACTGATCATTTTGCTCTTGCTTCCTTTTAAACTAAAGGCAATTATTCATCACCCCAGGCAGTTTTCATTCTTTCAATACTTGCCTCTAGTCCCTCCCACAACTGTCTAAAATTCATTCATATCAACAATACAATCCCAGTTAATTGTTTCATGGCATATCTTGCTGATTATTCAAGGCCCTAATGTGTCCTTTCAGTGCAAGCTGTGTAGTATGAACCACTCCTCATTTTTTTTAATTTGATGACAAAATTGGACCAATTCAAAAATTCTATATACTACTTCTGGCAACCAGTTTGGTGTGTTGAATTACTGCCTTTTGCTCTTTTTTGCTACCCCTACCCATCCCCCCACCCCTCACCACCCTCTGGGAATGAATGTAGATAGCTTTCTTGAGAGATTTTAGGATCAGATGTGGGGTTTCTTTACTTTCTTTCCAGAGAGAAAACAAGACAGTGATGTCAAACAACATGAGATTGGAACAGGAAAATGATGAGTTAGCTCATGAACTTATTACTTACAAGCTAGCCATGGAGAAAACATTAGACACTGTAAGTTATCTGTGTCTGTTTGTGTCAATCCCATATTCTAAAATTCCCCTAACCTTAGAAAAAAATTAAACCATTCGTAATTGTTGATTGTGTGTAATGCAGAACCAGCTTGCAGAGGAGAGGAATTTGGTCAGACATTATATTTTCTTGTGACTATCAACTCTTTTCTCTTCTTTTCTTTTCTTTCCTTTGGGGAGGGGTTGACTTGAAGAAGTAGCAGTCATTGTAATAGGCTTTAGTCTGAGACAGTGCAAATGGGAGACAAAGTAAAGTCATGAGGACTTGAATGTTTCTGTAATGGTGGAAGTACTGCATGAAAGAGTCGGTTTCTTGTGCTTTTCTGTTTTCTCATTCATTGAGATTAATTTAAATGGTCTAGCAGGAACCATTCTGATTTGGTAAGATACCAGTTGTGCTGTGATGCCATGAAGAGTCTATTGTGATCTGACTCCCAGTCTTTGTGATGGGATGTTAATTCTGATGTGATGGGATACTTTTATGTCATGTGATGGGGTACTTTAATGTCTATTTTAAAGGCCCAGTTCTCTCACCCCAGACAGTACCAATTCTCCTAACCTTCTTACTTAAGCTCCTCCCACAGTTGTCTTAAATTCATCCTCATCCAGACACAATCTCAGTTTATTGCTTCAGGGTGAATATAGAAATGCTCAATGTTTTAATCAAAACACTCTCCTCACAGTTCATGCTGTGTAATATAAGCTTTTGTACTTAGCATTGTTTGAAAAAGCAGTCAATCAAAGAGCTGAGCCAATTGAGAGTTTCTGTTACCCTATACAAGAAGTCTAGCTTGAGGTGAGAGGATTGGCCCTTTAATGTTTGAGGTGGAGGGACATATGCCAAAAAACAGTATCACTGGTATACGATGATGGAAGGTCTCGCTAGATGTTATGGGACGCAAATGCTTGAGGTGATTTAGTACCCAGCCTGATGTGATGGGACACAGAATATTGAGGTGTTTAAATACCCATCTGAAGTGATGGGATGCAATCTGAAGTGATTTAATACCCAATCTTATGTGATAAGACACAGAATCTTGAGGTTTAAGTACCTAGTCTGATGTGGTGGGATACTTTTAGTCTAATGGGAATAGATGCTAACTTCAGGTAAAAGCATTCATTTGCAGTGATGGAATGCAGTTCGATGCCCAGTTTGTTATGGAAACCCAGGCGGAGGTTGAAAAATGCCCATTTTGGTATTATTTGAAGCAAGCCTGTTGGAACCGATATCATCTTTTCATTATGTTCAAGTTCTGCTTTGTTGTCTTATTTCCAGTGGAATAAAAAAATTCTCAGACAAACCTTTGGTTGTAATTGGCAGGAGATTCAAACTCAATAGTCTTTTACAAATACCAAGTAGAATTATAATTTCTGAAGTCAGGGAAAAATATTTTATCTCAGAGAGCTGCTGTTGCATGAAATTATTCACCTAAAAACATATAAAGTAGATGGATGTAAGGTTAATTTAAATGCCAGGAGTCTGGGAAGAAGTATTTTGTTGTGGTGACTCACTATTTTATTACCTCAGAGGTCATTGATAGTGATCTATAGTAGTGTCTATTCTACGAGAAAGCTTGGTCTTCATTGTCACATGAGTGTGCATTCACAATATGTTCACGGTACACCACATGATGCAGACCGCCTCCAGTGCTCTAATACTGTAACAGATTTTGTAGTAATCCTGGCAGACATGCATCCTAGGAAAGGACTCACAAATATCAAGGTGACAAATTACTGAACAACCATTGATGGGACTTCTTTGCCCAAAACACTGCCAATCAGGATTAGCATATACAGTAGGCTATGCACTGTTTTGTTTCTTAATAGTTTTGTCAGAACAACAACTTAATTTTTTCTTATTAACTTCTTGAAGGAAAGTCAGATCTTTTTTTTTTTTACTTTTTGGTAATATTTGACTGGATTGGATTCCAGCCTCTTCTGCAATAATGATCCTATAACCCAGAAACAGGTCTGTCAAGGCAGGATTATTTTCTATTTCTAATAAAAATGTATTTCTGTCACTATCAGCTATGCCTTTTGAAATTTCAAGCAGGTATTCTAATTAAGATGCTGTAATTCAATGTCTCCTTGACATTGTGTCACTTGAATATTGTGAGGGTAGGAAAAGATGGTACTTCTTTGTAACAGTCATTTACAGTACAAACCCACTTAATTGTGCTATTTATTCTGTCATGGTAGTTTTGGCTAAGATTATGTGTAGCTCCAATTATTTTCAGCCAATGTAAATGCAATGCATGACACAACCCGGATGCATTTCTAATTCAAGAGAGTTTTCCAGTCCTCATTCTTGGTCCTAGTTACCGTAAGGGACAGAGTCAATGGGAGAGAGGCCATATGGTCAGGGTGCCTGGTGGATCAAAATCCCCTTCCTGCACCCTTTTTTTTAACAGCCTGCTTTAATGTGTCCCTGCAGGCCATTCTTACTCTCCCTAACCAAAACGGAACCTACAGCCATTGTGCTTGGTGCTCAGCATAAGCAATGGAGTAGGGAAAACAAGCCAGTGCAAAAAAGGCTGTGGCCGATTGACTTGAACCAGTTGGTTAGTAACTGGGCAGTAAAACTCCATCTTGCTAATTTACTGACCAAAGCTGCCTCTGTGGAGCTGGAACTTTACTGTGTGAATTCCATTAGTTTTCTTTCGGTATTGGGCATGTATCAACATGAGTTAATTTTGGGAATGTAATATTTATGGGCAAATGAAGTGCTGTGATAAAAGCCTGTTATGATTGTCTGAAAGAAAACAAAAAATATTTTAATGTGAAAGGGACATATGGTTTGTCAAGATTTTCAAGAATCAGTCTGTAACTAATCTTGCCTTCATGTAGAGCTCAACAATAAACCAACCATAAGTTGTCACCTTGATTTGGATATGCTCTTTCTGCTTCAATTCAAAAGGAGATTAAACCAAATTTACATTAAAAAACAGGCCTTTTTGCAGGTTTCAAGTCATATGCCTATGTAACGAACTGTTATTCATAGATGAAGATTGTCACTAAAATCTAGGTCTCAAAACAATACTACAACAAACAGTTTTAACTGAGGAGTCCTTAAATATTTGAAAAAGACTTTTTAGACAAACCCGCTAAATTTTCCCTGGGACCAGGAGGAGGGGTGTTTGATTTGTTGATGCATACATGAAATGTAAAAATTGCAAATGACTGTGGCTTTTCATATAAGCCAAAGTACCATTCTTTTTCAAGCCTTGAATTTTGCGGCATATGAGTGCCAAGGCATACCATCACTCACCTCAAATCACTGTGAGGAGTGTGATATTTTGCACACCTAGATGAAGAATGGAAGCTCATAAATATATGTTAATTAATTAATTAATATATATATAAGTTTAACCAAAAAAAAAAACACCTACCACACCCCTTAATTTCCTGAGGAGTGTGATTTGTAGCACACTTGGAAAATCTCAAACTTAAGGCCTGCTTTTGTGTTATGATTTTAATAGTTGAGACATGGAGGTTTGTTGTTGATAGCAAACCTAGTTCTTGCACACAACTCAGACTGATCACCCAGGAATACTTTATTGTGAATCCACCTGCACTTGCTCAGTTTCCTCAATATGGTTGAACACTCACGTCAAGGAGATTGACTTTTTGTATCATTGAAGTTGGTACCAGCATAGATATCACAAAAAGGTTGCTTGTCTGTCAACTCTGTTCTTTGTATATGACACCTACATTTTGGCTCAGTAACTGGCATCAGGGGGCTGTGACATGTCATATGTGAGATACTGTACAGCCATGTCATGATTCGAAAGTGTTTTGACGCAAAGGATTTGCTGTGAAGAGTGTTGAAGTGTCTTGGCACCTTGTTAAAGAAATGCACCTTGTGTTGAAAAATCTAGCGGAATGTCTTGCAATCTTGGAATGACGTCTGCGTAACAACCTTTTATATTTAATCATCTCTATTGCCATGGTAATTTATAATGTAATTGCATTGTGCCTATTAAATGTATGTTCAGGGAATATTAAATGTATATTCAGGGAATATTAAATGTATGTTCAGGGAATATTAAATGTACGTGGTATTCAATCTCATTTTGTATCAAAATGATTGAATTCATGCACAAGTGGAAAATGGTTAATAACAGTTTTTTTTACGTTAAACATATTTGCATTAATTTTTTTTTGCCACAATATACCAAGAGACTTGAAAACTGAATGTTTAAATTTTGAAAGGTTGATTATTTCCATGTGCATGTGGTGTATTTTTTCGCCTTTAGGAGACATTCATTCTATAACAATTTTGACTGAAAAATGGAGTTGTAGAGTTTCCCTTTTGTTCATTTCTGAATGTGTCTGTTTTAATTGACAGGAGAGGGATCGTTTAATGGATTACGAAAAGGAGGTGAAATCTCTAAAGTTACAAATGATTGATTTTGAGGAAGAAAATAAACATTTAGAATCAGAAACTTGCCAGGTAAGATAAAATTGCATTATCTTACTTTTTTTGTACAGTCAAATGAATCAGAGCTTCTTGTCATGAAAACAGCTGTCCAAAGAAGTATGAATTACCGGTGATTTTCTTTTTAATTAATTCTTGTATGATATCATTTTTTTTTTTTTTTTGGAAGTGGGGAGGGTTTGGGGAGATTTTTTTTTTTGTCTTGTTTTTCTTGTATGGTTTTCTTTTTTTTTTTTTTTTTTTGTGGGGGGGGATACATAGTATGGGAGAAATTGAGAATTTTGCTTTTCTTTGAGGGGGGAGAGAATTACATGGAAGTGCTACCTGGTTCAAGAGAATTGATAAATAATGACAATGTCAAAGAGCAGAATGCAGCTGTGGACCCTGGAGCAAACAGTTTGTTTGGACATAATTGACTGCAACATCTCACGTTGTATACTATAAAGACTCACTAATATTATCCGTGAGTAAATATTGTGGGTGATTGGTTTGTTGATTCCTTGCCGAAGGCAGGCAAGGAATCTATGCGATGGTGATGTCGTGTGTATGTGTGTGTGTATGTGTGTGTGTGTGTGTGTGTGTGTATGTGATGCTTTGGCTTGTAAACACGATATCTCAAGAAGGGTAAGTGTGACTAACCTCGTATTTGGTGTGTAGGTTGGTCATATTGAGTAGATGATCCCTATTGTTTTTGGTGGAGATCAAAGGTCATTTGGGGTCACCACAGGTCAAAAGGTCAAAACTTTGTAAACACGATATCTCGAGAACAGTACATGTGACTATGCTCATATTTGGTGTGTGCATTGGTCATATTGAGTAGATGATCCGTATCGATTTTCGTGGAGGTCAAAGGTCATTTGGGGTCACCAGAGGTCAATAGGTAAATTCCTTAGAAATTGCTTGTAAACACGGTATCTGAAGAAGGGTAAGTGTGACTAATCTCATATTTGGTGTGTGCATTGGCCATATTGAGCAGATGATCCCTATTGTTTTTGGTGGAGATCAAAGGTCATTTGGGGTCACCAGAGGTCAAAAGGTGAAAACTTCGTAAACACGATAACTCGAGAACGGTACATGTGACTATGCTCATATTTGGTGTGTGGGTTGGTCATATTGAGTAGATGATCCGTATCGATTTTCGTGGAGGTCAAAGGTCATTTGGGGTCACAAGAGGTCAATAGGTAAATTCCTTAGAAATTGCTTGTAAACACGGTATCTGAAGAAGGGTAAGTGTGACTAATCTCATATTTGGTGTGTGCATTGGCCATATTGAGTAGGTGATCCCTATTGTTTTTGGTGGAGATGAAAGGTCATTTGGGGTCACCAGAGGTCAAAAGGTGAAAACTTCGTAAACACGATAACTGGAGAACGGTACATGTGACTATGCTCATATTTGATGTGTGGGTTGGTCATATTGAGTAGATGATCCGTATCGATTTTCGTGGAGGTCAAAGGTCATTTGGGGTCACAAGAGGTCAGAAGGTAAATTCCTTAGAAATTGCTTGTAAACACGGTATCTGAAGAAGAGTAAGTGTGACTAATCTCATATTTGGTGTATACATTGGCCATATCAAGTAGATGATCCCTATTGTTTTTGGTGGAGATCAAAGGTCATTTGGGGTCACCAGAGGTCAAAAGGTGAAAACTTCGTAAACACGATAACTCGAGAATGGTACATGTGACTATGCTCATATTTGGTGTGTGGGTTGGTCATATTGAGTAGATGATCCGTATCGATTTTCGTGGAGGTCAAAGGTCATTTGGAGTCACAAGAGGTCAGAAGGTAAATTCCTTAGAAATTGCTTGTAAACACAGTATCTCAAGAAGGGTAATTGTGACTAATCTCACATTCATTGTGTGGATTGGTCATATTTAGCAGATGATCCCTATTGATTTTCCCAAAGGTCAAAGTTCATTTGGAGTCAGCATGTTCAAAGCCCGACAAGCTTTCCTTCACAGTCTTTCAAGAAAGGTCACTTGTAGGGTCCTGTAACTTGTCATGTAGATGGCACATAGTGAATACATGGTCCCAGAAGTTTTTGGTGGAGGTCAAATGTCATTTGGGTTCATGACGGGCAACGGGGATCTCAATGTAGGAAGATTCGATGCCTTGCATGTGTACTTTGTGGGCACATTATGGAGCCCTGTTAATTGAAAAACATTGCAAAGCAATGTCAATGTGAAAAAAGGCCTTACATTTCAGCAGCAAGGAATCACTAAGCCTTTTGGCTTTCTGGTTTAAATGCTGAATGAGATTTGTATTACCACAGGTGAGAGGGTCATGGGGCTTATGGATCAGATTCGAGTGTGAAACAAAAAGGATTAATCAGCTCATCTGTTATAATCTACTAGAATAATTTGAAATATATTGTGAGGTTTGGGAGGAAACGGATGGACAAGGGGACTGCAAATCACCCCTCCCCCTTTAATACACCTCGGTCACTCTTAAATTGCAGAGTTCTGAATTCCTGAGTATGTTTTTCCTTTTAGGTGTAAGGGCTTCTTGCATTTTTTGCCTGGGGCTGTGCATGTTACAAGTGTTCTCAGGGTTTGATGCCCCTATGTGGGAACATTGAATGAAGTGTTTAGATCATTGAACCCTTGGGAAAATGAAACTCTTTATGATTACCAGTCATTAAAATAATTGGAGAACATGGAACATTGTACCCTGGAAACATTGAGCAGACACCTTGAGCAACATGTACCTATGTATTTTACCACATAGCACAAGCTTGCTTTATAAATGATTGAATGCAATATTGCTGTTTGTTTTTGGATCTATACTATTCCTTTTAACAGTTAATGTATAGTAAATGTATTAGTGACATGGAAATCAAGGGATCTACATAGTTAGCAAAATTCTTTTTTCAGTTAAAAGCCTTTTTCAACAATCAACTTTTCATTTATTAACATTTCTTTTAATCTAGGTGAAGGAAATGTATAGGCAAGCAATGGAGAAGGCAGAACTTGATTCAAAACGGAATGAGACAATCATAGCTGAATATAAACAGATATGCTCCCAACAGAGTGAGAGGCTGGAGAAATTACAGAACTTTAAGAAGGAAGAAATGCTTCTTTTAAAGGTATAAAAAAATTTAGCAAGTAAAAGTTTGTTTTTTTGATTCTACTATAACAAAAACTTATTCACAAAGATTAACATGGAGGAACTAGATAAGTTTTTTTCACTGTACTATATTTGGAGAAGACAAATTTGCAAAGATTTAAAACATTGATGCACAGTAATCTTAGCTTGTCATCTTGGTTTGTCATCATGAGGGTTCTCATAGATTCAAGAAAATTTGGAAAGTCCTGGATTTCATCACTCTTGAAAATACTTGAATATCATTAAATTTGAGATGTTTGGTCTTCCATTTTTCAATTTAATTTAAATTTTCATTTATGATATCATCTTTCAATTTACTCATATTAAAAAGCTTTTCACAAAGGGTTACATGTAAGGAATAGGTAAGTGTTGTTGCTTTACTGTACTATATTCATAGGACATTTTCAGATTTAAAACTTTGAAGATCAGTCATTAGCCTACCCCCCCCCAAAAAAAAAAATAAATATATAAATAAAAAAAATGCACAATAGTTTATGATCTTTAACTTCTCATGATCATCACAAATTTTCTGGTACAGAAGGGAGAAGTTTAGAATTTTATCACAGTTTTGGAGAATCCTTGAATTTGTTGCATTTGTGTGTGTTCTCAAAATATTGCCATACCATCTTGACTTTTAATACCTTACGATTCCGTAGCTGCAATCATGATTTTAGTCTTCAAAAAGTCTGGAATGCCACCTTATCAGTATTACAAAAGTGTGGGATCCCTATGTCACCTTACACACACTACCCCCTTTGTGATTCTCCAGCTTTTTTAAAACAGTTGATATCATTTATACGTGGAACAAAAAAACGGGAGGTTGGGAGCTTGAATCCTGGCCGGGTCATACCGCAGACTTTAAAAATGGAATCTACTGCCATTGTGGTGCTCAGCATAAGTAATGGAGAAGGAAAAACAACCAGTGAGTCACATGTGGAAAAAAGCTGTGGTTGGCTCGACTTGAACCAATTGGTTGGAAACTGGGCCATGAAACTCCATCTAACTAATTAACTAACAAGAAAAAAATATCTGTTTTCTTGAACAGCAAGTGTGCCAGATTTTGTTGCCTGCAGAAGCAAAGTGAATGTTACATACATCTGACTGTATGTCTCATTCTCTACGATATTCTTTTAATTTCATCACTGATCGTAGTTATCAATCCTTCTTAAAAAGGCTACCGCCTGAATGATATAATTTTTTTCTTTTGTTCTTTCTGTTGTTTCCATGCTTACCTACTTCCAATTGTATTTATAATAGTTCATTGTAAAGCCAAACACCTGTCATGATGATTTCTGTTCTAAGTTCTATTGTTTCCTTACAGACCTACATTCTTTTCAAAGTTAAACACCTGTCATGACATTTTTTATGCCCAGGTGGTTTTTCTTTTCTTTTTTTTCTTTCTTTTGTTTCTCTCCTGATCTACATATTTGTAGTCTTCATAGAGAGTCTCTTGTCTGTTTCACTCCCTTGGTGGTACCCCCAATTCTTGGTATCACACTTGGCCTGGAACACCTGTCTCTGTATGCTCTCAGGAACTTGTTTTAAAAATTTATGAAACTTTCATCTACTGCATACATCTGATTTCGTTTTTTTTTTTAAACTAAGCTCATTTTTTCAGATGTTAAATTCATGTCGTTCACTGTCATTTTTTCAAAGTTTAAAAGCCCAGTTCTCTCACCCCAAACAGTACGAATTCTCCTACCCTTCTTACTGAAGCCCCTCCCACAATTGTATGAAATTCACCCTCATCCACATACAATCTCAGTTTATTGCTTCGAGGTGAGTGTAGAAAAACTCAATTTATATAATCAAAACACTCTCAGTACCGTTCATGCTGTGTAATATAAGCTTTGGTACCCTGCATTGTTTGAATTAGTGGTCAATCAAAGAGCTGAGCCAATTGAAAATTTTGGGACCCACGTACCAAAATTGTAGTTTAGGGTAAGAGGTTTGGCCCTTTAAGGATAACTCAATAACACAAGCTGTGTGAGGCTTTCTCTGAGTTCTTTCTCAGTCCTACATTTCTTTGTTGTAGGCTGAGTGTAAAAAGGCTATGCCCTTAGCAAGATGAGTCACTGGGTAGGGGGATGGCTTCAGGGAAAGGATATTTAACGGGGACAATGTGCCCAAAATTTATTGAGTCACTTGCAATCAGACTTTTCAAGAGGGGAGATTTTTTTTTTCATGGTTTCCCCTCCATCATTCCCAGCCCTGAGTTCAAAGCTGTTGTGTTTGACACATAAGGACAGTCAGCACCAATGAATTTTTGAAAACTGTTGTAAACATAGTGTGTGTACAAAATCGTTGATAAATCTCATACATTTAATGTATATTTTGCATATTAAAAGAGTACAAACTCCAAAGCAAAAGGTCATTTGAGGTCCCAACAATTTCTGTCTCATCTTTTAATCTTTTAGTGTCAGTATATTGATCAGCTGTCTTAACCAACAGCTGGTCAATCAAAAATGATCAGATGTCAAAATTAACCTGTAAAAAAATTGCTAATTTTGAAATTATTCTTGGTTATAGTTGCTTTCTGGTCACTTTATTGTTCAAAATGTGTCAAAATTTGTTTTTTTTTTTCCTTACCACCAGTCTAAACTAGCATCATGTGAGAAATGTGCCAACTACATCGATGATGAGGGCAAACTTGTGCAATCAGTCCAAGAAGCTGCAGTCTCTAGCAAGTCAGGACATGGTCAAGAACTGGAGGAAGCCCTCAATACTATCCGAGAGCTAGAGTTAGAGTTAGCTCAGACCAAACTCAAGCTGGTAGAATCACAATGCAAGGCCCAAGACTTGGAACATGAGCTGAGTAACGTTTTATCGGAAGTGCAACAGAGTTCACAACATCACAGGTCCAATAGTTGGATCACAAATGCTTTTTCATCGTTGAAAGAGGCTGCCGTGGTTAAAAAGGAATAGAATCATGACCAACCTCCTGCATGTGTGTCAGAACTTTGCCGTCATGTGTAAGTCCTCAGAGTTGGAGGTTTAACTAGACAAGAATGTTGTGCAAGAGACAGATGTTAAACCAGCTTATTGAAGTGGTTTTTTTAGCCAGTTGGCAGAAAAGTATCTGTTATAGTCGATTCATAATGCTGTTTGTGCCGTTGTGTCTTTGTGAAAGTCAAACCCTAGTGAATGTTGGAACAGTCGGAATCTAACAAAAATCGCAAGTTCTGATGTCAGTTCCCTTGTGATATTCCTTCAGCTTTTCTATGATAGAATGAGGGATAGTGATGTTGAATTCAAATTCCCGATTCTTCCTGTTAAATGTTATAAATCATGTGACATGGTGTGTTTGTTGATTCCCCCTTTCAAAGGGTCTGGTGTCAAAAATGAAATTGTTGTCTCAGCAAAAGCAATTCAAGAAATTTAAATTGAGTATTCAGACACTGAAATTTTATGGAACAAAATGAAATGGGATAAATTAATGTGAAAATCATGAAAATGAGTGTAAAAATGGCTGTAAACTGATAAAACTAAAATAAAAACTCACAGATTATTAAGAAGCAATGAGTGAATGTGATCATGATTTAAATTTGGTAATTTCTTTTTGTGATGGTGAAAACTGATGTGGGAAAATTTGATAACTTACAGCCCTTGAATTGTGCAGCATGCAAGTGCAATGGCAGACAACTGCTCGGCCTACAAAAGGAGTGCAATTTTTGGCACTCTTTGATAAGGAATGGGAACTCCGAAATCTGTAGGGTTTCTTAGAACAGAACCTCCTTAATTTTGTAAGGAGTGTGATTTGTTGTCTGCCTGAAAAATCCAAAACTCAAGGCTTGAGCTAGCTATTGTTAGCTTCAGAAAATATAAAGTCATTTTTTTTTTCATCGATTGCATGGATGAGTGGTGAAAGACGTTGATACATATGCAAGGTGGATGTTGCATCAAGGTATTGCTTTAAATTGGAATGGTTTAGTGTTCAAATGTTTATGCATGTTTTTACCATAAAACCAGAGGATAGTTTGATCACCGGGTACAAAGACTATCAGTGATATTTTTAAATTGCTTTTACACTTCCAAATGTGATAAAATACATGCAATACCAAATATGTTGTTCCATACTTTTGGCTTTGAGCACAACTCAAAACAAATTTTGTCTTATTGAAACATTTATACAACTCTCTTGGTGATGAGGTGATTTTAGTCTATTTTTTGAAGGATGTAGGGGAATAATAGAAATGAAGGAAAAGGGTAGAAAAGAAATGGGGTAGGCCTACCAATTTTTTTGGGGGGGGGAGCAGGGGGGTGAATTTTTTTGTTACGTCAGTTTAGACAATGGCAGTTATCAATAAAACTAAATTTATATTTAACATCGTATCATAAAACTCCAAATCGAGGAATCTTTGCATCTTTTGAGGGTTGGTTGAACAGTTGAAATAACATGCCCCGAATTGGCATCGTCTGTAGACTCTTGACCATGTGACATTTCAAAATGGCCTCTGTCCTTACTTTGGTCAAATTTTCAGGTAGCTATTGGGACCTTTTAGCCCTGTGTGACACCATGAAGATATGTAGGCTTTCTACTGCAGTGTCCAGTAGAGGGCTAATCCAAGCAGTACAGGGTCTTACTGCATAACAAATAGAACTACTCCTGCCCTCTGCCCTTGCACACATGACGAAAATGACGACACTGTAGGATAACAACAGTGCTGAAGCATGCTTCATTTTTGGTGTATCTTCTCAAGAAGTTGTTACAGGGGCAGGGGGATTCCACCTGAAACTGAAAAAGGGGAGATTTATATATATATATATGTATATATATATATATATAGATTAGACTTAATATAGCGCCCGATGTGACTAGTCATTCACATGCACTTTACAAGTAATAAAAGAGAGATAATACTATAGGTTGAAAAGGTAAGTCTTTAGTCCAGTTTTAAATTTTGAGGTATTCGAGACACTTCTGAGAGAGAAAGGAAGGGAATTCCAGAGTCTAGGACCTGCAACCATAAAGGCACGGTCACCATACGACTTGGAAGTGGTGCGTTTAACTACCAATCGTAATGTGTCACTGTTAGATATACATATATATATGTATATATATATATATATATAGATTAGACTTAATATAGCGCCCGATGTGACTAGTCATTCACATGCACTTTACAAGTAATAAAAGAGAGATAATACTATAGGTTGAAAAGGTAAGTCTTTAGTCCAGTTTTAAATTTTGAGGTATTCGAGACACTTCTGAGAGAGAAAGGAAGGGAATTCCAGAGTCTAGGACCTGCAACCATAAAGGCACGGTCACCATACTTGGAAGTGGTGCGTTTAACTACCAATCGTAATGTGTCACTGTTAGATCTGAGATTGTGAATGGCATTAAAATCTTTTATCAGCATGTCATTGAGATATTTTGGCCCTTGATTATTTAAGCATTTGTAGACAATTAGCATCAATTTAAACTTTATTCTTTTATCAACTGTGAGCCAGTGCTCAGAAGATATGTAGGAGGAAACAGGATCATATTTTTTAAGGTTATGTAAGCAAAGAACTGCCATGTTTTGTACTATCTGTAATTTACTATCTGTAATTTATCATTTCTAAACCCCAAGTCCAAATTGATGGTGCCATTTAGACAATGTTATATGGGTGGGTTCAGGGGAAAAAGCTTGCTTCAAGCCTATATAAGGTGTAGTCCGAAGGGTTTGAAGGCCTATTTATTTATGTCAATTCAAAGGTTGCTGCAAAGGTGTCTTCTTAAATGAAAAACAAGATACTTACCCAACTTCTGCTGGAAAAGTGGTGAGCAAATCCACCTTACCCCACCCATACACAAAAGTGGAGGGGTTGCAACATCTTTTGGAGAATAATATTTTGCCATTTATCATATTTGTCATGCTGAAAGATTGCTCTCAGAATGACAGTACCTTTTGGAAATTGCCAACTTTCTTTTGTTACAAAATTTACTTTTTTAATCAAAACCATAAGCTTAACAGAAGTTTAAAAATGCAATCTCAAAGATGTAAAGCCTTTTCTGCTGGTGTCAATATGTTTTCCAATCCACTCAATTGTTTCTCATATGTGGGTTTCTTCATGTTGATGAATGCCTGGAAGGACCATATATTAAACTGTGAAATCTACATCACCCTCGTTAACTCCTATTTTTTACATATGTAAATGATAGTAGGTCACCTGGTGCCAATATGCCACGAGAAGTTTACCAGGAACCTACTGCTGGTAAGTAGGGATTACACACGTAAATAGGAGGTATGTATCAGGGTTCGTAGATCCCAAAACCAGGGACCGCGTGTTTGGTCTAACAGAAGAGCATCTACCTCTCACGCAGAAGGCCTTGGTTCCATTTCCAGGTCAAGTCATACCAAAGAC
Source organism: Holothuria scabra (assembly GCA_037179385.1). Taxonomy (NCBI): domain Eukaryota; kingdom Metazoa; phylum Echinodermata; class Holothuroidea; order Aspidochirotida; family Holothuriidae; genus Holothuria; species Holothuria scabra. Next base: position 2,723,330 of record CM074185.1, read on the forward strand.
TCTAAAAATGGAACCTACTGCTGTTGTGCGTGATGCTTTGCATAAGCAGTGGAGTAGGGAAAATAAGCCAGTGAGCCACAACTGGAAAAAAGGTTGTGGCCAGCTTTACTGGAACCAATAGGTTGAAAACTGGGCCGTAAAACCCTGTCTAACTAAATAACTAACCCAAATCAGGAATTTTTTAGGGATTTTGATGTGAATATATACAAGAAAACAAGTGACAATGGCATTTGGACATTCTCTGTTAATACATAAAAAAAATCTACTGAAAATGAATCATATCACGTAAAGTACAAATAAGCATAGCACTGGATTCTAATGTTTCTGAGCCTGACACCCTGTGGAATGGTTAAGGAAGTTGTCACATATCCTATCATTACTCAGTGGAGCCCATTATATCTCTTTTTTACAGTTACTTTCCTTTTTGTGTCTTCTTTTTTTATTTTTTTTTTGGTATGTTTTCATGATTTAAGTTGATAGTTGGTGATGTACACTACCACTAGGACCAGATGTAAAAATTTGTACAAACCAGAGATCTTTTCATTTCTTTGTTTATAGTTTATATATATGTTATTTTAATTTTCACAATCATATTGTCTCTTAGATTATAGCAAAACATTTACGATCACAAATTTAGCCTAGAGAGAGTTGTTACACATTTGCAATAGGTCTTTTTTTATAATTATATTATTTTTTATCTATTTTTCATGTTTTTTTTTTTATGAAGATATGACTAAATTTGGAAGCGGCAATGGTTATTCAGATGTTGCATTCCCTTAATGATGAGTGTCTGTTGGTCAGGTTGGGACACAGTACAAATTCTTATTAAAGAACATGCCTTTCATATTCGTTTTTAGCGTACATTAATATTATATATGGTATGATATTGGACTTAAGGTTATAGTTGAGCAAGCTCAGTGTTTTTCAAAAGAGGTGTTCCCAGTATCTGCAGATGCTGAACTTATGAGGCTCCCAATGTATGACATGTCTTAAAGGGGCTATTGCATTACCCAATGCATTTTAAGGACAATCTCCATAATGTAAGCAATAGTTAGTAATTACACTTAAAGATCAATGCAGATAATATTGTCACTGTAATTGGTCATTGATGACCTTGTGCTTTTATGACTAATGTACATTCAGTGTATGCAAATTAGTCAGGCTGTTATCCAGGAATGACACCTTTCATCGTCTTTTAGATGATTAAAACATAAACTACAGCACCCTTCTGTACCTCCTATTTACATATGTGTAATTAGATCATTCTAACCCAGGACAAGAGTCTTCTGGATTGAGCTATTGGGAGGTAATGAAGCCTGATCCAGTCCAGGTCCAGCCAGCTCAGCCACTGAACTTTACCCCACAAAGTCTTTTGGTTCAGGTCCAGCTAGAATCTGTCCAACAGTCTTCCAGCTTTCTGGCCCTGATAGGTTGGCATCAAGGGAACATGGGCATCTCTGGTTCTGACCTGGCTAGACCTAGACTGGATTTAGGGCTCATCACCTTTGGAGAGCTCATTCCAGAAGACTCTCATCCCTGGTTCAAAGATCTGGTAACATATGTAAATAGGAAGTGAGAACCAGGGCTTGTAGATTCCTAAACCGTGGAGTTTCATGGATTTACTCATTCTCTTTACATTCTCTTTTGTCAAGGCTTTCTATGTGAGGACAATGGATTGGTGGACTTTTGAACCTATTATGCAAATCAAACTGTACCACCAGTGTTATATGTGTAAACAGAACTATCTGACCAGTCAGTAATCCCTCTCTATCCCCGCTGTGTAGAATATACCAGTGGTATTCCCTGCCTGTTGCAAGAGGCAACTAAAAGGAGGGACCTGAACATATTTGTGCCATATTTGAAATGGAACTTGAAAATGAACGCCATTCAAAACTGTATTTAAACTTCATGATCTAGCTGACATTAAATATGATAACACACTGGTGGAATCCGTGTGTTACCAAGACCCATGTAACTCCAGCAAGGTATTACAAACTACCAGAGCATGTGTGACATTCGACATATGCTGTCTATTCCAGTGCATCTATACTTGTATTTGCCCAATTGCTTGCCTTTCTCTTTTTCTACTAAGAGAATGTCTCCAGAGCTGTACCAAAAATATGTTTGAGAAGATGGAATTTGTAAAACTGTTTAGCTTACATTTCTGGTGTTAAAATGTTTATAATTTGCTGCTTCATTCTTCATTTGTTTGGAGAGAGTAATGAGAACTTAATGTTTTAAACAATTCATGATATACATCTAATTTTTATCCCACCGCTGTAAAAAATGCAAAATATAAGAAAGCACCAAAGTAGTCCCCCCCCCCTGGAAAAAAAATTAAAAAAACTAGTACCAACTATATGAGTATGGTTCTTATTGATCAGTTCATGTAAAAAGCCTAGTATGGTGATCTTTCCCCTGTCCCCACCAAAAACATTTTTGTCACTCAGTCCGTTTTCCCTTTACCAGACACTTCTTCACACTGGTGACTCCTACCCCCACCACCCAATTTATTTTTGCGCAAGGGCCTTTTCGGATAATCTTGTCACATTGTCACATCAATAAGTGATGATGACAGTCAGTGTACTCAAATGTTGTATGGGTATGGTATGTAAGCTTTTACAATAGGCATATCACCATCATATTCATACTATTATTGTTAGAGTAAAAAAGAAGTTGTGGGAAGCCTATAAACTTTTTGAAATTTCCTATAAGTTAGCATCTAACGCTGAAGTTCACTTATCAGTTGTTAGATGCTTCCCCTGACTCATGGGCATTGTACGTCAGAAGCATCAAACACTTATTTTATGTATTGTTGCCTTGTAAAGTATAATGATACTTGAGTCCTGCGACCGATTTCACTAACAACAATTTTAGCCATCATCCTAAGTCGCCTTCTTACTAGAAATTATCACTAGCAGCGGTAGCGATGAATTTTGGGCTTCACTAAACCTATGGCAAATGACCCAATTTAGTGATGAAAAATTGATTGTGTGGTGAAATCATTTTGAAAAATCAGTCATTAAATTGCTATCGATTTCAGATTTAGCAATGAATTTCGGTGTTAGCGAAGACTGCTAAACATTATAGTGGAATGGGCCCCATGACTCTTTGGAACCAATGGAGTTGAATTGCTGACAGTGGAAGATTTCCAAAAAGACTCGGGCTCATCCATCACGAGAAGTTGTTCGGCTTCCTATCAACAGTGTAATTCTTTTCAAAGGTAACACTTTTTAAGTAATTGCCATTGAATGAAAACACAAATCTTACATGTTTAGTCCAGTTAAATCCCCAATCATATCAGTCCTTTCTCAATTACCTGAGAGAAACTCTAGGGTATGTACGGAAAAGGTTGGGTGGAATTCAGAATGCAAAGTAGTTTTGCATTCTTTATAGTCTTATATGTCTTGAGAATGCTTGATATAAAGTTTAAACTATGATTAACCATACTTTAAGATCAGGATAATGCATGATTGAGTATTTTTTAATCATGGTCATTTGAAAATAACCAAAATAAAAAAGCACAACCCGGAGTAAAATGAGAAGCCTAAGATGAATGCGTTTATCCATTACCGTGAGTTTATTAAGGGATATCGGATGGTCATGTGACCATAATGACCCAATGCAAGTTGAGTATTATTACTAAGTCTAGATGAATACACATTCTGTAATTACTAATTCAGTAAATCTGAGTAAATTTGTGCACATCCATGGGCAGATGTTAGGGAGATTGGTTGGAAGAATATATCTAGACTTAGAAAATATTAGGGCTTACTCAGTGGAAATAGACACAGATGAAGAGTGTGTCTATCTCCTTTGACTGTCTCTTCAAGATGAGACAGCAAGGAAGTCTATTTTGCTCTTCCTTACCTCCTATTTACATATGTATTTCCCTAATCGAATAGCAGTACCCATCTAGCACACTCTAAGCGGAGTTCCAAGTGGGCAACAGGAGGAATAAGCTGGAGAGATAGTGAAAGGAGCTAGGACGCCACTTGTGCTAAGAGTCTGCCAGATGGGTATTGTTAGGCAATGATGGTAAATCATATGGGAGGTAACTATCGTCGCTCATAGACTCATAAACCATTAAGTTTTGTTGATTTCGTGTTTGAAGTAACAGTGAATTACACTTCTACTTTGTGACTGTAGTCGTATTGCTGTTTACAAAGCTGGAACTCACTGTTCCTGTTGTTGTAAGACTCGTCAGGTGTTCTATTTTTCCCGTTTCATGCCAAATTCCCTTTAAGTCTTACTTGGATTGGATCCAGTCATGTCAAAAGGGGGAGGAATGTGGCCTAATGAAAGCCCCCTTAAATATTTCTTTGAATGAAATTATGTTTGTTGTTGCGTTATTATTGATGTGGCGAAAAAGGGTGGCTGAGACCCGGAATCCCCCCACCCCCCTCATCATTACCTTCATAGTATGGGCTTAAATATGAAAGCTTTAACCTGATACATGCAAAGGGCATTTGTGTTGATAACATGAAATATTGAAGATGTTAAACTTGGTGAAATCAAATTTGGCCCAAATTTGCATTTTCTCGTGCTCATTCTGTGTAATAGTCAAAGTTGATGAGAAAACCGTCATAATTGTATTTGGGATTGCCATTTTAATGCACTGTAAATCAGTTTAAACCAATGCATGGTTAAAAAATACTTTTTGTTTTTTTGTGTATCGTTACATGATGAGATGTGTTTATGCCATCTGTTATTATTTATTGTTATTTTTTCCTTTCAAATATTTGTAGATCATCATTTCTTTTTAAATTGTAAAAAAATGAAAAAATGGTTGTAATCCTAGAAATCACATACACGCAGATGACGTAACATAAAGGAAAGTAACAAAACATTGCATTTGTCTCTTATCGTCATTATCTTTTATGAGCCGTTTACTAAGGAAAATATTGCTGGCATGAATTCTCAAAGCGCCAATCAGAGTGCGCTTTTACAATTATTTGCACAATTTCTATTCTGCATCACATTTTTACATTGACTTTAAACTAACAAAAGTGATCCATAATCACATGCTAACGTCGTGATTGGTTACAGTGTAGTGGTTGGTTAGTTAGATGAGATTTAACCACACACCAACACGAATGTGTTATAAAGTGTAAGTGAACTCTATAACAAGTTCAAAGTTTAAATCCATTTTCAAATTATATTTCAAGTTCAAATCTGGTTTCCCTTTAGTCGCCTCTTACGAAAGGCGGGCAATACCGTGGGCACCCCCTAGCCCACAGGTGGCTACAGTGTAATGGAGACTGTCTAGTCTTAAATCTGTTTTCATTGTTCATTCAACCGTAATTAACACGAAGTTAACGTTTCTTCTAACGTGAAAGAGCACTTTACGTTTTTACGATCTGGTAAACAATCACTTCAAAAAACAAGATGAGATGGTGAAAAAAAGGCTAATATTCTCTGTCAGACTCTGATTGCCTCTTTAAGAAGACAGAAAAATTCAACTAGTGTCTGAAAAGGTCCAGGATGGGGCTGGGGTGATGATTTTAGGGAAATGGTGAAGCTACAGGGTTTCAAAGGGCGATCCCCCCCCCCCCCTCGGCTCTGAAAATTTGAAAATTTGACGTTTGTGAAAACAGTCAACTACAATTTGGTTTTCCCAACTCTTCTTCATGAATTTCCCAATAGTCCCTCCAATACAAACTTTACATTATTTTGTTTAATTATTTGTTTCAAGAAAGCAGTTTTCGGTGCGCTTCGCGCGCAGCAAATTGCAATTCCTAATGCAGTAGCGCTCGCTCATAAATCAGTAGAACACCAGGAGGGGCGTGCACCCGGGGAACACAGCCCCCCTCCCCCACGTCGGGGAAGGTCGTCGGCTGTTTCGTCGGAGAGGCCCAAATATGATAAAAAATAAAATAAAAAAAAAAAACAAGGACTCAGTTATTGGATGGGTGATTTTGAAAATATTTTTTGTTGTGTAATGCTATTTTAATACATATCGGAATCAATTTTTAACCACTTCTTGTTAGCTCTGATATACTTCATTCCATGCACCTTGTCCTATCTCCCCCTCCCCCCCTCGTCGGGGAAGGACGGCATTTTTTCGGGGAGGCCTAAAATGAAAAACGTGAAGGACTGAATTTACTGAATGGATGGTCTTGAAATATTTTTTTTCTCTTGTAACGTTATTTTAATGCATACCTGAATCGGTTTTTAACCACTTCTTACTAGCTCTTTTATCCCTCATCCCATCTTCAATCCGTGCGTGCAAGATCATGCCCCATCGGGGAAGGCTCCCCCTGTTGGTGAGAAAATACAATTTCGTCGGAGAACCTTCATTTACAGCCTGATAAACTTCAGTCACCCAGACCATCTTCCTGATTTTGCTAACTAAAAGACCAAGGAAACTCACAATTTCGAATTTTTCTTACAAAAACGGACCAAAGGTTGATCATTTGCATGCAATGCCAAATGTTCTGCCATCTGGCCTGCCCGGATAGCCGAATTCCAGCAACGGTAATGAAAATCGGCTAGGCCGTTTTCACCTACACGTACGTGATGACAAACACCATTGTGAGGATGTCTCCCCATAAATCTGACTGAAAGTTCATTCGAAGCTACCTTGTAACGTGACATATTTTCAAATACGTTGGAGGTACAATTATTTAAATTATGGAGTTCGGGCAGTCACGTAGAAAATTTCAACTGTTTGGTGGACTTTGCAATTGAATAGAACGAAGATTCATATAGAGTCAAAACATGAGTATGTTTCCAATTCCGTTGCATAGTTTCCCCCGAAAAGAGACAAGACCGTTTCATCTAATTTTGGCAGTATGCCTACCTTTTATCTTGTCATTTTCTGATCACTTAGAAAGTTGGGTTTTTTGTCAAAACTTCATTTGAAAGGAAAGCTCAAATAACGTGTGCTTCATTTCCGACTGTCTGAGGGGTCAGATTTTTTAACATTTTTCTGTACGCTCCGCGCCAATTGAGGTGGGTCTACGCTTAGATAGTGTTTTGGTCGGAACGATTACCTAACAGAACAATGCATGCTTGCAAATTATTCTTCGTTTTGGGGCAATTTTATGGAGTGAAATATTATTCCGAAAGAAAATTCAAATAAAGACTGCTATGTTTCTAGTAAAGAGCCTGGAAAATGCCATTTCCTCCTGTCTGTGGGTTCTCAATTTTTCAAAAAAAATTCTGTGCCCTCTACTAAGTACTTCGGGAAGGATTACATTTTTTCGGACAAAAAAGACAATTCTACCTCTCCCAAACTGAAACGCTCTCGTACGCCTATGTCAATATGTAAAGTATAAAACTTCAAATATATGGAAAGTCAATTTTTTTTTTCAGCGGGAAAATCTTCCAATATGGTCCAAGGGTCTCAATCTGCAAGATGATATTCAGTAACTCCAACAAAACTACAGATCACCTCCTACTTAATTTTTCTTAAAAGAAGGTCAGATTTTTTCATAAAAACCCCAAAAATCTGTCACAAACTTACAAATTTTGCTCCAAAATAAGCTTCAGATTGTTTAAAAGTGGAAAACTTTCCAATTTCTATGGATACTCCGTAAAATAAATATCCAAAGCCAACTCTGTTAACCACCCCGGCATTCTACCTTATTTTGCTCTCGAAAGGCATATCATTTAATGAAAACCTAAATTTTTATTACACCCTTACCAAAAACAAAAATTTATTTCATTAAATTCCAAAACATCTCCAATATAATAAGCTCTCACTTTTCAAATCTTAGTTCAAAAAAGGGAAAATTTTTCGGACAAACTTCCAGTCTCGTCTAAAAGCCTTAACACGTAGGCCTAGTACGATTAAATGCATAAACCCAAAAGAATTTCATTTGTCGCCTAAATAACGTTTTTGTTTTGACCATATGAAGGACAGATTCTTCGATTAATACCCCATATTTTGAATAGTCCTTACCAAAGCCAAATTTCCTTCAAAAATTTTAAATTTTCTTCAAAATAAACTCCAGATTTTGTGGTATTTGCTAAAAGGGGAAGCCAAAAATGTCGGCGCGCTACCCACTGCTCAAATTGTGCCAAGTCATGTCCCACCGGGACTAACTTATCGCCTTTGTCGGGGCCTTGAAATGCTGGCCCCCAATCGGGGAGCTTGTCCCCCCCCCCCCCCGTCGGGCAAATCCTGGCGCCACCCCTGTAGGAGGGGTATTTCCAGATATTCTTCCATAAAAATGCAACTGTTCTCTAATTTCTTCATTTACAAACCCAGGAATTAACATTTTCAACATTTTTGTGAAGACCTAAACGGTTTTAAGTTATTGTTCTGAACAAAGGATGACATCAGTGTGTCGTCAAGCACGTGGTGTATAAACAGGTTTGCATTCTTACGCGCAGCGGTTCTATCCGGCTCAAATGGCTCAACCGGTTCCTTGACTGGGCGATATCTGACGTTAAATACGTCACACGGCTCAGCTAGACCACCTCAGAGGGCTGGTCGTTTTTGCCGGCTCATGTTGTGACGTTTTGATGACGCTAAGGTCTCTTTTCCGAAAGATCAAACGCAGGTTGAGGCAGTGGAGCCGGAACGAGCCGCTAAATCAAACGCACCTAATGTAACCTTGTGAATTGACGACACACTGACGTCCTCCGTTGGGGAAACAGTGAAATATAGACAAATCTGGACAGATTGTGATGGTCTGATTTTAGTCGGCCGTTACTGGGATCCATCACCTTAATCTTTAAATTTCCTTCCTTACCATTTCTATTGATTGTTGTACACTGCAGTGTATCTTGATTTTCTCAACTTCACTGAATGTGAGCATTTGAAATTCACGTAGACAATAAATGAAGACGATTTAAGTCTGATGGACCCCACTAATGGCTGCCTACAGTCACTAAAAACAAGCGCTACTCGGATTCGTCTATAGCTCATGGGGGGGGGACAATGGAAGACATGGCCTCACGCATAGGAATTTGCCTTGCACATGTTGCAAACTTTGCGCGTATTCGACTGGCTGACAAATCAGCTGTCTGCATTTGTCTGTGTTGGTTTGTTTTGCCCTGCCCCCAAGCGAGGGCGTACATTTTGCCCCGTGACATCATATCACGGATGTTCATGGACAGAGCATTTAGTGTGTACGTCATATCCGTAGATTGTCGCCACCGCGACTGGGACAAAAAAGGCGCACCAAGACGGCCCCCGTTAAGCTATATATCGTCTGATTTGACGATGACTCTGTTATATTTTAAACAAAAGTAAAACTTCAATGGGAAACAATATCATATTTCTGAAATACGTGAAGTGATTTTGACCTTTTCTTACCATATTTCAAAAATATTTCAACTTTCTTGCAAAATCTGGGAATTCACTTGTCGCAAGTCCAAAGTTTTACACAAAATCATAGCAGACAGCCATCTTGATGCGCTTTTTCACTCGTACGCTAGCGACAATCATCCGTGCAGTATGTTTTGTCCATATATAGGAAGTTCGTGCATCATGCATATGCATAAGGTCTCTTAACAGGAAAGCAACTAGTGTGTTCGTTTTCCAAGCACGGAGAAGTGCGCGTCATTGTGTTGTGCTCGTATAGAAAGTCTTAAAAAATACGCACGCTGATCTCTCGTCACAATGGCATTTTTGAATGGGACGATTCTTTGAGAGACGGAAGCGTAGACTGGCATGCGCGCTAGACGTATTCAGTGATCGTCACTCATAAAGAAGGACGCATAACAGAAAATTCCATTGTGGAAAGGGAGTAGTGTGAGTACTTAACGCTTTCTATATGCGCATAATACATTTTTGTTTATAGTCAGGGATAATTGACGCACACTTGCACGTGCTTGGAAAACGAACACACTAAGTTGCATTTCCATTATACGTGCGTTAGAATGTAAAGCGTATGAATGGTTCAATAATACTGTGCTGATGAAAATGTGTCTAGAAACATGACCAATCAAAGTTCATGAAGTTCGAATCAAGTCATTGTGCGTTCGCGTTTGTGCTGAAAAGTCCCGAATTTAAAAACAAACATCTGTTGAGTGCAATAGTCTGTGTGATATTTGAAAAGACAGCTTTTCACAGTACACCTACGTTTCTGAAATTATGGCTAAAAACTGAATTAAAACTCAACTGTAACAGTAGTCATGGTTTGAAGAAAAGGTATGACAAAGAGGCATCACTTTTAAAGCCCGACCGTCAGCATTTTAAAAGGAGACACACGGTCCCCCGGAAAATTGTTATGAGTGTTTTTCAACAGCCAGAGGTGGAAAGGCCCTGCTCTTAAGGCCACACAGACAAAGCCTGGAATCATGGGCTAAGTGGATTTGTTTGTGAATGGATGTTCATATTGTTCAAAGGAGCTTGTACCGTTACCACTGTGTTCACTTGGAAAGGGTGATGGAGAAATAAAACTAGCTGTAACAGGTCATACGAGTAATGCATGTAATGGACTCTTTATACCAAGTGTCTGGGTATAAGGTCAAAAGAGGGACTGGTACGAAGGAAAGGTGAAGAAAATGCAATTTTAAAGACCAACAAAGTCCTTTTTCGAGAAGTTGTTCAACAAACAGGACGCAATCCTTCTAAGAGAAACGTCACTTGCAGTTAGCATCCTACAACACATCGCTATCCAGAACATGGGCAGGAAGAATTATTTGTTGCATGCCCCTGCCAACACATTTAGTCACTGCCATGCAGAAAGAAGCAAATTCATCCGGCACCAAGATAGAGCTCGAGAATCTAGCGGGACATGGAAGTTGCTAGGCGACTCGTGAAGAGTGAAAACAGTCAACTCAATGGATTTCGATTAGCTGATTATTCTTAAGTGATAGATGGTCAATTCAATACCCCGTTGTACAGTTCAGGAAGGAAACTCATTTTGCTCAACCTTCACATATCATGGATGTTGTGACGAGAAATGTGACAAGGGACGGATAAATTTGTCGTTACCAACAAACACACCAACAAGATAACCGTTTCAGAGTCACTGAGTGTCCTGAACTTCCAAACTGCACAACAGATGTTGGGGGACAGCTTAACATTGAAGACTGGTGGTAAGACGTATGCAATCAAGCTTCTTCAGGAGTATCATCTTTCTAGAATAAAGTGTCATACTGCCATACCACTGGTGCTAATTTAACGGTGTACCACGATTTTCAGTCGTGAGCCCAGTCACACTTCGGAACACTAAAAACTTCCTCCATGAGACCACAGCAACAACTTGCAACTTTTCGGCAGATATAACATAACATAACATAACATAACAGGTTGAAGGGCAAAGGAGGGCCAAGGCCCCATAAGATGCCCTGAAGACCAAGCCCTAATCAAAAGTCAAACCACCAAAGCTTGACTACAGCCCCAAACAATCAGATTCTACCACAGCCATGGAAAAACCTGTCAATGTTAACCTTAAAGCAGTGAACTGAGGGGGAGTTAACTACCCAGTCTGGTAGACAATTCCACTCTTTGACAACTCTATGGGAGAAACTAAACTTCCTAATGTCAAGCCTTGCAAAAGGCTTTTCAAGCTTTTTACAATGCCCACGCACCCGAGAATTACCTTGAACCCTTAAATAACTACAAGTCAGCAGGGGATTTCTTTCACAAAGGAACTTGAAAACCTGGAGCATGTCTCCCCTAATCCTTCTCAGCTCCAAGGTGGTAAGCCCAAGATGTTTAAGCCTAGCATGATAGGGCAAATTTCTCACCTCAGGAATGAGGCGAGTGGCTCTCCTCTGAACCTGCTCTAAAACAAACTTGTCCTTTCATAGAAGGGACTTCAAGCCTGAGCTGCATAGTCAAGATGGGGTCTTACCAACTGCTTATACAAATTAAGTACAATATCCTTACTAAAATTGATGAAATTCCTCTTGATCAATCCAAGCACTCTATTAGCCTTTACAGCAGTGGCTGCACACTGCTTTGATGACTTTAAGTCCCCAGTAATTACAACACCCAGATCTTTCTCAGAGGTGACATTACTTAAAACACAACCATTCATGTTATAATCATAGCTAAAACTTTTGGGACCAAAATGAAGGACCTTACACTTATCTGCATTAAAAGACATTTGCCAGGTCTGAGACCAAGAAAATAACCTATCCAGATCTTTCTGCAGCAGTAAGGCATCATCCAAAATGCTTATTTTCCTATAAAGCTTAGTATCATCTGCAAACTTACTTATACGAGATGTAAGAGAACTATCAATATCATTGATGAAAATTAAGAAAAGAAGTGGGCCAAGTACAGAACCCTGTGGTACTCCACTTGTGACTTCTTTCCAAGAGGAGAAGTTACCATTGACAGCAACTCTCTGAGATCTACCATGAAGCCACGAATTTATCCAATCAGCACAATTGCCCTGAACCCCTAACCTATGCAGCTTAACCATTAGCCTACCTAATGGAACTTTATCAAAAGCCTTTGAAAAGTCAAGGTAAATGACATCAACGCCATACCCAGAATCAAGAGATGAAGAGACATCTTCAAGAAAGCTCAGTAAGTTAGTAACACAAGATCTGCTTGGCAGGAAACCATGTTGTGACAGATTAAGTAACTCATTATCTAAAAGATACTTAAGTAAACTATCCTTAATCAAAGATTCCATAACTTTGCACACAACACTGGTTAAACTGACAGGCCTGTAATTGCAAGGATTACTTGATCCCCCCTTCTTAAAAATTGGAGTAACATTTGCTACCCGCCAGTCAGTAGGAACAAAACTCGAATCCAGACACTTCTGAAAATGATGGAAAGAGGAACTGACAAAATCTCGGAGCATTCACGTAAAATGGCTGGGTGGATTCCCATCTGGCCCAGGGGCCTTACTAGCTTTCAAACTCTTTAACTTTTTACAAACTTGTTCCTCTGAGAAAATGACATAACTGATTGAAGTAGAGACATCAGAACCATTACACGTCCCCAACAAAGATGATTCCTCGGTAAAAACAGATACAAAATAGTCATTTAACAAATTAGCCATGTCCTGATGGTTACTAACCAAAGAATTATCATCACCTTTGAGAGGCCCCACACCCTCCTTAAGCTTCTGCTTAGACCTCACATAGGCATGAAAAGTTTTGGGGTTTATCTTAACCTCCTTGGCCAACTGCTTTTCAAACCTAGTTTTAGTTCCAATTACCAAATTTTTAACTAAGAATTCCTGCTTCTTGTAAGCTGCTAAGTTTTCTGGACTTTTACTGGCCCCATAGCGACGCCAACACTTACGTTTCTTCCTAGTTGCTCTAAGAACTTCTCTAGAAATCCAAATTGGCCTATTTTTAACCACAGCTTTCTTAAGTGGGATGCACAACTTTGTCGTGTCAGAAACAACATCCCGGAAAACACTCCATGCCTCAGCAGGACCCAAGTGAGACAAACGGGCCGCCCAATCTATGGTTAAAAGCTCCTTAGCACGAGTAAAGTTAGCCTTGCTGAAATCAAGAATTCTTTTGTCACTACTAGCATGATTGCTGAAACAATGTAACTCAAAACAAATAAGGTCATGGTCACTGGACCCTATCTTACCACCATTAGCTACATTTCTAACCATGTTCTCATCTGTACTTAACACCAAATCAAGACAATTATCCTCACGAGTGGGAAACAGAACATGCTGGGTAAAGAAACCATCAGTCACAACCTCAAGAAAATCCCTCCCATGTAACCCACTAGTACAGGAATGCCAATCGATATCTGGAAAGTTAAAATCCCCAAACACAACAGCCTTTTTGGAAGAAATTTTTCCGAAAATTTGGAACAAACTCTGATTATTCTCAGCGCAAGAATTTGGTGAACGGTAAACAATACCGACAAGCAAGGGGGTGCCATAATCATTGCTACAGCTAAGTTCACACCACAAGCAGTTAGAGAACCCACAGGAAAACTTGGTTGTGACTTCAACACAATTTAAACTATCCTTGACAAACAATAAAACCCCTCCACCCCTACCACCCACAGTATCAATCCTATCTTGCCTGAAAATTTTGTACCCGGGAACCTGAATTTCAGAGTTGCTTACCTCACTATGGAGCCATGATTCAGTAACTCCAACAATGTCTGGATTGTCAATGGAAATCTGTGCAAGGAATTCATCGAACTTGTTAAGAATGCTCCGTACATTAGCAAACACAACTTTGATCCCAGAAACTGCCCTGTCAGTTGAGATATGGTTAAAACCTCTGTGAGCTTGAATAGGACCCTCAACACAACCAACATCAGAGATACTCCTAGCACCATAACCCCTCGCCCCTGAAACTAGTTTGACAACTGGGATTCCACAGCCCTAGTAACCATCCTTCCCAATTCATTGGCCCCAACGCCTGACAAATGCAGCCCGTCTCTAGCGAATAGATCCCGTCTATTATGAAATTTGGCCCATGTATCAACAAATTTGAAACCCCCCTGAGAACACTCGTTTTGCAACCACTTGTTCAAACTCGCAATTTTACCCGAAGAAACCGGAGAAATATGTTTGAAGGAAGAAGAATAAATTCGGAAAGACATCTGCAGAAGCGATTTACTGAAGATTTAAAGTTATTACATAAGACCAAGACTGCTGCCTGCTGAAAAAAGAACGAGTTAAGAACAATTGCATTTGACATGGCCATAGCAAGCTACATTGAAAACACGATACGTTGATCTAGCCGCAGCTACTGGGAACTCCACAAAAGTCACGTGTTTGTCATTCAAAAACAATTAGATTCCCTTCTTTTAGAACCGGACGAACCAGTCTGAAAATTTTTTGGAACGCTTTAGTATCTATAACACTTGAAACAAACGAACACGTGGTATATTAGAGTCGAAAAAAATGAAATAATGACAAAATTATGGACGCTGCATTGGTTAACTGCATGGGTCTCTCCTAGATATGTTATGCCTCAACTGTTACCCTCTGCCCCGTCGGAAAATCTATTTTGAGACAAGACCAAATGCGAAATGATTAAATTAACATCACTTCAAGGTTGGGTCATGGGGTGTTATAACCCCCAACCCACCCCCCCCCCCTGTGGCTATGCCACTGAATTTTTGAGTTACTCGTGTAGTCACCCTCTTTCATGTATCAATTCTGTACAATACCCTCAACTTTTGAGGGCGAGGAAAATTTGCTCCGACAATGACGAATTTGGAGGCCTCTCAACACAGTTTTGGCAATTGTTCAAGGCCCGCACGTAGTATTCTCTTACCAATTTAAATAAGGCTCTAGATCGCGTCAAATCGATTGATGTGAATACTGCGTTGTTTCGTTTGGAAGTTAAACATATTTAAATCTTTTATGATTTTACATTTTTTTAGGCTGGTATCGTCACAGCTTTATTTAACAGCCTTAATTACATCCGAACTGTTTGCAATAGAATGTATTTATTCAAGCACGAGCGTAATCTTATTTTGCTATTGTACCTTATTTTGCATTTTCGTGCTATACAGAACGTTGTACCCATAAAAATACATACTATTGTACTTTTGGCATCAATCGTGGGCACACGTTTTTAAAAGTAAAAATATAAATATCCCCACTCTCGGTGTACCCACAATTAAATAGGACAAGGAAATACACCAGATCATGGTGTGTTATTTTGATGGTTTCAACATGGAACGGGGGAAAGTCAACAGTGCTTTAAACTTAGTGGACACATCTTCCAAAGGTGAAAAATCAATTTCAAGGCAAACTTTGTTTTTGTCAGTCGGGACATCCCCACTTGCCGGTGTATCCTCATTTGCCTGGAGGAAAAAATCGCTCTTGTACCCAACTTATACACCAAAAACATACGCCATCACATACGCCATACGTCATCAAAACTGCTGATAAAGCAAAAACCATTTCTTTACTAAATAGTGAAGATTATGTCACAGAAGCGGGGCTACAACTACGCAATCCTGAAATTTATCAATCTGTGGATTGTGACCAAACCACCTCTTTCAAGACGTTACAAATGAGACAGAAATGATTTACTGGAGGAATTTGTAACCTGCTGTCACTTCTATGAATTTTGAGCTATACCGGTAACTAGTCTAGTGGTCACATAATTAGACCAGCCAGCGAAAAACAGTAACAAGAAACTCAAAGAAAACGCAACACAACTTGGTTCAACCCGCCGTACAGTGCGAACGTTGCTACTAACATCGGTATGAAATTCTTAAATTTGCTCGAGAATTTTTTTCCCCGTGGCCATCATTTACGTCAAATACTGAACCGAAACACCGTCAAAGAAAACCTATGTACCTAACCTTAGAAGGTAATTGCCTAGCATCGGGTGCAATATATACCAGGGCTCAGTTACAAGACAAGACAACTTCAAGGAGGAAACATACGTTGGAGTAACTGAAAATTCCTTCTAAACAAGAGTCAACGGTCACAACAATAGTTTGAGAAATAAAAACCAGAGGAAAGCCACCACCCTAAGCCAATATAACTGGCCATTAAAGTACAATAAATTGCCATACTAAATCAAATGGAAAATTCTAGAAAACGGTTATTCGTATTCCACATCTAGCAAGAGATACAATCTATTTGTACTAAGAAATATTTCACTATCCACAAAGCTAATATGTCTTCTTTAAAGAATAGGAATGAACTTTCTAGTAGCTGTTATTTTACAATGACATTTTTTAATGAAGCATAAAGTGCCTTCTATACTTATTTTACTGCCTGACCTGTAAAACACTTAGATTTTGCTCCTTTAACAACTCGTTCACACTGTACTGAATCTACTTTGCATACTCTAGTTATGCATGTTATACTTTTTTGTGGACGCCATTATGGTCACACATCAACCAATACGTGAACGAATTTAAACATATTAAACCATGGAAGTACTATCTTCCATGTTTATACAAGCCATTTCTACAAAATGTCGCCGCTCTCCACGCAAGACGCGATGAAGTTAAACTTCTCCAGAAACTAGCTCAAGTACGATCTGACATTTACTCTCTTTCGAAATGCAAGTCTCTTTATATTGATCCGAATGGGCTTGTCATCAAAACCCACTCAGCTTTATACTAAACTATTCAAAGTCACAAAGTCTTATAAACCATACATCTCAAAAGCTCAGAAACCAGAGCCTAAGAATCGCCTACTCGAAACAGCGAGATTTGAACAATAAAATTACAGCTTCACGGACAACACTAAGGAATCTCATCCCGGACGCGAATTTACCTACCGGAACGTTTAATTACTTGAACAGCACCTTACGCCACGAGACCAGACAACGCTTTTCCGTGAAAAATAAGAAACTAAACCATCTGATCAGAAAGTGCCTTGTACTTTTTAACCTCAAGAAAATAGGAACCACATCGGAGTGTTCATATATCTTTGGTGAAAGGTAATATTCCTCAATTGTCTTTAACCTTTCAAACAAAACGCTGTCGGACTCTGAGAAAAATTTACTCGAGCACGGTATCTCCTTCTGCCCACGTTCGAGTCCTGAGTGGAACACAGTTTTTCCATCATCTTTCGGTAGTAACGTCTTTCATAATAAGGCAAAGGTTGCCTATGTTAGATGTAAAATTTCTACAAAAATTTAAAAATGCGACTATTTCCTCTACTTATCATCTTCCTTCAATTTCTATGTCAGAAAGTCGCAATGTCACACCAATACTTCCTTATATATATATATATATATATATATATATATATATATATATATATATATATATATATATATGTATATATATATATATATACATATATATATATATATATATATATATATATATATATATATATATATATATATATATATATATATATATATATATATATACAAATACAAATAATTGCCCCAAAAAACAAGACTGTACTCAATGGTATACCTATTCAGTGTACTAGTAGATCTCCATTATGTTATTTTCACTTCACTGTTGGTGCTGAAGAAAGGCACAGGCGTGCCTGAAATATACACTGTTTTCTCTGTATTGGAAATTTGTGCTCTTATGATGTCATCGTTGTGTAACTCACTATTTTTCATCGCTTTTATAATTTTTGGAGCACACGTGGATACTTTTCTTAGTATATATATATATATTATATATATATATATATATATATATATATATATATATATATATATATATATATATATATATATATATATATATTATATATATATATATATATATATATAAGTAATGATTAAGTGCTTGGGCAGTAACGCTTTTACGTCACGTGAAGATCCTTGATTATGACGCAACACGATGCGCGTCTTTATTATTTCGTAACATTCTTCTTTATTATTTCGTAACGATCTTATCTCTGCTTTTAACGCAATCTGTCATTGTGTATGTTTAAATTTTAAGCTTTGTTCATTTGTCACCGAGGAAGGCCCCAGGTGGGGCGGAAATATCTGACTACAAAAAATTAGTACTCTCTTTTGTCCATCTTTGTCTCTTCGGATTTTCCTCTAATTTTATATCTTCAGGAGTACACGTGGATCTTTTACTTAATCATTACTTATATTATGCTTTTTGGACCCCGCTTGGACGCGGAATCTCTCCACGAAAGAAGAAAGCTTGAAACTCTTTACTGCAAATTGGCAAGAACGCGTTCAGATATAATTTTCCTCACCCAGTGTAAGAAACTTAACATTGTACCGAAAGGCTTACGCATCCGTAACCCTTACTCTAACCTTCCTTCTGTGGGAAGCATCCTTCGAACTGCATCCCACAAAATACGAGACGCAGCTTTAAAGAAGGCTTACTACAGACAGAATTACTTTAGTGAACAGATTTCAGCGAGTAAACGTTGTCTCATCAGAGTCGTTCCCCCGCATATTAATCCCGCTGAAGTTTTCAAGTCATTAAATGATCTCTACAACTACAACTTTCGTAAGTGTCTGATCGCAAAAGTCAAGAAACTTAAGATCTTAACAGAAGACGATCACCTTTTGTGACATTTGAACCGTGCCGGCCATCACCATGTTTTCAATTGCTTTCCAGATTTTGTCCGCCCTACTTACATAGATCACCACAACAACGAAGTTGTCAATTTGTCGGACGTACAACTCAAGGGCGACGAAATTTCACTCTTGCGAAAAGGACTATCCTTCTGTCCCTCAAAAAAACTTGATCCCGTTGGTTTGTGTTTTGACCTTGAACAGTTTAGTCGCAGAATAAAACTGAGAGAATACTTTTCCGGTAAACCGAAAGAACAACCTGAACAAAGAGTTACCCAGCCCTCCCTTCAAAAGTCTAATCCTTCTAGCCGCTCCCGATGGACACCTCCAAATGGACGTAATATCTACATCGACAAGTTCAACAAAGTAGCCAAACTACACTTGGACAACTTTCTTACGGAAAACTTGAACAGTAGACAAACAGAAAATCCTACATCTCAAGAGGCCCGTGCGATACGCACTCTCAAATCAAACAAAAATATCATCATCAAACGTGCTGATAAAGGGGGTGCAATCACGATTTTAAACACCAAGGATTACGTCAAGGAGGCAGAATCACAACTCTCCAACTTGGAATTTTATCAACCATTAGATGAGACCCACACCAAGCAGTTTAAAGAAGAACTTTTGAACACTGGTGAATCGTTAGACACTCCAGAGTTACGAGAACAGGTGAGAGTACTTATTCCTGAGAACCCGAAACCCGCTGTATTTTACACTATTCCTAAATTGCACAAATTGCCGAAATTAATTAAAGAGAAGCTTTCCAGTAGTACCACTGACTCAACTAACCTCAGTTCTAAAGAAATCATAGAACTTTCCAAATTACTCAATATTATACCTCCAGGACGACCCATTATCTCAGGAATAGGCACCCTCACCGAACCTTTATCAGGGTTTATTGATTCCATCTTGAATCCTTATGTTAACAGTATCACTAGCTTTGTTCAAGACACTACACATTTCTTAAGAATTTTAAGCGATATTCCGACTTTACCCCCCAATTCACTTTTGGTCACCTTAGACGTCTCGGCCCTGTACTCTAATATCCCCCACGCCGATGGTATACAAGCTTGTAGAGAGTTTCTCACTAAAAAGGGTGAACCTCCTAATTTTGTTAATGACATTTGCCGACTTATTGAATTTGTTTTGACACATAACGATTTCACCTTTAATAATAAGAATTTTCTCCAAATTAAAGGTACAGCCATGGGAACAAAAATGGCACCCAGCTATGCTAACATTTTTATGGCTTGTTTAGAAGAAAAAATGATTGCCTCTTCCCCCTCTAAACCCATCCACTACTACCGTTACATAGATGATATTTTCTTCATCTGGCCACACGGTCAAACGTCACTCCTAAACTTTCACTCCTTGATCAACAATTTCCATGACAGTATTTCTTTCACCATTGACCACTCCAACCGTGCCATTCCCTTCCTAGACGTCCTTGTCAAACTTGATAATTCCCGTATCTTCACGTCGCTCTACTCGAAGCCCACAGATAACCACCAGTACCTTAATTTTCATAGCTGCCACCCCCTACCTCTCAAGAAATCTATTATTTTTAGCCTAGGTCTTAGAATCAAAAGAATCTTTTCTAATATTGAAGATTTTGAACATCAGCTCGCCATTTTTGTTGGCCATCTTCTCTTTAGCGACTATCCCCTCAAATTAATAATTAATGAAATTTCCAAACTCTCGAAGTACACTCGCGCAGACCTCTTACAATACAAAACTAAGCCCGATAACGATCGTATTCCCATGGTGTTTGACTATCATCCCGCCACTGAAAATTTGTCCAAATTGCTACCTCAGAATTCTCAGTGAAGAGGAATCCCTTCGCTCCCTTTTTTCAAACCCCCCTCTTCATGGGAGAAGGCAAACACCTAATTTGAAGTATATCCTTACTTCCTCCTCCCTTCCTCTAGATTTCGACAGTACGGGTAATTTCAAATGCAGAAAACCACGTTTCCAAATTTGCAACTTCATCAATTGCGAAACCCCCTTCAGGCCACCTGGTGACAACTTTACCATCAGACCCCCCAGTCTCACTTGTGACTCACATAACGTCATTTACATCCTTTACTGTACCAAATGTCAACTAGGCAACTATGTGGGAGAAACCGCCACTCCCTTCAGGATGAGATTTAACAACCACAAAAAATCCATCCGAGACAAATGGAGTGGCTTCCCAGTGGAGGAACATTTTAATTCTGAGAACCATAACATTTATGACATGAAATGCGTCCTTGTAGCTTCAGGATTTAGATCTGCTTCGGAAAGAAAAAAACAAGAACTGAAGTGGATCCTCCGAGTTAAATCATTTAAATCCGGCTTAAACAGAGATTTGGGACTACTTAAGGGATATTCCTTCGTTAACTCTTTGTAACTTTTTTTAGGATACCTTATCAGTTAACTATCTGAAACTATTTTCTCGTTCTTCTCTACCCTAAGTTTTCTCATCGATATTATTAAGAATGGTACTCTTAGAGATTTGTTTCTCTTGTCTATGGTAGGATCTCACTGTAATAAGCTTCGTCAAGTTTTCGTTTTCTGGCACAATAGATACATTTTATAATTTTTTTTTTCTTACTCCAGAGGCTCCTCGCCGCTCTTCATAGCCCTGCGCGCCTATCTCTTTATACTGTACTTCCTTTGTAACTAAGGCCGAGTCATGCGCGCGTATCAATAACCCACTCCCAGTGCTTGGGCAGTAACGCTTTTACGTCACGTGAAGATCCTTGATTATGACGCAACACGATGCGCGTCTTTATTATTTCGTAACATTCTTCTTTATTATTTCGTAACGATCTTATCTCTGCTTTTAACGCAATCTGCCATTGTGTATGTTTAAATTTTAAGCTTTGTTCATTTGTCACCGAGGAAGGCCCCAGGTGGGGCGGAAATATCTGACTACAAAAAATTAGTACTCTCTTTTGTCCATCTTTGTCTCTTCGGATTTTCCTCTAATTTTATATATATATATATATATATATATATATATATATATATATATATATATATATATTATTTATTTATATCAATATACATACATGTATATACATAACTATATATACATATATATATATATTGTCGCTATATATATGTATATATATAAATGTATATATATATATATTTATATATATATATATGTATATATATAAATGTATATATATATATATATTATTTATTTATTTATATCAATATACATCCCTTCAGGATGAGGTTTAGCAACCACAAAAAATCAATCCGAGACAAATGGAGTGGCTTCCCAGTGGCCGAACATTTTAATTCAGAGAGCCATAACATTCATGATATGAAATGCGCCCTGTAGCTTCCGGAATTAGATCTACTTCAGAAAAAAAAAAAACAAGAACTGAAGTGGGTCCTCCGAGTAAAATCATTCAAATCCTAGAGATTTGGGACAACTTAAGAGATTCGGCCTGTCACACGGAAGGCCCGGGTTCGCTTCCCAGGTCGAGTCACACCAGTTCAGTTTAGTTCAGTTTATTTACGCTTTATACCTCCTCAGAGATGTTAGAGTCAATACATCCAAAGAAACGTTGTACAAAATAGGAAACCCCACGGCTGAGTGTGGGGGGAGGGGACTCTTAGCTGTATCTTTTCTATACCTAGACGTATAGAAAAGCCAGCTGAGAAAGGTGGGGCGTTAGTTATTATAAATACTTTTAATTGCATTAACGAAGCAAAAACACAACTCAATAACGAGAAAGGCTACAGACCCCTTACTTCGGATACCTGGGGAATTATGAAGAAGAAATTACATGAATTGCTATGGAACCTAAATCCCGACATGCAGAGCGCGGTCAAGGATCTCATTCCCCAGCCCGGAACCCTACTTCATGTCGCTTCTACTCTCTACCTAAGATACACAAACTAAAAAATATCTTAAAGGAACGATTACTGGATGTAGAACACACGGATATTATAGGCAGCGCGCGTCTTGTACTACCTCGAGCAATAATAAACAAGGGTAAAGACCCCAAAATGCAGTATAATTGATCAAAAACAGATTAAAATACCATACCTCCACTATAAATACAATGTGTCTTCGTATTAAATAGTTTTTAAATTGGGGGATGTAACAGAGTTCATAGGAACTCGTCGGGTTTAAAAATGGGGGAATTACGTTACAATGAAAAGCATGTGCGTCAATCATTTTAAATGTGCGTCGGGTCCGGGTGATGCGTGTTTTTAATTCAAATATTTGGAAGGGGTATAAAAAGGGATGATTTTGAAATGTAATTTAGTTTGATTCATAGAATTGATGCTTGTTGGTTGCACAGTGTTTCAACTCCGGCGGAGACTCACATTGATTCGAAATAAAAGAGAGGAACGATTTACAGCCACATCGCCTGTAGTCCCGTCTCATTTTTTTCTTGTGTATCTTTTTTCTCCGTCGTTAAACGAACATCGGGGCAGAGGAAAACTGTATGATAGTCCCGATCGGTTCGTAACATGTAACAGAGCTCATTGGAACTCGTATTTAACAATGGGGGAATTACTTAACTATGATAAGCATCTGCGTCAATCATTAGGAATGGGGGAATTACGTAACAATGATAAGCATGTGCGTCATCATGCGTCAATCATGTGCGTCAAAGGGGTGATTTTGGGTGTGGGTCTTATCCGCACTCAGCTGTGGGGTTCTCCTCAGCTACATTGACCCCATGTAGGTGTCCATCCTACATCTTGTAATAGGTCTTGCAAATGATTAAATAGCTTCAGTCTTCACCTCTGAGGGTTGGATTTTACCATCACCCACAATATAGCCTAGATAGGGTACTTGTTGCCCTCCAATTAAACATTTACTAGGCTTGACTGTCAAACCTACATTCTGCAGTCTTATTAGCACAGACCTGACATGATCAAGGTGTTCCTCCCAGGTGTTCGAAAATATAATTATGCCATCTACATATGCCTTGGCAAACTCTGCGTACCCCTGAAGGACCTGGTCCATCATCTTTTAAAACGTGGCCGAACTATTTTGCATACCAAACGGCATCACTAAATATTCATAGAAAGAATGCTTGGCTATTGTTTGGGTCATTAGCAAGTTGCACACCTACTTAGATGGTAGACTTTTTGTAATAAATACTGCCACTATCGGGACAATCGAGAAAGATCGGGGTTTCCTATCATTTTACCCCCACATCATTTTGTAATCACCTCCAAGCGTGTCTTTATCACAGTTGCGTCACAATATTGTAGCAATGCGTCATAATTTCTTTATTTTGATCCTTGCAAACGCGTCATTTATTACTGGCTCATGACGCGCGCATCAATGTATTGACTTTGAACAATAACTTAAAATCGTTAACAGTTGTCATTTACATTTTCATTTGTAATCGCTGTACGTTCTCCGTCTAATCCGCTGAGGAAGATCCCAGGTGGGATTGAAATATATTCGGATATTTATCAATCTTGTTGGTCATTAGTATTATTGGTTTCTCAATCTTGTCTAAATATATATATATATATATATATATATATATATATATATATATATATATATATATATATATATATATATATATATATATATATATATATATATATATATATATATATATATATATATATATATATATATTTATATATACACACATAGGAAGAAAAAACCACTGGTGAATTTTCGAGATATACAAGCTTGTAAAAGTTTAGGGTTGCAGCCTACACTATTTGGGTATCTTTTCAACTGCGATAAAACCCGCCATCTCAAAACAACAGTAAGGAAAAACGCAAAAGAAAACGCAACATAACTTGATTAAATCCGCCATACAATGCGAACGTTGCTACCAAAGTCGGTTAGAAGTTCTTAAATTTGCTTGATAAATGTTTTCCCCTGGCCATCAGTTACGTCAAATACTGAACCGAAACACCGTCAACATCAGTTACAGTTGTATGCTTAATGTGCGCCAAATCATCGTTTACAACAGTACTTTCAGAAATGAAAACCTGAGGAATGCCACCACCTTAAGTAAATCTGGACATTAAAGGAAAATAAAGTACCATACTCCATCAAATGTAAAATCCTAGCATACGGCAATTCGTATTCCACATCTAGCAAGAGGTCCAGTCTGTGTGTAACTGAGAAATATTTTATTTTCCACAAGTTTAATATGTCTTCCTTGAATAATAGGGATGAACCTGTACTAAACTGTTCCGCATCAACAAGTCAAACACATATAGCCTAGAAATAGACCAATGGAAGAATGCAGCTGTTTGAAAAATACAGCTGTTGTTCTAGAGTGGTTTGATCCCATCCAAAATAAACCCAGTACACATTCAATGCTTTAGACATTGTAGAATTTTACCATCAGTCTCGATTGATCTATTGAATGCTGCTTTAGACTTTGCCTCAAACTATGCCCTTATTACTGAAGACGAGAGCAATATAATCATTCAGGCGAAGTCTTGTTTATTTTTCTAGGAAAGTGCGTGCACAAAATAAAAATGAGACAGTCTCTTCGATATCACGATGGGTAGCTAAGATGGCGTCGAATCTTGTGAATTAGTAAGTTTCTTCATCCTTCACACCATTGCAACTAAATACGGTGTTAATTTCGGTCTTTACCGAGATGAAGTACTTGGAGTCAAGGTAGCAACCCCTCGCCAAGTTGAACTTACGAAGAGAGACCTGTGCAAAATTTTGAAAAAAAAAAACACGGCTTGAAAATCACTATCGGGACTATCGAGACAAGTAAGAAGTAAGACGATTGTCAACTTTTTCGCAGTTACCCCCAACTTAGGCAGCGGTACATACACGCCAAGTGAGCCAGTCACCCGTCTCGGATCTTAGAACAATGTCCCAGAATCCATCAATTTCAACCAGGCATCCCCGTGTCTCAGGGTGACTCGACAAAGGTGGCTGAACATGTCAGCTGCAATTTTTACCCAGCAGTCCCCATACTAGGTCCAAATAGGTAAAGGTGGAAACGCTATTGGTACCGGGTGGCTACCAAACTAGCGAGGACAAGCTCTGATGTCACCTTTTTAACACGGTGCAATTAGATTGAAATTATTCAAAAAAGCCTCCAAATTCACAACCGTTTAGTAACATTTATTCCGTAGGTAATATTTTCTCACTTACACCTCCAGATCTCGTCAGGTTAAACTCCGAGAAGCTGCATTAAAGACAGTCAACGCTAAATAAAGCGATTTGAGAGACCTGATTCAAGCTAGCGAAGGCCGATTTTAAGAATTTTGTTCCCCGCTTCATTAATTAAAGATGACCCTGTAGTCTCATCTCTTGACAGTTTGTATTACCGTAACTTTCTTAGGTGTCAGTCTGCTATAAGCAAATTGTCTAAACCCACGCAAACAGCTAAAGAGGACAATATTCTCAGTTACTTGAGCGACATAGGCCATCCCTTATTTAGGTTCATGCGCAAACTTCGCACAGTTTCATCGTAGTGTCAAACTGAAGGGATGCTTTGAAGAGAGTACATGATGATGACCTTATGAAAGCCATACCGGAGACGTCAAGATGTCAAACAACCGACCCATGTTAACACCCCTTATAATTGCAACCAACATCTCTTGTTCGGTGCGCCTCTTCGAACAATCGCATGTCGATGTTATCATCTACGCACATAGTAATAAACCAATCAAGCACAATCTTAGCTTTAAGGAGCGAAGAGCTGTACGTACTCTTAAACTAAACCAAGACATTGTTGTCAAGAGAGTTTACAAAGGAGGTGCCGTAACTGTTATGAATACAATTCAATTCAATTCAATTTCATAGAACTTTATTTCAGTCTTTCATATAAAGAAATATGTTATGAATTATTTGTATGTACAGGGTACTGAAGAGACTGAGGAGTGACAACAAGAAGCTCCAGGGAGCTTATGTACGTTGACACCCCTTTACAGAGACTTAAATTAACAGAAAACAATTACTACAAAACACATATATAATACAGAAAAAGAAACACAAAAACACAAATAAATGGAACAGATAGCAAAGAATTAAAATTATTCAGAGGTAGTTGGTGATAAAATGATCTTTTAATTGCTTGCACTGATCACATAACAGAAGCGGAGCCTGCCAATTGAGGAAAAAAGAGCCCTGCATGCAAGTAGACGTCAATTGCGCAAAGAGGTTTTCAAAAGAACTCAAATCTCTGGCAGAAAATGAAAAATCTGTTGAGTTGCAAGAAAAGGTGTGTGCGCTTTTACCTGAGCACCCTTAACCTTGGAAATTTTATTCCTTACCTTAGATTCACAAATGACCCAGGCTGATAGGGTAACAACGTCCTGGTGGTATTTTTCCCAACATCGACAAACTTGAGAAGCAAATTGCTTAATTGGTTGACCACCATTTGAAGTGCGGTTATCCATTCAAATTTATTTCTGAAGAGATTTTTAAATTTTGCCAATACACCCGGCATGATCTCGTGGAATACAGAGGGAAAAGACCGAACACTCGTATTTCTATGGTTTTTGACTTCCACCAATCTGTCGAGAAATTGTTAAGGGAACTTAGAAACAGACTTTTACCTTCTGGGAAAAGATAACTCTATTCGTTATTTATTCCCTGATCACCCTTTTCAAAGTAGGAGACAAATGCAAAAGCCTGAACGACTCGTCACCCCGTCAAAACTTCACCTTAGGAAATCCAGGCGGAATTGCTAAATGCCTTAAACCGAGAGGCAAAATTTGTGAGTTCATCACAACCCGTATCCCCCTAGTTCTCGATTAATCCGTTAAAACTGAGGACTTACACAATATATTCCGTCATGATTTTGATGTACTTCGAAACGATAGTTCTATATCTGATTTGTTTCGAGATTTTCCTCTAAAAGCTAGGAGACAACCTCCTTACTTAAATTCTCCTCTGCCATGATCTAAGTTAGTTCAGTCTTTAAGAACTGGTAATAAGGAATGCGATAAGCCAAGATGTCTAGTGTGTCAATTCATCATAACAGATCAATCATTTGCTTCCCCTCGATTACGTATATCCGACCGCCTTCCTTTCATTGTGATACTCCTGATGTTGTATACCTTTCATGTTGCACTGCGTGCAAAGAAGGTAGCTATATTGGGCAGATCAGGGAGTGTTACTCTGATGGAAATCCATCAAATCTTCAATTTATGCTCATCCAATTAGACTGACTCCAAAGTGGACACTAAATCCTTTATTTTAGGGGTTATTGAACTAAAGGGCATGAGATTCTTTTGCTTAATACCTGGACAACCTTATTCATACCTACGGTGACTCCATCAAAAGGGATTGTTTGGAACAAAGCTGTTATATGTGAGTAGTTTCCGACAAAGAAGTGCCAGACACTGTCTCGGCATTTTAAACGACTGGCTATTGCTAATGATCGCAATGATCCTTGCTATAGGCCAACTCTCATGATTTATGCAAATGAGCAAAAGAGAAATAAGATTAAACACTGCTATCGGATTTTCGTTAATACTCGCATTCGCTCGCATGGTCTAAAAGGCACACTTAAATAGAGTTAAATAGAGAGAGCAAGACAATTAGGTTGTTATCTACGTCCAAACGCGTCCAGATCGACAAATTAATTTACTTCCTCAATTAAGCGGCTGCCAATATTAAGAAGGGGGAAAAATTTCCGAATCTGCTGTTTGACATCTAGCAGACGACATACCAGACTTGAACTTAGTTCCTAACACCTGCTAACATTACCTGCTAACACCTGCTAAGCCTATTGAGTCATACGAACAACACTCCAAACAGATAAGTGTCGGCAACTATAACGGCTCAAAGAAAAAATTTTCTCGTTGGATCTCCATCTTACAACACCTCCCTGGTCAGACGGGTCCCAAGTTTAGGTTGCGACTTAATAATCACAAAAAGTCAATCATTGACAAAGTCAGCCTTCCCGTTTCTAATCATTTTTGCAGAGTTGAGAATAATCTCTCTAATCTGCGTTGTACACTCCTTTGCTCGGGGTTTAATTACAACAACAACAACAAAGCATCGACTCCGGACGGGGAGTAAGTGGACAACACGCACAAAAGGGCAAAAACAAAGATTTTGGCGTGCTCAGTGGTTTCAGCTTTATGAGCAACCGTTAGTCCTAAGCAACATCTCACTCAGGAAGTACTAAATTCATCTACGAAAGTAAGGTACATAACAATCTGAAACGTAAAATCTTCAAGCTCCTTTCTTTCACCTCGGAGGACCCTATTTTACACTACTTTAGTGACTTAGGACATCCATCAATTTTTGAACTTTTCCCTGTCAACTTACGCCCTCGCAGTCAAATTCAGGACAAAAGTTTTGTCTACATACCCTGTAATAAAATTTGTCTAAATACCCCCTCAAGAAGGAAGAAGCCTTCCTCCTCAGCAAGGGGCTTTCGTTTTGTCCGTCGAAAAAAATTACATCCAGTCGGCCTTTGCTTCGATCTACACAAATTCACCCGCAGAATAAAATTAAAAGAATTTTCCATGTACAAAGAACCCTCCGACAGCCTAAGTACATTTCAAATCCTTTTGGTCCCCACCGGAGGGTCGGAACAATTGTATTGACAATTTTTCGGCTCCAACAAAATCTCATCTTTTCAATTTCATTAAAAGCCACGAAGTTAAAAGAACTCATTAAACCCTCAACTCCCAGGAATTAAAGGCAATCAAAAGTTTACGTAACAACAACGACATCGTCATTAAAACGGCTGATAAAGGAAGAAAGGTGACAATTCAAAATAGTGAAGATTACAGTGCAGAAGCAGAGCTTCAACTACGTAATGGTAGCTTTTATCAATCTGTGGATGGTGACCAAACCACATCTTTCAAAGAGGACCTTATTAATTTAACCGATAATCTCCTCACCGGCGATTTA
Source organism: Holothuria scabra (assembly GCA_037179385.1). Lineage (NCBI taxonomy): Eukaryota > Metazoa > Echinodermata > Holothuroidea > Aspidochirotida > Holothuriidae > Holothuria > Holothuria scabra. The sequence continues at coordinate 2,753,004 of CM074185.1, forward strand.
CAAACTAAGGTAAGACCGCTCATTCCTGATAAACCCAAAGAAGGCGTTTTCTAAACCGTGCCTAAATTACACAAATTGCCTAAATTGTTTAAGGGGGAGCTCTCTCATTTACAAGGCTCGTCTGATATCCCCCTCCCTCCATTAGAAAATACTAGAGCTGTTCAAATCTTTGAAAATCTCTTCACCAGGAAGGCCTATCATTTCAGGAGTGGGAGTTCTTACAGACCCATTAAATGGTTTTATAGACTCTATCCTCAACCCTTTGTTGCCGAGTATTCCTCCTTTCAGTAAGGACCTAACACATTTTCTTCGCATTCTTATTGTTGGGTTACAAGGGAGGGTCACGATGAGTTCGCTCAAACCTGAGAACCCAAATCCAGGAAAATTTTATACCCTACTAAGGTGCACAAATTACCTAAGTTGATTGATCACCTTTCGGTCTCATTGGTGAGATTTCGAAAACATGTCCGGCTGATATGGTGAATCTACCTTAATTTGATGGAATTCATTCACCTGGTAGACCCACTATCTCAAGAATTGGCACCCTCATCGAACCGCCATCATGTTTTATTGATGCGATGTCAAACCGTCTTACAGGTAAGATGCCTAGTTATGTGCGGGATACTACCTTAAAAATCCTTACCTTTGATTTATTCCTAGTTACCATAGACGTCCTTTACTATTCTTGTAATGGAAATGTCCTTGAAGACACCTTTTCCAATTTTTCCTCGATTATTCAGACATTTCCTATGAATCGGCAAAATTAAATTTTCAACGCTTTTTCTGGCACCCACTCTTAATTGCAGATCTTGCAATCCCAAAACTCTTGATCCAAGGCCAAGTTGAACTGTCAAGATCATCCATTCTCCCCTGCAACCTCAAGACCTCTGCATTATCAACCCACGGATTATCACGGTTTATAAGTGTGATTTCGGTGGCCCATCAATCAATTGTTACCTTATGAAACAAAAAGTGGTCACACCAAGCTTCCAATCAAAATAGTAAATAGAAGCCCTCGTTCTCTGCAGTACCATTTAGAGGAAATGCTCGACACGATGAACTTTGAAAAAAAAAAGCAATTTACTTCCTCACTCATCTGATTATTACGTCTCTATCAGAAAATGTGTAACAATGACCAATGATCGCTTTCATTTGGAGAGGTTCAAGTTTTGCGAGTTTGTGAGTATATGTGCTGATATTTTTGGCTGCAACTTGAAAACATTGAGTTGGTTCATTTTTTCTGAGGTGTTACCATTTTCCGGTTAGACAATCTTATAAGATTCTGGAACGTGGTGGCTATGAGAGCATAACCAATGGGTGAATGAGATGACCTCAGCTGAACCTAAGGGGACAGAAATGAATAATTGTATGGAAGTTTCATCGGTGTGACAGTGTCAGATTGCGCTTGCAAAACCGAACGTAAACAAACTTGCCACTGACTGCTGTACTCCAAATGAAGTAGAGGAACGAAATTCAGCAACTTTATCAATGATTTTGAAGACATTTCCCTGGTTAATGATCAATGATGAGCACATCACTACTTCTTATAGATTTTTCTAAAGGAGAATGAATTTGAGAAGCGTGAGTTTAAATTGTAAGCAACCTAAAGTAAGAAAAACAATTTTTCCGACATGATAGCTGTGGAAGACCTGCAACTGTAATTTACAAAACAGTAAGAACTGTGTGTAGGGAGGTATTCCTCCCGTACAGGGACCTTCACTGAGGACTGCACCAGTGATAGTACAGTATTCTATAACTAACCTTACAACTTACGTGGAACCTTAATCATTAGCCAACTTACTTTGATCTTCATCATCAGCCAATTTACATGCATCTTTCATCATTATCCAAATTGAATAAAACCTTCATGAAAAGCCAACTTACAAGTAACCTGAATCATTTGCCAACTTACATGGAACCTTCACTATTAGCCAAAATCCTGTCCTTGTCTTTTCATACTGAGGCGAAATTAACTCTTTTCAAATATATGTTCCTAAAAATGCTTTTATGCTGTTGCGGGCCATAACTTATCGTCACGTCACCTGTGACTTAGTAATAATGCGTCCCATCCCGGCACGGTGCCAAGCCATGTTCGAAATGAAACAAACTGACTTGATGTCCCGGAAAAGTCAGGTGTTCTCAACTGAGATCATGGAAAACTACGTAGTCACCACACATCAAAAATTGATGCACACATTCAGTGCTCTATTCGCACTGGGGAAGAATGGCGCTTTCATTTCATGAAGATTGAAATACTCTCACGGATACAGAGCCCAAAGTTGGGACAACACCTACAGTCCCACTTAGGACAAAAGGAGAAGGCATATTTATTAATGTCCCATCAGATACCGATACACAAAACGATTGACGAACTGACGGACACCTTTTGATAAACAGCTATGAGTGCCAAGAAGATATCAAAATCATTGATGTCTTTATGTTCAGCCATTTTCAATTAACCTCAACAAAACAGAGTGGAACAAACGAGAAACATTTTGCCGGTCCGGTTCATCGTTGAAAGTTATTTTACAGAAAACGTTGAAGCTTTGTTAACAAACCTAACAAGAAAAAAATTTTACGTTCTTCTGATCGCTGTTTTAATTTACCTGGCAAATGAAGATCATAGGCGTTCATGGACATAAAGTGTGTTTTAACAATTTTTTTTTTTTTGAAGAAAATTAATATCACTAACACTATCTAAGAGATGGTAAATAGCATGTCAAGAAGAAAGGAATATATTCACTTGGACAAAACAAGGACACGGGACCGGATATTGAAATCCACCCATATACACTGTAAAAAAAATCGCTCAAAATTGCTGTAAATTTACAGAACAATAAATAAAGAGAAACATTAAGATAACAGAAATGTTCTGTTAATAAGTTTCCAGACCTTTTCTGTAATCCTTCTATCGAATTTTTTACAGTGTAGGATGTCAAGTCAATTTTCCATTGCTGAAAATGAGGAAGGTTCAAGTTGACGGTCCTCCTCTACTTGCCATGATGGATGCCAGGGAGGATGCTATATGAATGCCAAATGGGCACGGTCTATTCTGTAATAACGCGTTTTAAATGAACTACTAATCTTGCAACCAATCATTAAAAAGGAACATGGTCAAATCTCAACAAAGCATATAAAATGGACTCTGTCACATTTGAATTGTAATAAGTATTTCAAAAGGGCACGGTCAATGGTGTAAAAGATCACTTAGGCCTACATTTAACGTGCAATAAAAATATAAAACGGGCACGACCAATGATGTAGTCTAATAATGCGTTTTAGATGAACCACAAATCTTGCAACAAAACATGAAAAATGAACACGGTCAAACCTCCAATAAAACATGTAGGCCTAAAATGGGCTCTGTCAAATTGTACGTAATAAAAAGGCTTAATTCAAATGGTAGCGATCAATCCTGTAATAGAGCTTATAAAATGTACAATAAAAAATGCTATGACGAACGTAAAATGGATCGCGGTGGTCTATTCTGCAATAGCAGGTTTAAAATGAACTTAAAGTCTAAGGAAAACAAAACATCGGAAATGAACATGGTTAAACCTCCTGGAGTCCCTTCTTTGAAAAGGACAAATTGCTTTTAGAGCAAGTTTAGAAGAGAGCTACCCGACTCATACCTGAGGTTAAAAATCTACCTTATTCCCAAAGGCTTAAGCTGCTTGGGCTTACCACTTTGGAGCTGAGAAGGATTAGGGGGGACATGCTCCAGGTATACAAATTTCTATCTGAAGGGAATCCTTTGTTAGCTTGCAGTTATTTAAAGGTCCAGAGTAATCCTCGGGTTAGAGGCCATTGCAAAAAGCTTGAAAAGTCTTTTGCTAGACTTGACATTAGGAAGTTCAGTTTCTCTCATAGGGTTGTTAGTGAGTGGAATAGCCTGCCTGAGTGGGTTGTTAACTCCACATCAGTGCACCGTTTTAAGGTTAATATTGACAAGTTTTTCCATGACTGTGGTAGAATCTAATCTTTCTGGGCTCTTTAGGTGTTGGTGGTTTGCTTTGTTTTGGGGGGTTTTTGGATTACAGGGCATCTTATGGGGCCTTTACAGCCCTCCTTTGCCCTTTAACCTGTTATGTTATGTTATGTTAAGCATGTTAATTGGGGTCCGACACATTTGAACTGTTATAACAATTTAATATGGGCACGATCAATGGTGCAAAAGAATTCCCTGCTGAAATTCCAGTCAATAACAGGTAATTGGTGTCAGGTTTTAACAGGTACCTGAAAAGACATGTTGAAATCAGTTAAAATTTCAGCCCCGTAATAGGGCATTTGTGTCAGGTTTTAACAGGTACCTGACAAACACAATTACATTCAAGTCTGCAGGTTACAGGTAACTGGTGTCAGGTATCTGAGAAACCAGTTAAAAAAACCTATTAAAACCTGTTTAAAGCCGTTAAAATCCCAACAAAAAATGGCCAAACCTGACACGCTAGTATCAAGTAGACCGGAATTTTTAGCAGGGAAGCGCTTAGGATGTAGGCCTAATTTAAACATGCAATGAAGAATGTAAAACGGGCACGGTCAATGCCGTAAGAACGCGTTTTAAATGAATAATCGTGTAACAAATTATTAAAAATGACAATGGTCAAACCTCCAATAAAGCATGTAAAATGGACTCTGTCACATTTGAACTGGAATAAGTATTTTAAATAGGCACGATCAATGGTGTAAAAAATCGCTTAAGACGTAGACCTACTTTTAGTATTCAATAAAGAATATAGAACGGTCACGGCCAATGATGTAGGCTAATAACGAGTTTTAGATGAACTACAAATCTTGCAACAATTTGAAAAATGAACACGGTCAAATCTCCGATAAAGCACAAAAACTGGGCTCTGACAAGTCTGAACTGTAATAAACATTTAAAATGGGCACGATCAATGGGGTAAAAGAAGCGCTCTAGATGTAGGTCTTTACTTTAAACATGCAATAAAGAATGTAAAACGGGCGCGGTCAATGCTGTAATAACGCGTTTTAAAGGAACTACTAATCTTGCCACAAATCATTAAAAAGAAAACCTCCAGTAAAGCATGTAAAATGGACTCTGTCACATTTGAACTGTAATAAGTATATAAAATCTGCAGGGTCAATGGTAAAGGCCCAATGAAGAGCTTAACCCTTTATCGTTGTGCTCCAATCGGGGCATATCTGCGCGCCTCGGGAGTGGGCGGAAAAGCGGACGTAGCACGCTATAGGCTATTGACCCCGTGACCTTAAACTGTTGTCTCTATCCTTAATGTGGCCGAATTTTCGGGTAGCTACTGGCAGTTTCGAGCTCCGAGTGAAACAGTAAAGATGGGTGACAGCGGCGCTCTCCGTCTGCGTCCAAAAGGACCTAAACAACGGTAAAGGGTGAAGCCGTAGGTCTGCTTTAAACATGCAATAAAGAACTTGAAACGGGCACGATCAATGCTGTAATAACGCGTTTTAAAGGAACTACTAATCTTGCCACAAATCATTAAAAAGAAAACCTCCAGTAAAGCATGTAAAATGGACTCTGTCACATTTGAACTGTAATAAGTATATAAAATAACTCGTTTGAAATGAATTACAAATCTTGCAAGAAATCTAATTGAAAATAGACACGGTGAAACCTTCAATATAGTTGATGGGCGACGATTTGTTCTTAATATTGGGGTATCGTGTCATCTTTTAATTTGAAAGAGGGCAAAACGTTCCATCAAAGGTGAAGAAAATTACCAATTCACTACAAGATCTTGGAAACATAGACCTGGTGACACTGGTGTATCTTTTGCAACACATGGATGCAGCGCCACCATAACAGCTGTTCCACAATGCATTTTAAAGGGGAAGGCTATAGAATGATGATCACTCCATTTACCTGGTAAAGAGTGAAAGCTAAGTGAAAACTTCCCAAAGTCCATTAGATTAAATGAAGACGGAAATTAATCTCCGTGTTCATTTAATCTAATGAAGTAAGGGGTGTCCTAGACAAACGAAGGTTATATACAAGGAAGAACACAGCCTTCCTTAATAAGTAAGTCCCATTATGACAGCTGTGGAAGGCCACAGTGGTTTGTCCGATGTGGATAACACCTTCCTTCTCCTCCCTTGGTTTGTACGTTCAAAACGACATTTTGGTATGATGAAAATTTTGAAATGACACTTCGCATATAGTTTGTTTTTCTTTGGTATTATCGATTAGAGACGGGAACGGGACTTGTTCAAAGCAAAGTCCAGTCTCTACGGGTCAAAAAACACCTCACTTGAAACGGAATATTCAGCAAAATATAGCCCCATCTTTACGGATCAAAATTCCATCAAAATGGTGGCTCAATGGAAAAAAATTCCAAATTTGCGAGTAGAGCCGAACGATAAAAGTCTGCGGAATTTTGACAACTGATCGTGGGCTCAGAGTATACTACACACAATTGTAACCTAGTAAGATCACACATGTGGGTCAGAAAACGACTTCCACAAATTTATTGAGATCGGAGAGGAACTTAGAGTTTCCCTAATATTTCCGTCAAATAAATGCTCTTTCCCCAACCATGTGTTTTATGTGTCTGTCAACTCGATAAAAAGTTCAAAGTTCAAGTTAATGTTCAAGTATTGTCAAAGTTCACGTTTGGTTTCCCCTTAGTTGCCTCTTACGACAGGCGTGAAATACCGTGGGCGTATTCTACTACCCCAGCCCACAGGGGCAATCATGGAAGGGCTTGCTCGGTTTTGTGGCGCCGACAACCCGCCAGTCATAGGATGAGTAATAACGGCCTCCTGTGTGCATTTTATAGGCGAGAGTTGGGAACAAACTACTCACCACACACGACCTCCTCAGCCTACCTGGATGCAGTTTAACGTCATACCCAGGACCATTCATAAAGTGGAATGCAAGGGGTTTATCAAACACGAACGTCAGTGACAAGCACCGCTTGTTGTAATACTGCAGAAAAAGTCTGAACGTTAAAGTCACCATAGCCTAACCAGTGACATTAATTTAGGGAAAATCACCGGATGGATGAGCGAATTCCTGTGTAAACTCCTCGCGACGACGTGCCGTGAACTGTCCTAAGCAAGGAATAGTCAGTAATTAAGAACAGAACTGCAGTTAACAGCGTCAGAAGCACAAAGCTACTTCAAAGTCACTGAAAGTAAATTAGGGCCGGCCTAGGGTACTGAAATACGCAACTCCTCATCAGGCCGCCAAATATCAACTGATCAAAGAAAAGCGATTCAAATGAAACAACAAACGCGTGTCCATGTGTGACTGGATGTGCGTGTGTAATTAATAAAACAACGCAACTGTCATGACGGGATCCAAATTAGTGGAAAGAGATCATGACGAAGAGAATCACGCCTTCACATTCTTGTCAAGCGATGGCTTGCACGACAGAGAGTGTTGACAGTTAGCGTGCAAACGCGCACGTCATTGACACCCTCGATGTTTTTCACCGACGTCACTGCGTCATGTGTCTTTTGTTTGTTGGAACTGAGCGGCTACGCCTTCACTGGACGTTTGCGTTCACCGGGCTGCTGTGTGCGTGTACCAATCTTGTCATTGGGAACTTTTCAGTTTCACGATGGTAAGCAAATGGAGAAAGGCTGGTGCAGCAAAAAAAAAAAAAAGACTTGCCATGAGTAGAAGCGATCATCACTCAGTCCTGTTGATTTTCAGAACGGCCGTCGATCGATATAGGCTATAGAGATTATGCCCGTAACGTCAGCGCGTTCCACTGGATGGAAAAGATCAAAGATAACCGTGGTGTTACCGAAACGCACTTGCAACAGCACCTTAGTAACAACTGTTGTAAAACGGACCCCTGAATGGAAAACGGAGAGATGCGCAACGCAGTGACGTAGGTGCAAAGATATTATAAACGTAGATACCAAACTCCTATCCCTACACTGTTATAGACGCGCTGACTGCTCAGGAAGGCTCAATCGGAGGGGCGGATGTATTGATTGGACATGCGCACAGTTCTATTCGGTGATCTGCGCGCACAACTATGCATGCGTGACAGAAAATTCCATTGTGACGAGATGTCAGCGTGCATGCATTTTCAAAGAGAGTTTTGTACGTGCACAATGCATTTCTCCTTGTGAAATCCGGAATAATTGACGCTTACTTTCGCGTGCTTGGAAAAAGAACACAGTAGTTGATTTTGTGTTGTAAGCGCGTAAGAATATAAACGCGTACATAGATGTGCGCTTGTGAAGATACCATAGAAATTGACCCATCAGTAAGTCAATGAACTTCAAACCAGTAGTTGTGCGTTAATGTTCAAATGTCACTAAGTAGAAAACCTCGAAGAAGCCTAAAACTGTTAAATGAGAGTGAAATTTATTCTGTTACAGGAGGCCATAACTCAGGTCTATATCACCTTTTAATCTCTCAGTTTCCTTGCGTACCTATATCATGGATGGTTGAACACTAAGTTGTGTCTTTATTCCCTGAATGTGTGGCTTTGAAATTCATGTAGACAATAAATAAAGACGATATAAGACTGATGGACCCCACTAATGGCTGCCTACTGTCACTAAACACAGGCGCTAAACGGAGTCGTCTATTAGCAGAAAATAAAGGGATCAAATATATCATTTTTCAAACAAGTAGTGAAAATTTCCTCTCTCTTCGCTCACACTATGGCCCGCACCCACACCATTAGGCAATCTGACTTGAAATATCATTCCGTTTGATTCTCGCAAACAGTATTATAACATGGTTTCACTACTGAAAACAAACATAAACCCTCTTTGGTGCCTCCGCCCCCCACCGTGCCTCCCCCCCCCACCCCCTTCCCGCCCATATCTAAGTTCCTGGTAACCTGCCCTTGATAGCAATGTACAAGGAATTTGCAAGGCTTTCGAAACACTGAAAACCGTCCAAGCAGATTCCATCGTCCATGTACTGAAGGTTTCCATAGGACTAACCTACAGCTATTTATAAAAGCCTTTTAAGTAAATATTTAATGTCACCGCCTTGGCCGTGGCGTCGGCCTGGTCTCGAGTTCACGTTCAAACTATTAAAACTGTGATCACAGCAGACTGATACCATACATTCGTGTTCAGCGTCCGTGACGTTACCGAAACTACAGCGTGTTTAATAGTTTTCAAAAGTAGGCATATCTGAGTTGAATTCAGTACTATACCGATTGACCAAAATGGGGTTGTTCAACTACTTTGCCATTGGCATTGGTCTTTTATTCGTTTATTTTGGAACACTTAAATTGGTACCGATCAACATAAGTGAGACTGAAGGGTATGATCAAAAGGTAGGCTAATGGAATTATCATGCTTCTAACTTAAAGTAAGTGCTGTTTGGAGTGAGCAAACAGATACGATAGTTACAGGCCGATGATATCAGAATTTAGATTCTTCATTCTAGTACCACGTATCACACATAGTCTTTATGTAGGCCTACCTTACTTCATAGTGACGGTAAGGTGTAAGAAGCGGGGACTGGAAATGGATCTAAACTAAAGTGTTTTTTTTTTTTTCACGGTTCCTCATCATGTCAAAAATGACGTGGTAAGTATTACCTGTAATTTATTGTCCAACACATTGCACCGTATCGACCTGATTACTCTCAAATATTTCAAAATGCCAGAGAGAAGGGGACCACCCCTCCAGAGCCCCCCCCCCCCTTAATCCCAAAGAATGAAGGAACGAAGCAAAGTTCACCCCCACACTTTGTAGAGCCTATAGCTTTAATTGCCTATCATTAAGACCATCATTCACAAATGGTCCATGTATGGGTGTACGAATTGTCTGCCGGTACTATTTAAAAGACGACTCAACAGCTTTGCAAATTGTACGTGGCACTTCTGCAAGTCAGGCAGACCTTTATAGAAAATCACGGTTTACTTGTTGATCTGATAACACGGTAGAAACCATTACATACAATATGATCTAAAGGACAATAGAGTCCAGGCTACTAGCTTGTTAGTTACTTGAGGTGTCCTACACAGTTACTAACAAACTGGTTAAGTCTGGCTATAGCCAGGGCTTCTATACCTGCAGCTTGTATCATTGTATGTACAATGATGTCATATTCGGGGCGTTGTTTGATTTCCCTGCCAAAACGCGAATTAAAATGAAAACCCTTTTACGAGTTTGTAAAAGAGTAGGATACAAGTAAAATATATTCCTGAGGTTACCTAAGTATATTCCTGGAGGTGGAATGATTTCCTCGTAGAGGAGAGGGAAACTAAAGAAAAGTTTGGAAAGCCATGACTTAGGCCAAATTCACATTGGTAGGTACAATTCTTCCCCCGCCGAAGCAATGGATTATATTCAAGACCGAGATTTGTTAGTATTATTTTGCCCTCTCCTTCCATACATAATATCATTCATGTTATAACCATATTTTAGGAATGTACCTAGATCGGTTCCAACGGTTTTCTGCCTCCTTAGAAAGTGGCGGTTCCAGGATAAAAAAGTGAGGGACAAATGGGGGGACGAAAGGAAATGCTGGGACAAACAAATTTCGCGCAAAGCGCGAGCTGTAACGGGTGGGGTCCACGGGACCGCCTTAGCGCCCCTGGTGGGGTCCAGGGCAAAGCCCCGGTGGAGGTTCAGGGGCGAAGTCCCCTTAAGTTCCGAGGTTTTAGCATATTTTTATAGGGGAAAAATAAGTCTTGGGGTAGATATACTTTGGTTCATAATGCACAATCCAATGCAAATATTTTAAATGATTTTAATGTATTAGGCTATTCCTTTCAGACCACAGCATGAAAATTTGGACAAAACTCTTTAAAAAACAGATAATGAGCAGTCTCGTGACACTTTTTACGTATACATTTCTACCTATTTTTCAAAATAGAAAGTGTGCAATATGTACATAAACAGGAAATATATATCTCTTACACTTAATTTTATAAAGAGGGCAATTTTGGTAAAATCGGGCCATTCGGACGGTATTAAAGGAATTTGTTCAAACAGTCAAAACTACAGCATGAACACTTTCATGTAATGATTGCATATCCTTGGGAATTGTCTCTGATGTCAAATATTTCTCTTAAAATATCAGAAAAAATACAACAAACAGCATTGCTGATGTATGTTGGATAATGAATATTATTATGAATGAAAATTAAGATCAGTAAGTTACCAGTGTGTAACAACTATATAGAAGTTCTAGAATATTCTACATCCTTCCAGAGACTATGAGCAAATTCGAGAATTTTCTACATGATTCCGGTGTACTAGTTTATTTATTGAAAGCTGGTTCTCGCAGATTCTAGATCTTATACTACACCCGTGTAGTTTGTCTGCTTGCAGAGGCTGTTTTCTTCTTCTCTACTGGAAAAATGCCGTGGCCGGCTTGACTTGAACCAATAGGTTGGAAACTGGGCGGTAAAACTCAATGTAGCCTAATCTCTTCTTTTCTACTCCACCAAATAACTCGGTCCATGTCCTTCTCTAAACCTAAAGGTTTTCCGAGTCTGGTCCTGTTTGTGTCGTTTCGAACCGAGCCAGACACTCTTGTTAGGCCACTATTATTCCGGAGCTGACTGAGGGGGGCAACTGGGGGTAACTGGGGGCAAAGATTCTGACTGGGGGAAATGCCTTCATGCCCCCCCCCCCTTGGTGCCGCCACTGACCTCCTACTCAACCTCTTCCTCGCCAAAAAAATGCTTACCGCCCCTTGGCTGTCCGTTAGTTTATGCAAAAAGATTGAGCAGTCGCTTCAAGTTGCCTTCTACCCTTGAACTAAATATCACAAAACTTCTTTAAGGCTACATACCAAGAATTTTTAATATTGTTTAAGAGTTGAGTACAGTCAAGACTGAGGAAGCGACTTTAGCCCAGCACTTTTGTTTTGTGGGTTTTTTGATCGCCTTTGAGTGGGATATGGGATTTTCATTTTCTTGAACATCATATCAGGCCGCTGTGATGATTACCCCCCCCCCCCCACACACACCCCTCCCAAGTTAGAACTGGTTCTGCAGTTCCTGAAGGTAGCATCAACATTAGCAAATGTTAATTCAGCCTTAATTTAGTGCCCCAGTTGCAAATTGGTCTCACAATTTTAGAGGGTCATTCATTTTATTAGGACTCCCGGGCATTCTAATTCAATCTGGGGCGACTTTATTTTCTATTCTAGATTATCTTGCGATTTTTCTTGCCTCCAGGTTACTTGATTATTTTCAGAACTCCTCTCCCTGAACCTCTAATGCCCCAGGGGATATTTCTGTAAGGGAATTATCCAAGAGAGTAAAAATTTGTGGTGCACCTAGTTCAAGTGTAGAACTACAAGGAATGTATTTCAAAGCTTTGAAAATGAATCTAATTTATCCTAATCCATTGCCATGACATTGACATGACAATGTTCCATTGCGGAGAATGTTGATATTGAAATTCCGGTAGTCAATTGCACAACAAGGTGTACCGTCTTCTTGTCCCCTTCACAGCACCTGCTTTTTGATTTTCTTTGAAATAAAATTGTATTTATCACCTCGAAATCACACTGTTGATGCCATTTTCCACAGGGCGTTGTGGCTTACAATAAAACCAACAAAAACAAAAAAAGGACAATAAATTGGGAAAGTAAAAAGTGACATCACAAATTTTTGTACAATCGACGATTTTGCATGTGTAAAGCAGTGGCGGCACCAGAATATCATAAATGGGGGAAACTAGGGGCGTAGGAAAATTTGGGGCAATTTTTCCCTAACGCTAAGCTCTCTCTGCTCTGGATGGGATCAAGGGGCAATGGCCCGTTGTGGCTCAGAGTGTGAAACCCCCGGAAGCTCTGAGGTTTTGGCACACCTCAAGGTGAAAAAATTAAGTTGCAGGAGAACTAAATTAATTTTTCGGTCGGTCCAAGTGACCCAACTGGAGCGGGGGAAATGAGGTAAAGATACAATCTGAGGGAGCAAAATCCCCCTCATGGCCATGTAAAGGCCGACAATCGGTATGTATTAGCTCCAGTAATTAACATCTAAGCCCCTGAATCTGAATGTCCTGCAATCTATGAAGTAAGACCTTTTTGATCTATTTTGATGATTTGTAAACTTTTAATTTTCAATACCGACGACAATTTTTGCAAGGGACCTGTACCTCTCCATTACCAACAAGTTTTATTCTATATCACTTAACACATTTAACCTTTCTTTGTTCACAGCATAAAGATTTCGAGAGGTTTGCCACAGTCTTCCCGTGGAGTGTCGACCCCAATTTGTACTGTTGTGTTTTCGGATGGATTGAAGTCATTGGGGGTTCTCTTATGGCCTTTGGTCGTCAGCCTTACCGGACTCTTGGGGCCCTGGATATCTTGTTACTCATGTTAGATGGTATATACACCTTGGTTATGTTGGGGGAATCATTATTCGCCATCGGTGGGGTCGTTTTCGGTGCATCGTGTGCTTTGGCTGTTATTGTTTTCAGAGACGCTTTGGATGACGAGGATACTACGACAGGTGTAAAAACAAAACGACCATAGGAACCTAAAGGGTGAACTCGCTCTTATACACTTTGAAATTCTTGTGGTGAAAATACCAGCCAATCCTAACCGTTGATCATTTGCTGAGACAAACTCACAGCCAATCTGCTTAGGGAGCAAATTTTTCGTTCTACCATCACCATGGATTTTACGGTCATGAATGAAGACTTTCGGGGTACTCGTCTTACTTTTGTTTACGCCATATCACTTTATATATCGATTCGTCGAGTAAAATCTCTTCGCCCGTCGCTATGGTTTACCTATTCGAAAAATTTATATTTCTCCAATTTATGGTCAACACAAAACGAAGTATAGGAACCTTTTGACTCATAGAAACATAAATATTCGATCTGCAGGCGCGTAACTACAATTTTGAAAGGGGGTTGTTAGATAGATATATATATATATATATATATATATATATATATATATATATATATATATATATATATATATATATATATATATATATATATATATATATATATATATATATATATATATATATATATATATATATATATATATATATATATATACAAATACAAATAATTGCCCAAAAAACAAGACTGGACAGAGTGCTCAATTCTGCAAGCAGAAGAGCGGATATCGACCATGTATTTATGCTGTAAAAGCAAACAAAACCCTACTTAAAGTTTCTCACAAATCAATGCGATCGTCAGGGGATCTCGGTTAACAATGGACACAAGCCTTCGCCGTTCTGGGTTTTTAACCATTGCCCGCTTGAGTAACTTTCTTGCGTGTGTGGTGATGGCGGCATTGTGATAGAATCTCCGATCTTTTGTTCAAGAGGTTGGGGGAACGGTGATCGACTATAGCAAGTTTTTCAGCTTGACAAAGGTTACAAAAGCCAGATGGAGTTCTATGTGTGTTTGACTGTGCTAATATGTGCCAACGAATTGTAAAAGCCTGGCCGCTCCTCTTAAGGGACCAAACGTGGTCATGAAAAAGAAACCGAGCTCTCTAAACACGTTTGGTCCCTTTTTGTCCCCCTTGTTTTTGCTTTTACAGCATAAATACATGGTCTATATATATATATATATATATATATATATATATATATATATATATATATATATATATATATATATATATATATATATATATATATATATATATATATATATATATATATATATATATATATATGCATATATATATATATATATAAATATATATATATGTATGTATGTATATATATAGGCCTATATAGATGCTAAGTCCTGTGTAAATAGGTCGGTGTCTGCTCAAAACAATTCATTGTTTCCGTCGCTTAAATTGGCGTTTGACCAAGAAACCTCTGGAGGCGCGGATCCAGGGGGGCTTTTACGGTCTCAGCCCTCTCTTTTTCGCCAGATCAACAATAAAACGTACGGGAAATAAGCAGTGCAACGCCCTCACTCCCTGATTTCTCTAAAGCCAGCCCCCCCCCCCCTTTTTTTGGAATGTCTGGATGTAAGATGAATGTAAGAAAATGTAAATGTAAATCTGGTTACACATGTGCTGCCTTTTGAAACAAAATGTGTATTAAAATATTTTACGTATTTGTGGAAATTAGGGGAAAAGTTGCAAGAGTCTTAAGAGGAGATGGCCTATTAAGGGCCAGTCCCTGACTACTCCTGTGGCTATTATATCTTAACATAAAAAAAAGAAAAAAAACTTGAAATTGTGTTGAGGATGAAACTATCAAAATTTATTCTGCAGCATTCAGGTACAGAGAGTTGTGTTCATTAAGCATTTTACAACCGCTAAAGTTGTAACAGTAAGTTTGAACTCTTAAAGCGCCGTGCAGTACAATAAGGATGTTTGTCATATTGACCAATATTGTTTAGTAATTTCGTTAATAAGTAGACCGCTGGGTTTATTACAGTCGGTTTTATCGAGAAAGATATCTGACCTCTATCCTTTACATGTCTTATATTGCAACTTAAATACGAGTAATTGCTGCATGGACCGTTTTGCTTTACAACTTCGACCGTTTTGATTACATACAACTTTAGCAATGTAAACAAGGAGACTACAAGCAGGTGATGCAAACTTGCCTGGTTAAATTAATCCTTATGGCTCAAGGTAACCTTGATAAACGCATTTTTCTAAACAACACCACGTGTATGGCTAAAATGACGATATTTCTCTGCTCCGACGTTCTCTCAGTAAAAAGCCTAGATAAGATTAGCGTTTGGATAAGATAAGGTTAGAACATAACCTTTATCCTAACACTAACCTCAGCAACGTCTGAATAGATGCATTGGAACAAAGAGATGTCGATATATAGAGAAAATACGAAACTACAGTAAGAAGTAGTTTCTTAGCAGGGTGTATGGTATATTGTTCTGCATCTCCCAATAAAAAAGAGCTGGCTAAAACAGATCCTTTCCGAGGAATCAATAAACTTCACTAAGCAGATTTGCATGTATTTCAAACCATTCATTGTGATGTTGTATTTTGTGACATATCTGATATTGCTGGGAAATATTGCGACCACAAGAATTAATGGTAAAGTCACACACTTCTTAGACCTAATGTCTTGTTCTCGGTGGCGCCATCAAGAAGAGGCCACGTGCTAAGGCGCACCAGAGACCGTGAGACCATGTCCTGAAAATTTAAAGCGGCTCATTGAGTTTTTCCAAGCCTGTTAAATTTTCTTCACATAGGCTACTAATGACAAATGGTACAACTAAGACAACCTCCATATCCTACTTACAAATAACTGTTTTATGAGTGAGAATTCAACAGCTCAATTCGATTTTCAAAAATGAGTGACCAGACACTTTTTCAAATTATGCACAAAACCGTTACAAGTCAGGGCATCACAAAATTCAAAATGTTAACTTTTCCAGTAAATATTGGACATCAAACTTGACTTTTTATGCTAACTTTAAGCATTGTCAAGTGGTAGAGACCCTTTGTGTTTCTCATTAAGTTATTGTGATATCAACGCAATCATGAGCCTTTGATTTGTCTTATGGTGATACCCCCTTTTTTAATCAGTGGCGTAGCTAGACATCTTTTCAGGGATTTTCGAATTTTTTTGAAAATGTGAACACCATTTCCCTGGGGACCTTATTTGCGGCTCTCGTAACACGCCGAAATTTTCGACCCATTGAAGCAAATGTTTAAAAATATTGAGCTCAGTTGTATTGGAGAAAATTTTGGATGCTGGATTTTCTCTGTAAGGAAATGTGAAAAGTTCGAGAGTTACTGAAGAATCAGTATTTCCTGTAGCAAGTCTGGGATTGCACTGCGACCAAAGATCGTCAGTTGTTTCTACACAATGCAATATTCAAGGCCTGCAAACTGAGGATCTCCGACGACATTTTAAGAGTCAAGAGCTTATATTGGAGAAAATTTGGAACTTAATGATAGAAAAATCATGAAAATAGACCTGCAGTTGCCGATATCACTTAATGATCTGGTGATTTTGCCATTTCCAGAGTTTGGAAACGTTTACCAAACTGATTTATGAACGAACACGACTGCATTAGTAACTGCAAAGAGCGCGGAAAATTTTGCATTTTTGAAACAAACAATTTCAAAAATGGAGCTTTGATTGGAGAGAATTCGTAGTTCCATGAAAGAAGAGTTGTGAAAACGACACTATAGTTGACTGGTGTCACAAATGGCAAGTTTCCCAATTTTTCACTTTTCAGAGACGTGGGGCAGATTTCTCCCTGCCCCCTGTAGCTACGCCACTGATTTTAATCCCCCAAACAAACTCATGAATCCATCCCAGCTATAATCATTAATTTTGACCCTTTTAATTTTAATTTACCACACTCCTCCCGTCCTGCCAACTCAAGGAACCTGGCTGTGCCATTCCTAAGTGTCCCTATGGCAAGCCGTTTTACTATTTACCTCGCAGTTTTATACTTACGTGAAATTAATTTCATAAAAGTGGAATTCAAGCAGTTTCACTCAGGCGCGGTTCTAAACTTTGTTTTTTTGGGGGGGGGGGCTTGAAACGACAGGATAAAATTTTGCTAAATACGAGAATCCGCACTGACAGACTGAAGAACATGATGATAAATACAGTACCGTACTATACATAATACATCCAACTTACAGGCCCAGTGACGTGACTAAAACTTTCTCAGGGAGGGGGGGGGGGGGTGAAGCACCCAAATTTTCTAATCTTAATAAAAGTGTGAGCACCACTCTATTATGTGCGTAATTTTCGGTGTGCAGAGCACGCCGAAAGTTTTGCTCTTTTCAAGCAAATGTTTGATGGGGGATTACTGAACAATCTGCATTTTTATTGGCAAATCTGAGATTACAAGGCGACCAAAGATCATTGTTGCTACATAATGTTATCTAATGCTTACGAATTGAGGCTCTCCGACGTCATTAAATTTTCAATTTGATGAAAGAAAATTTATTAAAATAGCACTGTAGTTGCCGATGTCACCTGATGATCTGGTGATTTCGTCATTTCCATACCTCGGAAAATGTTTACCAAACTGTTTTATGAGCTAGCACTACTGGATTGAGAATTGCAATTTGCGGCGCGTGCTTTGGGGAAAATTTTGCTTTTTTAAACAAACAATTACAAATATAGAGTTTTTACTGGAGAGAATTTGGAATTTTACGAAAGAGTCGGGAAAACCACATTGTAGTTGACTGGTGTCACAAATGGCAAATTTCTATATATCCATGTCATGTACAGGCATTTTTATAAGTAATAATGAAGTTACCGTTACTGAGAGACTACAAGCAATTGGGTCCCGCTACCCCGCGGAGCGGATGGTGGTTTTCTCAGCTTCTTAGCTTCCAAAACCACCGTCCGCCAAAACGAACAGGACTGCGTCCAGTTTTAGACTTCATTACCATAATATAACTTATTCATGTCCTCTTTCATGAATAATGCTATTGTTTTGAGTGAGTCGGTGTTTGTACTCCTGTAGTGGTAAACTGGAAGTCTAGACTGAAACCTGAGATGCCCTATAATTATCATGTTCCATAAATCACTGTGCAGTCGGTACTACCAGGACGTGGGTATTACAATGACGTACCGTACCAACTCCGTGGAGTGTATGGGCTGCTACACGGGACCAGATGTTGCCGTCTTGTGAATATTCACAAACATTCAACCAGTCTCGAGGCCACATTTTTCTATGAATATCCAAAAGCATTTGTTCGGTATTCACTTTGGCAGGCGTTGGGGATATGACTGAAAATATGCCCTACAACCTGCTACGCAAGTAAGGTCCCGTTCACCGACAATCACAGGAGAAACGCATGCACTGGTGTACATCTAAAATCACTCATTTAGAACTTCCAATAGATGATTAATCCGTCAACACGGTTGTATGAACGCCACCATGGATGTCACTTACGATATCCGTCCCTAAGTTTCATAATGACGCAATGAACTTATGTGATATGGAGACTTAGACAACGGTTGTACTAAGCCATGATTCATTAGTTTTCGCCCCTTGGCTCTTCGCCAGAGAGTCGAGGGGACTTTTGAAAAAAGACTAAGCCGTGATTCATTCTACAGAATTAAATCATGACGTGCGAAGCGGCAATAACTAAATATTGTATCCAGTGGCGTACCTATGACTTGCGCAAGCACTCTTACTTTCCTATTTCGGACAAAACAAATACAAACAGCTGTTTGGTCAATTAATCGGATACGCAAAAGTCTTCTAGATACGTGGGACGCTAATGCTACTGCATAAGGCCCACCACTAAATGAGGTCAACATGTCGTCAATGCATAAGGTCTACTTAACTACTTTGTTACATCATCCGGTCACTGGAATTTTGCAATATACGAAACAAAGTGTTAAGTTGAAACACTTTAATCTTTTGTAAATCTTTCAACACGCAATGCAAGCGGAAGCCATTGCCAAATATGTTTTGAAGAAAACGTGTAAGTTCTTTCTCAATGCATACCAGGCATGAAGAAATGGGAAGCAATATTACAGGAATAACGTGTCAAATTTACTTTATACTCGTTGAGTTGCTACACTCTCCAATTAAATTTCTTGTATCAATAATCGGACAGTGTAAATAAAGGTTACCAAACGTTTGAATTTACCAGAGCATGTCCCCAATTTTGAATAGGTTACCTGTGAGTCCGGGCATATTTCTAAAATTGTCTGAATTGTTCTGATTGTTTAACTGTTGTCACAAAACTAGTCGAATATGACCAACTTTGTCGTTAAAAAAAATCTGTTTTAGGAAACATTTGGCTAAGATATGAATAGCTAATAAAATATTTCAAGTTTCTTACTAAGTAAGACACTCCATTATATGAATGGTGTAAATAGCACAGGAACGTAAAGGGCCAGTCACACTACAGCGAGTTTCAATCCGAAATCAGATTCAAAGAATATTTTTGTTCGGACTTTATTCAACTGATGATTTGGTGATTATTGATTATTTCATTGATCAATCAAACGAGGTCTGGCAAAAATTAGTTCTGAATAAAAGTGTGATTTTTGTAGAATGCATAAACATTGACGTGCTAAATCTCAGTACTTACATGATATTCAGCACTTTGTTAAGTTAAACACCAGTTTTCCTTTCATCCTTTTATTGACAAACCTACAACAAAAACTAATCAGAATGGTAATTCAAGTGATCATTGTAGTTGACTCTGCACCAGAATGTCAAAATTGTGAGGGCAAGCTAGGGGCAAAGGAAAATGATATGAAAATTTTGGCGTGCTGAGCGAAACCGACGCTGTTGGTGGTGTCCATGGGAAAAGCCGCGTTGGCTGTCCGCGGGCAAAGTCCCCTGAAGCTCTGAAGTTTTGGCATATCTCTAAGTGAAAAATTAAGTCTCGAAGGAGGTTTCTCATAAAGCCAACAAAATGTTAATTAAATGTTGAATGAACTAACTAACGTTTACTGGTCGGTTTTGTGCCATGACAAGGGTCAAAAGTCACCTTGGACAACAAACTAAAATTTCAATAAAGCAAAAGAATAAACTGCATTGTCATTTCAAAAAAATTATATGTATATGAAAGGGCAAAAGTTATCGCTCCAAATTTACGTTCACACAACTTAATTTGATAATATTTTTTACATATCTCTTCAAATTACGGTATTTTCCATTGGCATAACATGCAGGACTTAAATATTGCATAGCCAATTAGTAAGGTAAACCAAACAACCACTTCTACTGTTCTAGTAAACAGGTAAATTTCATAATTGAGGAGGAAACGTCATTGTCACGCGATTTAAAGCCATTCATGAACAGGATAGTTTACCGTAATATACTTCAGTAATTCAAGTCGGGGTGACTGCACGAGTTTCTCTCTTTAACTCATTTGCGCCAATTTCAAAATAAAAATTTAGGCGAAATCGCAAGGTAAGATATGTTTAAATAGAACTCACTTAAACAGGATTCCGACTTTGAATCGGAAAATATAGTTTTCATCATCATCATGATTCCTATGACTGTGAACTTCCTCACATTGGTTTATAATTCTACGTACAATACGGCACATCAGCCAGCGATGGTATGATTC
Organism: Holothuria scabra; assembly: GCA_037179385.1. Classification (NCBI taxonomy): domain Eukaryota; kingdom Metazoa; phylum Echinodermata; class Holothuroidea; order Aspidochirotida; family Holothuriidae; genus Holothuria; species Holothuria scabra. Next base: position 2,773,924 of record CM074185.1, read on the forward strand.
CGTTACCCCGGGGAGGTGTTACTCTGTGTCGTGATGTTACTGTTTTTTAGATTTCACCCATCCCCCCCCCCCATTTTAATTTTCTGTAGAAAAGACCCTGCTTCCTGTAATCCTACAAAATCAATGGAATTTGTCGCAAGGATGACCCAGTTTCCGATATCACAGGAAGGTAAAGTAAAGATGTTTTTGCACAGGGTGTAGAATAGGCAAGTTAAGAAATCTAGCCGTACGTTTAGGCAAGGTTACAAGGTCAAATGTATATGAACATTGTTTATGCGCATGCGTACAAATTATTAAATCTACCTACCAAGCAAACCTCCATCCACGTGCTTTGCGTTGTCTTCAGTTAAGTTAACTGAATTCACAACTGCCACGAAGACTGAAGGGACACTTAACATATATCCCAATGGCTCTATAAAGCCTTCTTTTCAGTCAAGTTACATTTAAATTTTATATGTCTATCTCCTTTAAGCCGGTTGCTCACTTAGCGACGAGATGATGAGTTGTTGCGATTCCTTGCGGTCTTCTGAGAACAGTTGCGATCAAACGCGGTCCACAAAGTGACCTTTGCGTGGTCGCAGAAGGTTGGAAAGAATCGTATGAGTTGATGTTAGAAGGAATGAAAACGAAGATGGTAGACGTAACTGTTTCTACATTTTTTGTTTGTTTGTTTGTTTTCTTTCTTTCCCTTTGTGTATATTTTTTTAAGTTTCCGCCCGACTTTACAGCCAATCGGTTGCAAAACATCTCTACTAGATATAACTAAATGGATGAGGACAATTAATGCGAAACTAAAGGTACACGTATTCTTAGTTATTTAACAACTCATATTTTATCAGTCCGCTAAATAAACAGCCCACGTCACCTTTGCAGTCGTGGCATTGAGGGCAAAGTATCATAGCGGTTGAGATCACGTTGAGAAAGCAAAAACGTGACCACTATTGCAAATAGAACTTATGACACCGTTGACTGTGTAACATGAACGAAACATTGCTCTTTTGCTGAAAATTTCAAGACGCTAAATTTGAGCGAACGCAAAACAGCTTGAAAAAGATGGCGTTAGTCCACTACATCACAATCATCCTTGGCTCTTTAATGATTTATCGTGGAACTTTTAAATTGGTACCAATCAACCTAACGGAGACCGAAGGATACGATCAAGTGGTAGGTTCAGTTGATTTATAGCATGTTTATGTTCACTGCATGTATGCCTATACTATTAGACTAACAAATAAGCGATTATTGGACCCTGGACGAACAGGGTAAATATCAATTGTTACAGCTACATATTTCATCTATTCAATCTGTGAATAACTAAACCTATCCCAGATTTCGATATAGTCTTCATTTATGAACAATAGACCTATTTCCAAATAGCAATTACAACGGATTGTGGGATAGAGTTTTGGTGTTTGTCATTTTTGTCAATGGCATTTTACTGAGGTGAAAATTTACGTACACCCAAAACTATCCCACAATTCATTGTAATTGCTATTTGGAAATAGGTCTATACTCATCACCTGAGCAAAACTCCGTAGACCTGTTCTTGGTTTTGTGGCAGATCGTCCACTTTTTAATACGGATGTTCTGGCTACATTCAGAGACCGAATCATACGCAAGGACTTAAAAAATGTGGTAAGAATCATCAAGTCACTGCTGACAAAAAAAGCCCGCCGGGGTCGCTGCATTATGATTATGTTTTGGTAAGAAGCAAACGCCGCAAAACCCTTTTAAACCAAACTAAAATCAATGAAAGCACAGCGCAAATAATTATAACAGCCATCTTGATGTACAATATACTCCAATGAGAAGGGATGTCATCCCTCCCCACCACCCCCCGCCCCCAACCGCGGCTGGAGTCGTCTCCCCCTGACAGTCTATCTTACCTTACGCCCTGCCAAAAAGTAAGAAAAGAATCACAAAATTAATGATGTGGTCCTTTGTCAAGGATATAGACCAATACGGACACCAGGTGATGTTCTGATTTCAGTCGGCCGTAACTGGGGTTTATCACCTTTTAATCTTTAAATTTCCTTGCCTACCTGTGTCATGGATGGACGTAAACTAAATTGCATCTTGATTCCTTCAATTTCACTGGATATGAGGGTTTAACATTCATGTAGACAATAAATGAAGACAATTTAAGGCTGATTGACCCCACTAGTGGCTGCCCGCAGTCACTTAACACAAGCGCTGATCGGATTCGTCTATAGAGCACAATTTTGCACCAAGACAGTGATGGCCTAGCAGGGTGACTAGGGGTGTCAGGAACTTTTCTTGATGGCATAATTCTCTACGTACCTTAAGAGCTAACGTACACATTCCATTATTTTTCACGGGGTTACCTACAGGAGCACGGCTTTCTCGTGGGGGGGGGGGGGTGACCCCTGCATAGTCTACCACGTACCTACACAATTGCATCTACGTCATGCCTCTCACAGCCTTCCCTTATCCTTTGAACCCTCCCTCGGGATGGTATTTATGGTAAAATGTTCTGAAGGGTCAACCCAATGTGAATCTACAGGCACCCTACTTGGTACTCCATTTGAAAGTGTCGTGAGTTGCACCTACAGATTTCGACCATGCTTCAGTTCTATTTGGATCCGCCTTTTCACTAAAAGTCTGTCATTTCTTTTTTCAGCATAAAGATTTCGAAGAGTTTGCCAAAGTCTTTCCTATCACTATCGACCCCACCTTGTACTGCTGTTTAATTGGATGGGTGGAGCTCGTCGCCGGAACCTGCTTAGTCTTCGGTCGTCAGCCGTACCGGGCCCTTGGCGCCCTGGACATCCTCTTGGTTATGTTGATTGGTTTATTCACTGTAGCTTTGAGAGGGGGAACTCTATTTTTAATCGGTGGGATCATATTCTGCGCAGCATGTTCTATGTACATTTTTCTTTTCAGGGATGAATTAGACGAGGGTAATAAAGGGAGTGGAAAGTCAAAGCGCACGTAGGCCTTTCAGTGTAAATATGTTATGGGCCCTATTGTGCCCTTTAAGATATTTCAAACATTTACCTAAATATAATACAACCAAATGGTTAATATGTAAATTTCCTTAAGTTAGAATTCATGTTATGGGAGGGACTAAACATGCAGGGAGTTGTCCCTTACAACTCCCTGCTTAGAGAAGACTACTGCAGGCAAACCGTTTGTCGTGTTTAAGTCGCTGCTGAGAAGAGAGAATTTCCAATACAGTCGAGAATTCTGGTTAGGGATCCCGCAGTGGCACCGGCTTTGCAAGGAAGTCATTCATTAATAAGGATATTTCAGTACATCATTTTTACAATCGATTTACCAAATGCTAACATTTAGTAATCTGTACGGAGGCATCCCCTTCAGATATATTCTTTTTTGTATGTCACTTCCGTTGTCTATTTCCATTAAAGACTTTATCGCCGTACTAACCCGTCGAGTCTAGTGTGAGAGGATGTTCTTTTTGAATTGAAAAGAAACATCAAAAGGGTTGAAATACGTTATGGTGCTATCTTTCTAAGTATTTTTATGTTCTGAATTTCAGGTATTTTTAGAAAACTTCAGAAGCTAAAATGTTTCATAACTATTTAAACAATAATATGTCTGTTCTTGCAAGAAGTGAAGCTACAAAATGGTTACAGTTCCGGATTTTTAATACGTTCGCTGTTGATATTCGAAGGGAACTTTTGCAGTGTAGTAAGCTCCCTGCTATCACTAGTAGTGTGAACAACTAAGCCGCATTATTTACTTTAAAATAGTGAGAATTCCTCTTGTTTGGTTTATAGTTTCCAATGCAATCTTAGATTGTTACGTAATAACACTCATTAAGAGTTAGTTTTTCACTCTAAATAGACTAGTTGTAAACTTAAAAGAGAATATATTCCAAGGTTGGAAAACCAATCTTTTCTCCCAACCCCATCTTTGCCGCTTACTTCATTGCTGAGATTAAACTGTTAAAATTTTCAAATTATTCGCTTTATCAGGGCGTAACTCAGGCAGGCCCGGGGATTGGGGTGGGTCACCCAACGCGTAACAATAACTCTGACTGGGAAACAATATATATATACTTTGCAGGGCGAAAGTGCGAAATAAAACATATACATTATAAATTATAATTACTACAGACTGATTTCGCATGACAGCCGTAACCGCCATAAATCCATTTGGGTAACATACCTTCACTTGATTGCGCAATATTTTGTGATGTCATATCCTGTATTTGTACAACTCACATTGCCTTTGTGTTTGGTTTTTGTTTTTTAACAAAAAAGATTAATGCAACTTAAAAAACATTTCTGCTAAAAAAATCTTGAAAATTGTTATCAGTTTAAAACCAGACGTATCGGCACAGAGATGAAAATGTAACTCGAGTGGTACAAGCACGGGCTTTCTACACATAGACAGAGCATACTGTACGATAGATTGTCGCTACCGTAGTGTGAGAAAAAGCGCCACAAGATGGCAATCTGCTATGGTTTTGTGTGAAAGTTTGGACTTCCTCAAGTATATCTCCATATTTTGTAAGAAAGTTGAAATATTTTTGAAATATTGCAAGGTAAGGTCAAAATCACTACACGTATTGCAGGAATGTTATATTTTTTACTCATTCAAGTGAAAATTTTGCTTAAAATATTACAGCGTCGTCATCAAATCACACAAATTATAGCTTCGCGGCGGTCATCTTGGTGCGCCTTTTTTGTCCCAGTCGGTGGCGACCATCTACGGATAGGACGTACACGTTACATGTTCCGTCCATGTGTATAAGTCCGTGGGTACAACTAAGTGACAGTGCAATTTGATGGTAGATAAAATGTTAAAACATCAATTAACTTTTAGCATTAGATATTTCAGTGCCGGATTTTCCTATAAAAACGTAGTAGGAATTTGACTAACGATTTTTATCTTTTAAGTGCAAGCTTTGCAAGTATTGTTAAGGAATTTTCTGTATAGCATACCGTATTTCTCAAACAAAAATACAATGGAATAGTGCATAAACACGCATGCTTACTCTGAAGAAGAGTAACGGAATTTTGACACCCTTTAAGATTCCATATTAATTTGTTGCGTCCGATGGAACGTAGAGAAAGTACCACAATAAACAAAAGAAAAGTTTATAAAAAGACCCCTTTCCTTTTTTTAAATTTAATGTAGTTATTTCTGATAATATCGTGACAGAATTTGAATTGCCACTACATTTGAATCCGATCATAGCCTCACCACTTATTAGCCTGCATATACGCATTTGTAGCATTCAGCTACAACCACCGGTGTTTATTCTTTATACCCAACCCTTATTTTCACCATCCCTTTGTCACTAGCATCCTTCATTTGCTAGAAAAGCATAGCAAAGACTCTCCTTTGTTGATTGCAGTTCTTAAAAACTGTAATTTCTGTATAACCGGATGACCACGAAGTGTGAAGTATGTGGTAATTAGGTAGGAATACTAAGTGGATTTCGAATATGGTGACAGGACTTGCACCTTGCAATCATATCTGTATGGGGAGGGGCAGACGTGTAGTCACCCCCCCCCCCCACCATCCAAAAAAACACAAAAATACCCATAAAAGTCTTGCACTTCAGGATAAAATATTTATGTTAACTCAATAACTCATGAAACTAAACAATCAAGTCTGCCTAAGTTGAAAATCTCTTTCCATTTTGAATATAGCTGCCTAGGTCCATAAGATGCAAAAAGTCTTATAACGGGCCTAGGAGGTCTCTGTCTCTAAAGATACAAGTCGCCCTCTTATATGTGATACAACCTTTTTGAACGAATGGAAATATGAAACCCATATATAAGAAGAGTCAAAAACAGTGGTATCAAGGACTAGTGTGAACTCATGCAATCATCATGCAATTTCCGACATAAGTTATTTCCACTCTTAACAAATCCATTTCGATAGTTATCCCCCTATCCCCTTTCCTTTTATAGCAGGCCAGTTTTGCTCTCGGGATCAAGAAAAAATAACTGAGCATCTATCTACCGACAGATTGATTGCAGTCTGACAATGACCACTTTCTGTGTCGAGTGACATTCAACTCTCCCTTAAAGAGGCTCATTGAGTTGATATCTATAACTTAATGAGAGTCTCAAAGGGCCACTACCACATAATAATGCTTAAAGTTAGCATAACAAGTCAAGTTATAAGTCCAAAAGTCACAGAAAACGTTAAATTTTTTAATTTTCTAGTGCCCTGACTTGTAACGGTTTTGTACATAATTTGAAAAAGTGTCTGGTCACGAATTTTTGAAAACCGACTTCAACCGTTAAGTACTCACTCATAAAACAGTTATTTGTATGTAGGGTACAGGGATTGTCTAAGGTTGACCACTTGCAATTGGTATGTGAAGAAAACTTAACAGGTTTGGAAAAATTTGTTGAGTGATCGGTAGACACCATGTGCAATATAGGCAAATACTGAATTTTACTCGTTTGCAATTCTAGAGTAAACATAACCTTTTTTCTAAAAGTCCCCTCGACTCTCTGGAGAAGAGCCAAGGGGCGAAAACCAAACGATTACTCCCGGAGGAGTTCTGCTCCCTTAAGGAGCTAAACGTCCCAAATGGACAAGTACGCCCTCCAAAGGGCTAACATGCGTGGTCCTGCTCTAGACTGGCTGAACAGAACAGAAGCCACAACCTGGATGCAGTTTGACGTCATGCCTTTTCCTCAAAACTTAGTGTAAAACTGTATCATATTTCAGAAAGCACAAGGAAGGTATAGCAATTCTATACTTTCTTTGTCTTAATTAATTGGGTGGATAGAAGTAAAACCCGTGACTCGGAATCTGGGACTAATAATGTACTTTGAATGTTAGTCTGGTAGCATAAACAAGGACAAAGTAGCCTATTTTTTGTAGATTTTTGTTTTTGTGTGTGTGTTGGTGTGTGTGTGTGTGCGTGCGTGTGTGTGTGTGTGTGAGGAGTGCTAACCATGAAAGCGGGCAAATATATTTAAGAAAATAAAGGTCCCATTTCTTATTTTAGGTGGCTAAAAATGCCCAAAGCAGGAAAACTGTCTGGCTCAAATCAAAGGGTACCTTTAGTCTAAAATTTTAAAAATATATATTATTATGCATGACAAATAAATTGAAATGGTTCAGATCTCATCTTCACACGTCACTCCTCACCTGAGATACAAAATTTTAAAGTTATCCACTCAAATTTGTGTTGTCCATTGCGAAATCAGTTGTGGCGTCATTGTTGTACGTTGTACTACTCAAATTGCAATCTTTGCATTTCTTCAGTTGCTTTTCGGGAGCTACTGCGCCTTTTGCCCAAATATGATCGCTTTCTTACTGCTATAGGTTGACTTATAATAATATTCAGGCCTTGAAGGGCAGTTGTTTTACGACGCTAAGCGACCACGAATGTGGTGGGAGTCGTTGGCTTTTGAATTACAACTTCACGTCGGTTGGCAACCAATTCAACAATTTGGATCAAATTTGGTATTTTTTTGAAAGACCAGTTCAGATGGGAAAACCGTAGATTGCTCTTGGATGAAAAACCTACCATACTTTGACCCGGCCAGGAATCGAGCTACAGACCTCCCGGTTGCTAAGCTTCATCGCTTCAAATGCCACCGCATTTATCCACTTTGCCATAGCACCGGTCATGCACCGGACTTGACTACATCAGCCCTCTCTGAGCAACAAGTTTTGTAAGTGAACCTTCGAGGTATTAAGAACATTTTTTATTTCAAAGTAAAACATGTACGCTAATGTTAGTTGTACAACAAGAAAGCCACAAATCGTTCATATTAAATTTAATTGGTTGAGGTCGATTTAATTGGTTGATGTCGACTATGTCGACTTCCATCGGTTTATATCGATTTCCCGTTACAGGTCACAGATTGTCCTCCATACAGTGAATTCCTTCGTCTGACATATTGAAGATAATAAAGTAATCATTGTACAGAAAAAATATCAATCAATATTGATTAATGGACGACCAATGCCCCGGTCAGGCTCTTCCTGGTTGGTTATCCCTGTTTTCCTAATGATGCTACTGAGCTCCCACCCCACGAACGTACTCCCCTTGCCGATTCATCACCTGGAAAATTCCTACCAATGTTACATTTTGGAAAGTGTGAACTAATAAGGGGATTCCTGACGGTCGACTAGAGGACAAGGTCCGATGCAAGGAGATGGCATTGGTAGGTATTTGCCGCTGTCGTCAATGTCCGAGCGTCCCTCGTCAGATTCGGTACTGTTCAACATACATTTAACAAAAGCAATTAACGTTTTACTTGCTGCCATCCCACTGCTGCCCCTCCCCCCCCCCCCCCCCAACTCAATTTTGGAATTTTGACTGCACCCTGTTCCGATATTTGCGAGGTTTAGTTGAAATCTACTCCATCTGTGGTAAAAAAGTACCCCAAATTAATCAAATTGCATAGATATTCGATTTGCATAACGTGACAACAAATATCAATAAAATATCAAATATCAAATATCGGTAATCCGTCACATCATAGACAGCTTTTATCGGACACCCATGGTCTGATGAAAGCTGTCTATAGATGTGACGGCACAGAATACTTTATCTAAATTTGATTTTCGTAACCCTGCTATACAAATCATGCATTTACACAGGGTGGTAAATTTTGGGTTCTTTCTGAAAAGAGATCAGGAATATCCAATCCCATGTTGTTGTAGTGTGATCCACGTACAGACGATAAGACCACCCCATCTCAAAAAGTATGGCGCTCTTCTAAAATGCAAAACACAGAATAATATTACTTCTAATATGGAACAAACCTACCACAAGTTTCAAGTTATCACACATAAATATAATTAGGATCTCAGTATTTGAAAATGGGAAAATAACACTAATTTCCCACACGAACATGGAAGTCCGTAAAAATCTACATTTATATAAAGTGGAAAAAGTTTTCCACTATCATGATCTACACAACCTCTACATTCTAGTATACCCAGTGCACCTCCAGTTAATGTTGTTCTAAAATACTCCCAACCCTCTGGCAAAGGGCCGTTCAGCGAAACCAAACTGTAAATACTTCCCGAAGAGGCTATTACGTCCACTGAAGGACGATACGTTACCAACCTCACGGCTCTCAGACCATTTACATTATTGGTCTGAAATGTATGGCTCCATTCTAGACTGGATGAAAAGAACAGATACTACACACGATCTTAGCCAAAAGGTCGAGTTTAAATTTGTACTGTAGGTGTACTGTACGCTTTCCATGGGGTGATGCGCACTGTTTGACACGAAATTTCCTAACTGGCTAACGATAACCCTAATCTCTAACCCTAACCCTGACCTAAACAAAAAATACAATCGATACACCTTGTTAAACAGCGCTCATCTAGCCGTTTTACTTAGAAAATAGCGACAATGGTAACTGAACCTTTTATTATTGCGAACCTTTGTTTCGTATATCCTTGAAAAAAGAGGTTTCCGCGTTGCTATTAGAAACGTGACGTAGGACTATGTGAAATGGTGCATGGGGCTGTCTTTGTGGACTTCTCAAAACTTGCCCTCTAATTGCATGTTGGATTAAAACTGGACGAAGGGCAATCTCTCACTATATTCTTTAAACTAATCCTGTACAGAAGTTTAAGCAGGTCAGGGATGTAGTGTTTGAGACTGGACCAGGGGATTGCCATCTCGGCTTTTGAAGCAGTAAATGAAAGCTTGTTTACTTTATTACTTAAAGGGGACCGGGTACACAGCCCTTCACCCCCAAATTCAGTAGGGGGAAAATTACTTAGTAGGGAATTTACGGGTTAATTAAGGGAAGATGAAAATTTTGAAGAGACACACAGGGTACTAAAAAGCCCCTAATATTGACGTGTTTTTATTTGATCAATATTGCATCTGCCTTACGACTGCCGTATCATCTTATATTGCACGAGCTTCCCGGTTGGCTTTGTCCTGTAGACCCCACTGAAGTTCCACCTCCGAACCCCGCCAGAGGCCTTGACATGGGCTCCTGACCCCAAGGCGTTCAAAATCGCACGTGTTACTGCTACTAACTTCGACTCGACAACGCCCAACTGTTGGTTGATAATTTTCTCGATTCTTTTGCCCAATATTGGGAAAACTTAAACCAACCTCTGCATTGATCAGACAATTTTATCCAACTTTTTTAAGAGTGCGTACAATATGGGTCGGTGGTCACATGTGGTTTCATCATAATTTATAGCTTATTTCAAGGGACTGATATGGCAGAAAGCTTTCAAGATTGAGGACGTATTCATGGTACACGAAAATTCGATATTCGTGCTCTGTTCAAAAATGTCGTTATTTTACGGTTATACTGGCATCTGGGATGCCAAGATTAACCTGTTATTTTACAGCTGTGTGTAAACCATTAGCGGTACCCATGAAGCGACTTTTATTCCTAGACACTTAAATACCCTTCAAGTTAAATATTTAGGGATAAAATGGTTACAAACGTACAATCATTGTAAGATATAGCTGTCTGATGCAAAACTGTAAAATTACGCTCGTTCCCTGGAATTCTAGCGGGCAGTGTTTTCACCGTAAAAATTACATTTCTTTTATACAGTGTACAAACCTTGCCTTCCTGCCTAGATATGCCCTGAAGTTGAAACCCATGAGCTGAAAATTTACCTTGAAGAAAAACTTTCACTGGCCGTCTCGGTAGAGCGCCTCCAGAGCAAATTTTCTGAGTTCTACAGTTCATTTTATATAAAAGCTGAATGTGACGATCCTTCAGTCTTCATGGATCCAGAACTTTGGCCCGAGGGTATCTACTTTCGCTGGTATAGACCAAGTCGCATTGTTAAGAAAATCGATGGTGAGGTGTTAGAATCAGGGGAGGCTGATAACTAATCTAGTTCCATTCTTCTCTAGCGTAGGCCAGTCCGATGTTGGTACCTGCAATTCGACTTTACCTTTTGGCTGTCTCTCCGATGGGGAACTTCATAGCCTACTCAATGTCGATGAAGATCATGTAATAAACCTTTCTGACAACACTTTCCGATCCAGTGTATTCGCCAACGAAGATTTTCAAAGCAACAGCAATGTCAGCTGTAATTATTACGATGATGACTCTTTTAAGGCCAAAGTAAACAACTGTGGTACTAAAGGCCTCTCTGTGTTCCATTTAAACATAAGAAGTCTGACAAAACACTTTTCTGAACTTGTAGCTTATCTCGAATGCCTGTCTCACACGTTTGACGTTATTATGCTCTCTGAAATTGGACGCTGTCATCCACAGTCTTTTTGTAACATTTTACCAAGTTTCACTTTTGAATTTGTTTTACCACATATGAAATGTGGGGGTGTTGGCATTTTCTACAAGAGTTCGTTCGTCCAAACCAATTTGATCACAAACCGTATTAAAGATCACTTACCTTGTAAATGTAGCAACTGTCAAGTTGAAGATCTCTGGGTTGATATTAAGTGTAACAATTCTCAATTTAAGTTTGTTGTTTGCTACAGGCATCCCAGAGGCAATATCTCCCACTTTAATGAAGCACTAGAGTCTGCTCTACTTTCAGTAAATCCCAGAGACTTGTGTATATTTGGAGGGGACCTGAACATCGATCTTCTTAAAGTTGATATTAACTCAGCTGTTCACAACTATTTCAACCTGATGAGGTGTAACCTTTTTTCACCTTTAATCACTTTACCTACCAGACTTACTGCTACCTCTAGTAGTCTCATTGATCACCTTTTTATTCGCTTGCTCACGGGGGTTTCATCAGACATCACCTCTGGTAACTTATTTTGTGATATAAGCGATCATTTGCCGAATTTTTGTCTTATAAGTAATATTCATACTAATGGGTCTGCAAACAGACCCATGATTAGAATTTACAATGGTCGCAACTTCGCTCATTTTACCCAGTCTATTGAATCTTCTGACTTTTCTCATGTTTACGCTTCAGAGGATGTTAACGATGCGTACAATTCTTTTATCTCTATTATCTCTGTCAATCATGATACCTGCTTTCCACAGGTTAAAATGTCTCGAAAAGAAATCCAAAAGTAAGCCCTGGATTACATCTGGTATCAAAAAGTCAATACGCCATAAAAATATCATGTTTCGAAGATATATACGTAATCCTTCTCTTGATAGGAAAACAAAACTGTCCAAGTACAGACTCATCCTTAATAAGGTCATCGCTTACTCTAAGTCATCATACTATAAACGTATTTTACAGACTAGACAACACTCATCTCAACACACCTGGACTGTCCTGAATGAACTTCTAAACAATAAAGGTAATTCTCTCAAAGGTTTCTAAAATTATGTATAGTAATGCAACGGTTACTGATGATACTGGAATTGCTAATGCGCTTAATGACTATTTCTCCACTATTGGTACAAAGCTCAGTGATGATATCACTTGCGATACAGCTCCTACGGATTTTATGCAGCCTAGTATACCTAATACCATTTTCCTATCACCCATCAGTAACGACGAAATCTTGAAAGAAATTAATTCTCTTACAGATGGGAAATCGCCCGGCATCGATGGCATTCCTCCAAAAGTTTTGAAGTCTGTCTCCCACGTTATAACCCCTGTACTGTGTCACATTTTCAATCTCGCATTTACTACTGGTATTTATCCCGACGCTTTGAAAGTGGCTAAAGTCATCCCGATCTTTAAAAAAGGTGATCCAACGTTGCCTGAAAATTACCGTCCCATAAGTTTGCTCCCATGTATTAACAAGTTGCTAGAGAGGTCTATTGAAAAGCGATTAAGGTCCTTCTTAAATAAAAATAATATACTCTTTGACTTTCAGTTTGGTTTTAGGAAACACCATGATACAAGTCATGCTCTTTTTGGAGACAGTCAACTGTATTCGTACCTACCTCGATAGTGGTGATAATGCTCTGGGCCTTTATCTTGACCTTAAGAAGGCTTTTGATACAGTCAACCACACAATACTCCTTGATAAATTAAAAAATTATGGCATTCGAGGTGAAGCCTTTAATATTATGCATAGTTATCTGAGTAATAGAAAACAATTCTTGTATGTAAATGGCATTTATTCTACCTGTACCTTCGTTAACGTAGGCGTGCCTCAGGGCTCTGTGCTAGGACCACTACTATTTTTAATCTATGTAAATGACATTAAAAATGTTGTGCCTCACGAGTCTCTAAGACTCTTTGCCGATGACACGAATCTATTTGTCCATGATAGTAATTGTGTTACCCTTGTTGATAAAGCTCATTTTGTACTCAATCAACTTAAGACTTGGTTTGATGCTAATAGACTTACTTTACATCTTGGGAAAACCAACTTTTCGATTTTCCATGCTAATTCACATATACCCCATTTTTGTCCAGACCACTTTGTCATGAACGATGTAAATATCCTCAAAACAAACTGTGTTATATACCTGGGTCTATTGATCGATGATCAGCTATGCTTTAAGCAACACATTGACGATCTCTGTAACAACCTCGTAAAATATAATGGAATTTTTTATCGCCTTAGGGCATCACTTACCCCTGCTGTTGCAACTCAGTTATATTACTCACTCGTTTTTTCTAAATTGTCTTATGGTATGGAAATATATGGCATGTCTAAGCCTTCTTCGCTCAAACCCCTGCAAGTTCTTCAGAATAGAATTTTAAAAACTCTTACTTTCAAAGACCGGCGCCACTCCACGAATACCCTGCATAGAGACCTTAGCATCCTTAAGATCAGCGATATTCATACTTTCAAAATGTGTTCTTTTATCTATAAGTATATTAATAATCGTCTTCCTTTTGTATTTAGTAAAATCCTTAACCCTAGCTTTTCTACCAATGCTCGACCTAGCACTAGAACTAATGCCCTCTTTACGGTTAGTAGGCACCATACTAGGCATCGTAAATTATTGTTAAATAACTATTGTTATAAACTTTGGAATTCTCTCCCCAACGAAATAAGAAATGTTAGAACACATGCTACTTTTAAGAGTAACGTAAAAAATTACCTAATCGCCCAGTACACTTGTTAAGCATCCCTTTCTCTTTTGCTTTCTTAGTTGACTTTGTTGTTTCTTTGTTCTCCTTTTTCCTCTTATTTTCTTTTTTTGTTATTCTTTGTTGTATTGTCTCTTTATGGGCACTAGCTCGTTAAACTATTGTTTTTCTAGTGTCCTGTCCGGTTATATATTTCAGTTTATATTTGTACGGACGAAATTAATAAATGAAATGAAATAAATGAAATGAAATATGGTGACCCACTTACTCCTACATAATAACTACGAGTAATAATATAACCAAATCACCAGAGAAATGTCATTGACAAGCAAATGATTTTCCAACGCAAGATATTTTTGTATTGCCCGAAACTGGATTGACTTCTCGCCAGTGTTTCTACTGAATATTGGTCATAGGTGCCTGAATTAAGTGTTGGTTGCGTAGTCAAAATGCACAAGGCCCTGAGTAATCTTACCAACTTCTCTGCAGCCATGACCTACAGATAACTGTCTAGAGGGGGCAGCTACGCACAGTTGGGTGAAAGCCACTCCCAACGTTAACCAATCTTGATCAAGGACATGCTTTACAGCAGCGTTGGTTAAAGTGACGTGTCGAAGTTACCAAACGACAACGTTGGGTAATAATGTAACCAACTCCTTAACAAAATCACATTGACCAGCAAAGAAATGCCCAACGTTTTTAGAGTGTACGGGAGGGTGGGGCAAAGATATGATAAAAACTCAGAGCTTTCTGGACCATATTTCAGAGGGTGCACTTTGCGTTCGGTTTCTCTCTGCGAGCGAAAAGTTTTGCCCCAAACATTTCCTTTACAACCCTCCCCCCTCCCCCACACACACTTTGGCACTCTGGCGCTGCCACTGGTTGTGAAAAATGAAGTACGTTAGGTACGTACATTATTTGTTTAAGGTAGGCCTTAGGATTAAAGGCCCTGTTCTCTCACCCCAAACAGTATCAATTCTCCTAACCCTCCTACTGAAGCCCCTCCCACAATTGTCTGAAATTTATCCTCATTCAGACACAATCTCAGTTTATTGCTTCAGGGTGAGTATAGAAAAACTCAATTTATATAATCAAAACACTCTCAGTACCGTCCATGCTGTGTAATATAGGCTTTGGCACTCTGCATTTTTTCAATTAGCTGTCAATCAGAGAGCTGAGCCAATTGAGAATTTGGGTACCCGGGTACCAAAATTGTAGTTTGGGGTGAGAGGTTTGGCCCTTTAAGGCTGTAAGGGTGATACTGAAAAATTTACGGACATTCTTTTTACCATGTTTGAATATTTTAAAGTCTGGAGCAGCTTTATAAGACAAAAAGAATAAAATGTTGTGACAGAAAATTTGAAAATGTGTGCCTCTTTGCAACAAATACTGGATAATGGGGTCTACTTTAGAGAGTATGCCCTTCCGATAAGTAAATTCAAACAAAACATATTTTACGGTATTCCTTAAAGATTCCCAATGAAATTGTCACCACTGTGATGACGAGTGGGAAAAATCCTCCTCAGACGGCAAAATAGGCCTATATAGCAATCACATGCTATAGGCTTATTTCCATACAAGGGAGTGTTGAGTTCTAGTTTGACACACAGCTGAAACTTGATTAATCAGATCAAGTTGGAGAAATCAAAACAGAATATTTATTGGAAATGTTCCTCTTGCTGGCATACAGTGGTGTAGCTACACTGTTAAAAATTACGCCGGGTAGATTTACAGAACAACAAAATAAAGAGATAAATAAGGATAACAGAAAAATTCTGGAAATTTATTACCAAAACTTTTCTGTAATCTTAATGTTTCTCCTTTTTTTTTTGTTCTGTAAATTTACAGGGATTTTGTACCATTTTTTACAGTGTAGACAGTTTTCCAGTAGGAGGGGCACCCAAATTTTCCGATTTTTTTTTTTAAGTGTGAACACCATTCTACTGGGGACGTACTTTGCGGCGCGCGATGCGCGCCGTAAATTTTGCCCTTTTAGACAAATAATTGAAAACATAGAGCTTGTATTAGAAAAAAGTTTGGATTCTGATATAAGGAAATTTGTAAAGTTTTGGGAATGCTGAAGAATTTGTGCTTCTTATTGGCAAGCCTGGGATTGCACGGCGACTAACGATCGCTGTTCCCACTTATCCGATGATATTTTAAAGGTCAAGAGCTTTTATTGGAGAAATTTTGAAATTTTATGAAAGAAAATTCATGAAATTAGTACTGCAGATGACAAAATCACCAGATGGTGATTTTGTCATTACCGAAACCCGGAAAAGTTAACCAAACTGATTTATAAGTGCCGGATTAGGAACTGCAAATGGCGGCCCGCGAAGCGCGTGGAAAATTTTGCATTTTTGAAACAAATAATTAGGCCTACAAATATGAAGCTTTCATTGGGAAGAATTAAGAGTTGGGACAATCACGCTGTAGTTGACTGGTGTCACAAATGGCAAATTTCCGATTTTTCTATTTCGGGAGCCCGGGAGGGGGAAATCGCCTCCTGTGGGTCTATTTACGCCACTGCTGGTAAAGTCTTACTGTACTTGAATTTTTTGCATTAAAGTTTACAAGATCAGCTTAATGAATGTACTATAGCCTACAAAGCAACGATATGTGGCAACACGGGTCACATTCTGTTAACCTTATTTTTCTTTTCATAGCTGTGGGCTACATCCTAAATATTTATTATTTGTAAAACCGGGTTATTCAAAAGGTGAACCCGGACACCATAGCTCAAACCAGGTGAAACCGGGCACATGTAGCGTAGCCAGGATTGAGTCATGGGGTTTGGATCACGGCATGAGGGAAAAGTCTAAGGAGAGAGAGAAAAACCGCTGTTTTAGGTGTTTGTTTTTGTTTTTTTTTTTTTTGTTTTTTTTTTTTTTGCATTTCAAGGTTGGGGCATGGCGCATATCGAAAAGTTTCTACCATATACCTCACAAATGCGTTACATTGTGTGGGCGCACGGTCTATTGTTCGGTTTTACGCTTAATAGTACTCGGGGTTGTATTTTAAGGTCTGGCTAATTTGGATTTGTGATGTTCGTAGTATTACACACCCAGTGACTTCTTTTTTGATTGGGCAAACCCTTTAATTTTTTCGTAAATCATTAATTTATGGGAATTGATGTCTATAAGCAAAAATGTGATATTCACCCCAAATTTACATAATTTAAAGGATTAATATACTCCTAGCCACAAATTTAGCGAAATGGCTAAACGCGTTTCTGATAGCTGCATGTCATAGGTAGCAGGACATATCATTTCGAAGCATAACTGATTAAGCTTACCTTAATTAGAACAATTTAGAAATTCTGGTGTAAACTTGAGCAAATGATCGTTTTTGTACAAAACTTTTCGATATGTGGGGTTCAACCCCCCAGACCACCCTGTGACTACACCCCACTGGGCACAGTGATGATTGGAATTTAATTACCGCACCACATCCTTTCCAGGCGCGGATCCAGACCTTCCAAAAGGGCGGGGACTGAAGTTTACTTTTAGAAAGCTCCGAAAGTCTCACTTTTTCTAACTGTAATGTACTTTACCGTTCTCTTTCTGTTTTTAAGCGCTTTGATCATTTGGAGCTAGCGCTATATAAATATTTGTATATAAATATTTGTATGTATGTATTTATGTAGTTAAGAAAAAACCGGGGTACGAGGGGGTGGCATTGCTAATTTCCCGTATGCCTCATTTATTGTTGATGTTGCAAAAAGGGAGGGGTGAGGCATAAAAGCCCCCCCCCCCCCTCCCTTGGATCCGCGCCTGCTATCGGATTGCAGCTATTCACCGTACGTGATTGCATGTCAGCTCATCTCTGATTGGCGGAAAGTTGGAGTTTTCACAGCTGAGTACTTCCGTGATGATTGTTGATTCACAAATCGCAATAGTAGCCTTAATACGGCTCAGTACTCCAGTCCCAACTAAAAGCCCCAAGACGGCAGAACTTAGATTTCAGTCGGCTATTTTATGCTGTTGGTCAATTTATGGTTGATTGGTTTTCCGTCGTGTTTTCGTATCTGCAGGACGTCCTAAGTCATATTTACCATGTAGCCTACAGTACTGGCGACGATCTTCTTTCTACCCACAAAGAAGGATTGCCAGGATAAACTGTGTAAAGGTCAATCTAAAAGACACGCGTCAGGGACGCTATCGTTGGTATCAATCCTTGGTTGATCGATTTCGCTGAATAGACATCACTGGACGCTAATGCGGTGTTAGGCAACTTGAGTTATTTACCCACGCGTCTGTGTCTGTCTAACGTTAGTACATACTTAGTATATTTGCACAGTATACAAAGTACATCAGTGCCCTACCGGTACCATTGCTGTTTTGGACGCATCATTTTAAGTCTGCTTCGTGTCTGAGTCTGACATAAGCAAAAGAAGATGGCAGTGATACACTACGTAGCAGTCGTATTGGGTCTGTTTTTCGTTTTCGTCGGAACGCTTAAAGTGGTGCCGATAAATCCTGGCGGCCAGGGATATGATTTCATGGTAAAATGTTCGCCTGTGTAACGTTAGTTAGGCTGGGCTACACTCATCATATTATAATGTTACTTTTAAAACTTCTACCCAGCCGTGCTAACGTTTGCTTACTGTTTAGGCTAAAGGCGTTAGCCAAAGTACTGTTAGTGTTAGAGTGATTAGAGTGACTTTAAAGTTATAGCCCAAAACTAATGTCACTATTCCCCCATCAGACAAACTGAGGCTAAGTAGCCCACTGTAGCCTAACACAGGCATTGCCTTTTGTCCTTTTGAAAATTACAGGAGCCTAACATTAGCCAGTCTAGGCAAGCCCTAGGGGTTACCGGTCGTTTCGCCCCCTTGCCAGTTCGCCCCCAACCAGTTCGCCCCGGTCGTTTCACCCCCTTGCCAGTTCGCCCTGTAGTGGAGGTCGTTTCGCCCCCAAATACTTAGTATGACATCGAATAAACTGACTTTAAATGCAGTTTTGTAGTTGTAATAACAGTTATTTTCAAAAAGTTAAGACTGTTGGCAAGAATGTGACAAAACCCAAGTCAAGTAAGGGTAGGCGGTGCGCTGTCTGACGCACTAGGCCTAACCAGTCATGGTAAGTAGACCTGGTATTCTCTTGCACGTCCAGAATTAAGTTTCACAAGCAAGTAAGCTAGCATTTTTTTAAAACCGTTTTCGATTTTTGCGCCATTTATTGGAAATTATAAATAGGCTAGGCCTAGAACCAAAAAAACGTTTACACAAAGAAGTACATGAACGATGTAGTAACGAAAACGCAGACAGAAAGCGTAACGGTACATCAGTACTATCAACACAATTAACACTCAGCAATTGCGCGTACGGTAACTTTATGACTTAGTCCATATATGAACAACTTGTTTTACCTTTAAAAATTAACTCAATCTCATCCTGAAAGAGAATTTAATAAGAAACTTCACTTCGTTGACATCGTTTGTTCTAAACATTCACTTGTTGTAAAGTGACCTGCTTCAGAAAGATTAGGGGGCGAACCGGTACACGTAGGTCTTTGGGGGCGAACTGACAGGTCTAAGGGGGCGAACTGGTTAATGCTTGGGGGCGAACTGGTATTTAGGGGGCAAACTGGCAAGGGGGCGAAACGACCGGCTACCGCCCTAGGGTACGTTTTGGGCTTTCAGACCAAGTCGTCCCCAACCAACTCGTTCCCAAGCCAAGTCAACCCTAAGCCAACTTGTCCCCAAGCTAAGTCATCCCCAAACCAGCTCGTCCCCAAGCCAAGTCATCCCCACGCTAAGCCTGAGTTGTCCCCAAGCTAAGTCTGCTCCAATATGAGAAATTAGTGAAAAAAGTAGTGGGAAATAGTGGCTTTCATGGATAGGTCTTATAAATTATGGAAAATAGTGTCTTTCTTGAGATTTTTGGTTTTCTTTTAATGGACAATCCTGGTAGCAATGTGAATGAATGGACGTTTGCTTACAACCTCATAGTCATACCGTGTTAGGCCTAGGCCTATAGTGTTTCACAGAGGCAAGTATAGGCACTTAGTTTCACCCAGAGATTTGCTAACCCCACTAAAAATGAATAAATTATGCAAATTTTCAGGTGACCTTTTACAAGCAATAGCATGGCTAAATGCATTATTGTTGATATCTAAAATAACCAAAATAACTGCAAATAGGAATCTTACAAATACGTATGTAAATATTTAAACATACAACGGGATTATATTCCCACGTGTGCATATACCTATTATAGCCCACCCAAACCTTCTACCTATGCATACGTATGCATGTACGTACACATATTCATATGTGTATTATATCCCTTTCCCTAACCTAAACCCAAACCCTGTTACTATGAGTATGTATCCATGTATGACATAGATTGGTAAAATTATGAAATTCCATACTGGATCTGGAAAAATACTGCACAACACTCCTGGTGGAGTCAAACATGCAGGGTTGAGTGTGCGCATGTACTTAGTCGTCCAGTCTGAGGATCCTCAAGGCTGCGCTCTTGAACTGCTTGGGGTCCGTAATGGGGTCTGTAATGTTCTGGGGGAGTAGGTTCCAGTCTCTGACGGTCCAAGGAAAGGAACTGTATATGTAGCAGTCCTTATTGGTTGGTATATTTGTAAAGCTATTAGAATGGTGATGCCTGGAGGGCCGCTGGACCGGTTGTAGGTTGTTGCTTGGCAAGGCTAGGAGGCCCAATCTGGCTTTGTGAAAAATTTCTAGTCTGCTGGCAGTACGCCTGTTTTTGAGACTATCCCACCCTAGGTCATTTAACATTTCAGTCACGCTGCTATGGGGGGAATAGTCATTATAAACAAACCTAGCAGCCCTACGTTGAATTTGCTCAACCTTATTGGATAGGGAAGCGGTGAAGGGATTCCAAACAGAAGATGAATACCCCAATAAAGGCCTAACAAGTGTGAGATAGGCATTAGCTTTAACACTCCTGGGGCAGGAGTATAAATTTCTTTTAATAAAAGCCAGAGATCTATTTGCTGACGAAGTGATGCCATTAATGTGTCTCCCAGACAAGTGTGGCAATCGGTAGACTCCAGAGTATCATTATCTAGAGTATAATTAAAAAACTTGGGATTCCTTGAGTGGGTAATCCTCATAGAAAAGCACTTCTTGGTATTTAAGTGCATTTGCCATTTGTTTTGCCACTCAGAGAGGGTGTTTAGATCATTTTGGAGTTGAACCTGGTCAAGATTATTCTTTGGTACATACTTTGTATTGTACCAAAGAAAAGTGAGTTTGACAGGGAAGTCATGGTCAGTTTATGGTAATTTTTTTTCTAAAGGTCTGTAAGGTCATGTTTATTCATGTTTTAATAGAGGTGTGAGCGATGATAATAAAAGTTGGGTAGTCTCACCACAGGTTGTGTTCTGTGTAGCTCTGTCAATAGTAGTGTTCAATATGGCATCACAACAGCTAGAACCTCATGTCCAATCGCCTTGGCTGGTAAAGAAGCGACACTATGGCTCAACACTACAGTCCCGGTAAAGTAATAAGTGTTAAGCTGCCAGCAGCGCTGCTGCCGGACACAAGAGACTGACAATGTTGGTAGAACAAACAGGGTGTTTTTTTTGTGCTTCAAAAGGGACACAGGTAGTTGATGCAAATAGCTCCGAGATTTCAAGTAGCAAACTTCTAGTAAAAATGGGCCTAGTTGGCTACAGTATGTAAAAATATCCATGAAGGTAGCTGTTTACAGTGAAGTTGTTGGTTTACTTCAGCATCCTTACGCTGTGGTTTGCTGTAGTAGGACTTCACTAGAAGTTGATGTTGAGCACGTGAGAGCTAGAGTTCTTCTGGGGAGAGCATGCTGTCTGGCGTGTTGACTCTCCATGAGACTCAATGCAGCTGATGGTGGTTGGACAATAGTCCTGATGTCATAAGTCTGCACAGGGTAGCTAAAGTATATGAATATGTGTGTTGTGCACTTAAAATGTGTGTCCGAAGTGCTACACTGTCATTGTATTTTTGTTCACAGATGAAAGGATTTGAGGAGTTTGCTACCGTCTCTCCGTTGAAGTTTGTAGGCATCAACCTCAGCCCCCATCTATACTGTGCATTGGTTGGGCTCATAGAAGTCGTCTGCGGCACTCTCATAGCCTTTGGTCGCAACCCATGGCGGGTCTTAAGTTGCTTGGATGTCGTATTCATCATGATTGGTGCTGTGTACACTCTGGTTGCATTAGGGAAGCCAGTGTCTGATATGATCCCAGCCATTGTATGTGGAGCGGTGGCTTTGGTGATCATCATTTATCGGGATGGTTTAGATGGGAAACCAGCAACGAAAAGTGGCGGAAGTTCCAAACCTAAGCGGTCATAGGAATGAGTCTACTTTCTGGTATTACAGCATTTGAAGTTTTGTAAAACAGTTTTGCTCTTACATGCTCAGGTCAATGAGGTCATCAGTAAAATATTTGTAAAACAAAGATTTTGAGCATTTTGCAGGTTTTGCAGTTAAGCCAGGTCTTCCTTTATCAATCACTGTACAGTATTGTGTTGAGAGTGATCATCATGGGAAAATCTCCAATCTAGAAATTTTAAACCTTAAAGTCAAAACGGTTCACAAATTAGGAAGCCAGCAAAGTCACTATTTGTCTCTTTTCCTTAAACCTCTGAACCTGAAAAGGTGAGGACCAGAATTATATATATCAAAAGCATCAATACAGACTTTATTAGGTGTTGCCTGACTATCTGGGACATATAAAAAGTTAGTCTGACAAGTGCCTAATATTTTGGCCCGCAGGGCAGGGCCTCAGCGAGGTCTCCTCTCCTCCTCAAAGGAGTTGAAATGTACAGTATAGTGTACTTAGTGGATATTTATGCAGACAAAAGTACGCTAAGGGAATAGCTAGTCCAAGGGGCAAGCAATGAAAAACAAAAAATTGCCACCACCTGGCTTGCATCTCGAGATGTGGAAATATGTTCTGCAGAAAAAATTGAAGGCAAAAGTGACCCAAGCTCCTTTGTGTGCAAACAGAAACCTAAATGTTTGCTTTATATACTTCCCCATCCATCCAAAAAAACATAGTGGTACAAGGCTCTAATGCATAATAATGACACTTCTTCTACATTCTGTAAAGTGCTAGCCATTGTGCAGCACTGAAATTTGACAACTTCTGGTCTATCAAAGGGGGGGGGGGGTCACTGCAGTTTAGATGTTTGGATGCTCATAGCCAAAAATTTGCTTGTGGTGATAAGTTTCCTGTCTTGTCATCCAAAGTGTTTAAGTGACTCATTGTCTCTGTAGTATGTGAAGCCTAAAGGACTTCTTGCCAAAAGGGAAAATTCAGTCACCTATTTCAATAAATGTAGCAGTCGGATCAAAATAACAGGGGCCCATGGGCCTATGGCCTGATGCCCTCAACTTTTTTTCAGTTACATAGTTCCTACAGGAAAAAAGGCCTGATCACATAGTTATAATGTCTACATAGAACTGGCTTTGCCCTAGCGGACAATGATGTTTGCAGGCAAATTGAAGAAACACATCCTGACACCATTGCTGTACACAAGTACAGTGCAATCCTGTACATGCAGACTACTCCATATGTGCAAGTTGTCCCCCAAAACTAATTTTTCTTTCATACATTTGTTGCACCAATCAATTTTTCCCTTTGAATAGCTCCCACATACTTCACAGCATTTACTTTTGACAAAAAATTCGTAAAGTCTAAAGCCGCAGTCGCACTACAAGATCAGAGTCTGATCTGATTTTGGGGGTTTTTGTTAAAATCTTCTCAATCTCCGAGCCAAATAATTTGCCAATCTGTGTAAATAAATAAGGTGCACTTCAGGATTATGAAAATTAAATTCATGCTAATTATTTTGTGACATCACATGGATAGACAGATTTTATTGGACTTCAATGCCCAATGAAAAATGTATGTCGGTGTGAGGTCACCAAAAAGTCAGCTGGCATTTTATTTTCATAAATATCAGATGTAAATTACAGTGGTTGGCAAACTTTTGGCACTTTACAACCAGAGATGGAAAGAATTTAACAAAAAACAGAAAATGTCGGATCGGAATCCAATCCTTGTTTGTTGTAGTGAGACTGTGGCTTTATTGTACAGTCTGTACATGAACTTGACATGCACAGCCTGTGTATTCAGTTCACTGATCATCACACATGAAAATGTTCTCAGTCATGAAATTACACACTTTTTATAATATGCAGTTTTGTTAATGGTCCTCATTCAGGTCCTTCACACAACTCGTCATTGCACTTTGCCTTGTGTGTGAAGCTTACAGTAGTCATTAAGGCACTGTTTGAGTACCTGCTACCTGGTGGTCCATAAAGGTGTAGACAACTTGGCTTTGTTGAAGTTTATCAGTCTTACTTAATATTTTACTAGAGTTTTTTTCTGGACCCTACACTTCTTGATTTAGAGACCTGTCTGGCCCTCAAAGTTTGAAGGCTTATTACTGCCTCTGAGAAATCATCCCTATTTCATGACTGACTCCTGAAAATCATATGACAATAGTTCTTTTTTAAATTGTGAAATTTTGAGTTCTTAAATTGTGAAATTTTTCAGTTTTTAAATTGTGAAATATAAAATTATTGACTCCTTGATTTACATGGAATATGCAGTATTTAATTCCTGAAATATTAGAAAAAATACTTGGAAGTGAAATAATGTAGGAAAAACTTCAAAACATTACATATTTGCTATTTCAAAGGTTGCTATGGCACCTGCTTGTACCCTTATAACTTGTTTTCCATTTACTTATAAATGTACTGCATCCTACTTGGCTGTGTATTAAATTGATTTAGGAAGCATATCATTTGGTTGTACCAATCAGCTCTTTGCCAGAGATTCAGAAGGACTTTAGAAAAAGTAAGTTTGCACAATGATTGTTATGCCAATTAGGATCAGTTAATACAGTAGTGTAATGAACCACATGTAAATAGTAATTCATTAAAAAATTTTCTCTAGTACTAAACCTTTGTACCTGTTGTTAAGTTTTATCAATATGTAGGTCTATATGAGCTCCTTCAGCATGAAAAGTACACACAGTATCTGATATCCTTGGATGTACAATTTTGTTTGATGTGTTTAACAAGTTGAAGTTATTTGGCAAAGTACAATACCTTTGTCCTTGATTGAAGGACTTTCTGGTCGTGTACTGTATTCAGCAAAGTAGAAGTTCTCAGTAATAGTGACATCCCTTTGATGATCTGGCATCTTGTTTCTCTGATAAATCCATATTTAGGTCAGTGTTAGAGAAAAGGTTTAGTTACAGTAAATACTTATCCTAATACTGTCTTCTATGGTAATGGAAGCCACCTTTTACCCTTTTTAATTAATTTTACCCAACATTGTACCGTTTTCTTTTCTATAAAATGGTCCTATGGAACACATTTGTGTCAGTGTGTGGTAAAACCCCATAGAATTACTGTAACTATCAAGCTTGGGGTAATCGTAATCAGTAATTGTAATCGATTGCAATCGATTACACATTTTGAAGTAGTTGTAATCGCAATCGATTACTTTTGTAAAAATCGAAAAAAATTGCAATCATAATCGATTACAATGGCAAAGTAATCTCAATCTTGGTTTCATTTGTGATTACATTGAAGTTGAATGGAACATAAGAGTAAAGTTACTAACTTTGCCTAGTTACATCATTCTCTGGAGGTATACTTTTTGCAAAAGAAAATGTTAGAAACAAAATGTAGTTAGTTAGATAGGGTTTTATGCCTCAACGTGTATCCTTCTTATCTATTGCAATGTCCATGGCCTTTTTTCCAGTTGTGGGTACTGGATTGTTTTGCCTACTACATTGTGTATGTGGAAACAAAATGTTATCGCAATCGTAATCAATTACTTTCAATTTTAGCTGTAATCGTAATCATAATCCCAATCGTAAAATATGAAGTAAGTGCAATCGTAATCGATTACATTGAGATGTAATCGCCCCAAGCCTGGTAACTATCTTCGTGCATACATTCGTAATGTGGAGACACTGGATAACAAGAATTCTGAAGACAGGTTTAACTGTGAAACTTCATTGTCATTATCTTAATTAATGATGGGTACTTGTTGTATGGATATTACAAACTTACTACCATTACTAGCATGTCAGTTTTCAAAATGAGCTAATAATGATGTTTGTAAAATTTGTACTCTGCATTCTACCTGCAAGCATTACAAGAGCACATGTTGTTTCATTTTGAGGAGGTACAAAACTTAATTTTCTACTTCTTGTATTACATATGCTCAGATAATGCACCCTTTTCACTATGTTTGGGTCATCAGTTTTCAAATGATGGGTCGCAATCCAAATGTTTGTTGCCAGATGTTTTGGGGCTGGTTGCAAGCAAATATCTGTGTGTCACATGTGATTTCGACAGAGGAGTGATCCTCATGGTCATTATGCACACTAAACAGTCTAAAAGCTCACTGTATGAAGCCAACTCACCTGCCCTGTGATATTAAATGTGTATATGAGGCTGAGTGATACAATTTGGCCTGAGAGCTTTTAAATAATAGTTGCCTGATTGGACAGTTCCAACCAACTAGACACTCATATTGTTAAGATGCGTTATGCAATTTTGTAGCCTATTTGATTTTTATAGATTTACTTTGATTTCTTCTTCTTTCTTGAAGGATAACTTCTGTTTTAATTTATAATTGTCTATGCAAATGTGTGGTGCAATACCCCTCTTGCCACTGACCAGAAACATGTTAGGTATTAGTCATTACTAGTGTGCCAGGATGGGGAGAAGCCACGGACTTATATACATGGATACAGCATGTAACGTATACGTCCTATCCGTAGATGGTCGTCACCGACTAGTACAAAAAAGGCGCACCAAGATAGCCGCTGTGAAGCTATAAATCGTCTGATTTGACGAGGACTCTGTAATATTTCAAGCAAAAGTTAAACTTGAATGGGGAAAAATATCATATTCTGGCAGAAGTGAAGGGTTTTTGACCTTACCTTGCCATATGTCAAAAAATATTTCAACTTACTTGCAAAATATGGGGTATACTTGAGCAAGTCCAAACTTTCACTCCAGAACATAGCAGTTGGCCATCTTGGTGCACATTTTCTAACACGTGTGGTAGCGACAATGTACCGTGCAGTATGCTGTGTCCATGTATAGGAAGTCCGTGGGAAAACTTCTCTATCATTCCTAAATGAAATGTACAGTAGGTCCATAGTGCTGTAATAAACTTGCCAGGAACTTTGTTACAGTTTGAAAGTCCACTTTAAAGCTTCCTTTATTACCTTTGAAGAAAGAACTAGGCAAACTTTTTCCAGTCTTAAAGTTTAATGTTATGATTAAATCCAGTACTATCAAATTTGCAAGACAAAGTATCAACCTAGTGGAGGTGAGACATTTTTCAACATCTGGGTAGGGGAAGGGGTATGGGTGTGGGGCAAGAATTGCTCGGGGTTGCAAGATGAGGACAATACAGTGGTATGCATGTTTGTTGTGAAAAGCTAAGAATGCATCCTGCTTGTTTTTGTACTTAGGTGCCAAGTACTTTGTTATCCTAATTGATGTTTAGCCACAGTTGAGGCAGTGTCCAGTGTGCTTAAAGTGGAAAAGGAGAATCCATCATAATGACTTGGTACCTTGCCAGGATACTTAAAGATGTAAACATGGTTCCTACACTTCCTGGGGAGTCAAGTTTCATTGAATCATTAGGGAATGCTTTTCCTTGAGACTTGGACAAACTTATCCTGTGCTGACTTGTAATACACAACTGACAAAAAGCAACATGCAGATGTATATGGTTCAGTGACCACCTTTTGTTGTCTGCTGTTTTCTATTGCTGTAAAATCAGCCAAGTCGTTACGCTGTCAGCCAATTCATGACGTCCACTTTCAAGGGGAAGAATTCTCTAATGTTTTTCAGGACCAAATGGAGAATTACCATGACCTTCCTCTTCACATCTAACATTTAATTGAGGTAAAGAGAATTACAAATTTTGATGTAAAGAATATAGAATACATTTTGGTTGTAACTTAAACAATGGTGCAGCAATGTAGCTCTTTGAAATTTCCATGACTTTCAGGATTTTACACAATTTCCCCAAATTTCAAGACTTTATTAGGCATTGAATTAATTTTCAAAGTTTATGACTGTAACAGATTTTACATGAAATGTGGGAACATAGTGTAAATTTTTGCAGCTGCATGAATAGATTTTATTGATTAAGGAACATTAAGGAGTGCATGTACATTTATGAACTTTAAGGAGTTCATGTTCATGTTTATGAACTTGACCCGAACAGTAATTTTTTATTTTTAACAAATTGGTATTAAATTGACAAACTTTGCTACAAAGTATTATATGTTGTCCATATTTTTGTCTCTGTTCTGTGCTTTGACCAACTCACTTCAGTCTTGGAAAATCAAATTCTAGGCACCATTCCTTTTCCATGGCTTGACTAAATTATAACTGACACCACCAAAAGCCAGGTCCATTTGGACCTCATTGCCATGGTTTCCCTTACAAATGTATTTTGATAAACAC
Organism: Holothuria scabra; assembly: GCA_037179385.1. Lineage (NCBI taxonomy): Eukaryota > Metazoa > Echinodermata > Holothuroidea > Aspidochirotida > Holothuriidae > Holothuria > Holothuria scabra. The sequence goes on from CM074185.1 coordinate 2,802,302, forward strand.
ACATGATAGATCTAGTCAAATTGTTATTTTTGGCTGCTTCAAGCTTTGTTTCGAGTCCTGCTTTTTTATCTGAATTAGGTTGAGTTTTCATTTTAGGCTTTCATGCATCTCACTCCTTGTTGTTGAAATAGAGGTCCTTCAATGTGCAGACCCCACATTGAATTTTGTAGTACAGTGGCACAAATTTCCATAATAATATGAAAATAACCTTAACAAAAAGATGCATTGAACACATCACCTATTTCAAATTGGAGATGGTGCCAATATCTAGTTCCATTTGTTTAGGAAATAGCTATTACAGCTCCAGAAATGTGTTCTATTTTAAATATCATAATTTCATGAAATGAATCAGTAGCATTCTCAGTATTAGTGTTCCAATTCACACATGACATCAGAAAGCCTGTTGAATACTGTATGTCTGACCCACTCTTGTGATCACTGGAGCTCAGGTGGTTTCATGGCTAACAACGAAATACTGGACCATTTTGCATCTAAACCAGGGTAGTCCAACTTTGTGCAGCAACAGGCCACTTGTAACGGCAATGATAGATGAGAGGGTGCATGCTACAGCACTTTGTGGATTGAAACATAAAACCAACAACACAGGAGTTTGACATGGGTATTAGTCTGCATTATCTACACTTGCAAAATGTTCACAAGTAGTCTGAGGATACTGCACAGAAGGTGTGTTTCCATTTCTATGAGAACACACCAATGGACATTATTTTTTTTTCATAGGGGGCTATGTCAATGTTCCTAAGGTTCACTGTCCCAAGGTTTAATGTTCCCTCATTTTGGGTGCACCCCCACTTCTGGGAACATGAAACCTTGGGAAAAACAAACTTGTAATCATCACCTAATCATCGAGACATATGAAAACTGGAAACATCAAAACTTAGGAACATTGAATGCTGGGAATATCGGGTAGACCTTGAGTCATAGGAAACTGGAATGGTAGATTGCATGCTGTTGAGGACGGCAGAACCTTAAAATGTCATCAATGAATCTGCCTAATGAAAAGTTTTACACTGTAGACTGTTTCTGACAGGCCAGATGCAACCTTGTAGCAGGCTGGACATGAGGCCATACTGTATGTTGGACAACTGGGATATACACAAAGCTTGCTTTGACCAATAGCTAAGACCTCTCACCTGGATGGTCCACTATCACTAGACTTAATCAAGTGTTATATCCTTCATTTAAAAGAATACCAAATCATGAAATTTGGGTTTCATGGATAATATTGATGATAATCGCTAAGTTAGCTCGTGTGGGTTCCACAGGGATAAGGGGGGGGGGACAAAATGTATCAGAGTGCTACTGTAGACTACCTGGTATATTGGCATAGCTAACTGTATCTTGAGACTTAAGTTTGAAATAAAGACACATAAACACTGTTATCTTGACATACAATGTTACACCCAGTGTTGCTTATATCAAATGAGTTTTAAAGGTACATTTTAATCACAAGAAGACCTGCTCTTGGTGTATATATATATATATGTAATATATATATTAGTAATTCTTTGCCCCTACAGCCTTCACTGATGAAAATGCCACAAAGGAAACCTCGAAAACTGAAAAAAATAGAATTAGAACATACTCAATAGAATAGAATTAAAACATACCAATCAATGTAAGGGGTACTATACCTGCTTATTGAAGCACTTTGTGCTTTCTTTTCAATAAATGTCTTCAGATAGAAAGTAATAATTCACTGGCCTTAAAATGTTACATTTTGTTTCATTACTTTTGAAAATTGTGATGAAATGGATTTGGTAAAAGAGTCCCCCAAAACTATAGAGGACACATAGTTTCAACAAGTACACTTAAAGGGACAGGCCCTATGAAAGGACCCATAACTATTATATGCATGCTCAGATCATTGCTTCCATGAAATATCTGATACACACACTCTAGTCTTCAACTCTGCAAAAGCTACCGCGTGTTTGGGCGAACTGTAGAGCATCTGCCTCTCACGCGGAAGGCCCGCATTTGCTTCCCAGGTTGATACCAAAGCCTCTGAAACCTGCTGTTGTGCATGAAGCAACACATATTAAAGCAATGGAGTAGGGAAAACAAGCCAGTGAGCCACAACTGGAAAATAGGCCATGGCCGGCTTGACTTGAACCAGTAGATTGGAAACTGGGCTGTAAAACTCTATCTAACTAACAATTCTGCAAAAAACCCAAAACATCCATCCCCTTTCCCCATTCTTCTGAACAGAACGCGGTTTACCCAAACTTTCTCAAAAGACAAAGGGATAATTTCCACACTTACATTGCACAAGAAATGTAAAGCAACAGCTATCTATACATGGGTATAAGACTCTAAGGTTTGCACTGTCTTCACAGGTTTAAAGAAATTATTGCCACTTGACAAAAGAAGGCAGCTGGATAACAGGCCACACATGTCAAATCAGAAAGTAAGTTACCACAAAATACTTAGATCTATCACTGTTCTATTTGTAAACTTTTCAACATAAAATATTTATTCTGTTTTTCTCTTCCTTGTGTTTTAAAATTTCAGCTGAAATCCTTCATTTTTGAAAATACCTTGACAGTAGAAAAATTTTTGGCCAATCAGACTGACCTGCAGCTTTTAATAGAGTTTTGTAAGTAAATAACTCATTGTCAACTGGAAAATTTCTTCATATGGCACCCAATGAACGAATTTTTAAGACCAATACGACACATGGGCATAATATCATCGATAATTACACTGCATACATTTCAAAAATAATCAGAACTCCTATTCAAATTTGATGAAACCTCATTATAACAACAGCATTTTACCATAAAGAACTTCTGAATAAAGGGTTGGCATACACATTTATCACCGACCCATATGTGAATTGTGAGAATGTATGCTGGTCCACAGAGAGTGGCTTTGCCAGACTATCTAAGAAAAGTGCCACCACCATGTTGGCGCTAAGCATTCAAAACTTTTTGGGCTAAATTACAAAGCATACCTATACTGGAAGACCTCACTTGGACATGCAAGAAAAAAATGAATTTCTTCTTTGGAAATCTGCTTCAAGGCCCACTTTCAATAGGTTTCTTCACATTACTAGAGCCCAACTACAATCTGTTCCTAAGGCCCACAAATGGGTTACAACCCAACAGTTGCTAACTTTTGTGCTAAATCCACTAGGCCATCAGTTCTCTGAGCATTTGTTAAAATAAATAAAGGTATCTAATTAATTCCATCACCTCCCTTTCCCCCTTTCATTTTCAAATCAATAACATGTTCTGTGATATTATACAAGAACTGTGCACTCAAAAGCACTAATCACAGAAAGCTCAGCTTTTAAAGATTAATTAATTATCCAATTTTATCATCTCTTTCTTCAATTTTTGTACAATTAGACATGGTAAAAAATAAAAGAAAATGCCAAAAATTGGCCAAAAAATCAAGTTTTACCAACAAAGGTGACACCACACACTAATACAATCATGTCATACCTTTTTCAGATGACACTTAAATATTTACTCCAAAGTTAACAAAACTCACTTAACAAACAGTAGTTAAAAGCGATTGGTGCCATGTTGCAATAAACTAGATTCAACCTGAATTCATATCTTTGATCCTCCAGTGATTTCAATCAATCACTTCCATTGTTTAACCCCTTCGCTACGTACGCATGGTTGTGCTGCGAAACCCTAATATATACTATGTTATACACATGGTTTTGCCACAAAACCATAGCACTCGGCTGAATCCTGGAGTAGCTCATTATAATAAACCTAGGGAGTGTAATCATGTTCTGGACATGGCACAGGCTTGAAGAGGAGTTATTTTACACATATTCACCCTCTTGGGGCATAGCAAGCACAAATATGGTGGCATCCATGCAAACAATTAGTATATTTTGTGGAACTTGTACGTTTGCATACTGTGTATAGGTAATATATTACATAGCCCAATAGGCGGGATGGACACCCTTCCATAGCGAGAGGGTAAAATACATGAAGATACTTTCAAAATTATGTGCATGACATTCAACAGGTGTACTGACTCATCTTTAAATAAGTCTTAATTAAGCGCACAAACAGCACCTCAAAGTATTTCGGTGGCACTAAACTGATTTCCCTACATAATGTCCTCCTTAACAAACAAATCAACTCTTCTTAGCAACTGTCAAGTTTTCACTTTCCATTCTGCAATTGTTGAAAAAAATTACTGTTCTCAAAATAATTTCATTCTCATAGCTTCGATCAATTGTCCACAAATTGTTCCATTTTGCAAATAACACTTACATTTTTCAAAAATGTTTACATCATACTTTTGATGATTGTACACCTATACATGTTACTCCACACTGGGACTCTCTAGCGTCTGCTAGAGTTGAAGTTGTAGCCCATTCTACTGTTTTCTATTTTACTCATTCTTAGAGTCTATTTCTCAAATTCAACCTACAAAGACTTACTGGCAGATTAACCCTACAACTATGACTACCCCATAAATTAGGTACTACTGGGCAGTGATTAAAATTTGCAAAATGATGTAATCCTGACCAAAATTTGAATGGTATCAAGATACCTTGTTCTTAAACCTAAACCTCTTAACCATTTATTCAGAAACCTTGTAGCCTCCAGTGACTTATGCAAGAGCAACAATTTGAACTAACAGCTGGCTGGGGAAAGGGTAAAGAAAGGGGAAGGGGGTAGATGTCTGTCTTAAATTTAGGTGGGAAAAGTCAAAGGTAAGTTACACAGGAATATTTGACCCAAATTTACTCTGAAAATGAAGCCATAAGTTCAGTTCTAGTAATAAACTAATTTTATCAAATTTTATTCAATGAACATCTGTGAATAATTTATTATTTAGAATTTATTTGTGCAACATTCGAAGGGAAAGGTATATGCTAGTTAAATCACTCCATGCCTTCCTTTATAATAAATCAGTTATGCTATTTTGTTACATCCCTGGTTATCCATCTACTAACTTACAGAAGAACTTTCTTTCAAAGTACTATTGTGGTCTTCTATTCTGACAATCATGATGAGTGCCTCATACTTTGTGTAATTGTGGGATCACATCCTATCCACAATGGCCAGCCCATCAGAGTTTATTTCAATCAGGTTTAATGAACTGGGAAATGTTTACACACAGTGCATTATGGGAATGGGTTATAGGTAAAGTGAAACTTTACCTTCTCAGCAAATGTATCTTACAAACCCTCTTTAAACTTTCACGTCACCGCTATTGCCCATGCAGGCAATGTACACACAGCAGTAATATAGAATTACTAAGCAGTCTATTGCAACAATAGGCACACACAGGAGAGGCAGTTGTTGTGGTACAGGTACAGCATTAAACAGAGTTGCAACCAAACCACTATTGTGGGGGGAAGCAGAGTAAACTACACTCATTTTAGGACTCTCCAAGTCATGACTGAAGTCACTGTTATTTCAAAAGTTGGCCAGAATTTTTCAAGTCGGGCACCTTTGCAAGCTGTGATTTGAGACTTTAACAGCCTTGACATAACTTGATTACAAACCTGCAGATGACCTTGTGACCAGATGGGAAGTACAGGATTTCTCCACTTTTACATTTGTAAAGGACACAACCTACTTACATTGTTTTATAGTACAATGTCACTGACTTGAGTACAACTGAAAAACTTAAGTCATGAGCATACATGTCAGTATGAGCTCTCATCAAGTATGGAAATGGCTTTCAACAAAGACTTTCAAATACCATGTGACTTTCCAAATTATCCCATTTTATCACAACAGGGTTATCTTCTACACTCATTGATATAGTAATTCTCATAATACTGCAAGAGCAAGCAATACAATGACAGTTTTTATGTTGGTGTGAAAGGACAATAAGGATAACCTGTTTATAAAACTAAATATGCAAGACATGGAATGTCCCAAGGGTCAGAGATACAGCATCTAGTTAATGCTTACATCTCTGCAGAGCCATATGCTCAACATTTGTGATGAGACAAAAAAAAAGGATAGAAATGCAACTTTTTTTTGTTTGGAAAAATACATTTGATTCTTCTACTTTTTGAGAACCAGAGCCTTTGTCTTACACTTAACTGTTTTGACAAGTTTTACAACGCAGACAGAGCTTGAATGGTCACTACTGGAAGCTTTCACGTTCACTACGGTACCCTATTGTTTCTAGACAGCCAAGTACTTATGAGAATGCAAACCCATGCATAATGACTGATCCAATATATGCATCACTTACGTCACAAATGCTTCAGTAGTCATTGTATTTTAATCTACACTACAGTATACAATGTTATCTGCAATGCAAACATCAAACTGTAGGCCTACTTGCATGGTGCTTATTTGCCATGTGAAAATCACAGATTCACTGAATTTGACCTTAGAGGTGAACTCTTACAACTGTACAACATACAAATCACCAAACTAACCTCATCCAGTAACTTTGTCCCTCTTTAAAGAACAATGTTAAAAACCCAGCTTATCAGAGCCCCTCCCCCCACCCAGACCCCCTTCCCCTACAAGTCCTCACTTTATAACCATAAGCACTTGCTTAGTAAAGCTTCAGTTTTCAACTGATAGAAGTCATACAAAGAATTCCTAAGACAGGCTATCAATTAATATTACAACATCTGTGGAATAATACTGAGGGTTTAGGTTTACTTTTTTCAATGACTTATCACTAAAATGAATATTCATGAGTTATGACATAACTATTCATACATAATACTCATGAAAAAATAAACATAAATATTCATTAGCACATCCTCATTGTCCACTTGAAGATTCGTTCAAGACAATGAAAGGCCAAGGTATTTTATTCACCTCATTACAATGAAAAATGTAACTCTGGCCACCTACAACCAATAAAAATTTCACAGAAATATTTGACATACAATAGTTCATGAAGTGATGAATGAGAGGCCTCCATACTCTATGAATATTTACATTAAAATATCTAAGCTATTTTGTCTGCCTCTTGGTAGCTAGATGGAGTTGCTCAGGTAGGCCTGGCTGGAATAGAAGGTCTGCCTGGGATGTTGGGAGCTGACTTGCCAGAATCACCAGGTCGTCTGTTGACAAAGATAATATTATAAGAGAACTTGCATGGATATTCATAATTTAGTGATTTACATGTGCATACAAGTAACATACTGCCACACATAACATGTAATAAAAATTAAAGAATAACAATTCAGTAATGAAAGGAAGAAGAGACCTCAAGTGTGGAAGAAACCTTTGGATTTTAAATTACAACCCTCTGTCAAGTGGCTAACCAGCTGAACAATTTAGAGTGATTTGTCTTTTTTGAAAGACCTTCAATTTCCACTTGACATTTATTTAAATTCCTTGAATTAATCATGCCTTGCTCTAAAACTTCCATGTGGCACTTTCTAAGAGCTATGCCTCTTTAGAGCAGTACACTGAGTTGGTTCATTAAATTCACGAATATTTTTTCCAAACCTGTAAAGGTTCCTCATTTACGAATGACAAAATGTCAAACAAAGACCAGTTACAATGAATAAATGGTGGCTCGAAGGAGCAAGACATACATACTTAGTAAATTGGAGAAAACATTTTTCTTAGCAGTTATGTCACCAACCCTGCAAGAAACATTTCACAAATCAGTTTTGCTAACTTCTACTCACCTTGGAACACTGGGTGCAGGTCTTGAAGGGACATCAGGGCGTGACGGAATGGAAGGAACAGGTGATGGCCGCAAGGGAGCTGCAGGTGCAGCATGGTTGGGTGCTGGCCTAGCAGGATGTGACGGTGGAGGAGCTTGTCTTCTTGGCTGTTGTGGGGCTGTTGGCCTAAAGTGAGCAAATATTAGGAATTTGAAATGAACTGTTTGATTTGAGATGTATTCAAATGATGAGATATCAAACTAAAATCTTTTGCAAATAATGGTATTTCCAACAATTGATATGTTTATGTTTCCTGAAATGGTAACTATTTAAGATTCTCACTGAGTTAGGAGTAAAGCCCCCCCTCCCTTCATGTTAAGGGGATTCTCAAAAATTACACCCTAAAAACCCCAACTTTCCAGATATTTGAATGATTATAACTTTTAAAGGATGTGGTAATGACAATGGAAGTCTCAATTCCCCAAAAGTGAGTTGCAAACCAAAATTGGGTTCCATGATGCAATTTTATGTCCCAAGATCAATCATCTGGGGGTCACAGAGCCTTGCAATGGGTTTTGCAAGTTGGGTTCATAAAAACTAAGATCAAAAGTATTGCCTGTGTTTTCATGTAATACTTGCATCTGGACATTACTTCATCTTACTTTATCTGGCAAATAGCAAAATATTGCACCACTTGGTTCCAAAAAACACAACCCCAAAACAGCAACCTTCCCTTTTTTTAAAACGTTGCAATGCAACTGCAACTATTGAAATCGTACTCTATGTTTAAACTAGAGGGGCAGGATCAACTTACCCATTGGAGAAGGGTTTGATGAGATCATCATTGTCTACTGGTGGGGGTAGGGAGGTGGATTTTGTGTTCATGTTCACTTCTCCAATGATTTTGAGGGCTTCTTTAGTGGTAGCATACATCTTCAATAATTCCTCTCTCCTTAGTGCTTCCTCCTGAGATTCTTCCATCAATGCATCCTAAATAAAAAAGAAATAGCAAACAATGTAATGAATGACCATACAAATATAATTCTTACAGCTTAACTAACAATGAAAGGGATGACCATACAAATATTATTCTTACAGCTAAACTAACAATGTAAGGTATGACCATACATATGTTTCTTACAGCTAAACTAACAATGTAAGGTATGACCATACATATGTTTCTTACAGCTAAACTAACAATGTAAGGTATGACCATACATACATGGTTCATACAGCTAAACTAACAATGTAAGATATGACCATACATATATGTTTCTTGCAGTTAAAGTGACAATGTAAGGAATGGCCCTTCATATATCATTCTTACAGCTAACCTAATTATGTAAGGAATGATCTTGCATATATGGTTTACAGCTAAACCAAAAATATAAGATATGACCATACGTATATGGTTCTTACGGGCTAAACTCACAATGTAAGAAATGATTATACAAATACAGTTCATACAGATTAGTAACATGTGAATATTTTTAAGTATCAACGGGGCTCCAGGTTTTGAAGTAATTTATATCAACACCATCCAATAAATCTCACAAAAAGGCTTGAAACAATCATTCCTACAAATATTTTGCATATCATTTTAAATCATATTTTGGAATATGTCTGAAAGGGACATAAAGAAGGAATGCCTTGGCTGGTAATTTTTTACTTCATACTGGTATTTACCTGACTGCCTGCTGAGTATAAATGAGCCAGCATCTCTCCCTGAATGAAATCACGGCACTGTAGAGAATACAAATATGTAAATGATTAAAAGAAAAAGTTTTTTTTGGAGACATCAATGGAACAGTAAATAGGATGATACTTTTTGTCTTCTTTTTTATGTCAGTTCTAACATATATGGGGAATAATATATACAAGTAAAAGGTAACTTTCTCAATATACTATGTGAAATTTTTAAGAGCAAAGTAGATTCATACAGAAATTTGAAATCGTAACTCCACAAGGCATTTTCCAATAAGATCTTTTCAAAACTGAAGGTTTTAATGGTTGTCTTGGTTGGACATTGACAGTGTCTCTTGAACAATACACAGGCCAGTTATAACAATTCAAAGGGCAGTGTGTGCATTACAACCAACAATATAGCGAGTGTGCCCCTGACCCTACATCCAATTGTTAATCCCCCTCCCCTCTCCCTCCCCTCCCCTTCTTTCAATATCTACCACACCGTTTTACAGAACTACGAAATTAGTAAGGTTAATTTTAAGACTGCAATAGCCAGTTGATTAATGTCAATAAGAGTTCAGGAAAAAATCATCACTTTCCTATAACTTTTTCCTTGACTGGGTGTTTGACTGAATGTTAGGGCATCTGCCTCTTACGGAGGAAGTCCTGGTTCAGTTCAATCCTCTAGTCATATCAAAGACCTTAGATTTACAGGTTAGATGGAGTTTTACGGCCCTGTTTCCAACCAATTGGTTCAAGTCTAGCAAGCCACCATCTTTTTTCCAGCTGTGGCTCACTGGCTTGTTACCCTACTCCATTGTTTATGCTGAGCACCAAGCACAACAGCTGTAGGTTCTGTTCTTTAAGTCTTTGGTATGACCGGCGAGGACTGAATCTCCCAACCTCCTGACTGCAAGTCTGATGCTCTAACCACACTCTTTCAATATCTATCACACTGTTTTACAGAATTACGAAATTAGTAAGGTTAATTTTAAAACTGCAATAGCCAGTTGATTAATGTCAATAAGAGTTCAGGAAAAAATCATCACTTTCCTATAACTTTTTCCTTGACTGGGTGTTTGACTGAATGTTAGGGCATCTGCCTCTTACGGAGGAAGTCCTGGTTCAGTTCCATCCTCTAGTCATATCAAAGACTTTAGATTTACAGGTTAGATGGAGTTTTACGGCCCTGTTTCCAACCAATTGGTTCAAGTCTAGCAGGCCACCGTATTTTTTCCAGCTGTGGCTTACTGGCTTGTTTACCCTACTCCATTGTTTATGCTGAGCACCAAGCACAACGGCTGTAGGTTCTGTTTTTAAAGTCTTTGGTATGACCGGTGAGGACTGAATCTCCCAACCTCCTGACTGCAAGTCTGATGCTCTAACCACTTGACCAAGCAGTTGGTCCAAAGACTTCAGAAGGGTACCTCCTAGCATTGTACATGATGTTGCCCCTATCAACAATGGGGTAGGCAAATAAAACAGTCACCCACAAAGACTCTGGGCACCACTAGATTAAACCAATAAGTTATAAGTTGAGATGTAAAACCCTCTCTAACTAACCATCAATTCATGCATGTTGCAACCCTCAATCTAGATTAGGTGTCAAAATTCCAACATCCAACCCCAACCAATCCTTGAAATATTAATTTTTCAGGATTTCTCACAAAAATGCAAATTCAATGAATCATCAACCACTCTCCATGAAGGTGTTTATTTCCCAAATTTCTTGTGGCAGGATGAACACCACATGAGGCATAGTTAACTATGTCAAGCTTGCTTCAAGAGAAAAACACCAAGATCCAGTGCTCCTCTTCTAAACCAAAAAAACATCTGTCCATCCTCACACCCCACCCACCAGTTCACTCATTGTGGTATATTAAAAATAAACAAAAAGGAAAATTAAATAATTTCAAGACTAGCTTGACAACATCAAATTCTACATTAACTATAACTTACATTGTTGATCATGTAATGCATCAAAGTTTTGGGAACAAGATCTCTAACTTGTTTGCTGATGATCCCCATGTAAGAATCCACCAAATTGCGGATTGTTTCAACTTGTCTTTCCAGCTGAGGATCCATGGAACCAACTTCCTGAGTCTGAAAATATAGAGGTGAGAGGGAGCTTTTAATTTATAGACTCGTCATGTTTAGAAAATAATGGCATCACAGTTGGTTTGCGAAAGAGTTGACAGGGCATACTTGAGATATTGTCACAATAACAAGTGGACTCATGCCTTTTCTCTTGACATTTTATATAAAATTTGAGCTGAAGACAAAAACAACAAGAGCACAATAGGCATGGTGGTTGCTTGCTAATTGTATTGAACTGAGCCATTACTCCACTAGCATACAGACAAAATTTAGCTAATTATGAAAAGTTTTCCTGTACTCTGGTGACCCCTACATGACCTTCAAAGTTGTTGGGGCACTCTATATTGCCTACTGAACATCCACCAAGTTTTGTATCTGAAGTGACACCAGATGACCTTTGACCTCCACCAAATATACCAGGTTTTATCTTTGTACCATTGCACATCCACATAAGTATGACAGTTATCCAAGCTTCCTACCTTGAGATATATCTTGTTTACAAGGTTTTTGGTGTTTGACCTCTGCTCCCCCTACATGACCTTTGACCACCAACAAACATTGCGGGCTATAACTTTGCGCCTTAACATATCTACATACTACCTATGAAATCTATCCAACCTTTCTACATTGAGCTACCAAAAACTATGGGTCACGCTTTCTCACTATGGTTGTTCTACATAACAAGTACCATTCAAGCCCAACTTTCCCTTGTTGAGTTAGAGCTTACCAAAGTTAGCATCAGAGACTTATGCACACAAAAAACTGTGTCACAGTCCTTGGACAGGCAAACAGGCAGGAGGACCTCCAGGGTGACCTCTGCCAGAGGTCATCTGGAGCCACTGTGCTATTAAAAGCTAGCCCAGATTTACTGTGGGTAAGTGGGGATTTCAAAGTGTAAATAGGAAGAAAGGAGGGGCAACATAAATTCACATGCCTACCTGACTACATTATTTTGTTCCTTTTGATAATACAAGGAAACTTTCCTGTCTTTTCCAGGATGTCACAGTTTCCCTAAATTTTTAGAATTTTGCAGGCTTTGAAATAATTTTCCAAGACTTTTCATGTTTTTTCATAATTACCAGAATCCCGTTTCGGTAATCTCCTCACCTCATTTTCCTCATTAGCCTCCTTTGTTCTCTCTGGATAGACTCCAGCTCTGAGAAAAGATGCCTTCCAACTATCCATCTCCTCTGTTGTTTCACATGACAGCTCCAGTTGCTTATGATCCTTGTACACATTCCTGTCAAAGTAAGATAGAGGTCATAATATTAGTTGCGAGTTACAGATTCGCTACTCAAACAAAGCACTCAAGTTTTGATTTACAATTTCTTCCAAGGTCTCTGCCAAGGAAGGGGGTGGAGGTTATTTAGGGATATTTTTTCCCCTTAAATAAATTTAAGAGAAATAATCCTCCACTTCTTTGCCTGATAACTGTTTTTTTTTTCTTTTTTTTTTGGGGGGGGGGGGATGGAGTCCTTCTTTTATGTGACAGGACCCCATCCCCTTCAATACAAAATTAAAAAAAAAAAATAAAAATTCTACCTTGTTCTGGTGATGTGTTAACTAATTGATGATATATGAAAATTTAGATTAAATAAAACATATTATGTACCCTCTCCTTTTGGAGCCATTAGGAATCATGATAACTATGGTTGCAATGAACAACTAAGATGGCAATAACCCTGGATTGCAATCACAAGAACTCCCCCTCCCCTCCCCCCCCCCTCCCCATCCAAATTTTCTCTCTTTTCAATCCTGGCAAAAACCTGCTCACCAATATCTAACTAATTTCAAATGGTTATTCATAAAATTACACATTTTAAACCACAATGTTATATATTCAGGCCATTCAAGGTCAATTATTTGAAACTGCCTGCAACATAAAAATGAGACTTAAAAAAGAATGGAAAAGCTGGCATGACTTGCAGCATTAGTACTTCATCAACAAATGTATTCCCATAAATGATTTTATCTCTACAGATTGTTTAATTTTGGATTATTCAGACTGTAAAAATTTTGTATGATTCCCATTCTCTCCTGAAATGTAGCTATGAGTTTCTATCAAATTTGCTAATTCAATCTGCTTACCATACAACCATTTCACTGTGTCACATACTTGCCAACATTGTCATCTCCAAAAACAACAGGTAGGAGATGATAGCTGCATGCAGCGGGTGTAAAAGCAGTTACCTTAATGGGCTCAATCTTTCAGGGACAAACCTCCTTTTTTCCTCTCTACATGATCTCAATATATGTGGATATTATCTAGGTTTATTCAAAGACTGGCACTACTTTTGCCAAGCTACAGCTTTGCAATTTCCTAATTGGTATTACTATATTTTGATACTTAGAGTAAAAGAAATCAGGACCCTCCCTCTGATTTTTATGGGTTTACAAGCTCAGAAAATTAAAAAATTCTGGCAAGTGTGCTACCACAGTAAAAACACTCATTCAGAAGTACTACAAGACAAACCCACTGAGCTTTCCACTTGATAAGCATAAGAAATGGAGTAAGGAAACAAGCTAGTGAGTTACAACTAGAAAAAAGGTTGGGGCTGGCCGAAATTACACCAACAAGTTACAAACTGAGCTGTGAAACTTCATCTAACCAGCAAATTTACTCCTTCTAAAACATCCACATACTGACAATGAGTTCTATACCTACTGTCAGTCTGTCATACTACTGATGATTAAAAATTTAATCCCAAACTTACCAACATTGGAGAAAGTCACTTCAAACTGAAGTAAATGTCATTGCATACACTTACCTTTGATCTGGAATAAAAAGTGCAAAAGCGTTCCGCCTTGACATAAAACCAGCTTCCAGGTCTCGCAATCTCAGACCATCCAGAGGTAGCATGTACTTCTTTTCTTTTTCCTAGAGTAAACAATAATTAAAGTTTGTCTTTTATCATTTTTTCACAACTGCAATCTGCACCACATTTATACACTGACTTTAAACTAACAAAAAATGACATGTGATCACAGTCTAATGTAACCATTGGTTACAAGTGTAGTGGAGGATGTCTAATCTTGCATCTGTGTTAAAATTTTTCACCAAGTAAATATTCAGAAATTTTCATTTTATAGTAATTACACAACAAAAATGTGTCTTAAAACCTGAGGGACCTCCTCAATGTTGCTATATTACATATTGTATTATACACTACAATGTTCTTTTATTTAACAAAGTAAGGCACTGGAACCAAAGTTTAATATTTTCTGTCGAACTCAGATTTCTCCTTTAACAAAACCATCACATACTAAGATTACTGGGATGCTTTCAATGGGTAATGATTAAGATTAAAAACTAAGATAGAGACACCTTTTGTATGTACCAGGCTTCAACTTTTCACTAGTGCTGTGATCAATAATAAATTTTAACTTCCAGGTATGGAAATTTTGAGAGTGATGAGAGCTACTTGGACACAGCACGACTTTTGTCATACAGGTAAAGAAATTGAGTGCTTTTACTGTGAACTATTTCTAATTCTTGTTTTCTCCAAAACAGACATGTTTTTTTTTCATAATTTTGTTGCTATCCTTCCTCATTTTCTCCAATACAGGAAATTCATTTTTTCACGAATTGGTTAATGCAAAGTGTAAACAACCAGGTCCTTCACTGATACTAGCTTTATTTAGGATTTAGGATAGAACCAGAGCTGTAACTTGAGAATATGTGAGTAATAAAGCCCTCAACTCTTGAAGAAGATTTTACTATTTTTGTGGCACACTTTTGTGGAAGCAGAAATCCTGTTACTTATCAATATGCAAATGAAGAGATTTCAACTAATAAAGTCTGTGAATAGCTTTTGAAAGTCAAGTTGGGCAAAATCAAACACAAAACACCTCATCATATACTCTGCGAAGTACTATCAGAAGGCATAACTCCAGATCCGGTGTCCAGACCCCTTGAACAACCCCCCCCCCCCCCCGGAACATCAGTAATATGGTCATATTTCCTGACCAATTTTGAAACACCTGACTTACAAGAAATGAATGATGAATATTATTTTGAAGCAAACAACCTACCTCTTCATCTTTAAACCAAGACAATGATTCTGCAGTGAGTACGAACCAGAAGTCTTTGGAGCCTCCTCTCATAAAACTGACATTGTGTAAACTCAGGTAGCCTTTACGTATCACCTATGGAGGCAAAGGAAGGAAAAAATGGTTGTGAACATGCAATGCATCATGGTCCCTATCACAATGAATTTTAAAATAGAGTGAGAAATGTTTTTAAAATCATGCATAACTACAAAAGATGACAAAGGGTGACGCTAATCTACAAAAATGTCTTGCAATGTTACTTCAGCGTTCACAATGTGAAGGGAATTAATGGGCAAAGTTCGTGTGTCTATTATATCTGATGAAACATTGCTTTAGACAGAAAAGATACTACATGAACAGGAAAATTTTGGTTGTGGATGATAATACTGCTATATGTCACAAAAAGTATCATGCACTAGTACTAAAGATGCCCTTCATATTTACTCCTAAACCTGATTTTATTTACAAGATGAGTAGTTATGACATAAGGACATCAGCCAAGTATTCATGACACACGTACTCCCCCACCTATAACAATTCTTCCAAACTTTGAATGCAAATATATTGCAATTTGGGGAAAATCTGAACTTTTAATTTGTTGTCAACAGAACTAGAGACCTCATTTTCCCTCAGTTTAAAGCTTCCTGTTATGGCCTCACTGCTGAGAGCCAATTTATAGGGGGGGGGACATGTACACACTGTGCTGAGCTCAACTGAGTACCTTGCACTTTTCCCACAATTCTATGCAGCAATGAATTAATGAATTGGATTCTGACAAGCACAGCAATCGGTTCATAGCTACAGCAGGCCAGAGGGCGGGGAGAGCCATGTTGTGATCATAGCCAGCGGAATTATTTGTAATCTCTAGAGAGACATTACTAGAAATATTACAATTTTTAAGAAATAAAATAGAGTGTATTATATAGAGGCAGTGAAGTGCAATACATTTTTAGCCATTTGGTGTTGAAAAAAAAAAAAACACTCTTAGGATAATTACCTTAGATTACCTACAAAATAAATGGAGGTGGGTGATAACATGGCCCTTGGTTCAACATAAGTTTTTCAATTTTTGTACATAAAGACTCCTGTAAATTGAGACATCCATCTATATTACAGTTCCAAAGAACAATTACCTTCCCAGGGTTTCTGTCAAGAGGGTTGGGTTGGGGGGGGGGTTGTCATTATTTTTGTTTCTTATTTAAGAAGAGGGCACCTTTACAGCTATGTTGGAATGAAAATAAATTAACAGCCTTTGAAACCCTTTATCTTGTAAGGGTCTTGAAGTAAGCTTCTGCCCCTCTGCATCTACTTGTAACACAAGGGCAACATCAAATAAGACTTGTTTTTTGGCAGTAATACCCCTCCCCCCTTCTTTTTTTGAAATTCTGGTGGGATCCCTGCTTGCTCTCTTTCTCAAGTTTATTTTGTGCATTACTTTAGAATGCCAAAAGATATGGAAAATAACAGGAATACATACTGAAAGAAATTTCAATGTCCATGCAAGATTTACCAACAAAGAACACATAACAAGAAAGAAAGGGTGACTAGGGGTTGGCGCAACATTTCTGGTGTCACCAGTAATGCCATGACAAATACACCAACCACCCAGCTGCATATGATTATTAAAAGTTGTGTAATACTGTTTGCAGTATCTGAGGAATGTGACATGATAGGTAATAAATGGGAGAAAGGAGAGGGGGCATAGATATTACAACCGTATTT
The DNA here is from genome assembly GCA_037179385.1 of Holothuria scabra. NCBI lineage: Eukaryota > Metazoa > Echinodermata > Holothuroidea > Aspidochirotida > Holothuriidae > Holothuria > Holothuria scabra. Next base: position 2,819,451 of record CM074185.1, read on the forward strand.
CCTCATTTTAATGAGCAGTAGTACGGGTTTTTTTTTTTTGAAACATGAATGCCGGTTCAAATAATTGTTTATTTTCAAAAGCTATTCAAAAATCACCTTGGCTTGGCTTGCCTTTAGGAGTGCCCATGTCTTTCCATGACAGTTGGCCACATACAAAGTCTGAATCAGCAAATCCCCCCCCCCCCTTTCAAGTTCCATCCAGACAGACCCCATCATCTATCATGATGGGGTCTGTCTGGATGGAACTTGAAAGGGGGGGGGGATCTGCTGATTCAGACTTTGTATGTGGCCAACTGTCATGAAAGACATGGGCACTCCTAAAGGCAAGCCAAGCCAAGGTGATTTTTGAATAGCTTTTGAAAATAAACAATTATTTGAACCTGCATTCATGTTTAAAAAAAAAAAATGTTACCCCATACTACTGCACATTAAGATGAGGAAATATGGTTTTAATAACTATGCCCCCCTCTCCTTTCTCAACTACCCTGGACTATTTCTATCCACAAACTTTTCATCCATTGTAATGACCTAAGATAGCCCTCCACACAGGAAGGTTTGAAATTATGTTTGGTGAGGATTATCGAGAGGAAATTCATCCCAGTTCCTCTTTGAAACACAATTTTTCCTTGGATACCAATCTGCAAATATGATGAAAATCTTTTGTGCTGTGACCAATGCCATGGCTGAGTGAACAAAGTTGGTGCTATTTGAAGGGACAAAGTTTAGAGAGTGGGGAGGATTGGGGCTCAATCTTGAGGACAGGCTTCTTATTAGAGAGAAATCTACAATTTTCCCATACAAACAATGTACTTCCAAAAACCAAATTTGATCTAAATTAGTCCATCCCTTTGAAGTTGTAATTCATATGCCAAACTGATATCTCACTCTTTTGTGGTCACCTAGCCTTGTTATAATAACTGCCCTTTATGGCATGAACTATTAATAATTACATAGTGTACCTAAAATTACCAACACCTCAAACTTGAATTCTTCCAAAATAAATACCACTTCAAACTTGGAGAACCAGCAACAAGAATATGTAAAACAAAATTTAAAAGATACCAACCAAAATTGTTAGGTAGCACAGACAACCCCATATAACATTAGTTAACCCTGTTAGATTCTAAATGGAACTTTCTCCCACAAGCCTCAAAACACAGAGATATAAGCTAGAAATGTCTTGCTTTTCAATAAACAGCCATAGGATAAAAAATATCCAGTGGGTACAAATGATGTGTGTTGACAAAAGTCAACAATACAATACAGACGTTGTTAAAGTGAAGAGGAGTAATAGAATTTAAAGCATGCTTTCAAAACGTGAAAATTTCTAGTGATATCGCCTTAAATGATGGCTTAACCCTTTACCGTTGTTTGGGCTCTTTTGGACCCATACGGAGAGAGCGGCTGTCACCCATCTTTACTGTTTCACGCGGAGCGCGAAACTGCGAGTAGCTGCCCGAAAATTCGGCCACAACAACGAGAGGGACAATAGTTTAAGGTCACAGGGTCAATAACCTACGGAAGCTGATGCGGGGCGTGCTATGTCCGCTTTTCAGCCCACCCCCAAGGCACGCAAATATGCCCTGATTGGAGCACAACGGTAAAGGGTTAAATGAATGACATTATAAATGGTATGCATTGTATGGTTGGGTGGAGTTGAGTTGGGTAGAGTTGAGTGAAAATGGGGACTGACAGGAGTTTTGGAAGCATGGGGTGGGTGGGGTGGGTTGGTTGAGCAAAAAGATGAGTATTAAACACCTAATACTTTTAATTAATCTATTTCTTCCAAGTGGTGCCAGAATCTCTGTTGTAGCTAGATGCTGTAGCTAGTTCTACGTGAAGTTGAGAATGGATGGGATGGGTACTACCCATATGTGTAGTTGGTAGCTCCCCCCCCTCCCCAATATCCCCCTGGAGGGTAAAGCACCACATGAGAAGGGGAAAGGATATCCTCCCACAGTTTGATGGAAGGTTGAAAGGAAAAGGGAATAGAGCATGATGATTTCCTAAATAAGAGCAGGGGTAAAGAAAGAACAGGTTTGCAGTAAGGCGTGGAAACAGAAGAACCATTACATTTTGAGTACATTTTATATTATGGAAGTGACAACTGCTCAGTTCCTGGGCTTTAAACAGGATATATTTTTCCAAAAGGTAGTATTCACAAGCACTTTAATAAGGATGGCAGGAATGGGTCAGGTTAGAAGAAAGAACAAGAAGAGGAAGTTAGAAAGGAGGTTAGTCAGGGTAAGTCAAGCTCAGGGGTAGTCAGACTCACAATGGATATCATGCTTTTAATTCCAATGAATGGTTATGGATTTTTATTGAAGTCATACTGGCTAGTCACTGCTTTACCCTTTTCATGCTGCAGGCAAAATATGCCATTATGAGGTGCTTCAACATGTAAATATTTCCATGGCTATTTTTGTAGCAAAGGAGTGCTCTCTCAGCCCATACTTTGGTGACAACAGACTTTGTGCACTTATCAATTGCAACCCCAACCCCCCTAGACCAGGGGATGGCTGAGAACTTCATTTTGGAAATTGACTGTTGGGCACTAGCACTACCCATCCCACAGGTAAATGCCCCACCCACTTTCCCCAGCCTTCCAGATTATGTGAAATCCTGGCACAAGTTCCCCTCCTGTGGGGACAAAATTACTGTGAAGTCCCTGGTGGAATTCCCGCTCAAAGCCTGATCATCCCCATGTCTAGGGGGGTTGGGTTGCAATTGATAAGTGCATTATAAGAACATCTATCGTCTTCTATGGAGGTACTTGGAAAGGAGGAAAGAAGGCGCAGTGGAAGGGAGGAGAGTACACTAGTACATCTACAGAACTTTGTTGAAGCAATATTGGAGAGTGCCCCCAATTTAGTTCAGCATGATGGGGATTAAAGCAAACCAATCATTGCATTCTTTTTTGGGATTTTAAGACAACTTGGAGAAGAAAGCCAGTGTTGTATTACTTTGTTAGTCAGGTTAAACACAAGTCTGTTTTTATACTGGCAAAAGCATTAAATTTTACCAACAGAAATGTCCCAGAGGAGGTCCCTAGAATAACCCTACTTTTTTGGCCATCACCATAGTTCAATATTATTTCAGTATGGGACACGGTCCTATTTTTTTAGCTGTGAAGTGAGTCCATCACCATGGGGTTTTGATTTGGGGACATAGGGGGCTTTTTCAGTTGTAAGTGAGATAATTTTATTCAATAATGAAAAGTGAGAACATGAGAAATGTGGAGCTGAGTTTTTTTTTAATACCCTGAAATCTCCTTCTAAGGAAATGTGATTCACTTACTTGAGACTGGCTTGCCTAGGGATGAATAAAAGCAGTCAGCAAAAAATTCATGAATTTTTGGAAATTAATTTTATTGCACAGGTGTGAGAAAATAGACCTTATGCATTGGATGTCACAGATCAAAAGTACAGTACTTCCTCATTTTTACAAGATAATACTAACATGAGGTTTTATGGCTCGGTTTGCTTCCCAACCAACTGGTGTAAGTCCTGCCAGCCATGGGGTTTTTTCCAGTTGTAAATCACTAGCTTTGTTTTCCTTACCCCACTGCTTACATCCCACAATGGCAGTCGGTTCCATTTTTAAAGTCTTTGGTATGACTTTCTTAAGAGTCAAACTCCAGACTACTGTGTGCAAGTCGGATGCACTTGACTTTGGAGTCAATTTGCTCCCTCATTTGGAGGAAAACAGATATTGTTCCAAGTTCACCAACAAATACAGACAGTTGATTGGTCAACCAAACAAATGCATGCATAATTCATTACTTTCTACCAAAAATGCCATTCATGTGATATCAGTGCATAAGATCTATATTGAAATAACTCCTTAAAGGTTACTGTCTCACATACATGTCATGCCCAGCCAAAATATGAAACTGAAATGAAGCCAATGTCTCCATCAACCAAATGTATAAAGACGAATCCAGAGAGCAGACGATGGTATGATTTCAGTTGGCCATAAGTGGGGTCTATCAACTCTTAAATCTTTCAGTTTCATGGATGGTTGTACACTTAACTGTATCTTGATTCCTTTAATTTCACTGAATATGAGGGTTTGAAATTCACGTAGACAATAAATGAAGACAATTTAAGGCCGATGGACCCCACTAATGGCTGCCTACAGTCACTAAAAGCATGCACCCATCAGAATCTTCTACATGTTGTTGCTTTGCAAACAAATCCTAAGGAAGTCATCACCTCATGACTGAGATTCAGGGTTTGATTCTCTGTCAGGTCATGGTAAAATGAACTATTCATCCAGGAGCAATCCACCATTCTTTTTTTTTTTAAATTGACCTTTCAAAATGAACCATATTTGATCAAAATTGTTGAATTGGTGAGCCAGCTGACATGCTGTTGTAATGTACATGCCATGTAGCTTCTCTCAAACCTGTGATGACTTTGCATTGTAAAACAACTGCCCATGAAGACTAGAATTACTTTGTCACCAAACAGAAAGTATCCCCCAACTGAGGAAAAACAACAGCATGATGACTTCAGCTGGCACAAATGCAGATAGCTATATTTTGTCTTCAAAGGGACACCTGTTGTGTGACTGGAAGCCCTTATGCTATGTAACTTATCTAGCTACAGAGCTCCTTGATTTGCCATCTACACAGCATTAACAGCATCATGACAATGCATGACATCTAATGGCACACATCAAGGACTTGGATTTAGTAGTGTGAGAATGCAACCCCACACCCCCACCCACTTCAAATCACTGTGAGGAATGCTGTTATTTGCACACCTAAATCTCAGACCAATCTATTTAATACACCTAACACACTCCTAAACTTTCTGAGTGAAGTTTGTAGTTCAAGTGAAAAATCCAAAGCTCAAGGCTTGTGTTTCAATATTCCATTAATAGCTCAACTAAGTACAGCTTTCATAAGCCTATCCTATACCTTTAATTAGTTTTGACTGACAATGTTGCAATTTCTTAGTTTAATTTAAAGTTGATGTCTTCTACTAAAGTACATGAAAACTTTATTTACCAATTTTAATACAAGATGACCCCCCCACCAACACTTCCCCCCCCCCCCCAAAAAAAAAAATAATAATTTATACATATAGCTAAGAATGAATAATGAACAGGTTAAGGGGTGGGTTAACAGGTAATGTGTAAGTATGGCAAAATGTCAGTAAATCTTTTTCAAACAGTCCATACAGGACATAACTCACTGGGGATCCTAAGGTCCTGTATCACAGCCATCTCCAAGTACACTATCTAGCCCCATCCTGCCACACTTTGAATTATATAATGTCCTAAGTTCCTCACCTCTGTACAGAATATGTACAACTTGCAGAACACTTATTGTAAGTGAAAACAAACTTTGTAGAAAATTTCAAGCAAAGTACTGATTTACTCTATTAAACGCCCTGGGGGGTGAAATTTTCGTTAAAGGGGGCGTTTAATAGAGTCAAATTTACATGACTTTTCTCTAGGCAAGTGCACCACAACTTGTTTCTTATCTGAGCCCTTCTGATAAACTGCTATGACGTATTTGCCCATTTGGTTGTCAGCTTCACAATCAGCTGTGAGCTCCTCCCCAATAATGGGTAACCAAACTTTCCTATAAATATGGTAGCCACGAACAACACTGTGAACTTTGCAAGTGTGATCAACTTTCACCGACATCTTGATATGTAACGTTACACAAGTGACTTTTTTACGAGCTCGCGGCATGCATGCATGCATGCTGTGCACAGTATGGCCAGGCCTCACGTTACTATACTGACCGGCCGGCTATATGCACGTACATACGGTAATTGCATAATAGTTACCGTGAGTAGCACCATGCACGTATGTATTAGCAGTACATACGCATTCACAGCATTTCACTGTTAAACAGTTTTCCTGTGGTGAATTTGGATTTTCATGTTAGGCTGTTCGGATAGGCTAGCAAATATTTTTATACCTACGGTATGTACAGTACCACTTTCGAACCGCAAACGAAGCAGCACAGGTTCGCAGTATGTGATAGCTTGATGGATATCAACAGAAATTAGTTGCAGAAACATGCCTTTTACTTCAGGATATGGGACTTTAGGAGATTTCGTGGCTTCAAGGTAGGACTATTTCATTTTCCTTTTACCATATTGTCTTTGGAATTAACAATTTCACTTTATGCAATGTGACGAAAAGGTTGGGGGGCATTTATTAGGGAGGGGGCGTTTAATAGACTAAATACGGTAGCTAGAAACTGAAAGACACTTGAAAACCTTTTTGACTTTTACAAAAAATATTTTTTTACCTCATCCTTTGTTTCCACTGAATATCACACTAAATATGTGCCTCAATGATGTACGGTATTTGAAAACTCCATTGAGCATTTCAAAATAATCTTAACAGTGGATTGTACTTGCAAAGAGAGATTTTGATTGTAGGCAGGAGGAATCCCATAAATTAAACACAGGGAATATCATGACCTCTTTTATCTTATAAGTATGCTTTCTATCCCCGGGAAGAAGAAAACACTATGTTGTCTCTGTTCATTAATCTCATCGAAAAGGATGTGAGTGCAAAATCCAATTTCTCTTTCCAAGTGTTTTTCAGGAATAAAAAAAAAGAAACTGCTTTGCATTGAAACTAGTTTTGGAAATGAAATTTCCATAGCACAGTAATATATGAAGTATTTAATGCATAAGGTAAGCAAGTATGAATAAAAAATATGCATATTTTAAATGCTTTCACAAATTATCTAAACAATTTGCAAAGCAATACTCTGAAGGGTATAACAGAGAAGTGTACGATAGCAGTGATGACAGTAGTCCACTTTATGTTACAAGCTACCAATGGTCATGAAATTTTCGAAAGTATTCAAATTGTTCTAAGTGGCTGACGATTTGAAAGCCTTTTTGCTGCTGGTCACCTACATAAGCAGTAGTAAATACAAAGCACATGACATTCTCCGCACAGTTGCGGGATGTACATGGCTTTACAAGCACTTATTACTTGGCCTGAGTTTTATAATTTCCAAGTGACTACATTTATCGCACTCCTCAGGAAATTAAGGAGTGTGGTACAGTAAGTAGGTAGGCTGTGTTATTAAACTTTGACAGATTTATTTGAGCTGACATTCTTCATTTAGGTGTGCAAAAAAACAAACCCCTAACATTGATCTGAGGTGAATGGTGGTGTGCAATTGCACTTGAATGCCTTAAAGTTCAAGGCTTATAACAAAATGGCTAATGATATGGACTTTTCATGTTAAAGGACAAGTACTAAATACTATACCATCAGCTGTTTTACTATACCAAGGTATCTTAATTCATAAATGGCCTTCTAAATACATGTGACATCAATTTTGTGCCTGTATTTATCAACTACTGCAAGCTAACCCCTACATTTAACTTGTGGATGTCTGTCCCCTTTTTGTTTCTGAAACCTTATCGCAGATACTTGTTAGGAATGGGATTGCTTTCAGCCACGCATGGTACAATAACCAAAAGACTTGCGAGACATAAACATGAAATGCAGCAATCTACCAAATTTGAATTAAAGCAGTAGACACTGCCTATTTCATGATTGGCTACTGAGAATCTGTGACACCATTTTTCACACTGAATGTGACATTTACAAGGAGTAACTTCTCGGTTTTATGTTATGTCAGAATGTCTTTTTACTCAAAACCTGTGGTTCCTGGACAGTAGTGGCACTACTTGGGGGAATCCCCACAGATTTTGTCCTTGATCTCCCCACTTTCCCCCCAGTAAGGTGTCAGTTAGGAATTGGGTTAACCAAAAGAGAAGTATATAATAAGCCTCCCCAGAGCCTCAGAGCTTCCTTCCCCCACGAATGGACACTTTAGGCCTGGTTTTGTGCAGCACCTGGAAGTTCTTGCCCCACAACATTATCCTTTGCTCTTATTCTCCCCCCCCCCTCTCCCCTCCCCAATTTTGACATTCTAGCACTCTCACTGGTTGTGGGACCCATCATACCTCTTTTCAAGTGCCTGAGGTAGAGTTGGAAGGGTCTTACAATTTCTTTGAGAGCCTCATAAAAGTACTTATAGACCTACATTAATTCCACTCTTAGCCAGCAGTGCATTTGAAAACTTCCATTTCAAGAGTTTCTACAAGATTTAGAGCAACATATCACTGTGCTTTAAAAGATCAAACTCATGCCTCTCACTGATGCATAGAATTTCTGCCAAAGTGTCCACTGGGGACATAATGTGGGTCTGAGACTCTGCAGGAACCAGGTTAGTGAAAATCCTGCATCATGTTCTCAAATATCATGAAAAATATTTGGCAGAGAATTGCAAGGAAATTTTTTAAAGATTTAGCTCGTTTCAAAATGAGTTTGGGTGACTGTTTTTGTCCTTTAAGCCTGATGGGCTCCAGTAACGGTCAACACTAACCTGATGAATACTGCTTGAATGGGTCAATACCACCACATCAACATGGTTACCAATATCCATGCAAGAGTAGTCATGGAGAGTCCCTCAGAAAAGAAAATCCACAACTTGCCTCAACAAAATTGTTAAAACTTTTCACAACACAGGATTAGGTTAGTGGGGATTGAAAGTGAGAGATGGGAAATGTAGAGTTCTAGGCTATTAGAATATGATCCAAAAAGTATACTCTTCATGCATTTCAAGAAGGTGAAAATCTGCATGGAATTCCCAGAGAATTTCATGACTTTTTTAGAATATACAAACTGTAATAAGGGAATATTAAACACACATCTTGCCAGGAGAGAACAAATACAGATTTTCAACAGTGCACTGCTTGTGAATTTTAAAGGGCCTTTTCCCATTTAATCAGAAACAGACTATCCTTTAATTATTGATGCAGTATATAAAACCCTTACATTACATATCATAGCAATTGTTAGGAAAAGAGACTGAGGTGTTTCAAAGTTGAAGGGAAAATTTTCCCATGAAAATTAATCATGCAAAGTTCAAATTCCATCAAAACAATTTAGGAAATCCAAAGGCTGCCTCAGAATATATGTGTTTCAAGGAAAGACAAAGGGTCTATATCATCTGAAGTACATCTTATAGAACCTTAGCTGCCACAGGTTCCCATGAAGGTTCTACTTATTTTATTACCACAGTTTTTTAATTATTCATTTGTTTGAATCATTGTTTATTCTTTCACTAATCTGTTTATATTTGAGACCTGCACTAATTCATGGTTTACTACTGTTCAACATTGGATTCCAATTGTGCAGGGTAGCTGGAGAGAATGTGAAGAGATATTATTTGGGGTATGGGTAAAAACTGCTGCAAGAGACTGTTACTAGCAAGAAGAGAAGTTTGTAAAATTTCAAAGGTGAATGGATTATTTTCTTCAGTGAATGCTGCACAGCACTGCATAACCGCACAAGATTTATGTAAGTATCTACCATGCCAACAGGAGTCTTGAAAGATGGCGACATAACCTGTAACAAGAAGTTACATCCAACTGGGCTTTTAATGATGCCAAAAATGAAGAAGAGCTCAATTTTCTTTCTGGCAACACAGGAATTACATAGCTTTGACACATTACACCACACTCTATTACCTCTTTATAAATAATTGACTATTAACAAAGAGAGATATCCTTTAAAGAAGCCACTCTTGCACAGCAATATAAAAGCAGAGTAAATGATATGGCATTAAGTTTTGAGTATGAAACAGAACTAAAAAAACATTCATATTTTCAACTCAATTTGTCATGGAACTCACTCTCTGGAAACTACATCCAAAATCACCACTACCTCCTCCAACATCAGGAATCCTGAACACTTAACTCAAAGTTTCATAGCAAAAGGATGAAGGGGGGGGGGGGGTAATATTTTTGGCAAAAGCCTGCACTAATCATCTGACTTGCAGTCCAGAGTTCAACTCCTGGTCAGGTCATACCCAAGACTTTAAAACCAAACATGCTGCCATTGTACTATGGTGTTCAGCATGAGTAATGTCGTAGGGAAAACAAGCCAGTGAGCCACAAACGGCTAAAGGGCGGGGCAATGGATGGCCTGATGTAAGCCAACTGGTTAGAAACCAAAAATTAAAACCATGATCTAACTATTAAACAAAGCAATCATAATATCCTTCTAAGCAACAAATTTTGTGTTTAAAACCATAGTTAAAGAATGACTGGGTCTATCAAGTTATATGAGATTTTATTGATATAAAAAGATGTAGAGCACGAAAACTGCATGGAAATAGAATGGACAAATTGCATGTTTACTGCATAGGCAATATGTGAGTACTGCATGGGTATTGCATTGGTACTACATCTATATTATGTGAAATGAATGAACACTTTGTGTCATATTTAAACAATGATCTCTCCCCAGTAAAAGGCTTCTTTGAATTAAATGTTGTTTTTGCTTTTTCAAGATATTCATATTTTCTCAAACCACAACAAAGTATACATAGTTCAACCTTGTTTTGTGTGTCAACATGGCACTGAAAAACATTTGACATGTGGAAGGGCAGGACCCAAATTTTGATTTCTTTTTTCTAAAACCAGATCAAGAGAATCCGTTTTGACCTTTGAGAAGCGATGGTTTAAATGTAACGTGAAGCTATGATTGGCTGTTGTTTACCTGGTTAGTAGCAATACGGTTTTGTTTTCCTGGCACAGCAGACCCTCGTCTTGACGCTCTAGCTGTTGCACTGTGGTAGGAGGGGTATTATAAGATGAGAGGCATGCATATTAACAAAGCAGAAGGGAGAGAAGAGGTTAATAACGAGGAACCACAACCAAAACAAAGTACCCCCTCGTGTCATCATTCCCATGCTCACAAGATTAACAAATTTTAAAGTGATTATTTCTAGGCAGTCTTCTTTTGTCCAGTATCCAACAACTGACCTCTTCTAACCAATTAACCTATTCCTCTTTTAGCCACATTTAACAAAATCAGCAGTACTTTAAGCACTAAATAAAAAAATCTACCACATATATGTTCTTGGAATAAAACGCCCCTTTTCAAAATCTTCAAATATGTTGTAAAGTAGTATTTTCAAGCTTGTCTGGCATTTTTGTGTGCTATTTTTAAAAGCTTCAGAAAATTTCTTCTACTTTTTTTTATGCCTTCACAAAATGTTCTTTGCCACAAAACTATAATATTCCATGTTTACCATCTCATTTGAAGTACTCCAATCACTTGAAGTCTCACTGTAATTGAGACGTAAAAAGTGCAAGCATTCAGATGTGTACAGAGAATCCTTTTGTAATTTGTAAACCATGAGCATGACAATAATGTCTAAGACAATCACTACCAAAACTCAAAGTGCAATAGACAACTACCAACAAAAACTTTCCACTGAGCGATAAATTTGGAAAGTTTCTGTAGTATAACAACGCCACCATAAAAGAGGTTAGCAAAAAATTGGTCTACCAAAAATAGGTAAGTCTATCACATTTGCCTGAAACTACTGTTTTCAATTGTTGATCCTCTTTAAAATCTTTAAAAAATTTTTCATTATCTACTTTAACATGCCAAGAAAAAGGCAAGCATCATATTTTCCAATGATAAAAGAAATAAGGAAAATACATTGCAAAGAAGAAATATTTAAACAAGAAACTAAATGAATCTACTTTAAGAGCAACCTTGAAATTATCCTGAAAATATTTTGGAAGTCATTTTGGTTCTAAAGAGTATCTAATAATTGAAAACAACAACTTCGAATTGATCTTGTCAGGTGAATGAGTGTTAGCGCATATTCAACAGAAACGGTTATGCCATTAACATAAAAGTCAACACAAGAGGTGCACAAGGTTAAAGGTCAAACTACAAGAGGTCAAAAGGTTAGTCAATCTCAAACCACTGCAACCAGCTAAGAATACACTTAGTAGGGTAACCTTGCCATGCTAGTCACATTACCTGATTTCCAAGTTTCTTTTTCTCCACTGTAATGTTACGATCGGACTTATTTTGGGCACTGAACATTCAAAGAGAGATGATATATAAGCTTTTTCTTTTTCAAACTAAAACACATATTTGAAGTTAACTCTGAACAAAATGTTAATTAAATCAAATGGTCAATATCTTTACTCTTGCATGTAGAGTGATCAACATTTCTTATCACTTTCAACATTTCAAATGATGCAACGTCTGTGGCTCTTCTTGCACATAGTTTTTTTTAAGAGATGCAGCGATTGCTGGGGTTTATGATTGAGACTGAATTGTTGGATAGTGTCTGAGCCATTTCCTTTTTACTCTTTGCATTTCAAACACAATACTTCCCTTTAAACGTATGGTGACATGCCATAATTGCAGCATAATTGGCAGCTGAAGAGTAAGATTTCCCAAGGGCATATCTGTTGAAATTATTGTCAATATCTTTTACCGTTCTTGAGATATACCTCTAGAATTTGAAAATTATTCCTGGAACAACTTGCTACTTATGTGAAAATATTGATGTGGAGTGTTGCAGTTCTTCAAACTTATATTTTCTTGTAATTACTCATCAAGCAGTTTATGGTTTGTTAAGTGGTATACTGATGTTTTTCAAGGGCACAATTCAAACTTTCAAAAGAAAAAACGTATAGACATACTAACGCTACAAATGTCCTTGAAACAAAGGCTATAAAAACAAAGGATAACATCAGCCATTTATGGCATGTCACCCTCTCGACATGCATATATTTTATATTTTGCCCACGTTATGCGTGATTAGATGTGAATCAGATTTGATACGTTTTCTGTGCATTTTTACATCGAATACCCAAAATTTGTCATTTTCATGTCACCAGACAATTTAAAGGCAAGAGCAGTCACCTCAATATGAAGTAGTATACCAGACTGTCCTGTTTCATGATTGGCTCTTTAGATTCATGTGACTATATTTTTCGCCTCAAATGAGAAATTAACTAGGAGTAACTGCTTGGTTTACCTTGACAAAGTAATATTGAAGTCCTAAAATATTACGAGAGATACTTTGAATAGAAATAAGAAGAAAATGTGAGTCTCCGTTGTTCTTCAAAATAACTTTTTGGCGACTGCTCTTGCCCTCAAAGTTTCAAGCACTGTTCTTGTAATAAGCATACATTCATGAGATGTCTTGCTGTAGGGCTAATGTTTTAACAAATGTGATTCTTTCAGGGTTCCCACACTTAAAATACTGAATTTCAAGACATACACCAGACTTTTGAAGACTGAGCTAGAAATGTTTAGGACTGAAATATGAAGTTACATACAAATGGTCCTTCTTTTATGGTTTACCCAGCATAAACACACACTAATCATGATTAAAACTACCATAAGTGTAAGGTTTCAAATTGTAAGACCTTAAAAGAAGGGTTTAAGGTCACAACAGGATTTGGTATTTTAGAGGGGTACTTATTCAAATGTGAAATTTACCAGAAATAACTGCTTGGTTTACCTTGAATATGCAATAGTAAAGTCATAAAATGTAATTAAAGATGCTTTGAAGAGAAATAAGATGAAAATTGAGTTTTTTAGCTTTTTCTTTAAAATAAATTTGGGGGGACTGCTCTTTACCTTTAAGGTTTACCCCACATAAGTACACACTAAACATAATTAAAACTACCATAAGTGTAAGGTTTTAAATTGTAAGACCTTAAGGCAATTTTTCCAGACCAAATACCCATAATTCAAGGGTTTTCAAAACTAAGATAAAATTTCTATAATTCCAGGCTTTTTCATTTTCCCTACAGTATAGAAATTATGCTTATTGCAAGTGCCAAAAGAATCTGAGCTCCCATTAAACTGGAAATCAGTAATCAAGTAACATGTAACTTCAATGTGCCAAAGAAGACAAAAATAATGGCAGCTTTCAAAAAATTAAATAAACATTATTTATTTATTATAAGGCAACAAAATTGGAAAACTTTAGAACTAATTATTTCTGAAATCAATAATGATAACCACTGCACCACTGCAATTCTTATTCCTTCCAGATTTCAAGTCAGATATTGATCAACAAATATTAAAAAGATAAAAGTTTGGCTGCAGGGGTTAATCAAACGCAGATATTTCTTTAGCAGACTTTTTTTTTTGTTTTAGACTCGTTAATGAAAGGAATCATTAAAGGAACAATTAAGTCACAACAACTTGAATATGTGTGGGAGACTATCCTGTTTCATGATTGGTTCTTGAGAATCATGTGACTATGCTTTTGATCCTCAACTGTGAATTTTACTAGGAGTAACTGAGTACCTTAAATATGAATATTTTTGCCTTCAAATTACTTAAAAGTTACTTGAATAAGCAATAAGTAGAAAATTGTGAGATTAAGCACTTGTTTCAAAACAAATTTGGGCAGATAGGTATTGCCCTTTAAGTAAATTTTCACATGAGAGAAACATTAACAAACATTTATTTTATCCAGCAACAACCCCCTTTCCTAATAACCCAAACAATATAAAGACATTTATCATTTGCATATCATTGTATAGTCATCAATAGTATCATTTTCAGAGATGTGACCGACATTAACCACGAAAATCTGAAAATTTTCTATAGATATCAATGTGGCAGATACATTAATGACCAGAGCCTATCTTGGCCTTAACAAGGTTGGGACTGAGGTAAGAAAATTTTCAAATTTTGGCCAAAAAGATGGCAGGAAATCATCTCTAAAACAGCACCACTACAGGCTACATTTACTTCCAGACCTGCCCTTCTTTGGTACCTTTTCCTCAAATATAACTTAACGAATAGTTTTTACAGAAGTTTTATGCAATACATGCCCAGCCATGATATCTGTCCAGTACTGGACAATGCTTTCCGTGCAGAGCTTTCTGTAAAATGCTTTTTGCCTAAAATCTGGTTGCCCACAGTGGTTATGCTGAACAATATTGCAATTGTGCAACATAGCAGATTCTTCTCCTTACTTGTCCAAACATAGGGAGGAAGAAATAAGAGACTTCTGAAGTCTTTCAATAAAGTAACCTGAACTTTTGATTGAGCATTCAAAGAAATTTAATTTCAAACCAAAATCTGAAAAGTGGCATAACTGCATTTTCTTGTTCATTATTTTCTCCCCTGTGTCATATTCATATACATATACATCTATCGGAAAAGTTCTCTTTTTTTCCACAAAAAAGAAGAAATTAATAAAAAAATAAATATGAATGATTCAGTTGAAAATGTTTTGAAGTACAAAACGAAATGCTTACTTTGCAAATCCTATAAAGTCTTCGTGGTTTGTGTTCATGTAAGCCAGTTGTATTTCAACCAGGGCAGAGACCATCTGTTTTGTTTTTTGCTCATTTTCTCGAATATGTGTACAAATGATTCGTTCTGTTTCATCTCGTAATCTGGGGTACCTTGCCATCTAAGGGATGATAAAATTAAAGATTGCCAACATTGTTACATGAATAAAACATTCATTACAAGTGTACAAAGTTTAAGAGAGAGAAGCTGGTATGTGCAAACCCAGAGTTTGAAAAGATCTCATGCATTTTAAGTTATGACAGCTGTTACGTTGGAGGAAAAGAATGAGACGTGACGGCATACGGTTGAATTCCTCTTGAGTATATATAAGACTTACGTGCATAATCTATGGGTTGATCAATCAACAGTCAGCATTTGTTTGTTAAGCTTGAAATGTGACACATTTTCCTCCAAACATGTGAGTACTTTCACTCAGTGACATCATATGCATAATGTCTATTGTAACCAGTTACTTACAATGTTGGAGTTTAACAACCCAGCTACCAATTGGTTTTTAAGTCAAACCCACCATGGTTGTGGCTCACTGGCTTGTTTTCCCAACTCCATTGCTGAGCACCAAGCACTATGGCAGAAGGTTCCATTATGAAAGTTTTGGGAATGATCTGGACAGGACATGAACTAACAACCTCCTGACTGCAAGTCTGATCTGCATGCAGTCAGTCTGTAACCAGTTACTGGAGTGAGGGAAGATAATGCTGAAACATCAAGCATTGACGTAAAGTGTACCTCAAGCCTACAATATTAAAAAAAAAGAGTAATTTATCTAACTGGCCAGTATGGGCACAGTTGGGCACAGGAAATACATAAGTGACTTGGCCATAACTGCCAGTTAGACAAAAGACTCTGCCCTTAGAAGTTGCAAAATGAATGTTATTCATCTAACTCTCATAGCTTGTTTCATGGTTGAGATATTACATGTTGAAATGTATTCACTTTTAACAAAATAGTCCATTGCACAATAATGTGTGACTTTCTTGTTGTACAACTCACATTATCTGCTTTGTTTCCCTTTAAAATTAAAAATGCTTTTATGACCTTGAACACTTCTTGTTTGCTAGAGCATAGCATGTTGCACAGAAAGGGCTTAATTAATTACATCACCCTCATAAGAGTATGAGTACTATCACACCTTGGTACAAGGTGCAGTTAATTTCAGTAAAACAAAGAAATACAAAGATTGTAACTTGAGTAGTACAACAATGACATCACAAATTATTGCACATTACACCATTTTAATTTCAGTGAATAAACTTCAACATTTTACATCTTGACTCAAGAATGTCCTATGAAGATGGGGGTCGACTGTTTGAATCTTTTTTTATGTTCTGTATTACATATGTTTGAAATTTTCAACTTGAGATACACTTTACAGAGAATGATGAAAGCTTAAAAACAAAAAGGATGACTAAATTTGAGAGATCTCAACAAATACAAAAAGAAACAGATAATCTTTTTTATCTTATTTCATACTGTACACTTTCTCACCTTTTCTCCACATTCTCGAACAACATTATTTAGTTCATTGACAACCATGTCAACACATTTGAGAGAGGGCTCCTTTAGCCTGGAAATTTGCCGCTTTGTGATTGCTTCAAATGCCATGTCTGGGGTGAACAAACCAACCCTGAAAAAAAAAAAAAATTAGATAGTGCAATTTAACATTTCAAAATCGAGAGCAAGAAATCTTCACTAACATTAGGAACAATTTTGTAAGAATATTTACCAATTTAGGGTTTTACTATATGGCACTTTTAGATAGATTTGGGAAATTAGGGAAATCAGGTGTAAATAGAAGTAAATTTTAGAAAAACTGGGTTCTTTGTATTCATTTCAAATGACAAAATGCCACAACTTTTCCTTGACTTCAAAGATTATTCCACTTACCCACAACCTAAACCTTGTGAACTATTAGCATCTTACCATCAGACTGGTAAAATACAATATTGGCCTTGGTTTCTTTCCCCTGTTTTTTTTGTTTTTTTTTTTTTTTTTTTTTTTTGGGGGGGGGGGGGGGGCATTTGAGAGTGCAGAATTGCTTCCTTCTGGAATATTCTAATAGCAGGCATCTCTCATTCCTCCTGTTTAGTTTGCACTTACCTACAAGTGTCCCCAGAAAAGCAATAATACAGTGAAGTGAGGGTACCCTTTAACCAAGGGTTGAGTACTAAGTTCCCTTTCAGCCCATCAAATGCAACTTTGACCTTGGTTTCTTCATTCCTCAAATGTAGATCCACGATTTTTTGATCATGTGCTAAGGGTGAACAAAATGACCATTTTATTTTATTTTTTTTGAAAAAGATTCACAGATGAATGGTTCTACTGGATACAGTCGTCTTACCTGAAAAAAAGATTCACAGATGAGTAGTTCTATTGGATACACAGTCTTACCTGACACCATGGATGTTTTTGATTGCGTAACTTATTTCTCTCCTCAGTTCTTTCTCATCATATTCCATTTTGACTACTTCAAATGGATACCTTTCATGGAATATACGGTTGATCTTTGCACCACCTGACAGCTCGCTGGTATTTATCTGGTCACCAGAGCCCTCTATTTTCTTTTCAAAATCTGTTCCAAACTGCTGAACCAATCTATTAAGGCAAGCAGAATTTGTGTAAAGCTTAGATACATAGTTTTTGTAATGATATTATCCAAGTACAACTAATCCCAGACTGGTGTTGGTTTGAGGCCAGGTGCAGATTACCAAGAATTATTAAGTCCATAAAACTGATCAGTATTTAAATGAAATGGGTCAGACAATAAAATTCCTTCGTAAAAACTAGGCAGAACCATTTGACAATAAGATTTCTTTTAAGGGAAATACTGCATTTGTTTTATAAGGAAAGTTCATCTTTGTAAAACCAATATTTATTGGCAAAGAGTGATAAATAATTACAAATAAGGGAGTATGGTCGCCTTCTTTTCAAGAAATAAGTTTTCCCAAAACTCCCTGGATTGGGAATCTATGAGCCCCCCGTACTTATCTCCTATTCACACATGTAATCCCCACTTACCCGCAACCAACCCTGGTAAACCAAAAGCAATGCAAGGGAGGGCGCCCTTCCTCCCAACACATGGAGGAAGGACACCCTCCATCGTCCTATTCTCGCTTACCATCTTGCGGATGGTTGCGGGTAAGTGAGGATTACATGTGTAAATAGGAGGTAAGTAGAGGGGCGAAGTAGATTCCCTCCAACAGAAATTAAGTTATTTGTTGCTTAAGAATAATTTGTTCACCCAAACTTTCAACATTTCAAAAAATGCAACTTCCATTACTCTTCTTGTGCACAATATTTTTAGGATAGGAAGCTGTTGCTGGGGTTTATTGTTGAGACCAAATGACTTGAAGATCACTAGAGCTATTTTTTTTAATGCTATGTTGGAGCACTTTAAATGCAATAGTTCCCTTTAATTATTTAATTTTATTGAGGACTTAGCAGCCACAATAGAGGGAGGGAAACAATCACACCCTCCTATGGTTAGTACAATGCAGGTGGCAATTAAAGCAACTTTCTATGAAGCAGTGGCCAAAATCTGTGATAAGAAGTATGCCAGGGAAAACACTCCCTAACATACACTTCACTGATTTTCACTTCCTGCTTCCGATTTGTACTAAATTATAAAAATGAAATAGTTAGTCCTAAATGAAAATAAATATCACACCATGCTGTTTAAATTGCCATGCAAATCCGTTCCATGACTTAAAAAAAAACCATAATTTCTCATGTTTTACTTTCTATTAAAAGAGGTTGAATTTAGGGATGGTACTAAATCAAAATATAGTGAAAAAAAGGCTATATGACATAGAGTTGTCTGCTTTGTGCACTATTACTTACTGTAACATAGCTTTGGTTTTACGTGCTGGGTCATCATAACTAAAATCTTTGAATTCCTTCACCTCTTCTTCAAGTGTTAGAAGCTGTGTCTGTAATCTGTTTCTTAATTCTGGCAGAGTATCACGAATATGATTAGTCAATTGCTTAAAGAGGAAAAAGTGAAGAGAAGAAATGAAATATTTTATTCTTAAAGGTACGTACATGTTCCTCATCCCAGATAGTTCCCATTTCAGTGTTTCCTCTGGGTTTTAGAGGGGGTGAGGTGGTACTAGTCTATGGGATAGAATCTTGCAAGGCTTTGACACAAAAAGGGAGAAAACTATGACTGCTGCTATAGATGGTATAGTGAAGATAGCAATTAGAGCAATTCTCTGTGAGGTGGTGGCAAAAATATATGAGGTGGGCCCCCTCACAAAAAGAATGCCAGGGGTAACCCTGCCATTCTCTCAACCTGCTGAGTCCCCACATTCATCCTCGTCCAGCCATACCGCTAGTTTACTGTTTCAGGGCATATCCTGATGGTACGCATACAAGGTCCCAATTGCGTAATCAAAAAATTTCAGTACATGCAGTGCAATAGGAACTACTCTGTACTTTTTCAGTTTCATTGAAATGGCTGTACCAATCAAATAATATCTGTTTCTACATACAAGTTGAGAACTTATGTCATACGAAGTACTATAAGGGTTGCTGTAGCTTATTTTATATTTAAAGGCATTATTCCTCAAAGAATGTCTTTCACGGACATTTATCAAATATTCCGGCCCCAGAGAATTACCCTCTTAATCACATCCATAATTCTCAAACTTGGATCTTTCTACACCACCAACCTTACATGTAACATCTTCCAAGTTTATAATAAATTTCACATAAATACCACCTTCACATCCCAGTAAACTACTACCTAACCAACCTGCAAAATATTTCCAAACAGATGGTTTTTCAATTAGCAATAACAAAGGTTTGTGGGATTTTTTGGTACATGGTTTTGTCAATGGCATTTCTCTATGGCAAATAATCACACACACACCAACATCCTATCCCACAATCCTTTGTAATAGATATTTGGAAAATGGTCTATTATCATGAAGTACCTGCACCTTTCAAGACATACTTTCTTAATTTCTCAAGAAAAATAATGATGTATTTAATCTTTCAAAACATATAGAAACTAGTTAAATTTTTCAAGATATCTAACCTGGTTTAATGTTTTTTGAAGGAAAGGGGTACCCATTTTATCCGCCAGATGACGATATTCTGGATGGGTCAAGAAAAATTTTCTTTCCCCAGCTAATGCTGCTTTGATATCTTTCTTTCCATCAATATCTCTCTGACTACGGTTGACGACACCAATATAACCTGAAAACGAAGAAAATTACAGAATAACTTCCAACAAAATATGTTGTCAAAAATGTCCAATGGTTTGTAACAATACTGTCAAACCTGACAAATTTATAATACAACTGTACAGTGGTAAGTTTACTTCTTCATAAGGAAACCATTGTTAGGTAATGTTAAATACCAACAGGAACTGGCAAAAAATGATTTACATATTTGCATTGTTTCTGTAAAATTACAGAAGCAGTCATAGCCAGTAAAACAAATATCTCTCGTAGCAACAAGCCGAGGTCAGCTGTGGATAATGCTTGTTACTACAGTTTCCTATTTTACAATTTAACATGGAGGTAGTTGGTGTTGGTTCGTGGCTCAGTGTTTGACCAACTGGTTAAAATCAGGCCAGCCACGCCCAGTTTTCAAGTTGTGGCTTAAAACTGGATTGTTTTCCGAGCTTAATTGTTTATGGTCAGCACCAAGCACAATGGCCAAAGGTTTCATTATTTGACCCTTTGACCCTTTAATAGCCAGTATCCATTGGTCACCTCTTATGGCAGGCATGGAACACCACAGAGCTCTAGCTGAGTCCTGAGAATTCGGGTCAAAAGTCTTGCAATTTTCAACCTGCAAGGACTTGAGTCTGGGCTTGGACTCGAGTCCCTGCAATTTCTCATTAGGTAACAATCAACCTCTCTTGCCCAAGTCCTTCACATTCTGAAATAACAGTCTGGGTCCAGACTTAACTACATCACAGGAATCCTGAGGACATATTTTCCCCAGCCTACAGGAGACAGAATACTCCATCAATTTTTCAAAAAAAAAAATCAGTATTTTAGACATAAGTACAATCCTGTTTCAATGACCCCTTAGTTATTCTACCCTTTATGTAAATCTTCCTTCTTTGCAGGTTCAACCATTATCTATAAGGTTTTACTTTCACTTCAGTGCATGAAGTCATACCAGCAACATCCTACACAAAAAACATACACCAATAAACAAATTGTACTTTAAGGCTTTAAGATGACTTGAGAGGATTTATAAGTACAATCAAAATGCCATCTAACAAGCAAAACATTACGGTATTCCAGTTTTGTTAGTTCAATAATAAAGTTTGCTTTACCTCAGCCACTGGAATGCAGTTTATGGAAAGAATACTGTATTCAGTGGAAATTTAGCAGTGGTAGTTTAACCATGGCTACAATGTTTAAGACAACGTAGAAGCATATAAAGGCATGTTACCTCCATTCATTTGTGGCCAATAGATAATTTCCTCACATTACTTACAGAGAATATATTTCTTTGTGTCCACAGTAATTTGGAGATTATGTTACTTTTAAACAATGTCGAAATAGTGAAGAAAATTTAATAAAACAAGTTTAGCATGTAATACTTTAACAACAAAACTCGCCCAAATTTGATGAATGAATTATGCGCCCCCTCTACTACTATTGGGTTACCAAGGTGCTACTTCATTGCCAGATGGTTATTGCTGGCAATATTGATAAACATGGGTTGAGTAGGAAGTGAGGATGAGCAGTTTTACACTTACTCAATGTTAAAAACTTACTGCTCTTTGTTTACAACAGCTAAATGACGATAAACCAGTGAGACCATTAAAGGCCTAATCCTCTCACTCCAAACATTTCCAATTCTCCTAACCTACTTACATAAGCCCCTCCCACAACTGTCTAAAACTCATCCTCATCCAAACTCAATCTCAGTTTATTGCTTCAAAATAAACATAAACAACCTCAATGTGCAATCAAAACACTTTTTGTACAGCACATGCTGGGTAATATGAGCTTGGATACTCTGCATTTTTTAATTGGCTGTCAATCAAAAACCTGTGCTGATTGAGAATTTCTGAAGACCACTACAAAAATTGTTGTTTGATGTGACATTTGACTACCTTTAAGAGTTCACCATGGTCCCATCCCACCACATTCAACTCTATTTAATATCTGAGGTTACAGAATCTTTTATTATGACACTATTCTGGGACTGGTTTTGGAGAAACAGTTTAGGATGAGCCCTAAAACTGACAAACTACTAAAGACTTTGGTTTGTAAAATGACTGCACTTACTCATAAATCAAACGATTAAAATCAAGCACAAATGTGAGGTCAGATATAATGTACTATATTACATACAGTACGTACTGGCATCCGAACTCCACACTCTGCGACAAATTTTAAACATTGACAATATTTCAAAATTTGGGAATGATGCATGATTAATTTGTGACAGCTTTGTTTGTTGAAACGGACATGAATTCTCCAAACTTTCTGGTTTGGTATTTTCCAAGCAACAATACTCACTTTCTACTAGCAATTTTATCCTTGCTGACAACCAGTATGACCTTAGCAAAACAACAGCATAGGGGTGGAGATCACCTTCCACTTAATGGTGGTTTACCTAGCCTCCTTCTGGAGTAAGTCCCACAGGCATATAGGGAGCAACATGGACAAATTTCCTATTTTCAAAGCCAGGTGTACACACTTGATAAAAGAAACTTACCTCTACGGAGAGGGAGATGTCTGTTTTCTAGGATGGCACGTGCATCTGTACCAGCATCCATAAGATCAAGTTTGGTTATTACACCAATTGTTCTTACACCTACAAAACAAATAGAACCATTCAACTTAGCAACCACATTAATAAAACTTTAATGGGGTGAAGACTGCAACAAATAAAAGAGCAAGTTTATTCAAGTTTGTAAAAAATTAAAAGACTGATCTGTGCTAAATTCCCTGACTTTTTCATGACTTTTATCATAATCACAATATTCATGACTTTTCCAGGCATGGAAAAAAAAAATGAAAATTTAATGACTTTACAGTGACTTTTCCAGGCTACTGGAACCCTGTTATTTCCATGGCCTTATTATCCTTTTATGTACTTGTAAATTTTCTAACATGAGTTCCCCTCACCTGTCTGGTGTGAGTATTCACAAGTGACTATGTCAAGGTGAAGGAAATGTCTGCAAAGTGATTCATGTATGTTTTTAATTTTTTTTTTTTTTTGCACAAATATTACCAGTGTTCAAGCTAAATAATTGAGGCTGGCTGGCTTTCAAGTCACGCATCACCCACCCTAATGTCATTGTTTGTGTTCCATCAACAGCCTGGTAATAGCTAGCAGTTCTAAAGGCTATATATGAGATGAAATATTAGTGAGCATGGACTGTAGAAATAACATTTTCCTGAGAAAGATGCACACACCCAAATTCTATCCCACAAACTGCTTAATTAACAAAAGTAAACAACTCCTTGCACTTTTAAGAAATCAAGTTTCATCATAACTTTCCTATGACTTTACCTGGACAAAATAAAGAAATTTCACAATCTTCCACTTAACATCCTTCAGTTTCCTTCCCTAACAAAAATTTTGGAAATCAGTAGAATAACAAATTTTGATATTGAGGAAAATGGAACAATGTCATTTTGCAAAGATTTCTAGGACTTTTCCATGACTTCACACAATTTCTCAAAGTTACAAAATTTTTCCATGCCTTGAAATCACTTTTATGAGTTTGTGGAGTTTTCCATGACCATGGGGGAACCTGGTCTTCTCAAGCAAGATATAACATTGTACATATGCTGTGTTCCATTGAGCTTGCGAAGTGGAGATGTGGTGCAGTTCACAACTTGTGAGAAGTGTTCCATTGGTAAAAATGGATGGCTACAGACTTTTGAACAGTAGCAATTATACGTAGCCAGTACATTTGATGTATGCTTAAAATGAGACTTTTCGACAAACCAGGCAAATCGATAATCAAAATTATGGCAAACAGTCTCTGTGAGTAAAATTCAACAACATCAGTGACCAAAATGTGATTTGTTTGTTTGCAGTTACATCTTGGGTTTCATTTTTGTAGACTGAAGGGTCAAAGATAAATATGTCTTGATTGTTTATGGTCTTTTGCTACATCTGCCACTTTGAACTCAAGCTGCTCCAGAAACACCCAGTTCACCACACCAGTTATCCAGTTCACAACTCCATGAGTTGTAATGGAATGCTTCTCACCACAAGAGTTCACGAGCTCAATGGACGGCCCTATTAATACTGTAGATCTCTTATCTTACCCTGTGGATCCACTTCTTTCGCTACTTTTAAAGCATCTGAGTTGGCCAAATCACTATTAGCAGGTGATACAGCTAAAATCAGGCAGTTTTCCTTTGTTATAAATTCAAAGACCATCGACCGTATTTGGAATTCTATATCAGCTGGCTGATCCCCAACAGGTACCTTCGTCATCCCCGGAAGATCAATCAGGGTGAGATTGAGTACTTTTAGAGGGAAGAAGAAACAAAAGTTAAAATCAAATAATGCAAATATTATTCTAAAGAGAAAAGCTATTGTGTGCCTTAGATTATGCATCTCAATGCCAATTCAGGATACTATTGACACTGCATAATCAGATAAAAAGAACCATTAACCCTTTTGCTACGGGAGGGGGTTCATCCCGCAATACTGAACTATGTGTTATAATACTGTACATATACACAGAACGTATGTACCGGTTCCGCAAAATGCTATGTTTTTCGTATGGATGCTGCCATATTTGCACTGGCTATGTCTTTAGAGGATGCACATATGTTTAATGTCCCCTCTTCAAGCCTATTCCATATCCAATTTAACACGATTGCGCGCCACATATTTATGATTAGCTATGCCAGAACGTGGCTGTGCGCTACGGTTTCATGGCGAAACCATGCATAGCAAAGGGGTTAAAACAAAACATATTATCCATAAAGAATTGGGGGTAGCAATATTACACATACTGTAATCCTTGAGTACCAGAGTGGTCTTATTCCAGGTGCTGTGCAACAAATCTATTTGAAAACATACTTGGGTCCAAATCCAACTCCATGTACGTGGTTTTTCTGGGCACTCCGTTCCCCCCCCACCCTGCCGTGACTTGCCATTTGACCTGTTGTTTAAAATCCTTTATTCACCTGACAAAGTCAACTGCACATTGAAGTACTTACAATCAGCTTGTTTGCATATCAAATGAATGAGGCCCCACCATGGATGCAGTTGACAAGGCAAAAAAAACCACAGGCAAAATTTTTTCATTTTGATTTCAGAATAACTGCTAACTGTGAATAAATTTTCTTACCGGTACTTTCGAACGGGACTGCCTTATTTGACCACTTTCTTGGCCAACTATTGGCGTCAATACATTCCAAAAGTAAACAATGATTATGCTGGTGGAAAAAATTCATTTGGCTTAAATAACTTTCTCTATGTAGACATGAACTTAAACTTGGCTAAATTTGACAGAAAAAATTGACCTTTACAAGTTTTATCACCAGTGATCATTGCATGATAGATGGACTGTCTTCATTGGAGAAAGATGAACAGTGTTTCTTTTTCTGTGGCCATTACGTTTTCCTTTTCCAACATGTTTTCAAACAAGACCCATTACCAAACAAATCAAAACCCTTTCCACTGAAATTTTAGAATTCAGGGTCCAACCAATTACCAAATTTTTAAGGCCCTTGTAACAGCTTGCACACTGACAATGATGGAAGTACTTAATTCAGCTGGCACAACATACAATATGTGCTCTTTGGGGAATACTTCATCTCCCGTTTGATTTTACCACAGTCCACAACCCATATCAAAATTAAGGCAGGGGCTTAAAAAGATTTGTTTGTTTGTTCAAAATTGTATGTACAAACTGACACTCCACATTTGCCACTAGAAATGATGAATACTGTCTTGCACTGTTTCCATAAATCACAGCTGCAGACAATTACTAGGAACTGAGCAGTATAACCTCCATTTAACTTACACAGCTGCAGACAGATAAGCTTGAATAAAACGATACAGAACTGCAAATATGAATATGAGAGCCTAAAATTTTGATTCTGTTGGATTCATTTCAACTTGAGTAAATGCAAGGATTTCTATTGAGCAAAAATTTCCATTTTTTTTTTGAAAAGGTCTTTTGTTTGTTCACGATGCTGAGAATAATATGACAAGTTGAATAACAAACACTTCAGTTGGGCGACAGTAAGACATTATTTCTAATGCCTCCTACAGTATAACTTTCGAACCCAAGGGTTGTTATCTAATCCAACATTTACAAACCACAGTTAAAACAAGTCAGCAAAATTAAAAGGAAGTCTACACTCTAAAATATTCTTTTTTGAAGAAATACAAAAACACCTTTCCGCAAAAATAATAAAATAACAGTATATACTGTACTGCAAATATTCATTATCAAAAAAGGAGGGTTTAGCCAGAGATATCACCGACCATTTTCTAACCATTCAGGAATGTCAGTTCCCTGAAATACTGTAGGACAGAGTACAGATCTGTTCTGTTCAGTCTCACAGCAATGTGAGCTAGTCAGTGCCAAATCCAGGCAGGAATGGACAAAACAGGCACCCTTCCAATAACTGGCCATCATGCCACAAAAAATGCTGACACAAAAAATATATCAAACATAGTGCTCACCATTTTGTGTCTACCTCAGGCCTGTTAAGAAAAGGCAAATTTTTTGAAGGGGCTCTCCTTAGGCAGCAATCAATCATAATTTACATCCTTGGTGCTCCTGAGTTAACCTCGGCCACCATCATTGCATACAAAATACCGTACAGTATAAGGTTTCACGGTATACCGGTATTTCCATAAGTACCGGTACGTACCGGTACCGGTACGGTACGGTACCACCAACCTAAAGGTACCGAAGTATCGTGGAGACTCGGTACTCAACTGTAAGGTGAAAATCTTTTCTCAAAATTTTAGCATTTAAATTAGAATGATACTAAAATGTAACAAACGTCCATTTGATAAATGCCCCGTGTCTCTAAACATTATAATATAAACAGGGAATAGTCACTTGATAATCATTTTGCACCATTTCGGTCACAAATCCCCCCTAAGAATTTCAGAAATTGCCGTTTAACGTTACTTTCGCAGAACTAGCACCATCCACACTATAAAGGAACTTGCTTTCTATCGACATTCTGCGCAATCTCAGAACGATCCCTGACAGCGCTAGCTTCGCCCGCGCCTTCACATTGTGTATTTAGACGGACACGATTAGTCAACTTTGCGGTGAAAATCTTTTCTCAAAAATAAAGCATTGAATTTGAATGATACTTGAATGAAACAAAAACCCATTTGATAAATGCGCCGTGTCTCTGAGGATTGCAATACAAACAGGGAACATTCACTTGATAATCGTTTTGCCCTATTTCAGTCACAAATCCCCCTACGAATTTCGGAAAGTGCTGTTTAACGTTACTTTCGCAGAACTAGTACCTTCCACACTAACAGGGCCCTTGCTTTCTTTTGACATTCTGCGCAATCCCCAAACGATCGCTGCTCATCAGCAAATGCTTTCACATGGTGTATTGCGAATAGATACCATGCGTTGATTGATAAAATTCACTTTGATTACGATAGCACACAACATTATACGAGTGCGAAATTTGTTGTAAGCAGACAAAGAATCATAGCATTGCAAGCTCTGACATGAACGTTGCATCGACGATTTCTGATTTTAACACAGTGATTCAGTGGGACCGTTCCATAACGTCCACTGTCTATGTCTGTGGGAGAAAAACTTTCGTACGAACGCAACGAACGTTCTTTCAGAAATTACTGTAACACGGTGAAGCAATGGGACGGAACACACAGTAAATCCCGCTTAAACCATTGGCTCGCGTGTTCAGTTCAACTGATCAACTCGCTTTGTTGTATTGCTCTACGTACTGAAGAACAGTATAGTGTTATTGTACAACGGATTGCTGCGCGATGCATTCGTAAATTCAATCTTGAAGCACTTTGATTTAGTTTTGATAGCGATAACTCGGCGGGAAGAAAGCTTGAGGAATCAGTCTTTTATGGAAATATTTTTGTAAAGTTCTACTTAATAACTTTTGGTTATACTTTAGGAGGGGGGTTGTTATTATTTGCAGAAATTATTTTTGCAATCTTCATTACAATCCTGAGTGCTCTTGTCATCTTGTGGGGTCTAGCTCCGGTGCGGACGTGCGGCGCTGATTTATTGTGTGTCCCGAAATTATCGGACGCTAAATTTGCAGAGAGGTTATTTCTTTTTTTTTTGTTTACCGATTTGTTTAGTGTGGGGTGACTAAATGCTTTAAAAAATACTGAAATGGGAGGCAGGGATTATCAGAAGCCTTCACTTACGTCAATGCATGGTATTTTTACGGATATTTTGCATGTGATAAAAATCCTACTTTTTTACTCTCCTGGTACCGGTACTACGGTAATACCGGTACCATTTGTGGCGGTACCGACGGTACCAATTATCAGTGGTACCGTGAAACCCTAGTACAGTATCTACCTTCACAGTACAACATACTGTACAGAACTGAAGTACAATGCCTTGGTCTAAGTGAAACTTCTGTATAGCTACCAGAGCCTACTTCATACTGAAACTAGGGCACACCCGCATAATTTTAATCTTACACACGCATAATTTTGATGATAGATTCCCAGCTTTAACAGATTGTATCTACTTGGAACGGAAACTGATAGCTACTGTATGAATCAACAGACTGGAATAGACAAAGTATGCTGAGAACTTCCTTTCTCTGAAGAATTCGTTCCTTACTAAGCATTATTTTCAAAAAATAAAAACCTGGGGATGATTTTCCACCTACAGTACATTGACTGAATATTGAAAGATGTTTTAAAATGTTGTTGATATAAAGTGCTTTCAGTTACATCACAATCCCGCACCTTTTGACGGCAAAATTTGGTGCAGTACACTAGCCAATGTAGCTAGCTGAGAAACAGCTGACAACCGAATTCTGACTGATGCATTGAGACACTGTTGACTGGTGCCCAGCAGTGGGCGTGGCTTACCAATTGTGAAGTAATGTGAAAGCACTCTATACTGTAGTATGCACTGGTACAACTGATGATAAATCATGTTGCTATGACAACACCGATCAACAGTTGCATGAACAACATCCTCATCTCTCATACAAGTGTACATTTTTAGAAGTTTTTCATGGAGCACCCTTACCATGTGGAGAATAAACTCTCAAATTAATAGGGATGTTAGAAATGCCTTTATTCGATCCGGTAATGCGGTCTGTTTCTGCTTCAATCTCCTGCCGAATCTCATCAAAGTCTGTAAACTTCTTTCCTTTACAGTGTAAGAATTCGCCATATTCTGATATCAAAAGAAAGTGAAAATTAATTACTAACCAACAGATTTTATGTGCATACCTATTATTCTTTTCATCAGCTCTTTTTTAATTGAATATAAATAACTCTTGCTTTCAAGAGAAATACAAAGATTTTTTAATACTATAAACAATACATGTATTTCCTGTAGGTTGATACTTAAGCTACAGTAAGGCAGGAAATTATACATAAACACATGCATGCTGCTGTGTTGTAGTGTCTTTTAAGTTCTAATACCATTCAAATCCCCTCAAGACAGGCAGGGAACACTGTAGGACAATCTTCAAACCCCAATCCACAGGGGTGTACATGCATTCCCCAAAACTACCTGGTTTGGGAAACTACGAACCACGATACTTACCTCCTATTCACAGGCAAACCCCACTTACAAGTAATTAACCCTGGTAACTAATAGCACCAAGAGCAAGGGTGCCCTAAGCTTGCTTCCCACACATGGAACAAGGACACCCTCTATCTCCCCCTCCTCGCTTACCACCAAAAGATGCTCGCTCTCGCTCGCTCTATAGTTTACCAGGGTTAGTTGCTGGTAAGTGGGGATTACATATGTGAATACTGTAGGAGGTAAGTAGAGGGGCGATGTAATGTCTGAAAAATGTTGAATGACTCTGTATTTATAACACATTTTCTTTGGTGTCTTCAAGCTCCTGTGTATCTTGAACTCACTGACAATCATGGGTGGAAAAAGTTGGGTAGCTGGGAGGCTCCTTCCCCAAAAATTTGGCCATCTGGAGGGAAATTTAGGCAGTTGGAGAGAAATACCCTACTTCTGTACATGAAAATATAGTTAGAACTGTGGGATTTAACTCCTTTCCAGGGAAATAATTTTACTCCCTCCCTGGGAAATAAACATTTTTCCAGGCCTGCTGACAATGTTGGAGGTACACATCTACACATCCTCAATACATACCCTCAAAACTCTTTCATTTGTGAATCTACAAGCCTAACAGTACCTTTTGTCTACCAATTTTGTAACCCATTAACCCCAATAAGGCAGGTTGGGATAAGGCAGGTGGGGCAGTGGTGCTTCACTTGGTTTTGATTTGTTGAAGTTTTGCACCTCTTCTTCTAAACTTCTGGTTTCATTTACAGTTTCAGCAAAAGTGTTTTTCCAAATGGAAATCATACAAAATGACAATATCTTTAGATTCTTTGTAAAACAAGAGTACATCTATGTTATTTCTAGGTAGAGGGTGTTATAGATTTGACATGCAACAAAGCAAAAGGAAAATAATGTGTAAGTATTCAACAATACTCTCAATTCTCAGAAATGAAAAAGTTCTAATGGTACAGTACCATCCTTCCTCACTTCTCATGGTGACCATTGCCTAATTTTAGTTAGCCACTTCTCTGCTACTACTGTACCACAAAAACAACCCACTTGGTTTCTGTATTGCACTATGTGCCCACAGTATTCCTTGTCAGTCATATGAGATAACTAAAGGGGATGACTCAAACCAAATTAGAACTTGAAAGACAAGCATAAACTTTAGCAAATCAAGTTTATGAATGTGCTGTGTGAGAAATGCCACATGCCCACCTCCTCCCCAACTACCATACTATACTTCTCTAACAACCAGTACACTACAATATTAGACTGCTGTATGATTACCATTTAATACATACTATGTGCATCACACTAAAAAACACTGTCACATCATACCAATTCATATTAATGACACAAATAATTTATGTTGCACAGGTTCACACTTGAGACAAGCAGATGTTATAAATTTACTATGAATGCCAATGTCACTTCTAATGAACACTTTAATCAACTTTTTGCTCTGAATAAATAACAATGACTACAAATTCAAATTCATCCCAGACTACTGTCCAAACACACAGTAGAGAACTAGCTTTATACTTTATGTGTCAACCATGCACAGTACAGTACAGTGGGGTAATCATATAGTGTGCAATTTACAATTCTGATTTACAGAGCACTTTTGAGTAGCTGGTATTTTCTTGTCAGATTCCATTGAGATATCTTCCAAGAATCTGGATTGTGCACACATCCTTATCCAACTTTGGGCGTACCAAATACCAGGAGAAGGAAATTATGAAGTAGTATACAGTAGTAGTCTTAAGGAAGTTAGCAAGTACATACAATCTATTTCTTGGTCTTGTGAAACACTAGATATGACTCAATTAATGTGCACAGGCATTGAGTTTAAGATTTTCCAGCTGTGCTACAAATCGCACTCCTCAGTAAATTAAAAAGTATGGTAGATGCACTATTTATTAAACTTTAATATATTTATATTGAGCTCCCTTCTCAATGTACGTAGGTGTGCAAAAATCACACTCCTCACAGTGACTTGAGGTGAGTGATTGTGTGCAAACGCACTTGCACCCATCAAAATTCAAGGCCGGTGTGTACAGTACTTCAGTTTCATATTTCCTACCTTCTGAACACAAAATACACAAACTAATAAGTAGCATTTACTGTAAGGACATTAAAAAAACATTCCATGCTTGAGTTTAAGATTATTCAGGTGTGCTACAAATCACACTCCTAAGAAGTGTGGTAGGTGTGCTGTTTTGTTAAACTTTAATATATGAAGTCCCCATTCTTCATCTAGGAGTGCAAAAGTCGTACTGGTAGTGATTTGAGGTGAGTGATGGTGTGTGATTGCACTCTCATCATGAAGTCTCAAGCCTCAAAATTCAAGGCCAGCTATGATATTGAACAAATTATTTAGTACTTTATGATAGCCAATTCACAACGAAAAAGACAGAATTCAATGAAGGATATCATACAGAACTGTGGGGTGAGGAGGAGAGGGCCCAGAAGGAAGTTGACAACCTTTGTAAACTTGCTGACTTAGGGAAGCTCAAGAAGAATTTTTGTAATAATTAAATATATTAAAGTGACATGGTTTGATACTACTGAAATACTGAAGTTAGTTTTTTATCTCCAATTTTAGTATAGAACAAACACAAAATGCCACCCTCCCACCCCCAGAAAAAAGGGGAAGAAAAAAGAATATCTTAAAACTGGAGGTAACCTCATCTGTCCAGGGAGAAATAAAAAGATGTGCCTGACTTGGACTGGGAATATATGTACTTGCAGTACTATTAAGGGGATTGCACAACGTACTTCAAATTGCCTGAAATGCAGACTCGATCAGCAGGGTTGAGAAGACAATAAATCTTGTCACAGTTCATACATGATCAGCAAACTATGAACATGGAGTTAGTGCTGCCACAGGGGTACTGTACTTCCAAATATGCTTTCTTTCAGTCTCTACTGTAGTCACCTAAACAAAACATTAGGTAGAGTTTATTCCCTGTTTAAACCATCAAACAGGCATTAGGGTGACATCACGGTGCGATACTGAAACTACCTGGTATAGCACAAGGTAGGCAAGTTAATGCAATTTTGAAGAGGAGTAGGTTGGGCACCTGTGCACCTCAATACGAGGTGCAAGGACACCTTCTTCGCTGTAAATTAAGTTTACCAGGGTTAGTTGCAGGTAAGTATGAGAAGGGTGATGTAAATTTAAGGGGGTTAATGTCTTTGACGTGTTTCCATTTCTTTCAGAAAATAGAATGGTCTGAATATAAATTTATGTAGGACATTATAAATAGTAGAGTACAGTAGCTTGGATGTTTGAAAGATTCAGTCCTTTTGATCAGTCTAACCTGTCTTGTGTTAGTTACATGACTTATGTCTACTGTCCCAACCTACAACTTTATGCTACGCAGTTATGGCTTGTCAATTTGATACACTGATGTTTGTGGCAAAAAATGTAAAAAAAGGGTTTAATTTTTTTCCCACATTTGATGTGTGTACATTTCCATAAAACTGAAACAAATTTTCTCATACTGAGTGTATATTGAAACAAGGAAATGCTTCATTACCTACAAGCAGATGTTCCAACATTTGAAGGTAACAGCCAAAAGAGTCACCTACTTGAGCTATATATATATAGTGAGCTATATATATAGATGAACAGATCTGAAAGTCTTCAGGAAAATTATTTCCTGACTAAAACAGTTCAAAACTTAAGAATCTTTGTATACCATTTGTAACTTATAATTAGGCCTGCTGTCAATTCATACTTAGCAATGCAACTTCATTGGTCCATTAGGATCAGATGGCGGGTTTGGTAATTTAACACTATCATCTTGGAATAAGCACTCCATGTACTCTGGCTTCTGCTATTTTAATTTCGTTAAAAGAAACTTTACCGCTTTATCATCATTTCAAATCAAAATACTGTTGTGAACAGCTTCAAATGAACAAGTGCAATCAAATCTGGACATGTGCAAATATTACTGTAGAACAGGGTAATGTACTCTCAGGGGTTTGGTATCTTTGGTTGAACTTGGCATTTCTTGCATTTTACCCTCTGATCAGGCAGGGCTCGATTTTCATGGTTGTCCTACTGTCCAGGACAACTAAAACTGCATGTGGACAACTACTACTTAAAAGTTGGTTGTCCAATGGACAATCATTTTTCTCTTGCATTGAAGAGTTAGAGTTACATGGAGTTTTTATGGTCCAGTTTCCAACCTATTGGTTCAAGTCAAGCCGTTCACAGCCTTTTTTTTCAGTTGCGGCTCACTGGCTTGTTTTTCCTACTCCATTGCTTATGCTGCTGTTGTGTGGGATTTGTCCCCCTCCCCTTTTCAAAAGTTTCCAAAACAGGGTGGGTAAAGTTCTTCTTTCCCTCCCCCTTTCATTTCCATAAAAATTGAAAAACTTCCAATATCTTGGTTTCTTTTTTTAAGAGAGGACACTTTTTCAGCAATGTTTGAACCTAAATAAATGGCCTTCAAAATTGCATCTTACAGGGGCCATGAAGCAAGCTTTTTTTCCCCTGAACCCCTTTGTAACTTGAACCTAATATAGAATCAATTTGAAGTTGGGTTTAAGCAGTAATCAATCCTCCTCCCCCCCTCCCACCCCACTTTCCTTTTTGTGTTTCTGGTGGAATCCCTGGTAAGGAGTTATTGGTACCTGTAGCTCAGGAAGAACTACAGAGGAACAGCAAACATCGCATACAACCTGATTTAAAAGAGTATAGGAATTAAAGGAACTTGAAAAAACTACTGTAATATGTGGCTTGGTTCTTCAACCGAAAGCAGAATTTCATAAATCACATGTGAAAATTGAGAGACATTTTACACACATCATTTGAGCTGAATACAATTTAACAGTTATTCTGATAAATCACAAGCAAGAACACTTTGATTTTATGTGACCCATAGGACAATGTCACTTAGTGAAAATTTTCGTGACTTCACAGAAATTTCACTGCATTTCCAGACTTTTCTTTGAAATCATATTAATCAAAATCCGCATTCTTATGACTTTTTCCAGAGTTTCATTTACTGGCAGAGTTTTGCACAACTTGGCTGACAGAAAGATAGAAAGCCTGCATGTACAGTGAGCCAACCTCTGATGAACTAAAGGTATACATCTGATATCTATCATCAATCACTGCAGATTACAGAAACAGAGAGAGACACTTGATTGAGTTGAGAGGAAAATTAGAATTCCCTCATGGAATGCAGATGTACTCAAGTTAATGCAATCCGAAACTGCAATGAAACTTGCATTCAGAGAGAGAAACAATAACTCCAATAATTTATGCTTAAGATGTATGCTGTATCAAGACAGTGCTCCTTGACAGAATGAGATTTTACAATCCCAGGGGAGAACAACCTTTTCTATAGTTCCAGGGGCTCAGGACTGGCTTGTTCCCTTGAAATATTGTGTAGTTTTTAAGCTAAGTACAGTCAAGACAGTGAAAGCACTGGTTTCTGGTTTGCTTGCTAAAATTGATGTCAAAATTTATCTATCTCACACCAGTCATTAGACCTTCCCATTGATGCAACTTTAGAGGTGAAACACTATATGAGCTCACATACAGGATATTTCATTGCGAAGTTAAACCTCTACTGCAATGAAAACAAAGGATGAGTTAAATACTCCAGGAGTTCATGAGTGTGTTATGGTAAGAAAAGGATTTTGCGATGTACATACATGTAGCTGTTACTGTTACTGTAGCTTGTTCACTTTCAAGTACTGTATGTCAAATGCAAAGAGTAGGCTCACTGGTACAGTAATCTGTTTTCTCTTATTCCTTCCTTTTCCTCTTCATATTAATGCTTCCATAATATAGTCATTGCCAAAAACCTCTATGTAAACTGAAGTACAATTTCCTGACCACCTTTTCTATTTTTTTCCTGACTGAAAATACACTGATAGTAATGTCCCTGTCAAGACTCCTGGAAATATTTTATTCACCGCTGCAGCATACTGTACCATACTGTCAAAGCACAAGACTTGGCATGAACAATACTTATTTGAGGTCACTGATCATAGCAATTTACAGTTTAATCAGAAAGAGTATCAGGGTCTACTGTATATTGATATGAGTGGAATTAAAAATTGTCAAAATGAGTGTCAAGTTTGTTGTGCATTGTGGCACCTTGTTAGGGTGAACTTATCACTTAAAGGTGAACTTAAATGATCTACATCTTTGTTAAACCTAACCGCAAACCACAAATTAACAATGATGGTTTGTGATCTGATGAAATTGTGATGAGTACAGATGGGATAGGAATCAGAGACTTAGATCTGGTTTGGGGATAGGAGGGACAACATTTTCCAACAGCCAGAACCTAAAATTGTGTCTGTGACTGTGGATATTTACATTTTTTCCAGCCCTGCAAATGGGAGCACACAAGTCTATAAAACAAACATATATCCATACTTATATTGATATGCATACAAAAAACTCGGATACAGTTAATGGAGCATTATAAATGCAGTATTATTGTAACTTTAAAATGGGCTCAAACTGATGTTTTCTCAAAGCACTATTCATCTGTGTACCACAATGATATGGGTTGTTTATTCTACCTGGTTTTTGTTTTTTTTTAAATCTGCCTGGCTTTTGGGGAGGAGGTAAACAACATGTTTTCCCCCAATAATTTCATTGATGTCCCTCCCAGGATTGATGCCCCTGACAGGGATGAAGGGAGGAAAATATTTATAACCACTAAGCAATTCAAGGCCCTACACTTCCCTTAGCTTCAAAACCATGTCTTGAATTAGATGCTCCAATGTGAGTGTCATGATCTTTTCTTGAATTGGGGCACAGAGGGTACAGTTTACTGAACTCTTTCTGACAACTAGAACACCTCAAACAAATATTACCTCATAAGAGTAACCTGAAAAAACCTTGATATGAACTGATATATTGAATCTCCCATCTACTGTACATAATTTATCACCTTCACTTGCAAAACACACAATAAGGCCCTGGGCAAAAGAATCTAACTGGGAAAGTATGGAGAGGACTAAAAGACTGCCCTATGTCTTGATGCACCATTTTCCAATGGCAGGATTGGACTTGCTGCAACTGCTAAATGTAAAATAAATGTAAGAGGATGAAGGTCATGAGATGCTACATAGAATAAGACTTCTTCAGTTACTCAAGTTTTACAAACAACTGCCATCACGGCTAGGAGTCAAAATATTTGGTAAGGTGCACCTGCACTGTTGTCACAATGAAAGATAGATCCCAATTGGTACACTCAGTGCATGTATATCTTATGCATTAACAGGCATAACTTCTGGCATACACTCATGCATTCATGGGCATGCTCTATGCCAAAAATGCCAACAAGTGGCATTTAAGCTTGAACACTCTAATATTAGACTTTCTTTCATGGAGCTTCCCCCAAAAGTATCAAAATAGACTATCCCTGTTTAAGATTGGCTCTTAATAATAATGGGACAACATTTTTCCTATCCAATTGTGAAATTTACAATAGGAGAAACTGATTGGTAACCGCACACAAAATATCCAAGTCCTGAATTATTATGAAAGACACAGTACCTATAGGAAAAGAAAATTGTGATAGCTTGTTTCAAAACAAGTATGGGGTTACTTATTTTCCACCCTTTAAAGTAGTTGGATTCGAAACTCCAACTACCTGGAAGAAATAATCATTACCTGTATTTGAATTTATAAGCTGAAGAATAAGAGGTCTCCTAGTAACGATGCCAGATCCACGGGGTAAAAAGTCACTATGAAGAAAAAAGAGAAAGAAGAAAATTTTAATATACATGTGACACTGTCAATCTTGCAAGCCAATGTATGATTTAAATTCTCTTTGGCAAAATTGTAGTTGGCCTTGAACAAGTTCTTGACAAGGTCACCAAGGCTTGCAAAAGTTTTTATACTAATAGGATTTTTCAAATCTTGTAATCACAAATAGCTTAGCATCACTTTAGTAATTATGAATGGAAATGGGAAACACTGCATTTGCAGTGAATAATTTTTCAGAACTTGGGAATATTAATCCTTGTGATTGCAATACTTTCACGTATGAATCTTTTCAGTTATTGATCTGAACATTTTGCTTGACACTCTTGTTTTGTAATATGCAATGAAGTAATGCATATGAGTTGGATGAAGTCCAGCTAGTAATACTACATTGAAATACAATTCATAGTTTCACTTTGTAAGGCACATGGCTGTAAAAGACACAACATAATGAAATAAACATGAATGTTTCAGCGCATCGATTTTATACAAACCTTTTATAGAATACTTGTATCGTTTACTTTAAAATCAAAACACTTTTATTGATGAAGTGTGATATATGATACAATTTAAATCTTTGACAAGGTGATCAGTTCTGTAAAGAGACCTGATTCAACACTGACATTCGATATTAGAATTACAGTACACAAAAGTTCTCTACAAAAACAATGGAGATTATTACATGGTATCAATTTGGTGCATTTGTTTCCAATGACTGGAGTCCAATCAAAATTCAAAAGCCAATACCTTTTTCAATCAGTAGTTTCAGTTTGTCTATTTTGGATGGGTAAAACTTTGAGACTTCTTCAAGTCTGCAGAGATATTTTTTCTTTTGCCTTAACAACCCTTATAGGCTGGGTGTTGTACAGTAGAATATGACCCCAGCATCCCCCCCCCTCCCCCCAGTCATAAGAGGCAACTAAAAGGAAGGATTTGAACTATGTTTGAAAGTGAACTTGAAACCATATTAAAACTTTGCAGTTAGTTGACACTCATCTAACTTGTCTTCTGTCTACATGATTAAGTTTATAAACATGTACATACAGTTTCAATATGTTGCCAGAAAGGTCTTACAAGTCAACCATTTTAATTTCTAGAGGGGTATAAAGAGCTTGGTATGGTTCCTCTGTGAGGGCCCAAGACTGCAATGATGGATGTGGCACTGCAAAAACTACAGACTGTAGCACAGCAACGTTACTTTGAAGAGCCTATCCAGATTGACAGTGTTGTGTTTTGATGTATAAGAGATGCGAAAGAATTGCCCTAGTGTAGTAACATTTAACTATGCCATGATTTTCTTAACGAACAGGTATCCCTTCTATTTTTTTCATTTTGGATTCAGGTACCCATATGGTCAGATTTGTGATCAAAGTAAATGTGAGGATACAACCAAATCAAAGATATTTGGCTAAAAAACTTAAATATGACAAGTCGGCAGCCTTGATTTGAGATATTGTGATTTTCTGTGTTTGCTGATATATGTGCACTCATTCTTCAAACACCCTGGTAAGTGGAGAGTCATTTTTCTTATCAGCGAGTATGCATGGGCAATTCGCATCATGAAATACGTAAGTGACTTGCCAATAACTGCATACATGATGCTGCCCTTAGATTTAACCAACATTTTGTTCACAATGTAACAAACCTTTTTCTGGTGATATAGAACCAGGAAATTCTGGTCAATATTAACACTATCCTGGTTAAATTGATGAATGGTTTTAAACTCTGATAAAATATTAACATTTTTCTGGTTAAATTTATCCAGAATTCTTAGGTAACTTTAACCAAAATATGGTTGGCTAACCTGTGACCACAATACTGGTGAAATTTAACCAGGATATTTTTTGAGTGCTTGCTTGAAGACTAATCTCACGCATTACTGAGGTAAAATGTTATGCACAGCTTTGTCATGACTTCAAACTGCCAAAACTTGCAGAGGAACGTACTGTATGTCAGGAGAAACAACTACAAATTTGAAGACTCTCTCCTACTTGGACAAGAACACCAACACACCACCACAAAGATCCTATTATAACCATTGAAGGACTGCATACAACTTACCTAAAGAGTGGACTTTGCTCTCACACATCACATGACTAATTATTTTCTTCTTTTATCATCTGTTAATCAACTGATTATCAGCAACTGATAATCAGCTTTTATGCTTTTCTACTGTAGCTTTGAGCATTCCTTTAGAGTGGCATTTTGTGTTCAATGATGGCGCCATATGCACTCTGTACAGTTCTACAGTGATATGTACCAATTAAAACTGTTAACTGAAGCACTGGTGTTGAAAGAACCTACATGCTCTGTACCATAGGGTCAGATACTGACCTACTGTATATGCAGCACCAGATAAAAGTTCTATATGACTTCAATTCCTAATTTGCAGGTCTGAGAGTCCACTGGCTTTATCCTGTAATCTACTTACTGCCCCTCCCCACAGCCAATAGAAAAGCAATGTGAAAACATCTCGAGGGAGTAAACACATTCCAAACTAAAGCTTTCTTCATTCTACTTTATTAAAGTAATTTCTCAACTACAATGTATGATTTGACAATCTAAAGCAGTTGCAGTGATAGAACTTCTCTGTAAGCAGGGCGGTATCGAACATCCCTGAGGTATCTCCCCTCCCTTCCCTCCCCCCTCCCCTCCCCAGTGCGAGAGGCAACTTTTTTATCAGGCTGATACTATACAACACATCTGTGTTACTGTAAAGCACTCACTATTTATCCTAGAGGGCTTGTTTAGCAAAGGCAACACTCCCTTAAAAATATGGAGTCAAAAAAACAAACTCTTTCAACCAATTCTCTCAAAAATATCTTTACTATCTCCTAACTCAGGAAGTCACTCATCACTCTGAACTACAATTTCACCTTGGATGCATTACTGACATTGGATTTAAACAATAACAGATTTACTGTTGCTCATATAACACAGCATTCACTGAGCATGTTTTAATTAGGGGATAAATGCGAGGGTGCCCGGTCTTAAATGTGATTTAAGACCAACGATGACGTCATCATAGAGGCTGAGCGGACCGAGGCGATAGAAAAAATTGGTGAAAAACATGAAAAAATTAAAAAAATTGGTCAAATTTTAGAGATCAAGTTTTAATTCTCCTCAGTTTTTTAGCCCCCATTGTGACGTATTGATATCTTGAACTTGAATTGATGCT
Organism: Holothuria scabra; assembly: GCA_037179385.1. Classification (NCBI taxonomy): domain Eukaryota; kingdom Metazoa; phylum Echinodermata; class Holothuroidea; order Aspidochirotida; family Holothuriidae; genus Holothuria; species Holothuria scabra. Next base: position 2,860,233 of record CM074185.1, read on the forward strand.
AGCAAGACGAACATTCTCAACTGCATGTCGTGACCGATACGCTCAGTATCATCTTTAATTTGCTTCATTTTCAAGAACTATATCGGCTATTTTACAAGCAAATGTTGTTAACAGAAAAACACTGATCACAGTATCGCATCGTTTTGGAGATGAGGTTGAGCGAAAAGTCAAGGAAACTTACTAACTTCTCGTTACCTGTGTTTACAGTTGTGCGAAGAGCTAACGTTACATATATGCAGTAAGAGTGAGTGACTGTGCAGCTAGCACTGTGTGTAGTTAGTACTAGATCATACTGCGGGAAAGACATGCAGATGTAGCCTAGTTGATGTTATGGGTCAGACACGGTGATATCAATTCTTTGTAAGAGATGGAAGCAATTTTAAAATGCGCTTTAGCCTTTAAAGACTGAGGTTACAGGGAATTGCCACTCAGCTGCAGCTAGGCTACTGAACTTGATGATTACTTTGCTAGCCTGTGGGCCAAACGAGTAAAGTTACTGTTTTTTCGCGGTTTAGACAGTGTTAGCGGAATTAGTAACCCCAGCACTGTCACTGTGCCAAAGCCTGTGTATATTGTCGCTAACCTTAGACACTTTAGTAGGTATAACAATACTGTAGTCAAAGGCACAATTTATTTGCCCCCCCCCCCCAAATTTAGGAGTGGATTAACACGTTAACAACAGGGCCAGTCATCGCAGCTCAGTGCATGCAGTTCTAGCCTAGGGCCTAACTTGTTAGACCTATAAAAGAGAATGTGAGTGTGATCAAAATACCCATTTGTGGGGAGCAATGATTCCTAAGCCTAGGCTAACCTAGGCCTCTGTCTTTATCACTGCCAGTTATTATTCTTTGGAATGGTAATGAAGACTAGGGTATCAACTTGATACAGTGTCTAAGTGTTAGTGTTTATCTTGTTAACATGTACTTGGCTTACTGTATGACATTACAGTAGGCCTACATGTGCTGTGCAAACTATGGAGTGAATATGGCATGTTGCTATGGCAACTTAGCATGGGCTAAAAATATTGTACACAGTAAGTATAGTGATCACATTCAATTCAATTCTCCTTACTTCTTGAAAACCATTCGAGACCAGTTTCGAATGCCATTCGAGACCAGTCTCGAATGGTTTTCAGCCAATCAGAATGCAGGAAATCAATACAAGTATTTATGAATTACACATAAATGACCTTGTACTGTATGCTCACAAGGCTGCAGGTATGCTAGAGAAATTCAACTAGGATTGTGTCTGGATAAGGTTCAAATTTTTTGGACAAAGGTGGGGGGGGGGAGGGCTAGAAGTAGGTAATGGGAGAATTGCAACTGTCTGGGGTGAAGAAAATAGATATATGCCTTCATATCCCTATGTCAAAAATCACTATGACACAATGACACATCTCACATTATACAAAGAAGCAACTTCGTTTTTCTACAGGGTTCGTGAAGACTGCCTTTCTTCTTCCACTTTTTTCTTTTTCCCCTTTTTTTCTTTAATCCTTTTCACAAAATTACCTTTTATTGTTGTGAGTGTCCTTGAATATTTCTTGTCCCCCATCACTGGTGTTCTGTACACATCATAATGCATACAAATAAGAGCCATGCATTGTGCAGCATTTAGACCCCACAGACTTTCCAAATTATAGAATATTGACAATTAAGTATTTGATATGAAACAGACAAGCAAAGGCTACCCCACAAACAGGATCAGATTTCGGTTTCTTCATTTCATTTACGATCACAATATTCCAAAGGAAAGCTAATAAGACTCAAGTTCATGAACGTTTTAAAACCATATTGTACTGTACTACACTTTTCTGTACATGCATTCACTGTGCTTATATTACTTGTCTTGCACAGTACGGGAATTTCTGAGAACACTTCCACATAATATGTTCACTGTGTTGCTGCAAACTGCAAAGTGGCAGAGTAAAGAATAGAACTGCACATATTAAACAGCAGTCATAGTATATAGAGCATTCAATGATACTTCTGGGTGTGCGAAGAGATTTCACTAAAGAATGTCAAGATACACACACTGAATGTAGAGTTCAAGTTTGGTTGAATTTTACATCTCAACAATAAGTCACTCAGGATTTGCTTCTACAGACTTCAAAGGTACAGTATTCTTCATGTGTTGGACCTGGTTTTAAAGCAGGTAGACCTATTCAAGATAGTCTGAAGGTTCCTCAGTTGATCAAACGTTCCTTAGACCACAGGTTTGATAGGTTGAAGGTTCACTACATCAGAGATTCACTAGACCACAAGAAAAAAAGCTCCACCACAAAAAAAAAAAAAAAACACATCTCCACCATACAATAGGACTGATAGATGAAAGGTTTGCTTGACAGAACATTCCCAACATACATACATGTGAAATTCCCTCAATCACCATGCCATGTTCCTTATATATTGAAGATTCACTAGCAGGTCAGAGCAGTGGCGTAGCTACTGGGGGGGGGGGGGGGGGGGCAAGTTACCCCCCCCTCCCGGAAAATAATTTGGGGAAATTTGATGAATTTTCTTACTCTAAGAAAAATTTCTCAAAAGTTTTGTTAGAATAAAAATTCTGAGACATTTCTCATACATAATTCGTATTTTCATGCAACAAATTAACCCAGATTTGAGATTTCGTCAGTGTCGCATGAACCGGCCCTTCCCGCGTTCCACAGAAATGTCCTCGCCACGTAGCAGATTGAATGTTCTCTTGTTTACAGGAGGTTTTTATGATCAGTGCATTTCAGTGCACATGAAGCTGTTATTTAGGAATTTAACAACAGCTGATACAGTACAACTAACACTGAAAGGCTGTAAACCCGAACAATAAACGGGTCAATGAGTACCTTGTAGCCGTCTTCACTTAACAGACTGCTGTTTTAACAGGATATTCTGTTTGATCGAGCCACTATTAGGCCTCCTTTTAGCGGCGTACGAAGGGGGGACCATTGGGCCATGCCCCCCTCACAGATGCGATTTTTCCTTTGTTCTTAAAAATAAGTAGTTAAACTTTAGTAACACAGATTTTACTTCAAAAGATAGCATATGTGGCACCACGGTTGCATATAAGGAAGGACACCCAATTTTTCAAAAATTTTCAAAGGAGAGGGATTGTCTCTGCAAGTACGTCCCTCAGTGATGCCAATTATTTTAATTCCTACAATAGGCAAATTCTGTCAAATTCCAATTTTTACTTTAAAAGGTAGACTCTGTTTCTCACTGGTGGCATCGATCAAAATAAAGACTTCATGTTTAGATTCTCTTAAAAAGCATGAATACGCTATTTTCGACCATCTGATGGGTCTGATTTTTCGAAATTTTTTACCCTCCGCGCCAACTAATGGTGGCGTTTCGCTCAGGCAAAATTACATTTTGGGGTCAGATTACCCCTTAACTTTCTTTGCAGTTTGTAAACATATTTTGAAGGAAGGATTTTATTTGCAAACGACAAAAGAAGGTAGTGACTGGGTAGATTCTTCGTATATGACTGGAAAATGCTATTTCCGGCCATCTGAGGGGTCTGCTTTTTCAAAATTTTACCTACGTTCTGCGCCATCCAATGGTGGCGCTCCGCTTAGATAATCATTATGACAAAATAACGTTTTGTGGCCAAGAAATACCACAAATCCTGTACCGATCAATGCTCTTTTATTTTGACTCCTAAAACTGTGCAAATTTAATGACAAGTTTTACTTCGTAAGGTAGCATAAATGGCATAAGAAAGCATGTATAAAGACACAAAAGTTTCAGTTTTATCCTCATGAACCGCCACGATTCAACTTTTTACACTGTTCCTGCCAAAGTCGAAAATCTTGCACCATTTTGCAATCTAGGCTCCTTGAAAACGTCAAAACATTTCGGGACACCCCTCCACTGAGACCATACTGCATGCCCCCCCCCCTTCAGAGAAATCCTGGGTACGCCACTGTGTTAATACATGTACAAATAAACCAGATATTGTTGACCAAAATGATATACTAATATACTAGAGCTGTTATTTCCAATTGCTCTATATTATACTTTAATTGTTATACTTGTAAATTTCATTTTTTACATGAAATACATACACATTGACCGGGAAAAATTTTGGGGAAATTTCATACCTTTGCCCCCCCTGGAAAAAATCCTAGCTACGCCACTGGGTCAGAGGTTTTCTGCACAGAATGTTCAATTTCAATCATCTACACAAACTATGATCTAAAAGGGGTCTAACCAATTTCTGGGGTTCAATGTTCCCAAGGTTCAATGTTCCCTGTTTCCTTATGTCTGGATGACTTGGAGATGATTGCAAGGTTTGTTATTCCCAAGGTCCGATGTTCCCAGAAGTGGGGATGTTCCTGAGATTTGGGAACACTTAACCTCATGAACAGCGAACCTTGGGAAAATTGACACAACCCCGATCTAAAGGACCTTCAATGTAGCAAATCCTGCCCCTGTCTACAGTACCTTATCCTGGAAGTAAACGCTCTCTTCGAAAATTTGCAAAAATTGCTTATTAAATATTTACTACAGTATATTGCTAAGGTGCCTACAAGTAACCCATAGATATAATTTACTGCCCTATAATTTACAGACTGTTGGATTTCACAGGAGCAATTGTTCTCCATTACATGGTTGTCCTGTGGTGATAAAATGAAGGAACTCCCAAACTGGTTGGGAACAATCCAATAACATCCATGGATTTTTTAAAAGAACCAAACAGTCAGGTTTCCATGGTAAAAATGGCAATGCATGATTCCCATGATATTTTAAATCCAATGGCTTGCTTCACAGTACTGTAACTTTTGACTTAAGTCTATAAGTGTCATGTTTTATTATCATCATGAAGTTGACAGAAAATTTGAGGTAGTGCACAATTTAGTCTATGATGTAGTGGCATGTGCCCTCATTTCTTCAGGAACAGTATATCTGAACAATCTGCCAGGCTGCTGGTACTGTATATACTGTAGCAGGGAATAATTTAGCATTCATATTTTGCTTAGCAGTTAAGATATTTGAGGTCTTTCACACATTGTTTGTGAAAATGCAAGGGTTATGCACACAAAAAATTGCTACACAATTTTTCATTTGCGTAGCAACTTGGCCTGTTTGTGTAGCAAATTGCGATGCGATACTGGATAAATTGTTCCCTTAGTAGGGATAGTGTAGGGATAGTGGATAGTATTATCGCCCAACTTATAAAATCACCACAGCACATGCACTATCCTGCATAAACTGATTTATAGGCAACTGCACAAAAGAAGACACACGGACACCTGAGTTATATTCATTATGTTACGCTAGAGGTATACACTTTTATTATATGTTGAAAAGTGTCACTTGAACTGTGCGATTGCAATCAGCTGACTGACATAATGATATACACTGGCTCACAAGTCATATCATTGGAAGTTTCTCATTACACCAGCAGGTTTTGACTTCCCCCAGCAATACTTTGATTGAAGCATTAGAATTACAAAATGTTTTAATACAGTAGGTACAGTATCTCTAATAAATGAAAACAGTCAGAGGCCTGTCTTGAACTTCCCTCAACTTGTTCAAGAGATGTATGTATAGTGTAGTAACTGAAAATAACTGTGAAAACTGACACAAAATATGTAAAGGCTTAAAAATGAATAATCCCTTACATACTGTACCTGTAATGGACGTGGCAGCTTGGTGATGTCAAACTGGCAATCTATTCATTCAATCCGTTAAGATTGGAAGTGACATAAACAGAAAAAGGCGGAGTTAAAAGACACATGGACAGGCATACAGTCTTTCAGAATAAATCACTGAGAAACATCGGGATATCACAATGCTACATTGTGCCATCTAAAACAGTTACATATGGGTGGGTCACACTATTTCAGGTAAGTTTTTTGGCTGTACAGTCCTTTCAGTATTTCATTCACTCACAATCGCTTTACAAGGACCTGAATTCATGTCCATTATGCTGCGTGGTGCACAGGATGGGGTTTGAACATTCTCCCAACGGGTCATTAAACATTTAAGGCTGAGTGATATGACTATTATTCTGAGAAGTCATTATTTTGAAATTTCATTATTTCCAAAAATGAAAGTCTGGCTATCATTCTAAAACCTGCTTTTATTCAGAATTCAGAACAGGCCATTATTTCTATGGGAGAACAAGGGTCCTAACTCTAAATAATTGTTATTCTGAAAAGGAGTCTTCATCCCAAATTTAGAAGCCAATGTTAGAACATCACCAGGATGTTTTTGCAACAGAAACAAAACCATTACTTAAAAGTTTGGAATTAAAACCTTCATCCTCTTTTAGGTATAATGGCCCCTACTCTTCTTCTAGAATACTGACCTCAAAACAAACCTTTCCTTTTTTATTCTGAAGTGAATTATGACCCTTTGGAACTGTGTCAATTATGTTCCATTCTGAATAATTACACTTATCCTCTATTTGGAATAACAGCCCTTTCCGTTGTTTCAGAATTTTGATCTGTCAGAGTAATGGCCCATTCCTTATTCCTGATCTGGAATAACAACCTTTCAGGATAATGACCCTTCAGAATAAAAAAAAACAAAAGTCATCACAGGATACCACCAGTACTGCAGAGATATACCTATGGTAAGTACTATGGAAGAAGCTTCATTCAGAAAGGCACTACTGTAAACACTCACGACAACCTCACTTCATATGTGACAGAAAAGTAGGGGTATTTGATTTAAATGTCATTATGCATGATATGTTTCCTATTATTCAAAGGATTCCATGAACAACTTGTGTCCCCTCATAGCAAACCTGTTATCATAACCCAAGTCATCCATGTGGGAATACAGGGTGCCTCATATAACTCCAGCTCCCTCAGAGCAAACCTGCTATCATCATGTCCCATGTCATTCCTGTGGGAGAACAGGGTGCCTTACATCAAACTGTACTATCTCTCCACTAATATACAAAGTGTACAATATGACATGCATTCCAAATCCTACTGTACAGCACATTCCCTTCACGCCCACACCAAAAAACTTTACAATACATCATGAGGTCTCCGTCTCCCATAATAAAATGCAGAAACATCTTTTCCAAATTCCCACACATTCGCAGAAAAAGTTTATAGTAACACACACTCCCTACGCACCTACCCTAAATGGATATGTACAGTACTGTAGACAGTACTATTGTATTTAAACATAACAGTGCTAGTACAAATGCAGTAGCCTACAGTAAATCTACAGTAGTAGCAGCCCTATAAAGCTGTTGTACATTGCTGTACTGTAAATAAATTATCACAACAGTAAAATTATTTCCTTTAGCTAGCCTCTTTCATAAATAGACTTGTAAAGTTTTCAACACATTTATAAGCCACAGACATTAACAACACACTGCTACTGAACAAAATCAATATTATTTCCTGAAAAGTCCTTCCTGAAGCCTAACAGAAAAGTTATTCTCTGCATCAATTTGAACTCCTCTTCCTACAGTGTTAAAGTATGCAATTTATATGCTGTACAGTAGTATTATGCCAAGCAGCTCTCAGCAGAAATGCCATTAATATGGTCATGTGTGTACAGACTAATAGCAAATGCAACCTGGACATAACCATGGGCTGTAACATTGGAGCGCTACAGTCAATTACACCGCTCATACTGTAGATCTTGGTTCAGTACTGTAGTTTAACTGCAGGTGGAATGAATTATAACATACAAATAATGTTTGGGATTCAATCTAGCTTCTCAAAAATTTATTCAGACAAATAAAGAAACTGAATGTGTGATGCGACTTGCAAAGGACATGAACTGCCTGTTAGGAAGCAATGTTAGGATGCTTAACTGCTGATGGTTGAAATAACTCAAAATTAAATTATACAGGAACCCACAAACAAACAAGCAGTCACCCCATTTGGAATAAGTAGACCATCCTATTTTGTGAATGGCTCTTCAGAATCATGTGACAATATAATATTTCTTCCTGAAAAATTTTGAAGTTAGTTATGAAAGATGCTTGGAAGAGAGAATGCAACCTTCTGTAGCTGTGAGATTAACTGTTGTTTTTAAATTAGGTATGGGGTGGTCAACTGCTATTCCCCTTTAAAAATAAGTCAAGCCTTGAAAGAAAATAAGGACTGGTCTCTAGGTGCTATCACAATAGGGTTTCACGGTACCACTGATAATTGGTACCGTCGGTACCGCCACAAATGGTACCAGTATTACCGTAGTACCGGTACCAGAAGAGTAAATAAGAAGGATTTTTATCACATGCAAAATATGCGTAAAAATACCATGCATTGACATAAGTGAAGTCTTCTGATAATCCCTGCCTCCTGTTTCAGTATTTTTTATAACATTTAGTCACCCCCACACTAAACAAATCGGCAAACAAAAAAAGAAATAACCTCTCTGCAAATTTAGCGTCCGATAATTTCGAGACACACAATAAATCAGCGCCGCACGTCCGCACCGGAGCTAGACCCCACAAGTTGACAAGAGCACTCAGGATTGTAATGAAGATTGCAAAAATAATTTCTGCAAATAATAACAACCCCCCGCCTAAAGTATAACCAAAAGTTATTAAGTAGAACTTTACAAAAATATTTCCATAAAAGACTGATTCATCAAGCTTTCTTCCCGCCGAGTTATCGCTATCAAAACTAAATCAAAGTGCTTCAAGATTGAATTTACGAATGCATCGCGCAGCAATCCGTTGTACAATAACACTTTCTTCAGTACGTAGAGCAATACAACAAAGCAAGTGAGTTGATCAGTTGAACTGCACACGGGAGCCAATCATTTAAGCGGGATATTTTGTGTGTTCAGTCCCATTGCTTCACCGTGTTACAGTAATTTCTGAAAGAACGTTCGTTGCGTTCGTATGAAAGTTTTTCTCCCACAGACATAGACAGTGGACGTTATGGAACGGTCCCACTGAATCACTGTGTTAAAATCAGAAATCGTCGAGGCAACGTTCATGTCAGAGCTTGCAATGCTATGATTCTTTGTCTGCTTACAACGAATTTCGCACTCGCATAATGTTGTGTGCTATCGTAATGAAAGTGAATTTTATCAATCAACGCATGGTATCTATTCGCAATACACCATGTGAAAGCATTTGCTGATGAGCAGCGATCGTTCGGGGGTTGCGCAGAATGTCAAAAGAAAGCAAGGGCCCTGTTAGTGTGGAAGGTACTAGTTCTGCGAAAGTAACGTTAAACAGCACTTTCCGAAATTCGTAGGGGGATTTGTGACTGAAATAGCGCAAAACGATTATCAGGTGAATGTTCCCTGTTTGTATTGCCATCCTTAGACACACGGCGCATTTATCGAATGGGTTTTTGTTTCATTCAAGTATCATTCAAATTCAATGCTTTATTTTTGAGAAAAGATTTTCACCGCAAAGTTGACTAATCGTGTCCGTCTTAATACACAATGTGAAGGCGCGGGCGAAGCTAGCGCTGGCAGGGATCGTTCTGAGATTGCGCAGAATGTCGATAGAAAGCAAGTTCCTTTTTAGTGTGGATGGTGCTAGTTCTGCGAAAGTAACGTTAAACGGCAATTTCCGAAATTCTTAAGGGGGATTTGTGACTGAAATGGTGCGAAATGATTATCAAGTGACTATTCCCTGTTTATATTATAATGTTTAGAGACACAAGGCATTTATCAAATGGACGTTTGTTACATTTTAGTATCATTCTTATTTAAATGCTATAATTTTGAGAAAAGATTTTCACCTTACAGTTGAGTACCGAGTCTCCACGATACTTCGGTACCTTTAGGTTGGTGGTACCGTACCGTACCGGTACCGGTACTTACGGAAATACCGGTATACCGTGAAACCTTATATCACAAGCAATCTCTTGAAGACCACTGTCTCCACTAGGACTTATACAGTCAATTCCATAAATTAGTGCTTGCATGGTTACCTAGATACCCAGGAACAGTACCCACTCCTCATCATATTCACTGATCTTTGGCAAATTGAGCAAAACTTAAAATTGGAGAACTTGTGTCAAAACTGCAGGTATGAGGTACTGTGGTGAGTCAGTTGAAGCTGCCATCTGTGCTAAAAGCCTGCCAGATGGGTGTTGTTATGTAAATAGGACGTATAAAAGGGGCTCACTGAGTTGATATCATAACTTACATGAGAGTGTTAAAGGGTCTCTTCAACGCTTATAGAAAGCATAATAACTCAAGTTTCACATTCAATCACCTAAAAAGTTAAAATTTTGAACTTTGTAATGTCCTGACTTGTAACGGTTTTGTGCACAATTTGAAAAAGTGTCTGGTCACAAAATTTTGAAAACCGAATTGAACTGTTAAGTACTCACTCAAAAAACAGTTTAGGATATGGGGATTGTCTTAGATTGACCATTTCTCATTGGTATGTGAAGACCAGAATGCAAAAATGCATTGAGGTTTCGATGATACATAAATTTCCGTTTCAAAGAGTGCCATCATGCACCATTATCTTCTCATTCAAATGTTATACTAGCATGTTCAAAAAATAATTTTGTCATTCCAGATGACCTTTTGACCTGCATAAAAGCAATACATAGCTAGAATGACAAACAACAGACAGACAAATGGACAAACAGCTATCTTGAGAGATCACATTTAGAAAGGTTTCCAGGCTTTGACCCCTGGAGACCCCAGATGACCTTTCATCTCTGCCAAAAACTATGGGGACCATCTTCTGACAACAATGCATCCACATACAGTACCCAAATATGAAATCTATCCAAGTTTCCTATCTTGAGATATTGCATTAGCAGGATTTTCAGACATGGACCAGCAGTGACCCCAGATGACCTTTGACCTCCATCAAAACATTACGTACCATTTCCTGACCATAACCCATCCACATAACAAATATGAAATCTATCAAAGCTACTTAACCTGAGATATCACATAAACAAGGTTTTCAGACTTTGACCCTTGGTGACCCCTGATGACCTTTGACCTCCGCCAAAAGCAATAGGAATCATTTACTGACTATGACACATCCACATACCAAATATGAAATCTATCCAAGTTTCCTACCTTGAGATCTTGCATTAACATGGTTTTCATACTTTGACCCCTGATGATCCCAGATGACCTTTGACCTCCGCCAAAAACAATAGGGACCATTTAATGACTATAAGGGGTTCACATACCAAATATGACATCTATCCAAGTTTCCTACCTTGAGATATTGCATTAACAAGGTTTTCATACTGTGACCCCTGGTGACCCCAGATGACCTTCGACCTCCACCAAAAACGGTAGGGACCATCTCCTGACCATAACACATTCACATACCAAGTATAAAATTTATCCAAGCTTCCTATCTTGAGATATCATGTTAACAAGATTTTCAGACTTTGACCCCAGGTGACCCCAGATGACCTTTGACCCCCGCCAAAAACAATAGGGACCATCTACTGACTATAATGCATCCACATACCAAATATGAAATCTATCCAAGTTTCCAACCTTGAGATATCCTGTTAACAAGGCTTCCATACTTTGACCCCTGGTGACCCCAGATGACCTTTGACCTCCACCAAAAACGATAGGGACCATCTCCTGACCATAACACATCCACATACTATATATGGAATCTATTCAAGCTTTCTACCTTGAAATATCGTGTTAACGAGATTTTCAGATGTTGACCCCTGGTGACCCCAGATGACCTTTGAACTACCCCAAAAACATTAGGGACCATCTACTGACTGTAATGCATCCAAATACCAATTATGAAATCTATCCAAGCTTCCTATCTTGAGATATTGTGTTAACAAGGTTTTCAGACTTTGACCCCTGGTGACCCCAGATGACCTTTGACCTTCACCAAAACCAATAGGGACCATCCTCTGACTATAATGCATCCCCAAACCAAATATGAAATCTATCCAAGTTTCCTCCCTTGAGATATTGTGTTGACAAGATTTTCAGACTTTGCCCCCTGGTGACCCCGGATGACCTTTGACCTCCACCAAAAACCGATAGGGACCATCTTCTGACCATAACGCATCCACAAACCAAATATGAAATCTATCCAAGTTTCCTATCTTGAGATATTGTGTTGACAAAATTTTCAGACTTTGACCTCGGTGACCCCAGATGACCTTTGACCTCCACCAAAAACAATATGAACAATCCTCTGACCATAACACATCCACATACCAAATATGAAATCTATCCATATTCCCTATCTGGAAATATCGTGCTAATAAGATTTTCAGACTTTGACCCCTGGTGACCCCACATGACCTTTGACCTCCACCAAAAACCATATGGATCATCTTCTGACAATAACACATCCATATACCAAATATGAAATCTATCAAAGTTCCCTACCTTGAAATATCATGCTAACAAGATTCACAGACTTTGACCCCTGGTGACACAAGATGACCTTTAACCTCCACCGAAAACAATAGGGACCATCTTCTGACCATAACACATCCACATACCAAATATGAAATCTATCCATATTCCCTATCTGGAAATATCGTGCTAATAAGGTTTTCAGACTTTGACCCCTGGTGACCCCAGATGACCTTTGACCTCCACCAAAAACCGATAGGGACCATCTTCTGACCATAACGCATCCACAAACCAAATATGAAATCTATCCAAGTTTCCTATCTTGAGATATTGTGTTGACAAAATTTTCAGACTTTGAACCTCGGTGACCCTAGATGACCTTTGACCTCCACCAAAAACAATATGAACAATCCTCTGACCATAACACATCCACATACCATATATGAAATCTGTTTAAGTTCCCTATCTTGAAATATTGTGCTTATAAGGTTTTCAGACTTTGACCCCCGGTGACCCCAGATGACCTTTGACCTCCACCAAAAACCAATAGGGACCATCTTCTGACCATAACACATCCACAAACCAAATATGAAATCTATCCAAGTTTCCTCCCTTGAGATATTGTGTTGACAAGATTTTCAGACTTTGACCCCTGGTGACCCCGGATGACCTTTGACCTCCACGGAAAACAATATGAACAATCTTCTGACCATAACACATCCACATACAAAATATGAAATCTATTAAAGTTCCCTAACTTGAAATATTGTGCTAAGAAGATTTTCAGACTTTGGCCCCTGGTGACCCCACATGACCTTTGACCTCCACCAAAAACAATAGGGACCATCTTCTGACCATAACGCATCCACATACCAAATATGAAATCTATCCAAGTTTCCTCCCTTGAGATATTGTGTTGACAAGATTTTCAGACTTTGACCCCTGGTGACCCCGGATGACCTTTGACCTCCACGGAAAACAATATGAACAATCTTCTGACCATAACACATCCACATACAATATATGAAATCTATTAAAGTTCCCTATCTTGAAATATTGTGCTAAGAAGATTTTCAGACTTTGGCCCCTGGTGACCCCACATGACCTTTGACCTCCACCAAAAACAATAGGGACCATCTTCTGACCATAACGCATCCACATACCAAATATGAAATCTATCCAAGTTTCCCATCTTGAGATATCGTGCTAACAAGATTTTCAGGCTTTGACCCCCGGTGACCCCAGATGACCTTTGACCTCCGTCAAAAACAATAGGGACCATCTTCTGACCATAATGCATCCACATACCAAATATGAAATCTATCCAAGTTTCCTATCTTGAGATATCGTGCTAACAAAGTTTTCAGAAATTGACCCCTGGTAACCCCAGATGACCTTTGACCTCGGCCAAAAACAATAGGGTTCTTCCTCTCAATATGGCGCATCCATGTATCAAGTTTGAAAACTGTCAGACATTCCTATCTTGAGATATCGTGCTAACAAGCAGAGTGTCACAAACACACACACACACACACACACACACACATACACACATACATACACACGCCATCATGATTGCATAGGTTTCTCTTATCATCGAAACCAAAAACTGAACGGGTTTTGAAAATTTGTGAAATTTCATGAACCAACTCAATGAGCTGCTTTAAGGAGGAGTGACTTGGTTCCAAATCTACGACCCAAATCTTAAAATACAATAGTGTTTGCAAAATAATCACTCCTTTTTCATCAGTGCTGTTAATCAGGCACATAGCCACAGGGGGGTACGGGCCCCTCCCCCAGGACGGCAATCCGTTGTGCCCTCCCAAATGCAGCCCCTGGCTACAGTCATGCTGCTGATAATGAACTAAAATCATTTGCCACATTTGGAAATTCGCCTCCAAGCAGACTTTGATTTCTTCCCACTGTTTAAGACAAAGAAAAAGAAAGTGCTACATGTATGTAAAAATTTCATAACTCAATTCATAGTTACACGGTGTGATCAGTCTTAGCAATATACGTGTGTCATATAGTCAATGTTATGATTCGATTAAAGTGGATAAGATTCCAATGCTTTACGACACAAGGGGTGAAATTTACATCAGACATTTTAAATCACTTGAGGGCAAGTAGTAATGTCAAAGTTTATTCATGGACAACTTCCATGTTGTAACTTACTATTTTCACAGAAGAAGTAATTATTTTTGTGAATAATTCAGGGGCAACACAAAATAATTCTCTGTAATTCGTATTGTAACAATACACTGTACATAACAAAAGCCTATAGAGCAAATCACTCTATCCGACAAAAGAATAACCAAAGATTAACATAGCGCAGTATACAAATATACTTGTACACATATAAATATGAATGTTTGTGCAATTTTGAAAAATTTTACAAAATATCTCTGGGTAGCTGAAGATGTACAGAGCATTTGATAGCAACATTTCACAGGCCTAGTGATGTATAATGAGGGCTAGGTGTACATAAAGGAGCTTGCTCAAAAGGTTGAAATGCACATTAATCATATGCAGTGGGCATACAGTAGTTTAGAGGACACTGCGGACACTGCACCATACACACCACAAGGCTTTAGTACATGACTTTGCATCTGTGTGTCTGTGCATGAAGCCAAGAACAAAGTTGTGTTAGACATTTTTTGAAATACATAGTCCATACACAGACAAAGCAAAACTAAAAATTGATTGATTGTGACCTTTTTACTTTTGATTGTGATTGTGATGCTCGCATGCAATGAACAGAAATATAGGTTCTGGGATATGACAGGTATTTCCCATTACCTACTCTTACCTGATCTGCCAAAGGCAACTCAGGTAAAAGGATCAGACTATTTTGTTTTTTGGGGGAAGGGCCTCCTACTGGCCCAGTGCAGCTCTTCAGGATGTCATGCAAGGGTTACTTTCATCAAAACAATTTTTCAGAAGTCAAGATGAGTGTGCCCAGAAAATGAGCTGCACAGCATTATAGTTTATGGTTGGAGGTTTCCTAAAATCCAGCTAATGAGCATTTCCTCTAATGACTGTATCACTGCATGGGCCAACCCACCCACTTAAGACAAATTTTCCCATTTGGCTTCCAGATCTCATTTTTCAAAGCACCTGAAAGTCTAAAACAGGAAGATGCAGAAGGAGCGGGGTTCTAGCCAGGCCATTCAAACTGGGTGCTGCACCCAGTTTGAATTTACTTTTTTTAAGCCTGTACTCAGTTTGAAATTTCACTACCTAGTTTGAAATTTTCCCACCCAGTTTGAAATTTCACCACCCAGTTTCAATCTCACTGCCCAGTTTGAAACTGAATTTCATCACACTCATACTCTAAACATAGGCTCACACTGCTTAGTATCAGACATATAAACATTCAAAGGAATCATTGTGTGACATTGGAAATAATAAAAAATCAGGCAAATGACTACAGACAATGTCATTTAGATCTTGAGATATGGCCAACATTATGTGAAAATGATGCAATGTCAATTAACTTCCACCCGGTTTGACATTTTTCCTGGCTTAAACCCTGAGGAGATTGCATAAGTTTGTTACATTCCCAGATAAGGTTAGAGAGAAATACAAATGCTACTTGAAGCATGAATAAACTGTCCTAACTGGGTGGCCCACCGTTCTTTGCTTTGAGCACATTTTCCATAAATGGTGTTTAGGAAAATCAAACAAATAATGACAAGGAGTCCAAGAACAAACAAGAATATAAAAAAAACTATGTGTAAACAAGTCCAATGGACAACACATAGAGGAATTCATACAGTTAAGGTGGATAATAGAAAAGACAAGAAAATAAAAAACAAATAATTTCAGCTTTCAACTAAAAAATTTATTATCCACATTCAGTGGTAATAATATCATTTTTTCTTTGTATCAAATGTGGTGTAACTTTTGGGAGCAAATTAACCTTTTAGTACATACCCAAGAAAAA
Organism: Holothuria scabra; assembly: GCA_037179385.1. Classification (NCBI taxonomy): domain Eukaryota; kingdom Metazoa; phylum Echinodermata; class Holothuroidea; order Aspidochirotida; family Holothuriidae; genus Holothuria; species Holothuria scabra. The sequence continues at coordinate 2,876,439 of CM074185.1, forward strand.
TGATTGCTTAAAAATCCTTTCTAGACTACAGTATGCCAGCCTGTACAATTGCTACAACCTTCAGGCAACACTACACAGCATTGTAACGGTAGGGCTAGTTAATCAGGGCTGGAAAAAATGTCTATTCCCCAGGAAGGAGAAAAATTATTTCCCAGGAAGGGAATAGAATTTCCCACAATTTTCCCAATTAATTTTCATGTGCAGAAAAGGGAAATTTCCCTCCAGATGGTTAAGTTTCCTAGGAAGGAGACTCCCACCTTCCCAACTTCTTCCACCCATGCTAGATAATCAACACACAATGCAGGGTACTCTCTTCAGTGTAGACACATCACAGAATACCATCTTACAGTACTTAAGAGATACAAGCTGCACTAGGGAATAGGGATCAAACTGATTAGATGAGAAATATTTGCACAGTAGAGAAAATCTAACAATTTGGCAAACATAAATCACCACAAATTAACCAAACCTTTAAGGTAACTACAGTAGTCTCGTAATGAGGTCACAACTCACAACTGAGAACTGTACAGTATAATTCCTTACATAAACCCACCAGTTTAACCTTTAGTTTATAGCACTGAATTGTCTACACTCTGCTCTTTTAGGAAAGGGCTTGAATAATGTTTGTTTCCCATGACGAAAATTTATTTTCTAATGCAACTGTAAATATTTTCTAGTACAAAAACAGGAAAATTCCATCCATGTGTCAGAATTTCCAAGCAACTTGTAATGATCGCGCCTCCCAGCTTCCCAACTTTTCCCATCAATGCTAACCAGGTACCACTGTACTTCCTTGATTTACTGTAGTGTGATGTCACCATTTTGACTGGTCTAAGGCTTACAATTCGATTTTGATTACCTGTTTAAAAATCAGTTGAGTTAGTCAAATTAGATGGATTTTTCAGCTAAGTTCCTAACCAAGTTTAATAAAGCCGGGCCAGCCGTGTCCTTTTTTCCAGTTGTGGTTCACTGGCTTGTTTTCCCTCCTACATTGCTTACATGCTGAGCACCAAGCATAATGGCAGTACTGTGTGTTCCATTTTGAAAGTCTTCTGAATGACTTTGCCAGAAGTTAAACTACAGATAACCCAGCTGTGAGTTGGGCATTCTAACCACTTGAACCCATGCAGTTTGCCAAACTCAGGTGGGAAAGCACTATTTGACTTCTCTTTTTCAAGAGCTCAAATTGGTTGGAATACAAAACTAATGACAATGTGAATCAAAACCTAAGTATGAAAAGTTTCCCGAAAGAGGGGAGAAATATTTCTTCAGATGTGAGCAGTCCAAAACAACCTTCAGTAGCCTAATTGCAAAGTTTTTCTTTGGGTCTAATTTCAGGCTGTGAAAATAGCATGCGAGACTCAGTAATAACCTATACACTGATTGATTCAACGAATTAAGTCACGCATGTGTTGTCACTGCGATAAAGACTAGAAAGGTTGACCGGGTAAGTTACCTTTTTGGAGGTGCAGGTGTCTTCTACTTAAATCATAGGGACTAAAGAGTGTATCTTGGCTAACAAGTTCCTGACAATTTGTACCAAAGGTATTTTTGAAGTTTGCAAATGGGAGACAAATCTTTAAAAATGATTTCAATATTTTGTGGAAGTATTGATGTATAAATCAAAATAAATATTAGCCCACCATGCAAGAAACACGGTAATATTTTACTTTGCTCTCTGTTGATATAAGGTCACAACCAGACCTGAATGCATGTATTGTGCATGCTATTACGTAACTGCGGTCGAAAATCCAGCCGGACATGTGACCTTTCAGACAGTACATGCCTTTCACTTAAATAATAGGGAGTAAAGCTGTATCTAAAACTAAAAAACCTCACAATTCTTTGCGAGATCATCAAAGTACCTTTTACCATGCATAACAAGTAGTAAAATTATAATTCTAAGCAAAAATGTTGACAAAGTAGTGATGTATAAATGTCAGTCACTTTGTGAAAACATGAAAATATTTGACTATGCCCTGCTATCAAGTAATGTACAACCACTTAGTAAAACACAGCTTCTTCAAGATTGCTACATTTTACAGAAGGTACAAATACTTCTGACGGCCTCATGTAGACATTTTTTTCTAGACGGAATTTGATGTTTATGCAATTATGCAATCAGAATTACAAATATACCCAATGAAAGTCACAGTATTTTTTTCAGAAAGAAACAAACAGGCGAACATTGCAATATATATTTGGTAAAATTAAGTGTCCAGCAATACCATTCACACAGATGTCCCTCTTAAAAATGATCTACCCTAGCAACAACAACCTCAATCATCCAAAATGAAGCAAGTCTTTGGCTTGGTTCTATTCTACTGAAAACAAAACAAAACAAAGAAATAATTCTCAACCGTTTAGCTTACAAACCATAGCCTCAGCCAACACTAAAATGCACGATCCTACACGTTTTGCAAAAGTGTAGTCTGCACGAGTCCAAAGGATTTCCTTTTCGGGAAACCAAAAAGGCCTTTTAATATTGATACATGCCACTCATGGATTTAAATTGACAATGGTAAATTCAGTCTATTGTTATACACAGACAGGTGAGTGAGGAATTCCTGTACAAGATGAGTTATAATGGATGTATTGATTTACAACCACTTCCTGGTCACTTTCCTTTCAACAAGAGAGGCTCAACTCCCTGGATAAACTTAACATCCAGGTATTGTGTACAGTGAAGAGTCACAGTACTGTAGATACTATGTGTATGCAGTATAAATATAGTTTAGTATTGTGTCCTTTGAGGATGGAAGCTTCCTTGGGAATTCCTTCAGGAGAATGTATGTTTCTACTTCTTCCCTTTTTACTGGTTCCCTGTGTCGATTTGAAGAAAACGTACTGCTGGTGTCTGGTGGGATGAAATAGCTTAATGATGATTAGCGAAATTTTCTTTGTATGTTACTTTGCTGGTGAATGTTTTCTTCCCTTCATGACACTAGAAGTGAATAGCAAGTTTTAGCCATCTCAAGCTGGCAACTAATAATCCAGAATCTATCAGAGAACTTCCTGTTCAGGTATCTTGAGATCAATAAGGTTAACAGAATTTGCCCCTTCAAAGACTAGTTGCTCAATAGAGCAACAAGGTTGGTTTAAATGGAGTTAACTGCCGCAATTACAGAGACATGCTACACCCGAGAAAAAGCCCTTTCTCAGGTAACATTGGCTGAAATGTCCTATTCAATTCTAACAGCATGTTCCATTCGCAAGTTTGCAAAATTTCAATATTCAAGCACAACCGTCTACATTCTGCCTCCCGTAAGTGAATGCAGCTGGCATTACAGTCATTTGGCCATGAAATTCAAACACCCATTTTTACAGGCACTTGAAGAAAAAAAAAATTGAGTAGACAAACACATCTATGTACAGCTATAAAAGTGCCATGCTCACTCCAAAATTCCATTCAAGTAGACTATACCATTTTCATTTTACATCATTGTTCATGGTATTAGAAATTTCGTTTTCTTTCACAAAAGGCTATTTAAGCAAAAGGTTTCACATTAGACCGCCTGTTTTTTCAACTTTTGATGCAATACAGTAAAATTGAAAGTTGGAAATTAGTTTCACTTGTATTTGTTCCTTAACAGGAGAGTTCACTGCTTTCTCCATTGGCTGATTTGTTAGGGTGTTGCAATGGAACATAGCTTGCAAAGGCATTTTAGCTCCTGGACAAAAAACACCACCTGGATAAAAAGTTAAAGGGAAATATTGCATTTAAAATGCTCAAACATAGCATTAAAAGTAAATAGCTCTAGTCATTTCCAAAATCATTCGGTGTCAACAATAAACCCAGCAATAGCTTCATATCCTCAAAATATTATGCACAAGAAGAGCTACCGAAGTTGCATCTTTTGAAACTTCAAAAGTTTGGCAGAACAAATTATTTTTGAACAACAAACAATTGAATTTCTATCTTACAGAAACTTACTTCTTGAAAAGAAGGCTACCATACTGCCTTTTTTTTTTACTTATTGATCACTCTAGTTGCAGAAAAATATTGGTTTTAGAAGGATGAAATTTCCTTATAAAACAAACGCAATATTCCCCTTTAAGGCACTCAAATAAAGGCTATTAATCTGAAATCTTTTTAACAGAGTAGACAGCAATAATATCAATGTGAGCACTGAGTTTAAATGATGATTTGAAATGTTTCTAGTTCCTGCAGGCTTTAATTTTTCAGAATATTTTTTGTATGACTGTTCTTTGGGCAACCATTTCACTATTTTAAGTTGTCTGCAAGGAAATTTGGTTGTACCAAACATTTTCCATACATTTTTCGAAACTACAAATTAGTGTGTTTTGCAAGAACATACCTATTGTAGTACAGTAGAGTGTTTGTGTTCATATTACATTTTTTCTCGAAGAATAAAAAAGTGTGATACATGATATTTGCATCATCCTTATTTTCAAACATTTTGTCATGTTAAACCATCCCTCCTCAAATAAAGCCCTGCACACAAGCAACCTGTATAAAATAGGATAGGCTGAGATGTTAAATTACAGGTTGCGGGCAATCTGAACAATATGCCACATTATACCAGCTTCAATACAGGTTTAGTCAAAATGCAAATCACTGAATGACAAACACAAAGTTCATACAAAAGGCTCTGCCAGATCCTACTATGACTCAATTGAAACACAGAAATTCCCCTTCAATGACACCACACTCTTCATAAATCAAAACAAAAATATAATTACCCGCAAACGAAAATCCCTTTAAAAAGTTCAGCACCCTGTTTATTTCTATTTTTTGCAGATCATCAGCAAGGAGAGACCCCAAGTGCCCTCATTTTCACTGGGATTCCATTGTTTACACTATTTAATATTTCCCTAAATTGTCAAGCAACAAAAGCAGATATACAATGTTTCCTTTTCTGTCTGATGTTTGTAAATTTCATTTCCTTTAATTAAACTTTTGTTATAATTTACTTTGTTTTCACACTCACTTCCTCCTTTCAATATCAAAACTCAAAAGCTACTAAAGATAAATCCAGCTGTTCAACTTTCCTTAATATGCCAATGAATTTCCTGATTTATTTAGAAAATGAACAAGTATAACTTCACATGTTAACTCCAGTATAAAATTATGTGATGATCTTTTCCTTGATACTCTTCATTTTGACCCTGCTAGAGAGGGCTCATGAGGAACACAGCATCTCAAACTGTCCTGTTGAGCACCCCCATCCCCCAGAGGAGAGGGTTTGAAATTACCACCTACAGAAGACATTGCCAGATAGTATTCCGCGGTAAATGGAACAGTCCATTTGTGGAACAGGTGAGGTAAGTAGGAGTGAAGTAGATTACTTAATGCAACTTTAAAAATTCATCCCCCTGAATTTTTTTGTCCCCCCTCCCCTTCCCATTGAAAAACAAAAAAATTACCAACTCTCAGCACCTTCTCTGTCTTTGAGCATGATCTAATTAGTAATTAGTTTGCCAGACTATAATTATAGGTGTAAATGGTATACAAAGGGTGATACAAGAAAAAAGAGGACTGAAATACACTTTCATATGATGTACACTGAGCTGTAAATGTCATCTCTACCAGTGGGGGAGGCCCTACTACAGATCGACAGGACTTCCTCACCCCGTTAACACTTTTGGTTGGAAAGGTATCAAAAATCACAATTGCTCTTTGATTCACATCAAATATTAAAAATTCCAAAAATGATTAGTAGTCCAAATTTTCATACGAAGCATCCCTTTCTTCACATTTTTTTAATAATATTTTCTGCTCATTCAAGGATACAAACTAACTTACATCTCTCTGAGGGTTGTAACATAGCAAAGTTATTCTATTCCAAAATTATACTTGTAAGCCTTAATAATATACTGGTAACCTTACTACAACTATGAGAGGTGATAATCAATAGGCTCATCACAGTGATGAGCCTTGATCAATGAGTAACCCCCATTTGAACACCCAAACCAGCCAACCCACCCAAGACTTTGAAAACCAGCATTTCAATATCCATTACAGAGTCACAAACCCAGCCTTCTGAAGTGTAACTCCCAAACTACAATAGTCTTAACTACAAATTCATTTGGTGAGGTTTAAAATTTTTGAGTTGGTGAGTATCAGCACAGCTATTTTGGAGGCAAGTTGAAGGAATTATTTGGACTGTTTTGCTAAAAAGTGCTAACTAACATTATTGCATGTAGACACCTAAAAAATGCAAAGATGGGGAGAGGACTTACCCCCCTTTTACCCCTCTCCACAAATACCTCCTCTGAACCTGGTAGATACATCACTACCATATTTAAAAGTACCTTATGAAAACACTTTACCTATGATATAATACAATAGCATACCTTTCAATATACTACAAAGTTCAGGTAATTTTCAAAGGTTTCTAATGACCCTCTTGTGTTCAACACTTATCATGAATTGGTTTTTTTGTTACAGGAGATAAATTTCTCTATTGTGAAGTTAACTTGGTCTGTAAATGCCAAGCCCTGCTCATTATTTGAGTTTTAGACCTTTAGCTAAATACTTGGTGATTTAATTCTTTACACTTGCTGGCTATATTCTTCACTAGAACTGTAGTTCTTCAAGTAATTTGCACCATGGCAGTACTTCCATGTTTGCACCAGGAAGTTCTTCACCACAAAAGCTAAGAATGGTTCTTCACACAAAATAGATATTGTCCTTGGCCCTGGTATTTAATCCTGTAATAAGACCACAGCAAGAACTATACCAGGAAGTGGCCATGATGACAGTTGAAACAGGGACGAACAACTATGTAGCAGGGAAATGAGTATTTTCACTAATAGCATACTCTACTATATAAACTGCCAGGCCATGGCTTCAAAATCTGTTTACATCCGACAAGAAGCACTATTAAAAAGTCAAATCCTCTCATCCCAAACAGTTCTAATTCTCCTAATCTACTTACTCATGAGCCCCTCCCACAACTTTCTAAACTCATCCTCATCCAGACACAATTTCAGTTAATTGCTTTAAGGTGTGTGCACAAGACCTAAAGTGTATTGCAACATTCTCAGTAAAGTACTGTCATATGAGCTATATTACTGAATTATGCCTTTATTGAAAGTGCTGTCAATCAAAAGGCTGTGCCAATTGCGAATTTCTATTTTTATTAATATTATTGTTGGTGGTTTTCAAAAAATAACTGGAAACTAATAATTTCAAGATAAATAGTGGTTTTCAAATTCTGTGGATGCACTCCTCTTTTTTAAACAATAATTAGGCCAACTGTGTTTCTTCCTTTCACTGTTACATTACAGTATTTTGGCTTACATTATGCACCCTAATTGCACATGTACATGGGTGATTTCGTAAATAATGGCATCGGTAGATTTGGTGTCCCACTGTACATTGTAATGTATTTCAACTCCAAATTGGCAGTGCATAAATGCATTTAAGTAGATGAAGATGGTCTCAGTAACAAGCTTTGGTGATGCTTTATACATTCTAAAATGTATTAAACATATCAGTCACTTGTTATGATGTTGTATGCGAAAGTCTGATTTTTTTACCAGTGTGAATGGGACACCAAATGGGACACCAAGGGCGAGACCTTTACAAATTTAGTGGAGCATTTTCCTTCATAACAATGAGCTGTGTAAAACCGCAAGATTTTGATTAGATTTTAAGACATATTTTAGGAACATTTGAGAATGCTTTGGAATGTATGCATCTCTCTACTAATTCTGTTTGTGCAAAATGGAATACCGATGTGAACAGAGTACAGAATTCCCAATGTAAAACCAGTGTAAATTTTTGGTGTCCTACTGCAAAATATGAAATTATCATTTTAATACTACACGTATTGTACTTGAAATAGTTAAAAGGGTGCTGATGTATTTCCAAGCACTATATGTTACTATTCAAAAATGCAAAATTTGCCCAATAAACAAAGATCAGCATAGTTTAGTGCTGAGAAGGAAGTTTCACTTAGTAAAATGGGACACCAAACGGTGTGCAGCTTTCTAAGGGGTACAAGCTCAACCCAGTCTCCTCATTTTATGCATTTTCATTCCATAGAAAACTAGAGCAGAAACTCTGCTGCAGCTCACACACTTACTTGAGGTAGGCCCTTGCTATAATTGTCCTCTATGGTAAATGTGTTGCTTCATGTTTATGTCAAAATGTTATCAGATTTGTCTCTTATACAGTCAGTTCAAATTTGTTTTACTATATTGCAAGGATGGTGCATGATTCTTCCCCAATCCCTGACCAGTAAATTCCATTCCTTTTATGTCCTGTAATTTTGAATCGGGGTTGTAGAAAATCCATACAATATTTTGCCACGTTGTAGGAGGCGACCAAAGGTAATTGAAATTCAAATTTGAACTTGAACCAAACTAGAAAATACATTTTATCTTTGACGTTTCATGATTGAGTTGACAGACTGTATAACACATTCGTGTTGGTGTGTAATAAAATCTCATCCAACTAAATTAATATTGCGAGACCTAACATTTCTTGTTGAGGTTTGATAAATCAATCATCTTCCGAGAGGTAATTACCAGGTACAGGGAGCAATTTGTTTTTGAAATTTTGATAAGCAGTTTGGTTACTCGTTATTCAAAATTGATTAGCAATCCCCCAAAAAAGACAAGCAAATTTTCATGTTGACATTTTCTAGCTGTATGTATTTTTATAGCAGCTTGGCTAATGATAACCTTAATCCCTAACCTAATTCCTAGCCGGAACAAAGAATACAATCGATACAATACAATGGCACCAGCCAGTCAAGAAACAACTTGTTAAACAGTGGGCATCTACCCAAATTTCTAGTTAGCCTTTGAATTATGGAACTAGAAATTATACCCAAATGTCACAAGCTGACTCCCTAATTTATGGAAACACACACACTGAATACCTAGAATGCTATTTTAGAGTGATGACTGATGACAAATATGGTGACATCAAATTTTAAAATGACTTAATATAATGACAAAAACTGTCACCACACTATTGAATCTGTACCTATGTAAACTTCGTCTTAATCACCAAGTACATGGGAGACACATTGATAGGGTCAAATTGCTGAAAGGCTTACACTGTTAGAGTACGTGTACATGTCAGTCACAGCACAATAGAATCTACAAGTGGTCCAGTTTGAACTTGTCTCAGCCTTGAAAGTGGTGCATTATGCAGTTATATACTACTCGAAAATGGAAAGAAAAGGCTGGCAACTTTCTTATTTTTTTTTTTTTTTTGCTTGAACGTTGATTTGTTTGATAGTCTCAAACATATCAAATCCTACAACATACATGTAGTCTGGGAACAACACACTCTACAAATCACTTACGACAAGTGCATCACTCTTTCATCCTGGGAAGCAGAACTGCAATAGCAGTGAAACAGTGGAATGAGAGGGTTTTTGCCCCCTCACTTTTTCCCTTGTCTTACCTCCCTCCCTCCCCCCCCCCCAAAAAAAAAAAAAATAGGTAATTTAGGAGTTGGTTCAACCAAAAAAAAAATAATCTACAAAAAAATAATTTAAGGAGAGGCTTAATTTTTCCCAAAGAGATGATTAAACTTGAACAGTGTCTCTGAGTGTTTCACCCCGTGGATCCCCAACCGAGACTTTGTCCCTGGACTCCACCTGCAGGAGCACATGCTTCACATTTGGGTCACTCTGTGCTGAAAAATTTTTTGTCCCCAAACACTTTCCTTATATTCCCCCATTATATTGACATTCTGGGGCCAGCACAACATGAAACTGTACACACTGTATACAGTTCTAACCAACTGTTCCCTTCACCAGACTAATGGTTTAGGCTACTCATACACTTAACAAGTTCCCTCAATTCAGTCCAACATCTGAAAAATCACTCAATAGAACTTTCAAAGTTTCAATGAAATAGAACTTTTACAAGATGAAAGAAAGCAGACAACAACATACCATTCCTGATTCTTTATATATTCTGTTGGACTTTGTAAGAAATGCATAACCAGGAATCAATCACAAGTCTTTGTCAAGTCCACAGTACAAAGAGTACATTCAAAGGGTTTAGTAGCTATGGGGATAACCCCAATCTTATCTCTTGTTGTAACATGATTTAGGAATTCAGGAATAGCTCTTTCAATCATGTGATGATATTTTTGTAACACAGATTTTTTTGTTAAATTCAGAGATTTCATGGATTCACATATTAAATATGAAAAGCTGAATTTGCAGTAAGCACACTATGTAACAGCTTAGGCTGACTGCCCCCCCACCCCCCCCCCCCCCCCCCCCCCGCAATTACGGAAAACATTAGACTTCACACTGAGAAAAGATGGCCTTCCTTTTGAGGAATCAACATCAACAAATGCAAACAGAGCTGATTTGTCTTGAACTAATCATGTCTTCTACACAAATGGGGTGAATTCAGTTCAGTGTGGTCCACCGCTCCATATGTGTCTACACATTCTTCTAAAGTTCAGTGTTGGGATGGTGTGCTTCATTGTTATTCCACCAAAATGACATTCACATGTGTCAATGCTGTATAGGTGTATAGTGGTAGATCACAGACCTACAGACCTGTGCATCTGAATGACAAGTTGTTATTGCAGGATATTGTCATCAGGGAAAACATACACAAAGGTGATGTTTAAGCTACCCTTTAGACCATGCTGAAAACAAACGAGATGTCAAGTAATTTTCAGAGTGACATCCAGCTATGTACAGTATAGATCACTGGCACAGTGGTAGCAGTTTGTGAATGAAATCCATTTTTATTGTATGAGGTACTTAACAAAACATAATTCAACATGCATAGTTTGTGAGCTTGTAGCACTTGCACTTCAAATAATTGCATTCGAGTGCAAAATAATACATATTCATAGGTTGTCCCAGTGCAACTTGTTATTTGCATAAGCTACGTGTGCAGTGGACCAGACTGACCAATCACGCGTACGACTCTCGTGTTGAGCAGACATGTAACGGTCAGGAGGTCCTCACTAGCATCAAGTCAGCGACGCAGGAAAGACGTGGACACCAACTTCGCTGAAGTTCCGAATTGACCGTCCTTGACTTTGACAATACAGTACTTACTGCACTTGAAATTACCTACCAAAATCTCGGAGATATCTACAAGAAATTATTCGTCTCACCAACACATCAGTCCTGTGTAGTCGGGAAGCAGCTGGCAGCTCGACAATTTTTGCTTGGGACTGAGGTGTTGAGTGCAGCGGTAATATCAGTTCCACTATATCGCCGAGCACGAGGTCCTTACAGTGACGCCATTTTGTTGCGGCCCCGGTATTAGAGTTTTTCGTTAATGGAGGTGAAACCATTTCACTATACATCTCTAAAAGCTGTTCTGGAATAGTTCATGGGGTGAATGCAAGATTGCACTAAAGAATCGGCAGTTATACACACTCCAAGACTGGAATATGAGACTTGTTGTTTTTGATCAATTCAAAAATGCAAAATGTATTTCACCCAAAAGCTGCTTGAATCTAGACAATTAAAGGCACTCACCAATGTATTTAAAGTTAAGTTTAAAGAAATTCTGGTTACTTTTTATAATTTCTAAATTCAGAAGGACCCTTGGACAAACCTACCATTTTGTCCAAATTCAAGAGTGCATATGAATCTGTGAATCAACTCCATTTTCAACTCAATGGTCTTAGTGCCAAGAGCAACATTTCCAAAACATTTTCATGCAACAAATCCCAATCATATTTCTTTTCAGTTTGTTGCACAGAGTAGAAAGGGTATTTAAATTATCTCAAAACATGTTTTCAAAATGTTTTACAAAAATCGACTGTATTAATTCTGTGATTCAAACAAGTCGCTGGAATATTTGTTGCAGAAATGATTTGGGGATGTTGTAAACAGCCCTTTAGAAATTTGGGGTCTACTTAACTTGTTCACCCATATTGGTATGATGACGTGCATGTCATTCACTAAAGCTTTGAACTCAAGATTGCATCTGATCATATCTGGTCCACTCTGCATTGAGTTCATGTTACTAGCACGATTATCAAGCTAAAATTACAATCTTATTTCAGTACCAGGCTACACTTGTGCGGAAGGTGAATGTGATAACAAAGGTCTTCTGAGGAAAGTTTGGTGAGAAAAGGTAACTTTTTGGGGGAGTGAGGGACAAAGACTCCAGCTGAACTAGGCAAATTAGCTGTTTTATTGTAAACTGGGCAAGGACCCAGAAATGAAGTGTAGGCCTATAGTATAGGGACATACTGTAATGCTGGGTCCCATTCAAGGGCTACCCATACCCCAAGCATTAAGTTGTTGTGGCCTCTTGCTGGGGTCATGAGTGACAGGTTCTGTATTTGGGAAACGGTCTTGCGTGTAGGCTGGCAGTAGTACTGCGCATGGTAAAAAAAAGCATGAGCCTTACTGAATAGGTATCAACTCACCCCTACTGCAGGTCCAGACCTTGGTCTTGCCCCCCCTCCCCTTCCCCAGGCTTAGGTTAGCCTAATTCAATTGATATAACCTAGTAGTAGTGTAACTTTTAGGCACTCATTGATAGGTAACATTTATGTTCAGATGAAACTAAAGAAGATCAATCGTTTAGCCCACTGGGTTGAGCTCTTGTCTGCCACACTTACCGTCCAACAAAATTCTCGAGCACACTGCTCTTGCCAGCACTCTGTCCACCCACCACAGCAATTTGCGGAAGATCAAGTGTATGGCTCAATCCAATTGTAGCAAATGCGTCCTGAAGCCTATTAACAATAGGAATGAGATCTTCCATTCCCCGATTACCCATGTTGTCTTCTTTTTAGGAACCGGTCGACCTCAAAATATTTTGAGCAGGTTCCCTGCGTCTGTTAGAAGGTTGGAACTACACCAAACCCCGTGCCTACATCCAAGCATTCAATGTTCAGATCTCCAGTTCAAAAGCTTTGACTACTGTAGGTAGGTATTCAGAATTGTGTACATGGTATGTACAACATAAGAGTGTGTATCCGGCCTATGTGTCAATGAATTACGTTGTGTATGCACGGTATACATAACAGTTTATCACTGCATACATGTACACTCACTATCACTGCATCAGTACAGTGCAGTGGGAGGATCGACACCTTATCGTACATACGTTAAAATCCCTAATACTTTTCTAAAGAGCAAGACCTCTCTTATCTTTCCTAAAAATAAAGTAATAGAAATAGTTTTCTTTTGCGCATTTAACGTTAATGCTAGTTCTTTTTATAATAATGAATTGCATTTCAGTATCATTATTTTCTGTAAAAAGCCAGATAATATCATTTTGAAGTATCTACTTTGCTTATCTCATCTTTCACCATTCGATGACGTCATTTCACAATTGAATGCATGATTCACCGCACACCGTCACCGTCACAATTTACTAGGAAACTTGTGTCAAAAAGGTTGTGCAGTGTCATGGAACTACTTTTGCATTTGCCCTCCATAAATGGAAATGTTAAAAGCCGATTCGTGAAACATCTACTCATCACAGTGGCGTGGCCAGGATAGGATTTTTTTTTTTTTTTTTGGGGGGGGGGGGCTAGGTAACAAGTGGGTGGGGGGCTGGTACCTCCGAGGGTCAGACACGGCAAGACTATCCAAGCGGAGCTCCACCATCGGTTGGCGCGGAGCGTACAAGAAAATTTGGGGCTTTAAAACCCCTCCAGATGGCCGGAAACGGCACTTCACATGTTTTAAGCTGGATGTACCCAGCCTTGAAATGCGAATCTCATGTCTGCGGCTTCTCAAATAATGAGAATAAAAATCAGTCTATGAAAAATGGTAATACATACACTTTTTTGGGACCCCAAAAATAGGCACTTCTGATCTGTGGCCTGGGGGATGACACTAAAGGGAACCGGTATCTCCCTTACCCTTGGGAAAATTGTAAACTTCAGAAGGACGTAGATCGCAAATGCGGCAATATTTGAATCTAAGCGGAGCGCCACCATCAGTTGGCGCGGAGCGTATAAGAAAATTTTTGGCTTTAAAACCCCTCCAGATGGCCGGAAACGGCACTTCCCACATGTTTTAAACTGGATGTACCCAGCCGCAAATGCGGCAATATTTGAATGGATTTCAGCTTACCTAAGGCAGTACCTTACCCTTTAACAGGAAAACCAAAAGGATCCTGGATATTCAACTGCTGCACTAGCGTAGCCAGCGGGGGGGGGGGGCAGGGGGGAAGAGTGCCCCCCCCCCCCCACAGAAATTTGGGGGACGCGATGGGCGATGCTGAAAAAATTAAGGAGAGCCCAAAAAAAATAAATAAATAAATAAAAAAGATAAACGGCAAGAGGAGGGAGGGAATCGGGGGCATTTTTTACAGTTTTTCGGGGAGGGGGGGGGGGGCTTTTAGTCGTTACGATAAAGTATGCAGTCCCCGACGGCGACTAGTCTCCCCGATGGTTTACCTGTTTTTTGCTCTCAAGGGACAATTTCCCTAATAAGAACCCTAAATTTTCGGCGCGCTACGCGCGCTGTAGATTCACTCCAGTTTTTTCAATAGTTACATTCCACATATCTAGAGAGTGTAAGTCCTGTCAACCTTACCAAGTAACAAGTAGGCAGAGTACACAGGTTATGTAGAGGTCGTAAATTTCATCCCATACAACAAAGCCCAGTTGCTGTTCTGTTGTGTCTGACATGCGATAGGTCAGTTGGTGAGCGACTCGCGGAGCATAGTTTGGCTATTTTACTGGGTATTTCAGGTAGTTTCGACACAATTTAAGTTATCCCCGATACGGTCTACAACCCCTACAGTTTATATTTTTTCTTTTTGTTCTTAATGATTACATAGGCTATGTTATTTTTGTAAGCCTACCAAAACTTTTCGCGCGCTTCGCGCGCTTTGCAATCTCACGATTCAGACTCAAAAGAACACTATCAGTGCGCAACTCGGCTTTTAAAATATTAAGTAATATTGTGCAAAATGTGCCCCAGCTGCAATGGCATGTGATAGTTAGGCTCCTTCATATCCCCTTCTCACCACCCCTCGACATAGGGGCTGTCGGAACTTGTGGTCGCTGGCATGGCAGTCCCCCTGTCGGGAATAATCTGTCGCCTTCCCATGGTCGGTTTATTTATTTTGGCTTTCAAAAGAGTTATTTCTGCGATAAACCCAAAATGTTCGGTACGCTTTGCACACTCTTCCTCAGTTCCGTTACCTAGAGCTAATAAAGTACAAACCCTTCCCATCTTTTAAAGTACATTAATAAGTAGAATGAATGGATTAATGTACATGTCGGGAATTTCATCTCATTTTGCTAAACTTAGTTAATAATCTCTTGTGTCAGTCGTGCGGTACGGACTCGAAGAAGGAAGTACAATACAAGTTGTGCCCGATAGGGCCCAAATGCCGGGACAATTGACCTATATAAGCTGTAAATAAGTACAGATTCTTTTTAGTGTAGGCTAACCCAAAAAGTTTTCGCCCACTTTTCCACGGTTAAATCAGTGCGGAAATATCTTCCTCTAACATATACAAGTTTTATGTCGCATACGACTCGCAATGGCAGGTATAGTGCACAGGTTTTCTTCAAATCTCCCTCACCAACTCATCGACGGCATCCTGGCTGTCGGGGCTTGGGGTCGCTACCCACCCAACCCCTCCCCCGTTCGGAGAGTGGCTCTTAGTTGGGCAAATCCTGGCGCCAAGGGGGTACACCCAGGGAGACAGGTCCATAGCCAGGGGGTTCAGGGGGTTCGCCCTTACTCCCGCCCAGACTTAAATTTTTTTTTATTTAAATGGAGTTTTGGCGTTTTTCAGGGCAAAATGTCAATTCCGCTGGTTTGGCCAATGTAAGCCTTATGAGTAGCTGTTTTGTTTCAGTGCAACACAATTCCCTAGGGCCCCATTGACTCGTACAGTAACCCTCTTACAGCCACTAACTAACTCTCGAGGGAATAAGGAAAACATTGATACAAGATTGAAAATGTCCAAAAATTCCAACTTAGGTGTTCACCAGATCGCTCAATTTTGATGTAAAATTGCAAAATCTCCTTGGAGTAGGAGGGGGAGAACCCCACTCTCTCCCCGTGCGGTCTCTCGGCTCCTTGGGCGCTTCACTCCCTCAAGAAAATGCCGAACCCTAGTGGCGGCGATGAAAAATGAAAAAGTGGGGACTAAAGGTATGTTCAGCCCCTCAATATTTGTCAAGTGCTCCAGTTAAGAAGCGGGGAGAGTTTCAAAGTTGGGCTGAACATATTCTTGCTTAGAACACTCGGGAAGTGCCGTTTCCGGTCATCTGAGGGGTTTGTAAAGCCAAAAATTTCCTGGCACGCTCCGCGCCAATCGAAGGTAGAGCTCCACTTAGAAACATGTCATAACATTTTTCATAGATTGATTTTTTTTTTTGCATTAATTGAGAAATTTCAGAAATGAGATCCATATTTCCAGGCTGGGAACATGCAGGCATAAAACACTCGGGAAGTGCCGTTTCCGGCCATCTGGGGGGTTTCTAAAACCAAAAATTTCCTTGTACGCTCTGCGCCAACTGATGGTGGCGCTCCGCTTAGATAGTCCTGTCGGTCAAGATTGGGGACGATGTGTCGACTTTGCCCCCCACAAGAAAATCCTGGCTACGCCCCTGCTGGACTGTCCTGTTTCGTGATTGTTTCTTAAGGATCACGTGACAATATTCTTCTCCTAAATTGTCAAATTAACCATGAGTAACTGCTTGGTTTACCTTGGATACGCAATATTAAAGCCCTATGGTAATTCTATGGAAGATTCTTTGAAGAAGAATAAGAAGAAAATAGTAAGATTTAATTAGTGTTGCTTTCAGAGTAGGTTTTGAGTTATTTCCCTAGCCCTTTAAGAACTATGACATGCACATGCATCACAACATGGCTTTGTGATTGATTTTTGCGGCAAAAGTTTAGGCACTACACTTGTCAACCACACCAGTCCTGCTATCAGTATAAACTGGCAATCATGGGCGTCCGCAGGTATGGGCAAGCCCCCCCCCCCCCCTGGAAAATCAAAAATTTGAAAAAACGTATAAAATCAAAGCAAAAACCCGAACAAAACCTGTTTTCCAAGTTTCTATGCAAAAAATTGGCTTTAGAAATGCCATTTCCGGCGATTCGGGAGGCATTTTGGGCTGAAATTTTCGCATGCTTTGTGTCAATTCATGGTGACTTGGAGGTTTTGTCCCTCCCTAGAAATTTTGCCCCCCCCCCTGACTTTTTTCTGCGGACGCCAATGCTGGCAATTGTAAAAAATTTCAGTTTTTTCCAAAATTTGCTCCAATATTCCGCATTTTGGCAATGTTTTGCTCTAGAATATGCAGTGAGTCTAAGGAATATTGTTTTCCACAATGTGCCCGGATGTGCCGCTTTTTTTAAAGGACCAATCCTCTCACCCCAAACTACAATTTTGGTACCCGGGTGCCGAAATTCTCAATTGGCTCAGCTCTTTGATTGACAGCTAATTCAAACAATGCAGAGTGCCAAAGCTTAAATTACACAGCATGAACGGTACTGAGATTGTTTTGATTATATTAATTGAGTTTTTCTATACTCACCCTTTAGCAATAAACTGAGATTGTGTCTGGATGAGGATGAATTTCAGACAATTGTGGGAGGGGCTTCAGTAAGAAGGTCAGGAGAATTGGTACTGTTTAGGGTGAGAGAACTGGGCCTTTAAACTTCATTGATTTTTTATGGAAATTTCTCTTTGATGGTGATGCTTTTTTTCAATCGAAGTTTTGATAGAAATCGGACATGCGGTCATTTCGGACAAAGTGTTGAGTAACTATGAAAAGAGGGCGTGAAATAATTGGTTTAATTTTATAAGCTGTCGAAAGTCTTTTTTGATTCTGACTTTTACAATTACTATCATGATGACCTTTTACTTTTGAGACAAATCGTTAAATGAATAGGCTTAATTTGAAAGAAAAATAAATTAACTTGTAAACATATTTAAAAGAAACACACACAGTCACTCCAAACTGGATTAGTGTAGCAGTCTGCCATGTGTCCGGATTTGTTCTTAAGAATCATGGGACAACATTTTTCTTACTAAATTGTTTAATTTAGCAGGAGGGACTCACTGTTTTACACCCATAAAAAGTCCTAAAATATCATGGAAGATATCTGTAAGAAGATTACGAAAAAGTTGTGAAATTTAGCTGTTGTTTTAAGTTTGGGACGACTGTTCTTCCATTTTAAGGTAGCGGACCCCACTAACTCCAATACTCGTGCCTGGGAAAATGTATAGTGACAGATGAAGTGCCTTGAAAATTTTATGGGATGTTGTTTCTGACTATGTAACTTATAAAAAATAATTATTTTTCATTTGGATTTTGTAGACAAGGAGATGAAAAAAGACAGCAAAATTCAAGGCAGTTTGACCAATTTTTGTGTGATTCTTATTGTAGGCCTATTACTCTGTGAAATAACGTCTCTGGGTAGCTATTATAGCCATGGGCGTCCGCAGAAATTTTTACAAGGGGGGGGCGCAAGGTCATGACGATTGAATTGTGTACACTATCTAAGCGGAGCGCTACCATCGGTTGGCGCGGAGCGTACAAGAAAATTTTGGGCCTTACAAACCCTCCAGATGGCCGGAAACGGCACTTTCAATGTAAAAAATTGTTGAAGGGAAATCTGCCTCTAGGTCACGGCCTCGCACGCCTATGCACTATAAAAATTACAACTGTCAAACAGCCTATATAGGCCTATATCCCTCACCCAATTATGAATCATACCCCCCCCCCCCCCCATATTCACCTTGTATATCCCAGTTACATCCGCGCGTCGCAACTTGAGATCAGCACGGGACGTACAAACCAAGACAACGCATTCATCAATAGTCGGATGCCATATGCACACTACATACCTTACTGCCGGACAACTAGTACAATTTTGGCATAGTTTTTACAATTCGATTTCCAATAGATGTCACGAATGATGGTCCCCAAATTACGATTTCACTATAGCATACCATGTTCTCTTTTGCTTTTCCTGGTCAAATGTCCGCAAATTTCAGTCCGCAAACTGAAGCTGTTAATGAAGATATTTTGATGATTTATTTTTAATTTTTTCATTTTAATTTTTTATTAATTTTTTCACAAGTTTGATTTTCCAGGGGGTGGCCCGCTACTTTAAGAGCAGACTGTATAGTATACCTTTAGTCACTGGGTGTGCCTATATGGAACGTCGGGTCTATCATAGTATATTACTGAAACAACCGGGACAAAATCACGCATGAATTAAGTTTTCCTATTGAAGAATCCTTATTGTTAAATTATGATAGAAAGAACATCTGTGTGTGTTCGAGACACAAAAAACTTGGCCTACAACGTTTTTCTTGAAAAACGGGGGCATAATTAATACTTTTGTTCGTATTCAATGTAGTTATAGGAGCTATTGTGGGTAAATATGGGGGTGGTTTGATGGACCTTAGGAAAAGACTGTCAAAGGCCAGAGGCTTATTTGCTAGACTACAAGAGTGTTTGGAGTTCCAATAAAATCTCAAGAAGAACAAAACGGAGATTTTATAAAACGCTCCTTATCCCAATTTTACTGTATGGATGTGAGACATGGAAAGTGAACAAAGGAGATGACAAAACCATAGGTGCTTGCAGTGGCGTAGCTAGGATTTTTTCCAGAGGGGGAAAAGGTGTGAAATTTCCTCAAATTTTCCCGGTCAATGTGTATGTATTTAATCTAAAATATGCAAATTTACAAGTATAATAACACTACCATGCCATTATATAATATTACCTGTATTTAATCTTAAAGTATAACATAGAGCAATAAGAAATAACAACCTAGTTTATTTATTTTGGTCAACAAAATCTGGTTTATTTTTATGTACCAACGCAGTGTTGTACGGAGGGTTTCTCTGAAGGGGGGGGGGGGCTGCAGTGTGCTGATTTATCGCCAGTCTGGGGAGGGGTCTAAAGGGAGGGGTCTAAAGGGAGGGGGTCACCCTGAAAGTTTTTGGCGTTTTCAAGGAATCTAGATGCAAAATGGTGCAAGATTTTTGACTTTGACAGGAACAGTGTTAAAAGTTGAACTGTGTTGGTTCATGTGGATAAAACTGAACCTTTTGTGTCTTTACGTGCATTCTTATGTTATTTCCGCTACCTTACGAAGTGAAACTTGTCATTAAATTGCATACTTTTAGGAGTCAAAATAAAAGAGCATCGATAGGCATAAAAGCGAAAGGGAACATTTTAATTTGCTGTTTTTTTTGGTCACAAAACGTTCTTCTGCCATAAAGATTAACTTCGCGGAGCGCCACCATTAGTTGGTGCGGAGCGTAGAGAAAATTTCGAAAAATCAGACCCCTCAAATGGCCGGAAATAGCATTTTTCAGACTTATACGAAGAATCTAACGAGTCATTATCTTATTTTGTCGTTTGCAATAAAATGCCCTCTAAAAATATGTTCGCAAACTGCAAGGTGATCAGAGGGTTCGAAGAGCTACTTTGACCCCCAAAATTTTTCTGTGACGGAACGAACTCCCATCTGTTGATTTTACCCCTAACAGCTCTTGCGTTATAAATGGTACACAATTTCTCCCTGCATTTGAACACCCTCCGCTCCCCTGTCCCCGTCTTGTACGTCTATGCCGACCGGGGAAGGAGTCTATGGGTTGGGCCCTACCTTTTGAAAATTCTTAAAAAGGGAGGTGTCCTTACAGGCAATCGGTGCCACCAGTGGGACACAGAGGCTACTTTTTTAAGTAAAAATTGGAATTTGACAGAATTTGCCTATTAGGGATTTAAAAAATAATTGTCTTCTCACTGAGGGGCCTTGCAGAGACAATCCTTCCCCTTTGAAAATTTTTGAAAAATTGGGTGGCCTTACATTCTAATTTCTTATCGTAGCCATGGGTTGTTTCAGCCCCATCCATGGTTATGTACACAGAGTAAAATCGGTATAGTTTAAACCCCACCCGCTACTAGCTTGTAGGACGATATTACCTCGGGGATCTACGTTATAGTGACTTGTCAGTTTTTACATTCTTTCACTGGATTCCTTAAGTGTACAACCCAGAGACTGTGTACAAGATGGTCAAATTCTTAAAGTGTACCTCAAGTCAAAAAATTAAAAAATATATAATTAAGAGCATGAAAAATGAATTCTAACAGTCCAACTCCCCTCTTCATAGGACATTCCTGAGCGGAGACATAAAATGTTGAAGTTTATTCACTTAAAACAAATTGGTCCATTGCGCAATAATTTGTGACTCTCTCGTTGTACAACTCACAGAATTTGCTTTGTTTTCCTTTAAAAGTTAAAAAAGATTTTTATGACCTTGAACACTTCCTCTTTGCGTGCACAGCACGTTGTACAAAGAGAGCTTAATTAATTAGGCCTACATCAACCCATTAGAGTAAGAGTGCTATCGCACCTTGGTACAAGGTGCAGTAATTTTCAGAAAAACGAAGAAATACAAAGATTGTATTTTGAGTAGTACAACAATGACATCACAAATTATTGTGCAATTTACCATTTTAAGTTGAGTGAATAAACTTCAACATTTTATATCTCAGCTCAGGAATGTCCTACGAAGATGGGAGTCGGACTGTTAGAATTCATTTTCCATGCTCTTCAATATATATGTATGATTTTTTTGACTTGACTTACACTTTAAGTTCGTGTTAGTTGTACCGTACTGTTTTAGCTGTTGTCAAATTCCTGAATAACACCTTCCTGTGCACTGGAATGCACTGATCATAACACCCATGACGTGCGTATACAAGAGAACGTTTAATCTGCCGCGCGGAGAGGACATTTCTGTGGAACGCGAGTCGGGTCAGTTCATGCGACACCGACGAAATCTGGGTTAATTTTTTGCATGAAAATACGAATTATGTATGAGAAATGTCTCACAATTTCTTATTCTAACAAAAATTTTGAGAAATGGGAAAAGGGCATATCATCTAATGAAATTTCCCCAATTTCATCAAATTTCTCCAAATAATTTTCCAGGGGGCAACTTGCCCCCTCCCCCCCCCTCCCAGTAGCTACGCCACTGCGTGCTTGCGACGGACTTACCAAATTAAATGGCAGGATCACATCAGTAATGAAGAACTTATCCAAACATCAAAGATGACACCACTGAGTAAAGAAATAAAGCGCTGCAGGTGGAAGATGATTGGCCATATCCTTAGGCAGGACCCAAACAATGATTGTAATGTAGCAATGAATTGGACTCCAGAAGAAAGGAGAAAAAAGACCAAGAGGAGGCGAACTGTAGAGAAGAAAAGAAGGGAAGCTGGATGGAGGACCTGGAATGAGGTGCCAGCCGTGACAGCCGGCAGGGAGAGGTAAAAACGCTCTGTGAAGGCCATGGGCGTCCGCAGAAATTTTTAAAGGGGGGGGGGCAAGGTCATTCATGGATGATTGAATTGTGTACACTATCTAAGCGGAGCGCCACCATCAGTTGGCGCGGAGCGTACAAGAAAATTTTGGGCCTTACAAACCCTCCAGATGGCCGGAAACGACACTTGGCGAGTGTTATAAGCTGCATGTACACAGCCCTGAAACAGGAATTTCATGTATGTAATTTTTAGATTTTTAGAATTTTCAATGTAAAAAATTGTTGAAGGAAAATCTACCTCTCTGTCACGGCCTCGCACGCCTATGCACGATAAAACTCACGCTGTCAAACAGCCCATATAGGCCTATATCCGTTACCCAACTATGAATCATACCGCCCCCCCATATTCACCTTGTATATCCCAGTTACATCCGCGCGTCGCCACTTGAGATCACCATGGGACCAAACCAAGACCAACGCATTCATCAATAGTCGGATGCCATATGCACTCTACATACCTGACAACTAGTACAATTTTGGCATAGTTTTTACAATTACAAATTTCCAATAGATGTCACGAATGATGGTCCCCAAATTAAGATTTCACTATTCAGCATACCATCTTCTCTTTTGCTATTCCTGGTCAAATGTCCGCATATTTCACGAGTAGAAAATGACGCTGTGAGTAAAGATATTTTGATGATTTATTTTTAATTTTTTTATTGCAATTTTTAATTAATTTTTTTCACAAGTTTGATTTTCCGGGGGGGGGGGGGCAAGTGACCCCCTTGCCCCCCCCTTCCGGAAGCCCATGGTGAAGGCCTTATGGGAAAGCAATCGCGAAGAAGATAGGTAACAGGTTTGTTTTCGATTGGCAATTTTAGTGTCCGCCTCAATTGTGATTTGTGGATCAATAATCATAAATGCCTCGAGTAATATTACCACATTACCATGGTGGACAATAAATAAATACTGTATATATATATATATATATATATATATATATATATATATATATATATATATATATATATATATATATATATATATATATATATATATATATATATATATATATATATATATATATATATATATATATATATATATATATATATATATATATATATATATATATATATATATATATATATATATATATAAATGTATATATATAAATGTATATATATATATAATAAAAGATATTGCATAGGGCGAAACAATAATTGTAACGCAAATAGCCCTCTTGTTGTCGGGGGTAATTGTCAACATATACAATAAAAAAAGAGTTTATAAAGATACCAAATAGCTTTCACAACATTTTTCAAAATCATTTGAAGAGAACATTCAGGTTGAAATAAAATGAAACTGTTATCATAGTGGTACGGCTTTAAGAGTTTTAATGAGCAGTTTCCATTTTGTTATTCTTGAAGTGACCATTGACTATTTTTGGCTCTGCACGATAATCTCATGAAAATGCTTATTTCTGTACTTTCGTGGTCCAAAAGTCAGAAAACTGCATCTACTAAGCCTAGGTTTAGTCTGTTTTTATTTATTTTGAATTCAGTATCTAGAGAGCCAAGCAGACCTTTTGTCTTGGCTATTTCTTGAATTTTACTTAATTAATGGCTATTTCAGAGTGGTCACATAAGGTAAATCACGTCAATTAATGTTTCTGTGTGTACTTATCTTGATTTCCAGATTCCAAAAATGTACACCTAGCGTTAATTAATTTCGAGAACTTCTTCCCTTTAAGATTGCTTGCTATTGGCTCTACATAGCCGCAGGTTTAATCTTGATCTTCACAATAGCCCATTATTACATTGAAATCAGGCTTAAATCGAGACCTGACAATAACACAAAACGAAACACAGAACGAATAAAAAAGCACGCCATTGCTATCATAAAATACGTTTCAGTGCAACCTCTCAATAAGATATTACATCTTCAGTTCTCCTAATAACCTACTTACATCTAACCCGCCCCCCCCCCCCCTCCGGTTGTCTAAAACTAATTCTAATTATTCAGATACAACCCTAGCAGATTGAATGCTTCACTCGAGAGAGCATGAAGTGGTGATGGCATGTGAATTCCCTATATGTAATGTGTAATATAACACTTTTAGTGCATTCTGTGTAATGTGAGCAATTATTTTTTTGATGTCAACATAAATGGGATAAATCAATTGAGAATTGTTTAGACTATGAGTAAAATTGTAGTTTGTGGTGATAAGTGACTGCCTTTGGGATAACACTAGGCAATATTTAAAGGCCAAAGCTTCTTACCCCAGACAGCTCCAGTCCTCCTATCCTACCTATCGGGTCATTGTGTTGATGTCATTTACCTTGATTTTCAAAAGGCATTTGACAAAGTCCCATTAGGGAGACTTATGGTAAAATTGCATCAGTTAGGCATCCAGAGGAGATGTGCGGACTGGATCAAGTCTTGGCTTTTTGGTAGATTCCAGAGGGTTGTTGTAAATGGTAATTTCTCCTCTTGGAATGATGTCACAAGTGGAGTACCACAAGGTTCTGTTCTGGGCCCAATTCTTTTTCTAGTTTTTATAAATGATATTGATTGCTCTCTCTCATCCTGCATTAGTAAGTTTGCTGATGACACTAAGCTCTATAGGAATGTTAATGACGGAAAGGATGCTTCTCTGTTGCAGAGGAACTTAGATAGGCTAGTTACTTGGTCTCAGACTTGGCAAATGTCTTTCAATGCTGATAAATGCAAAGTTCTTCACTTTGGATCCAAGAATTTGGGTCATAAGTATACCATGGCTGGTAGTGTTCTAGGTAATGTGACTTCTGAAAAAGACTTGGGTGCTGTCATTTCAAGTCAAACGATTTGAAACCTTCTAGGTAGTGCGCAGCAGCTGCTGCTAGGGCTAATAGGGTGCTTGGTTTAATCAAGAGGAATTTCAGCAATTTCAGAAAAGATATTGTGCTAAATCTCTATAAGCAGTTGGTTAGGCCACATCTTGATTATGCTGTGCAGGCATGGAACCCTTTTTTTTGAAAAGGACAAGTTTATTTTAGAGCAGGTTCAGAGGAGGGCCACACGGCTTATTCACAATGTGCGTAATCTCCCTTATCAAGATAGGCTCAATTGTCTAGGACTTACTTCTCTCGAGTTAAGAAGGATTAGGGGGGATATGCTGCAGGTTTTCAAGTTCCTTTCTGGTTATGATTCTCTATCTAACTGTAACTACTTAGAGATTTGTGCTGATCCCCGTGTTCGTGGCCATAATAAGAAGCTGGTAAAATGTTTCTCTAGACTTGACATCAGAAAGTTCAGTTTCTCTCATAGGGTTGTCAATGAGTGGAACAGTCTCCCTGAGTGGGTTGTTAATTCCTCTTCAAGTTCAGTCAACTGCTTCAAGATTAACATTGACAAGTATTACTGTGACAGTGGCAGGATCTGATTGTACTGGGTTTGTTTAGTCTTTGTTTGGATTAGGTGTTGGTTTTGGGTCTGTTCTATAGGGCATCCTATGGGGTTTTTACCCTCCTTTGCCCTTTAACTTGTTATGTTATGTTATGTTATGTTACTTATTTAAGCACCTACCACAACCACTGGCGTAGCCACGGGGGTGCTGGGGGTTAGAACCCCCATGACTCAACCAAGCAATGCAAAAAGCACCTAAAATGGCGGTTTCCCCCTCAATCCTTAGACTTTTCCCTCATGTAGAGCCCCCCCCCCCCCCGACACAATCCTGGCTACGCTACTGACCACAACTAATCCTCATGCAGACACAATCTTAGTTTTATTGCTTCAGGAATATACGAAATCGACCTCAATGCGTTAACAGACTATTTCCAGTACAGTACATGCATGCTGTTAAATATAAACCACGTACTCTGTATTTTTTTTTAACTTGCTTTCATTCAAGGAGCGGTACCAATTTAGACTTTCTGTAGACTACTACACCAATTGCAGTTTGAGGTGAGGATTAATTGAGCGGGCGTTGAGGGTAGAATAATAAGTCTAGCCTCATTTTCAATAGTTGATAGGCTATGCATGAAAAGTAGTCTGTGAGAACTTATTACACTGGATTTTCCTTCATTTGGGTCCGGAAGCTTAAAAAGAACTAAATAAAAACCCCGACTAATGAATAAGGAAATAAAATCTTATGTGAAAATAGTGTTGAAAGACAATAATCTGTTAACTTGAATGAATTATATGTGATAGAAATCCATACGATGACAATATTGATGGTGGTCAAAACATTTGGAATGTACGTAAAGCCTAATCTGGTGACTCTTTCGGCGTTCAATGTAGCTAATGTGAGGATCGGACTCTCGCTTGTGATTGTGCAATGTCCTGTGGCTGCAAATCATGTCAATCGTGCGTAAAAGTCCTAACGTTACTAAATTTGTGCAACATGAAGCCTTTGAAAAGCTTAATGGATATTTTGCTGTGTACAAACCCCAAGATGTTTTACCCAGACAAGTAGCCAAAGGAGTAAAGCATGCTCTACTGCGAGGTATGTTTCCTTCTTTCTGTTATCATGTTGCAGGTAGTAGATAGTAGATACGCGATATTGGTAGCAGCATGCTTGTACTGTGCCTCTACGATTTACGAGGTGATAGGCCTATGGAGAAATAAACTGAACTGAACAGTAAGGCATCCTGTAGCCTAGACTTGATTTAACTGTTCACTGTACTAAAGTCAACATAGGCATGGTGGTGATAGTTAGTTTGCTAGATAAGATTTAACAACGTACACACCAACATGAATGTGTTGTAAAGTGTCATACTGTTCAAATAAAATACAGTGTCTTTCCACCATCATTACATTCCGCCATAACATTCCGCCACAGGTTTCGCACCTATCCGCCATGGCGGAAAGGCACATTCTGAATATCTGGGCCTATGAAATTAGAGGAATTGTTGTCATTGTAACTACCGAAACATTCTCAGAAATCCAGGTCAACCAGTAAAGGCAGCATGATAGGCCCAGGGCCTAGAGACATAGCCTAGTTCGTTGAAAAGATTGAATGGAAGTGCAAAGAAAGCTTAAGAAATTAAGAACTTTGAATAGAATTAAGGTGTACTTACTTAAAGGATACTAATGGACTTGATGGTAGGCTATGGGGAATAAAGTTTCATCCTTTTAAATGTATGAACAGTGACTGAATAAAGTCTTTAGACTTGAAAAGCAAAGATATCAACTTAATCACACAGCCGCACCTGTGTACGTGTACAGGGAATTACTATCATTTTAACCGATAGAGATGTAAGTGTTCATTGACACTGACCACTGTTTTCATCAGTTACTAACCGGGTAAAGTGATTTTGCATGTTTCATTCAACCATGAAGCACCAATCAACAATGTTTCCAACAACTTTCTAAACTCCAAAGGCCTATAGCCAGTGTTCCTACAGTCTGGTAAGTTCCAACCTATCCTACGTTCCACATAATAATATTCTTATTCCGCCATAGAAAAAGTTCCTCCACCATGGCGGAGTGGCACTTTTTCTATGGCGGAATGAGCACATTTTCTACGGTGGAAAACTACCGATGGCCAAATAACACGGACCCCATTCAAATACTGTTCAAGTCCTCCAGTTAAGTCTCCTTTTATCACATCACATCACATCAACTTCGATGTTGCTGGCCAAAGGCCAATTCATCGCTCCAAAAGAAAGGAAAACCAATCCATATAGTGACAATAAGTACTGCTTAGAAATCAATACTTATAATTAAACAATCCAGGCAATTTCTTCCACTGAGTATCCAATCTACCTTTAAATATATGTCTAAAGTTTTAGAGGTTTCTACATCATCTGGTAAAGTATTCCAATGATCAATTGAATGCTGAGTAATAAAGAACCTTTGCCGCAATGTAGTTTTAAACCTGGATGTAACAATCTTATAAGTATGCCCTCATGTAACAGAACATACAGTACTGGTACTAATTCAAACAGCCTATGGTCAGTAGTAATTAGTCCATGGAAATACTTATACATGAAAAACATGTCACCTTTTAGCCGCCTATGAGTAAGTGAAAATAAATTCAAATTTCTAAGTCCCTCCTCCTTTACGACAGGAAGGGAATACCGTGGGCATATTCTACAACCCCCAGCAGGGGGAAACATTTAGCCAAGGCCTATTTGTAACCAAAACTGACCTCAACATATCAAATCCAAAAGCAGAAATTTGCACATTGAAATCCAGCATCACGGACCAATGGTGTTTGCTCGTCTCATATAGGCTTACTGTATTTATGACATCACATTGTGTTGAAGGGATTGCCCTTTATGAATCTGATTTTTCCCATTGAATAGTTTTGTATTTTACTGTTAAAGCTGCTTCATTCATTAGCTAATTATGTCATTATTACGCATGCAAAACCATCCAATGGGGAAATTAAGAATGATTCCTTCCCAGAATTGTACCTGATCATAGCTTGGGGAAACACATAGGCCTAGGCCTAGGTGAAATTGCCCATATAGCTAGCATTTAAAAAACTCCAGCCAACACTGTCCACTGATCTTCTCAACTTTGTGCAGCTCATTAACTTCATCTTGACTCCTGAAAATTTGTAATATTGAGAGTCATTCATGGATACACAACACATAC
This sequence comes from Holothuria scabra, assembly GCA_037179385.1. Classification (NCBI taxonomy): domain Eukaryota; kingdom Metazoa; phylum Echinodermata; class Holothuroidea; order Aspidochirotida; family Holothuriidae; genus Holothuria; species Holothuria scabra. The sequence goes on from CM074185.1 coordinate 2,905,233, forward strand.
TGTTGTGCTGTAGGCCTAGGTGTGATGGGCCAATATGGGACCTGAAATTTCTTTCCAAGTTGCTATCAGCAGGTCAGGGTTGTGCTGTAGGCCTAGGTGTGATGGGCCAATATGGGACCTGAACCTTCTTTTCAAGTTGCCATCAGCAGGTCGGGATTGTGCAGTAGGACTGGGGGGGCAATACGGAGCCTAAACCTCTTTTCCAAGTTGCCACCGGCAGGTCGGATAAGAGTAGATAATGGGGAAAACCTGTCATGGGGTGAGAACTCTGTCATGAGGTGAGAACTGGTGAGAACTCAGCATCTGTTATTTTGCAATGCATTAACAGTACATTTATCTAGTACACTAATCAGATAGTATTTAAGGCATTGTTTGCAGTGTGGGGTTAAGGTAAAGGTCAAGAGAAGTCCCCCAAACTTATTTTGAAGCAACAGCTAAATATCACAATTCTCGTCTAATTTCTGTTCAAAGAATCTTTCATAACATATTAGCACTTCAATATAACATATGAAAGGTAAACCAAGCAGTTACTTCTATTAAATTTCACATTTGAGAAGTACAAATGTTGTCATATGATACTCAACAGCCAATCATGAAACTGGACAGTCTACTATACTGCTTCTGCCCTTTAAACAAAACTACTTTGAACACAATACTTTCAAGTTGCATATTTGAGTGCACTATGCATGAGTGAAACAGGAAATGCCTGTTTCACTAACATTTGGAATAACCATGTAGTTTGTAGATACATAAGGTCTTTGTTCACATGCAGAGGTCAGGAGCTAAATTTTCTTGAGGCTTACCTGAAAGTGGGAAAACTTTATTTTAGAGGGAATACAGGTTAGAATCAGCTACAGTATGATATCATCACTACACTGTTCTTGAGGAAGGCATTGGACCCATGTTTGCTTCCAAGGGACAGGGGTTGATGATCTGCCTTGTGCACTCAGGCCTTGAATTTTGAGGCATGCAAATTCAATCGTAAGCTATCACTCACCTCAAATCACTGTGATAAGTGTGGTTTTTGCACACCTACAGTATGAAGAATTCAAGCTCATATAAATCTGGTTCAAATTTAACAGCAAACCTACCACACCCCTTAATTTCCTGGGAAGTGTGATTTGTAGTCGGCCTGGAAAATTTCTACAACTTGAGGCCTGAACACCATCATTTCACCTCAAATCACTATGAGGAGTGTGATATTTTGCGCACCTTGATGGAGAATGAGAGCTCAATTGATACAAACTTTTTAATTTTAATATAGCAGCATGCCCACCTACTACACAAGTTTCTTAATTTCCTGATAAGTGTGTTTGGTTTGGTTGTTGAAGGATAATGCCTCAACTTATAGTTAAACTTCTGGTTTAAAGTGCAGTGCACACTGCTTTTTCCCAGTTGCAGCTGACAGGTCACTTGCTGCATGTTGTCCCAGTCCCATGGAAAAGGTTACAGTAGGTTAGATACTGTAGGGTTTTACATCTCAGCTTGCCTTGTAGGAGCACCTGTCTTGTGGAAGGTTAAAAATTACTACTCAACAGGTAAGTTGAAAAAATAATAAAAAAGGAACATACCCTTTGTATGATCTAGAGATCTTGTGTTTGAACCCCATTGTGTTGTAACTGTGTCTGTGGGAAAGGCACCATTACACTTGATCTGACACCAACAGATTGGTCCAGAATTTAAAGTATTCTGCCTGGCCCTAATCTTTACTTAAAATTTTTCTACCAAAAGAGGAGGAAAGCGCCCTTTGTGTTAAGGAGGTATTCTGGTTGACAAATTCTTTTATCTGATATGCATGGAAGTTTCACCAAATTGTGTTTATTTAGTTCTTCTGGCACATTAAAATTTTCTTTTTCCTTTTCCATTTCCTTTAAAGTGGCTCATTGAGTTGGTTCATTAAATTCAACAAATTTTCCAATCCTGTTAAGCTTTCTTCACATACCAATGACAAATGGTAAAACTTAGACAACCCATATCCTACATGTATACAAATAACTACTTTATGAGTTAGTGCTTAACTTCCAATTTGTTTATGAAATTATGAACTCAATGAGCCTCTTTGAAGTCTTCCATCTAATATTTTGTTTGGTTGAAGTATGGTACTGTGTCACACATGTTCTCAAAAGTTACAGTTTCCCCCAACAAAGCAATTTAACAAACAAAAAGGCAGGAAAGCCTTTTTGCTATTGAATTAAGTAATAGTCTTGGAACCATCACTATACAGACCTGAATACAATTATCCTTTGAACATTGAACTCAAAATTTATTCTGTAATACAGCACATTGGTCAACATACATTTTTTTTCTTTTTTTGTTCACTAGATGTTAATGCTCTTCCAGAGGGCTATCAAGAATCTGTTGTATCAATTGTCCCAGATGAAGCTCGTCTAGATCATAATCCATCTGCTCTAACAGCTGTTAATGTACCAAGTCTTAGAGGTCATCGTTTGGTTAGGGGACCAAAATACAAACACTTGAAGATTGGAATAATTACAGAAGGTCATGACCTGAAGTCATCAGGTGTCATGGGTAAGTTTGAATGTTTTGAAAGTAATAATGTCACTTTTTCAAACAATAAAATTTTAATTTTCATACTGTGAGAATAAAAAATTTTTAATTTCATAGAACAGAATGTCAACATGTCATGTACTTCAACCGTACAGCTTGAATTGCACAAAGCATTGTCTGAACATGAATAGGTTCTAAAACAAGGTGGGTAGTGATCCAAGTGCCAGGTAAGGGTAGGGAAGGTACATGGAGGTGATGTTCCACCAAGATCCTACCCAGCAGAGGGACAACAGAGGATGGTAAAGTTCCCCTTTTACAATCCTCTATTATGGAGACCATATTATTGTAAATGTTCACTAAATTCAAGCACTTATACATGTAGGCCTACTTATCATACAGTAGTATTAGTGATTAGATGTAGTGAACATTTTCAAGTGATGGTAGTTAATTTAGGTAGTACTGTATTTGCATTATGTGTGACAAAATTTTTTTGTTATTTTCATTCAGCATTGGCCTTACGAGGTGGAGTGAAGAAAGTTGAATTTTACCAGGAAGCAAGACTACCTAGTGTTTACAATGTCTGTGGAAGACTGGGATTTGCCACTTTTTCTCACGACATTGAAGGGAAAATTGTGGAAAAGTCAACTTATGGTAAGATACCTGCAATTATTCTTGAGACCTATAGAGGGACTCACGTATGTGGCATGCAACTTGTAAAATGGAAGTAAAACCGGGGTTTCAGCACTGAGTTGAGATAAAAGGTTCAAAATTTGCTGCACTGTGTGATGGTTTTTGAAGAGCGGGGGTTATAGATGTAGAAACAAATTTGGTTCCATTGTTCTTTCCTGAAGGCACCATGTCAAAATCCATAGCCTGCAGCTGCCTCAGCTATGCTTTGTTGCTTATTATTATTAGCCAATATGTGTGACGTCATAGCCTGTTTGAATCTGATGTAGAGACATGGGCACCATTGACTTTATTCCCTAAATGAAATTCCTTAGTTGGCTTCACTGTACTATACTCTGCTGTATTATTGTCTTAACTCGCCCTTGTATAGACCCCAGTAGCGTGGTACTAAATTGAGCTCTCATTTTGTGACTCTGATTTGTGCATGTGTTCCAGAAGATACTGCAAAATACAGGGACTTTTGAAGGCTTAAAGGGCCAATCCTCTCATCCCAAACTACATTTCTTGTAGGGGGTAACAGAAACTCTCAATTGGCTCAGCTTTTTGATTGACTGCTAATTCAAACAATGCAGAGTACCAAAGTTTATATTACACAGCATAAACTGTACTGAGAGTGTTTTGATTATACACATCACATTGAGCTTTTCTATACTCACCCTAGAGCAATATAAACTGAGTCTGGATGAGGTGAATATCAGACAGTTGTGGGAGGGGCTTAAGTAAGATGATTGGTACTGTTTAGGGTGATAGAATTGGGCCTTTAATTTGATCTTTATGTGAATGAACAGTTGGAGTTCAGGCACGACTAGAAGTTCTGTGAAAGCACCTTACCTTAAAGCCAGCATTCCTCACTCCCAAACTGCAATTTTAGCTGTAGTCAAAATAAACTCTTAGTTTGCATAGCCCTTTGATAAACAACAAATTAAAAAAAAAATGCCAAGTACTGTATTTTATATAACACAGCATTTGTGGTAATGAGAATGTTCTGATAACACAAATAGGAGCTTGTATACTCAACCCTGAAGCACTACACTGGGATTGTGTCTGGATAAGAATCAGTTTTAGACTGCTATGAGAGGGACTATAAGTAGGTTGGGAGAATTGAGCTGTCTGTGGTAATGAATGACTCCATTTAAAGTAAAAATTTACAGTTCAGTCTATTTCTTTGTTGTACTGTAGCACAGCAATGGCTTCATCTAAGAATTACTCTTTTCTTATTTGCAGATCATATCACCAAACCAAGGTTGGAAAAAGTTCTTTCAGGATTGCTGAGGTCTTCACAGAAGCAAATTGTTAGGTACAGTAGTATGAGCTATAAACTTCCATCTTAGTAATTTTTTGATTTCCAGGATTCTCTGCGGTCACTGGAGAACTCTAGCAATTTTGTTAACACAATATCTCACAATACATATTTTTGTACATGAGATGTAGATGGGCCTGCTTAGCATTTTAGTGAAGTAGGTCATCTGAAGTCCCTGGCCCCGATCAAATTCTCAAAACCGATTGCAATTTGCAATATCTGAAGTCAAGTTCCACCTCCAAAAAGTTCACAAAAAAATTACATTTTTGAAATTGTTTCCATTCTGGTTTTCAGCCATTTTGTGTATCATTGAAAAAGTGTCTGGTCACATATTATTAAAAAAGGAATTGACCAACAGCATGGTCAAGTGGTTAAAATATCCAACTTGCAACCAGGAGGGGTCTGTTCTTTGACTCCTGACTGGGTCTTAAGAAAGATTTAAAAAATGGAACCACTGTGCTTGATGCTCATTTTAAGCAATGGAGTAGGGAAAACAAGCCAGTGAGCTCTAACTAGAAAAAGGCTGTGGCTGGCCTTACTTGAACCATTTTGTTACAAACCGAGCCATAAAACCTCATCTAACCAGATAACTTAAACAGAACTGAATTGTAAAACACTCACTCATGTAAGATGTATACTGATACGGGGGTCATCAAAGTGTGACCTTGTTATTACGGAGAAAACTTGTGGAAAATTTTGTGAATATCTCGAATCACCAACTCAATATATACCACTATAAATCAGGCCTTGATTACGTAGGCATGTGAGTGCAATTGCACACCATCGCTCACCTCAAATCACTTTAAGGAGTGTGATTTTTTTGCACACCTAGATGAAGGTTTGGAGCCAATGTAAATCTATTTAAGTTTAATAAACCAGTACACCTAGCACACTCCTCAGTTTTCTGAGGAGTTGGATTTGTAGCACACCTAGAGAGTGCACATTTCAATGCTTGTTTATATCCAGTAGTAAGCAATGCTTAGTGGCTGTTTGGAGGGGTGGAGATAAAAAGTTATCTCTGGTCACCAGTGATCAAAAATATGCCTTTAGAATATGCCTTTAATATGCATCAAAACCTCTCCAGGCAATTAACTGATTTAAGAAGATGAATAAAATATATCAGAGCAATATTTTCTTTTCTCTCTAGACATTCTGGGGTTAATATTCAGAGTCAAGAAGCTTATGAGTTGGCTGCAAGGGGTCTTCTTCAACCCTCTGGTGACATACCTACCCTCCTGTTAGATATGAAGTGTTCCAGATTTGAGCCTCCAGATTTTGAAATTGGTAAGAAAAAAGCATCGTCCTCTTGTCACCAGCTTTAATAATGTAACTTGTCAGACGTCTCTGGAACCATGTGTTATAATATTTGAACAGTTATGATGGGTGATTTTGGCATCGGCAAAACTCACCTTGCAGGGAATCATTTATCCTGCATCAGTTTCAATGGGGATATTGGCATTGGCAAAACTCACTATGCAGGGAATAATTTATTCTGAATCAATAAGCCCATCCATGATTGCAAAGCGGCCTCCCGGGTCCAAGGTTGCTCGGTATAGCAACACATAGCAATGTTAGTGGCCTGCTGTCGCCTGTGTATACCCACGTTATGTTTACTTATGTATGCCTGCACTAAACAACTCGCATATAAAACAAAAGTAGCTTTGAAAAAAGACATCTCTTAATGGGCGAAACTTTCAGCATCACCCGAAAGATGTTTGAAAGCATCACTCATAAATTTTCCTGAGACACTGGCCGAGTTTTAAGTTTTTAAATGTGCAAAAACTCAAAGAACTTGTCCATTTGAGTGGAAGTATAAACTGGCAGTCTGAGCCCTCTGTGCTAGGCTACTGTCACCCTACTCAATGAATTAACTAGCCTGCTGTTAGCAGGCTATTGTGTTTGCATTTCAACTAGCCTACTACATTAAAAAATCAAAAATCTTACTTTCGGTACTATAAATACGGCTTCACTGCTGAGCAGTCAACGTTTCCAACTAAGTTACATGGCATACATATGGTATACAATAGCCTACCAACTTTCTATCGAATCTCATTCACGACCACCAAAAATGACGTCACAACAAAAATTAAAATGCTGAATTATATCTCGCGTAATAGGTAATATATATTCATCGAATGTACGGCCTGGTACACATTTTCCATGTACAAAAGCTAATAAGGTTGTTAGCCGTTGGTTGTATCAGTTGTATGTATGAGAATACACTCCTCATACTTGTTTTGTGCACCACGTGACCATCTCATGTTTACTAATTTGTCCCTGAAAATGCGGGATTTATGGAAATGGAAACTGGGCGAAGATTTGCAGACTCTGTATATTATACTGTTTAGAAACCTGGGTGTATAATGATTTTGAGAGGGCACCATCTTTTGGCTACTACAGAGTCTGCTCTGCAGGCTATGAATTAACCAGCTCTAGGCTGGTACCAACTTTCAATGAAAAAATACCTAAGCTCCACAACGTAGGGTGGAGATCAGGGGGTTATGTCTATGCTTGAAGTTCTGTTGCCATGCTACCAAGGAGGTTTACCACTGTTTTCTTCCTTGGGGCTGACAGTGCCAGTACCATCGCTCATGTGGAGCCTACGTAACATGAATGTTTGATGTAAGGCCTAAGGTATAGGCTTCATAAGTTTGTATAGACTGCCTAACTTAGATTTAACATTACTGCTACTGCTAGTAAAAAGTTGTCTTGGCCATTTGCCTTCATAATTAAATCTCACAGGATATCCATCCAGGATTTGCTTCACCCAGGCTTAGTTGTAACTTGCCTCAGTTCAAGACTGTGATTTGTAGTGTAATATGCTAGGGCATGTAAAATACTGCACAACCGTGTTCGGGTGTTAATGTTGCACGAACTGTTAGCACATGGGTGTTCAATGGACAGATAGCGCGTACATGATCAACTGTAGTAGACCAAAATGATAGGCCTAGATAATTCTAGGTTTTATTATAACCATAGACCAAACCACAATTCATTCCTAAATCTAACAGAGTAATTATAGGCTGAAACCTAACTTGAATTTTAATCTTTTGATCCAAATCCTACAAGTCAAGTTGGGCTGCCAGTTTGCGATTAGGGAACTACTGGTTTAATCGCATCTTTCTGCAGTTACTTGGTGATTAATCCCATTTGTGTATGTATAGCCAACCCGTGTAGTAACGTGTAGATAAATAAACGCACACTGTACATAAATTTGTGTGGATCTGTAGTGTAGTAAGTCGCAATCACAGGTCCACCTTGAAGCAGGCTCCACAAGATACTTCAAATGGTGTATGTGTTTGTTAGTGCTTTCAAATTGCATTGTAAATTATGTTCATTATAAATGTATTGGTGGTGTTGACGTAAAGCCTGTCACACAGGTTCTGTGTTTGGGGTTCATGAATTGAAATGTCCCCCATGACACGGCACCCTATCACATGTAAACTAGCTGGGGTTGGGTAGAGAAAAGGTGCATATCATTTCTCTGCACAATTTTTGAGCTTGTTGTTCATACTGTAGACATCGCATGCTTTGTCAATGCAGCTAAACTTGTGAAGAACGATGTTACATTGTTTACTTAATGCAAGTCAGTGACCCTGGGGCATGAGATGCTATTAATTGCGAGTAACATTTTACTAAATGATTACTTGGCTGGCGATTAATCAGCGATTTATTGCTAATCGCTGACAGCCCTAAAGTCAAATGTCGGTGCACACAGTGGTAGGAATGAGCGAGTGATTTGGGATGAGCTTTGTTTTTTCATGCGCAGTTGTAATCATGAAAGGGCTTATTATGATGGGGACATTGGCATTAGCAAAACTCACCAAGCAGGGGATTATATTTCCTGTATTGCATCACCTTTTTTGACACAAGATGGGTGGACTGCTACTTAAAATTTGAAAGTGTGTCGCAGGTTTTGTACATCTGTTCACATTATTGAGATATAGGAGGGAAACACAGACAGTGAAAATTGAAGACATCATCTTCCTGTTACCTGCTACTATTCATTTGTAGTAATGATGGAACTTGTCAAACATCTCAGGAAACACATGTTGTAACATCTGAACAGTTAAAATGGAAGTTGAAGCAAAAATTTAAGAAAGCACTTTAAACTCTTACACACAATGGAACTCAGATTTTGCTCTTTTTTGATATGTAAACTTGATTAAATGTGAAGCATTAATTGTTACCCAGTATCCAATTTTACATTTTGAAATACTACAAGATAGGTCATAGTAAGATAAGTGACATAGAATGGACATCTTTTTGAAGGTCATCATGTCCTTTTTGTTATCAAAAAGCTAGTGAAATGGTCACCAACCAGTAGCAAAAATATGGTCTCCTATATACAGATGAAAATGTTCTGGATATGTGTGTTTTAAAGGCTTGTACATTTTAATAGGAACCCAATTGCTTTAAAACTCTGTGGACCACATACCTAGGAAATAAAGCATTTGGATGCGATCTCTTGATTAGTATCAATTACCAAATCCAGATGAAATTAATTGTTCTGTTAGCAGAAGCAAATTTAATCTTCCTGCTCACTGATGTGGGAAAGCAGAGGATTACACAAGACTATTGTTTGGATGTGGTTTTGCAAATAGGTTTTTAAACTTTAAAGGATTTGTCCATCTGGTGAAATGTGAGACTGGTGGTAGGAGACTGCCTAGAACTGCAGCTTTGGGGTAAAATGTTCATTAAATATTCTGTTCCATGGAAGCATAGAGACATATTGTTCCAGCTTTATTATATATATTTACTGTATATACTGTGGACACAGAAAAGAGGGTTGCAATACACAATGTGATATCGAAGCAGTTTTTCATCACTCTTCCCAAAACAAGAAGACTTCAAAACAGGAATCTGCTGCCATTGTGTTCAACTCTCTGGATAAGCAGTGAAGTACTGAAGACAAGCCAGTGAGTCGCAAGTGGATGAAATGCCGTGGTTGGCCCGGCTTAAACCAATTGGTCAGAAACTGTCAATTGAGCAGTAAAACTTCATCTCATTTATTAACCCACAATTTCATGAGGCATACAAATTATCTTACTCGCCAACTGCATGGTCAAGTGGTTAGAGCATTAGACTTGCAGTTGGGTTGTTGGGAGTTTGAGTCCTGGCCAAGTCATACCAAAGACTTTAAAAACGGAACCTACTGCAGTTGTGCTTGGTGCTCAGCATAGGCAATGGAGTGTGGAAAACAAACCAGTGAGCCACAACTGGCAAAAAGGCTGTGGCTGGCTCAACTTGAACCAATTGGTAGGAAATTGGGCAGTAAAATTTAATCTAACTATTACTGCTAATATCCTTAACCTATATATTGTTATAATTACAGAATGCTTTTTTTTTGCTTTGTTTTCAATATTCCATACTGCTAAATGTTGGTCCTAAATGCCCAGTCTTTATTAGCCAGTGTTTCCTTGATTGAAATGCCAATAAGGTTTATGATTTTGCAGCTTTTCACTTTAAAATCTGGATATTGCATCATCAAATTCCTTCTTTTTACCATCCACAGAGATTCACTGTTTGCGGGAGACTGCCCAGTACCTGAGAAGAGTTATTAACAACATTGGCCTTTTCTTGAAGTCTAATGCAGTTTGTATCAAAGTTAGAAAAATACAAGATGGACCTTTTAAGTTGGAGCACAGCTTAATACGAAAAGACTGGCGGCTAGATCCTATTCTTGAAGCAATGAGGATTTGTAATCCCTTAATGAAAACTTTTAATTTATTGCCACTAGAATTACAGAAGGATGAAGTCATGTCACAAAAACTTGTGAATAGTAACATGTTCAGAGAAATTGAGGACATTGAAGAAGTATAAAGCAGCTTGTGGAAGTTTCCAAGTTAAAAGATCAGAGGCCACAAAAGTGATAAAGTTGAGTAGAGTATGTGTTGTGTGATGTAAAAAGCATTAAAATCGTACAAATATAGACACAATACCAATCAAAACTCATTAGAAATTGACCATGTTACAGGGTAATTTTGACTCAGACTTAATCGTTCATAACAATGAGCTAAATATGTGAATTTTGTGATGTCAAGAAAGGAAAGGCCATATATGGCTGACTGTATCCATTGTTTTTGCATTGTTGATATCAAGGACAGTTGTAACTTAAGTATGTCCTGAGGGTTAAATTTTTGAAGTTGAATTGTGTCCTTAAGAATCATCATCCTCACATACCAAACTGCATACTAGGTGATGAGTAATTGAGCTATAATAAATATAGGGTTAAGGAAAGAAATATTAACACTATGTAACACTCCACATAATTTTGTGCAGCCAACAAGCTACTACAAAAACACTCAAACTTTAAAGAGGTATATCTTGAGAACGGTAAAAGATGCAGACATAATTCCAATGGATCTTTTGCTTGTAATACAGTATGTTACTTTTAAACTGTCAATTAAGTAAATATTTTCTGTCATGTCATCATACCTTTAAAGGACCAACTCTCTAACCCCAAACTACAATTTTGGTAGGGGTGTACCAAATTCTCAGTTGGCTCAGCTCTTTGATTGACAGCTGATTAAAACAATGCAGGGTACCAAAGCTTATATGTTACACTTGGTGTGAAAATATGTATTTTAACCTGCTGTAAAGTTGGGCCGAGTCCCTTCTATATCCCACATTGTGCCCCACAGTTCAATGAATTATTGAACCAGCTTATTTGACAGTTCATTGCAGTTGTTAATTTAATGTCTCTGATCACTGATGTGCAATTAGATGCAGCTGCAAATATTGGGATCTGCACATGCTGGAGCTATGGTCAACCTCCGACATATGTTGGGTTTATGATTGCATATTCATTTGCATATAATTGCATAATTATGACTAAAGAGGAAGGACTTGCTGTGTTTGGGCTGTATTTGAGGTCAAATATGAACCATGTTTGAAAACATATTTAAATGTTACCTTTATTTTATCTAGTTGACACTGTGTTAAGGGGAGAGTCATTTATCTAACCGGCCAGTATGGGCAGGTGGGCAAAGAAAATACATAGTGACTTGGCCATAACAGCCCATTAGATAAATGAATCTGCTCTAAACTCCCCGTTTCGTTTCGTAAGTCATTAAATCTCATCTGAGTGAGTAACATATGATACGAGTGTTATCCTGATGTCTGCATGGTTTGTGTGTGCATGTTGCGCCTCACACATCAAATATAAGTATATTGTGAAAAAGATAAGTACAGTGTCCCCTGAAAACTGGTTCTATCCTCAGGGGCACAACCAGTTCTGGCCTGGGGGGGGGGGGGAGCAAGACTCATGAGGTTTTCCGATTTTGTAACAGTTGAGCTGACGTGCACTGTTTGTGTCTAAGGAACTTTTTCCCCTTACTCATTTTTTGGGGTGTGGGGGTGGCCGGTGGGGGCGAGATGCCCTACTGGTTACGCCCCTGTGTATTATATTCAGGGGACAATGTATATAAGCGCTGAAATGGGTAGATACTAATCCACAGTAAAGAACCTTGGTCATTCATTAACTCACTATACACAGCCCTTTCTTTGTTCAAATCAAGAGGATGATTGGTGGTCGTTGTAATATTCTTTCAGCCAATTAGAAACTTTGGACCTGAAAAGCTGATATTGTCACACCTATACTCTAAGTCATACAGGAGCACCCAGATACATTTTGATTACTGGAATCTTTTGATGGGAAGGGTCAAAACTGGCATGAATTTAACTTTTTTGCCCCTTAGAAATTGCTATGTGGCTAAGGACCTTTCTTATCTACCGCAGTAGGCTAATAAATGTGACCCAGAGATGCCAACATTTACATCCAGAAATCAGGGAGGTTTCACACAAGAATCAGGGAGGTTTTTAGAATTACATGCAACTTAAAAGAAGGGTTAAAGGTCACAACAGGATTTGGCATGTTAGAGATTTGGCATTCTAAGCATTTTGGTGAAATTTACATTGAAATCTGATGTGTGGTTCTCAAGATATGAACAGGTAAAGTTTTCACATTTTCAACAAAAAGTGAACTTGAAGCAAGCACATATGACATCACATCCCCACATTAATGGGCAGTCTTTTGTTTTTCTTTAAACTTTATCCTGGATTTTCCCCTCAATAATACCATATTTATTCAAATGTGATTGCATAAGTGGCATGAGAATTTTACAAACTTTGCATCCCCCACAGGGAGGTCATACTCCTATTAACTTCAAGGTCAACACAACAGTCTGATAAAACAAAGGGAAACAATGTATTCTTTGTCAATGTGAGGAAGTGATATAAGCTCTGCTACCTTGGAACTCACTTTTGAACACAAATCTACTGACTTCATTTACTGATATCTCAAGAAATACATGTCCAATTTGAATGGAACTTTCACCACGATGTGTAGATTTTGTTTCTCTTCACTTATGAAAACTAAATTTTTGCTCAAACTTCCCCTTTAATGAGGAAAAAACTTTTTTGAATCAGGGAGGTTGCCACATTTGCTAGTTGGAATGGACAAAAATCCTATAATTTTCAGGGAGTCCCCCTGAGAATCAGGGAGGATTGGCATTTCTGGTAACCTCAGAGTCAGTGTAGATAACTTTCACAGTTATCTTACCATTAGGAGCTTAATGCCAACAGCAAATGTCAGGTGTTCTTAGCGATGTCACAATGTTATGCATGAGTTGTTCTAATGTAAACAAATATTTTGAATGTTAAACTGTGGGAAGTTGCAAAGTTGATGATTTTATTCCCAATTTCAGACCTTTCATCTAGGTTTCAAGTCATCAAAAATAGTTGCAATATTTGTGCAAGATTTGGAAGAGGAAGTTTTGATTGTAAGTTAAGATTTTTAGGTACCATCTTTGCTATAAGAAAGTTTGAATTTTGTCCAGCGACGTGACTGTCAAACACCTACAACCATCAAATGACTGGAGTAAGGACCATGTACAGGGAGACACAGATGACTGGTCATTAACATGCCTTTAATAGGACTAGGGGGGTTATACTAACATGACAAGCAGCAGTTAATAACATGTGTTCCTGAGCTGGTGAAATAATGATTAACTTACTCAAGTCCCAATCTCAAAATCAATATTTAAGGAAATATTTCTGTTCTTATCATCAGCTCAGCCTGTGAAAATCTTGTCCAGTTATCCTTTTTCATAGCATAGTTATGTGGAAAACTGTTTGCTTTTTACCTGTCTGTTTTCAAAATTCATATCTACCTAACGACATCTTTGTCAAGTTTTGTTGAACTGAAGATTTCACTCAAACAAATTTCACCATTTAACAAATAAAAAAAATTCATACACTGTATATTTCCCAAAGTATAACTTTGTGCGTTTATTTTGAAAGTGTGCCCTAGTTCTAGAACTTCTGTTCACTTGATAATTCAAATGTAATGCTGGCAAAAACAGCTTTATTGAATAGTAAAAACCTGTCTTGTATGAATCGTCTGTTGGTTGGTAATGGTTTAAAACTGGTGTTACAGCAAAAAGGAAAATTATTTTGTAGCCACTGGCAGGCTTCTAAACAGGCACCAGCATTTTTCAACTATCCTACAGTATGTAAATCTTTCAGTATCTGTGTTTCTCAATCAAACTTTGATCATCAAACATTGAAAAAAGCAGCTCATTGAGTTGGTTCTTGAATTTAATCAATTTTTTCAAAACATAAGGTCTTTCCACATACCAATGACGAATGATCAAACTTAGACAATCCCATATCCTATGTACAAATAACTGTTTATGAGTAAGTACTTAATGGCTCAATTCGGTTTTTATAAATTGGTAACTAGACACCTTTTTAAATTATGCACAAAACTGTTACAAGTCAGGACACCACAAATTTTAAAACTGAACTTTTTCCATAACTATTGGATAGGAAACTTCTAATTAACTTGACTAACTTTATACATTGTCATGTGGGTAGTACAGTGACTCTTTAACTCTCATAAAGTTATCCATATCGATTCATTGGGCCCCTTTGACAAAATCTATAAGCACATGTACAAAGTGGACATATTTTAGATTAGAAGAACTTCTCAAAGAAAGATTTTGAACATCAGCATATTTATTAAACTCATTTCCATGATACAAACTGTCCCTGTTGTATGTATCACCACAGTGAGCAACTAACTGTCCAGCTATTACATCACATTGCACACATACAAAAGGGTAAAATGCCTGCCTTGGTCCACAAATTTGCTCTCTGCTGCTGGATTTGCTGAAATGCATACACATATATGATATGATATGCATTATACTTTGCTCGCAGCAGATGAGAACCATGCACAGTTCCATTCCACAATTTGAAATGTCATTCAACGACTGTGGATATGCTCTGGACATCCTCAACCACAAGTTACTACATGTATGGTAACCAAAATGTATGGAAATAAGCTCATGATCTTGTGTCAGTTTACAGAAATCAGTTTATCAACTCAAATGAAGGAAAATGTTTACTCCTTAATTCAACTGCTTAATTTTGGAGAGAGTGCACAGGTGGGGAAATGTGAACAGATTTAAAAACTCAACTGGCTATGTGTTTTTCAGCAAGTGAAACCAAATCTGAGACGAAATGGGGTTAATACTACCCAAGGCACTTTCAATGTGTGGCTGCCATGAAGTGGTTTAATTCCAGTTTTATCACATGTGCATGGTGCTAGTATGACTGGTGACATGTATGGTCCAACAAGATGAAAATTACATGACAAGTAATACTACATCGACACAATTTAATCCATTGTTGATGAGTAAATTTGGCCTTTTATAATTGTGCAAGATGTGAACAAGGCCGCATGTTTGATTTAATGGTAGCGCATCCCCCCGCTCACAGCAGTGGCAGAGGAAGGTAATTCAGTCAGAGGGGGTGAAAAATAGGCTGTAGGGGCACTTTAATGTAGGTAGATACATATATGCCTCAATACGGTAAAAAGGACGCTGACAGGCAATTTGGGAAACCGCCCCCTGAGACTCTATGGTGGCTCCGTCACTGTCTAACGGCCTGGGTTTGATTCCCAGGTCAAGTCATACCAAAGACTCTAAAAAAAGGAACCTGCTGTTTTTGTGGGTGATGCTCCTCAAAATCAATGGAATAGGGAAAACCAGCCAGTGAGCCACAACTGGAAAAGATGCCGTGGCCAGCTTGACTTAAACCAATTGGTTGGAAACTGGGCTGTAAAACTCCCCTAACCCATCACTTGATTGTAAGCATTTGTCTCACATTTCACAGAAGTGTAACTGCTCTAACACATTGTACCTTTTACAAAGGGCTAACATATCTTTTTTTGGCCAAGATCAAAATACATCCTGTACATTTAAAAATGTTTCAAGTATGGCCCTGTCTATGTTATAAAAAAGCTCTGTTATGCTTGAGGCCTGTATCTCTACCAGTAGCAAGTTTATGAGAGATCTCAATTTTGATTCCTAACAGGAAGAGTGTAACCACACCTCGAACAAGTCATTATTTCATGAACAGTTCTTGGTAGTTCAATAAGAGTCTTTTCTGCCTAGAAAAAGAAATAGGGACCACAATCTTTTGTCAGTGGTGGACAATGGGGCACATGGATCAAGACTGGAAACTTTAGACATTCACATTTGTTGGACAGGAATGTTACATGTCACCTCTCAGTTCCATATGCAGATCCTCAATTCACACCAAATAAATCTTACTTAAAGATTGTCAGCAGTTGTCTGCATTTATTGGTCACATCCACCATCACAGTAATGGGAGTAAAAGTTTGTACTGAATTAACAACAGGTTCCACCCAATAACAACTGAGCTTAGCCACAAAGTCAGGATGTCAAGATTAGACCACACTGTGGGTCCCTGAATTCACTCTCCTAGAAGCAGACAATACACCAAACTTGAAATATGTCTGCTTAACATGGGAGACCTTCATTTCACTCAGTGCTGGGAAGCTGTTGAATGAAAGTTCTGAGTTTCCAAGTTTGGAATTCTGAGGTGACTACACTTCAACAGAATTTGTATTCATATTATGCAGTCAGGTCAGTATTAAAACATGGCACAGACTGGAGCTGTAGCCGAGTTGATAAGGACAGTGTAGATGGCATTCAAAGGTCTACTCATTTATAGTTCCTTTAGCATTGTAAAACAACTGGCCTTCAAAGCTTGGAACACACCAGCCATAAGATGAACCAGGCTGGTTTCAATGAATCGCTTTGCAACACTAAAATACTATTTCAAATCTAATGTGTATTGAACAACCAAGTTTTAATTCTATTTTCAGGGTTGAGGATTTTGTATAAAATTGGGTTTTTTCTTTAAAATCATGATTTAAAGGGGCAATCAGATTAAGAGAGGGGAATCTTTTTCTACAGCTCTTCATTTTTCTTTCTTCAACTGATCATTTTTTAACAGAATCAATAGTTATTCAAGAGGTCTTTCAAGAAAGAAGAAAAATTTACTGAGTTATTTACTGTTGAATGGAAATTTTGTAAAATTTGTCAGATAAAAGAATTCCAAACAGATGCAAGACTAGGTAGCCTCATCTATACAGTCACCAATCACAATGCCAGACCAAGATGACAGATACATTTTTGTTAGTTTTAAATCAATGTATGATAATGGTGCAGGATGTAAGTCTTGAAAGTCAAGAAAACTTGTTGTGAAAATCATGAAAATTAAAATCTGATCACCACTTTAAACTGGTGATTTAGAAGGGACTACTTGCTGATAAGTAGTAACAAAGAGAGACAAAACGAACCAAAAACAATTAAATTTTTGAGCATCCATTTATTGAACCACTCAAAGAAATTACATTTCTATCTCCGAAGACATCTATGTAGTCTTAGCTCTTGGAGCACGCTTCTTCTTGACAAACCCGGATCTCTTCTGGCTCATGTGGATGGCACTGGCACGTCTCAAAGCAGCCTGAAAGTAGAAGAAAGTAGAAGCAAATTCTTTTTATGCATATTCAACAATTTCAGACAGATTAAAAAAGTTCCAAAATGGGTGCTAGAGTTACTTGCTGGCTAATAAAATTGAGTCAGTAGCAGACAGAAAAAGCATACAAACAAAATATAATGAAATTTATCTGCGACTATAATAACCACTTCTGGACTCTTCTAAGTAATTGACACCCAATGTTGTCTATGTCTAACAAGTTTCTTATCAGTCCATACCTTGACCTCTAAATGACCTCTGATAATCTCTTAATGGCCTTGACAAAGTATGACTAGTTAGTTGGATAGAGTTTTACTGCCCACTTTCCAACCAACTGGTCCAAGTCGAGCTGGCCACAGCATTTTTTCCAGTTGTGGCTTCATGGCTTGTATTCCCTACTCCATTGCTTATGCAGACTTGCAGAGCACCAAACACAATGGCAGTAGGTTCTGTTTTTAAAGTCTTCGGTATGACCCGGTCAAGACTCAAACTCCCAAACGCAAGTTGGATGCTCTAACCACTTGATCGTGCAGTCGGTCAGTTTTCTGTATCAAGTTATTAATATTTATTCCATTATTTGACCTCAGGTGATCAATAAATGAATACACCATGGTCTGAAAATTCTATAAATCATTTCATTTAAGCTCATATTCTTGTGTGTATTTAGGTTTGAGCTGATTACAATATCAGAATTGGAGACAAAATCAAACTTATTCCACCTTAATTGAGATACTTAGCATCTCTGCAAGCTGTCCCATTTCTCTAATTCATTGCTTGAATGTGATAATAACCTTTGCCATCCTGTTGGTGACATATGTCACATGAGGGCACTCTTGGCTCACATTGAAGATTTGTGGTAGCAGTTGACAAGAATGGTAGTAACCTTGTCCATGGAGAGTATGTAACTAACTGCATGGCTTTGTTGAAGCCAAATTGGAGATCACCCTCAGTGTGATAAGGGTTAATGTGGTACAATGATAGATTTCTATGTACATATTTGACCTTTGCTTTTCTTCCAAATTGGCTTTTCAGTCTCTGGTGACTTCAACTAACCCATCACATGAGAAAATTCATATTTTGTACAAATCCTGACTTTGAATATCCCTTTGCTTGGAACAAGCAGAACAAACCCAACTGTGCACATGTTTATATGTATTCAACACAATTCCAGGGCTGGAAATTAAGACATTACTCTTATGTCATTTTGTGGCAGTTTTATGGCACATCTTACTGACCAACCTGAGAATTTTGTATTACCTGGTATGAAAGTCTGACTTTATTTTGTTATGAAGGAAATGAAAGCCAATTAGCCCTCAAAAATATACCATTTGAAGGGCACCACTTAAGTCATTTGCTTAAAATATAATGGCAATGGACTTGGCAATTTAATTCTAGCCCTAAAATTCTGCATGATGTTAGCAGGAGTGTCTCCTACATCATGTTCAAGAATGAAGACCTGAATCTATCTTTTATGTTATATACTGGGAAGAGCAACTTATTCTAAGATTTATGGTGAAATTTTCCATCACATCCCATGTTTAGTCTCTCAAGATATTAGCAACTTAATTTTTCACATATAACATCAAATGTCATGTCTTTAGCTGAAAACCGAGGTTTTGCACTTTTTTCCCCATCTGAAGCAAGTTCAGTCATTCAGTTTGTGGCTATGCACATGCCCACAAATCATCAGAAGAAACAAATCAATCATGCACCTACCACACCTGTTCCAAAATTTGACTTAACATGAAAATTTGGTGACATCATACTTTCTTAATCCCTTATATTTTGGTTGGTTAGTTAGTTAGTTAAGCCCCAACTGCCCCATATTACTAACCAACCAACCAACCATAAAATAAGGAGGAATCATAACTGTGGTTCTGAGCAGTAGTCTTGGTCTAAATTGCCTTTCTGGTGTAAAAATTTGCATTTTAATTTGCTGTAAAGTAGGGCCAACTCCCTATTTTTGTCCTGGTTGACTTACTATTCAGAGTTACTGTGGGTTAGTGCTATATGCATATATTGCATGAAAACAAGAGAACCGTGTACAACATTTGCTGAGTTCAGTTTGTATATCCTACAATGTGCCCCACGATTCCAGTGGGTTACTGAATTAGCTTATTGTTTTGACCTCCTATTTGCCATTTTGCTCCTGATAAGGCATGTTTATTTTAAAAGAGTCCTAAATCTCAGGACAAAACAATGGTGACCAATGTGAAGCTATAACAATACAATTGCTCTTCCTCATATTCATATCACAAGTGTGACAACATCATTTGCTAATCTTTCATGAACTGAACAAGGGAAGTGAATGAAACTTTCACACAATGCTTTGAACATGCCCCTCTTTTTCATATCAAAGACAGCTCTGGATCTAGACTTAATTGTGTCAAAGTCTAGACAAGTTTTAGTTGGATCTGGATCTAGACTAAATTGTGTCAAAGTCCAAACAAGTTTTTAGTTGGATCTGGATCTAGACTAGATTGTGTCAAAGTCCAAACAAGTTTTTAGTTGGATCTGGTTCTAGACTAAATTGTGTCAAAGTCCAGACAAGTTTTTAGTTGGATCTGGATCTAGACTAAATTGTGTCAAAGTCCAAACAAGTTTTTAGTTGGATCTGGATCTAGACTAAATTGTGTCAAAGTCCAAACAAGTTTTTAGTTGGATCTGGTTCTAGACTAAACTGTGTCAAAGTCCAGACAAGTTTTTAGTTGGATCTGGATCTAGACTAAATTGTGTCAAAGTCCAAACAAGTTTTCAGCTGGATCATAACTTTACCATTGTGAGATCACCACGATAATCTTTCACTGAGTTCCTGATGGATTTCAGATTAGATCTCCAGTCTTTCTTCAGAGTCACTCTGGAGTACATCTTGGCTGGCTTGTGCTGGCCCTTCTTTGTCTTCAAGGACAAGACTACACCTTTGTTGTCTGGTGCAGATTCTACACCCACAGTTTTCTTATGGATGAGTCCATTCCAACGATAGGTATTCCTATTTTTGAGGTTGTTTGGCTCCTGTTAGAAAAATAAAT
The DNA here is from genome assembly GCA_037179385.1 of Holothuria scabra. Taxonomy (NCBI): domain Eukaryota; kingdom Metazoa; phylum Echinodermata; class Holothuroidea; order Aspidochirotida; family Holothuriidae; genus Holothuria; species Holothuria scabra. The sequence continues at coordinate 2,925,612 of CM074185.1, forward strand.
GGCAACTATAATAGCCTAAGTTTTCATGTCACAAATTAAAACACCTGTGATCATGTCATAGCACTGGTATGCAAATAGGCTAAAATTAAGGTTATGTCCTTGCAATATAAACTTACCAGTATTGCATTTGTTATACGAGCCATGTGACAATTGAAGTACAGACTTTGTTCTATAATGCCAAATGCAGAAAGTCTGCAATCCTTTAGGGGAACAAACAGAGGTAAACACATAAACACACACACACACACATCACCATGGATGGCATGGAATCCTTGCCTGCCTTCAGCAAGGAATCTACAATCCTCCTCATTTTGGCAATGAAATGAAAGATGCCGTCCTTCAAGGTCCAAACCTGTTTCCCAATACATGGCATGAGAATTTTTGGGGACAAGAACTTACCATTGTGAAGGTTTCCATACCAAACTTGCGTGTGAAGCAACTGTTCTTCTTCAAGATTTGCCATTGGACACTTGCAGGGACAAAAGCCATCTTGACCTGCACTGAAGGGAGAAAAATAGAAAATGTCAGCAATATAGATTCTATTTTAGCAATTTGATTGGAAATTTAACACTGCAGTCTAGGGTCTACATGCCACATCTAGATATAAGGCAGTGGCAAGTCTAAGTTAAATGACTTGGTTAAAAACCTAAATTCTGCTTCACTGTCTCAGTCAACAGGATAAGAAAGTAAAAGACCTTCTGGACATACAGAGGTGCTTTAAACCTTAACAACATATTGCTGTATTTATAGCATGTCTCATATTCAATGATAAGCACATGTGATGATGGTCAATGTTACGACAGGTTGTGAAATGACCAACTATTATTTAATGCAAGTCAAGACCAACTATTATTCATTAAAAGGCAAGAGAGTCACCCAAACATGAGAGGAAATGTTGAGAAGCTGGGACATTCCTTCCAAAGAAATCTGGTTATATGGTAGGAAATTTTGGCAATCTGAATTTTCTATTTTAAGTTGCAATAACATGGATACTGAAAAAAATGGTTTCCCTCCTGGAAAATAAACATATTTCCCTGTCCTTGCTGACTGCAAATTGTTTTTTAAGGAAAAACAATGAACTCTTGAAAAATTTTATTTTGCTTTATAGCTACCTCCAAAAATGCTTTTTTACAAAATATCTGTAAGCAAAGGGTAAGGCAAAGAGTTTTCTCCACAAATTAAAAAATTTAAAAAAAAATTAAAACATAAAACAGAAAGTCATATAATTGGAAGGCTACATTCCTGAACTACACTGACAGATGCCCCAACTTGAACAATCTTCAAAATAAATTGTAGCTTGACCTTTTTGTTTCTTAGACAAATTCTTATCATCCTGTTTAGTTTACCAGAATCTGGTGTACTTTAATGCATACTTTCCTTATAGATGAAAGAACCCCCAATCATAAACTGATTAAGCTTTGATAAGCAACACAGCAAATTCTAACCACAAGTGTGGCAGTAGGGAAGGTATTGTACCATTTCGGAGAGGATATTCTGTTTGACAGCTACAATTTAATTCAAGTGTTCAAATGAATGAAACGTGATGCTTCATCATTGCTTGTGTGATGGAACAATGGAGGCAGTGTTAAACCAATGGCAGTGACTTTAAAATGTTGACATTAATTCAGTACAAACAAAGAAATTACACTTTTTGACAGAATTCAAGACTCACAAGTTTGAACACGAAACAACCTAAACTGAGAGACTTATCTTAACATCAACAGTACTTCTTTTTACGACATAAATGAATGATATTACAGGTAACTTTTTGGGGGAACTGGGCCATGTCCCAGCATACATTCTTGTCACTATTTCGGAGAGGACATTTTTTAACGGAATATGGCATGAGATTTTGGAGAATTTCCCCACAATGTTCATTTCTGAGGATCTTCATCAGGTTTACAGTATTTCATCACCCAGTTGAACTTGCTAGTTTTGACTTATGAGTAAATTGATAATGATATATTATGTTTGTGTAGGTGATTGAGCTAGTGAAATATTTGCAAAAGTCAAATGAGACAGCCCAATTGACCTGAAATGATTCAAAAAGACCTAATTTTGACATCATTTACCCGTTTTGATCAAGTCTCTTTGATCTTGTAGGTAGATAACATGACAAACATTAATTTTGGGTGGTTAAATTTCAGGTATACGTTCTTAAGACAAGGGCCTATATGGTCAGTGTACCCTGATTGTAAGACAACCATTACCCACTTGACTGACACTATCATTCATGTTGGTGTGATGTTAAACCTCATCTAACTAACTAGACTAAAAGTATGCACTTAATTTACATTGGATCAAATGCATTTTCCTTGAGCCAAGATCATTCCAACAAATGAAAACAACTAACCTGAGTGAAATAATGTTTACAGCTAGTTTCAACAGACAGTTTCATTTCTCCCAACCTCATGCAAACACAATCCCAAATTATTGCTTCAGAGCATACCCTAGTGGATAAACAAGGCCCCTATGTAATCAAAACACTCATGGTACATGATGTGTTATATGAATTAGTGCATTCTTTCACTTTGATATCAATCAAAGAGCTGTGCCAATTGAGAAGTTCTCTAAATTACCTGTAAAATCACTTTACTTGATACACCATTGTTCTATTTCTATCTAGAAATTATCTGTCTGAAGAACTTCCTAGCGCCGACTACCTTTCATGCTTTTGGGTACAATTAACATTCCTTCAACCCAGAATTGGGATTGTATTTTTGCACTATTGTCAGAGGATGCCTATGTTTTTACAGTAGTAATTCCTTCAACAAGCCTAGTTATTCTAGAGTATTTAATCATTTGTAGCATCAATTTAAACATTTGACTAGTGGAAAGTTGGTTGGTGGGATCATACTAACTTTATGAAACTATTTAAGTTCAAACATTTAGACACCTAGCTTTTGTGCAGTGGTTCTCAAAGTGATCCCTACTGCCCCCTGGGGGGCATTGACAAGTTTGCAAGCAACAGGGGGCATTGGCATTGACTAGGGGGTTGCTGGAGGTTCTCATCCATTCATGCAATAAAGGAACCTAGAAAGTTGCAGAATGGTTGACACAGACCGTCTTCTCTAAAAGGTTTAGCAACTACTGACAAAAATTTAACCAATATAAAACTTATCTGCAGGGCTGGAAAAAATGTATATTTCCCAGGAAGGGAGTGAAATTATTTTCCTGGAAGAGAGTTAAATTTCCAACATTTCCCCCTATCTTTTCATGCACAGAAATGGGAAATTTCCTTCCTAATCCCTAAATTTCCCTCCAGATGGCAAAATTTCCTGGGAAGGAGCCTCCCAGCTTCCCAACTTTTTCCACCCATGCTTATCTGGGCCATTTTGGTGCTGGAAATTGAAAGTCGAAAGCTCAAAGTCAACAACTTATATAAATATGATGGCATGTTGGGTGGGAGGGGGGCGTTGGATCAGTCATGGATGCCTTATGGGGGCGGTATTTTGAAAAAGTTTGAGAACCACTGCTTTAGTGAAAGGGGCAAAGGGAAACATAATTTAGTAGTTGAAGGGCACTGTATGTGCATGAGAACCACCATGCACCATTGGCTTGGGGTCAGCAGGGAATAATTTGGAGTTCAAAATTTGCACAGCTTTTTTGCTGTTTGTTCACTCCTCAATCACAAAACATTAAAAATCTGCTACACATACAACAGCTCACTTTGTCCATTTTTGTGTCCATAGCAAAATGCAGTGCAATACAGGATGTTCTCTGGCCAGAGAAAGCTTCCTGAAGCTCCCGGGTTTTGATCTGTCTTCCTTCTTTTTTAAGATGTTGGAACTTTACATACAAAGGACTGTACATCTTCACACAAACATGTCATTTAAGTTCAGTCATGAATGTTCTCCAGTCCTTAGTACAGGCAGGTCCACTTTATGATGCAAAACCAAAACTGGAAAATGACACTTGGAAGTTAAAGTTGAAAAGAGCAGGATGGGGTAAAAGAGGGACAAGGAACAGAAAAACCACTGCCAAGGGAGCATTGTGAGACTAGTAAAGAAGGGCATTGGTGTCTGCCTGTGTGAAACTAACAAGTTTTACCTGAAAAGGTCACATAAAAGTAAGGTCCCTGTTACACTATTCCAGGCAAGCACAGCATCTGCCTTGTGGACGACAATTTTTGCTGCCTGCAACTACCTGACATATCTCACCAAGTTCTTGCCTGCACTTGCCCACAGGTGAGCATGGAAGGAAATGTTGACCGCAGCTAAACTTTCAACATGCTCAAAAAATTGTTCCAGGTAAACTGTGGGAGTTTTTGTGACATTTGCACTTGGACAAAAACATCCATTTTCACTGTGCACCACTGAAAAAATGCTTCAAAGTGATCATTACAAAACATAGGTTTTCTCCTTTTTGTTTTAAAGTTTTTTTGGTAAAACATAGATGGGAATTTTTTAAGTGTACTAACTTGACTGTGTAGACAAAATTTCAACAAATTTGAGTGGCAAAAATTCAGTATTTAGACATGATGTGTAAGGGACTCGGTGTGTTTGCATGCCAGTAGTTTCGTTCGCAATGATTTTGAAGAAATGTTTCAGGTGCACGAGACAGCCCTTAACAAAGCACAAATGTATTGATCTGCCTAAAAATGACGTATTAAACAATTGCAAAATATTGAAGTATTCTTTTCTTTCAGGATGCTCCAGGTGGCATACCGTATTCAATAGTTCAGACACAACACGAGTGCACCATACACACGCTATGATCACTTAAAGTAGAACTTCTCTCACCCCAAACTACACTTCTAGTATAGGGTAACAGAAACTCTCAATTGGCTCAGCTTTTTGATTGACAGCTAATTAAAACAATGCAGAGTACCAAAGCTTATAATTCACAGCATGAACTGTTCTGAGAGTGTTTTGATAATACACCTTGAGCTTTCCATACTCACCCTGAAGCAATAAAATGAGATTGTGTCTGAATGAGGGAAAATTTCAGACAATTGTGGGAGGGGCTTAATTAAGAAGCTTGGGAGAATTGGTACTGTTTGGGATGGGAAAATTAGGCCTTTAACAGCATAGTTTTCGCAAGCTGGGCAGGGTACTGTAATGTGCCTGCAAATTTCTACATAAAACAGTACTAGGCCTATGGTGAGAATCACTGCCTAGGCTACTGCTGTTGGGAACAAAGTGAAAAGTAATACACTAGCCTATGGTAGCACGATCGGGTCACACACTGATAAAAATTCCAATATCAAAAAACAATAAACAAACAACATTAACACTTGAACCATAACTTTTAGGTGCTCTTCCAAGGGCTTCTACCCAAGAATTGCCAGTTGCAAGTCAATTCTAGGCTAAGTCTGATTAGGCCTAGCAAAGTTGGAGTAGGCCAGGCCTACTTGCCAATACTAATCACTCATTGAGGAATTGTTATGTGACTTTTACTAATCAATTAACTAACACTATTTTGGGTACTATTTGGGTTTCTGCACCCTGATGTGACATACCCAGATGCATAGGTATACACATCCCTATCCCACTAATCCTAACCCTGTACTACTATGCGTACATAACCCTAACCCTATTCACCATGTGTACGTCACCCTAGCCCTCAAACAGGGCTGTGTGTTTGTTACATAAATAGGCTCATTTCTCTCACATCAAAGCCCTTGTGGGGATAACGTTCACAAACATAGTCACTGACCAGGATGCACAAAATATGAAAAAGGCGTAACTGACCTGGTGTAAATGCCCAGTTCTCTCACCTCAAACAGTACCAATTCTCCTAACCTTCTTACTTAAGCCCCTCCCCCAATTGTGTGAAATCCAGTCACAATCTCAGTTTATTGCTTCGTGTGAGAATAGAAAAGCTCTAGCCTAGGCTAGGTGTACAATCAAAACACTCTCAGTACAGTTCATGCTATGTAATAACTAATATAAGCTTTGGTAATCTGCATGTTTGAATTAACAGTCAATCAAAAAACTGGGCCAATGGAGAGTTTCTGTACCCCCCTACAAGATGTAGGGTTGTCGCACTAAAAATACGACTACACGAAAAATATCAAACTTCAAGATTTTGACTGATTCACATTGTTAAATACCCTTTTCTAAGCAACCATGCCAAATTTTATAAAACTCCGACCAGTACTTTTCAAAATATAGCAGATTTTATGTCTTCATAATCCTTACGATTTCTCCAAATCACCCTATGCTTCAGTGTTACGATCTGCCTGCAAAAGTTGGTCAAAAACAACATCGCAACTGCTCACTCAGATGCTTTGATTATTTATGACTGTGTTACGTACACCAGATGTGCCCGCGTGAATATGCAACATTACTGGGCAAGACACTGTGATCACACGTCCGTGTCATGATAGCTTGCGTTCTGTGTACTTAACATGCATTAACAAGTCGCACATAGCCTGCTTACATACAATCTATGCTACAGCAATCTGTGCACGTGCTTATGCACACGTACACAAGTACGTAATTTACAAACCGTACTTCGGTATTGCACGTACATATACAATGCAGTACTGTATGTAAGCATATTGGCGGGAAATCCCTTGTTGCTAAGCTGAAGAATGGGTTCATACATAAACATATCAATGTCAGCTCAGTACAAAAGATGTAGGCGGGGATCAATGGGCTCTTTCATTTAAATCATGCGTGCATCGGGCTGAGCAAAAAATCATTTTTTTCTTCGGAAATGGAAAGATCATAAACACCGCTACAAAATGATACCTGGAAGCAGTTGTGGATTTTTCTGGAACCCATTGTAATCATGTCACCAATGTTTTAAGCCCAAAAATGGTAAAGAAATACTATTTTTGGCAATGGCTTCCCTCCATTATGATGAAGATTTCCTTTTCTTCTTTCTAATGATATATGGGTTGTAGGGGCCAAAGGTTCAGCCCCAATGCACAATCAAGTCAAAGATGGCTAGGCTATGTGTGGCATTTTACGTGTGACCAAAACACACTTTTGACTGTCACCGTTGCAACGATGCTTCAAAGGGATCGTTAGAAACTGTAACATATTTTGTCTTCTTTTTGTTTTAAAGCTTCTTTGGTGAAATATTATAGTAGAAATATGTCTTAGGTGTACTAATTTTACAGTGTAGGCAAAATTTCGACAATTTTGAGTGTCCTAAATTCAGTTTTTAAACACACTGTTTTAGAGACTTCGTGTTTGGGTGTGAGTAGTTCCACGAGAATTTTGGAGAAAAATTCTGTGTGAGTGCGACAACCCTACAAGAAGTGTGGTTTGGGGTGAGAGGATTGACCCTTACACTCAGTTACAACTTTAAAGTTTAAGCACCATACAATGAACGAAAAATGCATTATTGTTTTTGTTTATGTTATTGTTTTACTGTGTGATTTGTTTCCTTTTAAATTCGGGTGGTAGATTTGGAACCGAGTAATACGATGACAGGCGGGTACCCGGGTAACCCGTGCGAACACTAAGTCAGTAAGTGCGGCCGTTGTCCAAACTCCAAAAGGCAAGGGCTACCTGAATTATACTACTAGGACCTGGAGGTTAGGCTTAAATTGTTCCTTGACATAACTGTGATAGGGAACGCGTTTCTGAATCAGTAAAATCTATCAGCGGACTTGGACCAAAAAAATGCAACAGCTTTTCGTAAGATTATATAATTTGGTATAAAAATAAAGTGTATTTTACAAAGGAATCATGGAAGCTAATGTCTTCGTGTTTTGGGAATAAGTTTTGAATGATATTTGTAAAGAAACTCAGTAAGCACATTCTTCACTCACATGTGAAACAGATTCGTGGGCGAAAAGGTTGATTGATCACATGGACCGCGGAAAGGGACTTTTCCACATTCAAATAAGAAGTAAAGAACGGTATTAGTGTAAACAGTAGGTTTGCGGACAATCGTCCTGTCCTTCATTGGTTTATATGTGTGATTTCCCCTTCCTTTTCTTTTTTGGTCCCGTAGGCAATTACCATGCATAATTAAAGTAACCTTTGATTAAAACAGAGAGAAGGAGCTTCTTGGTTATCAGTACAGCGTGTTTGGTCTTGTGGTACATACGGGAGCAAGGACGAGGCCTACTAGCTAGGATCAGCTAGGGAGTTAACTCCCTGTGCTAGGATAGATCCCAAGTTCGAGTCATACCAAAGACTCTCAAACTGGAACCTTTTGCCCATTGTATGTGATGCTCTCTGCATAAGCAAGGCAACAGTTTAAACAATTAAATGTCCCACAAATTTGACAAAAAAAAAGCCACAGGGCACTGGCGTACGTGAGGGGGTCAGTGGCATAGACAGGATGGGATTTTTTGGGGGGGCCTAGGTAACAAGTGAGGGGGCTGGTACCTCCAAGGGTCAGGCACGGCAAGACTATATCTAAGCGGAGCGCCACCATCAGTTGGCGCGGAGGGTACAAGAAAATTGTGGGCTTTAAAACCCCTACAGATGGCCGGAAACGGCACTTCCCATGTGTGTTAAGCTGGATGTACTCAGCCTTGAAATACGAATCTCATGTCTGCCACTTCTAAAATAAAAAGAATAAAAAATCAAACATTTTATTTTTTTCAATTACTTTATCATGACGCAAAAAATCTGGGGGGGGGGGGGGAGGGCCTGAAGAAAATCTGGGGGGCCTAGGCCCCAGCCCTCCCCCGTGGCTACGCCACTGGGGGAGTTAATTGGGGTATGGCCCCATGGCCCCTTACCTCCATAGCAGGCTGTACGGCATATTCCTCAATTCATAATATCCCTAACACCTGCCAAAGTGAATTCCAAACTAATTCTTTTGGATATTCATATAAAAATGTGGAATTGAGACTGGTTGAATGTTAGTGACAGAAGAGGGCAACATCTGGTCCCGAATCATGCAGTAGCCTATGCCACCCACACAGTTGGTATGTCATTATACCCACATCACATCACATCACATCAACTTCGATGTTGCTGGCCAAAGGCCAATTCATCGCTCCAAAAGAAAGGAAAATCAATCCATATAGTGACAATAAGTACTGCTTAGGAATTAATACTTATAATTAAACAATCCAGGCAATTTCTTCCAATGAGTATTCAATCTACCTTTCAATATGTCTAAAGTTTTAGAGGTTACTACATCATCTGGTAAGGTATTCCAATGATCAATTGAACGCTGAGTAAAGAACTTCTGCCGCAATAAAGTTTTAAACCTGGATTTAACAATCTTATATGTATGCCCTCTTGTAACAGAACATACTGGTACTAATTCAAACAGCCTGTGGTCAGTACTGGTAGTACCCACTGCAAAGGTAGTTATGCAACACAACAATGATCGGACATCTCATATTTCAGTCTAGACTTCCAGTAACTACAGGAATACAAGCACTCAAAGACAATAGCATTATCCATGATGTTAGGTTAGATGGAGTTTTACACCCCGGTTTCCAACAAATTGGTTCATGAGAGAGATCATAAATAAGTCATATTATGGTAATGAAGACTGCGTCTAAAATTGGGCGAAGTTCTGTCCACTTTGGAGAAAGGTGGTTTTCAAAGCTAATGAGCTGAAAAAACATAGTCCTCTCCCCGGGGTAGCCTTGATCCTCCCTTACGGACACCGTTTTTTTTATCCTAATTTAGAGCACAAACTTTTCTACAAAAGGTAGCATATGAGTAACCAGATGCATTTATAAGGACACCTAATGTCTCAAAAATTTTTGAAGGGGTTGTCTCTCCATGGTCCCCTCATTGATGCCACTTGTATTTTTTATTTCCAAAAAATACGCAAATTTTGCAGCACTCCAAATTTTAATTAAATATCTAGCACGAGCCTATGTGGCACCAAATTGCATGCAAGGTCACCATTTTTTTTTTAAAATTTCAAAGGGGAAGGGTAAATGCCCTCCGATTAGACCCCTCCCCCAGACTGACTATCACTCAACATACTGCATGCCCCCCCCCCCCCTCACAGAAATTCTGAGTACGCCACTGGCCAACGTACCCTTTTTCTTCTTAGATTAAAGCCTGCAGTGGGTCACAACTGAGAAAAAGGATACCGACTCGACTTGAACCAATCGGTTTGAAACTTGGCCGTAAAACTCAGTCCATCTAACTTTGGTGAAACGTCCACGCGGGTGTTAGCTAACCGTGCATGCGTCGAGAGGCAAACGAAATATTACATATAGTTAGAGTATAACAACAGGGCTCTGATAGACAGAGACATCGCTGATAATACGAAAGGACCTTTTTCCAAAGTCCTCCCGATCCTCTGGCAAAGGGCCGTTCGGCGAAACCGAACTATAAACTGCTTCCCAAAGAAGCTATGCATCCACTGAAGGATAACACTTGACCAACCTAAGGCCCTGAGACCATTTACATCATTGGCCTGTCATGTTTTGCTCTATCATGGACTGATTGATGAAGTACAGATACTACATATATCCCCATAATCTTAGCCAAAAGGCCGAGAAGCGAAGAGGCAGTGCTTTTCTTTTTAAAACGTACTTAGAAACGGGCACGTTGCAACAAACTGATTACTCAAACCAGCCGGACAAAAACACCAACTCCAACCATGAACCCTCCACACGCTAAACAGGGAACCGAAAGGTCTGCAACAAACGAAAAAGACGCTCCACCGCCCCACCCCAACACATTAAGAACCCACCAACCCATCCGCAACCACCCTCAACATCAACCCCCAAAACAACAAAAAACGAGAGGCAGTGCTATTCTTAAATCACAGGTATTCCGGGAAGGAGTCCGCCCATTAGTTGTACATACCTGTGATGTGACCATTGTAGCGTCAATAGTAGCCTATTTTATACCCGAACGAATGTCTAGGACTTTTGCTTTGCTGAACAGCTTTTCGATGATTGTCCACGACAATACCAACTCGAGATTCGGGCAGGTGTAAAACTTATGCATTCATCATTTTATGTGCTAAGCACGTAGGCGTACGAGGCGGGGGGGGGCAGGGGGACAGACTGCCCCCTCCCCCCCGCAAATTTTATCAAGACCTTAAATTCGGGCAGGAATCTGAAAAAAATTCGGGCAGCCGTTTGAGACTCAAAACCTGGTTTGTTTCTACTTACACAGAAAACCCTTAGGCGAGCCCGAATTCCTTCAAACACTTGGACGAAAAAATAATAAAAAAGCATCATAGTCACAGTAAAATTTTCATGAAAACTCTAAAAGATACCGAAATTCGCGACACATTCGAGCAGCTTATGAAAAAAAAATTTTCGTCAGCCTCACTTCATATTCTTGCGCAAACCTTTGCCCGAAATGACACAATATTTGGGCAAAAGGTTCTGGGATATTTTTGATTGCCAGATTACAAGAGGAGAGAGGATGTATACAGTCCCCAAAATTTTGCCCGAACGAATCAATCAAAAGCTATCTTGTGACGCACCATATTACTAAATGACAATCGCCAATAGTCACCAGAAGGCTGAAACGTACTTGGTCGAGAGGTATTTGGGCAGCATATGAATGAGATGACGATTTTTTACTTTTCGAAATAATCCTCTTAAAATTGTGCGAAACTTTTTTACCTTGTTGTTGAACCGATATTCGGGCAATGGTAAACAAATCAGCGTAGCTTGTTGGCTCACTCATCATGTACGAATTTATTGTGAACAAATCTGCAAGTAAGTCTGCCCATACATTCATGTAAAACATCTAGCAACGTGACAAGCCGAGTTTTTCTCAAACGGCGTAAGCAGAAAAATCATTTATACATAGTCGGGAGTTCGGGCCGAGTCATATAGACAGTTGCATCAATTCAGTGGAACTGGAATTCGGGCAAGAGTCGCAACAGAGTCACAGACATACGGTACTCATGCATAGGCGGAATTACATGCAGGGGGGGGGGGGGGGCAAGGGGACACTTGCCCCCCCTCCCTCACGTTTTCCAGAACTTAGTTTTTTTTACGTCTTTGGTTGCTTTTGCTACAAAAATACAAACTAGAACTGACAGAGCTACGCGAGTGATACATTATTAAATTGTATAATGTTCAAACATGTCATTTACTGCATTGAAAACTAAACAAAAACAATGCCCTTTCAATAAATGTCTCAACGCTCCTTTTTTTGACACGCTTCGTGTGCACCCGTTTTAAAACATTCAGGATTGAGAGTTGAGAACATCTCTTCCATTGTTACTGAGACTTGTCACCAGTGCCCGGGCCGTAGCTGAAGCTCTACCGTAACTAGTGAAAAGGGAACCATGAGGCGGTCATCTTCTGGTCCCTTATCTGACCAAGTACCCCAAAGCTTTCTGAAAGGGCGATGATCTTATTTGACTCTAAGCTGGAGCTCCACCCTTTTTCGGCTGAGGTGAAAAGTGGCCCACCCTTTTTCTAATTTCAACTAATTTCTCTTTTGAGATGTCTCAAGACTAGTCCTTTTTTGGCGTGTTCTGCGCGTCCCATCACAGATAAGGACTCTATAAAAATCTAACGAAAGGACTCTATAGGAAACCAACGGTACGTTTTTCCTTAGAACAAATATCCTCAGGGGACACCATTATTCAGCTGTAGTGAAAAGGGACAACTCTTTGTCTAATTTTATTTCAATTTCACTATTGAGATGAGGTAAAAATTCAATTTTTCGGCGCGCTCCGCGCGCCCCTTTACAGGTAACGGCTCTGTGAAAGTCACCTAAAAAGACTACATAGGAAACTATAGTATGTCTGTGCTTCAGTAAGAATGTTTTAGGAAGGCACCGTTCTTCAGCTAAGGTTAAAAGTGGCCCATCCTTTCTCTAATTTTTTAATTTTCATTCAGCTTCATTATTGAGATGTCTTAAGCTGTAAATTTTTTCGGCGCGCTTCGCGCGCCCTTTAATAGACAAAGGCTGAATTCACATCACATGAAAAGCCCCCTGACTTTCTGAAAAGAAGATATGGAGCACCAAGTAGGGAGCCCCAGAAAAACCTCAATTTAAATTAATCCATTCTCCCTCCCCGCACCCTCTGCATTGTCGATTCCGGTCGACTTTAATCATACGGAGTAAGGATATAATTCAAAAAAGTCAAATTGTGATATTTGTGTTATGTTAAGTGCCCATCTTATGTATTTTAAAGCTGAAGATAAAATGCATCATTTTAATGCCTGTAATTTCGTAAATACCCATGAGCTTCCGGGGTCTTTCCCCCTGGACCCCCGCCGGGGCGTTGCCCCTGGACCCCACCAGAGGTCCTGAGGCGGGCCTCTGGACCCCACGCCGTTGCAGGAAGCGCTCCCGCGGCGCCTTCAGCGCCGTTTGCTAGTCTGCCCGAATTTGCCTCCCCCCCCCCTTTCAGAGATCAAATCCCGCCCCTGTACTCATGTTTTAGTTCCGTTCTACAGTTTTCCCCCGGAAAGATACAAGACCAGGTAATGTTTTATACATTCCCACGTGCGGTATATATATCATTATATTATGTTTTTTCACATCTCAAATGTTTTTCAGGACGAATCTCAGTTACCGATTGCTGGATCGGGGAAGAATATATGAATAGTGTCTTGTCAACGCCCTTTCCCCTTGATTTTTATACGTAGCCTAGGTTGGCTTATGTGGTATATTTGAATTATATTTTAATTCGCCCAAGTTTAAAAATAAATGTTAAGAGAATGATTACAAAACTCCTAATTGCGCAATATACCGCTGTGCTGGTGTACGTATAGCCTAACATACGGCTAGTCTTCCCGAGAAGTCACGTTAGGTCAAAGTAAACTGTTCTTTACTAAGCACTAATTACTTATTATAGCTTAATGTATAGTCATCCAATGGTAGTGGTACATTTCATCTGGGAGTTTTCTGACCTTTTTGTAGATTTGCTCATATTTTGTGAAAATTTTATTGCAAAAGAAAGTTCAAAATATCGACGGCTTTGATTCTGCTTATAAGCCTGGGAAAGGCCATTTCCGGCTTTCTGAGGGGTTGCGATTTTTCAAAATTTTCAGCACGCTCCGCGCCTACCGATGGTGGCGCTCCGCTTAGATAGTCTTTCGGGCAGAATTACATTTTCCGGGCAGAGAATCCTCTGCCCCCCAAACTGAAATACTCCCGTACGCCTATGGCAAAGCATAGGATCAAATTCGATGAAAAGGTATGTTGTTTTGATCAGAAACGAAATACTTTTCCATTAGTGTTTTCCATTGCTTAGAATTAACAAAATTATAAATATACATATAAGATGAGCGTTCTTTTCAATTCCCTGACGGGCGAACCAAACTTATTTGGTTTGTGAAGTCGCTTTTATATTTCAATTGCAAAACAGCAATCAGCTTATAAAAACACTGAAGCAGACACGTCTTCAAGTTCAATATCAGAAATATAAGGCCTTATTTTAATGATATCACCAATGAGTCCGATTTTACTGATTGTGACAGGCTCGATTGTGAAGGCCTTCTTACCCAGGAAGAGTGCAGGCATGCGGTCTTCTCAATGTCAAATAATAAGTCACCAGGTTGTGATGGTTTGCCCGCTGATTTTTATAAAGTATTTTGGGATTTACTTGCACCGTTTGTCGTTAATTCTTTAAATGCGGGTTATAAAAAGAAGTGTCTTTCTAATGAGCAAGGCAAAGCTATTATATCTCTTATTCCTAAGCCCTCTAAGGACCTCAGTTTAATTAAAAATTGGCGACCTATTGCTCTCCTGAACGTTGATTGTAAAATTGCTAGTAAGTGTATTTCCTCTCGCATTAAGAGACATTTAAATGATTTAATAAGTACAAACCAAACGGGATTTCTAAAGGGCCGATTTATCGGTGAGAATACTCGGCTAATTTTAGACCTCATTAACTACACCTCTAAAAGGAATATTCCTGGTTTTCTATACTTTATAGATTTCGAGAAAGCTTTTGATACCTTAGAATGGAGTTTTATTAATGAATCGCTTGCCTTTTTGGGCTTTGGACCGTCCATTATTCAATGGGTCAACACATTTTACTCGAATATTACAACTTGTCTTTCAAACAATGGTTTCCTTTCAAGACCTTTTCGAGTGTCAAGAGGAGTTACACAAGGATGCCCCTTGAGCCCCTACGTCTTCATTCTTTGTGCAGAAATTCTTAATCTTAAAATTTCCCATGATAACTCTATTAAGAGTGTTTGTATTCCAGGCTTCTCTACAAAACTTTGTTTGTATGCAGATGATACTGTATTTATAACCGATGGATCGGAGGAATCTTTAACTAACATAATTCGTCAACTGAAGGGTTTTGCCAAGGTGTCTGGCTTGTGTATAAATTTTGAAAAGTGCTCCCTTTTTCCTTTAGGATCTTTTAAAGAATCTGTGCCACAGTATGCTAGCATGATGCATCTTAACGTGACATGTGACCCTGTAACGTACTTAGGTATTACTTTTACTCACAATGATGAGGATTTGTTTAAATTAAATTACCAACCAAAGTTGTCCAGGCTAAAAGGACTACTACATATGTGGAGTATGAGACACCTAACACCCTATGGAAAAATTGTAATTATTAAAACTTATGCGGTCTCTCAACTTGTGTATTTGTTAACTGTCTTACCAAACCCACCAAAGTCTTTTTTTAAGACCGTTGAGTCAATGTTTTTCAAATTTATTTGGAATAATAAGCCTGATAAAGTGAAACGTACCGTTTTAGTAAACAATAAGACACAGGGTGGGCTTGATATGGTTGATTTGGAAGCTTTCTCCCAAAGTTTGAAAGTGAAATGGATCAGCTTGTATTCTGATGATACTATCTCTGGCTGGAAATTTTTCTTTGACCGTGCTCTATCAAAATATGGAGGGCGTTTTTTGTTTAAGTGTAATTTTGCTCCGAAGGATATTACTGATATTGATAATACATTTATCAGAGAGGTTTGTAAATGTTGGAGTAGTTTCACTCACACTATACCTATTGAGAAGTTTAGTAATGAGATTATCTTTAATAATTCTTATTTTAAGATAAACAAAAAACTTGTTTACTTTGACAAACTTGTTAAATCAAAGGCCATTTTCGTTAAGGATTACTTTGACGAGCATGGCAAGCCCTTTGAGTATAATGTTTTCTGCAGGAAGTATGGTATCCGTCATTTCCCTTTTACTTTATATTACGGTATCATTAATGCCATACCGAAAATCTGGAAGGATTCTTGTCGAAGAAATGGTGAGGATAACCTAGAAACTATTGCTTCTCAGTGTGAACTTTTCTTTCTTAAATTTATAACGCTTCATAAAGGGAACCGTTTGTTTTATAAATCTCTTATTTCTAAAATGGTTCAAAGCCCCTCATGTTACCAAAAATGGGAAGCTGAATTTCCATCTGAAACCCTCAACTGGCCTCTGATATGGTCAATTTCTCTCTCTTCAAATTGGGATGCTAAATTTCGATACTTTCAGTTTCATTTTCTTCACAGAATTGTAGGATTAAATCGTTACCTTTATCGACAAGGACTAGTAGAATCCCCATTATGCTCCTTCTGTAATTCAAGTGAAGAAGATATTGACCATTTTTTCTTTCAATGTCAGTATGTGAAAACCCTCTGGTTCCAAATACAAAGCATGCTCCCGGATGATAGCCATATTTCCTTAGATTATAAAACAATATGTTTCGGATGCGTTGAGGAGAGAAAACACCCTGTTAATCTCCTCATTGTCCATGCCAAATTTTATATTTATGCATGTAGACATAATAATTCAGTGCCCGATTTTCATGAATTTGTGCATAAATTTAAGTTTATTTTATTGATTGGATACCATATTGATAGAAAAAGCAACACAAATTATTATAATATTTTTGTAAAAGAACTTATAATTCCCTAATGTTAATGTATTATTACTCAGATTATAATGATTCTGCAATCCACTGATAACTGAGGCATATTATTGCTTCTTGTAATGCAATGTTCTTTTGTTTGTAATACATTTGAATCTCAATATTGTAAATACTGTTGTAAACTAAAACTTATCAAGAAATGTATGTATCATTGAATAAAGTATGAATGCAATGAATAAATGGTGGAGAGGAAAAAAAAAAAAAAAAGTTCAATTTATAGTTTTGCACATCAGTTTCTGCAAAATAAGGTAAATATCCCCCCCCCCCCCGAATATTTATGATCCAAACCTTATTAAGTTTTCAAAGCTGTGCATACACATATTTCTCTTGCAGATGCAAAGGAGTACACGCGTATACAAAATGGCACCATTGGGATGGTAAACTGTACATTTATTTGTAGGGTCGGGGTGAGCTGTAAGCAGACGAAATGAAAACTTAATTCAACCGGTTCGAAAATGACGTTTTCCGGTTCCCACGTACGTCAACTGTTGGCGACGCTCCACTGGCAGATGGTATACAGTATGTAATATCATAAACAAATTAACAACATGCCCTCACATTCAACATAACATAGTATAACATAACATAACATGACACGACATGACACGACATGACGTACATAACAGGTAGAAGGGCAAAGGAGGACTATAAAGGCCCCATAAGATGCCCTGTAATCCAAAATCCACCGAAAACAAAAAGAAAACCACTAACACCTAACGGGCCCAGAAAGATTAGATTCTACCACGGTCATGGAAAACCTTATCAATTACCTTAAAGCGGTGCACAGATTTGGAGTTACAACCCACTCGGGCCATATACACTCACATATGTGAGTGTCACAACTAAAAAAAAGGCCGTGGCCAGCTCAACTTGAACCAATAGGTTGGAAACTGGGCCATAAAACTCCATCTAAATAACTAACTAACTAACAACCCACCCAGGCAAGCTACTCATTAAAAACCCTATGAGCGAAGCTGAACTTCCAGGCTAAGTCTAGAAAAGACTTATCAAGCTTTTTACAAAGGCCTCTAACCCGAGGATTACTTTGGACCTTTAAATAACTACAAGGATTCCCTTCAGAACTACGAAATTTGTAAGCCTGGAGCATGTCTTCCCTAATCCTTCTCAGCTCCAAAGTGGTTAGCCCAAGCAGCTTAAGCCTTTGGTGATAAGGTAGATTTCCAACCCCAGGTATGAGTCGAGTACGTAGCTCTCTTCTGAACTTGCTCTAAAACTTTCTGTCCTTTTCAAAGAAGGGACACTAGGCCTATATGCGGCATAGTCCACGTGGAGTCTAACCAGCTGTTTATACAAATTTAGTGCAATCTCTTTACTACTAAATTCAGTCCTCCTGATCAACCCAAACTTCCTATTTGCCCCGCCTTGCAGCAGTAGCTACACACTGCCAACGTGGCTTTAAATCACCTGTTATAACTACACCTGGGTCTTTCTCAGAAGTCACTTTATTCAAATTTGTACCCAAGTACGTGTGCATCGAAGAGGGTTGGTGAGTAGCGTTTCCCTGATCACCAGACTACAGTAGGCTGTTTTTTTTACCCCACAGAAGATAAAAAGTTCGTTATCGCACTTAAAGTGTGCCTCAAGTAAAAAAAAAAAAAAAAAAAAAAAAAAAAATATATATATATATATATAGATATATATATATATATATATATATATATATATATATATATATATATATATATATATATATAAGACCATGAAAAAGTAATTCTAACAGTCCAACTCCCACCTTCATAGGACATTTCTGATCTGAGATATAAAATGTTGAAGTTTATTCACTCAAATTAAAATAGTACATTGCACAATATTTTTTGATGTCACTCTTGTACTACTCAAATTACAATCTTTGTATTTTTTCTGAATGTTACTGCACCTTGTACCAAGGTGTAATTAGCACTCTTACTCTTATGAGTAATATGTTGTAAGCTACTTGAGCATATTATCAGCTCAAATATGATGGATCACTATCAAGCGAATAACAGCCTTTCCTCTAAACAGCATGCGTTTAGAAAAAATCATAGTTGTGATACACAGTTACTGTCTGTTGTGGACGATTGGACCTCCGCCTTAGATAAAAATAAACAAGTTGATGTCTTCATCCTGGACTTTGAGAAGGCTTTTGATACAGTTCCTCATGAACTACTTAAGACGAAGTTATTCTCCTTGGGGGTGTCTAGGCAACTCATAAATTGGATTGATAACTTTCTTAATGACCGTTCACAATCAGTTGTTGTTAATGGTACTAGTTCTGCTTCTGCTCCAGTCCTTTCCGGTGTTCCTCAAGGGTCTGTCCTGGGACCAGTACTTTTCTTGTCTTATATTAATGATATTGTTAGTGCTGCTTCTTCTGAAGTTAGGTTGTTTGCTGATGACTGTGTTTGCTATAGGGTCATCAATAATCCCAGTGACTGCAGGGAGTTACAGAAGGACATTATAAACTTGGGCCAGTGGGCCAAAACTTGGGGTATGAGATTCCACCCGGCTAAGTGTAATGTTATGTCTGTTACTAGGAAGCGTAACCCAATAACCTATAATTATACTCTTAATGGGGCCAATCTGACAAGGGTTGATTCAATTAAGTATCTGGGGGTGACTATCACTAAGAATCTCAGCTGGGGCAAACATATCCAACTTGTTTGTAATAAGGGAAATAAGATCTTAGGCCTATTACGCAGGAACCTCTCATTTTGTTCCAAAGATGTTAAATTGGCGGCCTATAAAGGTTTACTAAGGCCCTTGTTGGAGTATGCTTGTTCCGTCTGGGATCCACATCAGATTTCACTCCAAGATAGATTGGAGGGAGTACAAAAAAGATCTGCTAGGTTTATATCCGGCGAGTACTCCCGTGAAGTTGGCTCTATGACCGCAGAAAAAAGAGAGATCTAGGTCTAGATCTAGGTCTACATACGTTGTCTGACCGCCGCAGACGTTGCAGACTCATAATTTTTGCCAAAGGTATTTATGGCCAAGCTAACATCCCCCTGTCTAATCTGTGTAAACCTACTCGTGGTTCTCGTAACATGCATGCTTTGCACTTTCGCCCCCCCTCCGCTAGGACTAATTGTTTTAAGTACAGTTTTGTCCCTAATACTACTCGAGATTGGAATAACCTCCCAGAGAGTCTTATTGCGGGGGCCATAAGTCACCCAAAGCCGGTGGATTTCATTATGAACTCTTTGAGGGCCTGACTGATCACACGGCACGTACGCGGTGTAAAATTGTCCTTTTGGATGTCTCACCGTTTTGAAGAAGAAGAAGAAGATGAGGTGATCTAATTAATTAAGCCCTCCTTGTGAAACATGTTATGCAAACAAACAGGAAGTGTTCAAGGTTATAAACACATTTTTAATTTTAAAGGGAAACAAAGCAATTATGTGAGTTGTACAACAAAGTCACAAATTATTGCGCAATCGACCAATTTGTTTTAAGTGAATTAACTTCAACATTTATATCTCAGCTCAGGAATGTCTGATCATATGAATCGATGGGAGTTGGACTGTGAGAATTCATTTTCATGCTCTTAAATGTATGTTTTTGATTTTTTTCACTTGAGGCGTAGGCCTACACTTTAAAAGCTCAGTTCTCTCACCCCAAACAGTACCAATTCCCCCTTCTAACTGAAGCTCCTCCCACAAAACACTCTCAGTACTGTTCATGCTGTGTAATATAAGCTTTGGTACTCTGCATTGTTTGAATTAGTTGTCAATCAAACAGCTGAGCCAATTGAAAATTTAGTTATCCCCTAACCAAAATAGCAGTTTGGAGTGAGAGGTTTGGCCACTGATCCGCCACGCTTTCAAGCCCTTGCATACCCAGCCTGTGTTATTAGGCTACTAAGTGCTGGAGGCCCTCTTTTTCAGTCAAGGCAGATGGGCCATGCAATCATAATATTTGCTCCAAATTAACTCTCTGAACTTAAACTTCCTCGGCACTCTATGCACTAAAGTTTCGTTTCGGGTCGGAATTTTTTTTTTCATGGCGAACCGCCTCCCACAGACTCTTGCTTGTCAAGGCCATAGAGCTGAGCATATATGATAGGTTACAGTTAGTTTCCGCCCTCGCCTCTTTCCGCCCCTCAAAAACGGTGTTTTCCGCCCCTTTTATTTTTAGCAGAAAACATCTTTTTGGGAGGAAAAAAGTAATGGAATGGAATGTGATATCAGAAGTAATTTTGTCAAATGAAGAATCCATCAACTTTTCTTTAAAGTTTCAAACTTCATCGATGTCTTTTACTATTCAATGCGACACCCGTTACTGCCATGTTGACGTCTTTCCAAGCAACATTCTCACTGCAGACTTTAGTATACTTATACGTACATACGTACAGGTATATGGTATTCAGTGCTGTGTACAACTGTTCACACATTCAGCATGTCTATCTATAGACAAACGGACTACTTATACGTAAAAAATACAAGTTCTGTGTCTAGACTTGACGCCTAGAAAAAAGGTCATAAAATTCATTCTTTTCGATGATTTTTGATGAGGATACTGAAAAAGTTTTAGGCCTAGCCATAAATTTCATTGTTGTCTTGTACTTGGTTTTGAATTTTGAAGTTAATAGTTATTTTTATCACATGTTAGTTCAAACATTACTTTCCGCCCAAAGATTTTTAGGGGCAGAAAGTAACGGGCGGAAACTACCGAGGGCGAAAACTAACGGACCCCTATATGACATAACATAACAGGTTGAAGGGCAAAGGAGGGCCAAGGCCCCATGGCTAGCAAAGTGTTCTGGTTCTGGTTCTGGTGAAATATTGCATAAACTCCGCGAGACGGGATGTAACATGCAGGCACAGAAGGCTGAGCAGCGTACTAATTACTAAAATGGGCTCTACTAATAATTTCTTCAAGACTCACAGAATTTAACCCCGACTTAAAAGCACTCACAGTGGGGGCATCCCTAATACTGGGTGGGAGGCAGTTCCATTCAGCAAAAGTCCTAGGGAATAGTGAATATTTATAACAATCTTCAAACAATCAATCAAACACACCACTAGAAGGAACGCTTTCGGGCCAAGTCGTCCCCAAACCAACTCGTCCCCAACCAACTCGTCTCCAACCAACTCGTCCCCAACCAACTCGTCCCCAAGCCAACTCGTCCCCAATATGAGAAATTAGTGAAAAATTGGTGGAAAATAAAATTATCTCATTTCAAGAGACCAGCTAACACCGACTTTGCATTTGTTTTTGGTTTGTTAATTAAATTTTTTTTCCTCCCTTTTGCTAGTTAAAAGGGAGATTTTGTGACACATAAATTTTTTTAATTTTTGAAGCCGTGATTTATGCATATATAGAGAATGACAAGTGGTTTAAAATAGAGCATGATGACTAAATTGTCGCAATTTGTCTACCCATCATGACCAATAACATATATATTTTTGGAGTTTGATAACGTATATTTTAAACACAACTGAGGGGGACATACGTTTGGTTTGGAAAATATAATTAGTCTTGCAAATAAATGTTTTGGCAAAAGTAATGTTTCTTGCAGATACATCTATATTGCAAACTTATTTCTTTTTCTTGAAAATATATTTCTGGTTGGAAGAATATTTTTGTTGCAAATATAATTTTGTGGCGAACATGGTAACTTTTTGAAGAAAGATATATTTTCTTGCAAATATATTTTGGTGTAAACATAATATTTCTTTACTAATATATTTCAAGTGTTGGAAATAAATATTCTTCTAAATGTATATTTTAGAGCAAACATATATTTTTGTTGGGAATATATTTAATTGCAAATATATATCTTGTTAAGAACATACTCTTTCTACAATTGTATTTTTATTGCAAATTTGTTTTACAAATATAGGCCTAATGTTTGAAGCTACTAAATAAATATCGTGTTTTGTCACATAAATGTTTCAGTTTTGATTATGTCTGGTTGGTAATATTCCCCTTTCTCGCGCCATAAAAATCACAACATTTTTCATATTGGGGACGAGTTGGTTTGGGGACGACTTGGCTTGGGGACGAGTTGGTTTGGGGACGAGTTGGCCTGCTTCGGAAGGAACTAACTGGTAAGAATCAGTATCAATTGCTACTAATTTATTGACAGACTTATAAATAAGGGTCAATCTTTGGGCAGCCCTCCTATGCTCCAGTGATTCCCACCCTAGACTTGAAATCATGTCTGTGACGCTGGCCTTTTGCCTAGTGTTTTTGCAGACGAATCTTGCACTACGGCGCTTGACCCCCTCGAGCTGGTTTTTCAAGTCTTGTGTACGTGTAGCTTTCGGGGCCAAGTCGTCCCCAAACCAACTCGTCCCCAAGCTAAGTCGTGACAAGCCAACTTCGGCCCCAATATGAGAAATTAGTGAAAAATTAGTGGGAAATAGAATTACCTCATTTCAAGAGACCAGCTAACACCGACTTTGCATTTGTTTTTGGTTTGTTCATTATTTTTTCCTGCCTTTTGCTAGTTAAAGGGGAGATTTCGTGACACATAATTTTTTTAATTTTTGAAGCCATGATTTATGCATATATAGAGAATGACAATAACATATTTTGAAGTTTGATAGCATATATTTTAAACACAACTGATTGGGACATATTTTTAGCACGGCAAATATAATTAGTCTTGTTAGTAATGTTTTGCAGATACATTTATATTGCAAACTTATTTCCTTTTCTTGAAAATAAATTTCTGGTTGGATGAATATTTTTGTTGCAAAATAATTTTGTGGCGAACGTGGTAACGTTTTCAAGAAAGATATATTTTCTTGCAAATATATTTTGGTGTAAACATAGTTTTTCCTTACGAATATATTTCAGGTGTTGCAAAAAATATTCTTCTAAATATGTATATTTTAGAGCAAACATATATTTTTGTTGGGAATATATTTTAATTGCAATTAAATTGTTACTTACATACTCTTTCTACAATTGTATTTTTATTGCAAATTTGTTTTACAAATGTAGGACTAATGTTTGATGCTACTAAATAAATTTCGTGTTTTGTTACATAAATATTTCGGTTTTGAAAATATATGTTTAGTTGGTAATATATTCCCATTTCTCGCGCCATAAAAATCACACCATTTTTCACATTGGGGACGAATTGGTTTGGGGACGACTTGGCTTGGGACGAGTTGGTTTGGGGACGAGTTGGCGCTTGGGGATGAGTTGGTTGGGGACGACTTGGCCTGCTAGAGGTACTAGGCCTACGTTGGACTTGACACCGATCTTGCAATCTTGGGGAACCTGGATGTGATCATCATGCTGTCTTTGATACTGTAACGATCTAAGGCGTACTCAAAAATGAACAACCAAAACAATAGAAATTTCACTCGAGAAAATGAAGATCGTTTTTTGTTTAAAAAACCCGCAGTCCCTTTGTTTCCAGCCGCCGCGGGTAAGTATTGCCCACCACTCGTCACTGCAGTGTACAACACTAACGTAAGGCCTAGCCTAGGCCCTCGGTAGTTTCCGCCCTTACCTTCCGCCCCTAAATATCTTAGGGCCGAAAGTAGGCTAGTGTTTGAACAAACATGTGGTAAAAGTAAGTGTTCAAATTTCAAATCCAAGTACAAGACAACAATGAAATTTGTGGACAGTCCTAGGCTAGGCCTAAAATTTTCTCACTTCAGTATCCTCATAAAAAATCATGGAAAAGGGGGGGGGGGGGGCATGCCATTCCTCCATAGGCCTAGGCTTGGCACTTTCCGTTCCGCCATAGAAAACGTGTTCATCCTGCCATAGAAAACATGTCATTCCTCCAAGGCAGTTAGTTAAGTGTCATTTTTTAATGTTTTAATACTAATAGTCAATGATGTGTCGTTGTTCTCAACATAGGCCTAGGCCTAGGCTAACCCTTTGAAATTATTTTTGCAACTTAAACAAGTGCGCTGCGAAATAATCAGCGTCCGCTGGCGTTGAACACCAAATCTGTTCAACTGTGTAGAAAACTTATGGAAACTTCATTTCGGCTAGGTTGCAGGGTTTTCCCTGGGCCTTTTGAACGTTGGGCCCCGCGACATTCAAGTTTCAAAATCAAGGAGGCCGCAACGTTCAAAAAACCGCCGCAATGTTCAAAATTGCTGCCAGCTAGCCTCCATAATTTTTCTTCTTTCTAGCTGTCAACGTTTGCTTTTGTTATTAATACAATAAACAATAACATCATTGACTTATTTGTAAAACTGCAACTAACTTTTTTAACTTCCATGTAAATACCACTGCATGCGAGTCGGAGTTCTTTATGTATATCCCATAGGGCCTCCTACTGTACAAGTATACAACACAGTAGGCTCGTATCAGGAGACTGCTGTGCTCACTCCGGAGCGCAGTAGCTACGTGGTACAACACGACTTGCATGATCAAAACACAAACGCCTGTTTTTGCAGGTTAGAAGCGGGGCTAATGTCTCAGATTTGGAAAATTGTCAATGTCATTGTCATGTCATTGTATCTTTACTTCTTTAATCTAACATATTTCCTGTTACTTCGTTCTTAAAACTTTCGCCACAATTCACAAAATCGTAAAATGAAGTTGTGCGAACGTACACTGCAGTCTTAACCCCCAAGTAAATACTCCATTTCGGAACTGATTTGCTCGACTATGTACAACAAAAGTTTGGGAAATTTGATCGTAGTGTAACATGGGTCGAGATCCCCGAGTGAGTTAAATCCTTGGCGGGGACATGGCCGTTGGTCCGATGAGGAACAGAAAAGAATACACGGAAAGCAAAATAGGTTCTCGGTGAATTATATTACAGCTAACGAAAATAAACTGAGGGTTGTCTGGCCATGGCGCCCTCGAGAAACAGAATGAAGAACAACACAAGATTGCAACGATAACTAAGTATGTACACACGTGAGCATTTGCATAACAAAAGTTACTATTTACAGGTGCAGCCTTCCTTGCAGGCTTTCAATTCCTCTTACATTACTTTCATTTAAAACTAAGAAATGTCCTCATTTCTCTGGATAAATTAAATGAACTCGGACTAAACTTATATAAAAGATGGGGGTATCAGACCTAATGCTACACTTAGTATCCAATTACGACTTAATCTAGGTTAACTTAATACAATTGATAATCACGTAAATGAACAGGGAGTCTAGTGTGCCGCCCATATGTTGTTCTTGGTCCACTGGGTACCCCTCTCTCAGTAGACACGGTGGGGACAGGCGTCTGTGTGCCTACGACTGTATTGGGTAAAGGGGTGACACTAGTACTTCCATTCCAAACTGGTTTTTTCGTATTTACAACATTTGGGAGTGAACCCGAAAGGGCAGAATGTGGGGGAGCCGGCATTGGTACCCTCGACGGAGAAACCTTTGCAGGATTCATTGTACTCTGATCAATTGAGCAGTATGGCTTAAGTCTGTTGTGGTGTACCTCTAGAAGGGGCTTGAAAGGATTGTGGACATCCCTTATTTGGTAAACCACTGGAGTGTTACTGTCGTTCTTTAAGGGTTTAATTATCATGAAAGGGCCTTCCCGTTTGGGCGCTAATTTAAGGTGTTTGTTTCGGGGTAAATCTACCCATACTAGATCTCCAGAGGAATATTCTCTGAATCTTGACCTTTTGTCATAGTTAAGTTTCTGAGTTGCCCTTGCTCGGTCGTTGGTGTCCCCAACCTCTTGAAAAGCAGACACAAATCTTTTATGAAGGGATACTACATAATCTGCCGGGGACCCTGGGGTAGCCCGGGATACTGAGGGTGTAGTTTGCAACCAAGCTGAGGCGGGACCCCTAGGTTCACGTCCGTGAAGAAGGAAATATGGGGTGAAACCAGTGCTGCTATGCCTAGAGGAATTGTATGCAAATTCTACATGGGGAAGGAAATCGTCCCACTCACCATCGTTACATGCCATGTACCGTCCTAATTGTTCTTTCAGGGTGCGATTAAAACGTTCAATTAGCCCATCTGCCTGTGGGTGATAAGGAGTGGTTCGTGATTTTTCAATACCTAATCTTTGACAAAGAGTATGCATGAGATCACTGTCAAACTGTTTTCCTTGATCAGTATGGAGATGGACTGGTACGCCGTGCTGCTTTACATAGTTTTCAAATATACACCGGGCAACAGTTGTGGCTTTCTGGTCCTTCATTGCATAAAGGTTAACGTACTTTGTGAAGTGATCCATCAGTACTAATACATATTTATTACCGTTAGAAGTGACTGGTAGTTCTGTAATATCGGCAAACACCAAATCAAAGGGATTAGATGGAACAAAATAAACAAGTGGTGCCCTGTACGATGGATTAGGATTTCTTCTACTCTCACAGGAAATACATTGGCGACAATGTTTAACTATGTCGGCATACATACGTGGCCAATAACATACGTCACGGGCGCGATGCAGCGTCCGCTCCACACCAAAATGACCTGCCTCTACATTTCCATGAAAATATTGAAGGGCTTTTCCGACCAGTTTCTTCGGAACCAAGGTTTGCAGTACAGTTTGTCTACCCTTACTACGAATCTGTCTGCAAAGCACACCATTAATTAATTTCAATCTGGGGAATTCCCACCAAAGACGAAACAATTCTGACGGTCGACCACGTAAAGTGTGCTTAGGAGGTTTTTGATTGTTCATTTTCCATAAATACACTTCACCTATAACAGGGTCTTGCTTTTGAGCCTCCCTGAGTTCATCTGTCAGTGGAGCAAAAAGGAGTACAGTGGGTCTAACACTGGAGTCATTGGAATTTTGGCTTGTGCCTGCCAACAGTCCTGGGGTCATTCTTGTGGCAGCAGGGTCATCACATCGTATCCCTATTTCTCTAGTGCCCGGGGGTTTACTAGGGGTGTCCCCAGGGGATGGGGGTAGCCTGGACAATGCGTCAGCATTAGCATGTGATATGCCTTTTCTATGATAGACAATAAAGTTGTACGGATCTAGTTCGAAGGACCATCTCGCCCTTCTCCCAGTAGGGTCATTATCTACTGGTAGTTTCTTAAGTCCTACAAGGGGTTTGTGATCCATAATTATAACAAATGGATGCAGAGCTAAGTAGTGACGGAACTCTCTAACAGCCCAAACTATAGCAAATAGTTCCCGATCATATGTAGACCACTTTCTCTCTGCATTTGTTAACAAATGACTAGCATATGCAATCACTCGTTCAGAACCATCTATGTTTTGTGCTAAAACTGCCCCCAAAGCTGTGCTGGATGCATCAGTGTATAAAATGAACTCTTTACCAAAGTGAGGAAAAGCAATTACGGGTGCTTTGGTGAGACACGACTTCAAAAATTCAAATGCATGCTGACATTCTTCTGACCAATAAAATGCAACATTCTTCTTAGTAAGGTAATACAAAGGTTCAGCTATACGGGCAAAATCTTTCACAAACTTCCGGTAGTATTGGGCTAGACCCAAAAATGCACGAACCTCGTAGGCATTTCGGGGTATAGGCCATTCTCTTACTTTGGAAACACTTTTAGGGTCTGGTTCAATACCCTTTTCACTCACAATATGACCCAAATATTTTACTCTTTTCTGTAGCAAACTACACTTCTTGGCTTTTAGGGTAAGGCCAGCAGAACGGAAACGATTAAATACGTCCTGAAGGTTAGCAATATGTTCTTCAAATGTTTTCCCCAAGACAATCACATCGTCAAGATATACTAAGGTTTTACTGAAATGTAAACCTCTTAAAACTAATTCCATTAAACGTTGAAATGTGGAAGGACTGTTACTTAACCCCATAGGAAGAACTTTAAATTGGAATAAACCAAAACCTGTATTAAATGCAGTTTTTTCCTTACTTGCCGGATCCATTTCAATTTGCCAATATCCACTTGACAAATCAAATGTGGAAAAAAGCTTGGATCCCGACAGAGAGTCTAACAGATCGTCTATTCTAGGTAAGGGATGGGAATCTCGAACTGTTATGCTGTTGAGTTTGCTATTATCAATGCAGAATCGGAATGTGGAATCTTTTTTCCTAACCATCACAACCGGTGAAGCCCAGGGACTGACACTTTCTTCTATAATATCCTTATCTTTGAGGTCTTCAACTTGTTTTCTAATTTCCTCTCTCATAATAGGCGAAGTTCGGTATGCTCGCTGCCTAATAGGAGAAGCGCCCTCTACTGTACGGATTTTATGCTTCACCAACTTTGTGCGACCTGGGGTATCATTGAATATATCAGAATATGAACAAAGTAATTTTTTAACTTCCTCGATTTGTTCAAGCGAGAGACCAGATTCATCTATCTCCACAGGAGGAAGTTTGCTTGTAGGCTTACTACTTGATAAGCCTCCCACAATATCATTTACATCTTCAGTTTGATATTCTTCAGGTTCTAATACTTCGTAAGTACTACTATCATTGGACACAGCATGAAAATGTCCTAAAAGCATATTTGCATGAAAAGGCACATCATAATCGTTAGGATTTAGTACACATACATTCGTGAAACCATTTTCTACGTTTGATATACTCCGTGCTACTAAACAATCTGATTCTTTCAAGAGTGTGGGCTCTAGTACCCCACAAAACCCATTTAAAGGAAGTGATTCATTGGGCGTCGAAATTCGAGCCAAGAGAACAGTTTCACTCTTTGCTGGAATATTACATGATACATGAGCTACTGCCTCTGAATATAATGGCATATTGGAATTTGAAGTAACCAGAGGATATTCAGTACCCTGCATAATAAAACAACCTTTCTGCACATCTATGACAACACCATGTTCCAACATAAAATCCCATCCAATAATAAAACCTCTGTCAATACCTCGTACTACTTGTACGGTATGTCTGACACGCTTTGAACCAAACAATAGATTGACTTCCATTGTACCAACCTTATCAATGGCATCACCTGTAACTGACCTAGTTTCTCCAGTACACTTATCTACATGTCTTTTTGAAAGAATTTGTATACTTTGCTTTAACTCTTCACTAATAAATGACAGATCTGCGCCTGTATCTATAAAGGCGTCTACTAATTTATCTTCTAACACCAGGGAAATGTATGGCAACACACGACCACTTACCTTTGGCTTTGCCTTAGTTTTAATGTTTGGGTCCGAGATACATTCAGTTGAGGAACGACCCGCATCCTCAACTGCTTCTAGTTTTCCTGATACTTGGAGAAATGAACCTGCCTACTTGGCGGGTCAGACCTATGAAACGCCCTGTCACCACTATTACATCTCTCTCTACTCCCAGCTCTTTCCCTGCTTCTATATCTTTCCATGCTATCCCGTCTAAATCTGGTTCTATATGGGCTTGGGGACCGACGTCTTTCACGAAAATGCTGACCACTACTTGAGGAGCGGTACCTTCTACGACTACCATGAAATGATTCATCATAATAATCATCTTCATTTCCGTATCTGTCTCTTCGGGAACGATAAGGGCTAGGTCCCCTTTTCCAAGTAGGGCTAGATCCCCCTTTCCAAGCAGGGCTAGGTTCCCTTCGAGTCTCTCTATAATATGGCTTACATTTGGACAATTCCAGTTCTAATTTTTCTACTCTATTAACAAGACGGTCAATGCTGTCCTTTAGCCCATGACATTCATGCATTGCTCCCACTTTCGATACACTAGTATTAGTTTCAACATTATTTGTGCTAGGCGTAGCAGGCTTATTCTGTGGCACCTGTATACGACTTGCTAAATGAGCCCGCTCAACCCTCGAAGCAACACTTACAGCAGTATCAAGGTCCTCAGCTCCTAACTCGTGCACTTTCAATTGTAAATAAGGTTCTAAGCCAGCGACAAAGTGTCGAAAAGCTTCACCTTCCTTAGCTACGCAATCGTAAGTTGGAAAAGCTTCATTTACTAGCCTTACTATTTCGGCCTTATACAATTCAATTGGTTCTTTGGGGCTCCTAGGTCTAGCATTAATATAAGTTTGGAAAGTTGTGATAAAATTCTTTTTCTTGAATACTTCTTTCATCAATTCCTTGGTTTCATCGTAATCAGCCTTTACAGTACTTTATCTGGCAGACTGTCCCAAAAATTGAATGCGGCACCCCCTAATCTAATAGGTAAAATTTGTGCTAAGTTTGAATCATTAAACTGGGAAGACGCTTGAACAGTAACTTCTAGCCTTCGGCACCATTGCCCGAAATCTTCAGAACCATCGCCAGTAAAAATACATGGCAACTCTACCTTAATATTACAGATGTTACCTGTGTTGTCATTTTCTTCAGACGACATAGTTAATACTGACACATTTGCATAACTCAATGAGAAAGATGGGGTAAAAAGTAGCATGCAACTTACCAACGTTAAATATAAATGTTCCACAAGATTAAATCTCAAAAACATTGCAACTTTGCATACAAATTAACATTAATAGGCTATCATTCAACTGAAGTTCAACGGTGGTCCACAGTCGTCACCCTCAACAGCTCGATTTTTCGAGCGCGTATCAGTAGTGTTGTTCCGGTCTAATATAATATATTTAACAGGAAACCGTGAGTAACAAACTTTCTCATTAACTAAAGCTAGGCTTTATTCAGTTTTCTCCTCACGTTGGGTGAAACTATTGAAAAACGGTCTAACTCGATAGACGATTCTTAAATCGAAAAATGATCTATTTCTGGTTAATGCAGATAAACTTGGACGTCTGGTGAATTTTACACAAGGGTTGTTCACGGTCATATAAGAGTTGGCGCTAAGGGTTGGTTTAGGGTCACCATAAATGTCTAAGCAGAGACTGGCTTGTCCTGTTGCTCGGTACATATGAGACTGGCAAACAAACGATGAAAACAGTTACCTGATGTTACAGAGCTGCAGGCAATAAAGTCTTTTGGTGAAGTTCGGAGTGGAACCAACTGGGAGGTTGCCATGAGAATTAAATTTGTAGTTACCTCAAAACAGCAAATGGGTATGAAAGTTCCATAGCAAGTAACAATACTTAAGATGATGAAAGGAGAGTTACTTGTTGGGCGTCTTCTGCATTACGGAATTTCGTAAGTCTTTAATACTCGTAAGTTTAGGCTACGGAATTAGTTGCAGTCAATAGTATCGTTGACTGAGTATTTCGTGATAGAAATAATTAGTTCACAGAGGATATACATCGGTTGAATACTGCAGGCAAATACGAGTAAAATAAATAAAATTTTTGGCAGTTCCTTGTTGGTATTACACCCCTTGGCAGAGTTACTGGGGCTGAGGGGCGTTGCCCATATGCCTGAAACATATTTTATACAACGAAAAGTTACCTCGACGTTAGTAAAACGATGAAAATAAAGGAAAACACGGCTGCCACCAGATGTAACGTGGGTCGAGATCCCCGAGTGAGTTAAATCCTTGGCGGGGACATGGCAGTGGGTCCAATGAGGAACAGAAAAGAATACACGGAAAGCAAAATAGGTTCTCGGTGAATTATATTACAGCTAACGAAAATAAACTGAGGGTTGTCTGGCCATGGCGCCCTCGAGAAACAGAATGCAGAACAACACAAGATTGCAACGATAACTAAGTATGTACACACGTGAGCATTTGCATAACAAAAGTTACTATTTACAGGTGCAGCACATTTGCAATGGGAGTATTAGAATTCTATGCGAAGACGGCTGGTTTCTACACGTTATTCCTACACAGTAAAACTGCATTGACAATGTCGCGAGTATGATTGTCTGATTAAAAGCAATAATGAACCAATCACGATGTTTCTTACGTAGAGGTGATGTCATAGAACCCTTGTTTTCCCAACATGTTTCCATAAAAAAATGGGTACGCACACAATCTGTGACTGCTTGCAGCCACGTACTCCATTGCTCTTATAAATTCTGGCATTCACTCGATCTTTACCACCGATTATTTGCAAATTGAAGAAGGGCCTAAAATATACTTGAAACTTGCCCTTACTTTCGTAAAATTTATCCTTTAGCTTCCCACCAAAACGGGATGCATTGATAATCACAAACATAAAATTTTATCCCTGCCATGGAAGTTATCGTTTGTTATTTTCCACTATAACCCTGTAGTATAACATGTAATTAGATTTGGAATTGCATTTCAATATTTTTTTACTTGCTTTCTCGCGGAAAGCGCCGCGTATGTTGCTGTACAAACTGTTCTGCACAAAACACATTGTACAGACTATCGAGCTGCAGTGTTTCGCCTTTTTTTCAAATCCCCAAGCTAAGCATACTGTACATGTCTGTACACGTTTTGTACACGTAGCTCCTAGAATCTGGTGCAAGTTCGGTGGCCATTATCTTGCATAAATTAAGTCATTTCTAGCATTCCTTCCATAATGTTATTTACAGTAGGACTTATGCAATGTTGTCATACGACATCATTGCAAACGAAAACAGTGATGCACGTGGTCTCATGCAGCAAAATTCTTGGCCCATGCATGCAGTAGACTTTCCTTCGAGTCTGTTTTTTCCGCCAAACAAGACGTCATGTTTTGCTTGTTGACATCATATGCATACGATCCATTTCAAAATTCAAATTGGTTCCTGCATCGTGATTGGCGCAATTGCGTTGATTCTAGCCAGCCAATCACAACTCGTGCCTTCGCCTATGTGATTTAGTGTGTGAAAATACTCGGTCTAGAGACAAGTTTTCCCGTTGAGTTTGTGTTACGATGATTGCACTTCCCATGCTTATTATATAGCTGGCTGGCGAAGCAGGGTGAGCCATGTGCCAAATTCACCATGAAATAGCACATGGATTTTTCGGGGATGTGACTTACGTGCAGATTCAGATTGCAGATTCTTTTCAAACAAGACGCAAGTTTTGGACAAGAACTGCTTAAAATATACGGGGATATTAATATCCGAAAGGAACCATGAGATACGCTAATCGGGTGCAATTGTTTTGCTTCCCAGAACTGCTAAGGTTATCATGAATGATTGCTCTTCATGGGCTTCGATAAAGCAGGAGAGTAGCTATAGAACATTAATGCAACCACAACCCAGTAAAAGAGTGCAAATGTTTCGACATGATTGGGGGATGAAAAATAGAACGAGCATGATGTTGGCCTAAGAACTACATTATTAAAGGACGTGTGACATCGACTGCAAACAAATCTACTGTATTAACGGTTGATTTGTATCCCCACTTTTGAAGTAAAAGTATTACGCCTACAAAAATGATATCCCATTCGTGAAACGAACGAAAATTTTCCCAATATTTTCTATCCTGAACTTGTAATATTGCAAGCCGGCCCAATTATTTTGGTGAGCAACGGGCGTGAAGTAACGGCCAACCGGGGATAAAAATCATCTGCTGCCAGCGCTTAATAAAAGCCATGCCGATGAACCAAAATCTTTGAAGCAGAAATTAAGTGATATAAAGCCAACGTGACCGCTTTCAGTGGATCAAAACTTGTACGAATGTGGGTTTCAGTGCTAATATTTTTGCGTCAACTTACAGAAATTGTGCTGACTAATTTGCCTTTAAAGTGTCACCATTTTGCGTCTAGCGACTTGCATAAGTCACAAAATTTCCAAAAGGGGAGGGGGACAGCCCCTCCCCCAGGCCGGCGATCACACTATAGACGCAGCAGATGTGCGACGTTCAATTCTAAACCCAGGGAAAGCCCTGTGTTACATAACTATTTGATTGGTTGGATTGGTTGAAGCAAGGCTGTTAATGTTTATTTAACAGGCAAACACTTGACCATTGTACAACAGTGCACAGAGTCACAGTGATCGATGTTATTCAACACTAGTATTGTGTTGTACCATGCAAGCATGTACAAAGACACACAGTATATACAGCAGTTAATTAAGAACAACGGACCACACAGCCACGGGAAAAGATAGTTTGATACTTTTTAACAAAAGGTTACTGTTTCTAAATCAACTTCTTTGGTGAAAGTTGTTATTTGAAAGAGGCTGACCGTGATCAGGACTTTCATAAATTAAGAGCTTTAAGGGACGTAATAAGACGTTTAACGTCTATGATTAAGGGATAGCAGATTGATTATCTACAACCCAGAAAACTGGACGACAATTTTGATGTCGGAGCTGGGACTTGAACTCACGACCTCATGACTGGTAGACGCAGTTCGTTACCACTGTACCACTTGCTCCTGTGTTCAAGGTAGCATTGCCAAGTTTTTGTCGTTGAGCACCTCCTACCTCAGGAATAGGCCTAGACCAGTTGTGAGTCCTCATGAATATTAAGATGATCAACTTTTGGACTCAATGAAAGGAATTTCGCCATTACCGGCAAGCTCTGAGGAACCGCAGCCACAGAGGGGCCACACAGGCTAACATGGCCTAAGGTCATTCCTCTCACAACACAGCTCTTGCATGGATAACGTTCACAAATGTAGTCACTAGCCAGGAAGCCGGTGGAACATCATCTGTTGTATCCCCAAATAACTAAATTTTCTCACCAAACTTTACACAGTTGATCTCTGGCACTGCATTTACCTTTCTGTAAAAGATGTTCACAAAGTGTTATCAAAGAGTGGCCAACGGTTACTGCCAATTTTAACAGTAACAGTAAGTCAGTGGGTCAAAGAGGTCAAAGGTCACAAGCCGGAAACTTGGCAAAACAGGATCATTTACCTGCCCAGCTGTCTTCATAGTACCATCTTTGATTCAGTAACAATAAGAAGTAACATGCTTCGGAATGCCGCGTAGACTATTTGATTCTCTCACTTACTGTAGCAACTGTATTCCCATCCCATTGTGCAGCAAAAGAAAACGGCCGCTACTGGTGCAGATGACAACACCACGCAACACTAGATTTTTCTTTATATTTTGTTCCAAATGATCCCTGTTTCCAGTTATTTTGGTGACATCTCAACAATAATGCATTTTTCTTTTTTTGTATGATTCTTAAAGGTGTGAAAGTGTAAACCAGGTCAGTTATTTTATATTTTGTGCATCCAGGTTTGTGATTACATTTTGGAACGTTATCTGCGCAAGAGCAGTGTTGTGAGAGGATTGAGCCTAGGCCGAGTAACAAACACAGCCCTGTTGGAGGGCTAAGCCTAGCCTAGCCTAACTGTAGACCTAACTGTTGCACTACAGCAGGCAGTGACAGTAACAGACTAACACTAGCTATTCCTGTTCTTGGCCCAAGCCTCATAAGTTAGTGAGGACTTAGTTAAAAAGTTTACCCCAAGATTCGAAATAATTAATTGTTCAGTATTCTTTACATGGTGAATGAAAAGAGGCAAGTTTAACCATTGCTTTTCCTTCATCCACAGCATTAATCATTCACATCTTTACACAGCAAATAGACAAGGCCTACATCATACTGCTCTTTTTGAGTGGAGGAAAAAAAAAAGCATTTTACTTTGGAGAAAAAATGAAAAAAAATTAGGCCTAGTGTGTTTTTCTCTGGGAAAAGTTAAAGTTTCAGCACCCTCTTTTAAGCTGTGATTTGTTTATAATGATGTCATTTCTGGTCACTGATTCACTGATCATCTAAATTAGTACTGAAAACAGTGAAAAATGGAGAGCTTCACCATGTAGCCTTGTCTGATATCTCAGTTTAATTGCTTCGGGAAAGAAGGCCTATCCTAGACCCAGGCCTAGCCTAAGGCTAAGTAGCCAAGGCCAGTGTAGCCTAGCCTGGTAGGTAAAAAAAAACAACTCTTATGTGTTTTTAACATTTTTTTTTGTTTTATTATGAATCATTTGAAGAAAAACGCTTTCAATGTTCAAAGTACTCATTATGATGTGAAATATCTTGAAAACTGACATCTCTGTCAAATGGTTGAAATGTTGCATGGTACAGTACTTGCATGAGAGTGATCACAGTCAAGAGTGACTAATAGGATCAGAATGCATGGCTGCACAGTATGAAGCTTCCTCATTGGTCAGTCAAGAATGTTTTATGATCAGTTGAAAAAATAAAATGATTCATTTGGAACCACAAATTTGTTCTCACAAGTACAGCAAAACATTTCCACTGAACTTGGAAAAAACCAAAGAGAACAATATTGAAATCCAGAGTGCATTCCATGTAAAGCCCACGCCGAAGGTACGCCAAGGTTTTTGTGTTCGTACGCAGGGGTTTTCTTACACAAACAATGTTGCATAACAATATGCAGGCCTGCGCACATACGTACACTATAGATGTACATGATCATCGTACACTAGCAATATATGTAAAAGAGTATGGTACAGGTACGCCAAGGTTTTTGTGTTCGTACGCAGGGGTTTTCTGTACACGAACAATGCTGCATAACAATATGCAGGCCTGCGCACATACGTACAGTATACATGTACATGATCATCGTACATTAGCAATGTATGTACAAGTATATGGTACACACACAGTAATTAGCAATCTGTATGGGATTGTACATTCTTATATACATGTACGTAATGCATACAACATTCATTGGCAATACAAGAACTGTATAGCACAGTATACTGTCATGTGACAGGAGTTGACCGGCCCGCCGGGATTACAGTTTGCCTGCCGTTATGCCGAAAAGGAGTCAGTTCTCACGCAGAAGATCTTTGTGTTGGAGTGTATGAAATGCAGACTGGATTGAGATGGTCTGTGTTTCTCAATGTTGTGATCTTTTTAAGTATGTAACTCAAAGAAACTTGGCTTGTCACAATCTTGGCACTGCATGGTACAATAATCTGGCCTAATACAGTAGTTTGAGGCTTGCAAGTACAATGGCACACAGCCACTCACCTCACCTCAAATCATGGTTAGGAGTGCCATTTTTGTCACACCTAGATGAGAATCATCCTGCGTAGTGCCTCTGTGGCTGCAGTCCCCTTACTCTGGCTCCCCTCAGAGCATGCTGGAGATTGTCAAAAATTCTTTCAATGAGCCAAAAACTTGATGGCATTTATCTTCATGGGCACTGACTACAACTGGTCTATTCCTGAGGTAGGTGATGCTCAGTGACTCTGCAGTCGTTTTTACCAAACAAAAACATAGGCTTATTACGTATGTTAAAGCTTCTAAATTAGATGAAAGTCTTGATCAGGGGCAGCTTCTTACAAAGGATGACAACTTTTCATCAAAGAGTTGGTATAAAAGCTGACAAGATATCTTTGGTTTAAAAATATTGATTTGTATTTTCTCATGGCTATGTGCTAGGCTGTTAGATATTAGTCACTGTACTGTGTACAGTATGTATGCTTGCACAGTACAGTGCCATACAATACCAGTATAAACTACATTGACTGCTGTGACTCCTTGTAATGTACCGTGTAATAGCTTTGCTTCAACCAATCCATGTATAGCTATGTAAATGAAGTTGGTGTTGGTTTTCTACGCAGTTGTAATGATTTTGGCTCCAACGCTGTCAGACCTTGGTTGTGGTAGCGATGAGCTGAACAAAAAGACTTCGTCCCCTCTGCAGGCTTGATGAGAATGGGAACTCAGCTAAATCCATTATAAGTTAATATAACAACACATTTACCAAACTCCTTACTTTTCTGAGGAGTGTGATTTGTGGAGAGTTTAAAACTTGATACCTGAGTATAATTACATTATTTTAGGAAATCTGGAATGGGAGAGGGGGGGGGGGGATGGAGGGGATACACTGTTTGCAACTGTTGCAAATATTGTAGCTTTCCATTTGTCGTAGTTATTTTTCCCTTACTGTCACATACCCTCCCAACCCCCCAACCCCCCCCCACACCCACACAAATTCATACACAGAAAAGTACTATTTATGACATACCATTTTATTTTGAAGGTTCCTTGGCCAGGCCAGGAGTCAGTGCAAATGATGAGAAGTCTAACCTGATGAAGCAAGAAAATATGAGGCCAGGTCAGCCCTTTTGGAAAATGTTGACACAGTCTGATAAGTCGCCACTGCATTCAGTTAATCAAGGTGATGATGGTCCTGCCCTTGGTATGGGAAATAATCCAAATAGGGGCATTGGCAATGATGGTGGAGCACCATTCCGTAGGAACTTTCGTGGAGTTGGAGACCTTCCTTCTTTCATGCCACCAAGAGATGATTCATCAATTAATCCCTTCCTGAGAGATTTACTGGACAGACCAATCATGGAGGGAAGTGGTAACCGCTCCATGCCACAAACATTTGATTACAACCATGGTGCCTCAGAGCCTGGAAGACCAAATGTGCCACCATGGCCATTCATGGGTCCAGGTGACAGACCAGAGGGTGGGAGACCTGGAGAACCAAGACCGCTAATGGAAGTTACAATTCCAAATCCTGCTGCCCTCTTCCAAAAACTCCATGCTAAACTTGATAAGAAAAATGAACTTGCCGCTGTTAAAGACAGACTCCAGCAAGGGCAGCGACAGAGTCCCAGACAGAGAAATGATTCCCAGAAAAAACAATCAGGTCCTTCTAATAGGCAAGGGGATCAAGGTAAACAGAAGGGTTCTCCTGGTAAAGGTGCGAGTGGACGGAATGATGATGGGAACCGAGGCATGAAGAGGATGGCAGAGTTGCAGAAGCAGTTGGTTCCATCAGACCAAATTTCAAAGAAAAGGAAGACAGATTCTAGTGCAAATAAAAAGGAAACAGACACCAAATCAGTACGTATATGTTTGGTACTTTCTGTATTGAAGAAATGTTTATTTCAATATTGTGTCCCACATTAAGTCACATTGCGTTCCTTATATTGTCTGTAACATACCTTTCAGTTATTTTTTTTGTCAGGATGGCTTATTCATAGTAAAATATTTCTGTGCTACAGTACAGCAGAGCTTGTGTAAGGTCAGGGGCCCATTCCACAAAGAGTTACACACGATCTTAAGTATGATTTACTGTTGGCTTAAGTATGGTGAATCAAACTTAAGATTGTGCGTAACTCTTTGTGGAACGGCCCCCAGGTAGATGTAGTTCTCATCTTCCTGTTTTACTTGGCTCCCCTTCCCACTTTAATTATTTTTCTCATAGCAAGGCCGGACTTGCCAGGACAGTCATTTTCATTGGGTTGTTGGACCCAGTTAGAATTTCACATGTTCACTTTGCAACCAGTCAGAAATTGAGCACTCCGTTTGAACGCGTAATCCTTAGACTTGTGTATTAATTAGCCAAAGTGCGGTAACATGGTTGTTAAAATATCATTTAAAGATTTGAACCCTCATTGAAGTTGCCCAGGTTGAACAAATCCTTAGCTACAGTACTGTAGAACCTACAAACTTGTAGGCTACAATTTGCAATATCCCTAAAGACAAATTTCCTATACTGAACAGCAGTGAGTAATTTTAAATCATTGAAAAAATCTGGCCAGAAATATTGTACAAAGCATAGATTTGTTAAAAAATCTTGAACACCCTAACTTGAAGGATTTTTCTTTCTCTCAAATCTGCTCACTTTCTAGATGAACTCTTCTTTGTTAGAGTATGATGCAGAGAGTATGAAGTTGATGGATGCTATTGCCCAAGGTAGTCAAGAGCATCAGGTATGTGGACCTACAAATGTAACGTAAAGTATTTGTCAAGTACAGTACATGCTGGAATTTAAAAAGCCACCACCAATATCAAAATAACAGAGTTTGATATGAGTGGTAATTGCATGCATCCTTTCAAAACATAATTAAAAAAAAGAACTCCAGTTGAAAGATTCCTGTCAGAGTTTGTCTCTGGATGTATTTTGTATGTAAAGTAATGACTATGGATGTTAGGGAGGGTACTGTACCATTATACAAAAACAGTAAGCATGGAAGTTTTTCCACAAGCCAGCTGGAGAAGGCTTTCTTGTCATCTTTGTAGTAATATGTACATGCAAAGTACCACTCTGTCTTGAATTTCCTATGGAAGAGGGATGTAACTCATTTGTGATGAGCACAAATCCGCAGAAAAAGACTCGGTGGTACATGCATAGCTCCATAAAGGTGAAAGTACAAAATACAAACAAAACTTGACAATTGGGACTGTTCTTGAGCAGAAACAATATTCATCAGGTGATTTTTAGACTCGTTTTAAAAGTCTGCGAAGTTGGACTGGAACGAATGAGGGCCGTAAGTCTTTCAAACAGGTGGGGAGCAGCAGTAAGGAAGGATTTGTCATCCAGGATCTTGAAGTTTTTCGGCTCAGTTAAAAGTAGAAAGTGTTTGGCAGTAGAGACAGAACAGTTCAGTAGTATATGAAGGAGCAAGATTGTTTACAGGCATGGTAAGAAGTAATATCTTATATTGAATTCTGAAATGGACAGGGAGCCATTGCATGTCACATAGAATGGGGAGATCTACGTATATGTGCACGGATGCCTGAGTACTAGTAACATTGGGTCAGAAGTATTTTGTTTAAATTCGAAGACAACAAAATAATCATTGGGAAGCCTGAACTGGAGACCATTTCTTTTGTCAAAAAGTGAGGATATGTAGGCATGAGCTAATTGTCCAGTAGTTTGTTGGCTGAGAATTGTTCAAATTTTGCCTGAAGTTTCTTACGGATTGGTCAGATACAGTTTTACAACCCAGTTTCCAACTAATTGGTTAAGTCGAGCTGACCACTGCCTTTTCCAAGTTGTAGCTACCTGGCTTGTTTTCCCTACTCCATTGCCTATGCTGAGCACCAAGCACAATGGCAGTAGGTTCGGTCTTTTTAGTCTTCAGTATGAGCCCACTGGGACTCGAACTCCCAACCTCCCAACTTCAAGTCTGATGCTCTGTAAACCACTTGACCTTGCAGTTGGTTTCTTAGGGAAGCAACATGATTTTCCAATCCCAGTGATGCGCAATTCTGTTGACAGGTTATTATCCATCAGCACACCAAGCTTACATACTTGGCCAACTGGTTGGTATTTGAGTCTTCTGTACTAAAATGATGGACATTGATGATCCTTTCCTTTGCAATGTTGCTTTTCTGTTGGTGTGAAGGCACCTATGCTGTGGGGGGGGGGTTCCTTCAGTTTGCATTTTCACAAGGAGAGAGATGTTTTACAGTCATAGTAAAAAATGTCTTTGGCTAACAAGCATTTCACTTTGGCTAACAAGCATTTCAACATCGTCAATTAACATGGCAAAGTTGGACATTTTCAAATCTACTGTATCATTCAGTTCTCAAAATTTACTTTGCCAAGGTGATAGCCAATTCATAAGAGGGGGTTAAAGTGAAGGCTCCATGTTTTTATACTGTACCTTTTGGTCCAAGGTGTATTTGAAGATCCCCATGTGCCTTCATGGTACAATTTCATCTTTCTCTCATATTTTGGTTAGATATATTACTGTGTGGTTAGATGTATTACTTTTCATGCCATTTCATCAGGAAATATACAGTAGGTGAAGAACTGAAACCCTCCACCCCCACCACCCCCACCCTCCCCCACCACCCCCCCCCCCCACCACCCTCGGCCTTTACGTTGCATTATCTCAACTGTGATTTTGCTAAGTACAATGATACTGTAACTATCTTTCTAGACTGTTACATTTTGTGGTGTTTTCAGTAAGCCATAACAATTTTGTTCAGTTAATTTTCATGTTGGCTTTGACCAAGGTTCTCTTACCTTATATGCCCAAGGTGCTTGGCAGATAAATCCCAAATACTGCTTTCTTAATTGCCTTTTTAGTGAGTTTCAGATGACCTGTGCATTGTGGCCACTTTCCATAGGCTAGAATACATTACCTTGGTGGTAAA
The DNA here is from genome assembly GCA_037179385.1 of Holothuria scabra. Classification (NCBI taxonomy): domain Eukaryota; kingdom Metazoa; phylum Echinodermata; class Holothuroidea; order Aspidochirotida; family Holothuriidae; genus Holothuria; species Holothuria scabra. The sequence continues at coordinate 2,967,781 of CM074185.1, forward strand.
TTTTTTCAGCAACTGTCGTGATTAGAAAAGACTGATCACCATTTGAGTGACCTAGTAAAGATTTCACGGGTCTTTACCTCAAGATATGTCTTCATTAAGCAAGCATTTTAGACTAGAAGGTGCCTGGCAGATCTGGTGAGCTTTCCTCAGTATTAAAAGAGGGCACTACTCATTGTTTGTTACAGGAAACTGTGTTATTCACCATCAAACTACTTAAGTTGCCATGTTCCTAATGCATCTGGTCTTAACTTTGTTCCACAAAGGTTCAACTCTACTTCTCTGGTTCAAATTCTAGCTGAACCCAGTTTCAGTACACATGATACAACTTCATGCAGGATTTTGTGAGCACTTGAAAAACATGACATGAAAGGTCTTGACTATGAGGACATGCTCCCTCTCTCATGCAACCCATCCCATGATGGTGCTGTTGGATTGTAAGCATCATGGAGATGATGAAGGGATTCAGTTTCATGTGAATTCATCCTTTTAGAATCTTCCTGAAATAAGGATGTGGATTCACAGCATTTTCCCTAAAGATGTAATTGGAATGGTCTGTGTTGTAAGGATATTTTGTGTGTGGTGGTTTTCGACAGGTAATATCTTGCAATGCATACATATTTCTTCAAGCTAATTGTTCTGAGATATTACAATCACCCCATGCTCGTTTCTACACTTCTCCAACTTCTGTGGGAATATTCATCATTTTTTTCACATGGACCCTCTAGTCTTTCATCATGCATACCTTTTCACTCACTTTTTAGAAGTTGATTACAGCTAAACTTGACAATGAGAACCAATCATAGAAGTGGCAAGGCAGTTTTCAGAACTCTCCAGTTGGGGACCCCAACACTGTGTATGCACTACATGCAAGGTGGTAGCCAACCCCCCCCAGTACCTCCCCCTCCCTTGGATAATTTGTCATAGGTTCAACACAACTTTTCACATCTCACCCAGAGCCTAATCTTACCCCTGAACATATTTCCTGCCACCATCTATATTTTTCATCTTTTTCTATCCGTGTCTTGGCTGGCTACAGACCTGTAAAGGGCACCATCTTCATAGTTTTCAGCCCCTTCCTTTCCCCTTTGCACTGAGAATCATCACATGCCCCAAAAGTGAGATGGCACAACAGTTTTATTGCCTACAGTGGTCTCATACAGTGAAGTCTATTATTGTTGCTAGTTTCCACAAGAAGCTGCTGGTCAATGACCTACTGTATTAGCGTGTTCGATTACTCGCCCGAGTTAACTCGTGTCTGGCACGACTACGTTCGATTAGCTAATGACGTCAGTGTTGGCGCTTACTCGCGCCAGGCCCAAGTGAGCGACACTTGGAGTCGGTTACTTAGGTAAATTTCCCATCGTGCTTTGGGAAAACATGGCAGCTAAACGAACAACATGCATTCGTGAACAATTTCTGAGCATGTAAATACAGTGGGGTAAACATGAAACTTCTGACATGTGCAAAGTGGTTGATGTCGGAATTAGCGAAGTCACTCAAGTGTTATTTCTCGAGAATTTTCTAAATGAGCATTGTTTCGAGTCTACGTTCATCGTACTAGCGAACCGCATGTAATACGTACGTACCAGAGTTCGGTCTGCCATCCAACTACGGGCTCTGTCATTGGCTATTGTGAACCAACTTCTCCAATAATTACCGTAAAACGTTCGTTTATTTCACCCAACTGCGCATGTCCATCGTAGCCCTAGCTCGAGGCTCGAGTAAGTCAAGGGAAGCAAATCGAACACGCTATTTCAGTATAAGTGTCCACAAAGTGCTACTCATAACTCATTATACTGTATTGCTCTTGATATAGTCTAGTAGGAGCAAGCAGCCGGAACCATTATCAGCAAGAAGATTGGCCTCTTGCAGTTGCTCATACTCTGTTGGTCTCTGCACAGTTAATGGAGCAGGCAACCAGGACCAAGTCTCACTCGATCTTCCGTGTTGAGTTGCGCTTGTCAGTTTTTCAGCTGTATTACCCATGGCTTGCACAGTAATGTGGAGATAACCAGACCTACATAGACCTTGTGCATTGACAACACATTAATGTCATCCTTGGATGCAAAACAATAGAACACTTGGCCATAAGTCATGCATATGATTTCATTTACACGTGTAGCAGACTGTACACGTATTGGACTGATTGGTAAAATCAGCTCTCTGCATTTGTCGATATATGTTTGTTTTGCCCCCAAAGGAGGGCGTTCTTTCCTCTCTGTGACATCACATGCACAATGTCTATTGAGAGATTTGATTGTAAGTTTTTGAACCTCAACTTTTAACCTTCTGTTTTAATCTAGTGGTACCCAATGGTCTTTATTCCTGTTGCAAGTTTTGTGGCCATGCACTGCCCTCATTATTCTGCAGTGTTGTAATTGAGTCACTAGATGAGTGACTCGAGTCACCAGTTTTCAAACTTTTAAGTGACTCAAGTCGAGTCATTGACTCGAGTCACTGTACTATTTCAATGGGGAAATTACTCCGAATTCTATCGAGTCACTATCATTTTGAGAGGAAGTGACTGGAGTTGTGACTTGTTACAACACTGTTATTCTGTCATTAAAGGGCAGAAGCAGTTGCACCAACCTTACTTTGAGTCAATGGCTACATCTCACAATTTTCTTTGTATTTCTCCTCAAAACACCTTCTAAAACAATTTGGAACTTCAATATATTCAAGGACAATATTCAAATTACACTAAGCAGTTTATTTTGGATTTTTTGCATTTTGCAAATATTGTCACATGTCTTTAAAGAGCAAATCAGTCTAGTACTCTAAGTTTGGGTGACTATATTTTCCCATTAAGTACTGTAATCACAAGAAGGAAATGAACCTAGGGATGTGTACTGTTACACGAGGAGTTGCTGTGCACTATGTAGTACTACTGGTTAACTTGCAGGTAAGCAGGAGTGGACACAAGCTTACCCCCCTCCCCCCCCTCTTACAGGAGTATCCATCATTCTGTTGTTACACATGCTCTTGCCTTTAAGTTAAAGCAGGCAACAAAGACACTGCATAACATGCTGTGCAGCTGTTTGATGCTTCTTTCATCTAGCGAGTGCTTCTTCTAGTACTCCCATGAATGGACATCTTGCATTTTAGAGTACATGTCTAGGACATTGCGTAGCAAGTTTTGTGACTGTACAGTGCTACTTACACCCCCAGCCGTATTAACAAGAACAGGCAACCTTGACAATGCCCTACAAAGAGGCCACAGTGTACTGTACCTCTTACTTAAAAAGTTCTGTACATTAAGCTAGATGCAGCAAATAGTGTAGGATGCTTGCAAAACAAGTTTCTGTGTGACTTTACTGTGTGCAACTCTTGAGTGTACACTGCATTGCTCAAACTCTGTGCAATAAGCTAAAGACTGACAAACAGAATGAAGAGAATAAACAAAGTGGGTAGCCTTTTGGTGATCATCATGATTTACCATCAGATTTTACACCTTTCTGGTCACCCTTTTTAGATTAATCATACTTTATGATTGGTATAATAATCTTTTTGTTTCCTTTTTTAATACCCATGATTCCCCAGCTACAGCTTATTAAAGCTACTGGAATTAAAGAAAATTTTACAGGCAGATCTTTCATCCCGTGGATGTGTTACATCTGTAATACTGAAAATTGGAACTGGCAGGTAAGAGCAAGAAGGTGACCAAAAGGACCATTTTTTCCTCTTTTGTCCAAGTATCTAGTGACAATTTCATAATTTGTATGTTTGAGCATTTTCCCTTAGAGATGAGTGTTCATTTGTGTGTTGTCTGCTATATGTGTACTTGTTTTGTATTCGAACAGAGGACTGTCCCAAAGGATTTTAGGTCCTCTGGTGGAAATACAATAGATTTCTGGAGTCCTGTCCTGTCCAAGCAATAGAGTCTTTTGGTAAGGTTGGGATTAAGGAAACAGGAACCAAGGGAAAAACCATGAGGTTCTCAGGTTGTATGTAGTTAGACTGAGCTTTGCAGCCCAGTTTCCAACTAGCTGGTTCAAGTCAAGCACGCCACCTTTCTCTGGTTGTGGCTTGCTGGCTTGTTTTCCCTACTCCATTGCTTACACTGAGCACCTAACACCAAGCACAATTTCAGTAAGTTCGGTTTTTAACCCTCCTGACTGCGAGTCTGGTGCTCTAACCCTCTGACCATGCAGTCCGTGTAAAAAACGCTTGTGTGTGTGTAAGTCCAGTACTGTTGTATTGAATTCTCTATATCAGGGCAACTCAGGTGTTACAGATCAACTTTCACTTGAATGTTTGCCTTACATATCCTCCATATAGCTTTCATTCCCATTTAAACTTTGGCCTTTTTATCTCATCGCTCTGATAGGAGGATTAGATACTGTAATCACTTGCCCTTTGAGCTATAAATGGGAATGCCAGCTAAAATTGGCACTGTTGCCATGGTAATGGTTGGTGCCCCCAAGTTACTAGTGCAAGGGTCTAACCTAAGGTGGGGTCCCCCAAGGTAACCAAAACTCCAATCTGTGTGAGGGGTCAAAACGTGTCCGTGTGTGTGTGTGAGCGTGTGTGTGTGTGTGTGAGCTTGTAAACGATACCTTGCCGGGTACAGGCCGCTCACGAAAGCTGAAGCCTCTCACGTCTTTCCTTGCTCACGCGAAGCTCGTAACTGGTGTAGCTACCCAAAAATTCGGACACTGCAATGAGCTCTGTCACATGATATGCAACAGCGCGCCCTTGCTCTCGGCATTCATGTGCCGGGTGACATAAACGGCTAAAGGGGAATTCTGACCATTTCCTTATGAAGAACAGTTCTGTGTACCCCGTAAGGCATTGAATACGGGTATGCCCTGTGTGTGTGAGCTTGTAAACGATACCTTGCCGGGTACAGGCAGCTCACGAGAGCTGAAGCCTCGCACATCTTTCCTCGCTCATGCGGAGCTCGTAACTGGTGTAGCTACCCGAAAATTTGGACACTGCAATGAGCTCTGTTACGTGATATGCAACAACCCCCCTTGGCTCGCGGCATTCACGTGCCGCGTGACATAAACAGCTAAAGGGGAATTCCGACCATTTCCTTACGGGGAACAGTTCTGTGTACCCCGTAAGGCATTGAATACGGGTAGGCCCTGTGTGTCTGTGTGTGAATTTTTGTTTTGCTAATATCTCCAAAACGGCTCAGTAGATTTTCCTCAAATTTTGTAGGAAGGTACCCTAGGTGGAACCACTGTACATATTGCATAACCGGAAGTAAAGGTCAGAATTCAGAGCTCAAAGGTCAAATTTGGTGAAAATCATATATTTTACTTTATTTCTGTAATGGAACATCGCACTGACATGAAACTTTGCACGTGTCATGAAAATATACAGAACTACCAAAATATATGGTTACCATGGCAACAGGTATCAAAGGTCACGTGATGGAAGGGTAAGTGTCTTTTTTAAGCAAAAAAAAAGAAGAAATTTGTGACTCTAACTCCTCCTAGTGGGCTGGACCGATCTTTTTCAAACTTGGTGGGAAGGTACTCCAGGATTAAAACTTGTGTCTCACAGATTTCCGGAAGTGAAGGTCAAAGGTGAAAGGTCAGAGGTCATATTTTGATAATAATCATTTTGGGGGGATTTTTTGGCTGTGTTTCTGGTCTTTTACCGTATTTCTGTAAAGGAACATGGCACTGACATGAAACTTTGCACGTGTCATGAGGATATCTAGAACTACCAAAATGCATGGTTACCATGCAACAGACATTTAAGGTCACCTGATGGAAGTGGAAGTGTCTATTTTATTTTCAAGTGAAAAAAGCGGAAACTTTTAACTCGAACTCCATCTAGTGAGCTAGACCAATCCTCTTCAAACTTGGTGGGAAGATACCCCAGGGTCGGAACTTGTGTCTCGCAGATTCCCGGAAGCGAAGGTCAAAGGTCAGGTCAAATTTAGGTACAATCATACTTTTGTCTGTATTTCGTTAATGAACATCTTAGTGACATGAAACTTCGCACACGTCATGAAGATGACTAGAACTACTCACATATATGGTTGCCATGGCAACAGGCTCTGGAAGTGACGGTCAAAGGTCAAATTGAGTCAAAATCGTTTTTTGTACATAATTCCAGGGGAAACATTGCACCGACATGAAACATGAAATGTTTAACAGGCGTGATATTTTCTGTCAAAATATTTCGTTGCCATGGCAACTCAGGTTTGAAGTCCTGTAACAGGAGGTCAAATGTAGGGTTTTACTTCAAAAAGTGCTGGTTGTTGGCTTTTGTTTAAAGGTGGTGAAGATGTGCCCCAGACTGAGAAAATGTGTCTTGTAGAGCCCGGTCTAAGGTGAAGCAAACCTTTTCCATAAGTGTCTTGCATATAGAAATCTTCTTCTTTACTTGTATGGGGTCTGAAAGTATTGTGAGTCAATATTTGTTACCGTTTCATAAGACGGAAAATTACGCCTCGTGGATTCACAAACATCGGTGCATGCGGAAGTGACAATTTGACTTGCGCGTCGTTCTATTCAGCAATATGCTTATACTAAAAACACACTACATAAAATGCTGTTAGTAGCTGAAATTCATCGTTGTCCATGATATCAGTTCAATAACCACTGCAATTCCTTCACGAACTCGATGGTTTTCCACTCTCCAACGTAAGCCTACATAATCAGTTCGTTTGACTTGCACTAAATACTGTTTCCGCTAAATACTATTACCATTAACAGCTCGGTTTGCGCATCTGCTACCCAAACGAAGTTCGTATATCACCACGCAACTTTCATGCTGCACTGTAGAAATCTAAAGTGCAATATTTTCAGGGTGCGGACGTCAGCTCGAAGACGTGAACTGTGGGCTAAAAGGCAGCGTCACCCTGGCCACATTGTGTAATCTAAAGCTCCCTAATGACGTGCGTGGCCGCACGCAGTTGACTTTGTAATGCGCGTGTGGTAGGCTAAGCGCGCATATCTGATTGGTTAATCAGCTGTCTGAATTTGTTGGTGTAACATGCAATGATACGCATTTTGTTTGTCTCAGCCTTACTATAGGGAGCTTACACGCCTGTAAAAGCCAACTAATGCAACCACCTTCTGGAGGACAAATTACACACATGGAAGCTAAGTAAAGAAATGTGGTGCATGGCGGAATGTCTTTTAGAACAATTAGTGCGTCCACTGAATTTGACCTTTGGAGCAAGCTCCTCACAGAGGTCATGTACCGACGTCACTGGGTTGGGCGTTTCTCTATTTTTTCATCCAGGTGTACATTGTGCAACAATTGTTGCTAAGGTTCTATCGTGCGCGCGTATCGGTAACACACCTACTGCGTATGATCAGTAACATCCTGTAAGCCAAATTAAAACACGCTGATGTCATTATTTTCACTTATGGAATGCGTTTCTAGCACATCAAATTTGGCATGAGGGTTTTGTAGCTAAAATCCCCAAAGGAGCTTGATAGAACTAAGTCCCACGTTTACTAGCGATGAGATCAGCAACTCCGCGGATTGCCCTCTTGTTTAATCTTTTTGTTGGTCATTTTTATGCATCTTACAAGTTGCAAATTTATAGCTTGTGGTTGCCACTTGATTGCTTATCCTCCATAGTCCTCAATCAAAATTTATGCTTGAGAATTTGAGATGTGCTCTCACAAGATTGCAACACCCCCAGTGTACTGGTGGTTACAGTATCATTACCCAGCCTGTGGTAAGAGACAAATAAATGGGAAGACTTGAACCATAAATTCATCAAAAAACATTGAACTTTACATACCTACCTATCTAGCTGACTATATATCATATTCCAGTTGATGTGTTGTTAATATCCCTCACAAGGTTGGGTGTCCTACAACCTTGCCTTTCACCAGTAAAATGAAACTTTTTCATTTTCTTGGCTTTATAGCCCATAAAAATCAGATGTATGAAATATAGTCAACACTAAAACAATCAGAAAAGTTCAATGCTGTAGGTTTGTCAAGGTAAGATGAATCTTTGCTTGTACATCTAAAAAGTGATTTCCATATAAAGATGAATCTGGACCACACGTAATGGTCTGATTTTAGTCTGCCATAACTTGCGTCTATCATCTTTAAATCTTTTAATCTTCTTGCTTTCTGTCATGGATAGTTGTACACTGAAATGCCTCTTGATTCCCCCAGTTTCACTGTATATGAGGGTTTGGAGTAACATTTTGACAAAAAAAGGAGACGATTTAAGGTCGCTAAACACAAGTGCTGATCGGATTCTTCTATATTGTAAATATCGGAAGAGAAAAAGAGGAGTTTCTCCCCAGATCATTGATCACTGACAATTTATGCCTGGACACCTACTTCCCACAATGGATCATTTGCTATGTGTTCTGTTTTCTGAAATGACAATGTTGGCAGGTATGTGACTCCAACTGTCAAACCCCAAATTGGTTGTTTAGAAAGACTGGCATAGGATGGGAGGAATTATCCTGCAGAACTTTAATAGTGATGTGCCAAGTGGCAAGGTCTTTTTCAAAATTCTTGAGGCAAAACAAGAGCACACACTTCTGATTGGCTCTATTTGTGGGTTTTGTTTTGCTAAGAAGGCATGCTCGTCAACTCGCTTCACATAATATAAGACATGCCTCCCATGCTTACCCTGGCAAGGAAGGCACTACCTTACTTACGTACCTTTGTTTTGCACGCAGATCATATGAGTGTACTTTATTCACGTTACTAAGAGACCGGATACAGTGATGTGAGCACCACGCCCACTAGGCCTGCAAGGCCTACAAATCAGGTCCAATACAATGGAAAGTAAATCCCCCAAAGAACCTTTTTTTCGGTGGTAGAAAAGGAATAAACCACATTTGTCGGATAAAAATAGCAGACAAGGGGAGACTCCATATTTGGAAAAATAATGGTCTAGGTGAAGCCGAGTCCATTATTTCTTTCAGATTTGGAGTCTCAACAGTTTATCCCAATAATAGTTTAACAAATGCAGTTTATTCCTTAATAAATAGGTCCTGAAGATTTGCTGATTTCCAGAGTGGTTACCAAAGGCACTGTTCTTGGCTTTCCTGGAAATGTGTGTCTTAATCTGTCAAAATAGAGTAAGCCAACTGTCACAAATTTTGCCATTTGCAACATGAAATTAATATTTAGCTTTGGATATATCACTGTTGCAAAACATAGAAAACTAAAAATAGTTAGTCCAGCCCTAGGTCAAATCAGGACCGGCCCTTAAAGTGGGCTTTTGGACATTATAGCTTACCATTGTGAGAAGAAAATGTACTGTACCATATGCCTATTACTTCTGAGCTCCCAGTGGGGAATACTAGTGAATACCTCATCTATATCTGGGAAAGCTCTCAGATGGTTTAAAAAATGTAGGGCTATATCATTACCAAAAGTTGAAGCTGGTGGGGGAAATTTCAAGGCCTGGTGATAATGAAACAAATTCTCTGTACAGAAGTCCAAAAGTTTGCGAACACTGAAATAAATACCAGAAGATCCTCCTTCCATATTTCACAAGAAAAAGTTGAACCAACAAAATGAGGTACAATACTTTTTAATCGCTGTATCATTTGTTTCATGTATGAAGTTGTGGGCCTGATATTTTAATTTTTCTTTTTTAAATATTCTGGGAAATTCCGTCACCTCCTGTTTTGAAGGCCTCATTAAATGGCAATTACATAAAGTTGGAAATCATGCAGATTTTATCAACTCCTGATGTCTCTCCCCCCCCATCATCATTCTAGGATAGTTTTGGACAATACTAGGTTGAATTTGCTGTTATACCCTTTTATATTTTGGAGGTTTAAGCCAACATGTAGAATATGATTATGCTGCAGAATAAATCTAAGAATAGTAAAAGTCAATAAAAATTTTTTTCCTGTTTTATCATGATCCTATGTTTCTGTTAGTGCTTTTCATAACAAATCAATGAACTCATAGGGGTTTTCTCTGGATATAAAAACAGACAGTCTATTTCCCAGGTGTATCTCCAACACAATCTCGGATTTAAATTTGCATTTCTGTGTACACCTTCCTGAAATCTTTTGCGTTACAGTTTAAGTAACAGGGACAGGTGAGTATGGCATGTGGCATTTTCCAGAAACGGCCACAAATTTTTTTCATGGATTAACCCTTTACCGTTGTTTGGGTCCATTTGGACCCAGATGGAGAGCGGGGCTGTCACCCATCTTTACTGTTTCAGGCGGAGCTTGAAACTGGGAGTAGCTACCCGAAAATTCGGCCTTAACAATGAGAGAGACAAAAGTTTAAGGTCACGGGGTCAATAGCCTGCGGAAGCTGATGGGGGGCGTGCTACATCCGCTTTTCCGCCCACTCCCGAGGCATGCAAATATGCCCCGATAGGAGCACAAGGGTAAAGGGTTAAGCTTGGCATGATCAGCATTGAAGTGATTAAAGGCCGTGTCATACTATTCTGGGCAAGCACTGCGTGCAAGTTGCAGGTGACAATTTTTGCTGCCCGCAGGCCCCCGCATTTAGCACGAACCTGACAGTGTCTCGCCCGGATCTTGCCCGTACTTGCCCACAGGTGCGCATGCAAGTCCGAGTTGCCCGCAGCCAAGTTTTGAACATGCTCAAAACTTGTTCCGGGTAAATTGCATGAGTTTGCCCGCAGAACACCCGCAGGATGCCCGTAGTGACCGCAAGTCACCAGCAGTTAACCCGCTTGAAGAAAGTAGGTTGGCCGCGAAGCTGTGATAATTTCGTGCAGGGCGCATGTCAGATGCATGCATGGGACGTACGTTTTATGGGCAAGGAATGGTGTTGGTACTGACAACTTGACTTCATAGTGTCAATTGTGCATGTATGGACCAAGGAAATTGAGGGCATGTTGCGGGGAAGTCACTGTCTCCCTGCTGGTAATCCGAGGGCTTGCGGCAGGCAAGTTGCTGGCATTCTGCAAAAACATCTGCCATGTTAATATGCTCGCAATCGGCACGCGTAAACCTCGCACATTGCAGGCAACTCCCACGCAGGTGACACGTAACTGGCAGGTAACTTGCAGGTAACTTGCAGAGCCCGTAAGTGTCCCTGAGCTGACACGGAACTCTTCCGCCTGTTGCACCCATTTCACACGGAGAACACGCAAAACCCACAGAAGTACCACGGTTTAAATATGCAAGTTCCACGTAAAACCGACCCAAATCTTGACTCGCCTGCAGAACTTTTCCTGCGTGCAACAAAATTCTTGCCCGCAACAAGCCTGTGTAGCCTGCCCGGAATAGTGTGACAGGGCCATAAAGATTAAAGTGGGAATGTCACCTGGCTTTACATGAAGAATGAATCCTTGCTTTATAGGATTCATTTCAAGTAGGATTTTCTGACTCATTCTTTTTCTCTGCTGATCTTTTTGTAAAACACCTTCCATTTGAGGTGATGACTACAAAAATGACTCTTTTTTTCAACATAAACTTTATAGTTTTGCTTTACAGCTTCAGATGTATTTAGTCTAGTTTACCAAGTCATACTGTATAACTCCAGTAGGTTTGATCTTAAATCCAAATCAGGAGAAAGCTTATATTGTTTTTTTTTACTATAGAACTCTAGATAGTCCTTTTTATGATGCACATGTGAGAGGGGTGTCACTATTGCAGGGATTTATATAAATCCAGATTTTATGGACAATTGAAAAGAATGTTCCATATTTTTCTGAACTGTTGTAAACAAAAGATGAAAAAAAAAAACAAACAAAAAAAGGAATGTTAATCACACATGCTTCTGAGCATGAAGTAGTACTGCAAAAAGTAAATTGAAGTGCTGTACCACATGTATAGGAAGTATGTATAGACAGGGTACTAGCAAAAATATTGACAAGGTTCTCTGGTCAGCCCCATTGGTCCTGGTTGAAAGGGTGTCATGTCTTGCTTTGCAGGATTTATTTCAAGATATATATTGTTCTGACTCGTCCTTACTTTTTTCTCTGCTGATCTTTTTTTGTAAAATACCTTCCATTTGAGTTGATGGCTACAAAAATGACCATTTTTCAACATAAACTTTGCATTTTTGCCTTTGTTATGTCATATAGTGTGTATATTTCCTTTCTTTCATTCTTGTAGGCTTACATCACCCATTGTAAAAGCAAGGATCATAAAAGCAAAACTATTGGGCTTGGTACGACCCTCATGAAAGACGAAAAGACAAAACTGCTCAATGTCTTACGGAAGTTGCCGTTCACCCGGTTAGATATCTTCTACTCATTTAAAGTCCTTTTCTTTCAACATGCATGCCATGATTCTGTGGCATTCTTTGTTTGTGTGTTTGTATGTTTGTTTGTTTGTTCATGTGTGTATGTATGTGTGCATGTCTGTTGTCTTTTAGTAACAGTTAAATCTTTTTGAGCTGATCATTACAGCAGTGATTAGAGGTATGCCTCCTGTTGATTAGATTTAGCTCAAAGAAAGAGGACATTGCATACAGATTGTCCCAAAGCAGTGCTCTTAGGCTAGCTACAAGGACTGTTGCATTCATGCTGATGTTCCAGCACAGAGGTTCATACATCTTGGTTTAATGTGGACACATGCAACTCTCATAGCAGATGATCAACATCACAGTGCTGTGGAATAAAACGATTTCAAACCGATCCCTGAAGATGTGTGGCATTATAAGGACAGACAGTAAGAAGTGGTTTACTGCCATTAGGAGAGGTACCATTTAAATTGATAAAAACTGCAAGAGTTAATCACTCAAGATGCCTGGATTCCAGCAGCTTCTACACTCTATGATGTCCAGTGTATTGCTAAACCATCGTTAGCCATCGTTTGGGCCCGTGGTAGCCTGAGGTGGTGTTGGTGGTGGAGAAGTCACAGAAGAAGTTTGGCAACCTGCAGTTCCCTGCAGTTCCCTCAACTTATCAACAGCATGCTTGCTGAAAAAAATTCAGTTGAACCTTAACATCATCCAGTCAGCACCATTTTTCCTGTCAGCAGTTTCATTCTTGAAGTTAAAGAGTTTTCAATTACTCTTGTACATGTATCAACTGTAAGATGACCATTCAGACCATGTACATCAGTTTTGACCTGCACAATAATCTGCCAAATAACTTGACTGATTCAGGAGGAATGGACAAAAAACCAACTGACTGGCCAGCTTGTTGATTGACGACCTTTATTACAAAGTGGCTGACCAACATACTGACTTAAAATTTGACTTGTCAAGCCACTTTGTAAGAGAATTTCTTACTTTTTTGACTAAATAGTAGGTCCGCCTTCCCTGATGTGGGCAAATTTTGATCTTACTTAATTTTTACCAAACTGCATGAAAAAATGCTATTGTTGTCTACTGTCATGTTTTCCAGACCTTGTAAGACTGAGAGGCTCAATTCTGTGCGGGGTCTGAATGTGCATTTTACAATTCAGAAATGTATAAGAAGTGTCGGTGGCTGTCTACCAAAACAGTGATGTTGTTGAGAACCGGGTCCTGGGTTACTTCAGGAGATGTAACACTAGAGAGCTTTGGTCCTGAACACAACAAAATTGGTGGTAACAGTCATTAGTCACAACTTGCTGAAAGGAGGAAACTAAGGATGGGCATCTTAAGAGGAAAAGATTTACAGTAAGCAGTTACAGGGCAGGTGGATTCTGTTTTGCCATAAGTTTAAAGAAAATATCATATGCCATCTGGGATATTGGCCTGGATGATCTGAAACAACTGAAAAGATTTTGTAATGGAAAGGTCCTCTACCACTGGGCAGGAGTGTGCTAGGTGCTACCAGTTTGCTGAGCATACCATGATGTGAAACACCTTAACTACTTTGCAGTTCAGGATTGGTTAAAGTAAAGTAAAAGTGCAACCTTCCACTGATGAGAAAATAAGGATTTATTTAGACCCCTGATGGTCAGAACTTAAAAAAGAGTCCTACCATGGAATAAACGTCACTCTCGCCAGGATAGTTGAGCCTGGTTGCCATCAGTTGCCAGTTGCCATCAGTTGGAATCAAGTTGGGATCAGCTGTAAGCAGTTTGCTGCCATTTGGGTGCTAATTGTCATTAGTTACTGTATGTACTGGATGCCATCAGGTTGATGCATGTTGCCATTAGTGGAAGACAAGTTAACCATTAATTGGATGCTGGTTGCCACTAGTTGAATGACAAAAGCAACATGTCTTAACGCTTTTAGATTGGTAATGGTGAAGTAAATGGAGGGTGTAACGGAAGTAAAGGTGGCTGTGCCATAAGGACAAGGAAGAGATAAGTATGTGAATTAAGAAATCAAATGATGGGAGCATCCAGCAATGGAATAAGCAGCCAGAATCTGAAGGCACAGTTATCTCCCTGCATACCCAAACAGGAACTAGCTGAAGGGATGGCGATGGTTATGAAGAAAAATAAAGGGATGCTTAAGAGTGATGGATTGGAAAAACTGATGGCAAGATGCTTCTTTTCAATGATAGGGACAGAGTGCTCAGGAAAGGGACAAATTTACCAAAGTCTGAAGGTGACAATGGCTTGTGAATAAGATTACAGTGGTGATAATGTGGTGTAAAGGGTCACCAAGCCAGCTTGAACTAATGGAGGGAAAGAATACCATGGACTAGGAGGGTACTGAAGAGATGGACTTACTGGAAAAATGAAAATGGTCAGAAGATTTGACCTGGAAAAAGGTACGGGCTGTGCATGAAGTTGGAACATACCCATCCTTTTGTACCGGTCAGTTGCCTACTGTAAATACTGTGCATGTCCAAGTTGTATGCCCAATTTGGAAGAGGGCCTTAATGTGAAGATTGTGAAAGGTACACATTCACATAGAGGGTATAATGAAGTTTCATGTAGGCCAAGATGCAAGAAGTATATCAAATGGCTGATGGATGACCTTGGTATGGGGGAGACCATGGTGTTGCTGCATACAGTCAAAGCTTGGCATGTACAAAATGTATTTGCCTGTTGGCTTTTGGTGAATGCGAAGAGTACCCATGAAAGCAAGTGAGCCATCAATGTCAAGATGAAGGGAATGAGTCAGATGACCTGTGACCTTGCTTCAAAGGAGACCATTGTATTCAAAGGTTGGTGCATACAAAGTCCATCTTCCTTTCCTAAATTGAAGTGAGTGTGTTAAAGATGGTTTCACAAGTACCCATGAAATCAAGTGACCCATCTAGACCAAGATATCAGGAATGTGGCAGATGACCTGTTATTTTTCTTCAAAGGAGACCATTGTATTCAGAGCCTGGTGCACACAAAAGCCCATCTTTCTTTGCAAAATTTGATGTGAGTCAATGACTAATGGTTTCATAAGTAACCTGGACAACAAGTGATACCGCTACACTGAAATGTCAGGTGACTGTGATGGTCATGTGTTTTCACAGGTGACACATGGCATGAAGGAAGTATGGGATATTGAGGAACAAAAGCTGAAGGAAGGATTCTTAAGGATGGAGTGATTTGGAAGAAAGTTGGAAGGTGGAGAGGTGTCATTTTAGGTAGCAATTATCTGACATGATTAGGACAGTATGGTCATGCCCTCTCTAGAATTGAGCCATATATCTGTCAAAGCCATGATAGCATGAGAAATCATAAATCTGTGGTCCAGGGCTGTGGCTTGGCTGGGCCTTTTTGATACTATGCAGTAGTCATATATGATCAAATCATATTGAAAAATGGCCCATCTAAGTGGAGCAGATCATACTTGCATTGCAGAATATAAGACTCGGACTGTTTGATGCTAGAATGGATCATACTTTCAGTTTGATATTGTTGCAAATTCTGTGTGCAGAATTTTTGGCGTAATTCTCAGATGAGTGAACCATGTCACATGCTAGCCTGAGGGGGAGCACCAGAACAGTGAAAATGGAGGATTATGCAGCTCTCTGTAAAAGCTTATGGATCACATCTCATTTAACAATTAAAAATTCACTGCAATTTGGGAATGTTCCATTAAGAATGTCATTACAGCGTAGTGTAGGATAGTATGACCATTACCATCCCAACACTGAAAAGGAAAGAAAAAGTAGTCACATGTTGGAAGGATTCACAGAATGAAGAAGACCACCACTGGTCCTGGCTTTGTTTCACAAAAGGGATGTCATGATTGACAGTGTGTTTGCTCCTTTTACAGAGAGGGAACCGTGCATGATTAACTCAGTCCTTCAGGGCGTTTACTCACTTTTCTAGTACCCTATAGTAAGTGTACAGAAAGAAGGTGGGCACAGGCCAAGAATGTTTACTCACCTTACCAGAGAGAGAGAGAGGGGGGTCATCCATTCTTACAGCCCATTCACTCATCATTACATATTTACAGAAGTAGCTCGGACAGGGATTCAGTTTTATGATTGTTTTCATTCCCTTCACTTGAAGATTGGATACGAGACAATGTCAGTGTGATGGTGCATTTACTTCAGGAAAAATGAATTCAGTCCAGTACAAAGATTGGTTTCAGTCTGACAGTGCATTCACTCTCTGGAGAATAATTTTAGACTGAGAATGAGTGCTTTCAGCCATTGAAGAAAAATTCATTTTGATAGTGCATCCCCTTTCTGAAGAATGGTTTCAGCCTGACAGTGCATTCACTCTCTGGAGAATAATTTTAGACTGAGAATGAGTACTTTCAGCCATTGAAGAAAAATTCATTTTGATAGTGCATCCCCTTTCTGAAGAATGGTTTCAGCCTGACAGTGCATTCACTCCATAAAGCATCGTTTCAGCATGACAGTGATTTTGTTCCTTACATGAAGAATGGCTTTGAGTCTGACAAGGCATTGATCACATACATACAGAAGAGTTTTTATCTCACAGTGCTTCACTATCATGAACAATCGTTCAGCCAGATAGTGCATTCACTTCTTGAAGGAAGGTTCCACCTTTGTGATTCATTTCTTACATGAAGGAGTGTTTAATATGACAGTGCTTCACTGCTTCACTCACATGGAGAATGGTTTCATTCTAACAGAGGTTCGAGCATGGACTCCCTTAAAGGATGGTTTCAGTTAAACAGGGATCCATACCCCAATGAAGAATGGTTTTAGTCCAACAGTGCATGTATTCCTGACATGAATGTTTGCACTCTGACATGGCAGCAACATCAACAAAGAATTTAGTTAGTAAGATGGAGTTTTACGCCACAGTTTCCCAGCTATTGGTTCAATTCGAGCCAAAGAAAGGATGCAAGATTACACTCTTGTGAGATAGCAGACCCAATTTTGCTTGGTCTGATAGGGGACAGCTCTCTGTTCAGATATCTCTTTGTTCCGATGTCTATATATTCCAATGACTCTACACTGAGGTCAATGTTAGGATAAGGGTTAGGTTATTAGGATTCCATGTGTTGGAACATAGAGATGTTAGAACATAGGAGTTGTACCCGCTTTGATAGTGCTGTTTAGGGATCTCCTGTGAAGATGATCTAAACTGTCAGAAAATTGAAGGTTTGAGGTCTATGCAAATGCAGTACTTTATATTCTATACATAGAAATAATGTTCGTGCATTTAATGACCTGTATTTACTACATGAAGTATTATAGTCTGCTCACATAGGTGTCAGATAGGTGGATATTGTGGGTGTTATTGTAACATTAAATGCAGGTGATTAAGTAGCAGTATTGTGAAAGATGATTTTTCCTTTTATGGTAATGAAGTTAGACAAAGAGGAGGCCCAAGGTTTGGTGGATGGTTGTCCTGGGGCTCTTCAGCTTGTAAAATTTTTGCTTTTGGGAGAGTGCAGAGACACAATTCGGTGCAATGTGTGACCCATTTTGTAGCATATTACAACATTCAAAATCAGAATGATTTTGCGAGGAGTGCAAAGGTGCATAGATGCAATATGGTGCAATACGTGGCCCATTTCGTAACATAATGAAACATGCACAATCAGAAATTTTTTGGAAGGGGCGCATGCCCCTTGTGCCTCAGTCCACTTCTGAAAGTGGTCTCACAATTGATATGTTAAATATGTCAAATTATTCCTATTCCATTAAAAGCGCCAGTAAGAGAAATTTTTGATGCTTAGCAATAATGTATTGTGATAGTTTCGTGTAACATAAGTAATGCAAAATAACCCCCTTCTATAAATCCTCATAAGAGTTTCACTCGGTTTACTCCCTCATCAATGAAAGATTCTTCTTTCTTCATTTCCCTCCCCCTATTCTTTATCTGAATTGAACAAGAAAGAACCCCTTAAACGTTCAAGCTAAAATGGATATGAACTTTCATTGTTTTATCTCTGTCAAAATAAAAGGGTATCATTTCCCATCGGAACAACTGGAAAGACAGACCAAGAAGGTTGTACATCAAAGTCCAGCGATTCTACATCCTCATCAGGTTCCACCCCACCAGTAGTAGGAGATGGAATGGTAAGCCTTTATTAAGGGGGCTCATTTAGTTTATATAGGATAGTTTAATGAGAGTGTTGAAGGGGTCGCTACCACATAGCAATGCTTATAGTTAGCATGATGAATCAAGTTTCATATCCAATAGTTTGGGGAAAAGTTGAAATTTTGAAATTTGCAGTGATTTGACTTGTAAGGGTTTTGTATATAATTTGGAAAAGTCTATGGTCATGAATTTTTAAAAACTGCATTGAACTTTGAAGTACTCACTCACTAAACAGTTATTTGTATGTAGGATATGGGGATTGTCTAAGTTTAGTCATTTGTCTTAGTATGAGAGGAAACTTAACAGGTTTGGTTTGAATAAAATTGTTGAATTCCATGAACTCAGTGAGCTGCTTTGAAATTAACCTCTAGCCTGCTGAATTAAATCAAAGAGGCTCATTAATTTTGCTTCTTTATAGCCTTGTTAGTAACAGTTATGTTTTCATTGCAGAAGAAACATTCTTTTCATCAACCACCACAATCTGCAATGTGAGCTTTGCCCAGCAATCTTTATTTGGGTTCGGCACTGATGGTCAAAAGTACTTTTCTTCTTGGCAGAGAATTTTGGAAAATTAAACTGAAACATTGCCAAGAATGTGCTATTTGATTGGAATACCAACTCCCATATTAAAATATTGATGTTTCTTAAAGCAACTGTCTCCCAGAATGAATGTGCTTTAGTTCAAATCCTGATTGGCAATTAATGGAAGTGATGAAATCATCTACAGTTGCAGTTTCTTTACATTGAATGGTAAAATTTGAAAAATAACTTGCTAAAAGGTTTTGATGGATATTAAGATATGCACCATGGGACCAGCATTCTTGAACCTGAAAGGTCTTCAAAACCTGGATCTTAAAAGCATGATATATTTTTATTTTTTTTTTTGTGGCACAGCATGACACTCGTTATGTTTAACAAGCGGGTGGTACATGTGTATTGGCTGAACTTGTAATAAAAATGTATATGAACTTATGAATTCTCTGTCAATCTGGGTAAACATTTCATGCTACAACTTATTCATAACCACAGCAGAGAAATGTCATAAATATTTAAAATTGACTGAAGCAGGTTGAATTATGGTGCAATTGGACGAAAATGGCCAAAGGGATTTAGTACAACATTTTGTTCCATTTCAAGTCAAGCTCAGGAAAATGAACTCTTCTCCATCTGCTTTGTACAGGCATTTCAGTTACAGAGCAATGTGAGTGTTACAACTTGGTTGTGAAAATATAGTCATTTACCGCAATGAATCACAAGTAGTGGGTCAGTTACAAGTTAGGGTTAACAGTGTTCACAGGGATTACTGTGTTTGCAATAAAAAGGTTCTACAAATTGTCACAGTTTCATGGAAACTGTTGTGCATTGACAGTATTTATGTAAGTAATACTGGATGGATTTTAAAGCTTCTCTTATCTTTGCTCTCAGAGGAACAAGAAAGGCATGTTTGAGTGTAAGCCATGCAGCAGATTCTTTCTCCAGAGGGATCGAATGCAGAGCCACATGAAATCAGAAGGGCACCAGAAGGTAAGCTTTGTTTTAAAGAAATGTCACTTCTTTTGAAGATTAATGTACGTAAAATTTGAGAAGTTTTAAAGCAGTGCATTGACTTCAACTCCTTACAACTAGTTGCTGTGACTTTCACTCTTTAGGATGCATCTGAATGATCTTGTTGCATGGTGTTGTATAGTGTAAAGTCCTAGTCACAGCGCCACAACTGGCAAAGAATATCCTTTGTAGACAGTTTGCATTAAACTTCTTTGTAAATCTTTGCTATGTGACCCACTGTTAAAACTCATCAACAGCATCCAATTACCATTTATGGTCTTATCTGGCAGATGACGTTCCACCTGACAGAATTCTAAGGTATCGTAGTTGTCGAAGTGTTAACGCCACCAGCTGACGCAGTGTGTAGCTGCTGTTTTGTCATAGAGAAATCACGGCAGTGTGACCCTGGCTTTAGGACCTTAAACAAATGTGAAGCCACTGCAGGGTTGAATCCATCACTGGCAGTTTAAGTAGAGTTAAAATTGTACTGTCTATAAATTTCAAGTTGGTTAACCATTGTGAAATGAATGTTTCTCTTTGTTCTCCTTCAGAGAGAGGCCTTTCTGAAGCAACGTTATGGTAACTCATGGTTAGACTATCATTGGTACAACCAGGCTAGAAAGCAAGACAGGAGAGATGTAGAACCCCAGGGTAGGTTTAAACAAAAAATCTTACCCCAGACAGGTCTATATCTCCCAACAAGGCACTGTAAGCCCCTCCCACAATTGTCATCAGCCCATTCTGCTGCAGGCTACATGGTTATGTAAGGTTTTAAACTTGGTTAATTAGCTTACAGGAAACATCCTTCGCAAGAGCAATAGGTTGTCTTCTGAAAGTCTTTGTTTGACTTAGTTTGCGAATCAAACCTGGACCTCTCACAAGAGTTTCAGGTGCTCCACCTTGTGCAAACATTAACCTACGTTATTGTTGGGAGTGGATATCCTAGTAAACATGCAAGACCCTAGTGAGTAATCAAAATACTCCATTTGAATTGTTTGAAATGTGAGCTACTCTGAATTACAAAATTTGTCATTTGGGAATGAGTCACCAATTGAGAATTTAGGTATCCCTAACAAAAATGTGCTTAGAGAGACAAGTGTCTGTCTTTAAGACATAATTACAAAAAGGATGTCATAGGTTATCTGTATTCAGCATTGGTGTCGACTGCTAGTCCCCGTTTTTATCTTTGCATGCGTTTGGTTTTGATGCCAGCATAAGTAATGGAGTAGGGATAATAATCCAGTACCCTATAACTGAAAAAAGGCATGGACACTGCTAGAAGCAACCACAAGGTCTTGAAGTGGGTATGACACGACCAAAGAAAGTTTCTCAGTAAATATTCTTTGGGTATACTTGACATAAAGTGAATGATTTCCCGACTAAATTATGTCCATAAACAGAGGAATTACGACATGGTGAATTCCCAGTTACAAGCCAGGCTCATCAAATTTGAAATTCGAAAGCGCATCTCAAGATAGTGATGTCATTGGAGGTATGGTTAGCAACACTGTGTCAGGGAGCTCACAATCATTGAATTCTGTGCATGGTAACGCCTGTTAGGGAGTGCATCATTGCAAACACCGGTGCTACGATAGCAGCCAGCGTGACCAATGACTACATTGTGAATCATGCGTTGTTGCATGTGACTGCTTAGTATGTATTTGCAATAGCACCTTCACCAAATAGCTCATACAGACACACTTCTAGTGGGGACACTCCTGGACTGCATCTTTCTTGCACAAAAACAGAAATGTCTTTACACGTGCATATGCTTGGGAACATATCAGCCAATGATATATTCTGAATCCCCAACATGGTCCACGCCTTGCGCACTGTATGTTGGATGTGTATGGTGATGTAATCCTTTTCATGGAGTTGCTAAGATAACTCTAGAGAGTGTCACATTAGTTCCTCATCTAGATGGCTGTTCTTAAATAGAGTGGGGTTTGTGCCAGCCAATTGCATCATAAAAATCAGGTGACCTGTTGGGGCATTTTTCAAAATTGGATTTTGAACATTTTCCTTAAGTTATCAATTATGCCAGATCATACTGGTTTTAACTGATGTATGAGATGATATTTGTAAAATAATGTACCAAATCTTGCAATAAACAAAAGTTACTGTGGCTGTTTCATCGCCACTTCAAGTTCAGGTGTAAAACCCTGTGTAACCTGACCTAACCCATTTTTGTCTTAAATCCTACTGTCTGTCTGTATGTGAAATCTGAAGTTAAATTAATACAGACAGCACTGTTATTTAGTGTTTGGTCAAGTTGTCAATGCCTTTCAACTGGAAGTCTTCCCAGCAGAAAATTCCCTTAGAGACCCTTTGTCCAAATTCCAATCACCAAAGTGTTTTGATGGGTTCCAAATGGTTCTAAAAAGTTTTCAAAAGGGTTTGATTTATGCAAAGGGTAGTTTTATAAATCCCTTTGAGATTTGTCCAATTTCCATCAACAACCATAAGGAACCCTTTGAATGCAAAGGGTTTTTCGAAAGGGTACCATTTGAAATCCTTTGGGTTCAAAGGGTAGTACCCCAAAGGGTTCCAAAGGGAATTTTCAGCTGGGTGGGGCTCAAGGCCCAGTTTGGTCATATAAAAGTTAGAAAATGGGACCTGTTGCTTTCCTGCAAGTTGCACATCTGTTGAGGTTAGCTGGTTAGTTAAGGTTTTATACCTCAGCTTATAATTGGTAAAACTTAGGGACACCCACAGCCTTTTGGGAGCTTAAGTCCTGTAGGGTCATACCAAAAGGCTTTAAAAACAGAACCTACTGCCATTGTGCTTGGTGCTCAGCATAAGTAATGGAGTATGGAAAACAAGGCAGTGAGCAACAACTGGAAAAAAGGCTGTGGCCGGCTGGACTTGAACCAATTGGTCAGAAAGTGGGCTGTAAAACTCTATCTAACTAACTATCTAACTAACTAACCCACAGCCTTTTTTCCAGTTTTGGGGCTCTGGACTGTTATCCCTACTCCATCGCTTACGCTGAGCATCATGCACAACATCCGTAGGCTCCATTTTCAAAGTCTTGGTAGGAACCAGCCTGGGAATCAAATCTCATACATTTCGAAAGAGAGTCATATTCTCTACCAACTGGACCACTTACTCAGTTCCTTCATCTGCATTTCATTTCATTTCATTTTATTTATTGTTTCTTTTTACAACAATATGTCGCACATGTGGGAAAGATCATTTGCATCATATAAGAAAAAGTTGTGAAAAGGGAAGTGTGTGAAAAAACCTGTGAGGGTTTGTCTAGAACACACTCCCCAGAAAGGATTGAACCAAAGTAAATATTTTAGGTGTACAGTAATTCAAAAAGTTACAAAAAAGTTCACTTATGTCTAACTTAGTTTCAGTACCAGTCCAACCCCCCCCCCCTCCACTTCTTCTTCCCACCCCAATAATCTTAACAGATTGGAGAGGGTTATAATAACAACCCATTATATTTGTCCCTAATTGTTTGCCTTGAAATGGCAGTTGGGCTACTTTATCCCCACAGACCTTTTGGTTGTTTAGATAGTTAGAAGGAGTTTTAAGGCCCATTTTCTAACCCTTGGTTAAAGTTCAGTTGGCCATGGTGTTACTTCTATGTAGTTGTGGCTCCATGGTTTGAGTTCTGTACTCCAATTTTTTATGCTGAACACCAAGTACCATGGAAGACACAGACTTTTTGGAAAAAAAAAAGATGAGATGCTCTGTAAAGTGCTTTGATGTCTGTCCTTGATACAAGCATTAAATAAGGTACCAGTTTTATTGTTTGTTCAATATATTTTTTTGATGGTCGGCTAAAACTTTCCTTGTTCATTGCAACTTTTCATATTTTCATTTTACTCAGGTATTGCGTTTGTGCTCCCTGTTTCTGGATATTTCTGTAAGCTGTGTTCACGATTCTACAACAGTGAGATTACTGCTAAGGATGTACATTGCCGACAGATAAGTCACATAGACAAAGTCAAGGTGAATATTCATACTTTCAGATATTTGCATATATTTCTTGATTGTTGTAGATCAATTTCCCTCTGTTTGTTTTAAAGTTAGTCTCCCTCTGTTTGTTTTAAAGTTAGCTTTGCTGTAAAAGTAAGATTAGGTCATACTTTAGCACCGATTGCATGCTCAAGTGGTCAGAGCAGTGGTTCTCAAAGTGGTCCCTACCGCCCCCTGGGGGGCGTTGAAAAGTTTCAAGGAGGCGCTGAGGAGTTTGCAAGCAATAGGGGGCGTTGGCATTGACTAGGGGGTCCCTGCATGGAGGTTCTCATGCATTCGTGCAATAAAGGAACCTAGGAGGTTGCAGAGTGGTTGACACAGACTGCCTTCTCTGAAGGGTTTAGCAACTACTGACAAAAATTTACCCAGTATAAAACTTATGTGGGTCATTTTGGTGCTGGAAATTAAAAGTCGAAAGCTCAAAGTCAAAGACTTATATAAATATGGTGGCATGTTGGGTGGGAGGTGGGCGTTGGATCTGTCTTGGGTGCCTGATGGGGTCAGTATTTTGAAAAAGTTTGAGAACCACTGGGTTAGAGCATCAGACTTGCAGTCTGGAGGTCCAGAGTTGGAGTCCTGGCCAGGTCATTCGGAAGACTTTAAAACAAACCTACTGCCATTGTGCTTGGTGATCAGCATAAGCAATAAAGTAGGGAAAGCAAGCCAGTGAGCAGCCACAACTGGGAAAAAGGCATGCTTAAGAGAGACTATGAGACTGCTACCTGGACAGGGGGGAAAAAAACATTGAGAAGCAATATTGAAGAGGACAATAATATCACCAATGTTAATTTTGAAATTAGTCAATTCCACTCATTTCTTTTCATTGTACTTCTGTTGGAATGACCTTCAGCCTTAACCCTTACCTGGCTGTAGGGGATGTATGTCATCAAGAGGGCACTTCAAAGTAAAGTTCTTCTCTGCCTGAATACATCTTATTGCCACAGAAAGGATATGAAGCGCACTACATATACACACTTGATACAGTCAGGTTTCACATCTGATTAATTTAGTGATAATACCAGGTATACCAAACTACACAAAAAGTGACATTATATTTTGGGTTTGCTAACAGGCTAGTCAAAGTGTGTAATTGCTTTTCACACTGTGTGGACACAATGAATCACCTGAGGGCACAGATCATGTAACAAACTCAGGCACCAGTTACACCCCACGCTGCATTTGGTCTACTGAGGCGTCTTGTTTGCATTTACAAGGAGCAACGTCACAGCATGAAAAGATTGCCCTTCATTTGCCTTCATAGCTCACATTGTTGGTTGTTGTAGTGGAAGAAACTTTGAAAAGTGTCCTTAACTTAGGTCAGCATGGTAAGGGTCAGGCTTGGGGTAATCGTAATCGATTGCAATCGATTACACACTTTGAAGTAATTGTAATCGCAATCGATTACTTTTGTGAAAATCGCAAAGCAATTGATATCACAATCGATGACAATGGCAAAGTAATCACAATCATGGTTTCGTTTCTGATTACATTGAAGTTGAATTGAACAAAGAAGTAAAGTTACTAAACAATTGTTCCAGTGCTTGGTTCTTCTGTTGGAATGACAAAATTTAATTGTCCCTCTTTTTTGTATGTTCCAGCTTAAAATGAGTGAGAAGTGCACGGGTTCAATAATCTCTACTTTGGGAGGACTTGGTTCTGTCCGGGCTTTTCTAGGGCAATGTCCATGGCCTCTTTTCCAGTTGTGGGCACTGGATTGTTTTGCCTACTACAGTTTGTGTGGAAAGAAAATGTAATCACGATTGCAATCATGATTACATTCCAATGTAATTGCAATCATAATCAATTACTTTCAATTGTAGCTGTAATCGTAATCATAATCGCAATCGTAAAATATGAAGTAATTGCAATCATAATTGATTGCATTGAGATGTAATCACCCAAAGCCTGGTAAGGGTTAAAAGTTGTTAGAAACTTATCATAGTAGGTTTTTGTGGTGTGTCTCAAAATGCATGCTAAGACTCTTCTTTTTTCAATTGCCAGTCAGTTGAAATGCAAATTGATATGATGTACTGTTTCCTCTTAGTTTTATTGCTTAAATTATTCATTCCCAAAGGGTTTGTACAGTGTGTTTTTTGTGAGTGTGCAGAGGTTTCCTTAAATAATGAACACTTGACTGCCTCATAGCAATGAGAAGGTGGACAAGAGCTTCCATTTATGTGAAGGGTTCACAAACATGTCTAAAGTATTTCTGCAATTATAAAGAGGAAGCATAATCTCTGTTTTGTATGATATCACTCTTACTGATACCTTCATAAAGGGAAAGTACTCTGCATACTTCACAATGGGAAGGTCCCATAACTTAAAAATTTTATTTCAACATAACAGAGGTACAAAACAAAGAAACAAACCACTCTCTTTCAATAAGAGAAGGAAGTGGTATAACCTCTGCTTACCTTAAAAAGAAATATTGTGCTTCAAATGATCCAACAAAAGGTACAAAGAAAATGGCTCAGACACTATCCAACAATTCATTCTTAATCATAAACCCCAGCAAAAGCTTGAAGCTAGAAGCCATGGACATTGCATCATTTGAAATGTTGAAAATTTGGTTGAACAAATTATTCTTGAGCATTAAACAACTAAATTACCATTTGTGGGAAACTTATTACTTGAAAAGAAGGCTACCATACTGCCTTATTTTTGATTATCTATCTCCCTGTGTGAATAAATATTAGTTTTAAAAGGATGAAATTTTCTTGCAAAACAAACGCAATATTTCCCTTTAAGCTCTTTAAGCACTTTGGGTCATAAATGTAGTAGCTTCATTTGCTGATCTTTGGGGAATACATATCCTATCTGAATGGAAATTTCACAAAATTGTGTTTTCACCTTTCTTTGGTACAAATCCTTAAACCCTTCATTAACCACCTAGGCATGGCTGGAAAAATCCAGCAATTTGGGAAGCTCATTGCTGGGAAATTTTGGTTTTTGGAGGGAAATTTGACTACTTTTGTATATGTAAACATGTGAAGTCTTTGGGTAATTTTGATTTGCTGGCTGGGAAATTGATTTGCTTGCAGGGAAATTTACATTTTTTCCAGCCCTGCACCTAAGTATGTTTAGACAGCTTGCACTCTTTAAATATGGTTTTTTCATTTATCGACAGGAATGGGACAGGCAACAGTTAACCAAGAAAGAAGCAATTAAGCTGAAGTTGAATGCTGCAGAAATTGAAACTGCTGTTGAAAAGAAAGAGAGACTTGCAAATAGGATAAATAGGTGGAGCAGGCCAAAGCTGAGCACAAGTAAGAAATTTGACTCAATTTGTTATGCTCTCGTCAACTGTAAAATGCGCTGTCTGACCCACCTGCAAGGACGGTTAATGATCGTTAACAGTCTTAAACATTTACGTGCATCAAAGCACCCACTTCTCTACCTGCAGGCTTGCAATTTGATAGTTAGATCTGAAATCATCCTACAAACTCTCACACATGAAACAGACTTACCAGAGTAGGAATTTGGAAGTCTTTTTTTCTTAATACAGCTTTATTTGGAGCAATTTTATTAATCAGAAAAAATGGATCTTTTCTTTTGGTAGTACACTTAGTCTCAAAGCATTGTTTATCAACCCCTTACAAATCTATGCTGTGATGCAACATTGGAAAAAAACTTTTGACACACCCTCTGTGTCACAAATGGGACAATCACAACACCCATTTGACATTTGTTTTCAAATGGATGCACCATATTTGCATTTGCTCTGCCTCAAGAGGGTGCATTTGTGTAAAATGTGTTCTTCAAGCCTATTTAACGTCCAAAACACGATAACACACCATAGGTTTATAATGATCTATTCCAGGACGTAGCCGAGTGCTGTAGATCTGTGGCGAAACAATATGTATAAAGTGATGTCAAATGATGGTTTCACAGCAAAGCTGTTTCATTGCAACATTATGCCAAAGTCAATGTTGAGACTTACGACCTTGTGCTGTGACACATCGATATGTCAATGTATTGCCCCATTCATAGGATTAGGCATTTCTTTGTAGAATGGATATTATGGTACCTCTGTATATGTCCAGGTTGTTTTCTCAATTTTATCAAAGACTCTAGATTACATATCAGTATAACACAGTAACTAGATATTGATTGCTGCAAAAGCAACTTTTGTGAGATCACCATTTCTCTGACAGGTCTCAGTTATTTTCCTTTTTGTTGCTACTGCATTGAGGTAGACCTGAAACTTTTAGATCATAAGTATTTTTTCCGGTATGTGTAATTTACCCATCCTGATTACTGACACCTACATTGTCTTTTTGAAGAGGGGTTGCTCTTCCAATGCTTCCCTCTCTTTGACTCATCCTAATATCTGACACCTGCTCTGTCATCCTGAAGAGAAATTTGCTTCCCCAATCCCTCCTTCCCTCCATCTCTTACACCCATCCTGATTACCCAACACCTGCAGTGTCCTTCTGGAGAGAAATTTGCTCATCATCTACCCCCCTCCCCACCCATCTAGATTACTTGACACTTGCAATTCTTTTCTGAAGGGAAATGTGCTCTCCCACTTTGTCCCTACCTCCCTTTCTCCCACCTATCCTGATTACTTTACACCTTCAGTGTCATTCGGAAGGGAAATTTGCACACCCACTTCCTCCCTTCCACTTGTTCTGATTACCTGACACCTGCAGGGCCTTTCTGAAGAGAAATGTGCATACCTACTCAGGCCTCGATTTTTAAAAAAATTTATGGTTGTCGTTCGGGGAACCATTCAACTAATTGTAGTTGTCCACAAGGAGATTTGGTTGTCAGGAACATTTTTCTCACAATTACAAAATGGTAGCCTAGTTGTGTTTATGTATTGTTGGTCTTCAAGAATAAAGAGATGTAATGTTTGAGAGACAAAAACACTTGAAGTCTGAAACCTACAGTACGGTATAATGGAAAAAGTTGAAAGAGTTGATCGGGCAACAGTATTATAACTTCTTCAATCTGAGAAAAATGGTTGTCCATCGGATGACCAACCTTTAACTTTCGGTTGCCCGCAATGAATTTTAGTTGTCCCGGACAATTGGACAACCACGACAATGGAGCCCTGTCTACTTCCCCCCTCCCCTCACTCCCACCCCTCCTGATAATCTGATATCTGCAGTGCCTTTCTGAAGGGAAATGTGCTCACCCATGTTCCTCCCTCTCACCCGACCTGATTACCTGACACTTTGACACCTGCAGTGCCTTTCTTAAGAGAAATCTGCTCACCCACTCCCTTCCTGCCTCCCTCCCACCAGTCCTGATTACGTGTTACCTTCAATGCCTTTCTAAAGAGAAATATGCCCTCCCACTTTGTCCCTACCTCCCTTTGTCCCACCTATCCTGATTTCTTGACACCTTCAGTGTCATTCCAAAGGGAAATGTGCACACCCACTTCCTCCCTTCACTTGTCCTGATTACCTGACACCTGCAGTGCCTTTCTGAAGAGAAATGTGCATGTCTACTTCCTCCCACCCCTCACTCCCACCCCTCCTGATAATCTGATATATGCAATGCCTTTCTGAAGGGAAATGTGCTCACCCAGGTCCTCCCGCCCTCTCACCCGACCTGATTACCTGACACTTTGACACCTGCAGTTTTCTTAAGCGAAATCTGCTCACCCACTCCCTTCCTGCCTCCCTCCCACCAGTCCTGATTACCTGCAACCTTCAATGCCTTTCTGAAGAGAAATATGCTCACCCACTTTGTCCCTTCCTCTCTCCAACCCATCCTGATTACTTGACTGTGCTTTGTTCTTCCTCCCTGCACATTTTCTCCACTGATAAATCTGTTCCCTTATCCACTTCCTCTGCATTAAGTCATTGTTGAGATATCAAGATGGTACTGTTTTTTTTTTCAGATACTTCTGAAGTGGTTGTGGTTGATTCAGATGGAGAGGATGGTGGTGATATAAAGATGAAAGATGGGAAAGAGCAAAACGAATTTGGTGCAAACAATAAGAAGGTGGTCACAAAGAGGAAAGATGAAGAATTAGAAGAAGGTGAACTGAGTGAAGCAGAAGTATTGAAGATGGAGAAACAGCAACAAGAGGATAGAATTAAAGACGAATGGTTGAAGAGAGAGGCAAAGAAGAGAGAGATGGAGCAAAGAGAAAAGGAACAGAAGGAAAAACAGCGGAAGGAAAGAGAGGCAAAAGAACGAAAGGAAAGAGAGGATAGAGAGCAACAGAGGGAAAAAGAACGAAAGGAGAGAGAGGCTAGAGAGCAACAGAGGGAAAAAGAACGGAAGGAGAGAGAGGCTAAAGAACGAAAGGAAAGGGAGGAGAAGATGCGGAAGGCCAAAGAGGAGAAGGTAAGAAGAGAAAGAGAGAGATTTGAGAGGGAGCAAATGATACATAAATTGCAAGAGGAGAAGAGGCAGTTGGAGCAGCAGAAGAGAGAATTCCAGGAGCAGGTTGCAAGGGAAAAGAAAGCAAAGGAAGAAATGGAGAGATTGGAGAAGGAAGCAAGGCAGAAACAGGAGACAGCTAAGAAATTGCAAGAAGAACAGGAGAAGAAATTGAGAGAGGCACGAATGAGAGAGATGTTGGAATTAGAGACACGAATCAGGCAGCAGGAAAAGAGGGAACGTAATCTGTTAGAAGAAAGGGTACAACTAGGGCAAATGCTGGCTGCACGGACTGGGACGACTGATGTGGCTTTTATCGAGAGAGATATGAGAGACAAGGAGATTAGAGGAAGGGTAGTGCGAGAACAATTGGACAAGGACATTAAGCAGCTGGAAGAGCTGAGGCGGCTGCAGCTGCAGCTCGAACAGGTAGCACCTGAAATAAGAGCTAAAGAAGAGAAGGATACCAGGGCCAAGGTGGAAGCTGAAATGAAGAAAGCTGAAGAGGCAAGACTGAGGGAAGAGAGGTTGAGGGAAGTTGAAAAAAGAGAAAAGGAATTGCAAGAGATAGAGAAGAGGGAGCAGGAGAGACAGAAAATTGAAGAGAAAGAAAGAGAATTGATGGAAATAGAGATGAGAGATAAAGCAAGAAGGGAACAGGAATTGCAGGAAAGAAGAGAGCAAGAAATGATGGCGATAAGAGAGTTAGAAAGAAAAGCAAGACTTGAGGAAGAAATGCAGGCACAGAGGCAACAACAGATGCATGCCAGACATGAGCAGGAAATGAAAGCCAGGCAAGAGCAAGAAATGCAAGCAAGGCATGGTATGGAGATGCAGGCAAGGCTTCAGCAAGAGATGAAGGTGAGACAGGAGCAAGAGATGAAAGCAAGGCAAGAGATGGAGATGAAAGCAAGACAAGAGATGGAGATGCAAGCTAGACAAGAGAGAGAGATGGAAACCAGGCATGATATGGAGATGCAGGCAGAGCAAGAACAAGAGATCCATGCAAGGCATGAGATGGAGATGCATGCAAGGAGAGAGCAGGAGATGCAGGCTAGACAAGAACAGGAGATGTTGAGGATGAGAGAGCAAGAAATTCTGGCCAGAAGGGAACAAGATATACAAGAGTGGCAAATGAGAGAGGCTCAAATGGCTGCAGAAGGTGTTAGTGAAGTGGAGATACTTCAACAAAGGCACGTATTCCAACAGCAGTTGGAAGAGAAGTATGCAAGGGAAGCTTTGCCTCTCAATGATGTGGCAAGGGATGCAAGGAACTTTGAATTAGAGAGAGAGATGTTTCTGTGTGAGTTGAGGCAGAAGGCTCGTGGGGAATTGATGATGAAGGCAATGCAGCTGCAGAGAGAGGGTTTGACTGATGCTGAGATTCAGGAGATAATGGTCAGGGAGGAGGAGATAATGAAAGAGAGGATTTTTGAAGAAATGCAGCATAGAGGATTCACTGATCATGGAGTTCCTTCTGGGCCTGTAGGAGGTAGGGACATGGATCCTGCTTCAGAACAGGGAATGGTCTTTGATGGGGATGAAAGAGGTCAAGAAGATGACAGGAGGGATAGAGAATGGAGAGAAGATGAGGTCATTGAAAGGGAAAGGCACTCAATAGAAAGAGATATGAGGCAGAGATCTCCAGAGAGAGATTACGATGAAAGAGACAATGTTCCATACATTGAGGGGACAGATGATCAATCCATTAAAGGTGTTAGAAATGACACTTCGAGGTATGATGGGGATTATCCCCCAGGACCCGACAGTTATGGTGAGGAAGATTACTATTCTGATGATGGATCATATCGGGAAGGGGATTTTGGAGATGAATATGACAGTGTACAGGGTAATGATGAAGATGATAGATTAGGAGGGACAAACAGAGATAATATAAGAGAAATGTCCCCCAGAAGTGGAAGTGCCCCTAGGCAAGGTCGTATGCCAGTTCAAAGACAAGGGGAAAGGAGGAGACGGAGGCGCAATAGGGGTCAAAGAAAACGGAAAGGTAGAGGTGGTGTGGCTCGTAGAGGCAGGTGAGGTGTATTTTTGATGCAAATATGCCATTCAAGTCAAGCAGTACAGAAGTTTTTTATTCCTCCAGCGTTCCAGTGTTTCTGAGTAGAAACCTTGATTTCAATTTCCAAATAGGAGTTGTACTGGTTAAAGTGATAGAATTCCAATTGTTTTATTCTTCCTTGTGGAGGTATTTTATGAACTTCAGAAAAACTTTTAGTTTAGTTTCTTATACAAAGATTAACATGGTTAGATCCTTCTGTTTTCAACTTTGAGAGCAGTTACTTGTTACATTTTAGGTAATCCCTGTGCACACTCTCTTAAAAGTTGATCTATCTAGTGGCTTTGTACTTTCTCCCCTCTCCTATCCCCCTCGGGGTTTGCTCTACTGGCCATTAAAACAAGGCAAGAGAATTGAACAAATGTGATCAGTGCCAAAAGGGAGGGCTCCACCATGGTATTGTAGTGTACAAACCCTTTTGTCTGCTAGTGGGTTTGCCAATAATTATTGAAAGTTGGAGAATCGGTCATTTCACAGCCACAATGGCAAAGAAAATACAAAAAAATGAATTTGTGTAAGGTGATGTCATATTGAATAAAATAAATAAGGTGTGAACATTTTAATTTTCGAATTATCATATATGTGTGTTTCATTATGATTTAAAAAAAAAAAAAAATGAATGCTCTCTGTAAGACATGAATAATTCTACAGTAAGTGCAAGTGTTTGGAGATATAATCCATGCTATCATGTGTAAATTGTTTAACATTTGTAGATCAGTTTAAAGGCAGTCAATTCTCACCCAAAACTACAATTGTTGTTGTAGTCTACAGAAATTCTCAATTGGCACAGCTCTTTTACAGCAAATTACAAAAAAAATGCAGAGTGCTGTAGCTCATGTTGCACAGCGTGTACAGTATTGAGAGTGTTTTTATGAATCAGTGAGGTCTCGTATACTCACCCTAAAACAATAAACCGAGATTGTTGTGTCTGGATAAGGATAAGTTCAAGACAGTTGTGGGAGAGACTTGATTAAGTAGATTAAAAGAATTGGAACTGTCGGGGGGGGGGGTGAGAAAATTAGGCCTTTAAACTGGCTTTGGTTTTATCAATACCAGCTATGCTCTGTGTCACACTTTTGCAGATCTAGTTGTAGCTTTGTGTTGTTAAACTTAGTACTACCTGAAACATATCCTTATCAGATGCTTTCACATTAATGATACCCTTGTTAATTGGGAAGATTAGGGGCTAGGGTGGGGCTGGTTTAGGCTATATCTTTCTAGATATGCTCCAAATAGAAATTTTGAAGAACTAGCTACAGCTACACCCTGTATATCCTTGTAAGATATGTTAATATTTATGTTGCCCCAGTCAATTGGGAAGTGTAGAGAGCTGGGAGGGGGTCAGGGTTTTTTTAGGTTTAATGAAAGAAGAGCTGGGTAGTTTTTATTATTAGGTCATAAGGTCCTTGGGTAGTTAACTATCAAATAATGAAGAATACTAGCTGTAAGTGAGAATACATGCTTTACACAAAGAAAGTTGATTCGATTATCAGTTTGGTATTACTGAATATATGTAAAGTGTGGTGGGTCACACGTCAGCGATTTTGGATTGGTTAACTACCAAATTTTGGTGAGTTATTAGTGAATTCTACCCCCCTGCCCTCGTTGGTCATTCAAAGAGATGAACAAAATAACCAACCTTTGTACGTGTATGATTCATATCAGATGATTACAGAACTTGAATGAAAACCAAATGTGACATGTCAAGTCGAAAATTGTTTATTTCACAATTTTACAAAAAATTGGATATTTTTGAAAAAAAAAACATCACTTTGTTAAGGGATGTAGGTGAAGTTCTTCAACAGGTTCAGTTTATTGTTAGACAATTCATGATCAGTTATTGATATTGATATTGATATTGATTAGAACAAAGTTTAATTAAAAAAAAAAACTATTGATATGATTTGAAAAAATTGGGATTGGATTTATTTGACAATCTCAGTAGTGTGACTGGTCCTATATGGAAACATATTCTGTAGTGTTGTTTTTTTCTTTGTTTGTTCGTTTTTTTGGGGGGGGGGGGAATTAATGTGACACAGACTGTTTGTTTGTTCAAACAGGCCTGTTGCCAAGGGTGACAGGGGTGGTGCCCATCGTGGAAAGATATTCCCTCCCCAAGAAATGTTTGGTTACAAACAGTTCCAAAGATTCTTTTGTATGATGTTTCGCATGTGGTAAACTGCACAGTCTGTCATGGAAAATTTGATTTTCATTCTTTTATATTTTACATTTACCTGGCGCAGGTGGAATTTTGGAGCTTGGTTTTGTAATTGGTCTGTGTAGCCAATTTGTAAATTTAAGGAGGATATATTTTTGTTCATGATTTGTGAAAGACGACAATGGTCTTCGAGTAATTTCACTCATTGAAAGTGAGCCAAAAGGTGCAAAAGTTAAAAAACCCTGCACAGAACACTTATAGTACACAGTATGTGTTCCCTTGAAAAATTTTTCTCCCATTTTGTGTCCTCTTAATGCCTTTTTTCGCTTTGTGACCATTACCGGCTACATTAATATTTGAAAAATTTTAAATGTGAAATTACTACTACCTTCCAACTAGATGGTTCGTTGTGCCATTATGATGCTTCACAGCTCATTACATTTTGGTGTATTAAGTAGATTTCAATTATGTGAAAAACTATAAAAGTATGAGATTCCTTCAATGGTTACAGAGTAATTGTGGGTATACGGAACAACCAAATCACTCCATTTGTTCCCATGACTTACAGCAGTCGCAGAGAAAAATTGGATTTCAACATCTCATCTTTTCTCATGTTTTTTTCTTCAGTTAAATTTATATAAATGATTCACAAACTTTCAGCTACATAAGTAAAAGATCAACAGATCCGACTTAAGTGGTCTTTGAGGTTCGAAACTTCACGTAATTGGTGGTACCATATGTATATTCCTCGAATAGATTTATTGAACATAGGGCCTTGTCAACTTCGGATGAAAAGTTTCAAACAAATCGCAATTTGACTAGCATCAAAAACGAATCCCATTTTATGCAAGTTTCAGTGGAGATCACACAGTTTACCAAATTCTCTACTTTGTGGATGTCATTTGCCTGCCAACTTTTTAAAAGCGCATCCAGGTTTGTCCCTGAGGTTAATCAGTATGTAATAATTACTTCTTGAAGTTATTCCTATGTTAAAATCTGCATCCGTGTACTCTAGCCGTGTCCATTTAAGCACGTAAAAAGAAGAGCAGGATGTATTGTATAGATCTTAATTATTCCATGCATCGTACTTTCATTTGTATGGTAACTTATATTGTGACTCAAAGAGGTCCGTTAATAAGTTTCCTTTGAACTAAAGAAGTAATTCCTGTTTGACTATTTTCCTTCTTGCTCTTGCAAAACATATTCAGTATTTATCTTCAGCCTTTAGTCACAACTCCAAAGGGTTAAGGAAGCCATCACAGAGTGAACTGTTAGCAGTTAAGAAGCCACCAAGGAGACAGGAAACCTAAACGAAAAGTACAGCTGGTGCTTAATTGATGCACAAAGACAAAACCAAAAAAAAAAAAAAAAAAAATCGAAACCACAAAGCAATAAGTGCAAGAAAAATAAACAGTGGGGGCCTATGAGTTTGTCGATGAATCCCACATACAACCAAAATGGGGGATCCAGTTGGAGGTAGCAGCGCGGAAGGAGCAAAAAGGAAAATGTTCAATGACGGTGGGTTTTTTATGCGAACAGAAAGGAAAATAGTCAAACAGCAGTTTTGTTGGTTGTCTTGAGAGGTGTAAACCTCAACTAAAATTCGCAGGGGAAGACTTATTTGAATTTTGTTCATAACCTTCAAAAAGTGAGGACGTTATACCCATGAAAGGTACGGTAGTATCAAGAATCAAGAAATTAAGAGCTGTAGAAAGCAAGTTGAATTTTTGTTAAAATACTGTTGTAAATGTCTATGATGTTTTCAAAAATTAAAACACCTCCGAATGATATTTCTAGCCATTTCACGGAGATTGCCATGTTCTGTGAGGTTGCGTGTGAAGTAAGTTCATGTATCTAGATTGTTTGGCAAGTCAGGTGTAATAAAAGAATTGTGAATAAAATATTGGTATTGTTGATATTGGTTATTGTTGATATTTAGCTGATTTTGGTACGGGGTGACGCCAACGGATACGGACAAATCCCCCCCCCCCCCCCCCATCTCCATCGAGGATATTTTCATTTAATTTCATTGCGGAACTTTAGTCGATTGGATAAAATCTGTAATCAACTGCACTTTGCTGTCCCGTTGACATGCATGACTACATGCAAGGACATCCCCCAAAAAATTATGAGATTTTTTTTTGGGGGGGGGGGGGGGGCATAACTGAATGTCGCAAAATAAATTTTTCAAAAGTAATTAAAAAATTTAAGTTGCTTAGATTACATTTCGGCTATTCTTTGGCTCAGATATTTTCAGAGTGCCAAAAGTTGCAAAGTTTCCGGGGGCTTCGCCTCTGGACCCCCACATTAACTATAACCTGTAGGAGAGTTTATTTTCGCCCTTAAAACAGTTGCAGGGGATTCTGAAACTGTGCCCCACTCTGAATTTCGGAATAAATTTAGGTAGACTGTTACAAGCTTCATATCTTCGGACTTTCTTGACTTTTTACTCGTCGGGTTTCAGGATGAATAATTTTCTAACAGATTTGGAGTGGCTAAAATTGGCTACGTACCTTGGTGTGGATTAAAGTGTGCCCCTAGCATCTGGCATGTTTTTACCTCTTGTAGGGATTTTTTTCAATTCCTGTGGATGCACAAAATCGTTCCGAAATCATACTTGGTGTGGTGGGTAAAATATTTGGGTCTATTAGTTCAAAAAGCTATTGTTCACGACCGTTACTTCACAGATAATCACAACACAATTCCCCGAATTGTTGAATATCCAAATTCTTTCAGGCATTTGCCCGAAAATGGAAAAGTATCATAGCAAGGGCAATATAGTTACGAGAAATTAAAGAGATAAAAAAAATCGCGACTTATTTGGGAAGCCTGTGGCTTAAAAGAAACAATTATTGTTGAGACTGTTTTTAAATCTTGTGGGACACAATACCCGAAATAGCCGATTATTTTATTGGCTTCAAATCTTTGCTGAAAAACAGAAGACGCTATATTTGAAGTACAATTTTCATAGAAAATAAAAAAAGATCTGCGACACATTTGGGTAGAATGTGAAAAAGGTTTTCATCATCCCAACTCCATACTGTAGTCTTGCAAAAATTTGCCCGAAATGGTCAAACATTCGGGCAAAGGTTTACAAAAGCTGGGACGTTTTCAATTGCCAAATTCAACGGATAGACTGGTCAGAGGGTGTTTCAGGTGCCCAAAAGTTTGCCATCTATCCTGCTCTAGAGCCATAGGCGTACGGGAGCATTTCAGTTTGGGGGGCAGAGGATTCTCTGCCCGAAAAATGTAATTCTGCCCGAAAGACTGTCTAAACGGAGCGCCACCACCAGTTGGCGCGGAGCGTACAGAAAATTTTGAAAAATCGCAACCCCTCAGACAGCCGGAAATGGCCTTTCCCAGGCTTATAAGCAGAATCAAAGCCGGCGATATTTTGAACTTTCGTTTGCAATAAAATTTTCACCAAAAATGAACAAATCTACAAAAAGGTCAGAAAACTGCCAGATGAAATGTACCATTACCTTTGGATGACTACATTAAACTATAATCATTGGAAAATGAGTTTGTTTGCGCGTTCTACAAACTATTTTACGTCATGCAGCATGAGATTATCATCACTATAATTTTGAAAATTGAAAAACTTCAGATACCCTCGAAAATCCTAAGGCATTGTCGTGGAGGGCGATAGACAGACTCTCAGCGCTCCACGCCACCATGACTTGGCCCGGAACGCCCCAAAATCTTGGCCCAAAATGCCTCCAAGATCGCTGAAATGGCACTTCCAAGGCTATTTAAGAGTTCCCACAACTCAGTAATCAATCAATACGGTGAGATGTATTACCCTAGAGCTGTGTAATCAGAAAGAAAGGAAGGGGAAAGGGCGTTGACAAGGCACTGTTTATATATTCTTCCCCGATCCAGCAATCGGTAACTGAGGTTCGTCCTTTAAAAACATTTCAGATGTGAAAAGAAAATAATGTTATGACATTCCGCCCCTGGGAATGCAGTGGCGTAGCCAGGATGTGATTTTGGGGGGCTAGTAAACAAGTGGGGGGCTTGATACCTCCGAAGGTCAGGCTTGGCAAGACTATCTAAGCGGAGCGCCACCATCGGTTGGCGCGGAGATACAAGAAAATTTTGGGCTTTAAAACCCCTCCAGATGGCCGGAAACGGCACTTCCCACGTGTTTTAAGCTGGGTGTACCCAGCCGCTAGAAATACGAATCTCGTGTCTGCGACTTCTCAAATAATGAGAATAAAAAATCAGTCTATGAAAAATGGTAATACGTACATACACTTTTTAGGGACCCCCAAACTTGGCACATCTGATCTGTGGCCTGGGGATGAGACTTAGGGGAAGCGGTATCTCCCTTTCCCTTGGAAAAAATTGTAAACTTCAGAAGGACGTAGATCGCAAATGCGGCAATATTTGAATCTAAGCGGAGAGCCACCATCAGTTGGCGCGGAGCGCACAAGAAAATTTTGGGCTTTAAAACCCTTCCAGATGGCCGGAAACAGCACGTACTTCCCACGTGTTTTAAACTGAATGTACTCAGCCGCAAATGCGGCAATATTTGAATGGATTTCAGCTAACCTACGGCAGTACCTTACCCTTTAACAGGAAAACCACTTGTCGAAAAAAATCGTCCTACATTGGCACCTTGCATGGGCAGGAGTGAGGCACGACATAGGCCTAGGCCTACTTGTTAAGGATGGAAGGGAAGAATTATCTGAAGGCAGAACCTTACCCTTACCTGCTTACGGCATATTTTGTAAATGACAAAGTATAGGAATGGTCGTGTAAAAGTGGTCTCCAGTGTACGATTGCCTTATTTTCAGTAAATCAATCAGCCATCCGAGAGGCAGAAAGGGTTTTGACCTAAGAAAGTCACATTTAGGTTTGCAATTGTCGTCGAGACTTTCGTTTCAACTTCTAAGTGAAATGCAATAAACGACAGTGCAGATCACAAACGGTATCTAATTTAGTGAAAGTAGGCATTTTGAAGTTATTACTTGATTTCATACGTGCGCACAAAATGTGTTTTACACACATTCATCCATGTTTTTTTTTTTTTCAATTTTTACTCATTTTATTTATTTACTGTTTTGAAGGAAATACTTCAAATTTTATTTCCGTTCAAAAATTTAATTTTTTTCAATTACTTTATCAGGACGCAAAAAATCTGGGGGCCTGAAGAAAATCTGGGGGACCTAGGCCCCCAGTCCCCCCCCCCCCCGTGGCTACGCCACTGTGGGAATGTATAAAACATTGCCTGGTCTTGTATCTTTCCGGGGAAAACTGTAAAACGGAATTAAAAACATGAGTACCGTATGTCTGTGACTCTGTTGCGACTCTTGACCGAATTCAAGTTCCACTGAATTGATACAACTGTGACTCGGCTCGAACTCCCAACTATATATAAATAATTTTTCTACTCACGCCGTTTGAGAAAAACCCGGCTTGTCACGTTGCTAGATGTTTTTACATGAACTTGTGGGCAGACTTACTTGCAGATTTGTTCACACTAAATTCGTATGAGTGAGCAAACAAGCTACGCTGATTTGTTTACCATTGCCCGAATTTCGGTTCCACAGCACTGCAGGTTGAAAAGTTTCGCACAATTTTAAGAGGATCATTTTGAAAAGTGCAAAATCGTCATCTCATTCATATGCTGTCCAAATACCTCTCGACCAAGTACGTTTCAGCCTTCTGGTGACTATTGGTGATTGTCATTTAGTAATATGGTGCGTCACAAGATAGCTTTTGATTGATTTGTTCGGGCAAAATTTTGGGGACTGTATACATCCTCTCTCCCTTGTAATCTAGCAATTAAAAATATCCCGGAACTTTTTTGCAACATTTGCCCAAATTTTTTGCCATTTCGGGCAAAGGTTTGCGGATCGGAAGAATATGAAGTGAGGCTGACAAAAAATTGTTTTTTCCATAAGCTGCCCGAATGTGTCGCGAATTTTGGTATCTTTTAGAGTTTTCATGAAAATTGCACCGTGACTATAATGCTTTTTTATTATTTTTTCGGCCAAGTGTTTGAAGGAATTCGGGCGCGCCTAGGAGTTTTCTGTGTAAGTAGAAACAAACCACTGTTTTAAGACTCAAACGTCTGCCAGTGCCCGAATTTTTCCAGATCCCTGCCCGAATTTTAGGTCTTGAGAAAATTGGGGGGGGGGGGGAGGGAATCTGCCCCCCTGCCCGCCGCCTCGTACGCCTCTGTCTAAAGCCAAATACGGGCAATGGTTATGAAAAAGGGGAAAAGGGGAAATTTGTTTTTCGATGCTTTAATGATGCAGGGTGAGAATGTCTTCACGTAAGTCTGCTTGAAAATTCATTTCAACACACCTTGTAACGTGACAGTTCTGTTAACAAGTGTTACGAATTAAAAGAAGAAAAATCATCTACTTCATTTCATCCAATGGTAGTGGTACATTTTAACTGTTTCTTCTGATCAAAATAGCGACTGCTGAGATCCCCATAGGCCAAATTTTTACAAGAAAAAAAAAAGAAATCATACATAGTCGGAAGTTCGCGGGCACACAATTTTTTCAATATATATTGAATTTAGCCAAGAGTCACAATAGAGTGAAATTCACTAGCATGTTTTCATTTCCGTTTTGTAGTTTCCCCCGAAAATATGCGGGACAATTTCATCTACTGGTAGTAATACATTTTATCTGGTAATTTTCAAATCAAATAGCGACTGCTTAGATCCCCTAACAAGCCTGGGAATTTCATTTTCGACTGTCTCTGGGGTCCGATTTTACAAAATTTTCTGTTCGCTTCGCGCAAACCAGTGGTGAAGCTCCGCGCAGTTAGTCCCCCTAGCAGAATTTTAGTTTCAAGTGAACATTTTTTGTGCAAACAGAACCTCGAAGTGGCGACTTCTAAGACCCCTTATAAGCATAGGAAATGACATTTTTGACTGTCCGAAGGGTCAGATTTTTCAAAATTTCCTGTACGTTTCGCCCCAACTTATGGTGGTGCTCCACTTAGACCGTTTCACAGCAGAATTAAAGTTTCAAGTGAACATTTTTTACAAAGGAAACTTAAAATAGCGACTGCTTAGATCCCCATGTAAGCCCTGGAAATGCAATTTTCAACTGTCTGAGGGGCCGGATATTTAAAAATGTATTGTACGCTTCGCGCCAAACAGTGGGGACGTTCCGCTATAGTCTTTCTGGCTGAATTTCAGTTTGGAAAGAACGTACGTTTATCTGCAATCGAAACTTAAAAAAGCGACTGCTTGGATCCCCTTTACAAGCCTGCATGGAAAATGTCATTTTCGACTGTCTGAGAGGTACGAATTTTTTAATTTTCTGGACGCTCCGCGCCAACCAGTGGTGGCTTTGACTGTCTTACGGGCTTAATTACATTTTCGGGGAAAAATCTCCTGCCCTCAAACTGAAATGCTCCCCTACGCCTCTGGAAATACCTTACTCAGGCGTGTACTGAAACAGCTGCTTGCAACATACAGCAGGATTCCGGATTTGCGATCCAAGGATACATAGTCCAGTGGAGTAATACAACTGAGCTTATGAGTATCTCAAAAGTGTGTTTTAATCTTAGAAAAATCACAAATTTTTCTCACCAGAATTAAAGAAAATTAAACCTGGCAAATGCCATTTCCAGCCATCTGGGAGGCTTTAAAATCCACAATTTTCTTTTTACGCTCCGCGCCAAACGATGGTGGCGCTACGCTTAGGGGAAAGGTGTAATTTGGACCCCTAATTACAAAGCCCCTTAAAATCAGAGATAAGCGCAACCAACTGCTCTAAGGGGCACTATTGGGATATTAATGGAATATTAATTCTTTTTGTAGGAGAGTAGAAACTCTCCTTACATTTTCCCAAGGAAAGTTATCGCTAAAAATAAAAAAATTTAAAAGTGGTCCAATTTACACCATCCATGTGTAATTTGAACCAACAAGGTGTGTAAAATGAACCACCTGCCGTGTAAAATGACCGGGCAAAATATTGCTGCAAAATTTCTCAAATCATCCAATGAATTGACAACAGAAACACTTCTCACACCCTTCCTTTCTTTTAGTGTTATATTTTAGGCATAATTGATGTTATTTCCCCTTAAAATGACTTGCCCTTTGCTTGATTTCCCCATCCCAAAGTCAGGCGCCGCACAACGTACCAAGTAGGCACAGACCAAGTTTAGTAATTGGCTCATGGCATGGGAATTACGCATATTCCCAAGCTGATTACTATTAGGCCTACAAACTGCGGAGAGGAATGAAAGGGTGAGCAAATTCTTTTATGTAGGGTACTCCTACTGTCTATTCATTTCCATGTGTGTAATTAATTGAAGCACCCGGGCCCACGTGTTTGTAATTT
Source organism: Holothuria scabra (assembly GCA_037179385.1). NCBI lineage: Eukaryota > Metazoa > Echinodermata > Holothuroidea > Aspidochirotida > Holothuriidae > Holothuria > Holothuria scabra. The sequence goes on from CM074185.1 coordinate 3,010,455, forward strand.
GCACCGGTCCATTTTACACATCATATCGTTTAATGTGGACGAGCTGTCCATATTACACACCATGGGTGGTTCAAATTACACGATGTTACTAATTTTACCCAAACTCCTCTAACCTAGCCAAGTGTAGTTTTTACCGAAATGTAACAGCCCAGCACTCAATAGGAATTATTATATTTTGTCATAATCATTATGCCTTGGGGGTGAACAAACCATTTCCGAGTAAAAACCCAACAAAGGGTCAACTCGAAAGTAAGATCAGTTCACCAGTTTTTAACAAAAACCATACAGAATTGTGGAAATCATCGATTGCGAAGTCAAACGTGAGTGTTCTGAGTAAGGTATCAATGACACATAAAAGTAAGATACCCTCTCCTTCTGTGTTGAAGTAATGCCGGTGGTTCAATTTACACACCGGTCCAAATAACACGGCTTTCCCCTAGATTGCAAACTTCAGCCATCGCCCTACAAAAGTATCCAGCCCCCCATAGTCCCACCAAAAAAAATCCGAGCTATGCCACTGCCCTGGACCCCTACCAGGGCTTTGCCCCTGAACCCCACCAGGGGCCCTTAAATATAAGCGGGCACCTGTACCCCACGCCGACGGGGTTCTGTGCTTCGCGTAAAACCGGACGCCTTACGGCGTCACCATTATGTCGCCTGTCGAAAACTTGTGCCCCCCCCCCCCCAATAAAAAGCATCTTCCGCCGCCTATGATGTTGACGCAAATGACCAAGAGTTCTGCGTCCCAAAAGAAGTTACACGTCCCAGAAGGACAACAATCAACAATACTAAAGTGACCAACCTCGAGGCCTTCAGACCTTTAGCATCATTGGCTTGCCATGCATGACTCCATTCTATACGGGATGGAAAAAAAAACAGGATACACATCATCTAAACAAAAAGGCGTCTTTCTGTCAACGTGAAATAAATGCATAATTGACGTAACAAAATCCTTTTGACGGAATCTTAAGCAGTCCCTCAAATACATATTCTACCTTAGTTCAAAGTACACCCTCTAATAATTTGGTTTGTTTGTGTGATCATGAAATTTATATTTATCAAAACCTTCCTGCTTTAACGAGGCTGTTCGTTTTATTGCATTTTTGGAGCTTTTACTACACCGTAAAATCACTTCGAGAGTAATATGTTTGTAAACGAAGTGAATCATAAAGACTTTTTAAGCTGCATAAGTCTCACTCTCTTCGGTGTCTTTTTCAACTGTTAACATGGGCTGCATTCGATTTGCAGACAAGATTTTTCTATTGCTTTTAGCAATGTATTTGCTGTTAATTCCAGACGCTATATTAAGTCAGGAGGGTGAGTACGTATTTCGAATAAATTTTCTTTAAATTAAATAAAGAGATATTAGCACTTATTAAGCGTTGAAATTTATCCTGTACGTATAGCCAGTATACCTTTTGGCTAATGTGGAAAACAGCACTTTTAACTTTTTACATCAAAGACAGAACATTTATCAAGTCATATATTACCGACCACATCAATGGAAATTTGACAATACTTATTGGCAGGGAAAAATATTTCACTAATCCTTTCCAAGTTATGGAATTGTGGCTAATTAGGAGAGTTGAAAGGGTGCTATATGCAATGGTTAAATGAAGCGTTAACACAATATGCAGTCGGATAAAACACCTTAAAGGCACAGTTCTCTCACTCCAAACAGTACCAATTCTCCTATCCTTCTTACTTAAGCTCCCTCCCGCAATCGTCTGAAATTCATGCTCATCCAGATACAATCTCAGTTTATTGCTTCAAGATGAGTAAAGAAAAACTCAATTTATATAATCAAAACACTTGCAGTACCTTTCATGCTGTGTGATGTAAGCTTTGGTACACTGCATTGTTTGAATTAGTTCTCAATAGAAGAGCTAAGCCAATTTGGGTACCCCCGTACGAAAATTGTAGTTTGGGTGAAAGGTTTGGTCATTTAATACGGTACATGTAACACAAAAATACTCTGACGTAAGGCGACGTACTCGATGTCATTTTTACAACAGCTACGCATTCCCATGGACCAGTTTTCAAGGTGCAAAATAAAAACGGAGCAAGATATGCTAAACATTTTATTTAGAACTCTAGTTATATAAATTTAAAGAGGTCAAGATTTGAAAGGATAGCCCAATCTCCTTCTTGGTCTCATAAATAATTACATTAAATAGAGTTTTTCTTGTACATGTGAGGTGAATATTTTCCAAAATTTGTTAATTAACGCAAACTATTTCAAAAGCTAACAAAAAGAGCTAAAACCAAACCCCGATTGGTGAAAACATATCTTTTGTTTTGTGATTAGCATATTCTTTTCATATTTAACAAGAAAATTCTAGTCTTAAAAGTTATTTCCGTATTTTGTAAATTGCAAAACACTTTGGGTGTGTTAATGTCATAAAAATTACCTTCAGCTTACAAATCGAAAGAGATTAATGTCCTCCACATGTTTGAAAAAAGAGTTTTTGTTCCGTTGTGCTAATGTCCCAAAAGTGGTTTTAAATTTCTTTTAATAGATTAGAAAATGGGAATCTGATCTATTTTAAAACGATGTTACTTTGAAGGGAAGGGGCAATTTGTTTGTATTATGTGATTTCATTTTGGTAAAAGTCAATTTCTGGAAACGACTTTACCTAAAGTCTTAAAAATTTCATGCCTAAATAAAAACATATAATAAGTAAACATATCAACATGCATTGAAGTTTCCAGGTAAGGGTAAATAATGATGTACCTCCTTTTGAGAAAAAAAGCAAACTGAAGGATTCCATTTTAAACCTTATATCAAGAATTATGCACGCCTGGTATATTTCTGAGAACAAGAAAAGTTTAAAGTGCCAATTTGTCTTTCAAAGGAAACGAAGAACTCGAACCATTGGACGTGGATTTTACACTTGAGGAATGACATGAAACACAAGGGGAATCTGAACAATCTGTTACTAAGGAAGGCCCATACTTTCATATTTTAAGGCTAACCTTTGACCGATAAATAACACAAAATTATTGGCGGATTAAGAGGGGGGGGGGATACCTCCAACCTTAAAATTCAATCTTGTCTTTCAACTTCGTAGATGGGTTATTTTTCCCGCTCGTTGGTACATCATGTTGTGGTTTTTTATAAGTATTATTTATTTTTTAACTTTTTACAAAATAATTGCAATTTCAACAACGGGAGTTCTTGTTTTAAGGTAAAATGGCAACAGGGGGGTATAAAAGGTAGAAACCATAGACGTATAGAGGCAGGGTGCAAATGGGAGACTGCTACTGCACCCGAACTTCCTCAAGACCTAAATTTGGACAGGGCCTGACAAAATGGGCAATTTAAGTTAACCCTAAAAAAATCTGGCATTTCAAATAACACAAAAAATTCCTAAGCGTGTCAAAATTGTGCTATAAAAGATAAAAAGAATAATCCTCACGGTATAATTTCGATGAAAATTCAAAAGGATTACGAAATTCGGTACGCTTTCTGACAGTTTATGCATGAAAAACAATGTCTATACTCAGCCTGAATTCACAGTCGTGCACACCACTTTGTCCGGTAGAAAACTCGGACAAAAGTTGCAATGGAGTTAATGGTTGTTTTAAATTGTCATATTACAGGGGCAAACATGAGATTGTACTTGCAGGGACATGTCTTATGACCCCTCCCTGGTGTAAATGCAAGAACAGTGGAATTGCTATGGGTCGGGGAGCCGGCATCGACAAAAAGCCCATTGCCAGGCTAAAAAAATGAACAGTTGTCATCGTCAGTCGTCAGCCGCTTCTTAGCTACACCACAGTTAACTGACGTTAATTGAAGCACAGACCCTATTCACTGTAAACAAATCGGTCGAAGGGGTGTCTGAACTGACTAACCACGTTAGTCACTCATATTTCACTAATTTGTGATATCTGACTAATTTCGTAGTAGGCCTAATTGACTAAAGAATACCAGTTAAAAGTTAGTCAAGCAGGGTCAATACTTCTTAGGAACTACTTGAGCTGAGTCAAATATTAGTCAATATTGTTGGCTGACGTGATTTGTCAATTAATTCAGGCACTGTTTTGACTAATTTGTGTTAACAGTGTTGTAATGTGAACTGTTTAAACTGAACCTGTCATTAAAAAAACTCACATCCAACTGTGCAGATGGATATTAACAATTTTGTATATAATTTTCATGATATTCTCTTTCATGATAGACTATTAGTTTTCTAAGTCTGATAAGATAATTTTTTGAAACATATACTACCACAAATCTGTCAAGAAAAGTATGTGATGCATTTAAATGGTATGGAATATCAATTTTTTTTAAATTTTACATAGACTAAACATTTTTGTTAATGTCCTGCTTATTAGACAAAAGCATCTGGCAACTACCTATTTATATGCCTTTTGTATTCTTATTGCTTTAAATTTTAATCCTAGAGTTTCCCTCATTTAGGACACAAAAGAATATAGAAAGGCAACTTCGTCTGTAGTGTTATTTAAAATGGCTAAACAATGAACTCATGTTAAGCGAAAATTCTCTAAAGCCACCCCTTTTTATTTACTTTTTTTTATTTATTTTGTTTTATTTAATTTTTTTGGCGATATTTAAGTAGGGGTTATTTAGGGGATTATAAATTCCAACCAAATATAGCATGGGTGTCCGAAGAAAAATTGGGGGAAATTTGTTAAAGGATCAATTATATTTTACTCCCAGAAAGGAGCAGAAATGTTAAATATTGATACTAGCAGTTAGGTATATGAATCGAAAAAATCGACAAAAATTATGTTGAACCAAAAGCAACAGCCTCTCTCTCTCAACAGGAAAAAGTTGATTATGTATGAAAAATGAGGCATTCTCACTCTTGCAGAGTGAAAATGACTCTTTTTTATTGAAATGTCTCCTTCCAGATTTGATGGTTCCTAGTTTCACTCTTAAAAGGGGGTGGTGTTTTACTCTCAATGCTTCAGAGAGTTTTAAAAAACGGTCACAAATGTGTAATCATTGCTTCCATGCAGTTTCATCTTTTTTCTTCTACCAACAACCGGAATATCCGAGGGATTGTAAAGAAGCCTATGACCAATGCTCGACCGACGTTACCAGCGGTGTTTATTCAGTCAAGCCAGATGGATATCCACAGCCTTTTCAAGTATACTGCGACAATGATGTTTCCTCAGGTGGATGGACGGTAGGGTAATCTACTTCGTACAATAAGTCTTAGCGCTTTATGTATACACTTTTGGAAAAAATATTGGATCCAATGTTAGAACTATACTGAAAGTTTACGTGACTATACTGAAAGTTTATGTGACTGGCTTTTAAAGTTTTTAAATTTAAATTTAATATTTTAAAAAACACTCGATCGAGGGAAATGGGAAGTTCAATGTGAACACTGTAATAGAGCTTAGCTGCTAAGCTAACTCTTTCTTTTTTTAAAACTTGATGAAAATAGTAGATTACACTGTCTAGTTTATTTCACGAATTGAACTGATCGAATGTGTTGTTAATTTGGTACCCATTGAGAAACACTGTAATTTACAATTTTGAATATGCTTTAGTTATTGCAAAATATTCATTAAACCGTTATTTCATACCATCGACGCTTAACTACTCAAAAGGCGGCAACTTTCCCTCGGCTCAGGGTGTATTATGACTTTTCATAATTTTTTCTGATTTATAAAAAATCATTTTGGTTCATTCATACCTGGAAATAATCCTCAACGTCTATTGGTCCATCGCGGTCAGGTGACCGTGCGTTATTCCAAGTCAAGTTCTCTCGGTAATGAATAACGCGCTCTTAGACCCCCCCCCCCCCCTCCATTTTACTTGGGGTTGTGCTGTCTTTTTTCTTTCTTTCTTTTTTTCTTTTTTAATGAGAAAATAAGCGAAACTGCACTTTTTTAGTTTTTTACAAATCAAAAATATTGTTGTGTAGCAATGAACAAGGATAAACAATTCTGCGTCTGTACCGTTAGCTCAGGGTAGTGCAATTCCGTTTAGTGATGCTATCTCTGAATGCATTTAGGCTGCACACTTCTCCATCAATTGCATCAACCCCGATCGTGCATTACATTGTAATGATCCATGGTCCATCGCTGTTTAACCTTTCATTAATCTTTAACAGAATTGGTTATCACATTTATGATGCAATGCGTGGTATATGTAAATATTCTGTAGTGTCCACATAAGTCAGGGAAATCATTTTCAAATAAGGTCAAACTTTCATACCATTAATGTCACACAGCAACTAATCTTAACAACCTTTATATCTTTCCGGAAATAAATTAGGTCATCCAGCGTCGCATTGACAATTCCGTAACATTTACAAGAAGTTGGAAGGATTATAAAATTGGATTTGGCTTCTTGTCAGGTGAATACTGGATTGGACTCGACAAATTATCTTATTTAACGAACCAGGCAGTATACGAACTCGGTGTTGACTTAGAGCTTTCGAACGGGTCATCATTCTACATTAGGTATAACTCTTTCCGTATCAGTGATGAATGGAGTCATTATGCAATGACGTCTTTGGGAGATTTTGAAAGCAACTGGGGTAAGTATACCTCTCATATAAATTACATTCGTCGCCTTGGTTTCCCTACATTCTTCGAACATATTAAAAAATAACAAGTATAGCTCTTGGTGATTGAAATTATCTGTGCGCCCTCACATTTCTGAAAAATAGTTTCTCATGTTCCCTATTATTAGCTTACGATCAGCATATTGCGAGGTTTACGGATTTTCCAGGCCAATAAACTTGAGTGGCAGTTTTTTCCTTGTTTTAATTGGACAAATTTTGCAATATTCGAATTTTTTGTAAATACGAAATATCTTCTCTGATATTATTTCACTTCAAAGTTCACATTCTGTGAGTACAAATCACATTTTACAAATAAAAAATGGAAGAAGTTAATGACTTCTTATCAAAACAAAGCTCATTATATGCCCTTCTTTATCCCGGATTTAACTTTTTTTTCCCTCATACTTTGTATTTTTTTGTTACTTTTTTATTTTTGGTCAAGGCAAAACGTTTTTACCCTAAATTTTGGTGTTTTTCTTTTTTTCACTGAGTTCCATGTTTTCAAGTTTTTTTTTCCATGACATTGAAAAAACTTTACATTAAAGAGTAAAAATATGCCGCCTGTTGTAAAGCTATTTATGATAAACTTTTAAACCCATGTGCTGTATGTAATAAGTCCTATACCAGGCGCATAGCCAGGATTGTGTCATGGGGAGGGTTTTGGTGTAATGGGGGGGGGGGGCACGATATGAGGGAAAAGTCTAAGGAAAGAGAGAAAACACCGCTACTTTAGGTGTTTTTTGCATTGCAAGGTTGGGTCATGGGGGTGCTTCTAACTTCCAAAACCACCCACGTGGCAACTCCACTGTCCTATACAAAATGGTCCCGTACTCATAGTGTCTATAAATATTCATAGCCAATGTATTGTTGTTTTCCTTTCCAATGTTCCAGTGATGGGCAAATTAGGTGGTTCCAATAAAGAGGCTCCTCCACAGAAGTATTCTTAATAACAAATATCTTTACCTTATCAATGTTATAGATTCACTGATGGAAGTTCATTGTGTAGCAACCATATCGAAACAATCATATCTTTTGTAATTGCCTTTACGATTTAGCCGTTTGGAATTACATGAAAAATATCCTGGTAAATGCTGGAATTAATGTCGAATTAACAAACAATATTGTTGCATTATTTGGAGGTGACTTCTCATGTGAACTTTATCTGTTAATTATTTCAATAAAAGACTTTCTCTGCAAACAAATGAAGGTAGTACTCCCGTCTTCTATCGGGCTATCCCATTATTGAAGAACTATATACTATATCTACTTCGTGCTGTACATGAGGGTTATAGGTTGCCCTGGCTTAATTTATTAGGTTGAGTTTGTAGTATTCCTGAAATATAACAAATGATGGTTTCTTCCATACATTATCTACTTTAACAAATGATTGCTGACAGTCACATGTTAAAGTTCAGTTGATCATCATGTTTTTCGATTGTTAATTTGTTTGATTGGAAGTTGTTATAAAGAGAGATTGAGGGACAATATATGAGGAAAATTCCTCTGCCACACTCGTATCGACACTTGTTATGTTAATGTCGAAAGCACGGACTTCCTATATATGGACAGAAAATACTGCACGGTACATTGTCGCTACCGTACGTGTGACAAAGAGCGCACCAAGATGGCTGTCTGCAATGGTTTTGTGTGAAAGTTTGGACTTGCTTACGTCAATTCCCAGATTTTGAAAGAAAGTTGAAATATTTTTTTAAATATGGCAAGGTAAGGTCAAAATCACTTCAGAGATTGCAGAAATACAATATTGTTTCCCATTCAAGTTTGACTTTTGTTTTGAATATTACAGAGTCGTCGTCAAATCAGACGATTTATAGCTTCACGGCGGGTATCTTGGTGCGCCTTTTGTGTCCCAGCCGGTGGCGACCATCTACGGATAGGACGTATACGTTACATGCTGTGGACATGTATATAAGTCCGTGGTCGAAAGTGAAAACATCTTCTCTTTGCCGAGGGAAAAATAAAAGTAATGACTGTACGAAATTTTTGACACATTTTAACAAGATTTTTGTATTTTGTTCATTCAGGTTGCGTTGTATCATTATGTCAACCAAACACGACCCATGACAGTTGTACTTGTCACCGTGTGTGTACTGACACTGTAGGACAGACGGATTGCTATATTGACTGTGCAGAGACGTGTGTACCTGAGGGATGTCTTTTAACTGAAACAAACTCATACATTTTGGTAAGTAATTCCTCTCCGTGATCAGCCACAATATATCATAAGGAACACTGGCACAGTAGTCTCAAAGGTGCAGTCAGGATTTGCCAGACAGGGAGCCAGGCTCCCCGACAAGGTTGGGTGGCAATACTATACAAAGAGAATAAAGTGCCAAAATGATGAGGAAGGGAAATTTTGGGCTTCAGTTACAAACAAATTGAAGACTTGAGTGTTTGTTAAAAAAATTAAAATTTTGAGTTTGCTGATAGGAAATCTCAAAACGTTATCTTTTTCAAAAGGAAAATTTGATTTCTTTGTAACGAAGAACCTGCCACCATCCCTATAGAAAATTCAAAAACACTTGTCCGAGCGACTGGGGGTAGTTGTGACGAAATATGTTATTCTAGGATGAAGACTTCCGAAAAATTGGGAAATTGGAAAACTTCATCGACAGGGCGTTTCTCCTTTAGGCCCAGGAGAAAATTCCAATTAAAACCTGTTTATCAGGTTTTAACAGGTACAACATGTAGTTGAAAACAAAATAAATAGGTTTTAACAGGTACCAACAGGAACCTGTTTGCTTTTTGGTGTTACCCGTTAACGCCTGTTGACTTCCGTCACTCCAGCAGGTAAGTGGAACATTGCCTGTTCGTGCCAGTTAATACCTGTTCAAAACTGTTGTAATATCAACAGGTATCAACAGGAATTTTCTCCTGAGGGTGCCCTTGTGTATCTTAATTCAGACGGTTAGGTTAGGTGGAGTTTTACGGCCCAGTTTCCAACCAATTGGTTCAAGTCGAGCTGGCTCCGGCCTGTAGCTCACTAGGCTTGTTTTCCTTTCTCCGTTGCTTATGCTGAGCATGAAGCACTAAAAAGTCTTTGGTATGACACGGCCAGGACTCGAACTCTCGACCTCTCGACTGCAAGCATGATGTTTTATTCAGACGGATGCCATTGATGTTGTTTTACTTTAATATTTTATTACAGAATGGCGAGTCGTATATAAACGCGGATTGTTCACAAAATTGCACCTGTGTTGAGAATCATCTCACATGTAACACAGAGTACGAGTGTAGCAATGACGCCACCTGTAAGATAAAATACCAGACCCGAAAGTGCTACTGTAATGATGGTTATGAAGGAGACGGCCAGACTTGCATTAGACAATCTTTTACAGATTGCTTTGATGCATACCAGGCTGGACATACCACTGATGGTGTCTACACCATACAACCGAAAAGCTGGACAAGCCCGGCCTTCACCGTTTTCTGCGATATGACGTCGGATGGCGGTGGATGGACTGTAAGTTATTTGTTTCGCAACATAATCATGGCATATTCCAACATGCGATCCTATATGAGTTACATGATCTAGCATCTAAGATTTAAGACCCTTAACCCTTTACCGTTGTGCTCCGATCGGGGCATATTTGCGCGCCTCGGGAGTGGGTGGAAAAGCGGACGTAGCCCGCCCCGCATCGGCTTCCGTAGGCCATTGCCCCCGTGACCTTAAACTATTGTCTCTCTCGTTGTTGTGGCCGAATTTTCGGGTAGCTACTCGCAGTTTCGAGCTCCGCGTTAAAACAGTAAAGATGGGTGACAGCCGAGCTCTCCGCACGGGTCCAAAAGGACCCAAACAACGGTAAAGGGTTAAATTGGCAACCCATATAACTATTATGACCCATAGGCCTATGGGAATAGTTCTGGTGTCCAACTGATATGTAGGCAAACTATGGGTAAAGTATATGACTATTGGGTGCAAAATTTTAATGGACCCCATATGGTTTCGTCCACATGGATCCCATATGAATTTGATACCTAGGTGGTAGTTTATATTTATATTCATTTCCGTGCATAACCATATGTGTGTGAAAGTTTCTGGCAATGTTCGAAGATCATGAATAACAACTTTGAATGAACGAATGTTATGTTGTAATTACATCATGTTTTACAATGTTACCTGGCTTTGAACGGGCAAACTATACCTTACCTGCTGCCATACCTCTGAAATTATTAAATATTAAAGTTCCTCCTTTTCATTGAGAACACTTGCTTACGTTTGCTTGATAACCCCCTACAGGTCATTCAACGTCGCGTTGATCGTGTAACTGATTTCTACCGTAGCTGGGACGAATACAAAAACGGATTCGGTTCTCGAGATGCTGGTAACGATTTCTGGCTTGGCAACGAAAAAATATGTTATCTAACAAACCAACGAGAATACAAGTTACGAGTTGATATAGTTACATCTGGGGGTTCACATAAATATCAAAAGTACTCCTTCTTTCATGTTGGTGATGAAAGCACCAAGTATCGCCTGACGTTTGGCAGTGATTCTGGAACAGCAGGTAGGGAAATGTTTGGAAATCTTTTATTCATATTCAAAAGCATCACCGGAACCTTGACATGGCAACTGTAAGGGCAGGTAGGTGGCAAAAGAGTGAAATATTCTTGGGATAGTCCCAAAAGAAAATCTTCAGATGTAACGAGAGTTTTAAACCGGTCTGTTTCTCCCGACATGAATATGGCTACATCTTTAGACCGAGGCAGCGTCCCACTTGAATTTTCGGTTAGGGTTCATACACCCACCTGACACGGTTGGTTTCGTTGCTTCGTGAGAGAAATTTTCCAATTTTGTTTGAGAGCCGCCTAAATTCGTAGGAAAAAAAATAAAATTTCAGCAATCCTTCGGTGCTCCAACAATAAGAATATGCTCGCTCTTGCTTACGGGACGGTTCTTTAAGGTTCTTGAGTTCCCCAAATTTTCCATTTAAAACCTTAAATTCATAAATTTTCCCTAAAGGAAATCTAAAGTTTCTCAAATTTCTTCAGTGTTAAACTCTCAAAGTTTCAATTTTTCAACTTTACAATTTATCGTAACTCAAAATTTCCCACCCATGCCTCACTGGAGGCTAGGAATATTTGTCGGGCTTCAGACGTCAGGTTATTAGCTTCCTGAAAGTGGCAATCACAGTTTGTTTTTCACAGTTTGTTTTTCACAATTTTAATTCTGCGCCCTATCTGCACGTTGACTTAAAACCAACTGAAATTATCTGTTATAGCGGTTTAAATTTTGTTAGTTAGTTAGGTGGTGCCACGGCCTTTTTTCCAGTAATGACCCACTGGCTTATTTTCCCTACTCCATTGCTTATATGGAGCTTCACGCACAAGGGCAGTAGGTTCCATTTTTAGAGTCTTTGTTATGACTCGACCTGGGAATCAAACCCGGGCCTTCCGCGTGGGAGGCGGATGCTCTACCGTTAGACCAAACACGTGACTAAACACGCGGTCGTTAACGCGGTATGTATAAAATCGTGATTGGTGGTAGAGACTGTCTGTTCTTGCCGCTCTGTGGATTTTTTTACCCGACATATTCGGAAAGTTTCATTCAACAGTAATTTGTAATCAATACTGACAAAATGAGCGTTTCTTCTAACCTGCAAGACGTCTTCGATGCCTTTATATTCTGGTAAACAATCAATTTTGAAGGAAAGCGATATGTGGAACAAAATGTCAATATTCTCTGTCAAACTCTGATTACCTCGTTAAGGAGGTTTTTCCCTTTCGAGCAACGACTGGCACCGCCCCTGTCTCATAATACAAACCTGAAAACTTCCCAGAGACTTTGTAAAATTTGCAACCATTTTCATTGCATGATTGGCAACCACAACTATAAATTAGGTTCTTTTCCTCACAATCTACTGGATGTGCATACATGTAATGCAATACTAAATATCACTGTTCCAGTTTGAAATTAAACCACCTTTAACATTCTTTTCAGTTATTAGAAAAATAGCATACAGACTGATTGTAAGTCTTTAACAGCAGTTTTACATGTCATCAAAAGCCATTACTTCACTTGAAAGTGAAGGATTAAGCTTTTCTAAATAAAAATCCGTATGAATTAATTATGTCAGTATCTTTCACAGTTCTCAAGATATAAGCTACATCTCCAAAGTTTGAATGTTTCTGAAGCAATTTGTAGCTTATGCAAAATTAGTGTTGTGATGCACAGTATTAACATAGCATTTCTTTGTTATCCCTATATTAATTATCTCTTAACCACTTATCAGATAGTTTATGGTTTGGAAATTGATACTGATGATCTTCAAGGACATAATTTTAACTTTCAAAAAAAAAGTCCTTGGGACATGATACCAGTTTTGCAACTGCCGTTGTAAAGAAGATTGCAAAAACAAAGGATAACATAAGGCATATATATTGATGTCCCGTTCTTGAAATCACAAGATTTGGGAGGGTTCATGTTTATAGTTCATGATTATTCATGACGGAGTGCAAACCAGTGATTACTCTGTAAAGTGGTCACTTTTATGGATTTTAATGGAAATGCAGTTATTTTCTTGGTCTTTAATGCTATACAAATAAAGACTGGACTTATGTTTTAACTTACGAAAGTTTATCTTCGAACAAAACTATTCAGTATGTGTTCCTTTGTTTTGCTTAACCATCATTTTCTTAAGTCCTCCCGACCCTCTGGCAAAGGGCCGTTCCACGAAACCAAAACTTTCACTGCTTCTCGAAGAAGCTGTTACGTCCACTGAACACTGAGGGCAATGTGTGACCAACCTCACGGCCCTCAGACCATTTACATCATTAGTCTGTCATGTATGGCTCCATTCTAGACTAGCTGAAAAAAAGAACAGATACTACATATGATCTTAGCCAAAATTCATCTTCAGCTCAATTCATGAGTTATGGAATTATAATTGCAACTTTTGCAGCATTGAACAAAATTGATAATACTACAAATTTGGAAATACATTTCGGCAGCTATGATGCAATAAAAATTGAAGTTCATAACACTTCTAACACAGTAAAGAACCAAATTGTAACTTTGTTAAACGATGGTCTTTTTTATCTGTGTTTAATAATATGTTAAACCCGAGGAAAATTAGAACGAAAAAATAATATCTTTAGAACTATTTTGATCAAATCATATCATTTTATATCCCAGTATTGCTGCATAAACATACCACTGCAGAGCAGTGGTATGGTGAGTGGTGTAACGAGTAACGATAAAATAAAAAGAAAAACTAAATAAGTCTCTCAGACTCTAAAAAAGTGATATAAAGTCACTCTCTAATGGAACAAAAAGTGTGAATTTTAAGAGGTGAGTGTTAAATCACTCAAAGAATAATAAATTCACCCCTTATCTGTAATGAGTGTCTGCAGGGGTCGCTTTTATTAAAAGAGGTACCTTGAGACACTCCATGAAGAATGAAACTTTATATTTTTGGTAGGGGATTTCACCTACCTTGGAGGAGCTCTTTGAGGAGAACTTTACAATTGCCACTCTTCTAATGAATGTAATATTACTTTTATTACTTTAAATTGGCAACCCTAGACCGTCATAATTTAGGTAAGAGTCACCATGCCATTTAAGTGAAGTATAGTAAGCCGTTACGCAGTAACCTGACAAAAAACAGTTCAAAACAGCGGTATTGTCAACCTTAGACGTAAAAAATAGCAAAGCCCGATAGAAAGAAATTTGGAGATAAAGAATCGCGTGCCTTTCTTCAATTTTGATATATTTTGAACTGATATTTTTCATATGTACTGCAGGCAATGGCATGAATTATCATAACGGTACCCAATTCAGCACACGTAACCAAGACAACGACAGATGCAGGGATCACAACTTGGCGGAAGGACATAAAGGAGGCTGGTGGTTTACCAACATTTATTGTTCTGGTTGCCATCGAACGTATTGCGGAAATTTTGGAACGGGACCCAGTTGCAATGGCTGGGGCACCCATGCCAACCTTAATGGCGACTTCAACGGAGGGAACGGGAAGAACATATTTTGGTACCATCGTAATTATCTTTACAACAGTTACTGCAACTTAAACTCTGCCGAGATGAAAATCCGCCCGTCTACTGTATGACGACTTAACATTTGGTGTCATTTCCGTGTGTGAACTCGTTGGCTGTGTCAACAATTATGCCCTACTAAAAGCAGCTTTACTTGGGTGTCACGTGGCCAAATGAATTAATGTCTGCAGATTTAGAGAGAGCTACAGGGATTGTCACGGGATGTAAAAATGTAATGTACAATTTGGTAATTTAAGCGTGGAACTAAAGTTAATAAGATGAGGTTTGCGGCTTAGTGTCTAACCAATTGGTAATGTCTGGCCGGCATTATTTTTCTGTTGTGGCTCACTGGCTCACTAGCATGGGGCTGTAGCTTTATAGTACACAAGTGAGGTTTTTAGGCTGAGCAACAAGATTTTTACCTATTGTATGCAAAACATATTGATTCTTCAATTGTTTGTAGAGTTCCGTTTTGTACCTTGCGAATAAAAAGAATTTCTTTCAGCCATTGGACGGGATGAGTCGGCTGTATGCTATTCCCCTCTTTTCACAGTGTTATTGTTATGATTCAACTTTGAGTAAAAATGTTTTCTTTTGAAATGAGATGGATTCATATTATATTATAATTAACGAGAGATTAATGAGAAACAAAACAACATTTTTTGTAATGCAAACTTATGAATAACCTCCCAAGTCCAACGAGAACAAAGGTGTCTTCGTTTAATTGTTGTCACAAACAAGTAACGGCATTACACTTTGACTGATAAGAATTGTGGGAATTGTTGACAACTCCCTGATGTGACGAAGTGTTAAACTATCATATGATTTGTAACTGTACTACCCCGCGGAGCGGACTGTGTTTTTCTCAGCTCCTCAGCTTCCAAAGGGATCTGACTGAACAAGGTATTCACTGTACGGCCTGCTACGCAGGGAATTACTAAACAGCAAGACAAGGAAGCTGATCACTTAGTCGACACTAAAATGCACAGGTCTAAAGTCGATTTACAAAGCACACCATTGGTGAATACATATATTCTTGGGGAAATCAAGAAAGGGTAAACAATACATGTATGCTAGGTCACCAAAAATAAATAAATAAATAAATAAAATAAAAGAAAACAAGTTAACTCCCGCTCACCCAACCCTGGGGACTCGCTCGTGTCCGCGGGATGGGAATGTTGAAATGGTGGTTCCCAGTGGCGGAGCTGCCACATTGTGGGGGCGGCCGCCTCCCCTCCCCCACCTAACGGACCAAAATCGTCTGTCGGCGCTCTTTTTAGGTTTTTAACATACTTTACTCTTGCATCATTATTGGTTAAATACATAATTTAATAGCGTTGTTTTAGGGCCAAGATAACAAAATGCTCAAACAGCCACCAGTAACTGTACTATCTGCACTTTGGCACTTTTTTCTGATGAAAAGGGTCATCTTCTGTCATATAGGGATAGGTTTTACCGAAACGTGATCTTCATGCTTTATACGAACTAATGAATGTTGTCGCTGTGCTAAGTTCATTGCTTTCACACCAAGCGTTATTATATAAGCTTACAAAATACACAGACTGACATTAAATTAACCCTCCCGGCCAATAAAAGGTGTTGCAAAGGGCGCAACAATAATTGTAGCACGAATGGCCCTCTTGTTGTCGGGGATAATTGTCAACATAGACGATAAAAAGAGTTTATAAAGATACCAAAATAGCTTCCACAACATTTTTCAAAATCATTTGAAGAGAGCATTCAGGTTAAAAATAAAATAAAACTGTTATCATAGTGTCAATGGTTTAAGAGTTTTAATGAGCAGCTTCCATTTTGCTTATGTCCTCAAGTGACCATTTTCATGATAAATGGCTATCTTTGACAGTCTGACACTGCACGATAACCCCATGAAAATGCTTATTCTGTACATCCGTGGTCTCAAAAGCTAGAAAATTGCATCAAATAAGCTTAAGTTAAGGCTAATTTTATTTTATTTTGAATTCTATATCTAGAGAGCCAAGTAGACCTCTTGTCTTGGCTATTTCTTTTATTGTACTTAATTAATGGCTATGTCATTGTGGTCACATGATTTCAATTACGTCAATTAATGTTTTTTCGTATACTTATCTTGATTTCCAGATGCCACAAAAGTACACAAAACGGTGATTTATTTCCAATCTTTTTCCCTCTGGAAGATTGCTTGCTATTCAGCTTCAGCAGGTTTAATCTTTACCTTGACAAAGTAGCCCATTATTTCATTGAAATTTTAAATCGTCAACTAACAATAACACACAAAATAAAATGACTGCCTTCATACTAAAATGTGAAAGAGAGGGACAGAATCATGAGCGTCCGCAGGTAGGGGCAAGAGGGGAACTTGCCCTCCCCTGGAAACTAAAAAAAAAAACTGAAAAAACGAAAAAAAAAAAACCCCAAACAAACAGAAAAGGACGAAGAAAAGTTAACATCAATATTTCGTAACAGTTTTCCCTATTTATATGCGGTAGATAGGCTTTAGAAATGTTATTTCCAGCGATCCGAGAGGGCCAAAATTTTCTTGATCTCCTCGCCAACTCATGGTGGCGCGAAGCTTTTCCCCCTAAAAGAATTTAGCAACCCCCCCCCCCCATTTTCTTCTTCTTCTTAAACATGTTTTAATAGAAAAACTTGCTGAGGAGAAATCTCAAAGTAGTCTTCTACCAGGTGCGGAAAGTTAAATGGAAAGTCCGAAAAGCGGTGGCTTCGATCGTGCTGATATTCAGGGTATTTATTACTTTGAAGCGCTCCTGCAGACCATTTTCGCCCCCTCTGACAGAAATCCCTAGCTTTCACTGGCGGTTCCCCGGCGCAGGATTGGGAGCCTACACACCTGCCTCGTGAACCTCTGAGCAAAAAGAGAAGGCAAAGCTCGCCAGTGTCCCTGCCAGCACACCTTATTGGGTCCCAATTCGGGCCAAATTGGGCTCCCGATTGGGACCCAATCAATTTTGTCAGTGGGCTTACATTAGGCCCCAATTTGGCTTACTTGGCCCAATTTAACCTCACGGGGTCCCAATTTGGCCCTAAAGAGTTAACAGCATCTCCCTTATCTCTCTAGAAAGCCCAGCTGGGACCCAATTGGGACCTGATGACAATACCAACCTCAGCCCAAACCCAAGGTTCCCAACTAAAACCCAATTGGGGCCCAACGGGGCTTGCTTTCTGGGGTTCATCCACACTCACTCTGGCATAGGGTACTCGATGAGCCAGAATTGCTACCTACAGACCCCCAAATGTCATACTTAACTTGAAGCTTCAATAACATTCATCGCAGTTGGTATACAAAATGATAAAATAATGCTCACAACGTTAGGACATGCAACAACGACCAACTTGTCCAAATCGTCCAATTATGTCACACTATTTTACTTAATCTGTAATGGAACAACCCGCAACTTTGAGAAGAGATCACTTGAAACCTTAAAATATGAAAGTGGCTGGAATATTCCTGTTCTTTTTTTTTTTTTTTTTTTTTTTTTTTTTTTTTTTTTTTTCTACAGATAATACTGTTTTTCCTCAAAAGAAAGAACCATATGAAATAGGAAAACTAACTTTCGTTCAGCACTCGCTAAACTATCTAAGAGAACTTTTCTATAAGTGGCTTAAGATAGCACCAATCCCTAATCTAATTCCTAATCCTGACAAAAATACAATCGATACAACAGAATAACAACAGCTAATCAGAAAAACCCAATGGTAAGCAGTGCGCGAGAATTTTAGCACATTTGTTGCAACGGGCTAAACGATAGAAAGGAAATTTTACGGTTTCAAACCAAACCCACTCCCGAACAGTGCTCCCGAACCAAGAAAAAAAAGTTCATTTGTATTAAAAACTATTGCATCATAAAGAAAGTTTCTTCGTTGACACGTTTGCCAAATATTAGCCAAATCTATGGAGAAATAGCGAAATGCCAAGGAGTAAAACGGAAGGTTAACTTGAATGTGGACAGACATTTACCGTGCACTATAGCAATAGTTCAACTGAACTAAAAATAAAAATGATCAAAAGTGGCAATAATTCTCTTTTCGTTGTTGTTTCAGATGAGGGTGGAGCTGGCTTTTATGTCAGTTTTCCTTAATTTATTTTCTGTAAATCACCATGTGTTTTAATATGCCAATCGTTTTCAAATGTAGTTTATCTCAATTTAAGTCTTTAATCGACTCGTAATACGGTAACTGCTTCATTCCCTGAATCCGCCCTCCCCGGAAATATCTTATCCGTAGTTGAGGGTAACATATTTTTGATATATGACGTGGGTATAATTTATAGGCTCCATCAGTTTTAGAAGTATTTTTGCTCTTAGTGGTTAATGAAATTCTTCGTAAAAAAACTGTGGTAAAGTTTCACCCAGGTTCGTTACTTATGCGTCTTGCTAAACAATTGGATAAATAAATTACCGGACCAAATTGCTTACAAGAGCATCCATTGCTTGGTAAAGATAGGAGCCTATATAGGTAAGTTTTTAGGGGGATTCGCACTGTTTAACAAGAAATTTCTCAACTGGCTAACGTTAACCCTAATCCCTAACCCGAACAAAGGATACAGTCGATACTATACAATGGCAACAGCCAATCAAGAAACACCTTGTTATACAGTGAGCATCTACCAACTTAGGATACTGCCTTTACCCATCAGCTAAGTAGGAGGCATACTAGCCCTAACCGTTTTGTAAGTTCAGGGTTTCCAAAGTTTTTGGTGTCAAAGGTCCCCTTTTCTGTCCATCATTCAAAACATTTTTGGAATTTAAAGGGTCAATCCTCTCAGCCCAAACTATAACTTTTGTAGTAGTCCAGAAATTCTCAATTGTGGCACAGGTCTTTTATTGTCAACAAGTTAAAAAATTCAGACTGAGTACCGAAGCTCCTATTACACACCTGCTATGTTCTGATAGTGTTTTGATTACTCATGGGGGTCTTGTATACTCTACTGGAAGCAATAAGCTGAGATTATATACGGCTGGATGAAGATTAATTAAAAGAAGGGTTTAAGGTCAAATCAAATTTGGATATGTAAAAGCGGTACGCATTGTAAGCACTGTGGTGAATTTGCATTGAAATCCAATGCGTGATTTTCAAGATATAAGCAGGTAAAGTTGTCATATTTTCAATTAAACGACTACTTAAAGTAAGCACATATGACATCACATCCTCGCATTAATGAACGGTCGTTTGTTCTTCTCTAACTTTACAACCAATTTTCTCCTCAAAAATTTCATGTTTTTTTTTTTACAGGAAATACTGTTTTTCCTCAAAAGAAAGAACCATATGAAATAGGGAAACCAACTTTCGTTCAGCACTCGCTAAGCTATCTAGAATATTTCTACAAGTGGCTTAAGATTGCACCAATCCCTGATCTAATTCCTAATCCTGACAAGAATACAATCGATACAAAAGAACAACAACAGCTAATAAAAAAACTCAATGTTAAGCAGTGGTGAGAATTTGAGCACATTTAGTGCAACATGCTAAACGATAGGAAGGAAATTTTACGGTTTCAAACCAAACCCACTCCCGAACTAAGTAAAATTAAGTTCAATTGTATTAAAAACTATTGCGTCATAACGAAAGTTTCTTCGTTGACACATTTGCCAAATATTAGCCAAATCTATGGAGAAATAGCGAAATGCCAAGCAGTAAAACGGAAGGTTAACTTGAATGTGGACAGACATTTACCGTGCACTATAGCAATAGTTCAACTGAACTAAAAATAAAAATGATCAAAAGTGGCAATAATTCTCTTTTCGTTGTTGTTTCAGATGAGGGTGGAGCTGGCTTTTATGTCAGTTTTCCTTAATTTATTTTCTGTAAATCACCATGTGTTTTAATATGCCAATCGTTTTCAAATGTAGTTTATTTCAATTTAAGTCTTTGATCGACTCGTAATACGGTACACTCTAAAAACACCGGGGTTAAATTTAACCAGGATCGGTGTTCTATTTACTCCAACATAATCCTGGTTAAATTTTAACGCAACTCCTGGTTAAACTGACTCAAATCCTAGTTATTTTAACCAGAATTTGTGTTATTTTAACCAGAAGTTGTGTTAGTTTAACCAGGATTTGTGTTAAAAGTTAACCAGGATTGTGTTGGAGTAAATAGAACACCGATCCTGGTTAAATTTGTTTTTAGAGTGTAACTGCTTCATTCCCTGTGCCTGCCCTCCCCGGAAATATCTTATCCGTAGTTGGGGGTAACATATTCTTGACATTTGACTTAGGTGTAATATGATAGGCTTCATCAGTTTTAGAAGTATTTTTGCTCGTAGTGGTTAATGACATTCTTCCTAAAAAATGTGGTTAAGTTTTACCCAGGTTCGTTACTTATGCGTCTTGCTAAACAATTGGATAAATAAATTACCGGACCAAAATTGCTTACAAGAGCAGCCATTGCTTGGTAAAGTTAGTAGCCTATACAGGTAAGTTTTTAGGGGGATTCGCACCGTCGAGAAAATTCCTAACTGGCTAACGATAACCCTAATCCCTAACCCGAACAAAGAATGTAATCGATACTATACAATGGCAACAGCCAATCAAGAAATACCTTGGTAAATAGTGCACATCTACTAACTTAGGATACTTCTTTTACCCATCAGCTAGGTTTAGGAGGCATACTAGCCCTAACCGTTCTCAAAAAAATGCAGACCGAGTACCGAAGCTCATATTACACACCTACTACTGTTCTGATAGTGTTTTGATTACACATTGGGTCTTGTATACTCAACCGGAAGCAATGAACTGAGATTGTGTGGCTGAATGAGGATGAATAAAAAACGCTTTCAGTTCAAATCAAATGTGACCTTAAAGGTAAAGAGCAGACCCCCCAAACTTATTTTGAAGAAAAAAGCTAAATAACACAATTTTCATCTTATTTCTTTTCAAAGTATCTTTCATTAAATTTTATGACTTTACTATTGTATATTCAAGGTAAAACAAGTAGTTATTTCTGGTAAATTTCACATTTGGATTAGACCATTGAATGTATCATAAGGAGTCATCCGAATTAATTTTACACTTTACACTCATTTTTTCAAGTACTATGAAGGAACTTGTAAAATGTGAACATTAAGTCGATAGAAATTTAGTGCCGGGTCATTGGAAGCGTTTGAGAAATTTTAAATATATATATTTTTAAATTCTGTATTGCTAGAATTTTTTTTAAAGTATGCAATGTATTTTCTTTTTACAGAAAGTCATAAACACATAATATGGAAAACATAAAGAAAAGTATGGGCATCGAGGAAGGGTTGGCATTGGCGAACTTTATGTCCTACACAATATACGGATTTGTTTATCTGTCGTGTTGGGTTGTGTGTATGTTTGCAATGTCATCAGGTGAAGGGTCTCTATCCCGCACGAGAAGATCTCCTATGGGGGATTCTTTTTAATCTTTGTTGCCCTTAAATCCAAACTTTGCACGCTACTTAAATATATTCAGCCGACGGATACATTTTTCAGCACCAAAACAGGACAAATTTTTCCTATCACATCACACATCAACTTCAAATTAGAATGGATCATTAATTAATCACTTACTCATCCTGCAATAAACAACACAGAGAAAACAGAATTCAAACTGCACACACGATTTAGTAACACGAGATAAGAAATTATCAGCTTCAACAAAACTGGTGCAAAACAATTACCTTACACCATACATTGAAACTCTCCGTTACTTTCCTTTAAGTTAGACAACGTCACAATTAGCATACCGGTATTGAACTCATCCCGTCCTCCCATAGTATTTGGATTATGTAAGCCTCTCTATTAAACCTCAGCAGGAAAGATGGTATCTTTATTGTCAGTTTATATATTTTGACATATGCAACCTTTCTCCCGAAATTGAGGTTCCTCCCCCACTGTCATGTTTGGGAATATTTGAAATCACAGCCCCCCCCCCCCCCTCAGAATAAAGTCATAACACAAAGAATTGTTTGACCACTCTAACTGACAATAAATTTTACTGTATTATGACACTACATATGAAAGCTTTTCTTATCCCAGTCTAGTTCGAGATCCTGTCGTATCTTTCGAAACTGAGGCCATATAACTGTAAACCCATTATCCAAAGCTTCCGGGCTCAATAGTCTGAACAGAAACAATTGTTTTTTATTTTTGCTTGCACGAACAGTTGCAAGTAACAAATTGTAACTTTCCATTTTCTTTTGATTTTACGTGCATGCGCAGTACTAATAATATTATTGCATGACCACACCCCTTTTATTTGAGTAGCACATTTCCCAATGGTGAACTTGCTGCGTTTTTATAGCTGAACTCATCTAGGATAGCCTATAAAAAAATGTGAAGTACCGTTCTCCGTCAGAAGCTTTCGAACACTCCCCAAAATCCCATTTCCGACATTTTACTACCAGACTGGCTCGACAAAGATGAAGCATAACTTTGTAATCAAGTTTGTCTTGGTTTGCATTGCTTTTTCAATAATACAGCAAGTTTCTGGAGATCTTGCCGACTTTCGTTACGATGGAGATGAGCTCTTTGACATCGACAAAAGGCAACCAGAACGATTTCGGAACAGACACGTTTTCTCCGAGAATCCAGAGCTTCAGCATGGTGATGATTTTTGGGACAATGAAGCTTATGATCGTCTTAATGACGAGGGTATATACGGGCCCAATCGCCCTCAACAAACTTTTATTCGAGTTAGCCACCCCGGTGATATAATGGACAACTTCGACGGCCAACAGCAATGCGCCGATGGGGGTTTCAGGAGCACGGACGCGTTTCATGTTGTACAAATGAAGTGGTATGCTAATGTACATCGATATTTTGTAATCAATCCCGGAGATCAACAAGTGTATCATATTTGTGCAGCTTTGGAGAATGGTCAGCCAGTACACTACTTTGGAAAAGAGTAACCATCTCTAGCCGGAACTTCATCAAGTATCATTCATATTACTATTATTACGTGGAATGGGGGAGGGAAACTCGTAGACGAATATTAGTGGGTTTGCATAGATAGAAAACTGCATGGTGGACAGATAGGGGCCGTTACAAGATTGTATGGCATGCTCAAACTTAATTTCTGGACTCAAAGAATAACCGTACGACCAAATGTTGCCACATTAAGATTATCCCAAAGGCCTACACAGCAATCGCCAATGAAGTTTACAAAATAGACGCAAGCATGGTGTGCAGTTGTATCTGACTTATTCTGTTTGGTGCTGAACCATCCATCATCTGTGGACATCATTAACCAAAGGCTAGGCGGACTCGTCGATATAGTTCTGCTTACAGCGTAATGGATATTCGGCCAATCTCCTACCACACATTGTTACTGCATCAAACATTGGCGATTGGAAGGTGTCTAATATTGATGAAAGCTGAAAATGTCAGGAAAACAAAATTCTGATGTCCTGGATAAGGTAAAATTTGTAAAAGTGACGCGGAATGACCTTGCTGTTTAGAGCACGCTGCGTTATTATGTAAAACCAGTATAACTATGATGGTGTTGACAAACGATTTCAATCGCTCCGCCAACCTGGAAAAGAGGATGGAAATGGATTCCCTCGTGACGTCATCATGATGTCATTTATAGTAATTAAAATAGCTAAAACTGGTGAACTAGTTTAAACATAAAGATTCGACGAAGAATTGAAACTCGAACAAAACACCTCGAAAAAAAAAAAAAATGAAAGAATGCATATTCGTTTTGAATGTGAACAATTTGAATTTTGGTCAGAAATTGACCATATCATTTACCTCCGGAAAGTTGCCTAGGTCCCTTTAATAGCTGGATAAACCATTTAAGGTAAAGTATGAACTTTGTTAGTCCAGATGCTGAGATGCAGTGTACGTCATTTCAATCTCTATTTAACATTTGCAATTTGTGAAGAACTTGACGAAAATCTCGACGTTTGTACTTGTTGATGACTGAATTTTTTTAGTCAAATTTTTCAATGAATCCAATTGGGCAAGTTTTCTCCAGCATTTTCCTTCTCACCAATTTTAGCCTATATATATATAGCTATTAACACATTGTCATCTCATGTTTTATTTAAGTGCGTACATCATTTTTGAACCAGCTATATAAAACAGCTGAATTTTTGCTGAAACTGAGGAAAGTTTTAAAGTTTGCATTAACAATACCATATTTGCTTTTACTATATGTTAGCTACAAAGTTTGATTCGATTAGTGAAAGTGAATTGCATTGGTTACATGTTACACGAATTTGACTAATGTCAGTAAAATCGATGTGTAACACAGGTAGCTTCAGTTGTTGCTGTGCAAATTTATTTTGAGAATATTTCCCTTTCTGACCTGTGTAGGCGAGGGGGTTTAGAACATTCCACGGGGGGCCTGTTAGTGATGGTTTGTTACTGGACGTAATAAGGAAGTTCCGTTTTCATCATATATCAGTTCTGGAGAGTAAAAAATTTGCATAATTTCTTCGTCCAAGCAATGGCAACCAAAAAGCCACTCCCAAACTTGGTCACTTGCTTGGACGAAGAAATTATGCTAATTTGTTAGTCTGCAAAATTAAAGTAGTCACTCTCAAAACTTCAAAGGTTTACAGTGACGTAAAGCACTTAATTTGTCTCTATTCTCCTTTTCCAATTCTGGAGCTTTCACTCAAAGGGCAATAGACTTTGCGCATATGATGTCACAGAAAGGAAAGTATGCCCTCCTTTGGGGACAAAACAAACCAACACAGACAAAAGCAGACAGCTGTCAACCAGTCGAATGCTCGCATTGTCTGCTTCACGTGCAGAGTGAATCCTTATGCGTGTGGCTACATATTCCATTGTTCTGCTCAAATGATGACGTCAGTATGTCATCAATGCAAAAGGTCTATAGCAGTGAAGTTTCGTTAATTTGGTAAAACAGTTCTCACTTATTTCTCATTGTTTCTCCTCTACGTGTGCCTGTGTAAAGATTTAAACAGTGAACATTTAAGGAAAAGCAATTATTTACACCCAATGAATTTTACAGTTCAGTAAGAGCAGTATTGTCATGGTACCTAAGAGCCCTTCATGGAATGTGTTACACCCGAGCAGCGAGACAATTACAATAGGGAGGGGGGGATAAGAGCCCTTCATGGCATGGGTTACACCCGAACAGCTAGACAATTACAATAGGGAGGGGGGCTAAGAGCCCTTCATGGAATGGGTTACACCCGAGCAGCTAGACAATTACAATATGGAGGGGCCTGCTCTATCCCTTTAAAAGCTTTTGCATGACTTACAAGAAAGGTGTCAGGAACATATTAAAAGTACTTTGGCCTGTTGACCATGTATTGAATGACCAAATGAACTGATAATGGCATATCAGAAATTATAACTGTGGTGCTGAGCTCCGTTTCGTTCGGGTAGTAGATAGGTAGGGGATGAGGTTGGCCTTTTTTATCTTAATACAAATAAAAACTTTCCCGTCTGAGTTGCCTGTCAGATTTTACAATCCTAGATGAGATTAAACATTCAATTGAAAGACATTATATAGCGCTCTGCCAATTTTTCTCATGTTGTTAATTATAGAGTTGTTAATATTTTTTCTTAATTCATGAGATGTATTAATATTTATGCAGACTAAGCACAGATGCTGTCAAACATCGAGTCGCAATTATCTAACTATACCTGACTTGAAAAAATCCGAAGAATCGTCCCTATCGTAGAATCGTAAATATATGACTTGACTCAGAACGCTATAGGTGCAGATGACTTGTCTCGAAGAGAAAAAAACTGTATACATCTTTGAAACTAAGTAACATTATAATTTGTTAAGCTACTGGAATTGATGTGACGGGATAAGTAACCGGTGGCGGGTTTAGTAACTAGTGGCGATGATTGTTTTTACATATTTTGCTTCAATATGTTATCATGTAGAAAAAAAGATGTAGGTAATACAAACATGCATGCTTATATGTTGAATTGACCGATGTGATGATTTCTATTACTAATAGTTTTATTAGTGTTAAATCATGGAAATTTTGATGAAAGTAGTAAAAGTCGTCGAACGTGCGAATATTTCGCACCATCTATCGACGTTACCATGATTAGTTAATGGACTGTTGATCGTAGATCTTACTTAATGTCAACCGACTGCCTGGCCGAGTGGTTAGAGCATCAGACTTGCAGTCGAGGGGTAAGGAGTTCGAGTCCTGGCTTAGTCATACCGAAGACTTTTAAAAACGGAATCTACTGTCATTGTGCTTGGTGCGCAGTATGAGCAATGTAGTGGGGTAAAACAGGCCAATGAGCCACAACTGAAAAAAAAGCTCTGGGCGGCTCGACTTAAAAACGATTGGTTAGAAATTGAGCCGTAAAACTCCATCTAACCTAACCTGTACTTTATGTCAACAAACGAGGCAATTTTGACATACCTTTAAACATATCCTTAATTTTGTTTAACAAGTCATACGTCGTTGTCCACGCTTTTAGAAAACTACGCCAAGCTGATCTTCCCCAGACAAAAGCGCTGTTAACAGCCTTACGCCGCTTAGATTGTATCACTGACATGTCCAAGACGGATCTGACCCTATGGTCATAGTTTAATCATAGGGAAGGATCGATGCGGACTTGAGCTGGTCCAGCACTACTCTGCATGGCAGAGGCGGCGTGAGGGTATTTTGATAGGGGAAAAAGGATAAGTTGAGTTCTCATTTTCTTCGTTCCCCCTATTTTCCCTTCTATTCACATTCTCTTGCGAATAAAGGGGAGGTCGCCCTGCCTACCCCTGGCGTCGCCCTGAGTTAAAAACGATAATGTAAAAATTAACCGATAATGTAAAAAAAAATACCGATAAAGTAAAAACAACCGATAATGTAAAAAAAAAATACCGATAATGTTTACATTCTTTGAACCGATAATGTAAAAAAATAACCGATAATGTAAAAAAAAATTAACCGATAATGTAAAAAAATTAACCGATAAAGTAAAAACTGTTCTAACGAGGGTTTCATAAGGTCCTACCTACAGGTGTGTCTGTGTGCGAGCTGATATATATGTCAACTGGTAAGCTGACAGGCGACAGATGGGGAGGGCGGGAAAGTGAACAGGTAGGGACGTGGGTAGGCGCGTGTGTACGAGCATATATGAGCATGTAACTTGTCTTAATTTATTGGTCTATATAATTGACTTCGCTGTGTCTGACGAAAGCTTTCATCATGAAAGTAACCCGGATATTTTATTGGGGGTGGCCAACTACAGTTTACTAATTTTTGGAAAATTAAGTACTCTAAGATGTAAACTGATGCTAACATTATTTGCAGCATTAGCATCATTTGAAGTCATTATTTTGGTGCTATTACAAAATACTTTTATCAGAATTCGATAGGGGATATGTTTTATGACTGGGTTCATAAAATTTGCACTTGTCGCTCGAGCAGCCGAAGGGGACAAGAAAGTGGCGTGACAAGAACAATGTATAACTAAATGGAAAAAGCATATATTCTCATACATGCAAATGATACACACACATTGACACGTGCGCGTAAATGACAACTGGGGCAAACTGGTGTGATAGGTAACTTTGGTGACCTTTTGGTTTGAATCCGGCAGGCTAAGTGAGTATGATATTAAGTAGCGTATAGCATGAGAACTCACATACTGAGCTATTCCTCCGATCAGAACAGTACGCTGGTTTTTGATCAGACAATGATTTCGTGACGTTTCTTCCGGACTGCATTTTCTTGAGCGACACGTGAGAATACATAAACCACGTATAGGCCACTTGGCATAACTAGAGGGAGGCCAGAGGATAATGCACTCAACTGAATCCTGGAAAAAATATTTTTTTAATGGTGCAGAAGGAGTGACTTCAAACGATGCTAATGATGCTAATGATATTAACACCAGATCACGTCTTAAGGTACTTAAATATTCGAAAATTCCCCCTGACGGTGAATCAGGTCCCATAGTTGGCCACCCCCAATAAAAAGTACTTGCTACTACCGTGATTAAGGCTACACTCAGACACAACATAGTCAATTATATAGGCCGAAAAATTCACACAGCTTACATACGCACATACGCACACACACGCACGCGCGCACAAACCTATCTATTTGTTTTCCCACCCTTCCCGCCTGCCTTCTGTCAGCCTACCTACATAAACTCGCACACATACATACCTATTGATAGGACCATATGAAACCCTCGTTAGAACAGTTTTTACATTATCGGTATTTTTTTTACATTATCGGTTCAAAGATTTTTTTATATTATCGGTTCAAAGATTTTTTTACATTATCGGTTTAAAGATTTTATTACATTATCGGTAATTTTTTTCTACATTATCGGTCTTTTTTCCATTATCGGTTAATTTTTACATTATCGGTTGTAACACCCTGCTGCGTGGACGAACTTAGTGCTTGTAGACTGACGTAAGCTTTCCACATTGAACGTATCATGAAATCGCGCTATAGTTTGGAAAGATATACCTTAAAAATTTTAAGATCAATCTATTCCCAAACATGCGTGTTGAAAGCCTAATCCTCTCACCCAAATAATTCCAGTTCTCCTAACCTACTTACTTAAACTCCTTTCAAAACTGTGTAAAACTTATCATCATGCACAAACTATCTCAATTTATTGCTTCAGGGTGAGAAAACAAGACCCCAGTGTGTTATAAAACACTCTAGGTTAAGTACATGCTGTGTAATAGAAGCTACAATTCTCTGCATTTTGGAACTTGCTGTCAATCAAAGAGTTGTGCCATTTGAGAATTGGTGTGGATTATTACAAAACTGTAGTTCCGGGTGAAAATTGACTGCCTTTAAGGCACTCAAGATGATCTTAGAAGTTGCAAATTTTAGGTGCATCCGGTAAATTAAAGGTTAAAGTGTTAATAAACCAAACCACAAAGTATAGCATGATCCTGATGTCAGAACAGGGACTTCTCTTCAATTTTAACCGCACCCTCTTTCATTATAGGTTTTATTACACACATAAAATTTGCATACTGCCCACTTTATTGATACATGTATGTACGGAGAATTTTGTCGTCTGTTATAGTTAGATAGGCTTGGCCTAATTCTAAGAGCGCACAACCCCCAGAAATTGTTAGTTCTTTTAGATGTTGATCACAGGACTGATTTCCATGGCAATGGCATCATTTGGGAACGCCACAATACACCAGGCAATTCAGATTTAACACTGAAGACGACAGAAACACATCCAGAGAGGTAACGGAGAGTTAAAATCGCAGAGTCTCGAAAACAGTTTTCCCAATAAAGATCATATATTCGAGCCCGTTCTAAGGTATATATTTCTTTACTCGTACTTGTAATACTTCCTTAAGCGTGTTGTTCTGTGCTGAATGGTTCTCGGTCGCGCTCCGGTTTGGGTTCTTGTGTTTCTCAGAGCCTGTTTCATTTTCTCTGTACTGACGGCTTTGTATTTGTAAAAGGTAGTTTCAACTCGCACTTTGGGTTAGGTAGTAGCAGTGGCGTGCGCAGGATTTCACTGAAGTGTGCAGTATGTTGAGGGGGTGTCCCCCTCCCCCTAAAAAAAAATTGTGACCTTTTTAAGGACCCTAGGTGCAAAATTGTGCAAGATTTTCTTCTTTTACAGGAACAGTGTTAAAAGTTGAATTGTGGTGGCTCATGAGGATAAAACTCACAATTTATGTCTTAACATGCAATCTAATGTCATTTACGCTACCTTTCGAAGTAAAATTTGCATACTTTTAGGAGCCAGCATAGAAGAACATCGATCTGCACAGGCGAACGGGAGCATTTCAGTTTGCTGTTTTTTTCTTAGCCACAAAACGTCATGTTACTATGAAGACTATTTAAGCGGAGCGCCACCATCATTGGGACGGAGCGTATAGAAATTTCGAAAAATCACACCGCTCAGATGATCGGACTGAATAGCATTTTCCAGACTTATACGAAGAATCTAAAGAGTCGCTATCTTCGGTTGTCGTTTGCAAAAAAATGATCACTTCAAAATAAGTTCGCAAACTGCAAAGTGATCAGAGAGTTAAGAAATACTTTGATCCGACAAATGTGATTTTGCCCAAAAGACTATCTAAGCGGAGTGCCACCATTGTTGGCACGGAGCGTGAAGAAAATTTTGAAAAAATTCGAACTCGTTTGCGTTTGCAATTTATACTCTCATACACACCTATCTTCAGATACCTTTCAACCTTGTCAGTTGAGTAGTCTGTGTAGACGGATTCTTTAGTTATTTAAGTGTCAAAATGTTATCAATGATCAATGTTGCAGAGTAGGGACGTAGCTACAAGAAGGAGTGGCGACAGCGCCTGGCTCGTAAAAGTCGAAAAATCGGAAAATTGCCATTTGAGCTTCATATTTGTAATTATTAGTTTTAAAAATGCAAATTTTTCAGCGCACTCGGAGCGCCCTAACCTGCAACCCTTTATGAAGTAAGTGGGTACTCAAAAAGCAGTCAGTGGAAAAATTTCCCGAGCCGCTACAGTGCCGTTTTCCTAAAATTTTCTTCAATAAAGGCTTTTAATTTCACATATTTTGTCTTAAAAAGGATAAAAGTTTCGGGAGCTTTTTGAATGTTGCCGGGAAGCCTCATTCCGCACTCCTTAGACAACATTACGTAACAACAACGATCTTTAGTCGACATGCTATCTCAGATATATGCCAACAGGAGACCCAGATTCTTCGATGGTCCCCAAATATCCTTACAGGAAACCCTGAATCTAAACTATTTCTTGCAATAAAAGCTCCACATTTAGAAATGTGTAAAATGCCTCAAATTTTCTACGTGCGCAGTACAGTAGTGTTCAAACTTAAGAAAAAATCAGAGGAGGTACATGGTCCGAAATTGTCCCGCACCCGCACCCGCACCCCCCCCCCCCATTTTCATATTGCTTCCTACGCCACAGAGATATTCAGACAGAGAATCACCACACGTCCCTATTACCCGCTTCCTCTAAGTTCGCCCCTCCCCCCCCCCCCTTTTTGAAAAGTCTGGATCTTATTATATTATTTTGATCAAAAATATTTGGTTTATTTGTATGTACTAACACAGTGGCGCACGCAGGATTTCTCTGAAGGGGGGGGGGGTCATGCAGTATGCCTAAGGAAAGGGGTGTCTGGAAATTTTTTGGCGTTTTTAAGGAGCCTAGATGCAAAATTGTGCAAGATTTTCGACTTTGACAAGAACAGTGTTAAACGTTGAATCGTGGTGGTTCATGAGGGTAAAACTGAAACTTTTGTGTCTTTACATGCATTCTTATGCCATTAATGCTACCTTACTAAGTAAAACTTGTCATTAAATTTGCACACTTTTAGCAGTCAAAATAAAAGGATATCGGTATAGGATTGTGATTTTTTCTTGGCCACAAAACGTTATTTCGTCATAAAGGTTATCTAAACGGAGCGCCACCAGTGGTTGGCGAGGAGCGTAGAGGAAATTTCGAAAAATCAGACCCTTCAGATGGCCGGAAATAGCATTTTTCGGACTTATACGAAGAATCTAACCAGTCGCTATCTTCTTTTGTCGTTTGCAATAAAATGCTCCCTTCAAAATATGTTCGCAAACTGCAAAGTGATCAGAGAGTTAAAAGCTAATTTGACCCCAAAAATGTAATTTTGCCCAAAAGACCGAGCGAAGAGCCACCATTTGTTGGTGCGGAGCGCAAAGAAAATTTCGAAAAATCAGACCCCTCAGATTGTCAAAAATAGCGTATTCGTGCTTGTAAAGAGAATCTGAACATTTAGTCTTTACTGTTATCGATGCCACCAGTGGGACACAGAGTCTACCTTTTTAAGTAAACGTTGGAATTTGACAGAATTGCTATTTGTAGGAATTAAAAAAATTGGCATCAGTAAAGGACCTTGCAGAGACAATCCTTCCCATTTGAAAATTTTTGAAAAATTGGGCGTCCTTATATGCAATTTGGTGCCACATATGCTATCTTTTGAAGTAAAATCTGTGTTACTAAAGTTTCGCTACGTGTTTTTAAGAACAAAGAAAAAATAGCATCTGTGAGGGGGCATGGCCCAATGGTCCCCCTTCGTACGCCACTAAAAGGATGCCTAATAGTGGCTCGATCACACAGGATATCCTGTTAGAACAGCAGTCTGTAAAGTGTAAAAGGCTACAAGGTACTCATGGACCCGTTTATTGCTACACCCCAAGTGAGCAGAAAGCTATTTTCCCGAACTAGCCTGTAAGCCTCCAAGGATTAGGCTAAGTAACAAAATCTACGTATGCTTATGGATCCCGTTCATCCCAATGTCTAGACTAACTTTAAGTTTATCGTTGCCCATGGATTGTTTCAGCCCCATCCATCGTTATGTACCCTAGGTACTACTAGCTTGTAGGACAGTATAATAAACTCGGGGGTCTACGTTAGTGACTAGTCAGTTTTCACATCCTTTTACTGAATTCCCAAAGTGTACAACACAGAGACTGTGGACTACAAGGGGCTAAGTTCGCTTTTACAGCCTTTCAGTGTTAGTTGTACTGTGTAAGCTGCTGTTAAATTCCTGAATAACAGCTTCCTGTGCACTAACATAACACCCGCGCGTATACAAGAGAACATTCAATCTGCTACGCGGCGAGGACATTTCTGTGGAAGGTTAGTAGGGCCGGTTCATGCGACACCGACGATATCTGAGTTTATTTGTTGTATGAAAAAACGAATTATGTATGAGAAATGTCTCACAAATTCTTATTATAACAAAATTTTTGAGAAATTTTCGTTAGAATAAAAAATCATCAAATTTCCCCAAATTATTTTCGGGGGGGGGGGGGCAATTTGCCCCCTGCCCCCAGTAGCTACGCCAGTGCCCAAAACGTCAATAAATTCCATTTCAAGTCTGGTAAATTCGGAATTGAAATAGAACCCCGGACATTCGGAGTGAGAGTCAAAGCTCCATTTTCTTTTTCTTTTATTGGAAGGCGAGCCCACTGGCTCACCCGTTTTAAAATCGATTTTTACAATATATACACAATTAAGCAATACATTGAGATCACTGCACAACTGAAGAAAACTTAACCCAGTCAAAACATCACGTGAGGTGTGTCCAACTTAAAAACGAAAGGAAAGTAGTAACCCTTCTACATAGCACATTGCTGGTCAAATATATACTCATAACTACAATCTTCATGTCGTGTGAGGATTACGGAAATTTCACCTTGGTCGAATATACCCCCAAATTTGTATAGTTTTTATGAATCTTCTTAAAATAATGGTAAATCAGGTTGAGTTTCTTTTTCAGGCTATTGTGAAAGAACAATGGAATATCAATATTACAAGTGGCTGTTGTCGCTTTTCAGAATAGCAATTCTAGTATTCCAGATTGTTTTTTGTAAATATTCAGAAGAAAATTAATTAGGACACCCTCACAGATTTTCTTTGGTAAATCAAGACCAAAGAGAGGGGCTTCAACACGAAACAGAAATAATGGAACCAACTTTTGATGTAATCGTTGACCAAAAATTATGAATGATTGGACATTGAATGAAAAGGTGGTGCACCCTTTCCTCTTCCAAATTACATAAAGAACATAATGATGAACTGATCATTTTATACTTATAAAGACGGTCGTTTGTGAAAAGAATGTTATGAAGAATCTTAAAATCGAGATCAGCATCGAGATTGTCTTTAATACCACCATACACTCCCGACCACCTACTCTTGAAACCAATTTGGGGGAAGTACTTCTGCCAGAACTGCTGGCCCTTAGGGGTTGTTGCGCCAGCCAGACGTAATAAAAGAGAGGCACGCTTTGCCGTCATACCGGCAGCATCTTCCCAGGTATAACCCACTTGGATTCTCAGAGACAAGTTTTCGGTGACTTGGGTACTGACAATTTTGTGATCTGAAAAAATATAAGTGCACCACTCTTGCGGAACACAATCCAGTATATGACTCAAGTGCTTACAAATATCAACAAAAGTGACTCTTGTATCAGGATTTAAAGCAACAATGTTGTCGTAGACTTCCAGGGCAGGAAGACAGCGTGGAATTATTTCATAAAAAATATCACTCACACAGGTATATCCACCATCAATAAATTCTCTGTTAAAAAGCACCAGCCCATCATCATTCAAAATAAACGGATTGTGAAAAAGAGGTTGGAAAAGAATGTCGGTGTTGGTTATAGGTGGCAGCAAGGTACCCATAGTGATTTTCTACCAAGCAACCAGTAACTCCTGGTAGAATTGTGGAAGCTTCCTAATGTAATTGGGTTGGGAACGGTACGAAAAATGCTCAGCCCAAGCTTCATACCAGCATAATGATTTAAATTGTATAACAACATATAATGTAAATTTACTAAACAAAGCATATAAGAGTGCTTTCACTGACGTCACAAGTCGCGCCCATTTGCCGTGCAAAAACTAGTGTAGTGCGGTAGTTAGTATAGCTATCTGGGGATCTTACGGCCCACGTGTGACTGCTGTACTAAAACACGTACCACTGCCTTTTACCGGGCAGTGTGCGTGGTTTATCGATTGCGACGTCGCTTGAGAGTACTCTATACCTTTCCCTCATAACAACCTACCCTCTATTCTCCACAAGGGGTGCCATCTCCAACCATACCCCCGTATACCCCATACGTCTATGGTTTAGTAGATAAGTGCATAATAAACAATTGCAAAATTAATTGTACTGTCCATGACGTCATGGACAGTACCTTAGGCACGCTTATCATTTTTGAGGGACAAGTTCTTTCGTTCAATGTTTCTTGATTCTCAGTGAGTGGTTTGCTCTACAATCGAGTTCATTGTGTAGAGTGATTCATGTAGACGGGAACGAGACTACATGATCACTTTTTGTTATGATATGGTCTAAAATGAGCGTGTTTTATTTTGGTATTTTTGTGTTTTATTGTTTTGTTAAAGTATACTTGAGAAAGTCAAATTTATATACGGTACACTTGCTCATCATCACACAACGGGCGCATTGTACCTGTAGTATATCTCGTGCATGTACAGTGTCGCCAAACGGAAGTTAACAAGCTACAGAGCATGTGACACACACGACTGTACTGTACTGTCGTATCTCGCAAGTGCTTGTAGTTCGCCGCCGGAGAACAGCTATATGACAATGATTTATGTACACTCTAAAAAATGTTGTGTAGAATTTACACAACGTTGTGTGACTAGTCCACCAATCAACAAATGTGTAGAAAGTACACATGTTTGTGTAAAAATTTACACAACATGTGTAGAATTTATAACACTGTGTAATTTATACACATGTTGTGTAAATTTATTACACAACCATGTGTACTTTCTACACATTTGTTGATGGTGGACTAGTCACACAACGTTGTGTAAATTCTACACAACAATTTTTAGAGTGTACGCATCTAGGCCTAGGGTTTAATCTTAGAATTTGACGATAGCTCCCTTGTTACATTTCTCTCTTGAAAGCAGTTACGAAAGGCAAACGCTAGGTGTATCTTCAGAAGTAAGAAGAACTCTCTACGTACAAAGCTGTAGCAGACAGCCATCTTGCTAAAATCACACGTACGGTAGCGACAATCTACGCATAGGAGTCTGCTCTGTCAATGTATATATATATCAAATCTGGGTCTCGTGGTAGGGGACAACTTGCTACGTTTTTTTGGTTCGAAAGATGCCAACCAAAAGTTCCCGTGACCTCTGTCCAATTTTATATAGGAAGTCCGGGGGCATAACATACGCCCAAAGGTTCACCGCTGCTTGTGTGTATTATCGTTCTCGGGATGATGGTCCTTTTCAGAGTAGGGGTCTAAAATGTTCTTTTTGTCTGCACGTAGGGTTACCATGGGCCTTTTTATTTTCTCGCAAGGAGGACATGCATCGCTACCCTGGTGAAGGGTCTAAGAGGAGGGGAGGGTTGGGGAGTTTGGAAATTTTGTTGGTTTCCAATGGTGCCTTGATGCAAAATGGTGCAATATTTGTTGCTTTTTACTAGAGTTTCTTCTTTATTGATTGAAGTAAAAAAGCAACCATTACAGCACTGCATTGATTATATTCAGGTATACTACATATCGGCCAACAACCGTGAGAGGATCGATAGCCTACTAAAGTATGTTGGCACATAGACAATTATGGACAGTAAGTGCCATGGTTACGATTTTCGTAACCACATTTTCTAGTTCTAGCTATCTCTTCGTCACTCACGTGACTTGAGAATGCAGCATTTTGGTGTTTACTACGCTTCATCCTGATCATTAACTACCTCATAAAACACCCAGAAAGGACCAGAACATGTCAAAATTCTCACTAAAATTGTTTTATATGAAGCAGCTAGAGACACTGAAGTAAGATATGATATTAAAACTAATAAGATATGATATGATATTAAATCTAATAAGATATGATATGATATTAAATCTTATAAGATATGATATGATATTAAATCTAATAAGATATGATATGATATTAAATCTAATAAGATATGATATTAAAACTAATCACGAGGGTGAACATTTGTTTTTTATTTGTTTGTTGTTCATTTAACATTGTTGTATATATTGCTTTATACGACTGATTCAAAGTACAGAGTATGGTCTATCAAAACAATTAAATGTTAATCCTATTAATTTTATTGCGGCGGTAAAGATGTATTTTTCTAAGGGGATGGGATGTGTAGAAATCTTACTCGTTTTGCGAAATTGGAATTGAAATGGAGAACATCTTTAAAACTTTTGGAGAAAATCACCCCCTTCTGAAGAAAAAATTTGCTTTAATAGGAAAAATAAAAAAAACACTTTATCATGTCCTGATTTCATTTCAAACCACGGTGTATTTCAAACCTCGATCTCATGTTTTGGTTAGAGGGCTTATTGTATTGGAATAAATACTCATAACCCCTTGGGGAAGTCCTGCGTGCTAAGCCTCCCAACTCACATGCTAAAATTAAAATGGATGTAACATTGTATGAAAGCTGATTATCTCTCGCTTGAGTTCGCCAAAGTGGAGTTCATAGGTCTAAGAGGATGGGAATTGAGGCTTGTATCACGTAGAAAGATGTGTTCTTAATAATTCGGCTTATACTGAGAGATTCTTTCAATGTTAAGTCAGGATATAATTTAAAACTGACGCCTTAAGCTTGCCCATCTGTCTGTCCTATAAACATTGGGTAAGGTTTTTTTCACAGTTGTTGTCCTATATTTGTCTCTCATCTACAGTAGACTGCAGGGTCGGAGGTGCGACAGGTCCAATGAGGTGTCGTTCCAATACATTATAGATCAGGCGCGTAGCTATGATTTTGTCATGGGGAGGGTTTTGGTGTCATGGAGGGGGGGGGGGGTTGGGGTTGGGGCAAGATATGAGGGAAAAATCTATGGACAGAGAGAAAAAACCAGCTATTTTAGGCGTTCTTTGCATTGCAATTTTGGGTCATGGGGGTTCTAG
Organism: Holothuria scabra; assembly: GCA_037179385.1. Taxonomy (NCBI): domain Eukaryota; kingdom Metazoa; phylum Echinodermata; class Holothuroidea; order Aspidochirotida; family Holothuriidae; genus Holothuria; species Holothuria scabra. Next base: position 3,048,325 of record CM074185.1, read on the forward strand.
CCCCCAAACCCTCCCCGTGGCTACGTCACTTTTATAGAAGTTTTTAAGCCTGGCGCACACTTTACGACTTTCCACATCCCAACTCAACTAAACCTTCGTACACCGGCTTCAGATTGAGGTAAGTGCCACCTGGAATGGTCATTAATGCCACCGTTTTTTTTTTTCGATTCCCTAACATGTCTATAATCAGAAAAAATCAGGTATATGGGTATCTTTGGTTGGGATGGGAGATATAGCGGGGTATCTGCCAAGAGTCAGGGTGCTAAAAATCAAACATTAAAGGGGTAGGGGAAAGTAAATTGGCTATTATTTTTCATCCAGAAACTCGAGAGTAACAAACGACCTCTCAAAATATTTGCAAAGACATTGTCTTTTAGTTGATATGAAAATTTTGAGAATCACGTGATTTCGGATTGGTAAATGACGTAGGTGAGGGAAGACCTGTGGGTGAGAGTCCTCAACAACAAAGGCGTTCAGAGGTTATACGTAGTTGCTCTGGGGTGCAGGCGTGAGTTTTGTCCGGCTTGAGAGTTCTTTACCAAGTTTCCCCCAATTTTGGTGGCTAAAAGTGCATTCTGTTTTGACTCTTGTTTGCCAGAATGAACACATTTTCAGCTTCTTGTATGATTGGCCAACGCTTACAACTATATCCACTGAGTATTAATGTCGACAATTATTCCCAAAAAGTGACAATAAAACACCCATTCAATGCTGACATTAAATCGAATGAATGCTCATTGATTCGACTTAATGTCGGCATAAATTAATAGCCAAGGCTAGGAGGATGTATAAGTTTTTATTTGTTTGCGTAAATACGAGTTATTTCATATATTCGATTTAATGCGGACGTAGCGTCGAATTATACAGTACGGTACTGCGGACAATGCCGGTCATAAATTTGATGTAATGCAAACATGATGCAACAAGTACTTCAGATCCGACAACAATTTCGTCAGATACGGCAGTAATAACCATCAAGCACTCATTTGATGTAGATCCAAGTTTAGTATTTAGAAAGCTAAAGTGGCCGCGGCCAAATTGCTCTGAGAAGGGAGCCGGGGGCAGACTGGTGGGGAGAGCTATCGTCCCTTGCCCCTGTTTTAAGTACACCTCAATTGTTGGTGGATGTGAACCTACGCTCATGCGTTCTCATTGGTTGAATTTATGTCCGCATCAAATGGTAATTATGTCCGAAATAAATGAAAATATATATAAGCTATAATTACAATTTATGTAGACACAGAAAGACACATCCTGGCTGGCTAAGAATTAATGCCCCCGTAAAATGTCAGCATAAAATGGATCATGTGTCAGCATGTTGGCATAAACTAAAGGACACACTATCAAATGTGGCAAACCATCCTCGCACGCTTTTGCTGTACAAACTTTTCGCATCCACTCTGAAAAAATCAGAGAAAATATTAAGTGTAGGGTAGGTCTAATACAAAAGAAAAATTGGTCCAACAAGCCATATCCCTCACCGTTTTCCCATGAATTGCGGTAAATAGTAGCTTATTGTCCTTATGCGGCCGTACGCACACACGAGAGAAAAAAAAACTGAGAAAAAACATTGTCTTATATTAACGTGAGCGTTCCACGGTTCAAGAAACCTCCACACCCGATCATTAACTTCATCGCGTTGGTTAAAGTAATATTTGTCTTTCAATATTCATAGTAGACTAACTCTGAAAATTTATCTCACAAATTAGAGTATTTCACACGTTTATGGAAATTCTAAAGATAGGAGGATGAATTATGACCCATCGATCAGGGTGACAGGAGTGTGACAGGAATGTACGTGAAGAAGACCCTTTCCATTTAAAATGGAACAGAAAAGAGAACAGAAAAAGGAAAAACCGGGCTAGAAAATATCTGAGTAACAAATGAGAGTATGGCTTTAGCATGACTGACCAAAGAACAATTTGCTCTTGTAAGAGATCTTCTTCCCCTCCTTTATCTGGTATGGATACTGATATCATGGGCAAGAGCAGTCACGGTTTCACGGTAAAGGGCAAACCAGTTGGGGCTACTATTTGCATTAGACACATGTTCAAAAAGAGTGAAACTGGACTAACACTAGACAATCCAGACTTAAATGTTGCTTCGTATTCCACTACATTTCTTTAAAAATCTGAAACTGCACTAATTAAGAGAGGAAAATATCTTTCATTTTCAGGACTGTGCAGTGTTGGGTTGAAAACCTATCTTTACCACCGCGACACGTTAGAGGACATCTGAATTTATTTTATTTTTTTATTTTATTTATTTATTTTTTTTTGTGTGTGTAGGAAGAACTTTATTTTCAATCTCAACATATATACATACAAAACAGCAAATCAGGGGATAAAAATAATAATATATACAAGTATTTACAGTTGAATAATTAGCTAACATCACTCTTTCATTAGTACCATGACTCATGAATTTATTACTGAGTCATGGCAAAACATTTAAAAATGGAGGGGTAATCTTCAACGCTAAGGCAATGGAAAGTGTGAGAAAAGATGTAGTATCTCCGCATGCTGTGTGTATTACTGAATTTACACAACGTTATTCCACTGCTGTTTGTCCTGTTCGACTGAAGGTCTTTGTTCTGTAACACTTGTGGTTAGGAGGCATATTTGCACTTGCAACCTCCCTGTTTGCATCGCTTCACCGGTTAATCAAACACTGCTTTGCGTGGTACAATTGACTTGTGTTTTTTCATCTCGACTTCGGATATAAAAACACCCCAAAATGTGGGGATTTCTAATGCCAGGTTTGTAAGGCACCCACCCGGTGATGAAACGAAACGAAAAAGTCCAATATTGCACCACTTGATTCCAAGTCGCGATCAAATAAATATTATGAGTGCTGTACAAAAATGAGTAAACGGTCTACCATGCTCACCATCTCAGAGAAAAATGTTCTGCCGCTAACAAAGCTTCAACAGCATTGTCAAGAACGTACCTTTCACGCAGGCAACAGATGGCTGTAAAATGTTTATACCTCGGATTCAGGCATCTGCACATGCGCAGATTAAGCTGAGACGTGCCAAAGAACAAAGCGGTTGACAAGCGGGGATTTTCGATGGTGTGGTCGTACGGTGGAGCAAGTACTAGCGTTAGTCTGTGTAGCGGCGTTCAAGTCTGGGACTATTTTATGAGTGATCAAATTAAGAATATAAAGAAAGTCAATAAAACTGCATAACGACTTATCGTCCCTCAAAAAGAAGACTTCCTACTTGCTTCAAATAGGCTGATTACTCTATTGGAACACCGTCAAGTCTGTGAAATCGGGAGTCGAAATTTCCACTACATGAAAAAGTCAAAGTAACTGCGTGGCAGATATAACGTTAGTATTGTTCGTGTGTAAATAGAGAGGCATCACATTGAAGATATTCATACGCAGGGCTAAGAAAGAAGGCACGAGTTCATTTAACAAACTGAGCAAATCCAATAATCGAAGCTGAAGGCTGTACGTGGGTTCGTCGCTATTGCGATGAAACAAAGGGATATTGGAAGACTTTTTTTTGATATTGATTTAGCCAAGTACGGAAAGAATCTTTTGTTTCATTGTAATTGTGCTTTTCGTGACATAAAGGTTCATAACCTTTTTCTTCAGCAGTTTGTCCGTGCTTGGTGTGATTCCACGTATCGTGTAATTGAAACTTCCAATGAAATCAAGCATCAATTGATTTGGAATAATTCATGTATTAAAGTTAATGAAGAAATCGCTTTTGATAAATTACTTTTTGATAAGGGTATCCTGTATGTATGTGACTTGTTTGATTTGGACGGTGAACCATTAACTTTTGCTAGGTTTAAAACAAAGTATAAAATTGCAAGTTATCCTTTTACACGTTATTGGGGGTTGATTGATGCCATCCCGAGGGGATGGCGTCTCCATGGTGCTTTAGGAGAGGAACGGGATATCTATTTAACAAATTCTTTCTTGACTAAAGCATTAAAGCGGCTCATTGAGTTGGTTCATGAAATTCCACAAATTTTTCCAAACCCGTTAAGTTTTCTTCACATACCAATGACAAATAGTCTATCTTAGAAAATCCCCATATCCTACAAACAAATAACTGTTTTATGTGTGAGTACTGAACGGTTCAATTCGGTTTCCAAACATTTGTGACCAGACATTTTTTCAAATTGTGCTCAAAATCGTTACAAGTCAGGACATTACGAAATTCAAAATTTTAGCTTTTCCCGTAACTATTGGATATGAAACCTGACTTTTTATGCTATCTAGAAGCATTGTCATGTTGTAGTGACCTTTTATCACTTTCATTAAGTTATCAATATCAACTCAATGAGCCTCTTTAAAACATAGTTCCTCTTCTCGGGCGGTTTATCAAAATTATTTGGATAAAGTTAGCGAGGTCCCTTCTTCCATTAGAAAATGGTGTAGTTTTTCCCCCGACATTAATTTAGATGACTGGGATAGGTTTTTTAAGGTCCCATGGGCTTCCGTTCATGAAGTGAAAATATGTTACTTTCAGTACAAATTTCTGCATAGAATACTACCGACAAATATGGGGAAAAAAGAACCCTCTCTTTTTCTTTTTGCGATGTAGATGAAGAGACCCAGGAACACATTTTTTGGGAATGTCATGTACTTCTACTTTTATACTGGATGTGGAAATGAAAATATTAAATAAACAGTTCTTTTTTCAAAGAATGATATTTTTTTCGGTTACCAAAATATGGTAAATCATCCTAAGGCTTATAATTTTCTCATTCTTCACATGAAGTACTTTATTTTTTCATCCAAACAACAAAATAGAAAGCCTGACTTTACTCCTTTCTTTTATAAATTGAAATTTGCCATTCAGGTTGAAATGAATATTTTCGCCAAGAAAACGGGCAAGCAACTTAAAAACCTAGCAGCCCTGCAGGAGCTGTATAACTGTATGTTAAATGTTGTTTTGTAAAAGGAATATTTCATAAAAAGTTTTTAAGCTTGTATGTTGTAAGGTTAAGCGATAAAAGGTTTTTTTTTTTTTTTTTTTTTCTACAATTCAAGTTAATATTAATTATTGTACATTTTCAAGTATATGCTGATGTATTGGAAGATGTCTTATTTCATATGAGTTAAATAAAGATGGGGAAAAAGCGTCCTTTTTTTAAAGCAGTAGCGTTTAAGATGGGATGGCAGTGTTCCTTTAAGTTCAACTTGAAAGAGAAATTTATTCAAATGTGCTACTTTGGAAATTTAACATGGTTTATTCAGAGCTGAAGATGTTTTAGAGGTAAAAAAAAAAACCACTTAGGAATGTCTCACCTTCTCCAGCTCTTAAGATTTTACTTTAAAACTTTTACCGGACTTCAAGAAATTTGTCCTGATTAATTAGTGAAGTAATCTGACCTGCTGACTACGCATTGTAGGATCACATGAACTGATGGCATATCAAAACTATATATATGTAACAGAAATGATGTTGGCGTCATTCCGTTCTGGCCATAGAAAGTGTGAGGTTGGGGTTTCTCAATTTGACGCAGCTCTGGACCATGCGTTTTTCAGGAGAAAAATACAAGATAGAAGCTAAAAGTAAACGATGCATGAGGACATGAGCCCCAGTGCATCGAGCTATAGCCTTAACCCCCGATCGTGCATTGTCCTCTAGTTAAATGAACAATCACAAGTTTTCATTCTTCATGCACAAACGAAGTCATTGAATAAACAACCGTGCACATTAAAAGGGCACAACCGCGAGATAAGTTGAGTAGCTTAAGATGGCTGTGTTTATCCATTAAAGTGAGTTAATTTCGGAATACCGCACGGTCACCTGACCGTTACGTACAAATAAAGTTTGAGGATTTATATTAAGTATAAATGAATCTAAGATTTCCCCTGTGAGTGACCCTTCGAATGTTAACAATTCTATATGACATTAAACATTAAATTTTAAGGACATTTCATGGCGTCTGCCCAAATTTATCTCACATTGTAGCTAAAAGCTGTGTATAACACCAGTTTAATTGCTGGATTATAATTTTTTATGAATCACGTTATTGAGGCATTTGGGCAAACTAAGTAACATGACAAGTTAATCTTTTGAGTGGGATTAGTAATCGGTGACGGTGATTAGATTTGCCTCTTTTGCTTCGATTTATTAAATGTAGAACAAAAATGTAGCTAATACAAACATGCATGCTTATTTCTTTGATTTACAAACGTGATTTCTTTCAACAATTTTTTTTTTCAATATGAGCTTTTTAAAATTGAAAAAAAAAAAAAAAAAATCCGCTCCCAAATTGGGAGAATGTTAGGCATGACACTTGTACCTTAATCCTAATTTTTGATCCAGAACACCTATTTTTTATCGCTATTATTTAAAATGTACCTCACGTAAAAATTTAAAATATTTATGTTACAGTGCATCAAAAATGAAATCAAACAGTTCAGCTTCCATCTTCATAGGACATTCCTGAGCTGAGGTATTAAATTTTGTGGGTTATTTACTCAATTTTAAATGGTTAATTGCTCAATAGTTTATACTGTCATTGTTTTACCACTCAAATTACACCCTTTTTGTTTCTCTGAATGTTATTGCAGCTTGTAACAACATGTGATAACACTCTTACTCTAGCGGAGTGCAGTATTTAATGAGCGAGTTCGGTAATTCGTATGCCGCGTAGTTTGTGGGGCACATGGTGGGATATACTAACCGAGCTCTGTACATGTACAAAGTGTACGGCGTTCCCTTGCTTTCGTTAGTACGTCCATACAACATGTTATGCAACCAAACAGACAGCCTTCAAAGTCATGAGAAAAAATAATTTCGAAGGGAAACAAAGTATGTAATTTGAGTAGTACAACAACAATGTCCCAAATTATTGAGCAATGGACTATTTTGTTTTCAGTGAATAAATTTTAATATTTAATATCTCAACAGTTGAATAAGCTATGGCAACTGAAGTTGGATGAGAAAGATTCACTTTGCCAGCAACTTCTGGAATATATATTTTTAAAATTCTAGACTTGAGGTACACTCTAAACATTGAAGAAAGAATGAAGTTTCTGTGATCAAACGATATCTAACGTCACATATTGCAGAAGTAATCTAGACGAGATGTATTTTGAATGTGTTCCATATATAATATACTATAGATATGATTAATGAGTCGGAAATTTGGGGGCGCTTGGGATCGTGTGACATGGTAATTAAAACAGGGACATTAGAAACGTGTATCTTAGCGATTTAACCAGTCAATTTTTCACCTATGTTGTCTACGAATCTAAAAGGCTGCGTTTAACACCTAAGTACATTAGTTGAGTTTGTAGAAAGAACTATTTCAGTCAACTTTTGTCTGACAGATAAACCAAACAAGACACAAGATGGTCGCGAAAAACATTAACCACGGCGATTTTGCGGGGTGCTTCTATTGTCGCAGTACACCTTCCCATCCCCTCCCCCTTAAAAATGTAAAAAAATGTATCGCCTTATTGTCGGCTTATTCTAGGTTATTATGCAGAACTCAATTTGCGAGCTGCAAAAATTGACGAACAATTGTGGAACATTTGGGACAAACAAATCTTTTTCGATAGAGAGAGCAGCGGCGCGAGCAATAGGGGACCGGGAGCATGGTCCCCCACCTCTGTATGTAGTCGGGGAAACAACCCAGTCAGTGGAATTTACACGAGAGCAATCTGGTACAGTAAAGACTCCCGAAATGTCAGGAAATAATTTTCCAAGCTCTTCGTATCAGTCGGGGGATGGACGTACTGACCCCCACCTCAAAAAACCTGCGCACCCCACTGAGAGAGAGACAGCAAACCCAACACCGAAATTGTGTGGTTTATATTTTATTGTGCCTAATAGAAGAAAACTATATGCCAGTGAAGATGAATCTTTTCAAAATTCACACACATCCAGGTATAGAGCATCCATCGCACTCGAGCTACTTTCTACTAGACAACCTGTCTTTCCCATTCCGTTTAATTTGCTTCCAAAAAGTTGCAAATCGTGTGCGTAGTTAATAGTGAAGTAGTGAAATTAATAGTAGTAGTAGTAGAAGGCTGTTTAAAAAAGAGAACGAATGAAAAAAACTGCAGCGCTGAAAAAGCGCCAAAAGCTTTGAGATCAGTTTAATTTGAGAATTGCAGTCATTGGAAAGTCACAAGGTAGGTCTTCAGGGCGACTTTCATGTGTAACAGGGAAACCAAATCTGGTTTCTCAGTTACATGGGAAATATCCAATTCAGTGCTATTTGAGGTCTAATGGCAATGCCAGACGCTTCGATTGCTTAAGACGTTTCACTTTCTTGTTATCAGTGTTAACCTGTGGAGTCTTCAGAACGTTGATCATGGTCAGTGCAATGATACTCAAAAGCAGTGCCTTTTATATAGCAAACTGTATTACTCGTATAAGTAATAGATGCATTGTAACCAATACGTTTCCGAAAAGATGGAAAATGGCCAATGTCATCCCAATATATAAGAGTGACTCTAAATTAGATATTCTTAATTAAAGGCCTATATCTATTCTTCCCGTCCTGTCAAAGGTTTTTGAAAAGCATGTTCACCAGTCTTTATACAATTATTTATGCAGATATAATTTGTTATGCAATGCTCAGTCAGGTTTCAGGACAAAACATTCATGCGAAACATCATTGTTAAAACTAACTTATCAATGGATAGAAGCCATAGACAAGGGCAAACAAACAAGGGCGATACTCCTTGATTTACGGAAAGCATTTGATTTGGTTGACCACAAAATAATGATAGAAAAGTTGAAAGTATAGAAATTTTCCAAATCTGCAAGTGCATGGTTTGCTTCTTACCTGAACGATAGAATGCAATGTGTTCAAATTAATGGTACAAAATAATTATTCAGAATGAGAAACTGGCAACATAAGTCACAGTCAGCATTTGATTTACCTGATTCCATACATGCACAGATGCACATATCATTTCCTATGTGCATGTAACTATGGAAGCTTACATGCACTTCTTCCGTGTAGACTCCAAACCTTACCTATATCTCTTGCCTAACTTCATGGTCAAAATAAAGTTACAGAAAAAAGAGTAATCTCTTGTCCCAATCATCCTTTGCATCGTAATTGAAACACAAACTGTAACCTCTTGATATTGTTCACAGCAAACATCACGAATTAGACTTGCTTTCAAGTTTCTGTGTTTAGTATTTGAGGCCGCAGAGAGTATTGATACACAAAGCAGTACTCTCCAATGTGGGGAAATAGAAATGGGAAAACACGGGACTAATGGTACATTCTACGTTGAAAAAGAGTTAAAAGTAGGCATTTTTTACGTGGGCGATGATTTGTACTGTTATAGCTGTACACTGTGGAAGCTTAGGCTACAGCTAACCTTTTCCTGACATTTTTGATTTTCAGTTTGTTAAGCGCATTCACAAATTGCTGTGCAGGTAAATTTTTGGCTAGCAATTACAAACATTCCATGTGGGTTTCTATTTTAAGTAAAAAGTCCTTTTTGTTTGTGGGTTGTTCAAAAGTCATTGGGGACACAAGACTTTGTATCACAACAAATTACTATGCCTCTAGGATTTCTAGTTTGCAAATCCAATTTCATCTTTGAAATATACTTCACTTCAACTTCATTGCAATTCCATAATAATTGTTCTTCCTCTGATCCAAGAAACAGATGAATCTACCAGTTTTGAACAAGATGTACAAATGGCTGGATTTGACATAGAGGGGTAAGAAAAACGTAACACTATCTTTGAGATAATTTAATACCTCTTTAAAAACAATGAGATTGCAATGGCTCAAAATACTCCTGGGAAGAAAATACACTGATTTCATCGGTTCCATTTAAACTTGCATTGGGGAAAATGATAACAACTTGTAACTGTTTTCGCTGAAGTAAAAAAAAAATCATTTCTCAAACGTGCTTTGAAGAATGAGAAAAAAAATTATAAGCTTGGAAAAACTGGATAGTTTGGTTTTGATGACAGAAAAACAACACATTCATGCAGGCATTTGTGTCTGTGAATGTATGTACTGCATGTACTGTATGTGCATGTGTCTGCGTGTATGTGAGTGTGTGTATATGTGTGTGTGTGTTAGTGGCACTGATTGTTAACCTGTATCTCTACAAATTAAGCTGTTCCAAGAATGAAAATGAAAAGAAAAACATATCTGGAATGCTTGCATTTGAATTTCTCCATGCTACTAAAGAGTTATTCCTCACAAAATTTTCTCTTTTTATATTCATTCAGAGAATCATGTACCATTGCCATTAATGAGGATATGTCAGATGCATTTTGTCGTCTTGGAAAACATATCAGTGACTGCTGAAGAGTTTGCTTCTTTAACCCCAAAACGTGCTTAAATAACTGTGGAGGACAACAAAGTTGTACGACTTATCATACCAGCACAGCCATAGACACCTTTTTTCTTAACTTATTCTACTTCAATATGAAAGATGTATGATTGAAGTATGCCCAAAGATATGTTCCTTCAATTGCCAATGTACTTGCCTACTGCAACTACTCCCAAAGTCATTGAATGCTACGAATTCCTACTTAATTGCTTTCAATATCACTGTGCTGATGAGATATTACTGACTAGTACAGTATTCCTTTTCTTATCAACTCATACACATACTTCACACTTTTTGCTGATTGTTAAAAACCAATAAACAGCATACGAAACACCTCTTCCAGGTAAACAGCTTACAAAAGGATTATGGGGAGTAGGAGAGAGGAGAACGGCCGTCTTCCTGAAATATCCAACTGAAGAATACACACACGCCAAGAATTCAAACGAGCTAATAACCTGAAAGCCAACTAGGTCCTGAGCTCATCAAGGCAAAGGTTCAACTGAGAAATCAAGAGAACATTAATAAAGTAAATTAAAAAAGAACTGCTTCGTCACATTAATTGTTGTTGATTGGAAAGAAGGAAGTCTTCAATTAATGTTCTGAGGTTACTACTGCTTTAACTGTAAGTGACACTAATGCACAATAAAACCTACATGAATGATATATTTCCGATGTTTTCATAAGTTAATCAACAATCTGAACTGATTTATGCAAATATTCCGTCCAACACCTAAACTTCACTGTTTTTGCTTCCTTTTGTTAGCAAAAGAAAAAAAATGCCGCCAGGTTGGTGTTTGTGTGTGATGTATTCTGGGGTATCCACTGTTTAAAAGTAATAGCAAGTTTGATTTGAGGTTATGTTAAAAACGTATGAAAGAAGTACCAGGGGTGCAGACAACAAAGGTTAGGACACTATGTTCATAAACAAAATTTATGAGCAAACAATACTCCAAAGAATTTTGACATCACTTTCAAATAACTTCTTGTGTATCGACTACTAGTGCTTTCCACTCAAATGCATCATCTCAAACTTCTAAAATATTTAAATCTTTTTTAAATAATTTATAATATTGGGAAAATATTGTGTATTGACGTCAAGTGCTTTGCACTCACATCATGTTTGATACCTTAAACTTTTCACATATTGTTTTAAATACCTGTGTCCAAAAACAACTTCAAATTTATTGCTTTGAATAGTCGGTGTATACTTCACACTTCTTCCTTATTGATATCACAGTCTCATTCACTGCATATTTCATATTCTTTTTCAAACAGTTTGTATTTTATCTTTTATTTTTAACTTATGCAAAGTACTTCTTTCAGTTTTGCATGTAGTTCTTGATTTTTTTTTATCAGGGTTCCAAAAATCTATGCAAAATATTGCTGTATGTGTGTGTATGTATTGCATGTAAGGACATTATGTTTACAAACATAATTTATGAACAAACAAATACTCTGAAAGATTTTGACTTCACTTTCGTATTACTTATAATATTGGAAAAAACTTGTGTACCCACTTCTGGGGCTTTACATTCAAATCATGTGTGATACCTCAAACTTCTTACATATTCCTGTATATTCCCATGTCAAAAAAAAAAACAAAAAAACTTCAAACTATTGCTTCAAATGATGGTTAGTGTATTCTTTGCACTTCTTCCTTATTGATATCGATCACTTCCGTACAATTGTGACATCATTTTGTGAAAAATATAACGTTCACTCAAAACTGTGTCAAATGATAACAGAATTTTGCTGTAAATTCACTGAATATTTCATATTCTTTTCCAAACAGTTTGTAAATTTATCTCTTATTCTTAACTTATGCAAAGCAGTTTTTTCAATATTGCTTGTATTCCTTGATTTTTGTAAGGGTTCTAGCAATCTATTCAAAATATTACTCTCTGTGTGTATGTACTTCATATGATGACATTATGTTCATTAACATAATTTATGAACAACAACACTCTGAGAGATTATTTTTTCACTCTAATTTAACTTATAATATTGGGAAAAATTGTGTATATCCACTTCTAGGGCTTTGCATTCAAATCATGTGTGATACCTAAAATTCTTACATATTGCATTAAACACGTGTGTCAAAAACTTTACAACTTTACAAACAAATTTAGTTCTTTGAATGGTGTGTATACTCTACACTTCTTCCGTATTGCTTAAAACGCAAAAGTCAGTATCCACTAACAGTACCACCATACTTCTATAAGTAGTAACACTGTAAACGTGGTAAAAACAACCTCTATTATGTTGCTTTCAATTTTGAGAATTCAACACACCTCCATACATTCCATCCAAGAACTAAGCAATTGCTACCTCTCATACATTTTTATTGCATTACTATTTCTGTATATATAATGCAGTGGTTCCCAAACTTTTTCAAAATACCGCCCCCATAAGGCATCCATGACTGATCCAACGCCCCCTCCCACCCAACTTGCCATCATATTTATATCAGTCTTTGACTTTGAGCTTTCGACTTTCAATTTCGAGCACCAAAATGACCCAGATAAGCATGGGTGGAAAAAGTTGGGAAGCTGGGAGGCTCCTTCCCAGGAAATTTTGCCATCTGGAGGGAAATTTAGGGATTAGGAGGGAAATTTCCCATTTCTGGACATGAAAACATAGGGGGAACTGTTGGAAATTTAACTCTCTTTCAGGAAAATAATTTCACTCCCTTCCAGTGAAATATACGTTTTTCCCAGCCCTGCAGATAAGTTTTATATTGGTTAAATTTTTGTCAGTAGTTGCTGAACCTTTAGAGAAGACAGTCTGTGTCAACCACTCTGCAACTTCCTAGGTTCCTTTATTGCATGAATGTATATGAAAACCTCCAGGGACCCCCTAGTCAATGCCAATGCCCCCCTATTGCTTGCAAACTCCTTAACACCCCCTTGAAACTTTTCATCCCCCCCCCCCCATGGGGCAGTAGGGACCACTTTGAGAACCACTGATATAATGTACCTTTCTTTTATATACATCTAAATTAAATAATTCATCTTCTTTGCTTTAACCTTGGTTTCTCTTTTACAGTCTTTTAGACATACTTTTATACTAAAACTTCGTTGTTAACGTGTTAAAAATTTCATTTTTCATGTTGAAAAGATTTCGTTTTTGGACAGGATGATAACAAACTAAAAGTGAGAAATATGGTGTACGTGACACAAGTGTTTTCATTCTGCAATTGTCATCTAACTTTTTGCATTATACTTAAGTTGACACTCTCAAAGTATACAACTTCAACTAGGCATAGAAATAGTAATATAAAACCTTAAACTATAGCCCTAGCATTTTTGCATTTGTGATGACGTGATTTCTACAACTTACTCCAAATCAACTACTACCTGCTGAAACACTTTCCACAAAAATAAAATAGGCGTTGTAAATTTTTTTACCATTCATTCTGTTCAAAACGATTTGCACAAGTAAATATTATAAACAATAATTGTTCACTTGTCCGATATTTGTTCATGTGTTTACAGTAAATAATATGTTTTACCAAAGTTAAAAAAAACGCGTTTTATTGTTTTATCACAAGGCACTGCCTTAGTCGAAGTTTACAGCCTTTGCTGATCTAGTTATGTCTGAAAGCAAGTTGGGGTCAGGGTTTATTGAACCCAGCTCGAGAGGTGGGTTGAGATTCTTATTACGGTTAAGAAACAACATATTTCCGGAGCGGACAAAACTGCAGTATTTACGACATATGCGGTGTTTAAAAAACAGACCAGTTCTTGGAAAGGCATTCTTCTTTGGCATGGCCTAGCTGAAACGTGCTTTTTCATGTGTTGTTTTCTATTACTATAACCAGGGAGTTGCAACTTCCTGCTCTAACAGACCTTCACTAACGGGTAGGAGCAGGGAAGCTCCTGGTAGGAGGAAGTTCCATTGCTATAACGTTCGTATTTTTCCTTAGTTTATGATCTTTAACCAAAAAATTCACTCTTGACCAGTATTCCGATAGTAATAGATCGAAGCAGGGAGGTGTTACTACATGGAGATCGATCGAAACTTTAATTTATGCTAATCCAATTAGACTGATTCCAAAGTGGACACTAAATCCTTTATTTGGGGATTATTGAACAAAGGGCATGGAATTCCTTCGTTAAATACCAAGGCAACCTTATTAACCCTTTACCGTTGTGCTCCGATTGGGGCATGTTAGCGCGCCTCGGGAGTGGGCGGAAAAGCGGACGTAGCCCGCCCCGCATCGACTTCCGTAGGCCATTGACCCCGTGACCTTAAACTATTGTCTCTCTCGTTGTTGTGGCCGAATTTTCGGGTAGCGACTCGCAGTATCGAGCTCCGCGTGAAACAGTAAAGATGGGTGACAGCAGAGCTCTCCCCATGGGTCCAAAAGGACCCAAACAACGGTAAAGGGTTAATACCTACGGTGACTCCAAAAAAGGGATTATTTGGAACTATGCTGTTATGTTTAAGTAGTTGCCGACAAAACGTGCCAGAAGCTGTCTATGAAGGCTCAAAGAAAAAGGTTCTCGATGGCTCTCCATCTAATAACACCTCCCTGATCGAAGTATACTTGTTCCATTGTACAGTTGTAATAGCTTCGGCATCGATCGTTGATTTACTACACCGAAAGGAAGAACCATATTGTTTTGGTGGAGGTCAAAGATCATATGGGGTCAACGGCGGTCAAACTTCGAAAATCTTGTTATCACGATATCTGGAGTAAGAAAGCTTGCATTTATGTCAATCTTGATATGTTTATGTGTTGCAGTAAGAGAAAGACTCCAGTTGATACGTGAAATGAGGCGACAAAATAAAATGAGACAAAGAACCGAGAGACAGCAGAATATGTTGCCGTTTTGCCTTTCCGAAAGTGAAATAGACTGTGGACTTTCATAAAGAAAAAAGCTCTAACTGAAAAGGACCAAAAAATAAAATTAGTGTCAAATAGCAGCGTAAAATCAAATATAAATGTCATACCATTTAGCCTCTAATCCTAAAGCCATGATGACATAAACCTTTTGTTTTGAAACCTCTCTACAGGTATCATGTATCAATGGATTGATGATCTTACTGAAAAACTTTCAGGGGGATGTCCTTAGTGGCAGATGGTCAGTTTCGTCACTTTCTGTTAGTAGTCGTGGAAACCACTGGTTGCCTTTCTTGCTCATTTCTTTTTCTCATGTCCACGGCCATTTACTTTTACCTGTGAATTAAGTAAAAACACAACAAAAGTAGCCTTTCTTTTAAATTTTCTACACCTAAGCACCAGCTTTAAGGAAATAGTCATTTCAACATTTCAACTTGTTTGCATATCTCAAATGGAGAGCAAAATGCAATTAAAAGATCGACATTAATGTAGATCGAGTGGTGTAGTAGAAAAATGAAGTACGTTCTTTGAAGTCTTAACGGACCAAGCTCTCTTAGGTGACGTATACCGCGTTCACACGAATACCCTCTAACTCCGACAAGAAAAAACGTCACTAGCTAAGTCAGAGCTCGTCACTGGTCGCTGTGAATGGAATTCGAGTGTGGTGATCATGGGAGCGTCAAGAGCCGGTATCGATAAACTTTCCGAATACATCACTTGCCCCCCTCCCCCCCCCCCCCAAGTGCGAAAGAGCTGGCCTCCATTTCTTTCCGATCCTTTCCATACCTGTTATTGTGGTTCTTTATTTTGTGTTTTGTTTGCAGGACTGTTCTTTCAAAGCTGTCCTCCTTGTGAGATATTCTTCTTCAAGTTCCTCAAAGACGAGGCTGTTTCGACATTTTCCGTCCAACTTTGATATAACTCCTCCCAAACTTTTCCCAAACGTCTATTAGAGTAGATATTTCAGTCTTTCCAAACAGGTCTTACTTTTTAGTTTTCTTTGGTCTGCATTTCTTTGCAGATGGAATAGTTCACGTCACTTCAGTGATTTGATTTGATATTTCGGATATGAATGGTGTGCTTTTACCAGGGACGTGCTTTTACTTTGCGCGATAAACATTAATGCCGAAGCTATTACAACTGTACAATGGAACAAGTATACTTCGATCAGGGAGGTGTTATTAGATGGAGAGCCATCGAGAACCTTTTTCTTTGAGCCTTCATAGACAGCTTCTGGCACGTTTTGTCGGCAACTACTTAAACATAACAGCATAGTTCCAAATAATCCCTTTTTTGGAGTCACCGTAGGTATTAACCCTTTACCGTTGTTTGGGTCCTTTTGGACCCATGGGGAGAGCTCTGCTGTCACCCATCTTTACTGTTTCACGCGGAGCTCGATACTGCGAGTCGCTACCCGAAAATTCGGCCACAACAACGAGAGAGACAATAGTTTAAGGTCACGGGGTCAATGGCCTACGGAAGTCGATGCGGGGCGGGCTACGTCCGCTTTTCCGCCCACTCCCGAGGCGCGCTAACATGCCCCAATCGGAGCACAACGGTAAAGGGTTAATAAGGTTGCCTTGGTATTTAACGAAGGAATTCCATGCCCTTTGTTCAATAATCCCCAAATAAAGGATTTAGTGTCCACTTTGGAATCAGTCTAATTGGATTAGCATAAATTAAAGTTTCGATCGATCTCCATGTAGTAACACCTCCCTGCTTCGATCTATTACTATCGGAATACTGGTCAAGAGTGAATTTTTTGGTTAAAGATCATAAACTAAGGAAAAATACGAACGTTATAGCAATGGAACTTCCTCCTACCAGGAGCTTCCCTGCTCCTACCCGTTAGTGAAGGTCTGTTAGAGCAGGAAGTTGCAACTCCCTGGTTATAGTAATAGAAAACAACACATGAAAAAGCACGTTTCAGCTAGGCCATGCCAAAGAAGAATGCCTTTCCAAGAACTGGTCTGTTTTTTAAACACCGCATATGTCGTAAATACTGCAGTTTTGTCCGCTCCGGAAATATGTTGTTTCTTAACCGTAATAAGAATCTCAACCCACCTCTCGAGCTGGGTTCAATAAACCCTGACCCCAACTTGCTTTCAGACATAACTAGATCAGCAAAGGCTGTAAACTTCGACTAAGGCAGTGCCTTGTGATAAAACAATAAAACGCGTTTTTTTTAACTTTGGTAAAACATATTATTTACTGTAAACACATGAACAAATATCGGACAAGTGAACAATTATTGTTTATAATATTTACTTGTGCAAATCGTTTTGAACAGAATGAATGGTAAAAAAATTTACAACGCCTATTTTATTTTTGTGGAAAGTGTTTCAGCAGGTAGTAGTTGATTTGGAGTAAGTTGTAGAAATCACGTCATCACAAATGCAAAAATGCTAGGGCTATAGTTTAAGGTTTTATATTACTATTTCTATGCCTAGTTGAAGTTGTATACTTTGAGAGTGTCAACTTAAGTATAATGCAAAAAGTTAGATGACAATTGCAGAATGAAAACACTTGTGTCACGTACACCATATTTCTCACTTTTAGTTTGTTATCATCCTGTCCAAAAACGAAATCTTTTCAACATGAAAAATGAAATTTTTAACACGTTAACAACGAAGTTTTAGTATAAAAGTATGTCTAAAAGACTGTAAAAGAGAAACCAAGGTTAAAGCAAAGAAGATGAATTATTTAATTTAGATGTATATAAAAGAAAGGTACATTATATCAGTGGTTCTCAAAGTGGTCCCTACTGCCCCATGGGGGGGGGGGATGAAAAGTTTCAAGGGGGTGTTAAGGAGTTTGCAAGCAATAGGGGGGCATTGGCATTGACTAGGGGGTCCCTGGAGGTTTTCATATACATTCATGCAATAAAGGAACCTAGGAAGTTGCAGAGTGGTTGACACAGACTGTCTTCTCTAAAGGTTCAGCAACTACTGACAAAAATTTAACCAATATAAAACTTATCTGCAGGGCTGGGAAAAACGTATATTTCACTGGAAGGGAGTGAAATTATTTTCCTGAAAGAGAGTTAAATTTCCAACAGTTCCCCCTATGTTTTCATGTCCAGAAATGGGAAATTTCCCTCCTAATCCCTAAATTTCCCTCCAGATGGCAAAATTTCCTGGGAAGGAGCCTCCCAGCTTCCCAACTTTTTCCACCCATGCTTATCTGGGTCATTTTGGTGCTCGAAATTGAAAGTCGAAAGCTCAAAGTCAAAGACTGATATAAATATGATGGCAAGTTGGGTGGGAGGGGGCGTTGGATCAGTCATGGATGCCTTATGGGGGCGGTATTTTGAAAAAGTTTGGGAACCACTGCATTATATATACAGAAATAGTAATGCAATAAAAATGTATGAGAGGTAGCAATTGCTTAGTTCTTGGATGGAATGTATGGAGGTGTGTTGAATTCTCAAAATTGAAAGCAACATAATAGAGGTTGTTTTTACCACGTTTACAGTGTTACTACTTATAGAAGTATGGTGGTACTGTTAGTGGATACTGACTTTTGCGTTTTAAGCAATACGGAAGAAGTGTAGAGTATACACACCATTCAAAGAACTAAATTTGTTTGTAAAGTTGTAAAGTTTTTGACACACGTGTTTAATGCAATATGTAAGAATTTTAGGTATCACACATGATTTGAATGCAAAGCCCTAGAAGTGGATATACACAATTTTTCCCAATATTATAAGTTAAATTAGAGTGAAAAAATAATCTCTCAGAGTGTTGTTGTTCATAAATTATGTTAATGAACATAATGTCATCATATGAAGTACATACACACAGAGAGTAATATTTTGAATAGATTGCTAGAACCCTTACAAAAATCAAGGAATACAAGCAATATTGAAAAAACTGCTTTGCATAAGTTAAGAATAAGAGATAAATTTACAAACTGTTTGGAAAAGAATATGAAATATTCAGTGAATTTACAGCAAAATTCTGTTATCATTTGACACAGTTTTGAGTGAACGTTATATTTTTCACAAAATGATGTCACAATTGTACGGAAGTGATCGATATCAATAAGGAAGAAGTGCAAAGAATACACTAACCATCATTTGAAGCAATAGTTTGAAGTTTTTTTGTTTTTTTTTTTGACATGGGAATATACAGGAATATGTAAGAAGTTTGAGGTATCACACATGATTTGAATGTAAAGCCCCAGAAGTGGGTACACAAGTTTTTTCCAATATTATAAGTAATACGAAAGTGAAGTCAAAATCTTTCAGAGTATTTGTTTGTTCATAAATTATGTTTGTAAACATAATGTCCTTACATGCAATACATACACACACATACAGCAATATTTTGCATAGATTTTTGGAACCCTGATAAAAAAAAATCAAGAACTACATGCAAAACTGAAAGAAGTACTTTGCATAAGTTAAAAATAAAAGATAAAATACAAACTGTTTGAAAAAGAATATGAAATATGCAGTGAATGAGACTGTGATATCAATAAGGAAGAAGTGTGAAGTATACACCGACTATTCAAAGCAATAAATTTGAAGTTGTTTTTGGACACAGGTATTTAAAACAATATGTGAAAAGTTTAAGGTATCAAACATGATGTGAGTGCAAAGCACTTGACGTCAATACACAATATTTTCCCAATATTATAAATTATTTAAAAAAGATTTAAATATTTTAGAAGTTTGAGATGATGCATTTGAGTGGAAAGCACTAGTAGTCGATACACAAGAAGTTATTTGAAAGTGATGTCAAAATTCTTTGGAGTATTGTTTGCTCATAAATTTTGTTTATGAACATAGTGTCCTAACCTTTGTTGTCTGCACCCCTGGTACTTCTTTCATACGTTTTTAACATAACCTCAAATCAAACTTGCTATTACTTTTAAACAGTGGATACCCCAGAATACATCACACACAAACACCAACCTGGCGGCATTTTTTTTCTTTTGCTAACAAAAGGAAGCAAAAACAGTGAAGTTTAGGTGTTGGACGGAATATTTGCATAAATCAGTTCAGATTGTTGATTAACTTATGAAAACATCGGAAATATATCATTCATGTAGGTTTTATTGTGCATTAGTGTCACTTACAGTTAAAGCAGTAGTAACCTCAGAACATTAATTGAAGACTTCCTTCTTTCCAATCAACAACAATTAATGTGACGAAGCAGTTCTTTTTTAATTTACTTTATTAATGTTCTCTTGATTTCTCAGTTGAACCTTTGCCTTGATGAGCTCAGGACCTAGTTGGCTTTCAGGTTATTAGCTCGTTTGAATTCTTGGCGTGTGTGTATTCTTCAGTTGGATATTTCAGGAAGACGGCCGTTCTCCTCTCTCCTACTCCCCATAATCCTTTTGTAAGCTGTTTACCTGGAAGAGGTGTTTCGTATGCTGTTTATTGGTTTTTAACAATCAGCAAAAAGTGTGAAGTATGTGTATGAGTTGATAAGAAAAGGAATACTGTACTAGTCAGTAATATCTCATCAGCACAGTGATATTGAAAGCAATTAAGTAGGAATTCGTAGCATTCAATGACTTTGGGAGTAGTTGCAGTAGGCAAGTACATTGGCAATTGAAGGAACATATCTTTGGGCATACTTCAATCATACATCTTTCATATTGAAGTAGAATAAGTTAAGAAAAAAGGTGTCTATGGCTGTGCTGGTATGATAAGTCGTACAACTTTGTTGTCCTCCACAGTTATTTAAGCACGTTTTGGGGTTAAAGAAGCAAACTCTTCAGCAGTCACTGATATGTTTTCCAAGACGACAAAATGCATCTGACATATCCTCATTAATGGCAATGGTACATGATTCTCTGAATGAATATAAAAAGAGAAAATTTTGTGAGGAATAACTCTTTAGTAGCATGGAGAAATTCAAATGCAAGCATTCCAGATATGTTTTTCTTTTCATTTTCATTCTTGGAACAGCTTAATTTGTAGAGATACAGGTTAACAATCAGTGCCACTAACACACACACACATATACACACACTCACATACACGCAGACACATGCACATACAGTACATGCAGTACATACATTCACAGACACAAATGCCTGCATGAATGTGTTGTTTTTCTGTCATCAAAACCAAACTATCCAGTTTTTCCAAGCTTATAATTTTTTTTCTCATTCTTCAAAGCACGTTTGAGAAATGATTTTTTTACTTCAGCGAAAACAGTTACAAGTTGTTATCATTTTCCCCAATGCAAGTTTAAATGGAACCGATGAAATCAGTGTATTTTCTTCCCAGGAGTATTTTGAGCCATTGCAATCTCATTGTTTTTAAAGAGGTATTAAATTATCTCAAAGATAGTGTTACGTTTTTCTTACCCCTCTATGTCAAATCCAGCCATTTGTACATCTTGTTCAAAACTGGTAGATTCATCTGTTTCTTGGATCAGAGGAAGAACAATTATTATGGAATTGCAATGAAGTTGAAGTGAAGTATATTTCAAAGATGAAATTGGATTTGCAAACTAGAAATCCTAGAGGCATAGTAATTTGTTGTGATACAAAGTCTTGTGTCCCCAATGACTTTTGAACAACCCACAAACAAAAAGGACTTTTTACTTAAAATAGAAACCCACATGGAATGTTTGTAATTGCTAGCCAAAAATTTACCTGCACAGCAATTTGTGAATGCGCTTAACAAACTGAAAATCAAAAATGTCAGGAAAAGGTTAGCTGTAGCCTAAGCTTCCACAGTGTACAGCTATAACAGTACAAATCATCGCCCACGTAAAAAATGCCTACTTTTAACTCTTTTTCAACGTAGAATGTACCATTAGTCCCGTGTTTTCCCATTTCTATTTCCCCACATTGGAGAGTACTGCTTTGTGTATCAATACTCTCTGCGGCCTCAAATACTAAACACAGAAACTTGAAAGCAAGTCTAATTCGTGATGTTTGCTGTGAACAATATCAAGAGGTTACAGTTTGTGTTTCAATTACGATGCAAAGGATGATTGGGACAAGAGATTACTCTTTTTCTGTAACTTTATTTTGACCATGAAGTTAGGCAAGAGATATAGGTAAGGTTTGGAGTCTACACGGAAGAAGTGCATGTAAGCTTCCATAGTTACATGCACATAGGAAATGATATGTGCATCTGTGCATGTATGGAATCAGGTAAATCAAATGCTGACTGTGACTTATGTTGCCAGTTTCTCATTCTGAATAATTATTTTGTACCATTAATTTGAACACATTGCATTCTATCGTTCAGGTAAGAAGCAAACCATGCACTTGCAGATTTGGAAAATTTCTATACTTTCAACTTTTCTATCATTATTTTGTGGTCAACCAAATCAAATGCTTTCCGTAAATCAAGGAGTATCGCCCTTGTTTGTTTGCCCTTGTCTATGGCTTCTATCCATTGATAAGTTAGTTTTAACAATGATGTTTCGCATGAATGTTTTGTCCTGAAACCTGACTGAGCATTGCATAACAAATTATATCTGCATAAATAATTGTATAAAGACTGGTGAACATGCTTTTCAAAAACCTTTGACAGGACGGGAAGAATAGATATAGGCCTTTAATTAAGAATATCTAATTTAGAGTCACTCTTATATATTGGGATGACATTGGCCATTTTCCATCTTTTCGGAAACGTATTGGTTACAATGCATCTATTACTTATACGAGTAATACAGTTTGCTATATAAAAGGCACTGCTTTTGAGTATCATTGCACTGACCATGATCAACGTTCTGAAGACTCCACAGGTTAACACTGATAACAAGAAAGTGAAACGTCTTAAGCAATCGAAGCGTCTGGCATTGCCATTAGACCTCAAATAGCACTGAATTGGATATTTCCCATGTAACTGAGAAACCAGATTTGGTTTCCCTGTTACACATGAAAGTCGCCCTGAAGACCTACCTTGTGACTTTCCAATGACTGCAATTCTCAAATTAAACTGATCTCAAAGCTTTTGGCGCTTTTTCAGCGCTGCAGTTTTTTTCATTCGTTCTCTTTTTTAAACAGCCTTCTACTACTACTACTATTAATTTCACTACTTCACTATTAACTACGCACACGATTTGCAACTTTTTGGAAGCAAATTAAACGGAATGGGAAAGACAGGTTGTCTAGTAGAAAGTAGCTCGAGTGCGATGGATGCTCTATACCTGGATGTGTGTGAATTTTGAAAAGATTCATCTTCACTGGCATATAGTTTTCTTCTATTAGGCACAATAAAATATAAACCACACAATTTCGGTGTTGGGTTTGCTGTCTCTCTCTCAGTGGGGTGCGCAGGTTTTTTGAGGTGGGGGTCAGTACGTCCATCCCCCGACTGATACGAAGAGCTTGGAAAATTATTTCCTGACATTTCGGGAGTCTTTACTGTACCAGATTGCTCTCGTGTAAATTCCACTGACTGGGTTGTTTCCCCCGACTACATACAGAGGTGGGGGACCATGCTCCCGGTCCCCTATTGCTCGCGCCGCTGCTCTCTCTATCGAAAAAGATTTGTTTGTCCCAAATGTTCCACAATTGTTCGTCAATTTTTGCAGCTCGCAAATTGAGTTCTGCATAATAACCTAGAATAAGCCGACAATAAGGCGATACATTTTTTTACATTTTTAAGGGGGAGGGGATGGGAAGGTGTACTGCGACAATAGAAGCACCCCGCAAAATCGCCGTGGTTAATGTTTTTCGCGACCATCTTGTGTCTTGTTTGGTTTATCTGTCAGACAAAAGTTGACTGAAATAGTTCTTTCTACAAACTCAACTAATGTACTTAGGTGTTAAACGCAGCCTTTTAGATTCGTAGACAACATAGGTGAAAAATTGACTGGTTAAATCGCTAAGATACACGTTTCTAATGTCCCTGTTTTAATTACCATGTCACACGATCCCAAGCGCCCCCAAATTTCCGACTCATTAATCATATCTATAGTATATTATATATGGAACACATTCAAAATACATCTCGTCTAGATTACTTCTGCAATATGTGACGTTAGATATCGTTTGATCACAGAAACTTCATTCTTTCTTCAATGTTTAGAGTGTACCTCAAGTCTAGAATTTTAAAAATATATATTCCAGAAGTTGCTGGCAAAGTGAATCTTTCTCATCCAACTTCAGTTGCCATAGCTTATTCAACTGTTGAGATATTAAATATTAAAATTTATTCACTGAAAACAAAATAGTCCATTGCTCAATAATTTGGGACATTGTTGTTGTACTACTCAAATTACATACTTTGTTTCCCTTCGAAATTATTTTTTCTCATGACTTTGAAGGCTGTCTGTTTGGTTGCATAACATGTTGTATGGACGTACTAACGAAAGCAAGGGAACGCCGTACACTTTGTACATGTACAGAGCTCGGTTAGTATATCCCACCATGTGCCCCACAAACTACGCGGCATACGAATTACCGAACTCGCTCATTAAATACTGCACTCCGCTAGAGTAAGAGTGTTATCACATGTTGTTACAAGCTGCAATAACATTCAGAGAAACAAAAAGGGTGTAATTTGAGTGGTAAAACAATGACAGTATAAACTATTGAGCAATTAACCATTTAAAATTGAGTAAATAACCCACAAAATTTAATACCTCAGCTCAGGAATGTCCTATGAAGATGGAAGCTGAACTGTTTGATTTCATTTTTGATGCACTGTAACATAAATATTTTAAATTTTTACGTGAGGTACATTTTAAATAATAGCGATAAAAAATAGGTGTTCTGGATCAAAAATTAGGATTAAGGTACAAGTGTCATGCCTAACATTCTCCCAATTTGGGAGCGGATTTTTTTTTTTTTTTTTTCAATTTTAAAAAGCTCATATTGAAAAAAAAAATTGTTGAAAGAAATCACGTTTGTAAATCAAAGAAATAAGCATGCATGTTTGTATTAGCTACATTTTTGTTCTACATTTAATAAATCGAAGCAAAAGAGGCAAATCTAATCACCGTCACCGATTACTAATCCCACTCAAAAGATTAACTTGTCATGTTACTTAGTTTGCCCAAATGCCTCAATAACGTGATTCATAAAAATTATAATCCAGCAATTAAACTGGTGTTATACACAGCTTTTAGCTACAATGTGAGATAAATTTGGGCAGACGCCATGAAATGTCCTTAAAATTTAATGTTTAATGTCATATAGAATTGTTAACATTCGAAGGGTCACTCACAGGGGAAATCTTAGATTCATTTATACTTAATATAAATCCTCAAACTTTATTTGTACGTAACGGTCAGGTGACCGTGCGGTATTCCGAAATTAACTCACTTTAATGGATAAACACAGCCATCTTAAGCTACTCAACTTATCTCGCGGTTGTGCCCTTTTAATGTGCACGGTTGTTTATTCAATGACTTCGTTTGTGCATGAAGAATGAAAACTTGTGATTGTTCATTTAACTAGAGGACAATGCACGATCGGGGGTTAAGGCTATAGCTCGATGCACTGGGGCTCATGTCCTCATGCATCGTTTACTTTTAGCTTCTATCTTGTATTTTTCTCCTGAAAAACGCATGGTCCAGAGCTGCGTCAAATTGAGAAACCCCAACCTCACACTTTCTATGGCCAGAACGGAATGACGCCAACATCATTTCTGTTACATATATATAGTTTTGATATGCCATCAGTTCATGTGATCCTACAATGCGTAGTCAGCAGGTCAGATTACTTCACTAATTAATCAGGACAAATTTCTTGAAGTCCGGTAAAAGTTTTAAAGTAAAATCTTAAGAGCTGGAGAAGGTGAGACATTCCTAAGTGGTTTTTTTTTTTACCTCTAAAACATCTTCAGCTCTGAATAAACCATGTTAAATTTCCAAAGTAGCACATTTGAATAAATTTCTCTTTCAAGTTGAACTTAAAGGAACACTGCCATCCCATCTTAAACGCTACTGCTTTAAAAAAAGGACGCTTTTTCCCCATCTTTATTTAACTCATATGAAATAAGACATCTTCCAATACATCAGCATATACTTGAAAATGTACAATAATTAATATTAACTTGAATTGTAGAAAAAAAAAAAAAAAAAAAAACCTTTTATCGCTTAACCTTACAACATACAAGCTTAAAAACTTTTTATGAAATATTCCTTTTACAAAACAACATTTAACATACAGTTATACAGCTCCTGCAGGGCTGCTAGGTTTTTAAGTTGCTTGCCCGTTTTCTTGGCGAAAATATTCATTTCAACCTGAATGGCAAATTTCAATTTATAAAAGAAAGGAGTAAAGTCAGGCTTTCTATTTTGTTGTTTGGATGAAAAAATAAAGTACTTCATGTGAAGAATGAGAAAATTATAAGCCTTAGGATGATTTACCATATTTTGGTAACCGAAAAAAATATCATTCTTTGAAAAAAGAACTGTTTATTTAATATTTTCATTTCCACATCCAGTATAAAAGTAGAAGTACATGACATTCCCAAAAAATGTGTTCCTGGGTCTCTTCATCTACATCGCAAAAAGAAAAAGAGAGGGTTCTTTTTTCCCCATATTTGTCGGTAGTATTCTATGCAGAAATTTGTACTGAAAGTAACATATTTTCACTTCATGAACGGAAGCCCATGGGACCTTAAAAAACCTATCCCAGTCATCTAAATTAATGTCGGGGGAAAAACTACACCATTTTCTAATGGAAGAAGGGACCTCGCTAACTTTATCCAATATTGATTGACAACTAGTTGAAAAGATGCAGACTGAGTACCAAAGCTAATACTACAAAACACATTTGGGGTCTTGTATACTCACCCTGGTGCAATGAACTGAGATTGTGTGTCTGGATGAGGATGAGTAGGTAAGGAATTGAAAGTGCTTGGAGTGAGAGGATCAGGCCTCTCAATTTATCATAAAGAGTTATTTGATTTAGTTTTATACTTTTCCCGGGATATTTTTTGTAGTATCATGAAGTAAGGAACTTAAAAAAAGATGAACCGGGAGTAGGTCGAAAGTTTCAATAACGGGTCTTGGAAAGCGCTTTGAGCAGGAATTTTGAATTAATATTGTTAAAGTCCGTATCGCTCAGAACCTGTTATTTTGTAAAATATGCAAGATTTTTACAGAGAGTCACTCACATATATATGAAAAATATTTTAAGAACAGTACGGTTTGGTAGGAACGAGAAAAGGTTGGCATTGGGTAACTCTTTGTCTTACACCCAATTAGGATTTTTTGTTGGTTTGTTTATTTACATGACGAAATTGAGATTTATCGTTTGAATATCGTAGTACCACTTCTTGTTTCATAATTATTCTCAACTTTTTTGGTGTATGAAGGGTCAGGTGATCAAGTGTTATCTAGGAATAAACTCACCGTAATGGATGAACGCATTCATCGCGCTAACTACTCCATTGAACTCTCCGTTGTGCTGCAGTTACCCATCAACGAAATTTTCTTTTCATTTTTAGTCTTTTTAATCAAATGTCTGGGATCATCCCCTTGTATACAAAATAAATAAAACAAACAAACAAACATAAAAATAAATGAATAGATTAATTTACCAGTGGAAAATGTTTTGTTTCTGTAGCCCAATGTACCGTCAAAATAAAGGAACTGACCCACTACTTTCGGGAATAAAAAATTATATAAAACGCAAACATATAAGTTACGCATACTTAATTTCACGAAAAGGTGGATAGCTTGATATGTTCAATGTGTTCCAACTTTATACCTCTTATCTGGATTATATAAAAGCCTCTTTGCTAAACCCTGGTGCGACAGATAACCCGTGTCTTTGTTGTTAATTTTTATATACAAATTCCAGCCAGTCGGCTATTAGTGGGGTCCATCACCCTTAAATCGTCTAAATTGTATTGTTTAGAAGCAATTCTTAACCCTCATGTTCACAGAAATTGAGGAAATCAAGAGGTAAATTAGTGTATATACCATCCATGATACAGTGCAGCAAAGAATTTGAACTTGACTGTTCGGATTCGTCTAAACAAATATTCAAAGCATTTTTACACACCCAAACTCATTCTTCCCCCCTAAATTGAGGTTTCTACGTCCCTTTCCAATATGGGAATATCTGAAATCACAGTCTCCCCCCCCCCCCCCCCCATTGGTAAAAAAGTTAGGCATGGAATTGTTTAACCGGTATATCCGACAATGTTTACTGTTTCGTGACACGACATATGGAAACCTTTGTTATTCCAGTCTAGTTCGAGGCCTCATCCTACCGCATCATGGCGTATCTTTCGAACTGAGGCTATGTTACTGGATGCCCATGCATGATCCAAACTTTTCATGCTCGGCGATGCCAGCTGACTGAGATAAAATAGTGTTTTTGAAGTTTGAATTCACGTTCGTGTTAACCCGTTCCTTGCAACTAATGATTTGTAACTTTCAATTTTCCTTTTATTTTATGTGCATGCGCAGTACCAATTTATCACTGAACCACACCTCTTTAACCAGAGCAGCTCAGATTGTGCATTTACTGATTCTTATAGTTGAAATTCACGAAGACAGCCTATAAAAACATTGTGAAGTGCCGTGCTCCTTCAAAAGGTTTAGAACATTTCTAGAAATCCATTTTGGAAAACTTACCCCCAGACAGGCTAGATAAAGATGAATTGTAAGATTTTCACCATTCTTGTCTTGTTTGGCATAGCTTCTTTAAAAGTTCAACAAATTTCCGCCGATCTTGCCGATTTTTGGAACGATGATGATGATCTCTTGGAATTCCCCACATGGGCGACTTGGGAAACATTTAAGACCAGACATGTCTTCGCCGAAGATCCACCGACTGAACACAGTGATTACTTTGGGGACCATCTTGCTCGAGAACGTCTCAATCCGTTTGGCTTTTACGGGCCTAATCGCCCTTATCAAACTTTTATTCGAGTTAAAAACGAAGATGATATAAAGAACAACTTTTATGGTCAACAACATTGTCATCTTTACCGAGGGTTCAAGAGCACCGACAAGTTTTATGTTGTACAGCTGCAGTGGAACCCGTGTACTAATCTTTACGACGTTACCAAACGCAATGATAGATATCAATATCATATTTGTGCAGCTTTGGATCAGAGTTCTTGGAGGTACCCACTGCCACCAGCACACTACGCTGGAAAAGAGTGCTAAGCATCTGAGACCATAAAGTCATCAATAAAGTATCAACCAAATTAATTATAATAGGGAATACTGGTGGACGGATAAGTGGGTAAAAATGGGTAAAACTGGTGGACGGATAACTTGTACTAGTCGTTATTCATTAGTTGAGTAGAATGTAAGGAGTGCTGAAAATTAATCCCTTGACTAAAATTTGATCTGCTTTACGACGAAATGCTTACAGGTTTGGGTTTTCCTTTATCCATCCAGTATGATTGAAGTCAACAAAATAGTGGCAAATACGATACAGCCGTATCTGACTAATTTCCTTTTGTGCAGGACATTTACACGAGGACATCAAATTTTGAAAAAGAAAGCCAAGACTGCAGTGGAATAGGGGAGCAAGTCAATGAGCCACAACTGCAAAAAATGTCGTCGCCGGCCCAATTAAACCAATTGGTTAGAAACTGACCAGTAAACCCAATCTAAATAACTAACTACCAATCTTGTAAAAACTTGAAATACCAACCTGTGATGAAAATATAGCCGTGATAGCCGGGAAAATGTAGAACTGACACGGACGTATCGACAGTGCTGGTAGGAAAACCTTGCGTTATCTTGAGAGAACAGTTCAAGTTTTCACCATTTTAAGTGAACACTCGTGGACGGACGAGGTCAGTTACTCCACCAACCTAGACAAGAAGAATTCAAGATAGCTGAAATGGTGATTTCATAATTAGATCTGCTGCACTTATTGGAATGGTGTTAAACCGGTGAACGAGTAAAACAGAAAAAACGAAAAACGTAACGAAACGTCTTGGGAAGTAAAATACATAGATGTCATAATTTCAACTACTTATAGAAAGAAGTTAATGCATCCTTCAAATTCAGAATGCTGCTTACGTCACTCGGATATCGCATTAACCCATTGATATGTAACCTTTATATATTTATAGACTAATCCGAACAAAATGTGAAGTTAGCCATGAGTGGGGTCCATCAAACTTAAATCGTATCCATTTTACTGTCTACATGCAGTTCTAAATCCCAATACTCGGTGAAATTGAGGGAATCAAGACGTATTTAAGTGTTCAACAATGCATGATACAGGTAAGCAAAGAATTTGAAAGATTAAAAGTGATGGATCCCAGTTATGTCCGTATATGTAAGAAGTGGCAGTAGACGGCTTTTCTACCTCGATGAGATATTTTCAATGTCTGAAGAATTGGAGCAAAATTACGACGTCGAAACTTCGAAACGTGGAAATTTTGTCACATCCTGACTTTTTGTAAAGGAAACCAGCTGCTAAATCTCCGATTTCTGTACCGTTGAAATTGAAGTTTCGCCTCACAGTAATGGAAACATGTTACACTCTATACAACAAAACAGTGAACTTAGTCACTCTCTAATAAAAGTGAAAAGAGAGAATTCACTCCATTAGAGTCTTACTTCACTCAGGGAAGAGTGAAAATCACTGTAAAAAGAGTGAAATTCCTTCCAAAAGAGCATAGTTTCACTCTTGATGGAGTGTTTATAGTGACCATTCTTAAAATAAAATCTTTGCAAGCACTCGTGGAGGAGTGAATGTTCACTCTCCCTGGAGTGAATTCACACTTTTCACTCTATTAGAGAGTGACTAGTTCTCTCTTTTGATTTAAGAATGTTGTCTCCAAGTATTTTCTGGGGTCTGCTTAAAAATTCTTTGTTTGACATTGACATTTTGAGTAATATTGATCACATCCCATACTTAATAAGTTAAGACCCATATAATTAGTCACGTGTCATCTTTTTTTTTTTACTTGTGCTAGTTATGTAGACTTACCATAAGAAATCATGACTATATTGATTAAAGCAACGTAAAATTTGAGACTACTAAGTGTTTAATAAAGCGCATTGATTACATATGACATAATTTTGAATAATTTTAGTGAAATCAATTTGTAGTATTGACTAACTTTTGTTGCTTTGACGAAAGAATTTAAGGACCATGACATTTCAGTAAGACCAGTATTTTCTCTTATAATTATCGCAAATGTGATTGGTTTGTTACTTAGATGTTTAAAGATGGCGGTATCACGTTTTCCCTTTTGAACTTGGACGTTTTGTTCTGGAGCATTGAATGAGATGGGAAGGTTTGTGACATATGCGGATTGGTCGAGAATTTTAAGACAGGTGGAAGTAAGTAAGAAAGTTCCGTCGTTATTATGTAGCACTTTTTGCGGTCAACCAAGATGGGACCGAGTTGTCCTTTTTTCAAAGCAACAGCACGATGGTATGGCATTGTCCCTTTAATTTCAGCCTGAAAGAGAAATTTATTCAAATATGCTACTTTGGTAATTTAAAGTATGGTTTATTCAGGGTTGAAAGGTTTTCAGAGGTAAAAAAAACTTATGGATGTCTCAACTTCTCCAGCTCGGAAGATTTTACTTGAAAACTTTTGCCGGACTTCAAGAAATGTGTCCGGAGTAATAAGTAAATTACTTTGACCTGCTGACTACGCATTGTAGGATCATATGAACTGATGACATATCGAATATGCAACAGATATGATGTTAGCGCCATTCCGTTCTGGTCATAGAAAGGGTGAGTTTGGGGTTTCAGAAATTAGACGCAGCTCTGTATCATGCGTTTTACCATAGAATAATACACGATAAGGGCTAAAAGTCAACGATGCATGAGGACTTTCAAGAACCCCAGTGCATCGAGCTAAAGCGTTAACCCCCGATCATGTTTTGTCCTCTAATTAAATGAACAATCATTTTTTTTTTGCATTATTCATACACAATGTATTGATTTTAAAGACGAAAACGACATACGATATCGTTGTGTAAGCAACCGTGCACACTAAAAGGACACAACAGCGTGAGTAAAGTGGAGTACCTTAAGATGGCTGTGTTTATCCATTACAAGGTCGCAAGGTCGCCTGACCGTTACGTGCAAATAAAATTTGAGGATTTATATTAAGTATAAATGCATCCAAGATTTCCCCTGTGAGTGACCCTACGAATGTTTACAATTTTATATGAGCTAAAAAAATTAAATTTTGAAGACATTTTATGGAGCCCGGCCAAATTTATCTTACACTGTAGCTGAGAGCTGTGTATAACACCAGTTAAATTGCTGAATTATAATTTTTATTAAGCACGTTATTTAGGTTTTTATGCAAACTACGTAACATGACAAGGTAATCTTTACGGCGGGATTCGTAAACGGTCACGGTGATTTGCTTTACTTCTTTTGCTTCCATTTGTTACCAAATAGAACAAAAATGTATAGTAAATACAAACATGCATGCTCACATGTTGGATTTATAAACGTGATTTCTTTCAACAATAACTTTATGAATATATAAGATATTTAAATTGAAAATAATCGCTCCCAAATTGGAGAATGGTAGGCATGAGATTATCCACGTTACGGTGAGCAAATGAATTATTGATCAAAGTTGTTACCGTATTCTGTCTATTTTTACAATGATATAGACACAGGATCTCAGTTTTAATAACAGGAAGGGCACATTATTCAACAATCCACACACGTTCCAAATTTTCTTCGACTAAATAAAATTTTATGCAGCACAAATGTTTTTTATGCTTAAAAGATGCACAAATTTTCAATGCCCGGAAAATTATATTTTTCCCAAATAGGCTAAAACAGTAATGGTTACACTTGAAGGGGCTCATTGAGTAAATGTTGATAATTTAATGAAAGTGTTAATAGTTAGCATGATTTTCATATCCAATTATTACTGGAGAAGTTAAATATTTTGAACTTTGTGATGCCTTGACTTGTAACGGTTTTGTGCATAATTTTAACCAGAATGCAAAAATGCATTGAGGTTTCGATGATACATGCATGTTCTTTTCAATAAAATGCTACATTTCTTGTAATACCTGGTGACCCAAGTGACCTTTGACTCCACCAGTAAGTAACTGGTTTTTCTTTTAACGAAAACACTTCTATATTCAAACAGCCAAATTTCATACTGTGCCTTAAAATATTCTGCAAACAAGGTTTTCAGAGTTTAATGCGAGGTTATGCCAGATGACCATTGACCTCCACCAAAAACAACAGGTACAGTACTTTCAACTCACCATAAAACATCCAAATACTTATATGAAACCCATCCAAGTTTCCTACCTTGAGATATTCCTTTGACAAGGTTTTCAAAGTTTGCTCTTTGGTGACCCCAAATGACCATCAAACTTCACCAAGGACTGCAGATGTCATCTTCCTACCAAAACACATCCACATACTATCTTTGAACTCTATCCCAGTTTTCTACCTTGAAATACGAAGTAAAATTTGGTTTTCAAAGTTTGACTTTGGATAATCCCATGTGAACTCTGACCTCTACCAAAATAAAAAGGGTCCACCCTCTCATCATAATTCATTAACAAACCAAGTTTGAAAACAACCCAAGCTTCCTACCTTGCGATATCATATTAAAAGGTTTCCTCAGCTGGACCCTATGTGACCCCAAATGACATTTGACCCCTACCAAAATCAATAGGGTTCTTCCTTAAATCATAACGCATCAACATATCAAGTTTGAAATCAATCCAAGTTTCCTACGATGAGAGATCGTGTAAACAAGTATTTCGGGGTTTGACGAAATATGACCCCAAATGACCTTTGACTTTCACCAAAATAGATAGGGTTCTTCCTCACCTCATAACGCATCAACGTTTCAGGCTTGAAATGGATCCAGGTTTTCTGCCATGAAATATTGTGTAAACATAGATTTCGGAGTTTGACCCCATGTGAACCCAAATGACCTCTGACCGCCAACAAAATTAATAAGGTTCTTCCTTTCATCATACAAATCAACATATCAAGTTTGAAATGAATCCAAGTTTCCCACCATGAGATATTGTGTAAACAAGAATTTTGGGTTTTGACCCGATGTGACCACAAATGACCTCTGACCGCCTACAAAATTAATAGGGTTCTTCCTTACACCAAAATGCATCAACGTGTCACGTTTTAAATTAATCCAAGTTTCCTATCTTGAGATATCTTGTAAACAATGATTTTGGGTTTTGACCCAAGTGACCCCAAATGACATCTGACTTCCACCAAAATATATAGGTTTCTTCATCAGAACGCATCAACATATCATGTTTGAAATTAATCCAAGTTTCCCACCATGAGATATTGCGTAAACAAGGATTTGGGGTTTGACCCCACATGATCCCAAATGACCTTTGACCGCCAACAAAATAAATAGGGTTCTTCCTCACCTTATAATGCATCAATATATCAAGTTTGAAATGAATCCAAGTTTCCTATCTTGAGATATCGTGTAAACAAGGATTTGGGGGTTTGACCCCACGTGACCCCAAATGATCTTTGACCTACACGAAAATAAATCGGGTTCTTTCTAACATCATAACGCATCAACATATCAAGTTTGAAATTAATGCAAGTTTCCTACCATGAGATATCATGTAAACAAGGATTTCAGGGTTTGACCCCATGTGACCCTTGACTCCCACGAAAATACATCCGGATTCTTTCTCACATCATAACGCATCAACTTATCAAGTTTGAAATTAATCCAAGTTTCCAATCTTGAGATATCGTGTAAACAAGGATTTTAGGGTTTGACCCCCTGTAACCCCAGATGACCTTTGACCTCCACCAAAATGAGTAGGGTTCTCTCTCTCAGTATGGGGTATCTGTGTACCAAGTTTGAGAACCGTCAGATCTTCCCTTCTCAAGATATCGTGTAAACAAGCAAAGTGTCACAAACACTCACACGTGCACACACATACACACACACACACATATACACATATACACACACGCCATCATGAATGCATAGGTTTCTCTTTTCATCGAAACAAAAAAGTCTCTGGTCACAATTATTTTGTTGTCCGAATTGAACAGTGAATGGCTCATTCATGAAACAATTATCTGTACCTAGGATATTACCGTTGTCTAATTTTGACGATTTATCATTGGTATGTGAAGAAAACTTAACAGGTTGGAAAAATTAGTTGAATTTTATGAACCAACTCAAGGAGCCGCTCCAAATAAATCGAACCCCCCCCCCCCCCCGGAAAGCGCTCAGCTACACCGCAGTATAGCTATGATAATTAAGACACCCCAACCTTAATCCTGAATTTTGATGCATAACACATATGTTGTTTTTTGCTACTATTTAAAGTGAACATCAAGTCAAAAATATCAAAAATATATTTTACAGGACATCAAAACTGAATTCAAACAGTTCAACTTGCATATTCATTCAATTGGACGTTCCTAATCTGAGATAAAATTTTGAGGGTTATTCACTCAATTTAAAGTGGTACATTGCACAAAAATTTATGATGTCATTGTTGTACTACTCAAATTACAGTCTTTGTATTTCTTTGTTTCTCTGAATATTATTCATGCTGTGACGTCGCTTCTTGAAAAAGCAACATAGACACCCCAGTACATCAAAGGCGGTGTGGGGTGTAACTAAAATCTGAGTTTGTTACATGATCTGTGACCTCAAATGAGGTATGCTTTTATTGTTGTCACACTGCGTGAAAAGCAATTAACAAATGCTGACTGACCTGTTAGCTAACCCCAAATGTTACGTAACTTTTTGTGTATTGAAACACATCTTTTAATGTCAATTGATTAATCAGATATAAAACATGACCTAATCAAGTCTGCATGTAGTGGGCTTCTTTCCCTCTCTAAAGCGATAAGAGTTAATCAGGCAGAAATGAAGGATATAACAAAAAGTAAGAGGGAACGTTTCATCATGTGCACCTTGTATCAACACGTGACAACCCTCTTACTCTATTGGAGTGATGTAATTAATGAGCGAATTCGGTTATTCGTTGCCGCGTGGAATTGTGGGGCACAGTGTGACATATGCAAACGGAACTCTGCACAAAGTGTACGGCGTTCCTCTGTTTTCGTTAGTACGTGCATACAACATACTATGCATCCAATTAACAGGAAGCCTTCATGGTCATAAAAAGTTTTTAATTTCGAAGGGAAACAAAGCAGGTAATTTGAGTTGTATAACAACAATGTCCCAAATTTTTGCACATTGGACTATTTTGTTTTCAGTGAATAAATTTCAGCATTTAATATCTCAACAGTTGAATAAGCTATGACAACGGGAATTTGATGAGTAAGATTCAGTTTGCCAGGAAACTCTAGAATATATATATTTTTTTTATGAATTCTAGACTTGAGGTACACTCTAAACTTTGAAAAAAGAGAGAAGTTTCTTTGATCAAACGATATCCAACGTCACATTAGTTTTCAAAAGTAATCTAGACAAGATGTATTTTGAATGTGTTCCATATATAATATACTACAGATATGATTAATGAGTCGGGAATTTGGGGGAGCTTGGGATCGTATGTCATTTTAATTAAAGCAGGGGCCTTAGAAACGTGTATCTTATCGATTCAACAAGTTAATTATTCACTATGTTGTCAACGAATCGGCATGGCTGCATTTATTACCCAGGTACATTAGCTGAGTCAAATGTTTCCAGAGAGAGGTATTTAAGTCAATTGCAGTCAGACAGTAAACTAAACGAGACACAAGATGGTCGAGGGAAACATTTGCCAGCGCGATTTTTGCCGGATGCTTCTGTTGTCGTAGTACACCCTTTCATCTCCCTTCCTATAAAATGTGTCGCTCTTATCACTCGTTCCACTATATTATGCATAACTTATCCAAGCTGCAAAAAATGACGGAACATTTGTGGATCACTTGTGACAAAAATCTTTATTGATAGAGAGAAAAAGCAGATCTTACCCCGAAACTGTGCGATTTATATTTATTGTGCTTCTTAGAAGAAATCTATATGCCAGTGAACATGAATCTTTGCAACATTAACACACATTCAGGTACAGAGCATGCATGGCATGTATCGCATGTCCCTGGACTACTTTCTACTATACAACTTGGCTTTCCTTTACGCGGTTTTGAAAAGGGATGGCGCTCTCTCACAAAGAATATTACGCTTTGGGTAACCATGGTTTGATTCTACCTCCCATCATGCTACACCTCGTTATTCCATGAGATGCATTCAACCGATCAGACTGTAGTGTTCATTCCTACCTCTCCTTCACACTCCACTGCGAAATTACATGAGATTGCACAATTGACTAGCTTCAGTCCTGGGCATGACGTTAAATTGCATCCAGGGTGTGGCTTCTGTTCTGTTCAGCCAGTCTATAGCAGGACCACACATGTTTGCCTATAGAGGGCGTACTTGTCCATTTGGGACGTTTAGCTCCTTAAGGGAGCAGAACTCCTCCGGGAGTAAATGTTTGGTTTTCGCCCCTTGGCTCTTCGCCAGAGAGTCGAGAGGACTTTTAGAAAAAAGCTTCAGTGCACTTCTTGATCTCGTGAGATGAGGACGTATTTGGCGTTCCTCTCTCACGCTTGAATGACTTAAGTGTTTGGCAAGTCTTCTTGCTTCTCGCTTGTTGTTCAAGTGCAGCTTTGCTATTCAACCTGGCTACCAGTACACAGAGAAGCCTTCAAAGGAGAATTGAGAGTGAGTTTTTGCTTTGTACACTTACAACAAGTGGCTAAATGGGGTTGGAAATTGAAACAGGAGCTTTGTTTTGTACATAAACGGCACTTCGCCGTTTTACACAGCATTTGGCTGTCTGCGTTCCTTTACCTGGCTGTGTAACACCTTGAAGCGATATTTTGTCTTTTTACACTGGTATTTTGCCTAGTTAACCAGCCTTAGCTGTGTATATATTCTTTTTCGCTCTCCGATGTCACTAGCGCCAATTCGAAGCGCAAATATCAAGAGCCTGGAACATCTACAGAAAAAAACAAAAAACAAAACTGGATAAGGAGGATCTCTTTGATTTAGACAAAGAGCTGGAAAATATTTTGTAAACAACCAAAGAGGTTGATATTTTAGAGGTTGAGCTGGTCGAAGATACGCCTAATAAAGTTGGTGCAGAAGAACAAAGTATGTTTGATACTTTGGTGTCTGAACTGAGTCTGGGGACCGAAAAGGGTTCTGCGGTTCAAAGCCAAGTGGCAAATTTGTTATCGAACATTACAAAGCACAATTGTCAGACAAGAAATTAAATGCTTTATATGAAAATATGTGCATCCTTCAAATATTAACATGCTGCAGGTAACCCAAAAGTTAACAAACTTATTTGGGGCAATCTGGATCTCTCTACTCGTACGACGGATTTAAAGGCACATAATGTACAAGTTGGAAATGTAAAGGCTATGACCGCAATCACCATCAGGCCTGAATGAAATTCTTAATTCTAAGGCAAACGTGGATAAAGGAACACTGTTAAGACACCTTACAGATACCCTAGCATTGCTGGGTACAGCAAATATTAACTTTAATTACTTGAGACGTGATCTCATTAAACATCAGATGAAAATCGAATATGAAAGTTTCTGTTCAAAGGCCACCCCTTTAACCGCTTTACTGTTTGGGGGCAATGGACAACAGCAAATGCGAGATATAAAAGGTGCATCGAGGGTGAGTAATCACTGCTTAAGAGGCAGAGGAAGAGGAAATTATCTTGCTTTCTCGAGAGGCCACTCTGGACGAGGAAGAGCCTATGAACGTGGAAGGCCTTTTTTAGCCAGAAGGTGGAGAAGAAAACCACCAGCCAGAGCCTAGTAAACTTAGTTCAATTGAGGTATGTCTCCTTAGAGCTTTTCAGGCAGATTTATCACAGAAAGGTCAAAATTATAGACCAGCTTGTAGATTAATTTTTTTTTCTACAAAATTGGAAAGAAATAACTTCTGATGAAGTACTCTTAAATTATGTCAGGGGTTACGAAATAGAATTTGACCCCCTCCCAACCAATTCGGTATGAAGCTTACTTAAAGGGACTAGCTCATGATTTGCCCTTGAAGGCTTCGGAAACAAAGTGTTTTGAAAAAGAAATAATGAAACTCAAAGCTAAAGAAGTTGTGGAAGAAATCTCGAATTCAAAAGAAGAATTTATTTCACCTGTTTTTTCCTTCCCAAAGAAGACAAAACCTTTCGTATGATCTTAAATTTGAAAAAGCTGAACGAATCCGGACAATACTATCATTTTAAAATGGATTCTATAAATTCAGTTTTAAAAATGATGTGTCTAAATTGTTTAATGGCATCGGTAGACTTGAAGATGCTTATTATTCGTTGTCGATAGCTCCGTCAAGCAGAAAATTTCTTAAATTCTGCTGGAAAGGTCAGTTGTACCAATATACATGCCTACCCAATGGGTTAGTTTCAGCTCCAAGAGTTTTTTCTAAATTAATGAAGCCAGTTTTTTTTCAGATCTGCGTAAGCAAAAGCATTTCTGTTTAAGCTACATCGATGATATTTACATCCAAGGCAAAACTTTTAACGAATGTGCTTCATCAGCGAATGAAGTTGTCACAGCCCTAGATGAGCTAGGATTTATAATTCATCCTGACAAATCAGTCTTCACCCCAACTCAGACTCTTGTCTTTTGGGGGTTTTAAATAGATTCAAATAAAATGGTTGTTAAACCTAAACAAGAGAAAATAGACTAAGTCTTGTCACATATTAAACATTTCAAGGAAAATGACAGTCAGTCAGTTCGTGACTTGGCTCATGTAATTGGTCTGTTGGTGTCATTATTTCCAGGCGTCCAACATGGCCCTCTGTTTTATAGACACCTAGAAATTGATTAAATAAAGGCCTTGAATTTAAATAGGGGAAATTATGAAGGGTCTGTTTTGGTATCTAAAGAAGCTTTGGAAGAGCTTATTGGTGGGAATTGAACCTATTCAAGCTACAACACCCAGCATTTTGATTACTACAGATGCTTCAAAAAAAGGGGGGGGGGGCTGGGGAGCAGTTTGTAATAG
The DNA here is from genome assembly GCA_037179385.1 of Holothuria scabra. Lineage (NCBI taxonomy): Eukaryota > Metazoa > Echinodermata > Holothuroidea > Aspidochirotida > Holothuriidae > Holothuria > Holothuria scabra. Next base: position 3,088,337 of record CM074185.1, read on the forward strand.
CCGCAAACCACCGCTTAGTGGAATTGGTAGGTGGGAAGCATCCGAGTTGCCGCAATACCACATCAATGTTTTCGAATTGCTTGCTATATTTTTGGGTCTGATGACCTGATGCCTATTACCATGGCGTCATGGAGACAAGTGACACAAGACAATGCCGCAGTTATCATGACAAATCGACCCAATTATGCATGGACAAAGAGATTAGTTTCTTTCGACCATCTTTGAGGCACGTTTTAGATTTTCTCACAATGTTATTTAGATCAGGTCTGGGCTACAATTCGCTGAACACTGCTAGATCCGCATTATCGGTGTTAGTTAATCCCGAATATAGAAGCACTATTGGAGAACACCCTCTTGTAAGAAGATTCCTCAAAGGAGATCATGAACTTCGACCGCCACTTCCAAAATATAAGATTTGGAATGTTTCACTTGTACTGAACTCTCTGCATCCCTTCAGCCCTATTACCTTAAAGAAGCTTACGCTTAAGCTGACAGCATGCTGTAGCATTCCATTCGCTCAACGTCTTCGGACATTGCGGCTTTTGGATACCAAGTCCATGTATATCTATGAAGATTATATTGTTTTTTCAGTTAGTGTGCACATAAAGCAGTCTCGGCCTGGATCTATCCCCCTAGAAATAGTTATAAAAGATTATACTACTGATGAAAGCGTCAGTGTTTTCAAAGTTTTACTACATTATCTGAAGGTAACGAGTCATCTCAGTGGAAAAACTAAACTTTTCATTAGTTACGCTAAACCGCACAAGGCTGTTTCAAGAGAAACTTTGTCGCGATGGTTGAAAATGTTAATGGCGAATTCTGGGATAGATATAGCTTGTTACAAATTCCACAGTACAAGGTCGGCGGCAGCCTCGGCAGCCCATGCTGCTAGTGTACCAACGGACGAGATTCTTCGAGTAACTGGTTGGCACTCGGAAAAAAACATTTGCCAGATTTTACAATAAACCAGTAACTCAGGCCAATGTTTTCGCTTTTTCAGTTTTATGAAACAATTTTGGTCATATGTTCAGTTGAGTTTTGAGCTTGGCGTGTTGCCACTAAAACTCGATGTAAGCATTAAATATGTAAAGAAAGATACGTTCCATTAAAGGTATTGTGAAACAACTGTTTTCATGTTGGAAAAGAAAAGTTTGATAAACTTATAGAAAGATACGTTATATTCAGTATTGTGAAAAAAAAAATGTCAGAACAAAGGTACGTTGTATTCAGTATTGTAAAGCAAATATTTTTATTTGTTGGAAAACATAAATATAGAAAATGTAAAGAAAGATTCGAAAGTAGATGTATCAAAAGCCAAGAAAGAGATAATCGAAAATTAAAATCATGAGAAACAATTATATCTATGTTCCCTACATGTTATTCCTTTGTTATTCATGAACACAATGCTTTGAAATCTCATGTAATTTCACAGTGGAGTGTGAAGGAGGGGTAGAATCCTAAATTAAACGAAACCTAAGTTGAAGTTTGATAGGGATTCTACCGAAACTTCACAAGAGCGGAGGGATTACACGCCCTCCTAGTTGAACCCTCCCTTGAGAAAAAATTCTTTATTTTGTCTCTCTTTGGTGTTCATTCATAACCGCTCTAAAAACTGAAGCTAGTCAATTGTGCAATCTCATGTAATCCCTCCGTTCGTGTGAAGTTTCGGTAGAATCCCTATCAAACTTCATCTTAAGTCTCGTTTAATTTAGGGTTATCTGGTATATAGTCGTAATATAAGTTGAAATGTGTACTTGAAGGTGATAAAACTCAACGGTATCTCAGAATACGCCACTCTAGCCAAAACGGAAGAACGTTAATTTTACACCTTTGAGAAATGCCCTGCAGGTTATTTCCAGACGAAAACGTTCAACTCGCCCCAATGGAGTAACACAAACTTTTCAAAACCATCTAATGTACCGTTTAATTGCTTCCAAAAGGTAACACATCTTTATGCGTTCATGTATTTAATAGTGAATTTCTAGTAGGCTATATAAAAAAAAGCGACTGAAAACTCTGCCTCTGCAACGCTCAAAACGCGGCTTACACTTTGGGCTCAGTTATACCGACGAGGTAAGCCTTCGGGGCAACTTATCATCATTGAGATCAGGCGAGGAGGAGGACTGGACACAAGCAAGACTATTTAAGCGAAAAACACCACCAGTTGGTCCGGAGCGTACATGAACACTTTAAGCTTTACAAACCCCACCCCACCCTCCAAATGACCGGAAGCGGTACTTCCCAAGTGTTCTAAGCTGCACGTGTATTCAAATAATCAAGGATACATTCTAAGAAACGTGTTAAGCAATCAAACACTTACATTGCCTCTATTTTGTTAACACGTTCCAGCTTAAATTCTTAACATGTGTATCAATGAAACACTAAATGTTTAGCAATTGAACGTGGTTTAAAACGTATCGCATGGCTGATTGCAATCAGCGATCACTTCATTTGGGGGACGTTGCAATGGACCTGTCAATCAAAAACTAACACTAGCAAGTGAAAAAACGCACACTCTGAAATGTGTTTAGGAGTTAAAGACTTTCCTAAACACTGTTTGCCCACAGTTTTCAAACATGTTTAACTTCAAACGTGCTTGTCTAATTCCTATACATTTCGTTTTGAAACACGTTCAATTGCTAACCATGTTGTGTGGAATCGCTAAACATGTTTAGGAAGTACACGCGTTTACAAAATGATAGCGAAATAACTGTTTTATTGCTAAACATGTCTTTTTAGGAGTGTACCGAAGAAACGGGATATCTGAATCGTAGAAAGTTGTAAACACGAAATTGTCAGTTTTATCCTAATGAACCACCACATTCAACGTTTAACAGTGTAACTGTCAAATCCGAAAGTCTTGTACCATTTTGCATCCCCACTCCTTGAAAGGTCCAAAACACTCCCTCACCTTAGACCCCTCCCCAGGCAGGCGATCACTCAACACACTGCATGCCCCCAACTTAAAAGAAATCCTGCTTACTCCACTGGCGGAAAATACACCTGACCCTAAAGAAATAAAGCTGAAACTCATTTGAGGTTCACAGATTTGGATCACTCCCACATACCCTGCTTTCACCTAAGACATGGAGTGTAAACTGCGCCAATTGTGAGCAAAGTAGGCCGAATCGAACTGTGTCGCAAACCCACTACCGAAGAACAATGCAATTGAGACAGGTGTAAAGTAAATGTATACACAACACAACATAACACAACATAAACGCACGAGAGGTGTACACAGGTGTTGCCGAGGTACTTTGTTACTTTGGGAAGGATTTGTGATAGGAAACGAGTAAAATACATTCACAATGTGTCAATTCGAACAACACTTCATCTTACCTGTCGTAACCCCTCCCCTGCAGTCTGCCGTAGATAAGAGATAAACACATGGCAGCAACAGTGTACAACCTCTACTCCATGTTTTCGTCGGACAGACAACTGGGCAGGCTCAAACACTTTTTCTTAAATTATATACTCAATTAACATAAAAACATTGCTGTATGTAAAAAATTACTGTATGTTGGCCGTAGTGTCATGAACAGAATTGTCTATAGGGATCCAACTCCCAAATCCTCCGCCTACTAGGCGCATGAACTCTACTGTACTTTGACAGAATCAATGACATTTACAATCCCCCATCCCCGGATGGCCGGAAACGGGACTTTCTTAATGTTCTAAGCTGCATGTGCATTGAACGAGGGGCTACTTTTCTCTCTGTCAGTGGCGTAGCCCCGGGGCGGGGGGGGGGGGGAGCTGGGGGCCTAGGCCCCAGATTTTCTTCAGCCCCCCCCCCCCCCGATTTTTTTTCGTCCTGATAAAGTAATTGAGAAAAAAATAAAATGTTTGAATGGAAATAAACTTTGAAGTATTTCTTTCAAAAAAATAAAAGTAAATAAAATGTGTAACAATTAAGAAAACATGCATGAATGTATGTAAAACACATTTTGTGTGCACGTATGAAATCAAGTAATAAGTTTAAAATGCCTACTTTCGCTAAAATAGATAACGTTAATAATACGCACTGTCGTTTATTGCATTTCACTTCGAAGAAGAAACGAACGTCTCGACGACAAACTCGAATGCGACTTTGTTAGGTTTAGACCCTTTCTGCCTTTTCGATGGCTGGTTGATTTACTAAAAACAAGGCAATCATATACTGGAGACCATTCTTACAGGACGATTCCTATACTTTATCATACACAAAATATGCCTTCTAATAATTCTTCCCTTCCATTATTAACAAGTAGGCCTATGTCGCGCCTCACTCCTGCCTATGACAAGTGCCACTGTAGAACGATTTTTTCGACAAGTACTCTTTTTACTAGTTGGCACTGGCGTCCGGGAGGATTTGTAAAATGTCCACAAGGTCCGAATTTCATATGTTTCCCACATTATTCATGCTTCTGCTTTGCGGTTTAATATTTTGAGAAATTTACTCGAAGTATTTTAATTTTGACTACGTAATGTTAAATTGATTGAACAAATGCTGCACCATTTTACATCTAGACCCCGCTGAAAACCGGCAAAATTGTTTTTGGTAGCATGAATGTCACTTGTAAAATCTCTACAAAGACTAAAAATGAGTATTTTGAAATTTGTCATGCTCCCCAAAAAGGAAAATCCTAAAACGCAGGTCTATAATCAGTTCAAAGTTTTGCCAAACATGGCACCATTTTGCATTTAGGAAAGAAAGTTCCTCAGAGGGGGACACAACTACTTTTGGTTTTCCTATTCAAGCTGGAATCCATTCAAATATTGCCGCATTAGTTATCTACGGTGCGTCCTCCTGAAGTTTACAATTTTTCCAAAGGGAAAGGGAGATACCGGTTCCCTTTAGTCTCACCCCCCCCCCCCCCGGGCTACAGATCAGAAATGCCCAGTTTTGGGGTCCCTAAAAATGTTTTTATTACCATATTTCATAGATTGATTTTTCATTCTCATTTTTTGAGAAGTGACAGACATGAGATTCGTGTTTCAAGGCTGGGTACATGCAGCTAAAAACGCGTGGGAAGTGCCATTTCCGGCCATCTAGAGGGTTTGCAAAGCCCAAAATTTTCTTACACGCTCCGCGCCAACCGATGGTGGCGCTCCGCTTAGATAGTCTTGCCACGCCTGACCCTCGGAGGTACCAGCCCCCCCCACTTGTTACCTAGGCCCCCTTAAAAATTCAATCCTGGCAACGCCACTGCACTTTGTGCGCATTGTATTGTATAATATCTACTCTACCGTCTTCAAATCACCTACAAAACATGAATAATTGCTCGTACAAAGTGACGAGTCGGGTCTAAGGAGCGAATTTTAAAGTGGGGGCCGGCTTACCACTACAGCGCCCAAAAATTTAGAACAATATAGTAGCAATGTAAGGCGGCCCAAAATGCCTATGGCAGAAAAAGTGGGAGGGGGCTAAAGCCCCCAGCCCCGCCGTCTCCGCGGTTTCTGCGAGTACGAATACGAAGTCACCTTTGCAATATGTGGCTCATTATTGAGAAACCGTCCATTTTTTAAAACTTTCCACGATTGAGATACTCCGTTTCTTTGGTACACTCTTAAAACATCGTACTATCACGGCCACCAATAACTAATCCCGCCAAATAGATTACCTTGTCATGTTACTTAGTTTGCATAAAAGCCTAAGTAATGTGCTTCATAAAAATTATAATTCAGTATTTAAACTGATGTTACACACAGCTCTTAGCTACAATGTGATATAAATTTGACCGGACGACATAAAATGTATTTGAAGTTTAATCTTTAATTTCATATAGAATTGTAAACATTCGAAAGGTCACTCACAGGAGAAATCTTAGATTCATTTATACTTAATAAAAATCTTCAAGCTTTATTTGTACGTAACGGTCAGGTGACGGTGCGATATCCCGATAAAACTCACTGTAAGGGATTAACACAACCATCTTAAAGAACTTCAGTTAGCTCAGGATTGTGCTCTTTTAATGTATGAATAATGAGAAATGGTTATATACTAGAGGACACTAAACGATGGGGGCTTACGCTATACCTCGATGCAATGGGCCTCAAGTCCTCATGCACCGTTCACTTTTAGCCCCTATCGTGTATTTTTCTCTTTTAAAACGCATGGTCCAGAGCTGCGTATAATTGAAACACCCCAAACTTTACCTTTCGATGGCCAGAACGGAATGGCGCCAGCATCATATTTGTTACATATATTGTGCTGATATGACATCAGTTCATTTGATCATTGAATGCCTAGTTAGCAGGTCAAAGTAATTTACTAATTACTCCGGACACATTTCTTGAAGTCCTGAAAAAGTTTTCAAGTAAAATCTTCCGAGCTGGAAAAGGTGAGACATCCGTAATTGATTTATAGCTCTGGAAGTCCTTCAGACACAATAAACCATACTCAGTTAAATTCCAAAGCAACATATTTGAGTACCTTCCTTTTTCAGGTTAGAATTGTGGGAACAATGACATCCCATCTAAAATGATATATCGCTTTTAAAAAGGACAGCTCTTATCTTGTTCCATCGCAAAAAGTGCCACGTAATGACGACGGAAATTTCTTACGTGCTTCCACCTGTCTTACAATCCTCGACAAATCCGCATATCTCACAAACCTTCCCATCTCATTTAATGATCCAGAACAAAACATCCAAATTTAAAAGAGGAAACGTGATACCGCCATCATAAAACATCTAAGTAACAATTAATCAAATTTGCAGTAATTATAAAAGAACATGCTGGTCTAACTGAAATGTCATGTTTTTCTTCTTCGTCAATGCAACAAAAGTTAGTCAATACTACAAATTGATTTCCCTAAAATTATTCAAAATTATGTCACATGTAATCAATGCATTTTATTGAACACTGAGTTGTCTTTAAATTTTTCTTTGTTGTAACCAATTAAGTCATGATTTCATATGGTAAGTCTACATAACCATTACAAGTAAAAATAAGATTTCACGTGACTAATGAAACTATACAGGTCTTAACTAATTAAGTATGGGATGCGATCAATATTACTCAAAATGTCAATGTCAAACAAAGAACCTTTAAGGAGACAACAGGAAACTAGAAAATGTGGTTACGAAAATCGTTACCACTTACTGTCCATGATTGTTTCTGTGTCAACGTACTTTGGATACGTCCCCTAAAGCTTAGAATATCGTCCTTTCAAGTTTGTTGGCCGATGTGTTATACCTGAATATAATCAATGTAGTACTGTGTTGGTTGCTTGTTTTAGATACCAATCCTTCGTTACTTTCGACTCGCAATCTCGTGATACACATCATGAATGATGCAGGACTGCACTATTTCTCATAATGCTCATCAGGCTAATTGGAGAATCATCACCTATAGGCGTGTGTTACTTTTTTCGAGTTACGAAACTCGAAAAAAGGTAACACACGTAGTATTGTGGCACACACACTGAACTGTCCTATCTCGCAAGTGCTTGTAGTTCGCCGCTGGAGAACAGCCATGACATTTATGTACGCATCTAGGCCTAGGTGTAATCTTAGAATTTGACGTTAGCTCTTTTGTTATATTTACAGTTACGTAGGGCTTAACTTAGGTTTGCCAAGGCTAGGTGTGTCTTGAGAAGAAATAGGAACTAATCCTTCTCTACGCACAAAACCATAGCAGCCAACCATCTTGCTATAATCACACGTACGGTAGCGACAATCTACGCATAGGACGTTAGTGCAGTCTGCTCTGTCAATGTATATAGGAAGTGTGAGTTATACATAGTTTTATTGGGTCTAGCAGTCGGTGACATCTTGCTACGTCTTTTTGGCTCGAACGGTGGCGACCAATTTGCCCGTGATCCTGTGTTCATGTTTATATAGGAAGTCCGTGGGCATAACATACACCCAAAGCCCCACCGCTGCTTGTGTATATTAATTATTATCATCCTCAGAGTGGTCATTCTCAGAATTAGCACAGGGGACTATAGGCTACTGTTTTTTTTTTTTTTTTGTCTGCACTTAGGGTTACCATAGGCCTATTTATTTTCTCGCAAGGAGGACATGCATCTAAGAAAAGGGGAGGGGTGGGGGGTGAAAATTTTCTTGGTTTTCAGTGGTGTCTAGATGCAAAATGGTGAAATATTTGTTGCTTTTGAGTTTCTTCTAACTTGATTGAAGCAAAATTAGGGAAAACCTATCAGATCATGTGAGAAAAACACGAAATCCGGACATAGTGGCGGTAATTTTACAAAACAGTCCGGACACCAGCACGAAACAATAAAAAGAGGACGTGTCCTGGTAAAACCGAACGTCTAGTAACCTATCCCGCGGAGCGGACTCGGTTTGTTCATTCCCCCTTTAAGGGCTTCACAAACTGTGTTAGCATACTTTGGGACTTCAGGTTGATCCCTGCCGTTTCATCGGCATTGCATGAATAGCCTATAGGGTGGGAAAAGTAACACACCAATACTACAATGCTCTTTAGCTTGTTTAGCGTTTAGCGACTGTGTACGCGATATACAACTGGTACAGTACGTGCGGCCGTTGTGTGATGAGCAAGTACACTGTATACAAATTTGACTTAACCAAGTTTTCTTTAACAAAACAATAAAATACATAAATGCCAAAATAAACCCCGCTCATTTTTGGCCATAGGCCTATCAAAAGCAAAAGTGACCAAGTCTTGTTCCAGTCTACATGACTCACTCTACATAATGAGCTCGATTGTAGAGCAAAGCACTCCCCGAGAATTAAGAAACATTGAACGAAAGAACTGCCCTTCGAAAATGAGAAGCGTGCCTAAGGTACCGTCCATGACGTCATGGACAGTACAAATACTTGGAGACAACGTTCTAAAATAAAAACTCTTAGTCACTCTCTAAGAGACTGGAAAAAGTGAATTCACTCCAAGAAGAGTGAAATTCACTCCAGAAAAAGTGAACATTCATTCTTCCGTCCATGAGTGCCTGAAAAGATCTTTCTTTTATTTTATTCAAAGATTTTGGAGTGTGTAAATTTGCTGCAAAGCTGACTGCGCTGCCTCTGCATGTGTGCACAGCCCCGTGGTGCAGATACTTTAGATTAACCCTGACCTGTTTCGCTAACATCGATTCCGTGCAAGCTTCTTGAACATGTTATCATGGCTCATCTGGAAAAACATAACATCCTTAACGATGGGCAGCATGGCTTCCGCAAGGGTCGCTCCTGTGAAACCCAACTTGCCTTAATTATAGAAGACCTTGCCAAAATTTTAGATAAACAAGGTCAGGCTGACGTCATAATTATGGATTTCAGCAAAGCTTTTGACCTAGTCCCACACCAAAGACTTGTTTAAGTTAGAGCATTTGGTATTTCGGGCACTCTTCACACTTGGATTAAGAACTTTCTCACTCAAAAGACGCAACAAGTAGTTCTTGACGGTGCTACATCTTCATCTATAGCTGTTACCTCTGGAGTCCCTCAGGGTGCAGTGCTGGGCCTCTTACTTTTTATCTTACACCTTAATGACCTACCTGATGGATTATCATCCCAAGTTCGTCTTTTAGCTGATGATTGTATCCTGTATCGCGAAATAACTTCAATGGAAGATAGTATCTCGCTACAAAATGATATAAATAGTGTCTGCAAATGGGAATCTAAATGGCAAATGAAATTTAATGTTTCTAAGTGCTTTGCTATGCGTGTTACTCATAAGAAGAAACCTCTATTAACTGCGTATAAAATGAACAATATTGTTCTACAAACAGTTCCCAACCATACTTGTCTTCAAGTGGACATTAACAGTAAATTAAGCTGGACCGATCACATTAACGGAATAACTTCCAAAGCAAACAGAGTCCCTGGTTTGTTACGTCGTAACCTGTACAGTTGTTCCCCAAAAGTTAAGGAAGCTGCTTATAAATCCCTTGTTAGACCAAGGTTGGAGTACTGCTCAAGTATTTGGGATCCTTACCATCAGGAGCATATAAACAAGCTTGAAGCAGTGCAACGCAGAGCTGCCAGATTCGTCTGTAAAGACCAAGGGCGTAAAAGTAGTGTCTCATCAATGCTTGCTGACTTAAACTGGCCTACTCTAGAGGAACGCAGGATCAGTGCTAGGTTAAGCTTACTGTACAAGTCTCTCCACCACTTTGTTGAAATTGATCTAAACGGATATATTTTTAAGCCCGACAATAATGGAATCTCCACTCGCAAGTCTTCATCGATCTCCTTTCATCACCCTGCTGTAAAAAAAGGACTGTTATAAGTTCTCTTTTATTCCTAGGACAGTGGCAGAGTGGAATTGCTTACCCTCAGCCGTAAGGGACTCCCCATCTATTGAAACTTTTAGAAATCAAATACGCAAACCGAACTTGACATCTTTGAGGAGATCTGAATCTATTAATCCGATCTTATTGACTTGTTCGCTAGGCGTTACACACCTACGACCGTATGTCCCGTTTGCGGAGAACTGCTTGTAGTATCCAACCAGAACCAGAACCAGTGCCCGGCTCCAATCGGGGCATATTTGCGCGCCTCGGGGGTCGGTGGAAAAAGTGGACGTAGCACGTCCCGGATCTGCTTCCGTAGGCTATTGACCCCTTGACCTTAAACTATTGTCTCTCTCGTTGTTGGAGCCGATTTTTCGGGTAGCTACTCACAGTTTCGAGCTCCGCGTGAAACAGAAAAGATGTGTGGGGACCACGCTCTCCATCTGTAGCAGAAGTGCAACACTAGGCAGTAGAGGGTTAAGACTGTAAACACTCCAATAAGTGTAACAGATCTACCGTTTTATCTATTTTGATTTCTTCTTGTCCAGGTTAGTAGAGTAACTGACCTCGTCCACCCACGAGTATTCACTGAGAACGACTTCTTTCCCTACTCCATTGCTCAGGCTGAGCACTAAATACAATGACAGTAGGTTCCATTTTGAAGTTTTTGGTTTTCTAAACTCAAAAGAGTTAACTTAGTCACTCAATAGAGTGAAAAGTGTGAATTCACTCCATGAAGAGTGAAATTTACTCCAGAAAGAGAGAACATTCATTCTTTCACGAGTGCTTGCAAAGATCTTCTCTTTATTTTAAAACTAAACCCTCCTTCAAGGGTGAATTTTTGCTCTTTTGGAGGGAATTTCGCTTTTTCCGGAGTGAATTAAGACTGCAATGGAGTGAATTCACTCTTTTCCCTCTATTAGAGAGTGACTAAGTTCACTCTTTTGATTTTAGAGTGAAACATGTTTGTTTTACTGTGAGGGTTAACTTACTTCAAATTCAACGAAATAAAGCTCGTGTAATTGGCTTTTCCCAAACCATGTAGCAGCTGCCTACGCTTTAAAGATGACATAAAATGGCAATCTGTAAAATTTACCATATAAGCCAAAATTGAATTATGGACGAATCCGGACATTCCAGTGATGGTCTGATTTTAGTCGGACATAGCTGGGGTACATTACCTTCAGTCTTTCAGTTTCCTTGCTGACCTGTACCATGGATGGTTGTACACTAAACTGTATCTTGATTCACTCAATGTCACTGAAGATGAGAGTTAGAATTTCATGTAAACAAATGTTGATTTAAGGTTGATGGACCCCATTAATGGCTGTCTACCGTCACTAAATACAAACGCAAACGGATTCGTCTATAGAAAAACGGCAGACTGAGAAATCAAACCTTTAGCGACTGGTTTCCTTTCTAAAAAGTTTTTATTTTTGTTTCTCTTAGGGAGTGACACTTCACTGTAAGCCCTAAAGGGTTTCTAAGTGCACTCCCTATCACACCTTTTGTTATTTCTCTGCTAATGTTACTTGTAAATTTCTGTGTTGTGATAAACCCAAAAAATTAATGAATGAAAATTTAGTCGCCCCCCCCCCCCGAGTTCCGACGTCTTTATTTTGCTCAAATTCTTCAGACATTGCAAATGTCTCATAGAGATAGAAAAGCCGTCTACTACTTCTTATAGACGAATCTGAATAGTCAAGTGATTACCTAATTTAGTCGGACATAACTGGGATCCATCACTTTCAATCTTTCAAATTCTTTGCCTACCTGTGTCATGGATGGTTGAACACTAAAACACCTCTTGAGTCCCTCAATTTCACCGAGTATTGGGGTTTAGAACTGCATGTAGACAGTAAAATGGATATGATTTAAGTTTGATGGACCCCACTAATGGGCAACTTAATTTTTTGTTCGGATTAGTCTGTTCATAAATAAAACTTACATATCAATGGGCTTAATGCGATATCCGAGTGGCGTAAGCAGCATTCTGAATTTTAAGGATGCATTAACTTCTTTCAATAAGTGGTTGAAATATTAATATGCCATCTATGTATTTTATTTCCCAAGACACCGTTCCAATAAATGTAACAGATCTAATTATACAGTCACCATTTTATCTATTTTGATTTCTTCTTGTCCAGGTTAGTGGAGTAACCGACCTCGTCCGTCCACGAGTATTCACTGAGAACGGGAAAACTTGAACTGCTCTCTCAAGATAACGCAAGGTTTTCTCACCAGCAGTGTCGGTCCATGCCAGTTTTTCACTTTCCAGGCTATCCCGGCTATACTATCATCACAGTTTGGTATTTCAAGTTTTTTCAAGATTGGTAGTGAGTTATATAAATTGAGTTAACTGCTCAGTTTCTAACCAATTGGTTTAATTGGGCCGGCGACAACATTTTTCCAGTTGTGGCTCATTGACTTGTCTCCCTACTCCATTGCGCAAGCTGATCACCAAGCACAATGAAAATAGGTTCCATTTTGACGTTTTTGGTATATATGATCGGCCAGGAGTCAAGCTCCAGACCTCCCGACTGCAAGTCCTGTAAGACACATCGTCATCACCAATGTTTGGTGCAGTAACAGTATTTTGTGTGATATTTTTGCAGATATCCACTCTTTAAGCTATTCTTGCCAAAGGGCAGTCTTGACTTTCATTTTCAAAATTTGACGTCCTCGTGGAAGGTCCTGCACAGAACAAATAAGTCAGATACCGCTATCGTATATGCCACTATTTTATTGACTTCAATCAGTCTGGGTGGATAAAGGTAAATCCAAACCTGTTAGCCTTTCGTCGGAAAGCAGGTCAAATTTTAGTCAAGGAACTAATTTTCATCACTCCGTACATTCTACTCAAATAATGAGTAACGATTAGTTCACAGTTATCCGTCCACCAGTTTAACCCATTTTTTACCCACTTATCCGTCCACCAGTATTCCCTATTATAATTAAATTGGTTGATACGTTATTGATGACTTTATGGTCGCAGATACTTACAACTCTTTTCCAGCGTAGTGTACTGGTCGATTCGACTTTTCCAAATTTGCACAAATATAATATTGCCTTTGATCATTGGGATTGGTAACGTAGTAATGACCAGCGGTCACGCTCCACCGCTGCTCTACAACATAAAACTTGTTCACGCTCTTGAACCCTTTGTAAAGTCGGCAATATCGGTGACCAGTAAAGCTTTTCCCTATATCGTCTTCTTTCCCAACTAGAATAAAAGTTTGATAAGGACGTCCTTTCCCGTAAATGCCTAACGGCTTGAGACGTTGTTTAGCAAGATCGTCCCAAAATTCATCAATGTTTTCATCCGGTGGATTTCCGTCAAAGACATGCTTGGTTCTAAATCTTGCCCACGTCTGCCTTTTGTTGATGTCCAAGAGATCATCATCGTCGTTCCAAAAATCCGCAAGATCGGCGGAAACTTGTTGAACTTTTAAAAAAGCTATGCCAGCCAAGACAAGGATGACGATAAACTTACAATTCATCTTTATCTAGCCTGTCTGGAGTTTTCCGAAATGGATTCCTCGAAATGTTCTAACCTTTTGAATGAGCACGGCACTTCACATTGTTTTTAAGAATAAGAAAATGCACAAGTGGCAATATGAGATGCTCTGATTCTAGAGGGGTGTGGTTCAATGATAAATCGGTACTGCGCATGCACATAAAATGAGGGGAAATTGAAAGTTACAAATCGTTAGTTGCAAGGGACGGGTTAACACGAACGTTAATGCAAACTTCAAAAACATTATTTTATCTCAGTTGGCTTCGCCGAGCATAAAAAAATTGGATCATGCATGGGCATCCAGTAACATAGCCACAGCTTCGAAAGATACGCAAGGGTGTGGTAGGATGAGCTCTCGAAGTAGACTGGAATGACAAAGGCCTTCAAATGCAGATTCACGAAACAGTAAACATGGTCGGATAGAATGGTTAAACGATTCCATGCGTAACTTTATTGCCAATGGGGGGGGGGGGGGAGGGAGGGACTGTGATTTCAGATTTCTTTTACAGGAAAGAGGTGTAGGAACCTCAATTAAGGGGGGAAGAATCAGTTTGCGTATGTCAAAATGCTTTGAAATATGTGTTTAGACGAATCGGAACAGTCAAGTGATGGTCTGATTTATTCGGACATAACTGGTGTCCATCAAGTTTAATCTTTCAAATTCTTTGCTGCACTATATCATGGATGGTTATACACTAATATACATCTTGATTCCCTCAGTTTCTGTGAACATGAGGGTTAAGAATTCCTTCTGAACAATACAATCGAGACGATTTAAGGGTGATGGACCCCACTTATAGCCGACTGGCTGGGATTTGTATATAACAACAAAAACACGGGCTATCTGTCGCACCAAGATTTGGGGCGATGCGTACTGTTAACAAGAAATTTCCTTACTGGCTAACGATAGCCTAATCCCTAACCCTAACAAAGAATACAATCGATAAAATACAATGGCAACAACCAAGTAAGAAACACCTTGTTAAACAGTACGCATCTACCCGAAGATTTAGCAAAGAGGCCTTATATCATCCAGATTGCCAGATAGGAGGTATAAAGTTGAAACACATTGAAGATATCAAGCTATCCACCTTTCCGTGAAATTAAGTATGCGTTACTTTTATATTTGCGTTTTAAATATATTTTTCTTCCCTATATGGCGGGGGAACAGTTCCTTTATTTTGACGGTACAGTGGTCTAAAGAAACAACGAATTTTCCGCTGGTTCATTTATTTATTTATTGATTTATTTATTTATTTATTCATTCATTCATTCATTCATTCATTCATTCATTCATTCATTCATTCATTCATTCATTCATTCATTCATTCATTCATTCATCCATTCATTCATTCATTCATTTATTCATTTATTTATTTATTATGCAATAAGGGGATGATCAGATTTTAATTAAAAGGACTAAAATGAAAAGAAAATTTCGTTGATAGGTAACTACAACATAACGGAGATTTTGATGGAGTACTTAGCGCGATGAGTGCGTTCATCCATCACCGTGAGTTTATTCCTAGATAACACATGGTCACCTGACCCTACATAAACCAATAAAGTTCAGAATAATTATGAAAGAGCAAGTCAAATTACGATATTCGAAAGACAAATCTCAGTTTCATTAAGCAGGGCCGTCACCAGTTTTTTTCATGGGGGGGGGGAGACGTTTTGAAATTCGAGCATGTGAGTGAGGAAATTGTTGTGGACGAGGCCACGAAGTAGCAGAAGGGGAGTGGGCATGGGAGGGGGCCCCTCCCATGGTAGGGAGCTTTGCCATTTTACAACTTAAAATGGTGCAATCTGGTGCATACCAAGAGAGGAAATTCAGGCGTAGGACTAACTGTATCTGGGAGGGTGATTGATAATTGTAGTCATTATATTCTCCTTGAAAAGACATATGAATTATTGACTCACAAATAAATTTACCCCTTACACAAGTGCAACTGTACTAAGTATCAAACACTCACAGTTCAAAATTTAGTCGGTTTCTAATTTGCTTCACTCCTCCAATAATGAGTCTGTCCACGATTACGAACCAATGTCCTGACGGGGACTATGAACTATAAACTGTTTAACACTAAACACAACTTGGATAAAATGATTGATTCCTGTTATAAGAAATACTGACCCCTGGCTGCCTGGGCTAGACTATAACTAGGCCACGGTGTTGTGCTGCTAAATTCGCCAAGGATAAAACGCCAACCCGTACTGATACGATCTGACTATAACTGAGGCGAACTAATGCTGTGCTAGTGTAACACTGTGGCCTGCGATGCTTGCTTCGAACACGAAGCGATGGCGGAGCTGCCATATGGTCAGTTGGCGACCACCCCCCCCCCCCACGGACCAAAATCGTCTATCAGCGCGCTTTTCAGCTTTTTAACATACTTTAATCGTGCACCATTACTGGTAAAATACATAATTAAATAGCGTTGTTTTAAGGCACAGATAACAAAATGCTCAAACAGCCACCAGTAACTGTACTACCTGCCTTTTATTCTGATGAAAACGGTCATCTTCTGTAATACAGGGATAGGTTTTGCCGAAGCCTATTTTCATGCTTTATACGCACTAATTAATTCTGCCGCTGTGCTAAGTTAATTTGCTTTCCCGCCAAGCGTGATTATAAGCTTACAAAATACAGAAACTGACTTAATTAACCCTCCCGGCCAATAAAAGATGTTACAAAGGGCGCAACAATAATGGTAGCGCAAATAGCCCTCTTGTTGTCGGGGATAATTGTCAACTCAGACAATAAAAAGAGTTCATAAAGATACCAAAATAGCTTCCACTACATTTTTCAAAATAATTTGAAGAGAACATTCAGGTTGTAAATGAAATAAAACTGTTATCATAGTGGTAATGGTTTAAGAGTTTTAATGAGCAGTTTCTATTTTGCTTTTCTTCAAGTGACCATTCTCATGATAAATGGCTGTCACTGCACGATAATCCCATGAAAAAAAGCCTATTTCTGTACTTTCGTGGTCTCAAAGCCCGAAAATTGCATCTAATAATTCTACTATGTTTAGGCTACTTCTATTTATCATGAATTCGGTATCTAGAGAGCCAAGCATACCTTGCCCCCCCCCCCCCTTGAAAATCAAACTTGTGGAAAATTAATTAAAAATTGAAATAAAAAAATTAAAAATAAATCATCAAAATGTCTTCACTCATAGCGTCAGTTTCTACTCGTGAAATATGCGGACATTTGACCAGGAATAGCAAAAGAGAAGATGGTATGCTGAATAGTGAAATCGTAATTTGGGGACCATCATTCGTGATATCTATTGAGAATTTGTAATTGTAAAAACTATGCCAAAAGTGTACTAGTTGTCAGGTATGTAGTGTGCATATGGCATCCGACTATTGATGAATGCGTTGGTCTTGGTTTGGTCCCGTGCTGATCTCAAGTGGCGACGCGCGGATGAAACTGGGATATACAAGGTGAATATGGGGGTGGGGGTGAGGTATGATTCATAATTGGGTAACGGATATAGGCCTGTATCACTGCTGTTTGACAGTTATAAGTTTTATCGTGCATAGGCGTGCGAGGCCGTGACCGAGAGGCAGATTTTCCTTCACCAATTTTTTACATTGAAAATTCTAAAACTCAAAAATTAACGGACATGAAATTCCTGTTTCAGGGCTGGGTACATGCAGCTTATAACAATCGCCAAGTGTCGTTTCCGGCCATCTGGAGGGTTTGTAAGGCCCCAAAATTTTCTTGTAGGCTCCGCGCCAACTGATGGTGGCGCTCCGCTTAGATAGTGTACACAATTCAATCATCCATGAATGACCTTGCCCCCCTTGTAAAAATTTCTGCGGACGCCCATGACTTTTGTCTTGGCTATTTCTTGCAATGTATTTAAGCAATGGCTATTTCAGAGTGGTCACATGATGTGAATTACGTCAATTAATGTTTCTTCGTGAACTCATCTTGATTTCCAGATGCCAAAAATGTACCCCTGACGGTGATTAATTTCCATAACTTTTCCCCCTGCGTGCTTTTAAGCTCTAGCAAGTTAATCTTTATCTTCACAAAGTTGCCCATTGTTACATTAAAATCTTAAATCGAGACCTGACAATAACATGAAATATAATGAACGCCTTCATAGTAGAATGTGAACGAGAGGGATAGATACATGGGCGTCCGCGGGTAGGGGCAAGGGGGGGAACTTGCCCTCCCCTGGAAAATAAAAAAAAGAAAAAGCGAAGAAAACGTAAAGGAAAAGACGGAGAAAAATTAACATTGACATTTCTTAACAGTTCATTCTGTATTTTCCTTATTTATATATTTCCCATTAATAGGCTTTAGAAATGCATTTCCAGCGATCTGAGAGGCATCTTGGGCCAAAATTTTATTGCGCTCCGCGCCAACTCATGGTGGCGGGGGGCTTTCCCCCTGAAAAAATTGTGCCCCTCCCTCCGAATTTTCTTCTGCGGAGGCCCATGGATAGAAAATTTAAACATGTTTTAAAAACTTGCTGAAGAGAAATGGCAAAGTAGTCTTCTACCATGTGCAGCAAATCAAATGGAAAGTCTGAAAAGCCGTGGCTTCGATCGTGCTGAGGCTCAGGGTATTTACTCCTTCGAAACGACCCTGCAGACCATTTTCTCCCCCCTCTGACCGAAATCCCCAACTCTGCCACTGACTCGAAGCCTAGGCGGGGAGGTAGGTTGAGCAGAAATGACTGATGGAAATGCAGCCCTGGATTCATAGACGCGAATAGTGATAAACCTCTCGAAGATACTCGCGAGATCGACGACGAGCTGAAACTTCGCCACAAGATAGTTTAGAAGTATAGTGAAAACGTAAGAAAGATTGCCGTTTGGCCGTTCCATACACAATTCCGACCGCATTTTAAAAAAAATCTCCACACCCGGCGACACTCCACACCCGGCGGCGACGCCCCTCCCCCATTTTTTCGGCGTGCGGGGCTGGAAGGGGGTGCGTTCGCACTCTCCACACCCCCTGGTGATGGCCATGTTAAGTAAATAAACAAACCAGCAAAAAATCCGTATTTGTGTAAGGCAAAGAGTTCCCCAATGCCAACCTTTTCTCGTTCCTACCTTACCATACTGTTCTTTTTATATTTTCCAAATATATGTGAGTGAATCTCTGTTAAAAAAAAATCTTGCATACCTTTTTAAAAATAACGGATTCTAATCTATACGGACTTTAACAGTTGGCTATTAATTCAAAATTCCGGATCAAAACGCTTCCCAAGATCTGCTATCGAAACTTTCGATCATCCTTCCTATCGTTTAGTTTGCCGAATCTCTTGCCCTCTGTTTAACAAGAGAATTTCTTGTTCGATTGTTGCGTTGTGTTGCATCGATTGTATTCTTTGTTAGGGTTAGGGATTAGGTTAGGGATTTATGCTATCGTTAGCCAGTTAGGTAAGTTCTTTATAACAATGCTCATCGGCACGGGCGGCGATTGTAGGGGGATATCGGATGGAGATACTGTACACTTTATCCCCCCCCCCCCCACATGAAAACAAGCCTTCATATTCCAAAACTATGTAAAAAAGTTAAGTATACTATTATTAAAACTCCTTTAATAGAACAAAAAACCCTCGCTTTCAAATGCAATGTAACATAAAACCATTTTCTCTAAAAATAGAGGGGAACGTGTGAATGCGGCTTGACAGTTCTGTACACCCTCCCATGAAGTAACTATAACATGAACAAATAACACATATGCACCAGTATCCTCAATTGGCTATCACCTTCGAAAGTGATCATCCATAAGTTTATTTCTTTGCTTAGAAATAGAAGGTTAATACGGTATCAATTATTACATACATATTCTGATAAGGTGAATTTTACATGCAGTGAAAGAATATATAATATTTAAATGCCATCAAAGAATGCAACAGACTTTTTACATAATTGTCCCACGCACCGTAACGTGTTTTTCTGAAAGGTTTAAATCTGTTACAACATGGGTTTTTGCTTCTCAAGATGAGTTTAATCATACCGCAGTTTAAGCTACACACAGTTCCAACTATTATTTTTACTTTAAATATCATCGTTGTTATTTTTTCCTTTCGGTTAAGTTTTATCGATTTGCGCTCAGTCTCATTTAAAAAAAGTATAAGAAATTATTTAATTCAGAAAATGACTGACGGCCATAAACAATTACTTGCAGTCGTTTTCCCTCATAAATCAGTTTGGTAAACTTTTCCGAACTTTGAAAATTACAAAATGACCAGATCACTAAGCGATATCATTTCATTTCATTTCAGTTTTTGTTTCATCACTCAAGTATATACAATGACATAATTTAGCATATTTACAGAGGTAATATGAGAGTGAAAGTAATTGCAACTACAAGCCAAAGGCTTGTCTTGAGTGCTCTCCCTAAAAAGCAAATAAAACACTTAGCAATCAAACAACAAACTAAAGTTACATAAACCATCGTATAAGCAGATGAACCCTTTTCACAATAGCATAAGCAGACACCCCACCCTATCCTAGCCGAAAAGAAAGAACAAAAGGGGAATACAGCATCAATAATCATTGTTAAGATACCTAATACATCGGTAACTACAGTGCTATTTCATGAATTTTCTATCATTAGATTCCAAATTTGTCCTAAAGTAAGTTCTTGACTCATGAGATGTCGTCATACACCCTCAATCTTTAGGTCTTAGATAACAATGTGTAACAACAACGATCTTTGGTAGCTTGGCATTTTCAGACTTGCCAATAAGACATACAGATTCTTCAGTTATCCCCAGCTTTTCACATTTCCTTATATAGGGAGCCAAGAATCCAGAATTTTCTTCAAATAAGCTCCACATTTTCAAAATTTTGCTGATTAAGAGCGCACCGCAAATCACGTCCCCAGAGAAATGGCGTTCACAGTTACATAAAAAATGCCGAAGATTTGAGTGCTTCCCCTCCCCCCGGAAAAAGTCTAGCTATGCCACTGCTCAATGATTTTCTTTTCACTCTATTCAGAAACCTAATCCCCCTTTTATTGGCAATCAGACAACTTTACCTTTTTATACTTTTAACGATAGGCCTTTTCACCTTTTTATGAAATACCCCTCTGACAGTTGGTGTGATATAATGTCAGATAACCCTGAAAGTGCCATTTCCGGTGATCTCGGGCGCATTTTGTCCAAATTTTCTTTGTTCGCTCAGCGCCAACTGATGGTGACGCTCCGCTTAGATAGTGACAACGGCTACGGTATATCCCCCACTTTAAAAGACGTTTCGCCGCCCATGCTCATCGGTCTGTCTGATAGACAGTTAAACGAGTGCTGAACGAAAGCTGGTCTTCTCATTTGATATCATTACTTCTTTTGAGGAAAAACAGTACTTTCTGTAAAAAATAAAATAAAAATTTCGAGCCACTTTTAAATTTTGTAGGTTTCAAGTGGTCTTTGTGCAAAAATGCGGGTGTTCCATTCAGGGGCGTCGATTTGTTTTTTACAGGGGGGGGTGGGGGCATCTGGCCTAACTTTCTTCTCCTGTCCTGTCACAGTGGCATACACTTTTGCGGGGGGGGGGGTGAGTAAGCATCCAACTTTTAAGATTTTTTAAGTGTGAACACCACTGTACTTAGGACGTAATTTACGGCGCGAAAAGCGCGCTTAAACTTTTGTCCCTTCGAATATTTGAAAATATGGAGCTTGAATTGCAGAAAAGTTTGGATTTTTAGTTTCCTGTTGGGAAATTTGAAAAGTTGAGGGATTACTGAGGTATTCGTTTATCCTATTCTGAGATTGGATATACAAATTTGAGATTGAGCGGCGACCAAAAACCGTTGCTGCTACATAATGCTATCTAACGCCTACGAAATGAGCCTCTCCGACGAAATTTTTTGAGTCAAGAGCCTATATTGGAGACAATTTGGAGTTTTTTATGGATGAAAATTTATACAAATAGTACCGTAACTGTAGTTACCGTTGTCACTCGATGATCTGATGCCAAATGTAGCAAAATTTCCAATTTTGTCACCGCCAGAGCTCGGAAAAGTTTACCAAATTGAAGGTTTGAGCGACCACCTCTGCTTAGGAATTGCCACCTAACGGCGCGCGAAGCGCGCGGAAAATTTTGCGTTTTGTAAACATCTCGTGACGAATATGGAGCTCTTATTGGAGAGAATTTGGAATTTCGGAAATAAGGTCATGAGATGTCAAAACCACATTGTAAACTGGTTTCACAAATGACAAATTTCCGAATTCTTCATTTCTTCAGAGCAGCCTGCCCGCTGTAGCTACGCCAATGGATGTCTGAGAAAAGGGGACCCAGATGCAAAATGGTGCTCAATGTTTTATATTTGAGTTACCCGGAAACTCCAAAGTTTTCAAAACATTTTCTTGAAAGTGTGGTCGATTACTTCAACGAACTACACGGTCAATGATACCGGGTATACTCCATAAGTAAATAAAATCACAACGAAACATGTACTTTGCGAAGGATTTGTACAAAAGTTCTAATAGTTAGGAAACATTTCTGATGAGAAAACGTAAAATCCATAAACTGATCAAAGCACACTTCAAACTACTGCAGGAAAATCACAGATCGAGGGGGATGGCGCCCACTGGTGTTACTGTGGCACCGTTGCATAGGCCTACCTGTGTAAGATTGTCGATACAAAAGACATAATAATATGTCTTTTCGAAGTTTAGAACAACATCTCATCATACACTATCTGCAGACAGAGGATGGAGGTGTACCTCTGATCCCAAGTTGAAGTCTCTATATAGCAAAATTCAGTGTGATTTTACTTCTCTAATAATGGTCTAGAAACGAAATGGTCGAATTGCTATACAAATGTGTGATTCAGACAATACACCGAGACATTGTCGTTAAAATGTGTTAAGCCTGCCAGGCTGGTCATCCACGAAAGATTACAAATTTCATTACAACATAATAGGGGACGATTTCTCTTCTTCAAAATTCCTAAATGTTGTGCTCCTTCATAACCACGCCTGCTCTCCTGTGTACTCGAATAATCGACACAATCATAGAAACAAATAAGAATGTATGGTTGATATGCAAGTGAAAAGAGAACACCAAAGAGACTGCAAGCGCGCGGAGCGCGCGAAAATTTGGGGGATTTCCAGAGTATCAACGTGTAATTATTTATACAGAACCGGATCTTAATCGGAAGAGCACAACTTTCATAACCCACATGTATACTACTTTTGGTAGTACCTAACTTTTAAGTTTCACGTCACAGAAAGTGTTGGGGGGGGGGGGGGGGGGTGGGATGGGGGAATTTAACGTTAGTGTTCCCCACTCAAAAAAGTGGGGGGATATGTGCCCCCCGCCCCCCCCCCCCATAATTGATGCTCATGGTTCCATTTCAGATTAGGTAATATGTTGTGACACATTGGGACGGTGTTGCGACAAGTCGGTCGCTCTTGCATGTTTCATCCGTTAATCGCGACTAAAATGTTTTTTTTTTTTTTATTTCTCGGTCAAAATGTTTTAAGGAATTCAGGCACGCTAAGGCAAACTTTTTAAGACTAAATGAATGGCTTTCTGAACTTTACACCCTAAATTTAGATCTAAAATTGGTCAAATTGCCTTGAATTTGGCACAGTCTGTATCTCAACTCCTTGTCTACAAAGAAATCAAAAAATGATCATATTTTATAAGTAACACAGTCGTAAACAACATTACTACAGTCAGAAACAACTTTCCATAGTTTTTTAAGGCACTTCATTTGTCACTTAACATTTTCCCACCTACAAGTATTGGAGTTTGTGGTCCGCTACCTGTAAGTGACACCCTTTGACGTTTGACCTATTGCGGAATACTAACTGCTCCATGAAGAAACTTCGAACTTGTCTATTGTTGGTGTCACGGAGGGTTCTTGTAATTACCCATGTTATCTTACGAATGAAGACCCCTGACAAAGTTTCTTTCCCCGAAGGAATGATGGAAAGGCCACCTGGCCCCTGTTTGCACCAGCCCGCATAGATTTTACTACAATCAACATTCGCCCGAAAATTGCTTTGCTAAATAAACCAGCCTTGGTAAATGTGCCTTATCTTATGTGCCTCATAAGTTATTTCTGAACTGTTAAACGTCATACTCACAAGTTTCTCTGAAGACGTCTGTAAGCAAGCTATAACAACATAAGTAATACAAGGATCCTCCATGAATTTTACATTTACAGGTTGGACAACAGCAATGACGAGGGCGCACTTCGAATGGTGGCGTCAGCCCTTAGCGTTAGCATCAACCGTCGAGAATGCATTTTCCCATCCGGTCGATGCGTTCTACCTGGCTAATACCTAACCTGTTCCCTAACCCTAACAACTATGATCGATACAATACAATGGCAACATCCAATCCAGAAACGCCTTGTTAAATAGTGCTCATCTACCCAAAATTTCTTATTAAACAGTGCACATGCCCCCCCCCCCCCCGGCCCCATTTTCCTGTTCTAAACCAGAGGCCCTTAGTTGTTTAACCTTGTTCTTTCATACTTCGATTTCAAAGACGGAAACGAAATATGTTTCTTAATAATCGTTAATCACAGTAACTTAAAACAACACAAAATAACTGGGTTTATCCAGATAAACAAATAATCGTGAGTTCATAGGGGGATAATGCACGAAATTGATATTACAAAGTATATGAATGGACGATAACAAAAATATTGTCACGTGATAAATACTCGTTCTAAGATTGAAAATGGGTATTTTATTTCTGATTGGAGTGACATCCTTGCAGGGTACATTAAGTACCAGAGTGAAATAATTTATATTGACTTCAAGAAAAATAATAGTAATGGAACATGAATCTCGACGAGGAAGTACTCTTCCCCATGTTTGGATTACGTATCATCTTCAAGTGACATGAGGGAATTCGAAGATAATTTTTCGTCTTATAACTCTTTTCTCGGTTCAAGCAAACGAGGAAATAGCAAGTCTAACCTCTGGCACACATTCCATGTGTTGTTGCCCAACTGTATAACGCATGCCGAACATTTTTGCAAGTAAGCTCAGGTAAGGATTTCAAATCTACACAGCCAGAATCATTCGCATGTCAGCTAGGAATGTAGGGGGTCGGCAAAATACGGGTCAACACCCTTTTGAGGGTCAGGATGATGTCGGAGGGTTGTGACAAAAGATTCGGAAGAGAGAAATATGTTTAAACTTTCCAAAAAAGTTTTAATGTTCCTTCAAGGATGAATTGAAAATAAAAAGTAAAAATTTCAGTGGCTTTCAAAAATATTTTTTTTCTTTTTTGAGAAGTGCACAATCTTTCATTTAAATGGTTTCGCATGATGAATGAATCTTCCTTTCTTAATTAATCCGTTTAACATATGCTTTAGTTCCAGTGCATCAACACGCAGTGTGTATAAGTTGCTCTGTAGGCGTACGAATATGAGGGAATGGGATAGACTGCCACCCAACATTTTTGCAAGACTTGCATCTCGGGCGGGAGTTTGAAGAAATTCAGGCAGCCATTTGAGTTTTAAAAATCCGGTACTGTATATGTTTTTCATAACACGAAAAACTCATGAGCGTGCCGGAACACTTTCAAGATTTGCCCCCAAAACAACAGCATCATAGTTATGGTAAAATAAAATTTCATGGAATGTAAAAAAATCACAATAATTTGCGACACATTTGACTAGCTAATGGAAAGCAGTATTTCCTTAGCGTGACCCCATTATATCTTCGTCAACACTTCACCCGAAATGGTTGAAGAGGCTATTCGGGAGAATGTGCTGCAAAAAGAGGGACTTTGAATTCACCGCAGACATTCAACTGTAAAACGTATCTCCAGACAGATTTGTGGAAAAAGTATTAGAAATCAAACCTTTGGGCCAATACCTGTGTTCAGGCCGAGGTTTTCCTGATTAGGAAAAGCATCAGTTACCCTTAGTAAGGATGCAGACCTGTGGCCGAATCACGTCCCTGTGTTGTTGTGATTTCCGTTACGTACGTAATTGCCGCACCTTAATGTAGTAGTCCTACATATAGAGTAACACTGAATTATGTGGGTACATTTCTTTTTTAACAGTACTCCAAAGTTTTCGGCGCGCTTTGCGCGCTTTAAACTTGTTTTAGGCATTCTTTAGCCAAACCGTCGCTTCCCTGGCTTCGGGTTGCTGAATCTCTAAAGAAAGCATGTCAGGAATATCATTTGACTGCCTCTTGTCGAAAGTCCATTTAGGAGGTTTTATCGTGTAAGAATGTCGGTATATACTCCTCGTGTGCAATAGTCACAATTGACACAATCAAAGTTATGCCATCTATAACTGTTTGAGAATAAAAAGTTCCAATTACCAATAGCTAAAGCTGTATATACTCAAAGATATTTGACATGCATCAACAAGGGGTTTCCTGCAGTGATATCCATTCTGAACATGGTTACTGTATTCTTACATGAATTTTAAGCTTAATTTACTTGTATCGCGCAGGAATTTATAAAGAAATAAAAATTTAGCGTCTCGACATGGCAAATTTATTTTAAAGTGAATATTATGTTACCACTTCCTGGGTTCTAGCTGTCATTCATGCGTTTTGGTAAAATTTCCGTGTTATAGTGTTTCCATTCTTCCTATGTTCGGGGATTTCACTTAGAGTGCATGTGCTTACAAGAAAAAAACAAAACATTGGCACTCTCCGTGACCATGTGTAGGCCTACATCTACTGCCGACGCTGGTTAAGCTATCTCTAGTGTAGCCTTGAGAACGTTGTTCCCGCAAAGTGGTTTTCCACATGGTGTCACTAATAACAGACGGATTATAAACAGGACACTTTTAAGTGTCCGTGAATAAGTTGGGCGGGGGTTACTGCCACACGAAAGCGGGGATGACCTGTGAAGTGATATCAATTTGACAAGTGTCGATACATTGATTTTCTGCTTTGGGTACTTTGTCTTATTTTTACTCTCACCTCGCACTTATGTCACCTAGGTTTACGCTACTACATGCTAATTTTTAAAAAGTCCCCTCTAGTCTCTGCCATAACCTGTCATCCCACATCTATAAACCAAATTAACCCAGTGCGGTTGGGCAATTATAAACAAAAGCATGTCCTACCTATCAATCTATCGATCGATCTATCGATAGACCGATCGAATTCCCTGTGAAAAGTATAAGTACTTCGAAGTGTCGTTCAGGATTCTACTCCAAACCTTTCTCTAGGTCCAACTGCCATTGTGCTTGATGCTCAGCATAGGTAATGCAGTAGGGAGAACCAGGCAGTAAGACACAACTGCTAAAAAGTCCGTGGCCAGTTTGACTTGAACCAATTGGTTTGAAGCTGGTCCGTAAGACCCGTAAAACTCCGTTAAACTAACTAACTGACTGACTGACTGACTGACTAACTATCTAACTATCTAACTAACTATCTAACTATCTAACTAACTAACTGACTAACTAACTGACTAACTAATTAACTTACTTACTAAGTAACTAACTAACTTACTAACTAACTAACTATCTTACTAACTAATTAACTTACTAACTAACTAACTAATTAACTTACTAACTAACTAACTAATTAATCTAACTAACTAATTAACTAATTAAACTAACTAAAAAGATAACTAAATAGGTAACTCACTATCTAGTTAACTACTTTCTCCTAACGTCCTAATTACTAATATATTTTGCCTTTCCGGCTGAGATACAAACTAATAAAATGTTGCAGTGAAAACTTCCATCTAAGAGTGCTTTCACACTTGATCTCCGAGCAGGGGATCCGGATCTGATCCACTCCTCGAGATCAACTTTGTAGTGTGAAAGCTCCCTCACTCAGGATCAGATCCGGAGATTTTGATCCTCCCTCGTGGGCAGATCAGATCTCGCGCGGGGAGTAAAAAAACCGTGTGTGAAAGCTCGGAGGATCAAGGTGACCCGAGATCAACATGACCTATGACGTGAAGCCAGTTCCCGTTTCTCCCGCGAAATACAATACACACAAACGCAGAGCAGCTGCAGTACAGCCTGCATTTGCACTAGCACTGCACACAGTGCACACAGTACACTTCCTATTTGTTGATCGCTTGATCGTGGCTTGATTTACCGCAAGGGATCAAGTGTGAACGCAAAACCTTTGATCTCTAGAGGAGATCAGCTCTCAAGTGTGAAAGCGGTCTTAATGTGCAAGACCAGAGGCCTTTTAACAGTTTTTTTAGTTCAACTAACAACGCCTGGATAGTGCCATTTCTTTTTATTTGGGTGGCATTTTGATAAAAACTTTGGCCAAACCTCCTATCAAATGCTGAGAAATAATTTCATCGTGACACAAGAAATGACTTCACATGATGCAAAGTTTTCACCAGATTGAGGCTACTTATATATTCACAATTTTTAAAGGGGAAGGGAAAAGACGCCCCTCCGCCTTAAACCCTTCCCCGTCAGACTGAAGATCAGGTTCTGAAGTTGGCCAACACTTAAATCAAAATGGCTACACCAGTGTAATTTTCTTGGAATGCTACGCGCCTGGTGAGTGACCTCTGCTTGGATGTCTCCAAAATCCCTTTGAAAAAAGACCTGATCCCTTTAGGAAAACTCACGAGTGTTCTCTCACGGGCAATGCATCCCATCGTCACCAAGTCGATCGTAATTTCGCCTGAGCAAAGATTGTCAAAATGATAGTTAAAGTAGTAACCACTGGTGTAAGAAGTCCTGTCGGACGGTCGATAGGATAAAGGCAGGAAGGTAGATCTGGAGGTGTTACGATAAAACTTTCTCAAATTGAAAATAATGTGTGAGTGGGGGGGGGGGGGAGCTGGAAGGGCCTAGTCCATGTTTTCCATTTCCGATGACCTGCATGAAATTTTGAATCAGTTTGACCATAAGGCTTTCATTTGGAATAACAACTTCCTGGTCTGACTGTGGTTTTAAAATCCTAAAAGTCAATATCTGAAAGGGCAAGTTAAGTCACAGTCATTGATTAATGAATACAGAAGTATGTAAATATACACTATCTTTCACTATCTTTGTAACATGATGGTACTTGAAAGTGACGAGTGTTTCCATAAAAAGGAAGGGAGAGAAAAGGTAGAGAATATGATATGTTTCTTAAAACTGATATTGCCTCGTTATCCTGAAAAACAAGGATATGTAGAATTGCGGGCATGTTCCGGATATGGGAGTTAGCTTGAACCCTTTTTCACTTTCTGTTTTTTTTTTAAAAGGATAGAGTTAAATTAAAACACCTGATTCGATGAAAATGAATATTGCATCAGTATCTAATGTTCTTTTTGTAGGGAGGAAATGTAATTTAAAAGTCATGCGATGAATAACAGAAGTCTTCCAGACTTCTTGGTTGACTTTACATTGCAGTGGCGTGGCTCCGGGGAAGGTGGGGGGGGGGGGAATGAAAAATTAGGAAATTTGCTATTATGAGACCATTCAATTACATTGTATTTTTGCCATCTCCCCTTTCATGAAATTCCAAATTCTCTCCAATAAAGCTCCTCATTCGTCACTATTTGTTTCAAAAAAGCATAATTTCTTATTGCAATAGTGTTTGCTCATTAATCAGCTTGATAAACATTTCCATGCTCTGGAAAAGGCAAAATCGGAAATATGCCGAATGTGACACCAGATCATCAAATGAAAACGGCACCTAAAGTGCTGTTTTCATAAGTTTTCTTTCATTAAATTCAAAACTTTCTTTAACATAAGCGCTTGACTTTTAAAATGTTATCCGAAAGCCTCAGTTCGTAGGCCCTTAGATAACATAGTGTAGCAACAAAAGTCTCTGGTCGCCGTGCCGGAATTAGCATAACGTTAGCAGTCATTTAACTTATTTTAAGATTTCGTTTGAAATAAAATATTCCTTTTTATTTAAAGTGAATAAATTGAATACCGATAAAAAAATACAAGCTAAAATGTACCACTACCATTTTCCGATAAAACGTTTGGGCAGTGTATGTACCTGTTCCTCCTCCGGTCTGCCTTGGTAACGTGGCTATTAAAAGCATGATCTTGGAACATGTTTGTCACTTTCTCCTGAACACTCTGTAGTTTAATCGTGGATAGTGTTGCGCAAGACTATAAAGTGACGCAGAGGATTTTTTCCTACAATGTTAGAAAATGCCTGTAAATTTACAAAAGTAGAAACAAAGAAATAGGCGTGAATCCCTGCTGTAGATGTGGCATGTATGTCTTTGTTTCTGCTACTGTAATTTTACACGCAGTTTTAACAGAGTAGGCTGCCTAAATTAGTCAAGTAGTCCCGAAGATTTACAACTTTTTTACTTTCATGAAAATTGTTTGATACATTTCACATTTTTCTTCGCAGTTTCCTTTGCTAAATTGTATTTTGTCCAGCTAGTGTCACAGTTTTACGAGTCAGGGGATTATTCCACCGTCCGAATTCCTACGAGTTTCTTTCGAGTGCCATTGTGGGCAGTTCGGGAGGTAACTGCTTTGTGGGAGAAATTTTTCCAAGCGTAGTTACATTTTCAAGGTTCCCGTGATGCATTGCCATCCTAACTGGAAAATTCAACAAAGACGATTGTTCAAAACAACTTGGAAATTTCCATTTTTTCTAAAAAATGAGAACCTGACACAGTTAATATCTTTGTTGCTAACGGAGAGAGATATCGGACAATTTGAACTTTCTTTGGCCTACTGTATATACGTTTAATTTAAAGAACGTTCCAGCTGCAAGTTCTGTGCACCTTTTTCCACGATGTGCGAGTGGATTGAGCATTGAAGAACTTGTGTTCGTTTACATGTTGTAAACAGTTCATTGTGGTTTCGCTCTTGTATGCCAACTAATATTTTGTGTCTGAATACACATAAACAGATTTGTTAAACAAATCAAAGGCTGAAGAAGTAGAAACTTAATGCTCATGAATATTCATGCTTATGCGTACGGGTGTTGTTTCGTTGCTCTTAAGCTAGTAAACACGCATTTTTTACCAGTGAAACATAAACCGTTCAAGCATAGTAGGCCTACGTTTTAAGGAATGTATCATATTTGACGATCTAAGCTAGAAAGGATGCATTTCCTATTGTACGAATTGGGTGGACAAAATATTTCCCAATCGAGTGAATTCGCGTTTTCATTTAGAGAGCGGTTATTTTCTGAACTGGTATAGGTTCATTGACTCAACAAAGAGCCATAAGTGGGTGTGTTGTAGCAAGGGCCTCATGGAAGCTAATGCAATATAAAAGATCAACATAGGGTGGTCTTGTTGGACAAAGTTGATCCCATATGATTAATGAAAGAAACCCATGACTTGTTTTTTTTTTCTTTTTTTTATCCTTCCTTCAACAATTTTGTTTCTACGTGTTAAGCTTCAACATCTTTTCCAAGTGTGTTATATCTTTCAAGAGCCCAACCAAAATTTATAGCGTGCCTCCTTTTTCCTGCAAATCATGGCATCAGATTTAAATTTCATTTCTTTTAATGCAAGAGGGATGAAACAAGTCAGAAAAAAAAGGAGGCAACTATTTGCCTATCTTCACCGTGGCAATGCGGGCATTATTTTCCTTTAAGAAACTCACAGCTGTTATGCGGATATTAATTATTGGACACGTGAATGGGGAGGACGTACGGTATTTTGTCATGGACACACAGCAAGTCGAGGAGTATATATTAATCTTTAATCCTAGGCTAAATTTCAGTATAATTAAGCAAGAACTCTGTCAACGTGGTCGTTATATTATTCAAGATGTAAATGTTCATGATCGCATAATCACTTTGGTTTGTATATACTCTACCAACATTGATACGCCGAGTTTGTTTGTTGAAATTTCCAGAAAGTCAAATTAGTTCGAAAGGAAACAGTAATTTGCGCGGGCGATTTGAATTTTGTTTTCAACTTAGACCTTGATAAAATAGGGGGTAATTCGAGAACTAATTTTAAAGCTAGGTGAGCTTGTCTTGATTTATTGGCTACTTTTGACTTGGTTGATATCTGGAGAGAGAAAAACCCATTGGTTAAAAATTTTACCTGGAGTTCAGATGTGACCCCAGGTACCCATTGTAGACTGGACTACTTTCTTGTGTCCAGGCATGTATCTCACGCTGTGAACGGGGCTAATTTTTCCCCAGGTGTTCAGTCCATAGCTGTATTTCATTTTCTCTGTCAACTTATTCTGTTAAGAGGGGTCCTGGCTATTGGAAACTGAATAACTCACTTTTAAGTGATACCCACTATATGAATCTAATCAACAATATTGCACTCTCTGAATTAAAAAGTAAGGACTACAACGATCCTTTACTTCGGTGGGAGTTAATTAATTTTAGAATTCGTAATGCTTCCATAAGGTATGCAAAGAAAAAAGCCAAAGATAGGAGGAGCGAAGAACATCCGAACTGTTAAAAAGCAACCAAATCGCGCTATATGCGCTTTTAAGTTCTATGGTGTCGATGGTCGGGTTTAGCATTTCACAGGCAAGAAAACGATATTTGTTTTGTTAAGAAAGAAATGCAAGAATGCTACATCAGGCTGTTTGAGTGCCAGGTAACCAGTGCTGTCACTGACGCACAATTCCCGCCCTTTTTAACAGCAATAAACAAGTGTATCACACGCTAGCTAGTGTTGTTGTAGCTGAGAAGCAGCTAACGACCAATGCGTCTGACGCGCAATGTAGCCGTTACGTAACGGCTACGTCACGTGAAACCAATTATGACGTCACGCGAAGGTACATTTTAGACGAATCCGATTAGCGCTTGTGTTTAGTAACCGTGGGCAGCCATTAGTGGGTCCACCAGCCTTAAATCGTCTTTACTTTCGTTCAAACGTTCAAACCCTCATATTCAGTGAAATCGAAGGAATCAATATAAAATTTGGTGTACATCTATGCATGATACAGGTGAGCAAGGACTATTGAAAAACTAGACAACCCGTACTTGCAGGCAAGTACCAATCGAAGCCTCTGAAGATGGTACGAAACAAAGATGAAACGTCCATATACGCTGCCTGATTTTATTATTGAAAACTGAGTGAGATGCAATTAGTTGCAAATGGCTTGCCAAGCTCACTTCTTGAGAGCAAAAATATTCTGCTGCCAAATTTTTATACTCAACCTGTGAAAGAAGCGCATCTTCCAAGCAGTCAACAGAAAGCCGTGACACGGTTCCAGCGCATATTTGACATTTGAGCATGCGCAGTCAAAGCCGAGACTGCTAGAGTGAATTTAGGTGAACGATTTGCGTTTTAAACAAACGGACATTTTCAAAAGAGTTGTCGTTGCTTCAAAAGCAGCCTTAGACTGCGCAGCGGCGTTTATGGCAAGCCGAATGTCCAATAAATAGAAAATCCAAGATTATCGACCGATAATCCAAGATTGTCGATCGATAATCTTGGATTTTCGATCGATAATCTTGGATTTTCGACCGATAATCTTGGATTATCGGTCGATAA
This sequence comes from Holothuria scabra, assembly GCA_037179385.1. Taxonomy (NCBI): domain Eukaryota; kingdom Metazoa; phylum Echinodermata; class Holothuroidea; order Aspidochirotida; family Holothuriidae; genus Holothuria; species Holothuria scabra. The sequence continues at coordinate 3,121,381 of CM074185.1, forward strand.
TCTTGGATTTTCAACGATAAACCAGGTTTATCACGAGATAATCCAAGATTGTCAAAATAACTTGGACTATCGACCGATAATCCAAGATTATCGACCGATAATCCAAGATTATCAAATTAATTTGGTATATCGGCCGACAATCTTGGATTGTCCATTACTTGATGTATACTTCATGCGATAAACCTGGATTATCAACTGATAATCCTGGATTATCGTCGATAATCCAAGATTATCGGCCGATAATCTTGGATTTTCGGCAGATAATCTTGGATTCTCGGTGATAATCCAAGATTATCGGTCGACATTCCAAGATTATCAATGTAAGACTGAAAAACTTGGTTTATCAGTCGAGAATCCAAGATTATCGAAATTAAATTTGATAAACCTGGTTATTCGGTAGAGAATCCAAGATTACCAAAATTAATTTCGCTTATCGGTCGCGAATCCAAGATTTTCGATTGATAATCCAAGATTATCGGCACTTATTTCGATAAACCTGGTTTATCGGTCGAGAATCCAAGATTATCGCAGTTAATTTTGCTTATCGGTCGAGAATCCAAGATTTTCGATTGATAATCCAAGATTATCGAAACTTATTTTGATAAACCTGGTTTATCGGTCGAGAATCAAAGATTATCGCAGTTAATTTTGCGTATCGGTCGAGAATCCAAGATTTTCGATTGATAATCCAAGATTATCGAAATTTATTTTATCCTGGAAAACGGAGTCTTCAGATTTGTTGGTATAATAATAAGAAAGCAAGGCAAATACAGTCTCTTATGATTTATACTGAGCCGTGTGATCTGGAACGGTGGTTTGGTTACGTACTTTCCGCTCGCTCATTGTCGTCGTAAGTACTGGTGGCATATAACCTGCAGACGTACCGCGAGCAACAAAAAAGGGCCTGTCTAGCTGGCATAGTATCGCGCCAAATATGCCGACGGTTGCAATGTGATAATCCAAGATTATCAGTCGATAATCTTGGATTCTCGAAAAATATTTTGATAATCTTGGATTCTCGACCGATAATCTTGGATTATCAAAACACACTTTGATAATCTTGGATTCTCGACCGATAATATTGGATTCTCGAAAAATATTTTGATAATCTTGGATTATCGGTTGATAATCTTGGATTCTCGACCGATAATCTTGGATTATCAAAATACAATTTGATAATCTTGGATTCTCGATCGATAATCTTGGATTCTCAAATTTTTTTTTGATAATCTTGGATTATCGGTTGATAATCTTGGATTCTCGACCGATAATCTTGGATTATCAAAACACAATTTGATAATCTTAGATTCTCGACCGAGAGTCTTGGATTCTCGAAAAATATTTTGATAATCTTGGATTACCGACCGAGAATCCAAGATTTTCGGTCGAGAATCCAAGATTATCGGTTGAGAATCCAAGATTGTCAGCCGAGATTTCCAAGATTGTCGGCCGAGAATCCAAGATTGTCAGTCAAGAATCTTGGATTATCGAGCCAATTGTGCAAAAAAGTGATAATCCAAGATTCTCGACCGATAAACAAAGTTTGAGAAGCCGAATGTTTAATTAATAGATAATCCAAGATTATCGTTCGATAATCTTGGATTTTCGATCGAGAATCCAGGATTATCAAAATAATTTTGTATATCGGGCGAGAATCCAAGATTATAGGCGAAAAACCGGGATTTTCATGTGATAATCCAAGATTATCATTTGATAAACCTGGTTTATCGCCGACAATCTTGGATTATCTTTAGATAAACCTGGTTTATCGTTGATAACCCAAGATTATCGACCGATAATCCAAGATGATCGGTCGAAAATCCAAGATTATCGATCGACAATCTTGGATTATCGGTCGATAATCTTGGATTTTCTATTCATTGAACATTCGGCTTGCCATAGGCGTTCAAGTCAGTACGTCAGCGTAACAGTCGGTCAATCATTCGACCACAGTGTACTTAACGGCAAGGCACTGAAGTCAGACGGTATTGAAGTACAGGTAAGCAGTATACGTTTTGTTTGCGTTCCCATTCCTATACGTGTACGTCCATAATGAACGTATATGCTTGATGACGGATGGATTTTGAAAAATTCTGCAGTTCGCGTGCGTAGCAGTTCGCTTGGCCAATAATTTAATGTTGTGCTTGTGCGCAGGAGAACCTATATCGAACCTTGCAAGCAGGCGAAAAACTCTTTTTCATGCGTAGCGGTTCGTTATGGCAATACGTTCATTCGGAATTTGTGTGCACGAGAAGGTATACCGAGTCGCATAAGCAGTCGAAAAAGCACATGACAAGTAGAGCAATCCCTACAATCGAAACTTGTAGGCTTCGATTAGTTAGGAGATAGACCCCAGTTATAGCCTACTGAAATCAGACCATCACGTTCTGTCCTGATTCATCTATAGCTTACGGATGAGCCCACCGGGTCGCCATTTAAGGCATATGGACGGCGCGAGCAGTACTATCACATTTGCACAAGGCAAATGTTAAAGGTTCACGTGATTCTCACTGTTAAAAATTTAGTCCAGCCAAATAAATGCAAATGCAAATCTAAAGATGATTCTGTTGCTACCGGACATCACACATTTCAAATTTCGGTCTTCAACTTACACCATTTCTTGTGAGAGATAAGCATTCAAAGTCATGAAAAATCACAAAAGCACCTTTCACCAAGCCCGTGATGGTTTTTGTTCTACTTCCTCCACATCATGAAGGACTATTTACTTTATTGACATAAATTATTATACATGTATTTTATTATATGTTTATAGTCATGTATGTGATAAGAAAAACAAATAAATGAAATACAATGAAAATGTGGTATTGCGCAATACATCGCGAAGGTTACAATTTTGAAAACTTTGGCACGAGTAAAAGAAGATACTACACTCTATTTTATTGACATTATTGACATTTCTAACGGGTGTCCGTTTCCGCTCTGAGTAGGCTAGCTCGAGTACGGTCTCCCAGAATGCATTTCACCGCGAGTGCTGAGGATGTAAAGATTGCGCAATAACGGTCACAAATGTGAGGTCTGCTTACCAACTGACTGAGGATATTGAATAAAATCTCTCTATTCATCTCTTCGCGGACAACAGTGCACTTTACAGGCCCATTTCATCCTTGAAGGATTCGGTATAACTCTAGGAAGAAGTAAGTTACAAAAGAATCACTGGACAAATGGTCTTCAATGTTTCCAAGTGTAAAATACTGCGTGATACATACCGCAAATCTTGCAGATGCAATTTTATATACAGTATTTACTTTTAACATGAATTTCCCTCTACTTACCCTCTATTTCTCTTGATTTGCTTGCACTTGCTCAAAATAATATAAGAACCCCTATGGCTCTTAATTTTGTGATCTGGAAGAAGTCGCCTGAGATACGTTGTCAGTCTTGATAATAAACTGAGTTTCAATAAGCACATTATAGAGATCACTGTAATGAGGTCACTATGCTTTTAAAATTGTGTTGCCGTAGCCTTCACATGTGTTCTAGGGAAATCAAAACAACCGCTTACTTTGCTGTTATCCGTCCTCATCTTGATTATGCTTCCACGTGTTGAAATTCCTACACTAAGCTGAATATAAAGGAGGATCCAAGGGGGGGGGGGGTCTTTTACGGCCTCAGCCCTCCTCCCCCTTTTCGTCACATCGATAATAACAAATACACTAAAATAAGCATAATGTTTATCTACGAGAATATTCAATGGGCCATTTCAGGCTCATCCTTTCCGTCACAACACAAATCCAGATACACGAACCTCGTATGATATTAAGCCCGGGTGAATAGTCTATCTACTTAGTTTCTGCCGCCTTGCCTCCGCCATAACAGTGAGCTGCAACTCCCTGGCCACAACAACAAGATTTGAATAATGTGAATAGCTGTCTGCCAATAGGCCTATGTCATCACGTAATATATGTTACCGACTAAACTATGTTCACAAAGTCGCACATCAGTCCATGTGTGCAAAGTGCCGTAGTGGCTGTGAAATATCGGCACGTTAGTCTTGTCTCAGTTTCCAACAGTGTTACATTATTACCATTTTATCCAATGGTAGTGGTTCATTTAATCAGGTAATTTTCTGATCATTTTGTACTTGCACATTTTGTTATTGATGTATAAATTTTATTGCGAACGAAAGCTCAAAATAATAATCATTGCTTAGATTCTACTACCGTTTAAGGCGGCTGTCTGAGTGATCGTGATTTTTCAAAATTTTCTGTACGTTCCGCTCCAACAGATGGTAGCTCAAATTGGTCTTTCGGGCAGAATTAGATATTCAGATATTCAGTAGGCGTAGGAAGCGGGAGGTTGGGGGCGACAGCCCCCCCCCCCCCCCCCCCCAGTAAAAATGAGGAGCGGGGGCAAGCTTCCAACCCCCACTTCCCGGGTCAAAAAAATTCCTTTTTTCATTTCCAAAATCTCAAAAAAGCAAATTGCAATAAAGGATGCATCATTCCTTGCTCTTAATTCAGTTTGGTAAACTTTTCCGCTCTATAAATGACAAATCGGATATAACTATATGTGACACCACATCATAAAGAAACACCGGCAGCTATATTGCTATTTTTGCAAACTGTCTTTCATAGAATTCCAAATTTTCTTCAATGAAAGCTCTTGATTTTGAAATATTTCGTCTAAAAAGGACAATCATTCTCAGATTTGCCACCAATATATGAAGGAAGTACATTCTTCAGTAATCCCACAACTCTTCAAATTTCCTTACAGGAAACCCAGAATCCAAAGCTCTCTGCAGTACAACCTCCATACCTACATATATTTGTTTGAAAGGGGCAAAATTTCGGTCTATTCGCGCGCCGCAATACGACCCTGATACAAAGGAATTCACATTTGAAAGAAAATTCGGAGAACTTAGCTACTACTAAGAAGCCCGAGACCGACTGTCTGAGGTGTCACGATTTATGCTCTCATACACATCTATCATCAGATACCTTTCCGCCCTGCATAGGCGGGGGACGGGGGGGGGGGGGGCAGGGGGCCTTCCCCCCAATAATTTTTTGTGAGACTTTGGTTGGCACGGCCCCCCCCCCCCCATAACTGAATGTCGCAAAATTAAATTTTTCAAAAGTAATTAAACAAATTTAGGTTGCTTTTATTACATTTCGGCTATTCTTTGGCTCAAATATTACTTTTCAGAGTGCAAAAGTTGCAAAGCTTCCGGGACTCCCCCCCCCCCCGGACACCCACATTAACGATAGACTGTAGGAGAGTTTATTTTCACAATTCAAACAGTTGCAGGGTATTCCGCCATTGTGCCCCACTCTGAATTTCGGAATAAATTCACTGTAGATTGTGACGAGCTTCATATCTTTGGAATCTCTTGACGTTTTACTCGTCGGGTTTCTGGATGGATAATTTTCTAACAGATTTGGAGTGGCAAAAATTGGCTACCTTGGTGTGGATTAAGTGTTCACCTAGCGTCTGGCATGTTTCTACCTCCTGTAGGAGTTTTTCAATTCCTGGGGATGCAAAAATCGTTCCAAAATCATACTTGGTGTGGTGGGTAAAATATTTTGGTTTATTATGGTTGGAAGAGATTTGCACGGCCATTGCTGCCAGGCATTGGCCAGTGCAACCACCAAACTCATGTAAGCTCAATGCAGTCTCAAGGGTCGCAACCCAACTGCCTTACCACTATTACCTCACAGGACCTTACTTAGCTCTTGGCTGAAGTGGACATACCCAGTGGCATATAAGAAGGGGCAGGGAGAGGACTGCCCTAAATTTCCGCAAAATCTAAATTCGGGCAAGAATTTGGGAAAAATTCGGGCAGGAATTTGGAAATAACTCGGACAGCCCTTTCATTTTGATTCTTCTGATCAAAATAGCGACTTGCTAAGATCCCCATAGGCCTACTTTTTTCAAAAATAAAATCATATATAGTCGGAAGCTCGGGCACACAATTTTTTCAATATATATTGAACTTAGCCAAGAGTCGCAATAGAATAAAATTCATTGGCATGTTTTCAATCCTGTTTTGTAGTTTCCCCCGAAAATATGCGGGACCATTTCATCGATTGGTAGTGATACATTTTGTTTGATAATTTTCTGATCAAATAACGACTGTTAAGATCCCCTATAAGCCTGGGAAATGTCATTTTCGACTGTCTCAGAGGTCTGATTTTTCAAAATTTTCTGTTCGCTTCGCGCCAACCAGAGGTGAAGCTCAGCACAGGTAGTCCTTCCTGGTAGAATTTTAGTTTCAAGAGAACACTTTCTGGGCAAACAGTACCTCGAATAAGCGACTTCTAAGACCCCTATAAGCATAGAAAATGACATTTTTGACTGACTGAAGGGTCAGATTTTTCAAAATTTCCTGTACGTTTTGCCCCAACTTATGGGGGTGCTCCACTTAGGCCGCTTCATAGCAAAATTTAAGTTTCAAGTGAACATTTTTTCAAAGGGAAACTCAAAATAGCGACTGCCTAGATCCCTGTATAAGCCCGGGAAAGATCGGACATTTAAAAATGTTTTGTACGCTTCGAGCCAACTAATGGTGGCGTTCCGCTTAGTCTTTCTGGCTTAATTTTAGTTTGGAACGAACGCACGTTTGTCTGCAATTGAAACTTAAAAAAACGACTGCTTGGATCCCTTTACAAGCCTGGGAAATATCATTTTCGACTGTCTGAGAGGTACGAATTTTCAAATTTTCTGGACACTCTGCGCCAACCAGTGGTGGCGCTCCGCTTTGACTGCCTCACGGGCAGAACTACATCTTTCGGGCAAGAATCTTCTGCCCCAAAACTTAAATGCTCCCCTACGCCTATGGAAATACCTTACTCAGGCGTGCACTGGAACAGCTACTTGCAACATTCAGCAGGATTCCGGTTTCGCGATCCTCCTAGGATACATAGTCCAGTGGAGTAATGAACTGAGCTAATCAGAATCTCAAATGTGTGTTTTAATCTTACAAAATTCACAAATTTTTCTCACCAGAATTAAAGACAATTAAACCTGGCAAATGCCATTTCCAGACATCTGGGAGATTTTAAAATCCAAGATTTTCTTTGTACCTTCCGCGCCAACTGATGGTGGCGCTACGCTTAGATAGTAAACTCCAGCCACCCCTACAAAAGTATCTAGCCCCCCATAGCCCCACCACAAAAATCCTAGCTATGCCACTGCCCTAGACTCCGATACCAGGGCTTCGCCTCTGAAACCCACCAGGGGCCCTAAGCCCGCCCCTGGACCTCACGCCGATGGAGTATTGCGCTTCGCGCAAAAGCGCACGCCTTACGGCATCACCATTATGTCGGCTGCCGAAAACTTGTGCCCCTCCCCCCAATAAAAAACATCTTCCGCCGCCTATGCACAGTCACTTGAGTTGTCTGTGTAGACGGATTCTTTAGTTATTAAAGTGTCAAAATGATATCAATGGTCAATTTTGCAGAGCAGTGACGTAGCTACAGGAAGGAGGGCGATTACCCCGGCTGGAAAAAGTGAAAAATTTGGAAATTTGCCATTTGAAAAACCAATCAAATACAGTGCGGTTTTCCCAACTTTTCTTTCATAAATTTCCGAATTCTTCCTTATAAGAGCTCCATATTTGTAATTATTAGTTTTAAAAAAAACATTTTTTCAGCGTGCTTCGTGCGCCCTGACCTACAACCCTTTATGCACAAAGTGGTCGCTCATAAAGCAGTCAGTGGTAAACTTTTCCAAGCCGCTAAAGTGTCGTTTCCCTAAAATTTTCTTCAAAATAAAGGCTCTTAGTTTCTAAATATTTTGCCTAAAAAAGATAAAGTTTCGGGAGCTTTTTGAACGTCGCCGAAAGGCTTCAATCCGCACTCCTTAGATAGCATTATGTAACAACAACGATCTTCGGTCGACATGCTATCTCAGATATATGCTAACATGAAAAGCGCATCCTTCGATGGCCCCCTAACATTCAAATATCCTATCAGAAAACCCTGAATCTATGCTATTTCTTGAATACAAGCTCCATATTTACAAATGTGTAAGAGGACCCAAATTTTCGACGTGCGCAGTACAGTATTGTTCAAACTAAAGAAAAAAAATCAGATTTTTCATTTAAAAAATCTTCTTGCTCGTAGAGAGAAGCTAAAAATTTAGCATAAAAATGTACCTTTTGGTCAATGGGGGTAGGGAGAGGTGCATGGTCCAAAATTGTTCCGCTCCCCAATTTCATATTGCTTCCTACGCTAATGTGATATTCAGACAGAGAATCACCGTACATCCCTATTACCCGTTTTCTCTAAGTTCAGCCCCTCCCCCTTTTTTTGAAATGTCTGTATCCGCGCCTGATATAGATAGCATTGTAACGCTTCAAAGGCACGCAACACGGTCAATTTGTACCGTATCATACTAGCTACGATCTTGTGGCGAATCCCTTTCCCTGCTATTATTACCCCTCCCGTCAGGCATGTTCACTGTTATAAACATATACAAGCCCGTCACATGAGACGTTCAAATATGCCAGTTCTTTGTTATAGAAGCGCTCACCTTTGGAATACCATCCCTCAACTAATTAACATTAAATCATCGATTTCATTTTCATCCTTCCGTACTGCTACACTGTTAAAAATTTCTGTAAATTTACAGACTTTTTTTAACTTAAACTTTTTGTATTTTACTTTTAATAGAGATTTTCTGTATCTTTACAGACACTTTATATTGCTACAATAAAAAAAAGGTTGTTTAACATGTATTTTCTGTTTATTTGAAAAACCATTTCTGTCTGCTTTTTTAACCAAATTTTACTGCTTTGTAAAACTTTTTCTGTAAATTTACAGAAATTTTAACAGTATTTTGTATTTTTCTGATTTCACATAAATATACTGTCATTTAACAAACATTCATTTTGTTTTTAAGCTGAAAAAGAAACAAAAATAAGCCCAAACAAACAAACAAATAAGAAATAGCCAGAAAATTTTCAATATATAACATGCATCGTTCTGCGAAGTTTCAGTTAAAAAAGAAAACATTTTTGGCAAATTTATGGCCCTATTTGAAAATTAACTTACATTTATTATACTGACAATTGGTATACCGATGTCAACTCATCGCCACAGGCGCTCATGCACTTGATCGAATTAAAAACGTTTCACAAATTTACTTGAAAGAGTCTGTAAATTTACCACTTTATGACGTAAATCTCATTTTGCATAAATGGGTGGAGATTATTTTGTAGGCATTTTCCTAACAAAAGGATTGCTGTTGCTTCGAATAATATCTTTTTTGGCGTTTTTTAATCAGGAAGTGATAAACTTATTGTTTACCTTGTCTGGAAATGTTTGCAACCAATGTATTTGCATTCTTTGTCATATTTATTTTAAAAACAATTATTATATTGTACAAAAAATGTGACTTTCCAATTACAAAGTTCCTAGAGATAGCAGTCTACTGGACAACAATGTGATAACAAAGTATCCTCATTGTGTTTTGACTGAAAATAACTTCGTAACGACACATTACGTTGATAAGCAAATACCTGATCTACGTAATGGTGAAGTGTATGTTACGTAATAACATATGATAGGAAAAAAAGCGATATTATTATAAATATTAAAACGCCGAGAATGAAAACTGTAGGCTGTAAATTCACATAAAATTAAGGTAAAAAAAAACAGAACAATTCTGTAATTCGATTTTACAGAAGACACTTGTAAACTAATTTACATGCAAAAACTGTAAAGAAAAAACAAACACTTAATGTTTTTTCATGATTACAGTCTGGCTGTAAAAAAAACATTATTTGGTTGGAAAAAAATTTGCCATAAAAATTATGTAAATTTTACAGAGAAATTTTTAACAGTGTACCGCCATCTTGATCCATCACTGTAGTTGGAACAGAGATAGACCCATCGACCAATCAAACACATGAGTCTTTACTCGGTCAACTTTTAAGGCTATCTTCAGCTTTTACTTCACTCGTTGCTTTGTGGTTTGTCGATTTTGTGGTTTAGTCTCTGTATATTAATTAAACACCAGTTGTACTTTTTTGTTTTGGTTGTGTCTCCCTTGTTGGCTTCTTCGCTGTTAAATGTTAACTGTTCACTCTGATGGTTTTCTTTGCCTTTTAAGCAGCATGAGAACTTTGCAAACTTTGCATTCATTACACGGAAGTCCTAATCATATCAACTTCAAGGTCAACACACCAGTCTAAAAAACAAAAAATAAAAACAAAACAAGGGGAACAAGCCATTCCCTGTCAATGTGAGGAAGGGACATAACCTCTGCTGCCCTTAAGTACACTTTGGAACACAAATCAAGTGACTTCATTGGCTAATATCTTGACAAGAACATGTCCGATTTGTATGAAATTTCACCACACTGTGTAGATTTGGTTTCTCTTTCAAATGTGAAAATTTAACTTTTTGCTTAAACTTCCCCTTTAACGGTGCGCTAGGGGTTTCGCCGAAGAACTGAAACAGAACCCTCAATCACCACCTGCATTGACCCCAATCGATCATAAATATGTGCTAATGCACAGTCTGGAGTTCTTTATGTAAATGAGTGGACCCTCGATGATACATATTTTTCACCGTTTAGAGAGATCGTCCTTTTTTTAGAGGGGGGGGGGGCATCTGGTCTCACTGTCAATTGTCGAGGTGGAAGTGGGGTGGATGGGTGGTCACTGATTCACTGATCATCTAAATTAGTACTGAAAAATGGAGAGCTTCACCATGTAGCCTTGTCTAATATCTCAGTTTAATTGCTTCGGGAAAGAAGGCCTATCCTAGGCCCAAGCCTAGCCTGGTAGGTAAAAAAATACCCCTCTTCTTATGTGTTTTTAACCTTTTTTTGTTTGTATTATGAATCATTTGAAGAAAAATGCTTTCAATGTTCAAAGTACTCTTTATGATGTGAAGTATCTTGAAAGTTGACATCTCTGTCAAATGGTTGAAATGTTGCATGGTACAGTACTTGCATGGGAGTGATCACAGTCAAGAGTGACTAGTAGGATCAGAATGCATGGCTGCACAGTATGAAGCTTCCTCATTGGTCAGTCAAGAATGTTTTATGATCAGTTGAAAAAAATAAAATGATTCATTTTGAACCACAAATTTGTTCTTACAAGAACAGCAAAACATTTCCACTGAACTTGGAAAAAACCAAAGAGAACAATATTGAAATCCAGAGTGCATTCCACGTAAAGCCCACGCCGAAGGTACGCCAAGGTTTTTGTGTTCGTACGCAGGGGTTTTCTTACACAAACAATGTTGCATAACAATATGCAGGCCTGCGCACATAGGTACACTATACATGTACATGATATCGTACACTAGCAATATATGTAAAAGAGTATGGTACAGGTACGCCAAGGTTTTTGTGTTCGTACGCAGGGGTTTTCTGTACACAAACAATGCTGCATAACAATATGCAGGCCTGCGCACATACGTGCAGTATACATGTACATGATCATCGTACATTAGCAATGTATGTACAAGTATATGGTACACACACAGTAATTAGCAATCTGTATGGGATTGTACATTCTTATATACATGTACGTAATGCATACAGCATTCATTGGCAATACAAGAACTGTATAACACAGTATACTGTCATGTGACAGGAGTTGACCGGCCCGCCAGGATTACAGTTTGCCTGCTGTTATGTCGAGAAGGATCGAGTCAGTGCTCACGCAGAAAATCTTTGTGTTGGAGTGTATGAAATGCAGACTGGATTGAGATGGTCTGTGTTTCTCTATGTTGTGATCTTTTTAAGTATGTAACTCAAAGAAACTTGGCTTGTCACAATCTTGGCACAGCATGGTACAATATTCTGGCCTAATAGTTTGAGGCTTGCAAGTACAATGGCACACAACCACTCACCTCACCTCAAATCATGGTGAGGAGTGCCATTTTTGGCACACCTAGATGAGAATCAGCCTGCGTAGCACCTCTGTGGCTGCAGTCCCCTTACTCTGGCTCCCCTCAGAGCATGCTGGAGATTGTCAAAAATTCTTTCAATGAGCCAAAAACTTGATGGCATTTATCTTCATGGGCACTGACTACAATTGGTCTATACCTGAGATAGGTGATGCTCAGTGACTCTGAAGTCGTTTTTACCAAACAAAAACATAGGCTTATTACGTATGTTAAAGCTTCTAATTTAGATGAAAGTCTTGATCATGGGCAGCTTCTTACAAAGGATGACAACTTTTCATCAAAGAGTTGGTATAAAAGCTGACAAGGTATCTTTGGTTTAAAAATATTGATTTGTATTTTCTCATGGCTGTGTGCTAGGCTGTTAGATATTAGTCACTGTACTGTGTACAGTACCTGTATGTATGCTTGCACAGTACCATACAATACCAGTATAAACTACATTGACTGCTGTGACTCCATGTAATGTACCGTGTAATAGCTTTGCTTCAACCAATCCATGTATAGCTATGTAAATGAAGTTGGTGTTGGTTTTCTACGCAGTTGTAATGATTTTGGCTCCAACGCTGTCAGACCTTGGTTGTGGTAGCGATGAGCTGAACCAAAAGACTTCGTCCCCTCTGCAGGCTTGATGAGAATGGGAACTCAGCTAAATCCATTATAAGTTAATATAACAACACATTTACCAAACTCCTTACTTTTCTGAGGAGTGTGATTTGTGGAGAGTTTTAAACTTGATACCTGAGTGTAATTACATTATTGTAGGAAATCTGGAATGGGAGAGGGGGGGGGGATGGAGAGGATACACTGTTTGCAACTGTTGCAAATATTGTAGCTTTCCATTTGTCGTAGTTATTTTTCCCTTACTGTCACATACCCTCCCACCCCCCCCCCACACACCCACACAAATTCATACACAGAAAAGTACTATTTATGACATACCATTTTATTTTGAAGGTTCCTTGGCCAGGCCAGGAGTCAGTGCAAATGATGAGAAGTCTAACCTGATGAAGCAAGAAAATATGAGGCCAGGTCAGCCCTTTTGGAAAATGTTGACACAGTCTGATAAGTCGCCACTGCATTCAGTTAATCAAGGTGATGATGGTCCTGCCCTTGGTATGGGAAATAATCCAAATAGGGGCATTGGCAATGATGGTGGAGCACCATTCCGTAGGAACTTTCGTGGAGTTGGAGACCTTCCTTCTTTCATGCCACCAAGAGATGATTCATCAATAAATCCCTTCCTGAGAGATTTACTGGACAGACCAATCATGGAGGGAAGTGGTAACCGCTCCATGCCACAAACATTTGATTACAACCATGGTGCCTCAGAGCCTGGAAGACCAAATGTGCCACCATGGCCATTCATGGGTCCAGGTGACAGACCAGAGGGTGGGAGACCTGGAGAACCAAGACCGCTAATGGAAGTTACAATTCCAAATCCTGCTGCCCTCTTCCAAAAACTCCATGCTAAACTTGATAAGAAGAATGAACTTGCCGCTGTTAAAGACAAACTCCAGCAAGGGCAGCGACAGAGTCCCAGACAGAGAAATGATTCCCAGAAAAAACAATCAAGTCCTTCTAATAGGCAAGGAGATCAAGGTAAACAGAAGGGTTCTCCTGGTAAAGGTGCGAGTGGACGGAATGATGATGGGAACCGAGGCATGAAGAGGATGGCAGAGTTGCAGAAGCAGTTGGTTCCATCAGACCAAATTTCAAAGAAAAGGAAGACAGATTCTAGTGCAAATAAAAAGGAAACAGACACCAAATCAGTACGTATATGTTTGGTACTTTCTGTATTGAAGAAATGTCTATTTCAGTATTGTGTCCCACATTAAGTCACATTGCTTACCTTATATTGTCTGTAACATACCTTTCAGTTATTTTTTTTTGTCAGGATGGCTTATTCATAGTAAAATATTTCTGTGCTACAGTACAGCAGAGCTTGTGTAAGATCAGGTAGATGTAGTTCTCATCTTCCTGTTTTACTTGGCTCCCCTTCCCACTTTAATTATTTTTCTCATAGCAAGGCCGGACTTGCCAGGACAGTTATTTTCATTGGGTTGTTGGACCCAGTTAGAATTTCACATGTTCACTTTGCAACCAGTCAGAAATTGAGCACTCCGTTTGAACGCGTAATCCTTAGACTTGTGTATTAATTAGCCAAAGTGCGGTAACATGGTTGTTAAAATATCATTTAAAGATTTGAACCCTCATTGAAGTTGCCCAGGTTGAACAAATCCTTAGCTACAGTACTGTAGAACCTACAAACTTGTAGGCTACAATTCGCAATATCCCTAAAGACAAATTTCCTATACTGAACAGCAGTGAGTAATTTTAAATCATTGAAAAAATCTGGCCAGAAATATTGTACAAAGCATAGATTTGTTAAGGAGTCTTGAACACCCTAACTTGAAGGATTTTTCTTTCTCTCAAATCTGCTCACTTTCTAAATGAACTCTTCTTTGTTAGAGTATGATGCAGAGAGTATGAAGTTGATGGATGCTATTGCCCAAGGTAGTCAAGAGCATCAGGTATGTGGACCTACGAATGTAACGTAAAGTATTTGTCAAGTACAGTACATGCTGGAATTTAAAAAGCCACCACCAATATCAAAATAACAGAGTTTGATATGAGTGGTAATTGCATGCATCCTTTCAAAACATAGTAAAAAAAGAACTCCAGTTGAAAGATTCCTGTCAGAGTTTGTCTCTGGATGTATTTTATATGTAAAGTAATGACTATGGATGTTAGGGAGGGTACCATTATACAAAAACAGTAAGCATGGAAGTTTTTCCACAAGCCAGCTGGAGAAGGCTTTCTTGTCATCTTTGTAGTAATATGTACATGCAAAGTACCACTCTGTCTTGAATTTCCTATGGAAGAGGGATGTAACTCATTTATGATGAGCACAAATCCGCAGAAAAAGACTCGGTGGTACATGCATAGCTCCATAAAGGTGAAAGTACAAAATACATACAAAACTTGAAAATTGGGACTGTTCGTGAGCAAAAACAATATTCATCACGTGATTTTTAGACTCGTTTTAAAAGTCTGCGAAGTTGGACTGGAACGAATGAGGGCCGCAAGTCTTTCATACAGGTGGGGAGCAGCAGTAAGGAAGGATTTGTCATCCAGGGTCTTGAAGTTTTTCGCCTCCGTTAAAAGTAGAAAGTATTTGGCAGTAGAGACAGAACAGTTCAGTAGTATATGAAGGAGCAAGATTGTTTACAGGTATGGTAAGAAGTAATATCTTATTTTGAATTCTGAAATGGACAGGGAGCCATTGCATGTCACATAGAACGGGGAGATCTACGTATATGTGCACGGATGCCTGAGTACTAGTAACATTGGGTCAGAAGTATTTTGTTTAAATTCGAAGCCAACAAAATAATCATTGGGGAGCCTGAACTGGAGACCATTTCTTTTGTCAAAAAGTGAGGATATGTAGGCATGAGCTAATTATCCAGTAGCTTGTTGGCTGAGAATTGTTCAAGTTTTGCCTGAAGTTTCTTACAGATTGGTTTGATACAGTTTTACGACCCAGTTTCCAGCTAATTGGTTCAAGTCAAGCTGGCCACTGCCTTTTCCCAGTTGTAGCTACCTGGCTTGTTTTCCCTACTCCAAGCACAGTTGCAGTAAGTTCGGTCTTTTTAGTCTTCAGTATGACCCCACTGGGACTCAAACTCCCAACCTCCCGACTTCAAGTCTGATGCTCTATAAACCACTTGACCTTGCAGTTGGTTTCTTATGGAAGCAACATGATTTTCCAGTCCCAGTGATGTGCAATTCTGTAGACAGGTTATTATCCATCAGCACACCAAGCTTACATACTTGGTCAACTGGTTGGTATTTGAGTCTTCTGCACTAAATTGATGCACATTGATGATCCTTTTCTTTGCAATGTTGCTTTTCTGTTGGTGTGAAGGCACCTATGCTGTGGGGGGGGGGGGGTTCCTTTAGTTTGCATTTTCACAAGGAGAGATTTACAGTCATAGTAAAAAATGTCTTTGGCTAACAAGCATTTCACTTTGGCTAACAAGCATTTCAACATCGTCAATTAAAATGGCAAAGTTGGACATTTTCAAATCTACTGTATCATTCAGTTCTCAAAATTTACTTTGCCAAGGTGATAGCCAATTCATAAGAGGGGGTTAAAGTGAAGGCTCCATGTTTTTAAACTGTACCTTTTGGTACAAGGTGTATTTGAAGATCCCCATGTGCCTTCATGGTACAATTTCATCTTTCTCTCTTATTTTGGTTAGATATATTACTGTGTGGTTAGATGTATTACTTTTCATGCCATTTCATCAGGAAATATACAGTAGGTGAAGAACTGAAACCCTCCACCCCCACCACTCTCGGCCTTTACTTTGCATTATCTCAACTGTGATTTTGCTAAGTACAATGATACTGTAACTATCTTTCTAGACTGTTACATTTTGTGGTGTTTTCAGTAAGCCATAACAATTTTGTTCAGTTAATTTTCATGTTGGCTTTGACCAATGTTCTCTTACCTTATATGCCCAAGGTGCTTGGCAAATAAATCCCAAATACTGCTTTCTTAATTGCCTTTTTAGTGAGTTTCAGATGACCTGTGCATTGTGGCCACTTTCCATAGGCTAGAATACATTACCTTGGTGGTAAATTTCTCACCGACTGTCGTGATTAGAAAAGACTGATCACCATTTGAGTGACCTAGTAAAAGATTTCACGAGTCCTTTACCTCAAGATATGTCTTCATTAAGCAAGCATTTTAGACTAGAAGGTACCTGGCAGATCAGGTGAGCTTTCTCAGTATTTAAAAGGGGGGACTCCTCATTGTTTGTTACAGGAAACTGTGTTATTCACCATCAAACTACTGATGTTGCCATGTTCCTAATGCATCTAGTCTTAACTTTGTACAACAAAGGTTCAACTCTACTTCTCTGGTTCAAATTGTAGCTGAACCCAGTTTCAGTACACATGATACAACTTCATGCAGGGTTTGGGAACACTTGGGAAACATGACATGAAAGGACTTGACTATGAGGACATGCTCCCTCTCTCATGCAACCCATCCCATGATGGTGCTGTTGGATTGTAAGCATCATGGAGAGGATAAAGGGATTCAGTGTCAGGTGAATTCATCTTTTTAGAATCTTCCTGAAATAAGGATGTTGATTCACAGCATTTTCCCTAGAGATGTAATTGGAATGGTCCGTGCTGTAAGGATATTTTGTGTGTGGTGGTTTTTGACAGGTAATATCTTGCAATGCATGTACATATTTCTTCAAGCTAATTGTTCTGAGATATTACAATCACCCCATGCTCGTTTCTACACTTCTCCAACTTCTGTGGGAATATTCATCATTTTTTTCACATGGACCCTCTAGTCTCTCATCATGCATAACTTTTCTCTCACTTTTTAGAAGTTGATTACAGCTAAGCTTGACAATGAGAACCAATCATAGAAGTGGCAAGGCAGTTTTCAGAACTCTCCAGTTGGGGACCCCAACACTGTGTATTCACTACATGCAAGGTGGTAGCCAACCCCCCTAGTACTTCCCCCTCCCTTGGATAATTTTTCAGAGGTTCAACACAACTTTTCACATCTCACCCAGAGCCTAATCTTACCCCTGAACATATTTCCTGCCACTATCTATATTTTTCATCTTTTTCTATCAGTGTCTTGGCTGGCTACAGACCTGTAAAGGGCACCATCTCCACAGTTTTTAGCCCCTTCCTTTCCCTTTGTACTGAGAATCATCACATGCCCCAAAAGTAAAATGGCACAACAGTATTATTGCCTACAGTGGTCTCATACAGTGAAGTCTATTATTGTTGCTGTTCAGTTTCCACTAGAAGCTGCTGGTCAATGACCTACTGTATCAGCATAAGTGTCTACAAAGTGCTACTCATAACTCATACTGTATTGCTCTTGATATAGTCTAGTAGGAACAAGCAGCCAGAACCATTATCAGCAAGAAGATTGGCCTCTTGCAGTTGCTCATACTCTGTTGGTCTCTGCACAGTTAATGGAGCAGGCAACCTGGACCAAGTCTCACTCGATCATCCGAGTTCAGTTGCACTTGTCAGTTTTTCAGCTGTATTACCCATGGCTTGCACAGTAATGTGGAGATAACCAGACCTACAAAGACCTTGTGCATTGACAACACACTAATGTCATCCTTGGATGCAAAACAATAGAACACTTGGCCACAAGTCATGCATATGATTTGGTTTACACGTGTAGCAGACTGTACACATATTGGACTGATTGGTAAATCAGCTCTCTGCATTTGTCGATATTGGTTTGTTTTGCCTCCAAAGGAGGGCGTTCTTTCCTCTCTGTGACATCACATGCACAATTTCTATTGAGAGATTTGATTTTAAGTTTTTGAACCTCAACTTTTAACCTTCTGTTTTAATCTAGTGGTACCCAATGGTCTTTATTCCTGTTTCAAGTTTTGTGGCCATGCACTGCCCTCAATATTCTGCAGTGTTGTAACTGAGTCACTAGACGAGTGACTCGAGTCACCAGTTTTCAAACTTTTAAGTGACTCAAGTCACTGTACTATTACAATGGGGAAATTACTCCTGAATTCTATCGAGTCACTATCATTTTGAGAGGAAGTGACTGGAGTTGTGACTTGTTACAACACTGTTATTCTGTCATTAAAGGGCAGAAGCAGTTGCACCAACCTTGCTTTGAATCAATGGCTACATCTCACAATTTTCTTTGTATTTTTCCTCAAAACACCTTCTAAAACAATTTGGGACTTCAATATATTCAAGGTATACACAATATTCAAGTTACACTAAGCAGTTTATTTTGCATTTTTTGCATTTTGCAAATATTGTCACATGTCTTTAAAGAGCAAATCAGTCTACTACTCTAAGTCTGGGTGACTATATTTTCCCATTAAGTACTGTAATCACAAGAAGGAAACGAACCTAGGGATGTGTACTGTTACACGAGGAGTTGCTGTGCACTATGTAGTACTACTGGTTAACTTGCAGGTTAGCAGGAGTGGGCACAAGCTTAGCCCCCCTCCCCCTCTTACAGGGGTATCCATCATTCTGTTGTTACCCATGCTCTTGCCTTTAAGTTAAAGCAGGCAACAAAGACACTGCATAACATGCTGTGCAGCTGTTTGATGCTTCTTTCATCTAGCGAGTGCTTCTTCTAGTACTCCCATGAATGGACATCTTGCATTTTAGAGTACATGTCTAGGACATTGCGTAGCAAGTTTTGTGACTGTACAGTGCTACTTACACCCCCAGTGGTATTAGCAAGAACAGGCAACCTTGACAATGCCCTACAAAGAGGCCACAGTGTACTATACCTCTTACTTAAAAAGTTCTGTACATTAAGCTAGATGCAGCAAATAGTGTAGGATGCTTGCAAAACAAGTTTCTATGTGACTATACTGTGTGCAACTCTTGAGTGTACACTGCATTGCTCAAGCTCTGTGCAATAAGCTAAAGACTGACAAACAGAATGAAGAGAATAAACAAAGTGAGTAGCCTTTTGGTGATCATCATGATTTAACATCAGATTTTACACCTTTCTGGTCACCCTTTTTAGATTAATCATGCTTTATTATTGGTATAATATCTTTTTGTTTCCTTTTTAATACCCATGATTCCCCAGCTACAGCTTATTAAAGCTACTGGAATTAAAGAAAATTTTACAGGCAGATCTTTCATCCCGTGGATGTGTTACGTCTGTAATACTGAAAATTGGAACTGGCAGGTAAGAGCAAGAAGGTGACCAAAAGGACCCTTTTTTCCTCTTTTGTCCAAGTATCTAGTGACAATTTCATAATTTGTATGTTTGAGCATTTTCCCCTAGAGATGAGTGTTCATTTGTGTCTTGTTTGCTATATGTGTACTTGTTTTGTATTCGAACAGAGCACTGTCCCAAAGGATTTTAGGTCCTCTGATGGAAATACAATAGATTTCTGGAGTCCTGTCCTGTCCAAGCAATAGAGTCTTTTGGTAAGGTTGGGATTAAGGAAACAGGAACAAAGGGAAAAACCATGAGGTTCTCAGATTGTATGTAGTTAGACTGAGCTTTGCAGCCCAGTTTCCAACTAGCTGGTTCAAGTCAAGCACGCCACCTTTCTCTGGTTGTGGCTTGCTGGCTTGTTTTCCCTACTCCATTGCTTACACTGAGCACCTAACACCAAGCACAATTTCAGTAAGTTCGGTTTTTAATCCTCCTGACTGCGAGTCTGGTGCTGTAACCCTCTGACCATGCAGTCTGTGTAAAAAACGCTTGTGTGTGTGTGTAAGTCTAGTACTGTTGTATTGAATTCTCTATATCAGGGCAACTCGGGTGTTACAGATCAACTTTCACTTGAATGTTTGCCTTACATATCCCCCATATAGCTTTTGTTCCCATTTAAACTTTGGCCTTTTTATCTCATCGCTCTGATAGGAGGATTAGATACTGTAATCATTTGCCCTTTGAGCTCTAAATGGGAATGCCAGCTAAAATTGGCACTGTTGCCATGGTAATGGTTGGTGCCCCCAAGTTACTAGTGCAAGGGTCTAACCTAAGGTGGGGTCCCCCAAGGTAACCAAAACTCCAATCTGTGTGAGGGGTCAAAACGTGTCTGTGTGTGTGTGTGTGTGTGAGCTTGTAAACGATACCTTGCCGGGTACAGGCAGCTCACGAGAGCTGAAGCCTCGCACGTCTTTCCTCGCTTACGCGGAGCTCATAACTGGTGTAGCTACCCGAAAATTCAGACACTGCAAGGAGCTCTGTCACGTGATATGCAACAGCGCTGCGTGTGACATAAACGGCTAAAGGGGAATTCCGACCATTTCCTTACGGGGAACAGTTCCGTGTACCCCGTAAGGTAGGAAGGTACCCTAGGTGGAACTATTGTACATATTGCATAACCGGAAGTAAAGGTCAAAATTCAGAGCTCAAAGGTCAAATTCGGTGAATATCATATATTTTACTATATTTCTGTAATGGAACATGGCACTGACATGAAACTTTGCACGTGTCATGAGAATATACAGAACTACCAAAATATATGGTTACCATGGCAACAGGTATCAAAGGTCACGTGATGGAAGGGTAAGTGTCCTTTTTTAAGCAAAAAAAAGAAGAAATTTGTGACTCTAACTTCTCCTAGTGGGCTGGAGCAATCTTTTTCAAACTTGGTGGGAAGGTACTCCAGGATTAAAACTTGTGTCTCACAGATTTCCGGAAGTGAAGGTCAAAGGTGAAAGGTCAGAGGTCATATTTCGATAATAATCATTTTGGGGGGATTATTTGGCTGTGTTTCTGGTCTTTTACCATATTTCTGTAAAGGAACATGGCACTGACATGATACTTTGCACGTGTCATGAGGATATCTGGAACTACCAAAATGCATGGTTACCATGCAACAGACATTTAAGGTCACGTGATGGAAGTGGAAGTGTCTATTTTATTTTCAAGTGAAAAAAGCCGAAACTTTTAACTCGAACTCCTCCTAGTGAGCTAGACCAATCCTCTTCAAACTTGGTGGGAAGATACCCCAGGGTCGGAACTTGTGTCTCGCAGATTCCCGGAAGTGAAGGTCAAAGGTCAGAGGTCAAATTTAGGTACAATCATACTTTTGTCTGTATTTCGTTAATGAAACATCTTAGGGACATGAAACTTCGCTTATGTCATGAAGATGACTAGAACTACTCACATATATGGTTGCCATGGCAACAGACTCTGGAAGTGACGGTCTAAGGTCAAAGGTCAAATTGAGTCAAAATCATTTTTTGTACATAATTCCAGGGGAAACGTTGCACCGACATGAAACATGAAATGTTTAACAGGCGTGATATTTTCTGCCAAAATATTTGGTTGCCATGGCAACTCAGGTTTGAAGTCCCGTAACAGGAGGTCAAATGTACGGTTTTACTTCAAAAAGTGCTGGTTGTTGGCTTTTGTTTAAAGGTGGTGAAGATGTGCCCCAAACTGAGAAAATGTGTCTTGTAGAGCCCGGTCTAAGGTGTAGCAAACCTTTTCTATAATTGTCTTGCATATAGAAATCTTCTTCCTTAATTGTATGGGGTTTGAAAGTATTGTGAGTCAATATTTGTTAACGTTTCATAAGACGGAAAATTATGCCTCGTGGATTCACAAACATCGGTGCATGCGGAAGTGACAATTTGACTTGCGCATCGTTCTATTCGGCAATATGCTTATACTAAAAACACACTACATAAAATGCTGTTAGTAGCTGAAATTCATCTTCGTCCATGATATCAATTCAATAACCACTGCAATTGCTTCACGAACTCGATGGTTTTCCACTCTCCAACGTAAGCCTGCATAATCAGTTCGTTTGACTTACACTAAATACTGTTTCCGCTAAATACTATTACCATTAACAGCTCGGTTTGCGCATCTGCTACTCAAACGAAGTTCGAATATCACCACGCAACTTTCATGCTGCACTGTAGAAATCTAAAGTGCAATATTTTCAGGGTGCGGACGTCAGCTCGAAGACGTGAACTGTAGGCTAAAAGGCACCGTCGCCCTGGCCACGTTGTGTAATCTAAAGCTCCCTAATGACGTGTGTGGCCGCACGCAATTGACTTTGTAATGCGCGCATATCTGATTGGTTAATCAGCTGTCTGAATTTGTTGGTGTAACATGCAATGATACGCATTTTGTTTGTCTCGGCCTTACTATAGGGAGCTTACACGCCTGTAAAACCCAACTAATGCAACCACCTTCTGGAGGACAAATTACACACATAGAAGCTAAGTAAAGAAATGTGGTGCATGGCAGAATGTCTTTTAGAACAACTAGTGCGTCCACTGAATTTGACTTTTTGACCTTTGGAGCAAGCTCCTCACAGAGGTCATGTACTTTCATCCAGGCGTACATTGTGCAACAATTGTTGCTAAGGTTCTATCATGCATGCGTATCGGTAACACACCTACTGCGTATGATCAGTAGTATCCTGTAAGCCAAATTAAAACATGCTGATGTTATTATTTTCACTTATGGAACGCGTTTCTAGCACATCAAATTTGGCATGAGGGTTTTGTAGCTAAAATCCCCAAAGGAGCTTGATAGAACTAAGTGCCACGTTTACTAGTGATGAGATCAGCAACTCAACGGATTGCCCTCTTGTTTAATCTTTTCGTTGGTCATTTTTATGCATCTTACAAGTTGCAAATTTATAGCGTGTGGTTGCCACTTGATTGCTTATCCTCCATAGTCCTCAATCAAAATTTATGCTTGAGAATTTGAAATGTGCTCTCACAAGATTGAAACACCCCCAGTGTGCTGGTGGTTACAGTATTATTACCCAGCCTGTGGTAAGAGGCAAATAAATGGGAAGACTTGAACCATAAATTCATCAGAAAACATTGAACTTTACATACCTACCTATCTAGCTGACTATATATCATATTCCAGTTGAGGTGTTGTTAATATCCCTCACAAGGTTGGGTGTCCTACAACCTTGCCTTTCACCAGTAAAATGAAACTTTTTCATTTTCTTGGATTTATAGCCCATAAAAATCAGATGTATGAAATATAGTCAACACTAAAACAATCAGAAAAGTTCAATGCTGTAGGTTTGTCAAGGTAAGATGAATCTTTGCATGTACATCTAAAAAGTGATTTCCATATATAGATGAATCTGGACAACACGTAATGGTCTGATTTTAGTCTGCAATAACTTGCGTCTATTTATCTTTAAATCTTTTAATCTCCTTGCTTTCTGTCATGGATAGTTGTACACTGAAATGCCTCTTGATTCCCCCAGTTTCACTGTATATGAGGGTTTGGAGTAACATTTTGACAAAAAAGGGAGACGATTTAAGGTCACTAAACACAAGTGCTGATCGGATTCTTCTATATTGTAAATATCGAAAGAGAAAGAGAGGAGTTTCTCCCCAGATCATTGATCACTGACAATTTATGCCTGGACACCTACTTCCCACAATGGATCATTTGCTATGTGTTCTGTTTTCTGAAATGGCAATGTTGGCAGGTATGTGACTCCAACTTTCAAACCCCAAATTGGTTGTTTAGAAAGACTGGCATAGGATGAGAGGAATTATCCTGCAGAACTCTAATATTGATGTGCCAAGTGGCAAGGTCTTTTTCAAAATTCTTGAGGCAAAACAAGAGCGCACACTTCTGATTGGCTCTATTTGTGGGTTTTGTTTTGTTAAGAAGGCATGCTCGTCAACTCGCTTCACATAATATAAGACATGCCTCCCATGCTTACCCTGGCAAGGAAGGCACTACCTTACTTACGTACCTTTGTTTTGCACGCAGATCATATGAGTGTACTTTCTTCACGTTACTAAGAGACCGGATACAGTGATGTGAGCACCACGCCCACTAGGCCTGCAAGGCCTACAAATCAGGTCCAATACAATGGAAAGTAAATCCCCCAAAGAACCTTTTTTCGGTGGTAGAAAAGGAATAAACCACATTTGTCGGATAAAAATAGCAGACAAGGGGAGACTCCAGATTTGGAAAAATAATGGTCTAGGTGAAGCCGAGTCCATTATTTCTTTCAGATTTGGAGTCTCAACAGTTTATCCCAATAATAATTCAACAAATGCAGTTTATTCCTTAATAAATAGGTCCTGAAGATAATGCCTGTTTAAGAAACAGGGACAGGTGAGTATGGCATGTGGCATTTTCCAGAAACGGCCACAAATTTGTTTCATGGATTAACCCTTTACCGTTGTTTGGGTCCATTTGGACCCAGATGGAGAGCGGGTCTGTCACCCATCTTTACTGTTTCACGGGGAGCTTGAAACTGGGAGTACCTACCCGAAAATTAGGCCTCAACAAGAAGAGAGACAAAAGTTTAAGGTCACGGGGTCAATAGCCTGCGGAAGCTGATGCGGGGCGTGCTACATCCGCTTTTCCACCCACTCCCGAGGCATGCAAATATGCCCCGATAGGAGCACAAGGGTAAAGGGGTTAAGCTTGGCATGATGAGCATTGAAGTGATTAAAGGCCCTGTCATACTATTCCGGGCAAGCACTGCGTGCAAGTTGACAATTTTTGCTGCCTGCATGTCCCCGCATTTAGCACGGACCTGACAGTGTCTCGCCCGGATCTTGCCTGTACTTGCCCGCAGGTGCACACGCAAGTCGGAGTTGCCCGCAGCCAAGTTTTGAACATGCTCAAAACTTGTTCCGGGTAAATTGCATGAGTTTGCCCGCAGAACACCCGCAGGATGCCGTAGTGACCGCAAGTCACCAGCAGTTAACCTGCTTGAAGAAAGTAGGTTGGCCGCGAAGCTGTAATAATTTCGTGCAGAGCGCGTGTCAGATGCATGCATGGGACGTACGTTTTATGGGCAAGGAATGGTGTTGGTACTGACAACTTGACTTCATAGTGTCAATTTTGCGTGTATGGACCGAGGAAATTGGGGGCATGTTGCGGGGAAGTTACTGTCTCCCTGCTGGTAATCCGAGGGCTTGCGGCAGGCAAGTTGCTGGCATTCTGCGAAAACATCTGCCATGTTAATATGCTCGCATTCGGCATGCGTAAACCTCGCACATTACAGGCAACTCCCACGCAGGTGACATGTAACTGGCACGCAGGTAACTTGCAGAGCCCGTAAGTGTCCCTGAGCTGACACGGAACTCTTCCGCCTGTTGCACCCATTTTACACGGAGAACACGCAAAACCCACAGAAGTACCACGGTTTAAATATGCAAGTTCCACGTAAAACCCGCCCAAATCTTGGCTTGCCTGCAGAACTTTTCCTGTGTGCAACAAAATTCTTGCCCGCAACAAGCCTGTGTAGCCTGCCCGGAATAGTGTGACAGGGCCATAAAGATTAAAGTGGGAATGTCACCTGGCTTTATATGAAGAATGAATCCTTGCTTTATAGGATTCATTTCAAGAGATATTTTCTGACTCATTCTTTTTTCTCTGCTGATCTTTTTGTAAAATACCTTCCATTTGAGGTGATGACTACAAAAATGACTCTTTTTTTCAACATAAACTTTATAGTTTTGCTTTACAGCTTCAGATGTATTTAGTCTAGATTACCAAGTCATACTGTATAACTCCAGTAGGTTTGATCTTAAATCCAAATCAGGAGAAAGCTTATATTGTTTTTTTTTTACTATAGAACTCTAGATAGTCCTTTTTATGATGCACATGTGAGAGGGGTGTCACTTTTGCAGGGATTTATATAAATCCAGATTTTATGGACAATTGAAAAGAATGTTCCATATTTTTCTGAACTGTTGTAAACAAAAGATGAAAAAAAAAACACAAAAAAAGGAATGTTAATCACACATGCTTCTGAGCATGAAGTAGTACTGAAAAGAGTAAATTGAAGTGCTGTACCACATGTATAGGAAGTATGTATAGACAGGGTACTTGCAAAAATATTGACAAGGTTCTCTGGTCAGCCCCATTGGTCCTGGTTGAAAGGGTGTCATGTCTTGCTTTGCAGGATTTATTTCAAGATATATATTGTTCTGACTCGTCCTTATTTTTTTCTCTGCTGATCTTTTTTTGTAAAATACCTTCCATTTGAGTTGATGGCTACAAAAATGACCATTTTTCAACATAAACTTTGCATTTTTCCTTTGTTATATCATATAGTGTGTATATTTCCTTTCTTTTATTCTTGTAGGCTTACATCGCCCATTGTAAAAGCAAGGATCATAAAAGCAAAACTATTGGGCTTGGTACGACCCTCATGAAAGACGAAAAGACAAAACTGCTCAATGTCTTACGGAAGTTGCCGTTCACCCGGTTAGATATCTTCTACTCATTTAAATTCCTTTTCTTTCAACATGCATGCCATGATTCTGTGGCATTCTTTGTTTGTGTGTTTGTATGTTTGTTTGTTTGTTCATGTGTGTATGTATGTGTGCATGTCTGTTGTCTTTTAGTAACAGTTAAATCTTTTTGAGCTGATCATTACAGCAGTGATTAGAGGTATGCCTCCTGTTGATTAGATTTAGCTCAAAGAAAGAGGACATTGCATACAGATTGTCCCAAAGCAGTGCTCTTAGGCTAGCTACAAGGACTGTTGCATTCATGCTGATGTTCCAGCACAGAGGTTCATACATCTTGGTTTAATGTGGACACATGCAACTCTCATAGCAGATGATCAACATCACAGTGCTGTGGAATAAAACGATTTCAAACCAATCCCTGAAGATGTGTGGCATTAGAAGGACAGACAGTAAGAAGTGGTTTACTGCCATTAGTAGAGGTACCATTTAAATTGATAAAAACTGCAAGAGTGAATCACCCAAGATGCCTGGATTCCAGCAGCTTCTACACTCTATGATGTCCAGTGTATTGTTAAACCGTCGTTAGCCATCATTAGGGCCCGTGGTAGCCTGAGGTGGTGTTGGTGGTGGAGAAGTCACAGAAGAAGTTTGGCAACCTGCAATTCCCTCAACTTATCAACAGCATGCTTGCTGAAAAAATTCAGTTGAACCTTAACATCATGCAGTCAGCACCATTTTTCCTGTCAGCAGTTTCATTCTTGAAGTTAAAGAGTTTTCAATTACTCTTGTACATGTATCAACTGTAAGATGACCATTCAGACCATGTACATCAGTTTTGACCTGCACAATAATCTGCCAAATAACTTGACTGATTTAGGAGGAATGGACAGAAAACCAACTGACTGGCCAGCTTGTTGATTGACGACCTTTATTACAAAGTGGCTGACCAACATACTGACTTAAAATTTGACTTGTCAAGCCACTTTGTAAGAGGATTTCTTACTTTTTTGACGAAATAGTAGGTCCGCCTTTCCTGATGTGGGCAAATTTTGATCTTACTTAATTTTTACCAAACTGCATGAAAAAATGTTATTGTTGTCTACTGTCATGTTTTCCAGACCTTGTAAGACTGAGAGGCTCAATTCTGTGCGGGGTCTGAATGTGCATTTTACAATTCAGAAATGTATAAGAAGTGTCGGTGGCTGTCTACCAAAACAGTGATGTTGTTGAGAACCGGGTCCGGGGTTACTTCAGGAGATGTAACACTAGAGAGCTTTGGTCCTGAACACAACAAAATTGGTGGTAACAGTCATTAGTCACAACTTGCTGAAAGGAGGAAACTAAGGATGGGCATCTTAAAAGGAAAAGATTTACAGTGAGCAGTTACAGGGCAGGTGGATTCTGTTTTGCCATAAGTTTAAAGAAAATACCATATGCCATCTGGGATATTGGCCTGGATGATCTGAAACAACTGAAAAGATTTTGTAATGGAAAGGTCCTCTACCACTGCTTTACTTGGGTGTCGCGTGGCCAAAGGATTTAATGTCTGCAGATTTAGAGAGAGCTACAGGGATTGTCACGGGATGTAAAAATATAATGTACAATTTGGTAATTTAAGCGCGGAACTAAAGTTAATTAGATGAGGTTTACGGCTTAGTGTCTAACCAATTGGTAATGTCTGGCCGGCATTATTTTTCTGTTGTGGCTCACTGGCTCACTAGCATGAGACTGTAGCTTAATGGTACACAAGTGAAGTTTTTAGGCTGAGCAACAAGATTTTTACCTATTGTATGCAAAACATATTGATTCTTCCATTGTTTGTAGAGTTCCGTTTTGTGTCTTGCGCATAAAAAGTATTTCTTTCAGTCATTGGACGGGATGACTCGGCTGTATGCTATTCCTCTCTTTTCACAATGTTATTGATATGATTCAACTTTGAGTAAAAATGTTTTCTTTTGATATGAGATGGATTCATATTATATTATAATTAACGAGAGATCAATGAGAAACAAAACAACATTTTTTGTAATGCAAACTTATTAATAACCTTCCAAGTCCAACGAGAACAAAGGTGTCCTCGTTTAATTTTTGTCACAAACAAGTAACGGCATTACACTTTGACTGATAAGAATTGTGGGAATTGTCGACAACTCCCTGATGTGACGAAGTGTCAAACTATCACATGATTTGTAACTGTACTACCCCGCGGAGCGGACTGTGTTATTCTCAGCTCCTCAGCTTCCAAAGGGACCTGACTGAACAAGGTATTCACTATACGGCCTGCTACGCAGGGAATTACTAAACAGCAAGACCAGGAAGCCGATCACTTAGTCGACACTAAAATGCACAGGTCTAAAGTTGATTTACAAAGCGCACCATTGGCGACTACATAGTATTCTTGGGGGAACCAAGAAAGGGTAAACAATACATATGCTAGGTCACCAAAAAAAGGAAAGAAAACAAGTAACCTCCCCCTCACCCAACCCTTGGCTGGGGACTCGCTCATGTCCGCGGGATGGGAATGTTGAAATTGTGGTTCCCAGTGGCGGAGCTGCCACATAGTCGGGGCGCCGCCCCCCCCCCCCTCTAACGGACCCAAATCGTCTGTCGGCCCTCTTTTCAGGTTTTTAACGTACTTTACTCGTGCACCATTATTGGCAAAATACATAATTTAATACCGTTGTTTTAGGGCCCAAATGGCAGATAACAAAATGCTCAAACAGCCACCAGTAACTGTACTATCTGCACTTTATGAAAAGGGTTTTACCGAAACGTGATGTTCATGCTTTATACGCACTATTGA
Source organism: Holothuria scabra (assembly GCA_037179385.1). NCBI lineage: Eukaryota > Metazoa > Echinodermata > Holothuroidea > Aspidochirotida > Holothuriidae > Holothuria > Holothuria scabra. Next base: position 3,150,790 of record CM074185.1, read on the forward strand.
ATGTTGTTGCTGTGCTTAGTTCAATACTTCCACACCAAGCGTGATTACATAAGCTTACAAAATACACAGACTGACATTAAATTCACTCTCCCAGCAATAAAAGATGTTGCAAAGGGCTCAACAATTATTGTAGCGCGAATGGCCCTCTTATTTTCGGGGATAATTGTCAACAAAGACGTTAAAAGGAGTTTATAAAGATACCAAAATAGCTTCCACAACATTTTTCAAAATCATTTGAAGAATGAAATTAAATAAATCTGTTATCATAGTGGTAATGGTTTAAGAGTTTTAATGAGCAGTTTCCATTTTGCTTTTCTTTAAGTGACCATTCTCATGATAAATGGCTATTTCTGACACTGCATTCCCATGAAAATGCTTATTTCTGTACTTCCGTGGTCACAAAAGCCAGAAAATTGCATCTAATAAGCCTAGGTTTAGGCTACTTTTATTTATTATGAATTCGGTATCTAGAGAGCCAAGCAGACCTCTTGTCTTGGCTATTTCTTTAATTGTACTTAATTAATGGTTGTTTCAGAGTGGTCACATGATGTAAATTACGTCAATTAATATTTCTTTGTGTACTTATCTTGATTTCCAGATGCCAAAAATGTATACCTAACGGTGATTAATTTCCATAACTTTTCCCCTCTGGAAGATTGCTTGCTATTCAGCTCTAGCAGGTTTAATCTTTTTCTTGACAAACCATTATTACATTAAAATCTTAAATCTAGACCTGGCAATAACACACAAAATGTAATGAATGCCTTCATACTACAATGTGAAAGACAGGGATAGAAACTTGCGCGTCCGCTGATAGGGGCAAGAGAGGAGCTTGCCCTCCTCTGGAAAATAAAAAAAACCTTGGAAAAACGAAGAAGACATAAAGAAAAAGACGAAGAAAAATTAACATCAATATTTCTTTACAGTTTTCCCTATTTATATGCAGTAAATAGGCTTTAGAAATGTCATTTCCAGCGATCCGAGAGGCATTTTGGGCCAAAATTTTCTTTCTCTCCTCGCCAACTCATGGTGGCGCGAATCTTTTACCCCTAAAAGAAAATAGTCTCCCCCCCCCCCGAATTTTCTTCCGCGGAGGCCCATGGATAGAAAATTTAAGCATGTTTTAAAAGAAAAACTTGCTGAGGAGAAATGTCAAAGTAGTCTTCTACCAGGTGCGGAAAGTCAAATGGAAAGTCTGAAAAGCCGTGGCTTCGATCGTGCTGAGGCTCAGGGTATTTACTACTTTGAAGCGCCCCTGCAGACCATTTTCGCCCCCTCTGACCAAAATCCCTAGCTCCGCCACTGGCGGTTCCCCGGAGCAGGATTGGGAGCGCTTAGTACACAACTTCTGAGCAAAAAGAGAAGGCAAAGCTCGCCAGTGTTCATCCCCGCTCACTCTGGCATAGGGTACTCGATGAGCCAGAATGGCTTCCTGCAGACCCCCAAATGTCAGACTTAACTTGAAGCTTCAATAACATTCATCGCTGTTGGTATACAAAATGATAAAATAATGCTCACAACGTTAGAACACGCAACAACGACCAACTAGTCCAAATCGTCCAAATGTGTCACAACATTTTACCTAATCTGTAATGGAACGACCCGCATCTTTGAGAAGAGATCACTTGAAACCTAAAAATATGAAAGTGGCTCGAATATTCCTGTTTTTTTTTACAAAAAATACTGTTTTTCCTCAAAAGAAATAACCATATGAAATAGGAACACCAACTTTCGTTCAGCACTAGCTGAACTATCTTGAAGAACTTTTCTATAAGTGGCTTAAGATAGCACCAATCCCTGATCTAATCCCTAATCCTGGCAAGAATACAATCGATACAATAGAATAATAACAGCTAATGAAAAAACTCCATGTTAGGCAGTGCGCGAGAATTTCAGCACATTTAGTGCAACAAGCTAAACGATAGGAAGGAAATTTTACAGTTTCAAACCAAACCCACTCCCGAACTACAGCGTAAGCCAAATTAAGTTCATTTGTAACAAAAACAATTGCGTCATAACGAAAGTTTCGTCGTTAACAAGTTTGCCAAATAATAGTCAAATCTATGGAGAAATAGCGAAATGCCAAGCAGTTAAACGGAAGGTTAACTTGAATGTGGACAGACATTTACCGTGCATTATAGCAATAGTTCAACTGAACTAAAAATAAAAATGATCAAAAGTGGCAATAATTCTCTTTTCGTTGTTGTTTCAGATGAGGGTGGAGCTGGCTTTTATGTCAGTTTTTCTTAATTTATTTTCTGTAAATCACCATGTGTTTTAATATGCCAATCGTTTTCAAATGTAGTTTATTTCAATTTAAGTCTTTAATCGACTGCTTCATTCCCCGTACCCCTCCCAGGAAATATCTTATCCGTAGTTGAGGGTAACATACTCTTGATATATGACTTAGGTGTAATGTATAGGCTTTACCAGTTTTGTTAGTATTTTTGCTCATGATTGGTTAATGAAATTCTTCCTTCCTGAAAACTATTGTGTACTTTCACCCAGGTTCGTTACATATGCGTCCTGCTTAACAATTGGATAAATAAATTACCCGACCAAAATTTTTTACAAGACCAATCATTGCTTAGTACAGTTAGTAGTCTATAGGTAAGTTTTTGGGGCGATGCGAACTGTTTAACAAGAAATGTGCTAACTGGCTAACGACAACCCTAATCCCTAACCTAAACCCTAACCCGAACAAAGAATACATTCGATACTATACAATGGCAGTAGCCAATCAAGCAACACCTGGTTAAACAGTGCGCATCTACCCAAGTTTTTATCAACTTAGGATACTTCTTAATTTACCCATCAGATAAGCAGGAGGCATACTAGTCCTAACCGTTTTAGAGTGTATTTGTAAGTTCAGAGTTTCCAAAGTTTTTTTTGTCCAAGATCCCCTTTTCTGTCCATCATTCAAAACTTTTTTTTTACTTTTAAGGGCTAATCCTCTCAGCCCAAACTATAACTTTTGTAGTAGTCCAGAAATTCTCAATCGTGGCACAGGTCTTTTATTGTCAACAATTAAAAAAATTCAGACTGAGTACCGAAGCTCCTATTACCAGCACCTCCCTGCTAATACACACATGCTACTGTCCTGACAGTGTTTTGATTACACATTGGGGTCTTGTATACTCAACTGGAAACAATAAACTGAGATTAAATGGCTGGATGAAGATGAATTAAAAGAAGGGTTTAAGGTCAAATCAAATTTGGATATGTAAGAGCGGTACGCATTGTAAGCATTGTGGTGAATTTGCATTGAAATCCAATGCGTGATTTTCAAGATATAAGCAGGTAAAGTCATATTTTCAACAAAACCTGAAATTGAAGCAAGCACATTTGACATCACATCCTCACATTAATGAACGGTCGTTTGTTCTTCTCTAACTTTACAACCAATTTTCTCCTCAAAAATTCCATGTTTTTTTTTTTTCAGAAAATACTGTTTTTGCTCAAAAGATATAACCATATGAAATAGGAAAACCAACTTTCGCTCAGCACTCACTAAACTATCTAAAAGAACTTTGTATAAGTGGCTTAAGATAGCATCAATCCCTGATCTAATCCCTAATCCTTACAAGAATACAATCGAAACAATAGAATAACAACCGCTAATAAAAAAAAAAACTCCATGCTAAGCAGTGCGTCACAATTTCAGCACATTTAGTGCAACAGGCTAAACGATAGAAAGGGAATTTTACAGTTTCAAACCAAACCCACTCCCGAACTAAGTCAAATTAAAAACTATTGTGCCATAACGAAAGTTTCTTCGTCGACACGTTTGCCAAATATTAGCCAAACCTATGGAGAAATAGCGAAATGCCAATCAACTAAACGGAAGGTTAACTAGAATGTGGACAAACATTTACCGTGCCCTATAGTAATAGTTCAACTGAACTAAAAATAAAAATGGTCAAAAGTGGCTATAATTCTCAGTTCGTTTTTTTAGGATGAGGTGGAGCTGGCTTTTATGTCAGTTTTCCGTAATTTATTTTTCTGTAAATCATCACGTATTTTAGTGTTGGCCTATCATTTTCAAACTTGATTCATTCCAATATAAGTCTATAGTGGACTCGTAATACATTGACTCCTTCATTTCATGTGCTCCTCCCAAGAGATATCTTATCCGAAATTGAGGGTCGTAACATAATCTTGATATATGACTTAAGTGTAATATATAGGCTGTATCAGTTCATACGCATTTCTGCTCATAGCGGTCGATGAAATTCTTACTAAAATCTGTTGTAAACTTCACCCAGGTTCGACCAACAGTTGCTTGGTCAAGTGATTTGTACAGAAGACTTGAAGTCGAGGTCGGGAGTTCTGCTGTAGTCCTGACCGGGTCATGCCGAAGATATAAAAAATTAAGCCTACTGTCATTGTGCCTGGTACACAGCATAAGCTATGGAGTAGGGAAAACAAGCCAGTGAGCCACAACTGGAAAAGGCCGTGGCCGACTCGACTTAATCCAATAGGTTGGAAACTGAGCCGTAAAACTCTTAACGAATTCACCGACAAATGTGAAGCAAAATTGTGCAACATAGCTCTAAAACTTGCATTTGTGACCGTTGTTGCGCAAACTTCACATGCACACCGTTAGCATTCGCGGTAAAATACAGTCTGGGAGACCAAACTCTAGCTAACCTATGCAGAGCGAAAACGGACATCCGTTAGAAATAACCCTTAAATAATTCTTATTTATAGTCTAACGTAATCGGTATTTTTTGGCAGTTGAAGAAAAATAGAAAGTTAAATATTCAAAAGAAAGAAAGAAAGAAAGAAAGAAAGAAAGAAAGAAAGAAAGAAAGAAAGAAAGAAAGAAAGAAAGAAAGAAAGAAAGAAAGAAAGAAAGAAAGAAAGAAAGAAAGAAAGAAAGAAAGAAAGAAAGAAAGAAAGAAAGAAAGAAAGAAAGAAAGAAAGAAAGAAAGAAAGAAAGAAAGAAAGAAAGAAAGAAAGAAAGAAAGAAAGAAAGAAAGAAAGAAAGAAAGAAAGAAAGAAAGAAAGAAAGAAAGAAAGAAAGAAAGAAAGAAAGAAAGAAAGAAAGAAAGAAAGAAAGAAAGAAAGAAAGAAAGAAAGAAAGAAAGAAAGAAAGAAAGAAAGAAAGAAAGAAAGAAAGAAAGAAAGAAAGAAAGAAAGAAAGAAAGAAAGAAAGAAAGAAAGAAAGAAAGAAAGAAAGAAAGAAAGAAAGAAAGAAAGAAAGAAAGAAAGAAAGAAAGAAAGAAAGAAAGAAAGAAAGAAAGAAAGAAAGAAAGAAAGAAAGAAAGAAAGAAAGAAAGAAAGAAAGAAAGAAAGAAAGAAAGAAAGAAAGAAAGAAAGAAAGAAAGAAAGAAAGAAAGAAAGAAAGAAAGAAAGAAAGAAAGACAGAAAGAAAGAAAGAAAGAAAATACTCGAATGAATGAATGGGTCGATGGACGGATGGATGAACGGACGGACGAACGTACGAACCAGCGGAAAATATGCGGAAAATATGTTGCTTCTTCAAGATCCGTGTACAGCTCAAGAGATATGCCCAACGTGTCTTCAAAATAAGGGAACTGTAACCCACGACTTTAGGGAAGTAAAATATATAAAACGAAAATATATAAGTTACCCATACTTCCCTTTAAAGGCAGGTAGCTTGATATCTCAGGCCAGTGTGTTCAAACTTGACACCTCCTATCTGGATTGTATAAAACCTCTTTGCTTAACCTTGGGACGACAGATAGGCTATGACTTTTCGTTAATTATCACAAACAAATCACAGCAAGTCGGCCATTAGTGGGGTCCATCACCCTTAAATCGTCTCAACTGTATTGCCCGAAACTATTCTTTAAACCCTCTTGTTCAGTGAAATTGAAACTGAGGGAATGAAGAGGCATTTTAGTGTACAACTTTCCATGAAACAGTGAAGTAAAGAATCTGAAAGATGGCGGACCTCATGCAGTTATATCCGAATAAGTCAGACCATTACTTGATTCGTCTATACACATATTCAAAGCATTTTGACATATGCAAACTCATTTTTTCAGTTGTCCCAATTAGTTGAGGTTCCTACGCCACTTGTCCTGTATTGAAATATATAAAACCACAGTCCCCCCCCCCCCCACTCCGCAATAAAGTCATTGCGCATGTAACTGTTTAAACAGTGTATCCGACAAAGTTCCCTGTATCGTGACACTACACTTGGAAGCCTTTGTTGTTCCAGTCTAGTTCAAGGCCTAACCCAACCACATCATGGCGTATCTTTCGAAACTCGTGTTGCCCGTGATCCAAACTTTTCATGCTCGGCGAAGCCAGCTGAGGTAAATTAATGTTTTCGAAGTTTGATTTCATTCTCGTGTAAACCCGCCCTTGCAACTAATGAATTGTAACTTTCAATTTTCCTTCCATTTTATGTGCATCGGCAATACCAATTAATCATTCTTAGAACCACGCCCCTTTAATAAGAGCATCAGAGCATTTCATATTGCCACTTTTGCATTGCTGTTTTTTACAGCTGAAATTCTCGAAGACAGCCATCGTATAAAAACGATGTGAAGTTCCGTGCTCCGTCAGAAGGTTTAGAACATACTCTAGAAATCTATTTCGGAAAACTTACTTCCAGACAGACTAGAAAAAGATGAATCGTGATTTTATCATCCGTTTTGTCTTGGTTGGCATAGTTTTTTTAAAAGTTCAACAAATTTCCGCCGATCTTACCGATTTTGAGAACGACGATGATGATCTCTTGAACATCAACAAAAGGCAGACGTGGGCAAGATTTAGAACCAAGCATGTCTTCATCGGAAATCCACCGAATCAGCACAATGATCAATTTTGGGACGTTCTTGCCCAACAGCGTCTCATTCCTTTAGGTATTTACGGGCCCAATCGCCCTGATCAAACTTTTATTCTAGTTGGGAACGAAGCTGATATAATGAACAACTTTACTGGTCAACAACATTGCCAACATAATAATGGGTTCAAGAGCACGGGCAAGTTTTATGTTGTACAGCAGCAGTGGAACGCTAACGCTGGTCATTACTTCGTTACCAATCCCAATGATCAAGGTCAGTATCATATCTGTGCGGCTTTGGGGCAACCGAATAATCAGGGGCTCCCACGACCACCAGTCCACTACTATGGGAAAGAGTAGTAAGCATCTGCAACCATGACGTCGTCAAGGTATCAACCACGCTAGTTATAATAAGGAAAACTGGTGGGCGGTAAGTGGGTGAGAATTGGTAAAACTGGTGGACGGATAACTGTATTGTTCTCGTTATTCTTTATTTGAGTAGAATGTACAGAGTACTGGAAAATTAGTTCATTGACTAAAATTATATCTGGTTTACGACCAAAGGCTAACAGGTTTGGATTTACCTTTATCCACCCAGTATGATTGAAGTCGACAAAATAGAGGCAAATCCGATATAGCCGTATCTGACTTATTTTGTTTTGTCCAGGACATTTACACGAGGACATCAAATTTATTAATAGAAAGTCAAGACTGCCCTTTTGCAAGAACAGCTTAAAGAGTGGATATCTGTAATAATTTCACACCAAACACTGTTACTGCACCAAACATCGGTGATGAAGATGTGTCTTAGAGCATCGGACATGCAGTCGGGAGGTCTGGAGTTTGACTCCTGGCCGGTCATATATACCAAAAATTTCAAAGTAGAACCTACTGTTATTGTGCTTGGTGCTCAGTCCGGGCAATGGAGTAGGGAAGCAAGTCAATAAGCCACAACTGGAAAGAAATGTCGTCGCCAGCCTAGTTAAAGCAATTGGTTAGAAACCAAGCAGAAAACTCAATCTAAATAACAACCTACTAATCTTGAAAAAACTTGAAATGATAGCCGGGAAAATGTAAAACTGACATGGACCGGCAGTGCCGGTAAAAAACCTTGCGTTATCTTGAGAGAGCAGTTCAAGTTTTCTACGTTCTCATTGAACACTCGTGGACGGACAAGGTCAGTTACTACTCCGCCAACCTGGACAACCTGGTCAAAATAGCTGAAATGGTGATGTCATAATTGATCCGTAACACTTATTGGAACAGTGTCAAACTTGAGTGAACTTAGTCACTCTACAGAGTGAAAAGTGTGAATTCACTCCAAGAAGAGTGAAATTCACTACAGGAAGAGTGAAAATTCACCCTTTCATGAGTGCTTACAAAGATCACTCTTTTGCTTTTAGACTGATAACTGTAAACACTCCATAGAGAGTGGAACTTTGCTCTTTTGTAGGGAATTTCACCCTTTTTAGAGTGAATTTCACTTTTTATTTGAAGGGGGAATTTCAATCTCATTGAAGTATATTAAGACTGCAATGTAGTGAAATAACACTTTTCATTCTATTAGAGAGTGACTAAGATTTTTTATTTTGGAATATTGGCTAGACTATTTTCTGTAGTCTTCTTAAAGATTCTTTTTTTTTTTTTTTGGCATTAATATTTTGAGTAATATTGATCGCATTCCATGCTAAATTAGTTAAGACCTACATAGTTTCATTACTAGTCACGTAATCTTTTTTTTTTACTTGTACTAGTTATAAAGACTTACCACATGAAATCATGACTATGTTGATTGAAGCAAAGTAAAATTTAAAGACAAGTCAGTGTTTAATAAAGCGTATTGATTACATGAGATATAATTTTGAATAATTTTAGTGAAATCAATTTGTAGTATTGACTAACTTTTGTTGCTTTGACGAAATAGTTTAAGGAACATGACGTTTCAGTAAGACCATCATTTTCTCTTATAATTATGGTAAATGTGATTCGTTTGTTACTTAGATGTAGAATGATGACGGTATCACGTTTTCTCTTTTAAACTTGGACGTTTTGTTCTGGAACATTAAATGAGATGGGAAGGTTTGTGAGATTGGTCGAGGATTGGTCGAGGATTGTAAGACAGGTGGAGGTACGTAAGAAAGATCCGTCGTCATTATGTACCAGTTTTTGCGATCGACCAAGATGGGAGCTGTCCTTTTTTTAAAACAATAGCGTCTAAGATGGGATGGCATTGTTCCTTTAATTTCAACCTGAAAGAGAAATTGATTCAGATATGCTACTTTGGAAATTTAACATGATTTATTCAGGGTTGAAGAGGTTTCATAGGTAAAAAAAACACTTACGGATGTCTCACCTTCTCCAGCTCTTAAGATTTTACTTGAAAACTTTTGCCGGATTTCAAGAAATGCGTCCGGAGTAGTAAGTGAATTACTTTGACCTGCTGACTACGCATTGCAGGATCACATGAACTGATGGCATATCGAAATTATATATGTAACAGATTTGATGTTGGCGCCATTCCCTTCTGGCATATGGGTGAGCTTGGGGTTTCTCAATTAGAGGCAGCTCTGTATCATGCGTTTTCCCATAGAATAATACACGATAGGGGCTAAAAGTCAACGATGCATGAGGACTTCAGCCCCATTTATAACCTATAGCGTTAACCCCCGATCGTGCATTGTCCTCTTGTTAAATGAACAATCATTTGTTTTCATTATACAAACATATTGAATTAAAGACGAAAATGACAAACGATATCGTTCAGTTCAGCACATTAAAAGGACACAACCGTGAGATAAATGGAGTAGCTTAAGATGGCTGTGTTTATCCATTAAAGTGAGTTTATTTTGGGATACCTCGCGGACACCTGACCGTTACGTAAAAATAAAGTTTGAGGATTTATATTAAGTATAAATGAATCTAAGATTTCTCCTGTGAGTGACCCTTCGAATGTTAACAATTCTATATGAGATTAAGCATTAAATTTTAAAGACATTTTATGACGTCTGGCCAAAATTTATTTCACATTGTAGCTAAGAGCTGTGTAAAACACCAGTTTAATTGCTGAATTATAATTTTTATGGAGCACGTTTTACAGGCATTTGTGTAAACTAAGTAAGATGACAAGTTAATCTTTGCGGCGGGATTAGTAATCGGTGGCGGGACTAGAAATCGGTGACGGTGATTGGATTTACTTCTTTTGCTTCCATACATTAACTGTAGTACAAAAATGTAGTAAATACAAACATGCATGCTTATTTGTTTGATTTACAAACGTGATTTCTTTCAACAAATTTTTAACCAATATGCCAATGGCTATTTAAAATTGAAAAAAAAAAAACGGCTGAATGGTAGGCATGAGATTATCCACGTTACGGTTAGCAAATGAATTGTTGATCAAAGTTGTTACCGTATTCTGTCTATATTAATAATGACATAGCTACAGCACGTCACATTTAACTAACAGGAAGGGCACTTTATTAAAATTGAAAATACACGTTTTCCACTAGGTTTTGATTATTCCTCTAAAACAGAGAAGTTACATGTATGTATTCGATCACATTTTGCCATTCTTCGGACAGACAGGTCACTAAATATATATATATATATATATATATATATATATATATATATATATATATATATATATATATATATATATATATATATATATATATATATATATATATATATATATATATATATATATATATAGGAATATGAAGGTTGGGACCATACAGGTGGTAGAGTGCTCAACAAAGTAGGAGCAGATATACTATAAAATGCTAAAATTCAATCTAAAAGTTAAAATGTCATATCTACAAGCTTGTTTCGTGAGGTTCATAAGAACATCACTCTTCAGGATAAAACATTGTATGAGCTGAAAGGGCAGAGTCAGCTCCTTTTATTTCAGATTTAGCCCGGATTAAAGTTGCACAATAGGTATTTCTTTCTGTGTCTGCAAGCAGATCCTAGCTCATTTCTATTGTTCAGACTGGCCATGTCTGGCTTGTAGATAATGAAGTATTTTTCTTTCAGGCAGAGATTACAGGTTTTGGTCGAATTTGAGTAGGGATTACTTCTTCCAACAATTCTCCATTGGGTGGAATAATTGATTTTCTGGTCATTTAGACCCCAAATGTATTGGCTTAGTGTAGTAGCATTTCTGTTTTTGCTGTTCTTGAAGCTGCTTTTGTGTGCATTGTATCTTTGTTTGAAGGTATTCTCTGTTAGGCCTATGTATGTTTGTCTGTCGTTGTTATCATGGCGGGTTACTGTGGCTTGGTATATTACTCCTGTTGTTAGGCAGTTTCCTTGTAGGGGGCAGGTGTCCTTAGCTCTGCAATTGCAATTCTTTGGTGGGGTTGGTGCCTGGTCCATATTACGTATAATAGCTTTGTTATGTCCAGATATTATTTGTCCCATATTAGGCATACAACTGTAGCTAAGTTTGAGTGTGTTCCGGTTGAGTATTTTGCTTAGAATATGGTGGGGAGGGAAGCATTTGTTAATCAGTTGGAGAAACTTCTTTCCAATATTTGTGCTGACATTGTGACTGTAGGGTGGGTTATACCAGGTGATGTTGCGCTTCCTTTTTCTTTTCTCAGTGTTGGTGTTTGTGGCTGGTTCTGGGTTGTAGCTTAGCTTATGGTTGTATTTGCTCTTCTTGAGGGCTTCTTCCACCTTAGGGGGAAATTGTTATATCTGCGCGTACATAGGGCGAAAAAATAACAATGAAATACATAAGAAAAAATCGCCTTAGCTTCTAAAAATATAAACACCGTTTACGTATTCCTGTAGAAAAAGTGTGTAGACACGTTACGGCGACACTTATATTTCGCCCCCCAAAAAATTGTTTCCCTTTAAGGTCGACTTTTTAACAACAACTTTCCCCCTAAGTGCCTAATTAGTGAAATATATATATATATATATATATATATATATATATATATATATATATATATATATATGTATATATATATATATATATATATGTATGTATATATATATATATAGATAGATAGATAGATAGATAGATAGATAGATAGACAGATAGATAGATAGATAGATAGATAGATAGATAGATAGATAGATAGATAGATAGATAGATAGATAGATAGATAGATAGATAGATAGATAGATAGATAGATAGATAGATAGGTTGAGCACTTAACCATTGCCTGGTTGACATTTTTAATTTATTTTTTACTATTACGGTTATATATATAAATATATATATATAGAGAGAGAGAGAGTGAGACAGCAGGAAAATAAAAACTCGGTAGACGTAGCTTCGCGTTACTCAAATATTAAGATTTAATCAAGCTTTCGGCCAGTATGTGTCGGCCTTCTTCAGGATACTATATAGGAGGGAAGGGAGAAGGGAAAACTTAGTATTTACAGTAGCAAAATTAGAGAAAATGACTAAAAAACGGGTAGTATTTGTGAACAAATTATATTACACTTAACTAACCAAAACAGATTACTAATTAAAGAGGCTACTATGCCAAAAAAAACCTTTCTACGTACACATTACAGGTATTCAGTGTTCAAAGTGATGCTACAGTAACACAACGAACATTAAAACAATCGGCTTAACTTAAACAAAGAGAATTGGTAACTTACGGAAGTGCGCAGTGTAAATTGGTGAAACCGCTGTTGCGACTGGTGACGCAGTGTGTCATTTGAATTTATTTATCTACGTTGATACCATTCGGGCTTAGGGTTTTTAGTTTTTCAATCCAGAACGATTCTCTGTGTAGAATTGTAGTGTGGGATCTTTCTGTGATGAGTTCAATGCCAGTAAGTGTGACATTGTCTATGGAATGCGACGGGGAATTAAAGTGTATTGTGTAAGGTAGTTGTTTTGAGCTTGTTTTGTTAGAATTAATGATTTCTGATCTCGTATTACTAAATCGTGTGTAAAGAGTAGTTTCTGTTTTGCCTACGTATTGTTTATTGCAGGCTGTGCAAGTTATTAAGTAAATTATCCATTCTGATTTGCAATCAATGTGTGATGTGATGGGAAAAGTTTGTCCCGTTTTAGTGCTAGAAAATTTATCTGTCTGTTTAATATATTTATGGAGCATACAGCGGTTGGATTTGCATGCAAAAAAACCTCGTTCGGTTGAATCTGTGTTTGGAATGTCATTAGGTGAGGGGTCCCTAGCCCGCACGAGAAGATCTCTCAGAGACCGAGGACGGCGAAAAGCAACCATGGGGGGTTCTTTAAAAACTGATTTAAGTTCTGGTGAATCAGTCAATATTTTTGAACATTTTTGTAATTTCTTTGGGAGGTTAGAGAGTATAGTATATATAATATCCCACATCAAGAGGGACTCAATGCATGTAAAAACGCCCTTAACACACGTAAAAATCTCAACCCGTCCACCACTGATCTCATACGCCTATTAGAACTTATACTTACACTAAACAATTTCAAATTTAACGGAAAACATTACTTACAAATACAAGGAACTGCCATGGGCACACCTGTTGCACCCTCATATGCCAACATTTTCATGGGAGCAGTAGAACACGGCATTCTTCAACAGACTAACTATGTACTGAAGAATACATGGAAAAGATTCATAGATGACATACAATTTATTTGGACATCGACATCGCGCAACCTTACTCTGTTTCAAAACAAAATGAACACAAACCACCCTACTATTAAATACACATTTGAGAACTCCACAGAAAGTGTCCAATTTCTAGATATCAAAATTACTCAAAAGAATAATCGCCTTGAAACTCAACTCTATTCTAAACAAACTGACTCTCATGCCTATCTCCTACCTACATCCTGTCATCCAAAACACACATTCACGAGCATTCCATACAGTCAAGCACTGAGGGTCATCCGAAATTGCTCTGACGACAACACAACCAGACACCATCTTTCTGAACTAAACCAACAATTTACACGCAGAGGTTATAATAGACAAATGGTAGAAGATCAAATTCATAATGCACAGCAACTTTGTAGGGATGATCTACTCACCTACAGACAAAAGCAAAACAACCAGCGAGTACCATTGGTAATCACTTACTCCCCTATACTCTCTAACCTCCCAAAGAAATTACAAAAATGTTCAAAAATATTGACTGATTCACCAGAACTTAAATCAGTTTTTAAAGAACCCCCATGGTTGCTTTTCGCCGTCCTCGGTCTCTGAGAGATCTTCTCGTGCGGGCTAGGGACCCCTCACCTAATGACATTCCAAACACAGATTCAACCGAACGAGGTTTTTTTGCATGCAAATCCAACCGCTGTATGCTCCATAAATATATTAAACAGACAGATAAATTTTCTAGCACTAAAACGGGACAAACTTTTCCCATCACATCACACATTGATTGCAAATCAGAATGGATAATTTACTTAATAACTTGCACAGCCTGCAATAAACAATACGTAGGCAAAACAGAAACTACTCTTTACACACGATTTAGTAATACGAGATCAGAAATCATTAATTTTAACAAAACAAGCTCAAAACAACTACCTTACACAATACACTTTAATTCCCCGTCGCATTCCATAGACAATGTCACACTTACTGGCATTGAACTCATCACAGAAAGATCACACACTACAATTCTACACAGAGAATCGTTCTGGATTGAAAAACTAAAAACCCTAAGCCCGAATGGTATCAACGTAGATAAATAAATTCAAATGACACACTGCGTCACCAGTCGCAACAGCGGTTTCACCAATTTACACTGCGCACTTCCGTAAGTTACCAATTCTCTTTGTTTAAGTTAAGCCGATTGTTTTAATGTTCGTTGTGTTACTGTAGCATCACTTTGAACACTGAATACCTGTAATGTGTACGTAGAAAGGTTTTTTTTTGGCATAGTAGCCTCTTTAATTAGTAATCTGTTTTGGTTAGTTAAGTGTAATATAATTTGTTCACAAATACTACCCGTTTTTTAGTCATTTTCTCTAATTTTGCTACTGTAAATACTAAGTTTTCCCTTCTCCCTTCCCTCCTATATAGTATCCTGAAGAAGGCCGACACATACTGGCCGAAAGCTTGATTAAATCTTAATATTTGAGTAACGCGAAGCTACGTCTACCGAGTTTTTATTTTCCTGCTGTCTCACTCTATATTATTATGACTTGGCACCAGTTACGTTTTGGACCAAAGCAATTTCTTGCAATTATATATATATATATATATATATATATATATATATATATATATTTATAAATATATATATATATATATATATATATATATATATATATATATATATATATATATATATATATATATATATATATATATATATATATAAATATATATATATATATAGTTTCCAAACCAGGGAATGGTATAATAACTATGGAACAACCATTAACCAAGTTCCACGGGTCTACTCGATGTTCATAAGGTTCTTAATTTATTAGGGTCAATGTTCATAAGGTTACTTAGTCATAAGGTTCATTATTCATTGGTCCGTTATCGGTTATTCATAATCGTTAAAATGATTCGTTGATCAATTCATAATTGAAAAAGGGTTCGTTATTTATAATGGAAAAAAGGTTCGTTATTCATAATAAGAACAAGGATTCGGTATTCATAATTAGAAAAGAAGTTCGATATTCATATTAGGAAAATGGGTTCAATATTTATAAAAAGGGGAAAGGACAATTTGAAACTTTAAAGACTTCCTGTATCTCGTGGCATGAACACATCCTTTAAATATTTGATGATAGGCCAATGTCTTGTCTACAACATGTTGACAGCGTTTTAACATGTTTTATCTAGATTAGTTGTAACTGGCCTTTCAAAGAGACTAGTCGAATTTGCAGAAAAGGATTATGTTATGAAAAGCGAACCTTATTCTCAATCATTTGAACAAGGAACCCCTTTTCCTATTATGAATATGGAACCCTTTTCGAATGATGAATAGCGAACCTTATTTCTACAATGGGAATTGAACCTTTCCCTGAATTTTGAATAACGAACCCTTTTGTATTATGAAGAAAGAACTCCATTTTTTTTACTATGAACATTAAACCTCTCTTGCGATTATGAACACCGAACTTTCTTCTCGATGATGAATAGGGAACCCTCTGAATAATGAACTTTTTACGTTTATGGAAGCGAAGCTTCATAAACATATTGCTATTACCCAGGTTCACGTCACGTGACAGTTCCTTAGTCCCGGGTTTTCGGAGAAAGTAGTTCAGTATTAAGCTTGTGGTTTGCATCATACATCTTTTACAAATTGTAGATCAGAACGAAGCAAGGACATTTGGAATAAAGGTTTTTCTCACTAAATAACGAGCAAATATAGAATATTTCATTATAAAAATGTCTGAATGAATTAGGTCAAGTAATCTGCGCAAGTTAAGGCATCCTAACATGTCAGTCAGCAGGTGTGGCAGATACAAACTTTCGACATTAAAGTAAAATCCTCAAAAACTTATGTTTTTAAAGCGTGCTCTGTGTGTAATACTTTTTGTTAGTGAAAAGGCGGTTAATTGGTCTGCATGGTGTGATATGGCATTTTATTCTATCTCTTTTTCGTAGGATACGTTAGCTTGACATGAAAAACACGATATCTAGGGATTTCCCCATCATTGCGCAAGCAGTGGGTTCCTTCGTAGGCCAACTTCGTCTTGGTCAAGACCCTAATACTAGTTATAATACAACATCTGCTACTTTTTTGAGTACGCCCTCTATTCCTTCAGAAATTCTCAGCTCTGTATTAGTTATTTCTGAAAGCAAACTTCTCTGCAAAACAGTCAATTTAAAGCCCGCCCTCTATTTGAGTTCTGGTAGGAAAGGTGTAATAACGTCTTGACCAAGACTAAGGCCAACTACACATACAGGGTTCTGTCACAGTTCCTTTGTCCCGGGTTTTCGGGGGAGTTTTTCAGTATTATGATGTCGTTTGCATCATACATTTGTTACAAATTGTAGATCAGAACGAAGCAAGGACAGTCGGAGTAAAGAATTTTTCACTAAATAACGAGCAAATGTAGAATATTTCATTATAAAAACGCATGAATGACGTAGGTTAAGCAGTGATTCATTCGTACAGGGAGTTGTTATAGGCTTACATGCACAACACAAGAGTTCTGTGTATGTGTATCACATTCACGTACATGCACAGCAGTGTTTATCGAAAACGACAGCGTTGTAAATTGCAACTGCAAGCTGTTGTTCGTACTGCCGAAACACAGCCATAGAGCAGTATATCCTGCTCTTTGATTACAGCCGCGTAAATATTTCGAACACAATTTGTTCGCCACTTGAGCGGCACTGTTAATGTTTTCGGCCCCTACACTCAACTGACACAGCCTCCTTAGGAGTAGACAAATTAGGCCTAATTAACTTTGGGACTTAGCCTTCTTCAGTCAAATGGGATACCGTGCACTTTGTGTAGGCCTTACTCTCGTATATCTCGTTGTATACAGACTGTCAGTGTGTTAGTAAATTTGTCTTCTGAATCTTTGAGACAAGACAGTTTCTGTTATTTAAGTGATCTGTTGTGAAGTGATTTTTTCAGTTCTATAATTCCTTCCTTGTGATATCTGGGATTCGGATGAACACCATTCAGTGAAGTAAAAATTTTCACATAGTAGCCTACCAATCGCTTCCATAAACAGTGGTTACGGTTTCCGTAACCACATCTCCAGTTTTCGTTAATTTTTATAAATAATGAATATGAACAGTGACCCTTATTTTTACCGTACATTATACTATGAATAACTAACCTTATGGATAATTTACCTTATAGATGAAAAACCTTATAAATATCGAGCTGTTCCTGTTCCACTACTATTCTTTTACAAATCAAGCAAGAAATGGTCAAGCTACAATATTATCATATAGATTGTTTGCTTCATTGCACTCTAGTGACTCGAGGACGGCATGATCAATAGCCATGGTCTCCGGGATAGGGATTTTTCCAATCTCGTTGGGGAAGTAGGAAATGTTGGCTATATGTTTTACTTCTTTAGCGCCCACACTCCTTCGGGTAACTACAGGCACTGCATACAGAAGGAGTCAACTAATTTTCGTGTGTTTTACAACAATGAAGCAAGTTCCATTAAGATTCTTCTGAAAATCTATCGTAAAATAATCAAGCTACCATATTATCGCGCAGTGTTACCTCCATTGCACTCATGTGACTCACCGACTGCATTATGGTCAAATGGTTAGAGCATCCCTCTTGCGGTCGGCAGGTGTGGCGTTCGAATCCTGGCCGGGTAATACCTAAGGCTTTAAAAATGGAACGAACTAACATTGTACTTGGTGCCCAGCATAAGCAATGAAGTATAGGGAAAGCAATCCAGTGAGCCACAACTGGAAAAATCCGGGGTCAGCCATACTTAAACTAATTGGTTTGGAACTAAGGCTTAAATCCCTGCCATCTAACTACTCAAGGAGTTGTTAAAGACAACAATTACTCCCTGAACTAGCCTGAAATTTCAGGGTAAGTAAATGGTGGTGCTCATCTTATAGAGTATTTAAACTCTGTGATTCTGTCGGGAAAGGGAAACATAGGCAGTGCAATTCCTTTAGCAATACAAAATTATGCTTACATTTGGCTAAGTGATGTTTAGGGACAAATAGTTAGTGCTCCAATAATCCTCCTCCTCAAATAACAAATCCTGCATTCAGTGATAAAAGGAGTGTATGGGTGCGAGTTCATCATCTTGTTCATGGAACCGGTGTGGGAAATCAGTTTAAAGATCAGAAGATGCGCTTTAAAGGAACATACTTTCAAACAAGTTAAATCATTTTCGCACAATATAACTTCAAATCTCGATAATTCCCTGATCCGGAAGGGAAGTTCTCATGGTTTGGAAGATATGAAATACATATTAACATTTCATTGGTTTTTAATGTGAGCAGACGTTCGTAGTCCCCATTTTTGTTTGTTTTGTAAGTTTGTTATAATTATTTATTTGTGGTAATTACACTTTGAAATTTTATAGCACTGTCTTTGTGTCACGTGTTTCTTATCTAGGAAACGTATACCAACTTTTTCTCACGTTCAGAGTTCCTGTTGCATTTTTGCGGGGCAGAGACACATTTTTTGGGCCGACAGGAAAACCTAATTGGAAACGAAAATCGACAAGGAAAACAACTTCTTATAAATGCCATTTCTGGCTATTTGAGGGTGGCAATTTTTCAAAATTTTCTGTTCACCCCGCACCAAACGAAGGTAGCGCTCCGCTTATGTTGTTATTTTGGAAGCAAACTGCCTCTTGATCCCTTCCCCACCCAGAGAGGAACCCTTATAGGCATATCAGGATGCTCCTCTGCTCAAGTTTGATGAACACTGCTCTCCAAATGAGATTGTTTAGAAGAAAATCCAGCATAAAGTTTGAAGAAAAACAAAAGACAATACCCATTAATGTGGGGATGTGTGGAGTTCATATTTTGTTGAAAATGTGAAAACTTTACGTGCTCATATCTTGGGATCCACACATCGGATTTCAATGCAACTTTAACCGAAATGCTCAGAAAAAGTACCCCTCTAACATACCGAATCCTGCTGTGACCTTAAACCCTTCTTTTAATTAAATCACAAATTTGATTGAGGTAAAGGTGCATAAAGGTCAACTGGGTTATGTAACTGCCATCAAATTTCCCGTTCAGCTGAAAACTAGGCGTTTCTTTTCTCATTTCCCTTAGGAACAGTATTTCCGTTTATATCTGATGAAGTTTTTTTATAAGTCCCACACTTTTTCACATGTAAGGGTGACAAGTCCCATCCTCTCTAACATTTTAGGGTAACAGGGTAACAGGCAACATCCCTCCCACATATTAGGGTCTTACACTCTAAAAACGCAGAGGTTAAATTTAACCAGGATGGGTGTTCTATTTACTCCAACACAATCCTGGTTAAAATTTTAATGCTTGTTAAACTAACTCAAATCCTAACTGTTTTAACAATAATTTGTATTAGTTTAACCAGAATTTGCGTTGAAAACCAAGATTGTGTTGGGGTAAATAGAACACTGATCCTGGTTAAATTTAACCCCGGTGTCTTTAGAGTGTAATGACATAAAGACGATGCAAGATGTACACGAGTCGGTCGTTATACCCCTAAGGGTGTGATGGAAGCGTGAAGACCTTAGGGGGTAAAGTCTTTCCATCCCTCTATTTTGTGTTATCTCTATATAAACAGAGACAAAGGTGGAAGCAGCGGTCATTACCCTCACATAAAACTGGCTTATATTTGAGTCTTTCTTCAAATATCACGTGATGCCTTGCATCCCATTACTTTTAAGCAGAGATGGGCAGTCTACGAATCGGGGTCACACGTGGCCCGCCAGTTATTTTTGTAGCTAACGAAATGTCTCAAGGAAATGAAAAATGCCATTTTATACCACAAATCTAACACCAAAGAGGTATTATTTGCAAACCGTGGCTTTCTCGGTGATAGATTATACGAGAATGTTTGGGAATTTTTCAACCTCACTATTTTGGGAGAAATTTCTGTTTTCTCCATTTCTTATATTGAAATAACGTATATGTAAAAAAAATGTTTGAGATGTTCAGACAGATCTCTTCTGGGCCTTATGGCCAAGATCATGCGTAGTATCTGTTCTTTTCATTCAGTCTAGAATGGAACCATACATGACCGACCAAAAATGTAAATGGTCTGAGGGCCGTGAGGTTGGTCAAGTGTTGTCCTTCAGTGGACGTAATAGCTTCTTCGAGAAGCAATGACAGTTTTGGTTTCGCCGAACGGCACTTTGCCACAGGGTCGAGAGGACTTAAGGAAAATGTATATGTAAAAAAAATTCTCGGTCATTCTCGGTTATCATGTGTGATGAGTTCTTTTCTTTCAGTCTAGAATGGAGCCGTACATGACCGACCAATAATGTAAATGGTTTGAGGGCCGTAAGGTTGGTCAAGTGTTGTCCTTCAGTGGACGTAATAGCTTCTTCGGGAAGCAATGACAGTTTTGGTTTCGCCGAACGGCACTTTGCCAGAGAGTCGGGAGCACTGTAGAAAAAGGTATGTGAAGAAATGTTAACATTGTTTGGAAATCCTCCGTATGTATGTTTCAAATCAATAGCAGGTCACTGGTTAAGTACAATCTGGTCAATTTTTTATTCCTTAGAACTGTCCCGTTCATTCAAAGAGATTGCCCACCCTTACTTAACCCTTTACCGTTGTTTGGGTCCTTTTGACCCATGCGGAGAGCTCGGCTGTCACCCATCTTTACTGTTTCACGCGGAGCTCGAAACTGCGAGTAGCTACCCGAAAATTCGGCCACAACAACGAGAGAGACAATGAGTTAAAGGTCATGGGGTCAATGGCCTACGGAAGCCGATGCGGGTCGGGCTACGTCCGCTTTTCCGCCCACTCCCGAGGCCCGCAAATATGCCCCGATCGGAGCACAACGGTAAAGGGTTAAGAGCCTCATGTTAATCAAATAAACACATATGACGGACGGGATAAGAGCAGAGAGCTCCCTGATATTGAGCATATCATATTTTTTATTTCCTTATTGAAGAAAATATTCATGAGGTGAGTTGGTCACAATCACAGAATTATAATACCTAGAACTGGCTTAACCCCTGTACTTTGAGGTAAAATGAAGATTTTCGTTGCGCCCAAAAGTAACGCTTACTCTGTCCTTTCACATCAAAAGAGTATAGACGAATCCGATTAGCGCTTGTTTTTAGTAACTGTAGGCAGCCATTAGTGGGGTCCATTAGCCTTTAATCATCTCCATTTATTGTCTACGTAAATTTCAAATCGTCATATTCAGTGAAATTGAGAAAATTAAGATACACTGTAGTGTACAACCATCCATGAAACAGGGAAGGGGGGAAATTTAAAGATTAAAGGTGATGGACCCCAGTAATGGTCGACCAAAATCAGACCATCACAATCTGTCCAAATTCGTCTATACGTTAAATAAAAAGACTTCATAAATTTGACTTCTTGTGAGAAACTAGTGTACAATTTAAAATATCCTTATCTTTTGTCAAAAGATGCAAAAAGAAAGTATTGAAGAAATATGTGGAATCCACCCAAAGGAAAAAGTTAACAGGTGTATGTTAATAAATGTACGTAAGAAAAACTACTAGTTTCGGGTTATGTTAGATGAAGATATAAGGAACGGTTTCCAACCAATTGGTTCAAGTCGAGCCGGCCGCGGCTTTTTCTAGTTGTGGCGCACTGGCTTGTTTTCCTTACTCCATTGCTTATGCTGAACACCAGGCACAACGGCAATAGGTTTCGCTCTTAATGTCTTTGATCTTACCCAGCCAGAACTCCAACTCCCGACCTCCCGAATGTAATGCTCAAACAACTTGGCGGTGCAGTCGGTTTCGGAAGCCAGCCGCACATATGTAAATAAAGGTATAAACTAGTGAGTCCGTTTATGTAGATCTACCTCTTGAGCACAACGTTAGTGTTAGGATGTGTTTCTGATCTTCAATTCGCCTCGAAACCATTGTCAGCTAGCGCGAAGCCAATTCTGGGTATTATAATACTGTGGTCACGCTTATGAGGGATTAATGAGACCCACCAACACGAATGGGAGCTACAGAGTGTCAGCTAGGTAAAAAGGTAAAGCTCAAAATCAGTTTCGATACGGTTCAAATCCAAGTTTGGTTTCAAATACGGTCCAAACAGGTTCAGGTCCGCTCCACTTAGTCTTGCGTCAGGCAGGTAATATCGTGGGGATAACTACAGCCCAACGTACAAGTGGAGTTGGACACGGTGATTAATAATATCCTTTCCAAACGCCTACCACGGGAAAAGTTGTCTCGCAGCTGAGAACGTAGGTTTCACGGACTTCTTATGCATGGACAGAGCATACTGCCGGTTAAATTGTCACTGCCGTAGGTGTGAGTACAGATGTAGCAAGATGGCTGTCTGATATGGTTTTGTCTGTGAAATTTTGGACCTGCTCAATAATAAAAAACAACAGATTTTGCAAGAAAGTTGAAATATTTTCGAAATCATACAAGGTAAGATCAAAATCACTTCACGTATTGCAGGATTATACAGTGGCGGATCCAGGTACCTGCAGTGGGGGGGGGGGGGGGGGAGTGGGTCTGCATGTCGATGGGACGTTAAATGTACACTGAGCAAAACGCCACCATAGGTATGTCTGTTGTTTAGTCTCTGATGCCTATTAGAACTCGGGAAATGGGGGTGATAGGCAAGCATTCAAATTTTACGATATTTTTAGGTGTGATTACCACTGTACTAGGGGCGTAATTTGCAGCCCGCAGCGCCCTGAAATTTTCGCCCTTTCCAAATATTTGAAAATATGGAGCTTGTATTACATTGTATTACTGAAGAATTTGCATGTTTATCGGCAAATCTAGCGGCGACCAAAGCTCGTTTTTGCTACATTTTGTTATACAACGCCTCCGTAATGAGGCTCTTCGACGAAATTTTTTGAGCTTACATTGGAGAAAGTATGGAATTTTATGAAAGAAAATTTATAAAAGTAGCACTGTATATATAGTTAACGGTATCACTTGGTGATCTTGTGTCACAAGTGTAGCAAATTTTCGATTTTGTCACTTCCAGAGCTCAGAAATGTTTACCAAATTGAAGGTGTGAGCGAGAACTGCTAAGGACTTTCAATTTGCGCCGCGCGAAGCGCGCGGAAAATTTTGCTCTGTTGAATCAAATAAAAACGAATACGGAGCTTTTACTAGAGAAGATTGATTGGGGATTTCGTAATTGCATGAGTTGTCAAAACCACACAGTACACTGGTCTCACAATTGTCAAATTTCCGAATTCTTCATTTTCAGAGCACCCTGACCCTCCTGGGTGTCTAAGAAAAGGGGACCGTGATGCAACATGGTGCTAAATGTTTCAATATTTTGAGCCAGTATGAAACTTCCAAGCTTTCAAAACATGATCTTGAAAGTGTGGGTAATCTATTACTTCAACGGACTATAGGGCCTACGGTCAATGCTAAATTAATACCGGGTGTACTCCATTACCGACACACGGTTTAAGGCTATGTCATGTGTAAACTGTACGAAGTGTCACGTAGTATGATGCACCCTCCATGACCTTAAACAGGAACGCCATCTTGTTGTTTACGATCAACTCTCCCTTCCTTTTGGGGTATCTGTAAACATAAGACCTGGGAAAAGTAAGACCCAAGACTTAAAACTAAGACCTAAGACCAAAGACCTAAGACCTGAAAAACTAACACCAAAGACCTAAGATCTGGAAAACCAAGACCCCCAATAAAATTCACAATAAAATTAACTTTTAACAGATTTTATCTCATAATGTTATTTCTCTCATCACTATGCATCTAGAAATATATGCAATGCATATATCACGTGACCGGATCACCCCACTTCCTCCCTCGAGCCCTATACAATCATGGCACTGCACACTACATACTGTACGTATAGGCTATAGAACTACTGTAGAGTAAATGATGGATGCATCCAAAAACAAAAATCTCAAGTTTCCTGACCACTTAAAAGGTATTATAATTGCTCAGGATATCATTTGTAAAAATATTTTCAGTATTCCATTCTTCTTTTTTGGATTTCGGAGAAGAAAACTCAGGGTCTTACCTTTCCGGATGGGGAAAACCAAGACCCCCCAATATAATTCACAATAAAACTTATTTTTAACAGATTTTATCTCATAATGTTATTTCTCTCATCACTATGCATCTAGAGACATATGCAATGCATATATCATGTGACCGGATCGCCCTCTGCCCCTTTACAGCCCTATAGTAACAATCAATTTTATTGTGAATTTAATTTGGGGTCTTGGTTTTCCAGGTCTTATCTCTTTGTTCTTACTTTTCCAGGTCTTAGGTCTTGAGTCTTCCTTTCCAGGTCTTATGTTTCCAGACACCCCTTCCTTTTGTCCTAGATTCCCAGTGCCCTTCCTGTTTCCCGTCACGTGTTACCGGTAAACGTGACAAACTATCTCGCCCTAGCTTCAAGTGTATGCTGTATCCCATATTTTCAAGGTGTGGATAATTTCCCCCTCTACAGCCTCCTCATTGGTCATTTAGATCAGCAAATTCCTTAATATTTATTTAATTTGGTGCGTCACAACTTTAAGCCAATCAGGGGACTGCATGTGCTCCGATCTCCTCGAGACATGAAAGCTCCGAGCCTGCAAGTTTTAGTCACACTCACACGTTGGTGCAGCAGACCTCAGACGACGAGCACCTGAGTCAGTCTGTATATTGTTAAATTTTAATAATCCTTTTATTGCCGGCTGTTTATCGAACGGAATAAAACCGCCAATCATCTTGAATCAGAGCTAAATCTTCTTCTCATCTGTTTATGCATATCTGAAACTCGTATCGCCTACACACTCTGCAACATCCCCGTACAAGTCTTAGATTGAGCTAGTATCCGACAGTAGTCCTAGCCCCACGTTTTGACATAGACACACATGAGATGTCACAAACGGCGTAACCAACGGCCGTTGGCGGAAAAGCTAGATTTAGTATTCGTCATTGCTCAATGTGTAAACAAAACGGGAATTTACCAGATGATAAGGAAGATAGATACATTATAATTTACATTTTTCATTTTATTGAAGAATATGACACAAAAATACGTTAATCAAATAATGTAACAACTATCACTTTTAAAAAGCAATTAGGCCTAGGCTACAATTAGCCTGGCTATCTATACAATTTTTTACCATCCCGGTGGGGGTATGCATACCCCCCCCCCCATCTTCCCCTCTGGATCCACCACTGGGATTATGATATTGTGTCTCTCATTCAAGTTAAACTTTTGTATAAAATATTACAGAGTTGTTGTCAAATCATACAAATTATAGTCCCTCGAAGGTCATCTTGGTGCTCCTTTTGTCCCAGCTACAATCTACGGATGGGACGTTGCATGCTCTATCCTTGTGTATAGTTTTTGTTAGATTCGGGTCCACAAGCGGAATGAAGCCTATTTTTTTGACTGACCGTCTGATAAGTTGTTCAATATACATCATACAGTTAGGCACCACCAATGGACGCTAAGTGATTGGTTTTCAAATACTTAAAAAGTCGCCCTCATATTTGTATACAATATCACCTGTACGACATTTTAACTTAATATATAATCACAAAGTTGAATAGTCAACTTGAAATTTGATGGTACACAGTAAGTCGAACTTCCGTAACGATAATAATAAACCCCAATATGAGGGTGGTGTAATTGCTTCCCCATCTGAATGATATATCTTTTTTACAAATTTATTGAGGTCAGCGTGTTATTTTATCCGCTACCTAAAGTTCATTGTAAGATAATGAAATGATACGTTGCAAAGGTTAGATGAGAAATTAGTTTGGAAGTAACTATATGCGTGTATTTATGTGTGTAAGAGAGTTCGGCCACTCTTTTCAGTGGGGGCTAGGCATATGCTTGGCACATCCTCCAAAACGTATTAAACAAAGGGCCAATCCCGCATCTACGACAAGTGTTCTAGAAACTTTCGGGCTTTTTAACGTAAAAATATGTAATTTGGTGCATACTTCACATGGTTCTTTGCATATTGTTTTTCATTTTATGAAATATTTTGTAAGAGTAACCATTTAGAAGTCAAGTACACACATATTGCTGGCAAATAATTCCTCATTATAAATATACATAATTACATTTAACAGCTTCAGCTTTAAATAAGTGCTAAGGCCTGTGTACACTGAATATAATTCAGGACACATTTTATTTCATTTCATTTAACCAATTTGTTTTTCCACAATATTTCATAGTAATTGGTACAATATACAGAATTAAGAGTAGGATGTTACAAGAAATCAAAATATTGTGAAGGGAAGCACCCTAAAAACCCTATAGGGTTTGTCGAGTAGAGTTATCCCGAGAAAGAGGACAGAAACAAAAATGAACGAGGATAGTACAAACGAAAAATAGTATATGAGGGAAGGAGATAACAAAAGAAAGAGAAAACACATAGATCAAGAATACCTGTCCGAAATCACACCCTAAATCCCTCCCTAGTTACCACCCATCCTATCTCACCCCTGCCCCAAATACCCTACCTGTACTCTACCGTCCCCTTCCCACAGACAGTACATTACACACTCTACATTACCCTGGCCCCAAACATTACACCCCGCCCCCATGACACGCCTCTTCGAGGAAAAAGATCCAAAATGAACTTTTAAAAGGATGCTACAATTAAAGTTAAGAACGAGCAAGTGCTGTATTATAACCAGTTAATATTGATTGATAAGAAATCTGCTTTGATGATATATAAAGGAGGATACAGAGCGCATGATCATTAGATCATTGGGTAAAGAATTCCAAATTTTAATAGCACGAAAACATACGCCGGTCTGAGAGAATTTCCTCTGGTTATCTGGAAGACGAAGACGATTGCTGGTGAGAAAATCCTGGAGGAAGGGAGTTATTAACGAAGCGATAAGTGAATATCGCTGTGTTTACTTTGATAATGTCGTTTAATTTTAACAAGTTCAATGACTTGAATAGTGCGCTTGTATGATCACGTGTGGCAGCACTAGAAATATATTTGATGGCTCTCCTTTGCAGTACGCTTAAAGTGTACCTAAAGTCAAAAAAATCAAAAATATATATTAAAGACCATGAAAAATAAATTCTAACAGTCCAACTTCCATCGTCATAGAACATTACTGAGCTGAGATGTTTAATGTTGAAGTTTATTCGCTCAAATTAAAATAGTACATTGCGCAATAATTTGTGATGTCATTCTTGTACTACTCAAAATACAATCTTTGTATTTCTTTGTTTTTCCGAACGTTACTGCACCTTTTACCAAGGTGTGATAGCACTCTTACTCCTATGAGGTGATGTAATTAATTAAGCCCTCCTTGTGCAACATGCTATGCAAGCAAACAGGAAGTGTTCAAGGTCACAAACACATTTTTAATTTTAAAGGAAAACAAAGCATTTTATGTGGGTTGTACAACAAGAAAGTCACAAATTATTGCGCCACAGACCAATTTGTTTTAAGTGAATTAACTTCAACATTTTATATCTCAGCTCAGGAATGTCATATGAAGATGGGAGTTGAACTGTTAGAATTCATTTTTCATTTTCTTAAATATATATTTTTGAATTTGTTGACTTGAGGTACCCTTAAACTCATTCAATGAAGTATTACTTGAGCTAGACCAGAAAACCTACGGTAGGAAAAATGGAGATAAACTAAAGCTAGATAAGGGGAACGGAGAGTATTTTTTGGAAATATGTTTTAGTCTACCGATTACACCAACTCCCTTGGCAACGTGGGAACAGAGATATGAAATATGGTAATTCCAAGTAAGGTTAAAATCAATAAGAACTCCTAAAAATTTTACACATGAAGCAGCATGGAGTTCATCATAATAAATGACAAAATTGAAATCACGTCTTTGACTAGGTGACATATTGAAGACCATAAAGTTTATTTTATTTACGTTTAGAGAAAGTTTATTAGAGGCGAACCAGTTATATTATAATTTGAGCTCATTGTTCACAGTTTGCTCATGAAGTTTAAGGTTTGTGTCTTTGAAAAATATGTTGGTATCATCGGCGAAAATTACTAGTGAGGATTTTCTGGAAACATGTTCTATCATTTACATAAATAATAAAGAGTAAGGGACCAAGAATAGAGCCCTTGTCGAAATTTTCATTTTTGAAGGAGGTGAATTCATATCGGTGAGTCAAATAGTTGTTAAGCCGGTAATATGAAGTGCCACGAAATCCATAAGTAAATAATTTTTCTACAAGGATAGAACGATCAATCGTACTTTTAAGATTAAAGATGGTCCCCTTTCTAAAAAGTGAGGGGCGCGTCCCCGTTCCCTCTCCGCGCCATGGTCCACGCCCATGACCACAGAGCAACACAGAGTACACGCGGTGACCAAATGCGCAAGATTGTGCACCTATCACACAATGTAAATAAAAAGTCAGGCGAAAGGGGATACGAGCCCTAACATGGAAGATTTCCCGTGCCTTCATTGCAATGCCAGGTATGTTCAATGTCAGCACTAGGAGAAAATGGATATGTGTATCATCTGTGAAGATTTATGTGCACGTTAAACTTGAGTTGACAGAAATTCCACCCGCATATTAATTTCGTCGTCGATCATTATTTCTTAGACTCTGCTTTTGCCATCCTTAGTTTTCTGGTTTTTGCACTTATGTTGTGCAATATCGTTATTCTTTTCCTAAAGAAACTTCTCACATGACGTCATAAAATCTTTTCACTTGGGATTATTTTCGTCATGTTTTAGGGCAACACTATTAAGTACGTAGAGGCTTGCCATATCGCGCTTGCTAACCACAAGGTGTGAAGTTCGTGAGAACTATCTATTAATTTAGCATTTCTATTACTGAAATAATGTGCAAACCGTGTGATATGCGAGCATTTGTTAACCATAAGAGAAAAAAGGGAGGAAAGAACGTCAAAGCCTTGTAAATTTAATTAAGAAAAATCTCGTGATTTTGCATACTAGTCATATCTTGTTAAGTAAACTTCAAGCAAATTCTCCGTACTTACATTTTGAAGGGAACTCGGGGTCACATCCGTTGATAATATAATCTACCAGTCATGTTGGAACCCTTGAAATCTTAGGAAACCAAATCGATCTGCCTACGATAGTGCTAAACTTAAAGCCAAAATGCATTGCTGAGAGGAATGGGACTGTTCCACCGACCCTGGTTCAGGTTACATCTGACTACCCCAAACCCTAATTACTATGATTTGGGGAACCGAAAGACGAAGGACCACTTACATGGATGACTAATGGGGAGAAAGAAAAAATAAACGGATAATGAGACGAATAAAGTAAAATGGTGGCCGATACAGGACAGGACTGAATTGCCATTTTCGTTTATCTGAGCTGTTGCGCTTTTTCAAAAAAATTCTGTACGCTTGGCGCCACCTTAACGCCAATAGTGACGTTCCGTTTTTAACATGTACAAAGGAAAGGGTCCTTTTTTTCCAAAGAAATGGGGTTATGCAACTTTAAGTTGTCCAATGACAGTGTGTGTCGGTCATATCTTTAGAAATCCTCTCGCCGAAATAACTTATATTGTAATTTCATTGGCTCATTTCTTCTCACTTCTCACCGAATGCAACTGTTACAGACATCTCTTTGAGGCTTGAACATTCATTCCTTGCCTACTTACAACACTCTTACTAGCCTTGGTCAAGACATTAGTAAGTGTTCACGTCGCTGATTTCATTAAGTAAGATCGTCCGCCTACGTACCTTATGTTTCGTACGTAGTATTGAACGGAAAAATGTGGATCGGTGGAGGGCGTGTTTACATTGGTTCTTATGAACTCTACAAAATCCCTATGTTACGTGAATGCTATATATGGTTAACTTTAGTCCTTGGGTTAGACCATAAGAACAAATGTTACGATCCCCAGTTTTGAAGGTGGAACATAATAACAAGCGTATCTCCAAATTTTGACTCTTCTATAACACAAGCACTAACAAGAATTACAAATCACAAATCACGTTGTAATAGATCTTTATCGAAATTATATCAGATACTATCTAAAGTGAAGTTAGGTATTGCTGAACACAATCTTTAAAGGTTTGAATTTTGTTTCCCTCATTGTCATTTCCTGTTCCAAAGGCAGATTGGAACTTACATCTCCTTTGAATATACACAATCTTCGATTTTCCCTATATACGTATTCCTTTAGTTATTTCTTATCACCCTTCGATCCGTCCTATTTTACACGCTATCCACAAAAATGTAAAGTTGCTCCGGCAAGACCCCTCAACCCGTGATGTTTTCCCGGAACCCCCCATCACTGCCTTTGGAGTTGAGAAAAATTTAGCCAACCATTTAGTTCGGGCTTCCCACCCACAAACTTCTTTCGACGACACGGCTGGTACCTTTCCATGTAACCGTCCGAGGTGTAATACATGTCCAGTTGTCGGCAAACACGACCTCGTCAACATTTCTGGCCCCAACGGCAATAGCTTTATTGTCAAACAAAGATTCTCCTGCATTTCCTCAAATGTAGTGTATATTTTAGCTTGTGGGAGATGTAACTCGTTGCATGTCGGAGAGACCAAGCGCCGCCTCGCGGATCGAGTCACCGAGCACCTTAGGTCCATCAAACAGAATCTCCATGGATACCCGGTGGCTGCACATTTTAATCCCCCTTCACCCTGTTCTATACAGCATTTAACTGTTACGGCAGCTGTAATGTGCCGAGGCTCCGATCGTGACCGCCTTAGTGCTGAAAACCGACTGATCATGAGGCTAGGTACACTCGCTCCACACGGCCTTAACGTTAGAATTGACCTTTTGTAATATTCACCCCTTTTGGAGCCAGTTTTTACTCCTTTTACACTTACCCTTTCGTGATCATTTTTTACTGCGTAGCCCTAATTATTATTTTTTCCGGACCTAGTTTTTGTCTACTTTTCCCCCTTTTTCCGACCGTGTTCGATTTGTACGTGCACTTTTCTCATCCAGGACGCTCTTTCTTTTTTTTTTTTTTTTTTTTTTTGATTGGTGTTTCATCCTTCGCACTCATTTTTCTGACAGTCACTTTCGTTCGGTTCTGTTTTCACAGCGATCGCTTCGGATTTGATGTTTGTCGTGTCCAATTGTTACTGTTGGTTGTTCAATTTGGTTTTTGCCACCTGATGAAGGGTTTATACCCGAAACGTCGTGGAGTTTTCCGCAAACTTTTAAGCACTTTTTACTACCTCTTTTCGACCTACACACTTCAACAGTGCTCCGCAGCATTTCGACCTTATATATATAGATATATATATATATATATAGATATATATATATATATAGATATATATATATAAACATGACGGAGAAACTGTAAAACAACGGTGCTACAGAATTGAAAGGCTGGATCTCCGAGGAGATACAAATAGCGGAAGGCTAGAATTTAGATAAATTAAACAGCCAAAAGGTTTGAAGTAGAGCTTTCGAGGAATACTACCTCTTTGTCAATACTTGGTCAGAGAATGACCAAGATATATATATATATAGATATATATATATATATATAAACCAAATGGAAAAGCACCACACCAGTAAAAACATAAAACAAATAGTAAAAACTGGTAAAACAAGAGCATATATTTAGCTTTCAGGACCACCGGCCCCTTCCTCAGAAACGTGTTTAGACAACTAAAAGGCAAAACGAAAGACAGACACTATAAAACGGATGAAAGGCAAAAAGCACTTACTAGAAATTTAAAAACAGACCCAACCCAACACAAAAGATAAAATGTAAAAACTAGGACCCTAACAAAGGAGATAAAAGCTAAGTAGAAGCAGGAGACATAAAAGGGGATAAAAAGGCGGCTACAGTCTACGAGCACGTCGTTTTTGGCTTGACAGTTAAAACCGTCATTTATGTTGAGACCCTTTGGGTAGACACAATCCAAATTCCAAATCCACTCCCTCTCCTTTTTATCCAAAAGATTATCCCTATCCGAATTGCGAGAAGAATGCACTACATCTAAAATCTGAAAATAGAACTTGGTAGGTGAATGTGCCTTGAGATGCTTGTAAAGCTCTGTGCAATGTTTAAAATCAGAACCACCCTTAACACATTTTGAAAGATCTGACTTATGAGCATTCATACGGATTCTAAAGTTATTAGTTTGACCCACATACTGATAATTACAAGTCGGACAAAAAGATACAATAAATAACCAATTTAGCATCACAAGAAGTATTAAAATTTCTGCACTTGAACTTTCTACCAGAAGAAGTACTGACAATAAAATTATTACAAATAAGCAGACCGCACAACTGACAGGGTTTGGTCTTGTTCTTATTACAAGGTGCGCAGGGGGTCCCCCGACTGGGAGGAGTTTTAAGTTTAGCCCGGACTAATAATTTTTTGAAGTTGAGGGGTTGACGGAAACTAACAACAGGGGGTGAGGAATAACACGCTTCATTAGTGAAGAACAATGGAGAAGAGACATATTTTTATGTAAAATGCCGCTAATATCAGGTAACCCCGGATGGTAGTCAACAGTAAAGTAAACCTTCTTGTATTCCTCTTCAGTACTAGCTGGGGGATGGGTGGGGCTGGTAAAATTGGAACGGGCCCTTTTAATCTGCTGCATAACTTTACGTCGATTATAGCCGCGTTTTACAAGGTATGTGGCAAGATCATTGCAACGACGAACTGCAGTTTGAGGGTTAGAACAGATTCTAAGGATCCTCATAGTTTGACTATACGCGATACTACGCTTAATATGACCAGGATGACAACTGTTAGACAAAAGAAATTGATGGGTGTCGGTCGGCTTAATATAAAGGTCAGTGCTGATTAAACCCGCTTCATTTTTAACAATAGTAACATCCAAGAAGTGAACAGTAGAAAAAGAAAAATCAAAAAGTGAACTTTAAGTTGGGGTGCTGAGAATTAAGAACCTCCATAAACTCGAGAAATTTACCAGACCCCGCAGTCCAAACAACAAAGATATCATCAATAAACCTGAGCCACACGTCTGGTTTATAAGGAAAGGACGCATAAGCCTTGTTCCTCAAACACACTCATAAAAATATTAGCATAAGAGGGGCCATTTTAGTACCTATGGCGGTACCTGAGGTTTGTAAAAAGAACTCTTCATTAAATTCAAAGACATTATTGTTTAGGACAAAATGAGCCATTTTACACACAGCACTAACAACCTGAGTTGGGAGTTGTCTATTGCTCAAGAAACTCCGAAAGAGCTTCGAGCCCATCCTTATGAGGAATACTGGGGTAGAGAGACACCACATCTATGGTAGCGATGATAGCATCTTTGGGAAGGGGACCAAGCTTACGTAACTTATCAAGAAAGTCCATTGTATCCCGAACATAAGAAGGAACAGTAGGCACAAGGGGTTTAATAAAAAAATCAACTAATTCAGAAATCCCCTCAGTGGCAGAACCACACCCAGAAATAACGGGCCTCCCGGAGCACCCCATTTTTGTGGACCTTAGGTAAAAGATAGAGATCGGGCAGCTCTAGAATCAGTGGGGGTAGCAAACTCACACATATCATCAGAAATAGCATTCTGGCTAACCAAAGACTGGAGCATCAAGGATGCTTCATTTTCAACATTGCTAATAAAACTGCTGTCAACCCTTTTATATACAGAATCATCACCCAAATGACGATAGCCTTCTTTAACATACCTTTCTTTGTCCATAACGACAACCCCTGAACCTTTGTCAGCTTCCTTAATAACAAGTTCAAAGTTATTTTGTAATTCTGTAATAACGGAACGTTCCTGAAAAGATAAATTACTGAAAAAACTGCGGCATGGCGCTTCCAATGCTTCTACTTAGCTTTTATCTCCTTTGTTAGGGTCCTAGTTTTTACATTTTATCTTTTGTGTTGGGTTGGGTCTGTTTTTAAATTTCTAGTAAGTGCTTTTTGCCTTTCATCCGTTTTATAGTGTCTGTCTTTCGTTTTGCCTTTTAGTTGTCTAAACACGTTTCTGAGGAAGGGGCCGGTGGTCCTGAAAGCTAAATATATGCTCTTGTTTTACCAGTTTTTACTATTTGTTATATATATATATATATATATATATATAAATCAAAATTGGTAAAGCTGGAAATACATACATATATATATATATATATATATATATATATATATATATATATATATATAGATAGATAGATAGATAAGACTTAATATAGCGCACGGTGTGACATAGTCATTCACGTGAACTTTACAAGAAATACATGAGAGATAATACTATAGGTTGAAAAGGTAAGTCTTTAGTCCAGCTTTCAATTTTAGGTATTCGAGACACTTCTGAGGGAGAAAGGAATGGAGTTCCACAGTCTAGGACCTGCACCCATAAAGGCACGGTCACCGTACGACTTGGAAGTGGTACGTAATGCGTCACTGTTAGATCTGAGATTGTGAGTGGCATTAAAATCTTTTATCAGCATGTCATTGAGATATTTTGGCCCTTGATTATTTAAGCATTTGTAGACTATTAAAATCAATTTCAACTTTATTGTTTTATCAACTGTGAGCCAGTGCTCAGATGAAATGTAGGAGGAAACAGGATCATATTTTTTAAGGTTATACAAGCAACGAACTGCCATGTTTTGTACTATTTGTAATTTACTTATGTGTACCATGGGAACACCAATTAAAAGACTGTTTCCATAGTCAAGACATGATGTCACAAAAGCATGCAATACACTCCGAGTGGTTTCTATATAAAGATGTATCAAAGCTTTTTGACATTGCTTGGTAATATGTAGGTGCATGCTAAGGTGCTCATCAAACCACACCCCTGAATTCCTCACATACGGGACTTTTTGCACCACACACTCTCCTACTCAGATTGACTTCACATGTACTTTGGCTAAACTGGATTTGGAGCCAATTAGCATAAATTCAGTCTTCGAATCATTTATTTTTAGTTTATTTGACAACATTCAAGCTCTCAAATCCTTCACACAGTTTTCAATATCAGCAACTGCTTTCCATTGGTTTGTGTCTTGACTGGGGTCAAGTAAAGTTGAGTGTCATCAGCATACACATGAACTTGGGGTAAATGTTTCTGCATAACAGCAAATAATTGGCTGGCATGCAACAAAAAGGCCACGGGACCGTAGTAGCTTCCCTGGGGCACACCATAATGGAGTGGTCGCGATTCAGACATAACACCTGACTGAAGTTGCACACGCTGAGTACGATTCCTAAGATAAGAACTCACCCAGGCAAGTACATCACCAGTGATGCCATAATCTTTTTCCAGTACCACCTCCAGTACTGAATGATCTATGGTATCAAAGGCAGCGCTGAAATCTAGGAGAACTAGAACGGTGCTGGTTGTGCTGCCCTAACGGTGGTTAGGCCAGCATAGCCGGGTACTGAAGGGATCGGAATGGCTTCAAGTGGGGAATCAAAACTTTCAAAAGGCCAAACACGTAAAAATATTTTAGGTCAATGAAACTTGGAACTTTCTATGCCCTGTAGGTCATTTTTGGTATAGTTGTTAGGTAGCCTAATATAATTTCGTAGGTCGTTTAATATATATTATTTTTTATGTATTAAATTTTGCATCCAGGATTAGTAAAAGGCCTATATGGGTAGCCCACATTACTGAGGAATATATTAGGTTAATCCTTATTTTCTTCACATATCAGTTGTTTACATGGGCCCCAGAACTACCCCATATGGGTCGTATGGGCTATCCCACATTACCCCTATTAATACCGGGTGCAAAACCATATGAAACCCATGAGGAAAACGGATGGCTCCGATGTGGAAATGTTACCTAGGCCCCAGGTAACCAGGATTCTCTGAATTGGGTCTGAAGGAGGGGGGTGAGAGATTGATTTGACCCTTCAATAAGCGGAGCGCCACTATCAGTTGGCTCGAAGCGTAGAGAAATGTTTGAAAAATTGCGACCTCCAAGTCAACCGAAGATGGCATTTCCCAGGCCTGTAAGTAGAATCCAAGGAATTGTCATTTTGCCCTGCCCGAGTCACATATTTGCAAGTTGGGGTTGGAGTGAACCAACGCCTTGACTTAACGTTTCCCCAACTCGTTGCGGTTAAGGTTTGGGATAGCCGGATATGCCAGATTCAGGGCACGTTGGGCAACGCCATTTCTCACAGTGGCTTTCAGTCTGGAATTACGCACTATCGTAGGCAGATCATCATCAGTGGATATAACTTCCTAAGATTTCTAGGATCGCAACATGAGTCTGGTAGACTTCACGTGACCTTTTGTCGATCATTCACAACCGCTTTGACTATAACCCTGGTTGGCCAAACTCTCTGAATATACGACTCTGCGTCACCTGACTCGTGGCCTACACCTAACCACACTACACTTTATTTTTGTTTTACATGATAACAAATGGAAGCAAAATAGGTAGGCCTTAATCCAATCAGTGAAACCGGTTACTAATCCCGCCACCAATTACTCATCCCGCCACGGGTTACTAATCCCTCCACATCGATTGCCTTATCATTTTATTTTGGAAAAAACCTACACCAAGTGCATTTGCACTACGTATAATTCAGAAAATTTTGAAACATTGGTATGGTGCCACAAAATATTTTCCAATTTGCTATTTAAGCCCATCGTGAATTGCAATAATGGTCCTGTTAAAATATCCATAGAAATATCCATGGAAATCCTATGCTTTAGGATTCCTGTGGAACTATCTGTAGATCGGTGGACCGTACGCAGTAGAGCTCGTCCCATGTAGGTAGAAGACTTACGCGCGCATCTGCTAAGCTGACCAATCAGCTGTAGTGCCCACATTTGTTGGTGATGCTTTGTTACTCCTCCAAAGCGGCATTTTTTTTTTTGCTTTGTGACATCGTATGCATATGGTCTGTACGCTAAAATTCTTGCAAATGCGAACTCAAAAAAATCTTGAGTAGATTTTTTTTTACTTTTTTTTTCTTTTAAAACAATCAGTACGCAAAAGGATTAATTTTATCCACAGAGTGTGGAATTCGAAATCTGAGTACAATTCTTTAGACATAGCAATTATTTAATAGAAATTGATGTGACGAATACTACAGTGCACATAAACTAACACATGTCATATAACAAAAAGTTTGACATGGGTATCCAGGTGATGGTGTTAAGCAGCATTGTACATTGTACATTGAATGCAATTGTCAATTTCCAGCTAGATTGGTCAAGAATATATGCTATGTAAAACTCCCTCTTCCTTTTTATGTTTTCCCCGAACCTTTCTGTTTTTTCTCATTTAGTAACAGTTTTAACTAGTAAGAATGATAATTTTATGACGTCACGATTTCATTTGTTTTCTCCGAATTCTTCTTCAAAGTTAGTGTAGCAGGCTCAGAAAGGCAAACTCCTTGTTCGGTCATATCCCTGGAAGCTGAGAAGCTGAGAAAAGTCAGTCCACTCCCCGGGGTAGAGTCGATCTCATCTGCGCACAAGTATCCACAGTAACGCAAAGTTACTAAAATGGTTTTCCAAGATTATGCACGGTGTTCTTACCAACACAGTCATTGAGTGTCACTTTTATGATTCAAAACTATTCCAGGGACTAGAATCGCACTTTTGGCATTTCAGTTTTTTTTTTTAATATTAAAAGCGTGTCAGTACCAATGTTTTGTGCAGTAACAAACAGCTCTCTGTTACAGGTATCTACTACCCTGTAAAAAGTTAGTCCTTACGTGGCCTTCTTTTATAGAAAAAATGTAAAGATGTTCAAATGTGGAACGATCCTGCTCAAACAGAGTTAGTCAGACACTACTGCACATCCGTTTTGTCACACTTTTGTTAACTTCTATAGTATCGTCACTTCATTTGCGATAGCCGGACATAGGTAATCCAGACTTGGCGGCCTTTTACCATATGATGCCGTCCAGGATTTATCTTTGCAGCAAGCTGTACTGTCTGCACAAATCATTAGAGAAAGTTAGATCCCCTGAACTGCCCAACATTTTACCTAAATTAACCCCAAATCCGTCCACCAGTTTTACCTTTTCTAAACTGAGTATTAATGATACTTTGATGACGTTATGATTATCATGCTCTCTCTCTTCCATAATATCGGACTGGGCGAGGATTAGCGTCATTTGCATGACTTACACAAATATACCACTTACCGGGAAGATAGCTCACGTCGAACCTGCTCAATACGTGAGGAGAACCGTTATACCTCAGTTCTACAACATCAAACGTGTCTCTGCTCTTTAATCCACCCCTTCGGCAGTGACGATTGGCGACAAAGTTATCCATTATGTCAGACAGCTTGTCAACTCGAATAAAAGTGTTCACTTCCTTAAAAGGATAATGGGCAGGAATACGTTGGTTCCACCATAGCTTATTCTTTTTTATCCAATTAATATATGGCATCTGGATGACATGGAACAGTCTGAATCTGTCCACTGACTGCCTTTTGTCGATGTCAAAAACCTCCTTATCATCGACGTTCTCAAAATCGGCAGTGTCAGCAGAAACCTGTTGCATTGTTGTAAACGTCATGCCAACCAGAACAAAATTGATTAAAAAATTGCGATTCATCTTTTACCGATCTGTCTGAAAGGAAAAAACTCGGAAATAGGCTGCTTATTTGAATTTTCTGAAGCCTCTGAAGGAGCACAGTGTATTTTGTGTATGGTTCTCGAGAGGTTCAGCTTTAAATAAATCTCAGGGAATGCACAATGGCAATATGACATACTCTGATTAAAGGGGCGTGGCTTTGAAATGAAACCAATTGGTACTACGCATGATCAGAAGTTCGTATGAAAGATTGAGGTTGCCAGGCGTGGATATACGTGAAGGGTTAAAGAAAAGCTTTTCCGATCTTCCTTTACTTCAGCTACAGCTTGCCCAAGCCGTGGCACAACGTTATATGGGTACAAAGTTAATTATAGGACCTCAGCAGCTAAGTTTCAAAAGCTACGCCTGTGGCGGGTAGAGTGTGCACGGCGGCCCCGAACAACTAATTGAGACTAACTATCCTCTCGCTCAAACGGCAAGAACAGTTGGTCTCAAATTTATTTTTCAACAACAGTAAAATCTAAGAGATGTCATCCTATTTTTCTTCAAAGTAATAGTGCAC
This sequence comes from Holothuria scabra, assembly GCA_037179385.1. Lineage (NCBI taxonomy): Eukaryota > Metazoa > Echinodermata > Holothuroidea > Aspidochirotida > Holothuriidae > Holothuria > Holothuria scabra. The sequence continues at coordinate 3,190,077 of CM074185.1, forward strand.
ATTCAAGGTTAACTAAGCAGTTACTCCTAACAGCTCCCTGCTCCGAGTAGATTTCACAGTTGAAGAGAAAACATATGGTCACATGATACTCAACAGCCAATCATAAACAGGACACTTTGCTGGTTTGGTTTCGCCGAACGGCACTTTGCCGGAAGGTCGGGAGGTCTTTACAAAAAGCATGAAGAAAACCTAAAGACACTATATCTTTTAGTCCTGAGTAGGACGTCCAACTGCAACCGGTTGTGAAGTTTGTTTGAACGTGGGAATAATGAGGTTACCCTTTGCCACAACTGCCTCCGGGACACCCTTGGGCAAGGTGTTCCTGTATATTTGCCCAGTGCTTTTTAAGGGTTGTTGCCTTCGGGCGTATTGTTGCCCTCGGTCGTTGTGTTGCCTCCGAGCGTGGGGTGGCCTTCGGTCGTGGTGTGGGATGTTCTTGGTTTTTGTTGTCTTACCGTTTGGTGTGTGGTTGGTGTCGGACGACGGTTGGCGTTGAGGGCGGGTTGACGAATTGTTTAGGTGTTAGGGTGGGGTTGTTGTGTCGTTTCCGTTTGTGACAAACCTTTTTGTTCCGTGTTTTGTGTATGGATAGTTGATGGTTGGCGTCTGTGTTTTTGTCCGACCGGTTTGACTTGTCTTTTTGTTACGACGTGCTTTTTTCTAAGTACGTTTTAAAAAGAAAACGCTTTATCCTTTAGTGGATATAATAACTTCTTCAGGAAGCAGTTTAAGTTTTTCTCCCGGAACTTTGCCGCCAGAGGGTAGATAGGACTTTCGAAAAAGACTCTATACCTGCTGTATAAGTTTAAATCGACAATATGTTGCAAGCCAAATAAAGGTTAATGCTATACCATAAGGGAGAAATCATATTGTTTTGTAAAATTGTGTTAACATTTTGCGTAAACAAGGCAAACTTTATCGACGTACGGTACCTGATGCACCTTATTTCAGAGGTGCCATGGGCAGAAATTGTGAAGGGGGTAAGGGTGAATTCGTCTGACTCATACGCGTAGGCCCCCGAGTGGCAATGGAAAATTCTCGCCATCGAAACTGTCTAAACACAAAATGGTAGCTTTAAACAAGTTCCATTTTCAAAATGGATTTCCTCTGTCTAGACATCTCCTTTTGCATAACTTGCTGCCCGTTTTGACAAAGTGAAAGCCCAATACGAGATCCTCGAACGCTATTTCGTAAGAAAAGGTCCGACTCCTTGTCATACATGAAAGCATTCGGGATTATTTTCAAAAAGGAAATTCTCTCAGACAAGGACAGACCCCTTTACGCATATGGGAAAATTAATTGGGATGAACAGACTACTTGTCGTACGTGTGACAAATACATGAATTCGGACAACGAGTGATGGTCTGATTTCAGTCGGCCATAACTGGGGTCCGTCACCTATAAATCTTTCGATTTCTTTGCTTACCTCTATCATGGATGGTTGTACACTAATTTCCAATTTCACTCAATTTGAGGGTTTAAAATTCATGTAAACAATAAATAAATACGATTTAAGGCTGAGAGACACCACTAAAGGCGGCCTACAGTCACTAAAAACAAGCGCTAATCGGATTCGTCTATACTCTTGGGTTTTTGCCAAAAGTGGCACCCTTTCTGGACATGTCGACATGAATCGCATTGATAAAAATGGTAAGAAGACATGCACTTTAGAAGTTGGAACCTGTTTTTAAGGCCCAATTCTCTCACCCAAACAGTACCACCCCATACAGCACCAACTCACCTAACCTTCTTACCTAATCTCAGTCCTCCCACAATTGTCTGAAAGTCATCCTCGTCCAGACACAATCTCAGATTATTGCTTAAGGGTTAGTATAAAAAAAAGCTCATTGCGTTTAATAAAAAACTCTCAGTACAATTCATGATGTGAATAAAAGCTTTGGCACTCTGCATTGTTTGAATTAGCTGTCAATGAAAAAGCTGAGTCAGTTGAGAATTTCGGTAAACACCTACAAGAATAGTAGTTTGGGGTGAGAGGATTGGGCCTTTATTTCTCTTGACCAGGAAAACTCAAAAATACGACTGCTTTATTTCTAGTTGCAAGTGAGGGATACACCCTTTTCGACTGTCTGAGGGATTCGAATTTTCAAAAATTTTCTGTACGCTCTTCGCTAACTAATGGAGGTGGTCTGCTTAGTATTTTGGTCGAACGAATTACTTCAAAGAATTACGCTGCTTACAAATCATTCTTTGTTGGGGCAGTATCATTATATTATTCGTTGGTTGCTTCAAAATCAAATAAAGAATAGTGCATTTTATCTGGTAATTTCCTGTAATGTAGTATGGTGCACCGTCCATGACCTTTAACAGGAACGCCATCCAACATTTAGCATAAATGAGAGGACTAGGAGACCTTAAACCTAAGTTTGGTCACTTTTTGCTCGCAGTACAAACTCTAGTATTTGTACAATTCATGCCTCACCCATTCGCCATTAAATCTGTGAAAATGGAAAACTTTTGACTTTCTTTTCAGAGTGCTTGAAAATGTAAAGCGTAAAATATCCAATTTTGTCAGGGAAAGTGGGAAATATGAGGATTTCTTTGATATGCCTTCCTTGACGGGGGCCATGAGCCCCGCCACCCCGCCACCCCACCCCCTCAATGCGCCACACTTGCAACTGTTCCTTTCGGGTATCCCAGTTCCAGTTGGCTGAAAGTCGGCGGGTAACTGGCCAGCTAGCGATCCTTGTGTTATAAATGTGAAGGACGCCACTATTTTTTTACATCCTGTTTCAAAAGTGTTCGTCGTGTACGTTAACGCACTTTGACCCTTCTTTGTGTAAGTTTTGGATGTTGCTGATACAAAAGTGTTCGTTGAGTACTTTTGAGTCGTTACCAATTGCAATAGCACCATCATTTAATTCCTCTGTGCCTTCCTCGTGTGAGTTAGTTTCGTTATTGTTTAAAAACTGTTTTTCTTGTACTTTTTGATCGTTATTAAGTTAGAAAAGGCCGTCATCAAGCTACTTTGGGCCTTTATTATGTTATTTTGGACCGACCTTGTTTGAAAAAGTTTGTCGTAAACTTTAAAATCGTTTTTGAAATGCAATCAAAAGGGCCGTCTTCAAATTACATTGGAGGTTCTTCATATAAGATTGTGTTGATATTTAATAAAAACTGTTTGTCATGTACTTTTTATCGTTATTAAGTGTAAAGGCCATTATCAAGTTACTTTTGGCTTTTATTATGTTATTTTGGACCACTATCGTGTGAAAAAGATTGTCGTGTATTTTTAAATCGTGTTTAAATGCAAGAGCACCGTCATTAAATCACTTTAAGCCCTCTCCATGCAAGTTTGTGTCGTTATTGTGTAAAAACTGTTTGTAATGTACTTTTTAGCGTTTTAAATGTTAAAAGACCATCATCAAGTTACTTTGAACTTTAATCGTGTTATTCTGGACCATAGCTGTTGGGAAAGTGCATCATTTGCATTTGTATCATTACTATAAATGCAAAAGCGTCGCCATCAAATCATATTGAGTCTTCATCATGTCAATTTGTGCCGTCGCTATTCAATACGTGATCGTAGTAAACGTAAAGGTGCTCTTAATCATTCAAAAATTGATCGTCTTCAACGTAAAATTGCTCTTCAGCAACCAAAAAGTGATCTGCACTAACGCAAAATTTCACTTAATCATACAAAAAGTAGTTGGCGTCAACATAAAAATGCTCTTTATCACAAAAAATTAGCCATATTTGAAACATTTTGCCCTTTTGGCGTTCCATACATTCTAACAATAAAGCATTTTAATTCTCATAATATGGAAGTACTTCCATGCTCATAATAAAAGTTAGGCAAAACAATTTGTCTTCAGGTAGTTGTAATACAATACGATCACAGGCAGTTGGTAAGCTGACCTCGGGGTCACCGAAATAAGCTCTGATGACGTCACACAATTTTGAATTTTAGCTGCTTATGGAAATATATTACTTTGAAAAAATGGCTGTTTTTATTCTGTATACTTTCAATGACGAACAAGAAAACTATGACACTTACCAGAATAATTTCGCAAGTTATCACATCACAGGTTTCAGGCGAAATCGGCGGCTAAAAGGTGCAAAATCACCGGGAAATTTTAGGTCACCCACTCTGATCGTTGGCGAATGGAATTTGTCCCTAAATCATCACAAAGCTGCCCAGCAATTACCAAATGATCAAATTTGATCACGAAATATATTTCCCCACATAGTTTCACATAATTATTCCAATTTTCCTGAAGACGATCAATCCCGCTTTGTTTATTCTCCTCTGTTTGCAGTACACATGTTAGTGAGTCAGACGCAACGCAATGCATGATGGTACCTCGCATATTGCAGTACTGCGAAAAAAGATCCAACGCAATGCCATGCATCGGGCTTGCACATGCGTAAGTGATGCGAAAGTGTGTACATATAATGAGTAGATGAAACAGAACAAGGACAGGGTTCTTTATAGCATTTAATGAAGATAAAAGGATAACAAGAAAGGTAGCACAACATTTTGAAAATATTATTTCTCTTTCTTTCAAATGATATTTCAACATATCCATACCTTGATGACGAAAAATATGCAGTTTTAAACTTCGCAGGTGAGATCTCGATCCTTCGGTTCTCTCGGAAAGCTTATGACGAAGACTCTAGCCAAAATTCATCCCCTGACAATCGCAATGTACTAAAACGAGTTTCTTTTGAATATTTAACTTTCTTTTTTCTTCAATTGCCCCCCCCCCCCCAAAAAAAATACTCAATTGCGTAAGACCCTGAATAAGAATTATTCACATTTTTAACGGGTGTCCGTTTTCAATCTGCGTAGGCTAGCTCGAGTACGGTCTCCCAGAATGCATTTCACCGCGAGAGCTAAGGGTGTAAAGATTGCGCAACAACGGTCACAAACCTAACATGAGGTCTGCTTCCCAACTGCAGAGTCGCATGGTTTTAACAATGTAATATTTTGATACCTTTCGTCAAATTTACATTTTTGAACCAGGGTGAGAAGGCAAAGAGAAAATAGACATCTAGCAGTCTTAGAGAGAATAGGCTTCTTTCACTGACGACAAAGACCCCGTTCCTTTTGACTGGAAAAGCCGGTGACTCGGATGTACGCTTGGTTGTGAAGCTGGCTGAAAAGCAGCTGAAAACCCCACGTGTGACTGTTGCAGTTAAAAATTAGGGAGCTTTAGCTTTCACGACGCGGACCTCGTCTACAACGAAATGACGTCATTTGTACCTATGCCATTTCGAACGCAACGCGAAGTAACGCTACACACAGTTGTTAAATGACAAGGGAAATGTAGGTTGTGACGTCATTACGTTGCAACTGACGTCCGCGTTGTGAAATCTAAAGCTCACTATTGTTGATTTTGCTGGGCAGTATAGGTGTGTCTTACCAATTGTAATTTAAAAAGCACTCTATAGACGTCCCGGACAGCAAGTGATGGTCTGATTTCAGTCGGCCATAACTGGCGTCTATCACCTTTTTATCTTTCAATTTTCTTGCTTACCTCTATGATGGATGGATGTACACTGAATTATGTATTGATTCCTTCAATTTCACTAAATATGAGGATTAGAAATTCATGTAGACAATAAATGAAGACGATTTAAGGCTGATGGACCCCACTAATGGCCGCCTACAGTCAGGGCTGATCGGATTCGTCAATGGAGAGCTCCGCATGCTATCACTCCATGTATTACTTTGTCAGCGTTTCTATTTTTCGTTTCTCTCAAGGAACCGCAGGTGGGAGATGAGTGATTACATTTTAGTGAAGTTATTCAATTTCCTATTCCAACATGAAAACTGCTAAGCTGATTGTCATACAAGTTTGGGGAAGATAATCAAAAATAATACTTTTCTTTGATATAAACATGAAATCTTTTTAAATATGTTAGCGAACAAACCATGAAAATGACCAAAATTTGAATATAATGGTCTTTGTGAATGTGTATTCTGGAAAGTCCGCCCTTTTTCCTCTTTGTCTGGTTTAGAAGGCTTTACGCTACATTGGAAGAAAATGAAAAGCGGTATTTGTCTTTTAGTCTTTCATTTAAATTATTTCATAATTCGATCTAAGCACCGTTTATAAATTTTATGTGTTTAGATTTTAAGTTTTAATATTGCATATTGCTTCCTTCTTGTTTAGTTTGGCAACTACTCAGACATCTGACAATGGCATTTCCCAGGTTTGCCAGTCGTTATTTTGAGCTCCCGTTTTGCAAGGGAAAGTAAAAAAGGGGTAGCCATTTATCTGGTGTATAGAAGGGACAAAGTCGCGTCGTCGTCTCCATTCTTGGCAGCCGTTCTAGGGGAAGAGGATAAGGGGAGGGTGCAACTAACAAATATGACACACCTTGCAAGATAGCTTTTGACTTGTTTCTCTGCTAAAAAGTTTGGGCACAACTGTTCACCCTCTTGTCTGTCTTGTGATCCAGCAATTGAAAAATTCCCAAAGCTGCGTCCGAATATTCGAATATTTCTAACATTTTTTTTTCAAGGCATGAAGTGGACCTGAGGAAAAATTGCCTTTTGCAAAAGCTGCACGGATGTGTTGCAAAGTATTGTATTCTTTTGATTTTAATGAAAATTTTACTAAAAAAATTTTACTACTACCCTTTATTTTTCGGGTAAAGTTTTGAAAGACTTTTTATGCGTCCATTCGACCAGTAGGGTAGCCAGGTTTGTGTCATGGGGGGGGGGGGGGATCGGAGCACGACATGAGAGAAAAGTCTAAGGTTAAGGAGAAAAAACCGCAAAATAAGGTGGTTTTTGCCATTATTTTCCTTACTAGGTTGGGTCATGGGGGTTTAACCCCAATACTACCTCCGTGGCTACGCCACTGTATTCGACAATGCGACTGCTTTCAACTATGCGGCATCGTTTTAAGCAAGATTATGAAAAGAAGGTTAGAAATGAATGTTCTTGTTACATATGCTGGACAAATCTGTGTCGTGAATTTTTGTACGCTCTTTGATTTTCCCCGATACCCCGAAGAGATCGCATTTATTTTCAATAAAACGTGTGACAAAATTCGGACATTCGGCCCCACTTCGGATTAGACCATAACTTAAGGTGGGGCTCAGGAACATCTGCTTTGTTACGAATTTTATCAATTACTTTTTAATTTTCATGAAAATGTCACTCCCACAATGATACCTTTTTCTTTTTTGTTCAAATTTCTAAAGAATTTGGACACTCCGTACAGTTTTCTGTTTTAATTAAAAACATGACATGTCGGATTTCCTTTATATGACTCGAATTTTTCCAGACCCTGCCCGAATTCCAGATTTTGCAAATTTGGTGGGGGCAGTCTGACCACTGCACCCGCCTCGTACGCCTGTGACTCCCACAACTGTCTTCAACTAATCCTTATCCAGGTACAATCCTAGTTTATTGCTTCATGGTTTGCAATGGGGAACATGCAAGACAACATATATTTATTGGTGAGGGCATCGGAATCACGACATGCCAGTCGCCCGACAAAGTTATTCAAAATTAATTTGCTTCTCTTTTACGTGCCAAAACAGACACGGCAAGACCAGCTAAAGGAACAACATATGGCCAACAACCAAAAAAAAAACCCATTATGACGAACACCCTTGCAAAGGAAACAAGAACCAGCAACACCGCTCCCGAACAGCCACAGACATCCGAAGACAACACCAGACCAAACCACCATCACCAAGCAGCAAGAACACCATCAAGAACACCATCGCCACAACCCTAAAAGGGGTCAGAGGTCGGGTCCACTTGCTGTATATACAATGTGTACACTGTACACATCCAACCAAAACCAAGCAAAGACCAAAGCCCCGAACCGCAGCTCGTCCGCCCTCTCCGGAGACATCAAACTGAATCGCGGTTTTATTAGTTTGCTCTAAGTCTTAACTAGTTATAAATGTACAATAACAGTGTTAACAATTCCAAGGCGGCGGAAGGGGGGCAGGGGGTCTGCCTCCAATATTTTTTTTATGAGATTTAGGGGAAGCCCCCCCCCCCCACCAATAACCGAATGTCGCAAAATAAATTTTAATTTGCTTTTATTACATTTCGGCTATTCTTTGGCTCAATTATTACTTTTTAGAGTGCAAAACTTGCAAAGCTTCGTCCCTTGGACCCCCACATTAACGATAACCTGGAGGAGAGTTTACTTTCTCCCTTCAAACAGTTAAAACCAAATTTTTGCAAGCTTTCTTTTCTTTCCAATTATCTTTCTTCTTCTCAAAGAAGGGCTTTTTAAACATACTGAGCGAGGGGCATGTCCCCAGTCCTCCTATTGGCCACAATGACATACATTTGCTCCAGTAATGTCCCTTTAGGATTATTAATAATACCTAAAGGCCTACAAACTACTCTTTTGCTTCCATTAAGTCCATTAAGAAGGCTAAAATGTCAAAGCTCCCGGGCCCTTTTCGGGCCCCTGGACCCCACGCATATTGCCTCGGGATTTTAAATAGAGCTCCCTATTGATGAAATGCTCCGAAACACTTTGCATCTCTAAAAAATGCCCTGTCTCAAATTGTCAATCACCTGTTCAATTTTGAGTAGCTTCAACATTTTGGCTTTGCCACATAAAATTACTGTCAAATTATCAAATGCCATAGTATTTCACGATTCCATTCTCGTGACTTACCTTACCTCACCCCACTCCTGAACTAAATTCATAGTTTAGAATATGATTTTTGACTATTTTGGAGACTCTCAAATCACTAAAATCGCTTAGCTTCGGGGGGCTTCGCCCCCTGGATCCCCCCGGGACCCACCAAGGGCCTTTAAGCGGGCCCCTGGACGCCACGCTGATGGCATTTTGCGCTTCGCGCAATACCGGACGCCTTACGGCGTCACCTTTTTGTCGGCTGCAAAAACTCGTGGCCCCCACTAAAATACATCTTCCGTCGCATATGCAATTACAGTGTTGTAAACAAGTTTATGAGACAAACATGAGAGAGAAATTGGCATGGGTGATGTTGCAATAAAATGTCTATCACTTAAATGTTTCAACCCATATTGGACTGTATTAATGTGCAGTCCAAATCAGATGGGGAAAATCGTTGATTTCGTCATATTTGGTAGGTAATCCATGACTGTCAGGTGAACGAGCGTTATCTCGGTATATACTCACAGTAATGGATAAATGAAATTCAGATACGTCATTTTGCCCACGGTATTGCTGCTTTTATGTTATTATTCACAACAGGGGCGTCGATTTGGTTTTCAAAGTGGGGGACATCTGGCCTAATTTTTTTCTCCTGTCCTGGTCAGGTGTGTACATCGCCGTAGCTATACATTTTCCGGGAAGAGCGGGGGGGGGGGGCAAGGATCCAGATTTACGATTCTTTGAGTATGAACACCATGAGTGCATGTACTAGGGCCGTAATTTGCTGCGCGCAAAGCGCGCTGAAGATTTGCCATTTTCCCAATATTTGAAAATGTGGAGCTTGTACTGCAGAAAAGTTTGGAATCTGGGTTTCCTGTAAGGAAATTTGGAAAGTTGAGGGATTACTGAAGAATTTGCATGTCCTATTGACAAATCTGAGATTGAACGGCGACCAACCAAAGATCGTTGTTGCTACATAATGTTATCTAACCCCTACTAAATAAGGCTCTCTAACGAAATTTTTTGAGTAAAGAGCTTATATTGGAGAAAATTTTGAATTTTATGAAAGAAAATTCATGAAAATAACATTGCACTTACTGGTGTCACTTGATGATCTGGTGTCACATATAGCAAATTTCGGGTTTTTTTCAATTACAAAGTCCAGAGCTTGGAAAATTTTACTCAAGGTATGAGCGAGCACTTCTGCTTAGGAATCGCAATTTGTGGCGCGCGGAGCGCCCGGAAATTTTTCCTTTTTTGAGACAAATAATGACGAATTTGGAGCTTTTCATGGGGAAATTTCGGAATTTTATTAGTTGTCAAAATCACACAGTAGACTGGTTTCACAAATAGCAAATTTCCGAATTCTTCATTTTTCAGAGCCGCCTGCCCCCTCTAGCTACGCCACTGGGTATCTAAGGGAAGTGGGCCAGATGCAAAATGGTGCTAAATGTTTCAATATTTTGAGTAACTAGGAAACTTCAAACTTTTCAAAACATTATCTCGAAAGTGTGGGTAACTACTTCAACGCACTATACGGTCAATTTAAATATCAGGTGTACTCTATAAGTAATTAGAATCACAACGAAAATTGACATAGTTTGCGAAAGATTTGTGAAAAATTTCTAATAGTAAGAAACCATTTGTAATGGAAAGAAGGTAAAATGATCCATGACATGATCAAAAGGTCACTTCAATCTACTAAATTGAAAATCACAGATCGAGGGATGGGGGAATGGTACCTAATGGTACGGTGCTACTGAGACACCGTTGCATAGGCCTACCGGTGTAAGATTGTTGATACAAAAACACTAAAAGATGTTTTTTTTTTCGAAAGACACCTCGTCATACACTATCTGAAGACATAGGATGGAGGTGTACCTCTAATTCCTGATTGAAGTCTCTTATCTAGCAAAGGTCAGTGTGGTTTTACTTCTCTGATAATGGTAGAATCGCTATACAAATGAATGTGAACGTCGAAATTTTGCATTAGAAATCCACAGGGAAAAAATTTCGGTGCGCTTGGCGCGCCGCCAATTACATGCCCTACAATCATGTTTACCCTTTAAAACAAATCGGAAAATTTGGGTGCTTGCCCTTCCCTGGAAAAAATCTAGCTGCGCCACTAAAAACCACAGATTTCATTAAAACATAGTAGGGGACGATTGATCTTCTTTATATTCCTAAATATGGTACCCCTTCATAACCACATCTGCTGCACTAAACACTCGAACAATCGACATAATCATAAAGACCAGTAAATAACATATGTTTGATATGCAAGCGAAAAAAGAACATCAATGCGGAGCCCGCGAAAATTTTGTGAATTTGCAAAGTAAACATGTGGAATTATTAATACAGAAAGCTAGTCGATCGTAATCGGTAGAGGACACCTTTCATAACCTAATGTATAGTCTTTTTGGTAGTACCTAATTTTAAATTTTCACGTCACAAATAGTGGGGGACTTTTTTCACTCAAAAAAAATGGGGGACATGTCCTTCTGCCCCCCCCCCCAATCGACGAACCTGATACACAAAAGAAACTCTGTCTATTATTCGTATTGTAAAAGTTGAATGGTTAATTAAACAAAGCTTCCTGAAACGATGGATTACCAGATACCTGTAAAAGATACACGATCAGGGGTTAATGAAAGCATTGCAGGAGGGGGGACCTTCGTGTATAGAAATCCCTATCCTCCATGGTGCAGTATTCTTCCCTCCATGCACTGTCTAGATTTACTAAACCTTAAATTTTCTATGAATGAGAAACCTCAACCCCAGCTTTATCTCCGACCAGAGCGGAACGGAACCAAAATCATAGTAGGTGAACTGGAAAATTTCCTACTTCCCCCTAAGTTATAAGATCAAACGTATATGTACCTGTTAACGCATACGTGGAAAGAAGTTTTTTTTTCTGAAGTCCACCCGACCCTCTGGCAAAGGACTGTCGGAGAAACCAAATCTTTCACTGCTTCCCGAAGAAGCTATTTCGTCCACTGAAGGACAATACGTAACCAACCTCGTGGCCCTCAGACCATTTACATTATTAGTCTGTCATGTATGGCTCCATTCTAGACTGAATGAAAAGAACAGATACTACACATGATCTTAGCCAAAAGGCGGAGAAACAGTCTACTACACTACTTTAAGTTGGGTTGCCTGCTCTTGCCCTTTTAGAGACTTATTGGGATTATACTGCACCCATGCACCCAGGAAAAATCTAGAGAAATCTTAACTGTTTATCAGCCTTATATCATAGTTTCTTTAAACAGTATGAGACAAAATTCAGTTAGCCACCCAGTGTGCCCGTCGAAATTTGGCTCCAATTCTTTAAAAACGGTCAAGGGAACTCAAAATGATGTCTATAGTATTTCTTCTAATCTGCATAAATAAGGGCTTAATTCAGGTATTTAAGTGACCCGGATCTAAGAAATATTCTACATGTGAATGATACGGTTAGCTTCTTGCTAGATTGTCAAACGATATACGCCATATTTTAAATTCCTTCTCAAAGACGATTTGTTACATTTCAATTTCTTTCTTGAATATTTCAGTTTCCACACGTTCATCAGCTTTAACTATTAACTAGTATGAATAATATTTTAATAAAATCACGATTACGTCCACATTCACCTCTCCTCTCCAGGTTCAAGCAGATTGGGTGACCTCGTCTGTCCAGGAAGGCAGATATTTTCAATGGCTTCTCAGTATAACGCACGGTGTAGATAACAGTATTGCAGTTATCACGTCAGTGTTACAATTTTTAAAGTTAAGTTATTCCATCTTTTGGCATCGAACCTTTGGCAATTCAAGTTTTCCTCAGTGCTAGGCATCTTGTAATTACCAATGTTTGAAGCAGTAACAATGATTGGTAGAATATTGTTCCATGCATCCACTCTCTGTAAACCATTCTTTCGCAAGTATATTGTTCTTCCATTAAAATTTGTAGTAGTACCCACATGTGCAATGGTCCAAAGGAGAAAAAAGTCAGATACAGCTGCATGTCGAATTTTCTCTGAATATTTGTTAACTTCAATGATAGCGATAGCTGAGTGCAAAAAATACCAAACCAGCAAGCATTTGATCGTACTGCCGATCTTTGGGAATTAATTTTGTAGTCCGTCGTTTATTCTACATCAACCATTAATAACCGCTAGATCACCCTTATCCGTCCACCAGTTTTAATTATCCTTACCCACATTTAAGACCACCAGTTTTAACAATTACACACTAATCCGTCCACCAGTTTTACCTATCCTTACCCACATATCCTTCCACCAGTTTTACCTAATGTATTTTAGTTAATATAAATATTTCGATGACGTCACGATTACGGTTCTTTTCCAGCGAAGTGGAGTGGCCGATTTTGGGAATCCAAAGCTGCACAAATATGCCATTTAGTTTGGGGATATTCTACGTCGTATTTACCAGTAGCTCTGTTCCACTCCATTTCTACAACATTAAACGTGTCCATGCTCTTAAACCATTTGTAATTGTCCTTTCGGCATTTTTGGACCCCGTCAAAGTTGTTCATTATATTAGACTCCTGATCTACTCGGATAAAAGTTTGCAAACGACGCATCCCCCCGTACTTGCTTCCAAGACGTTCACGAGCAAAACGGTTCCAATGGCCGTCATTCCTTTGAATCGATGGACTTTCGACGACATGTTTCCCTTTGAATGATTCCCAATTCTGCCTTTTGTCGATGTCAAAGAATTCATTATCGTCATACCAAAATTCAGTAAGATCAGCGGAAAATTGTTGTATTATTGAAAAAGCTATGCCAACTAAGACAAACTTGATGGCAAAATTTCGATTCATCTTTGTCGGACCGGTTTCTGAGGTGTCGGAAATGGATTGCTTCGAATATTCTAACCTTCTGACGGAGCATGGCATTTCACTTTATTTTCATATCCCTTTAGAGAAGTTCAACTTACAAAACAGCTCAGTGATTGAACAATGGAAATATTACGACATACTCTGATTAAATGGGCGTGGTTTTGATTAAATGGTACCGATTGGTATTGAGCACGCGTGATCGTAGAAATTTGAAAGTTGCAACCTACACAATTCAAATATTCTTTTTTCAAAAGCTTCACTTTAGCCGACTTTGCCAAGCCTGTCAACCTCCATTATGATTAAAAAGTCACATAACCGCAGCTTCCATAAATGCGATTTGATAGGTTAGCTAGTTAGATGAGGTTTTACTGTAACGACCCATTTTCTTCCAAATTATTTCGAGACGGCCTGATATGTGTCCCCGAACTATTAAAATGGCACTAACTAACCTATAGGCTGCATAAAAAACTTCCCTTACTCAGCCAATAAAGATGCCATAAAGATGTATTATACTTTATTTTTAGGAACGAGTGGTTTAAAACTTCCATGCGTGATGACATTTTCATTTATTCCTTTTTTGTTGACAGGGTAGGAACTAGAATGTGACTGTAAGAGCATTCTGTAACAGACACATACATACATGTTTTGACCGTCAATCGGGGACACATTTTTTTAACCATGAAAATGTGGATATCCCAACTTTGGGTGTATCGACACTTGACTAGGTTAGAAAACGCTCATGTCCCCGATTTACTGGTACTACACAGATACACACAAACCCATGCACCAGCCCATGGTTTGTCACCTAATGTTAGGTCCATCACATGGAAATTGGGGAAAACTCCAAAATGCTTTAAACTGAAGCACATCCTCGAAACGAGAGAAATTCAATTTCATGGCTAATTTTGCATTTGGCAAATGGGGATATCCCCACTTGCAAGTGTATCCACACTTGCCCGGAGAAAAAAAGGCTCATGTCCGGGTTTTAAACCAAAAACATACGTACACATCCACAGTCCCATACACGACCATCAGTCAGCACATTTGGCCTGTGGTGGGTCCCTTTTATGATTTTGTTTTGTCAAACATTGAAACCATAAACGCTCAGAGTTAAGTGGCTCGAACTATTCTCAGGAAGGATTTCCAGGTTTTTACTAGGCCGACAGGCCAGGGCGTTGGGGATAGATGAACTAGGTACTAATAAACCCCCGTCCAGACTATGCAACGCGACTTACTGCAACAAGTTTGTCTTATCGTGGTGAGGAACTGACGACTAACTAGTTTTAAAAGCATAGTGTCCACATTGTAAAAAGTGGCAGGTCCATGAAGCGATTCTCGCAAAATTCGAACGTTAGCATATGCTTTATTTGTTATTTGAAGAGACAGGAATGTGTTCTGTCCATTTCGATTAACCGAACATCGCGGGCTTCATTCCAGAAGTCCGTCGTTGTTGTCAGTCCCACATTTCCGTTTCATGCGACCGAACATGGGTCGCATGAAACTGGGTGGCGCGTCTGCTTGCAACCAGTTGCAAAGCATTTCACAATCTGCAACGCGTCTGAACAATCTCGTCGCAATGCGTTGCGTCGCATCGAGTCGCATAGTGTGGACGGGACTTAACGAAGTATAGATAGTTCTCACGTGACGTCATAGACGCTGTCCACGTGGAGTTTTCCAGCCATGTTGGAGGGCAACCCCGGTATATATGTACAGACTTGCCCTCAAACATGGCGGTTGCTAACGCATATTTGTGACGTCAGTGAGAACTATCTATAGGGCTTATGCACCTACGTCACTGCGTTGCGCATCTCTCTATTTTTCCATCCAGACGTCCATTGTACAACAATTGTTAGTAAGGTGTTGTTGTGCGCGCTTTTCGGCAACGCAACGACTGCCTTTGATCATTTCTATCCAGCGAAACGCTCTGCTGTCAGGTGCATAGTCTCTATATCAGCATGAATCGAGTCACTTGGGATTCTCAGATATGATAGTCTGCGGTACACCATCCGTTGCTGGTGGGTATGGCGGCCATATTTTAGGAGGCATCATTGTTTTTGATAGTAAAATTTCGACAAGACATATTGTCAAAGTGTGTAAACTGTCATGTAAAAGACAATAGCATTTCCTATCAAATGGAATCATGTGTTTGGGATGAATAAAATTACATTTTAGGGCAAAAATGTAATTTTGAACATTTTTTCCTACAGTTATATGACATCAATTATCATATTTCGCTTCTCGGCCTCCTGGCTAAGATCGTGTGTAGTATCTCTTCTTTTCAGCCGATCTAGAATGCCATACATGACAGGTCAATGATGTAAATGGTCTGAGGGACGTGAGGTTGGTCAAGTGTTGTCCTTCAGTGGACGTAGCGTCTTTGGGAAGCAGTTCAAAGTTTGGTTTCGCCTAACGGCTCTTTACCAGGGAGCCTGGAGGACTTTAGAAAAAGTATTTTATATTTTCACAAATCTCAAGATAATATATTGAAACTTTCCTTGAAACGATTTCCGTACGTAGGTGCTATAGTGTACAATTAGTCAAGTTTTATATCCAAACTTTACTCAAAAAGTTGATTTTTTTTTGTTACCTGGCTTGTAACGCATTTGCTTCCAAACAAATTTTCTATGCAACTTTTACAATACCCTTTACTTATCTTACGATGAGAAGCACTTAAAGTAGCGGAATTATATAACATGTTGTCCTGTAATAAATTTGTAAAATGGAAATATCAATCTACGAGGAAGTACATGGGTAGCCCTTATGTTTGGATTTGATATCATCTTTACGAAACTTTAACTTCGTATGTACCATTCAAATTTCATTTTGACTCTTCAGCTTTGAAACTTTGCGGTCTTTGATGACAAGCACTCAAAGCTATGAACATCGTACACAAGTATGCTAGCGACTGGGCAGGGTAACCCGCCTTTGAGGTACGCTTGGAGGTATCTTGGCCTTTCATATCCCGTCGAGGAGTACCAGTATGGAAAGACCAAATGAAAACATGCCCTCGACGGGAGGGTTACTCTGACTAACAGGAATGCCATTTAACTTACATTCCCGAATTTAAACGAAACCTATTTATTGGCAGCGTTGAAAAAGAAAAAAATAGGGGCACGACAAATCAACCCTGAGAGATTATCACCCTCGCTTATGACGAGAACTCTGTTCAACTCACTTTAATATGGAAATAAAATTGAATGATAAGCAACGATGGACAGTGCAATAGCAGAGGATACCGCACGATCTGAGGTTACTGCGAGTGATGCACGAGGAGCAGAGAATGCATTATCATCTGCTAATGCACAGGCCCATAGTTCCTTAACCGTTCATTTTATTACCTAACAGAAAAGCAGAAAGAGAACAGACTGAGTGAAACTTTTCGAGTGTTCCCCCCGACGAGCTGATCTTCCTACTACTACTTCCAGAGGTAAGGGCCATAGCCTTCTCACCCCCTCCCTTTTCGCACGCCTCTGACCCAGGCGAATCCTGATTCGTCTGATCCTGATTCTTATATGATTGGATTGACAAGATGAAAACTTTAGTTCTTTGTCAGGGAAAAAGAGGTCAGGTTATCCTGTCTGTCTGTTGCAGTGGTTCTCTCAATGAGACTTAGACTGCTTCCTAATAAAATTTCAGCATCTATCACTACCATGACGTACATGCAGTTTTGTTAACTTAAAAGCCTGCCCACTCGACAAACATGTCAAAGAATTCTATATTCGAACTGAAGTTGAACTGAAAACCTCCCGACTTCAAGTCGGTTGCTCTAACCACTTGATCATGCAGTCGGTCAGTTAGATTGGATTTTACGACTCAACAACACGTATGTGTTATGTAGTGTCAATTAAAAAAGAAAATGGTGCAATAATGGGGTAAAATTTACTAAAAAGTGAAGAAAAGATGGGTCAAATCCCCCGAACTGTCCACTCAAATACGAGTGTCATGTCAAAAATTTCTATGAAACTTGTTTTCTTGAGAAAAGCAAGGGAAAGATATGTCCCCTGACATGAAGTTCCACCTCTTGTACAGCCTAGAGTACTTCAAGATTTTGCGAATATGGGAGTTTTCATAACAGTCAATAGGCCTGTGACCAATGGTGACAACACAGTTACATGATATACAATATGGTCTCTCATCTTCTTGAAGTAACTTAGGGTTGGGGAAGGAACTCATTTGGTGGAAGACGTTTACAAAAATTAAACGGTAAATCCTGCAAATAAAATTTCATCAGAGAACGTGGTGTCAGTATAACACCCACACAATCCTAGCTAATTTAGATTCAGCGGCGTCACCAAGGGGGGGTGCCCGCCCCCCCTGAAAAATCGTGTGCCCCCCCCCCCCCCAAATGAGATTTGAGATTTTTAAAAAAACGATATGCCTTCTTTAGTCAGAGTGTGAATATGAAAATATTTAAGATTGGATTCTTCTTTTTTTCTTTCTTTCTTTTCAACTAAAAATATCGCAAAAACACCTGGAAAATGCCATTTCCGGCTGTCTGAGGGGTTGCGTTTTTCAAAAATTTCTGCACACTTCCAACTTCGCTAACTGAAGGTGGCGCATAGCTCACGTAACCGTTCAAGCAGGATTATATAGGCGTACATTTTCTCCTTAAGAGGATCACATCTAACTGCTTTGTCTTTCTCTTTCGAGTTCAGCTCTCCCTCTTCTAAATGTCAGCCGGATCCGCTCTTGAAAGTTGTTTCACTAGTTTTGTTACCAATAAATTCTTAATTGAAGTTGCACTGGAAGTTTTTTTTTTTTTTGAGACCAGTGTAAAGACAACAGAATAACCATAAATAACAACCTGAATACCTAACAAACCCGTTAAAAAACCAGGAGCTTCCGGGGGCTTCGCAGCCTGGACACCAACCGAGACACACATTGAACTGCCCATCAATTCTTTTCTCAACTCGCCCTTTTTCAAAATGTCGGCCGGATCTGCACTTGGTAGTTGAATCACTTTTTTACCAACACTTCTTACTGGAAGTTACTCTGGAGGTATTTTTGAGACCAGTGTTAGGTCAATAGAAGAACACTTAAATAGCGACTTTAGTGCCTCACAAACACGCTAAAGCCCAGGAGCTTCCGGGGGCTTCACCCCCTGGACCCCACCAGGGGCCCTAAGGCGGGCCCCTGAACCCCACCCGCTGAACCTCGCGCTTTGCGCTCGGTGGCGCCTACGGCGCCATGTGTGGCGTTTAGCAGTGCCCCCACCCTGCAATATTGTTGTGCCACCCCAATGCCCCCCGGAATGAAAAGTCTGGTGACGCCACTGTTTAGATTTACCAATAATCTAAATTTATAACTGTTAGCTATATCTTTCGCCAACAATTGTCTGATATTGAGTTATATGCAGAGAATGTGAAGGAGGTAGAATTTGTAAGCTCCTTGTATTGCCTGCCCAACAAAAGAGGGACTTAGTCACTCTTTAATAGAGTGCAAATTGTGATTTTACTCCATTAAAGTGTTATTTCACTCCAAGAATAGAGAAATCCACTCCAAGAAGAGTGACAATTCATTTTAACAAGAGTAAAAAAAAAATCACTCTTTAACGGGTACCTTCATGGATCACTCGTTTTAAGGGTGTCACCTGTCTTCACTCCATGAAGAATGAAATTTTGCTTATTTGGAGTAGATCTCCGCCCTTTTGGACGGTGAACTTTGTGATTTTCACTCCTTAAACGAGTAAAAATTCACTCTTAGTCTACAGTATTTTCAGTGTGTGTTCAATTTCATTACTTTCATTTGTTTCATCACAGTCTCCAAACGAACATAAATGTGAAAATAATTAACAAAGTATGCATGCAAAGATGTATTAAAAGAAGAGATTGTGAAGGGGACCGCTTTAAGAAATCCGGGGGGTGCTTATCCAGAAGAGTGGTCCAAGCAAATATACAACACAGCAGCAGACAAATGTAATAGTTTAAGTAGTATTGTTTTAAGCCCAGATGCATGTCAAAAGGCTCAAACAGTGGTCATTATCTACATATACCTGTACTTAGTTCAGGTTATCCCACACCGAAATGGTCTTAGGGTATAAAGTTAATTCATCAGTGGTGCAACAATCAAAAGCATTTTAAATTAAATTCACTGAGTATATTACACTCGCTGTATAACTTCTGTTGGGTTGGTGAGCATGGCTTTTTGGTTAAGTTTTGACCCAGAGCAGCCATCTTGAAGTCTTCGCTTCTTTTAAATGTCGTCATTGTAAATCCCGTCCACCAAACTATATAGAAACCCCATTCACAGCATTCTGGATCCTTCTCACATTTCTGTCCCAAAGAAGTGAATCGGTTGAGGTGTTCCATCCAGTTCGACACAAATATGCAATTGACCAGGGAGCCTTATAGTATATGCTTGAGAGTAAGCAGCACTTCATACCAATTCCACGACATCGATCACGCCGTTGCTTTTTCGATACCCGTTAGGCGCGCATCTGGCGGGGACCGGAAAAGGAGACAAATCGCTGTCTTGTTTGTAGTAAGTTAGTTATTTAGTTGGAGAGTAAGTTAGTTAGTTTGTCAGTCAGTCAGTCAGTCAGATAGTCAGTTGGTCAGTTAGTCAGTTAGTTAGTCAGCTATATAGTTAGGCAGTTAGATAGTCAGACAGTCAGTTTGTCAGTTAGTCAGTTAGCCACTTAGTCAGTCAGTGGGTTAGTCCAGTGAGTCGGTTAGTCAACGAAACACTAACACGAATGCGTTCTTGTTTGTAACACGAGTAAATGTTTTTTATACACAATGTAGATAAACTTGAAGTAGCATAGAAAATAATACAAGTCAACTTCGAGATTACAAAGCATAAAACAGACAACTCCGAAGAAGAAAGAGTACCACCTTCATGTTTGTGTAAGAGGTAAAAGGAATGCGGAATGGAAGGTTAATGTTTGATTATTCATTGCTTACGTCATGATCTGAGCTGCCCTCGTTTTATCATTTGAATGTTATGTTGTCAATATATTTGCATATTATTTAAGTTACGTAGTAACAATATCTGTGTTATAAGTTTTCTTTGAATTAAGGGGAGTTTCGTTTTGGTAGCAATAATGTTAAGTTCGTTTTCGGCCAGTCTCTTCTCGATTCCTTATTTTACTTTGTCTATGTTCGTCTCTACTTTTCCTACACCGCCCACGTTTCCGTTACACCTACGTTACATTTGGATTGAGTATCATTATTAGGAAAGCTTACTATATATGAAATACACACCCTGTTTCAAGCATTAATTCTTTAAACTTAAAATCCCATGTACAGGCGTTTGACTTTTGTACAGGGAAGTGATTAATCCAGGGTACCAAGCAGGAACGTAGCCAGACACTGTCACTAAGGCGGACGCCTATACCGGAAGGAGGGGACGAAGTAAGAAGTACGATCGTTTGTCTAGCGAATCTTGTGTCTATCGATTTTTTCTACGGGGAAGAGTGGTCTGCACGTGGGAAACCCCTTGCAGGTTGGGGATTGTAGAATATGCCCACGGTATTTTCCGCCGGTCGTATTGGGCAAGTGCAGGGAAGGACTTACCGTATTTCAACCGTTTTTGAAAGCGAATTGGGAACTAGGACCGTGTTTGAAAATGTATTCAAACTTTACCTTTCTATCTTGTTAAGACTATGTAACACAGTCGTGTTGGCGTGTGATAAAATTTCATCTAAATGTACGATGGCACGCCCGTGGGGGCCTGGGTACGAACCTGTTGACTGGCAACCCCTAGTATAAATTGGTGGAGTCGTCCATTAAACAGTGGCGTCACCAGACATTTCATTCTGGGGGGGGGGGGGTACTGAGGGGGCACAACGATTTTATGGGGGCATATAGACTCCACTTCGCGAGGCTCAACGGGTGGGGCCCAGGGGCCCGCCTTAGGGCCCCTGGTGGGGTCCAGGGGGCGAAGCCCCCGGAAGCTCCTGGGTTTAAGCGTGTTTGTGAGGTATTATAGACGTTGTTTAAGGGTAATTTTATTGACTAAACAATGGTCTAAAAATTACCTCCAGGGTAACTTCAAGTAAGCCTCTCGGTAAAAGACCACTGATTCAACTACCAAGAGCTTATCTGGCTGCCATTTTGAAAATGGGGTAGATGATCTATAGAGAAAAAAGTTGATAGGCATTTCAATGTGAATTTTGGTGGGGGTCCAGGAGGCAAAGCCCCCGGAAGCTCCTGGGTTTTAACGTGTTTTTGAGGTATTAAAGACGTTATTTAAGGGTAATTTTATTGACCTAACACAGGTGTAAAAGTTACCTCCAGGGTAACTTTCAAGTAAGACTTTCGGTAAAAAACCACTGATTCAAATACCAAGAGCGGATCCGGCTGACATTTTGAAAATGGGGTAGATGATCTACAGAGAAAAAAGTTGATGGGCACTTCAATGTGAGTTTTGGTGGGGGTCCTGGGTCTTTAGCGTGTTTGTAAGGTTTTAAAGTTGTTTTTTAAAAGGGTTGTTTTTACACTGGCCTAAAAAATTACATCGCAATTTCGAGTAAGATTTTATTTTTGATAACAACACAAACGTTAGTGAAACTACTCTCAAGAGCGTATCAGGCTGACAATTTGAGGAAGGTGAGCTTCACCGTGACTATAAAGAGAAAGAAAGGAAGTTGATGGGCAATTACATGTGATCCTCTGAAGGAAAAATGTAGGCTTATTCCTGCTTGAAGGGTTACCTGAGCTGTGCGCCACCTCCAACTGACGTAGTCGGAAGTGTGAAGAAAATTTTGAAAAAACGTAACCCCTCAGACAGCCGGAAATGGCATTTCCGAGGTTTTTTGCGATATTTTCATTTGGGAAACATGAAAATTTACTGTCTTTTCTTTTCAACAGAGGAATCGAATCCTAAAAAATTCATAGTCACACTCTGACTACAGAAGACATATTTTTTTGAAAATCTCAAATCTCAGTTGGGGGGGGGGCACACGGGGGGCACACGATTTTTCAGGGTTGCACGTGCCCTGCCCCCCCCCCCCCCCTTGGCGACGCCACTGCCATTTAAGCTCTCAAAAGATTTAGGTTACATGTGAATCTTTGAGCAACATTTATACATGCAGAAATGTGTGGAATGATGTTTGTACAATTACAAATTTCCTTGCGTAACTAAATTAATATGGAATCTTCCAATAAAATGGCAAGATAGAGGAATTTAGTAGGGTGTCACATAATACTAAATAACGAGTGTTACTTTTAAAGAGAACATGTGATCACCTCATTTCGGATTAGTGTTGTATTCTAACTAGTTTAATGAATGGCTTTGGAAAAGTGTGTAACAACACTTTTCTCATTGAGTTGTGAAACCGACTGAAAAGAAAATGTTTTTATTTTACTTTAAACATTCAGTCATGAAAGGCTATCCCGGGTACAGTTGACATGTATCGCTCAATATTTGAGAAATTGCCAATTGGTTTTAAATTTCTCACACAGGTACATTTTTGAAAATGAGTTACCCCAGGGAGGGGATATTACTAACACCTTCCTGGTTATACTCCCCCATATTTGTAGACAAATCGCCGCCCTTGTGTACAAAATTAAAGCTGTTTATAGAAAGAATGGAAGATACCCGAAGAAGACATTTATGAGGTTTAGCAGTTGTTTGAAATATGTTTGGCCACCTAAACCTTTTTAGCAATTTGCTGTAACAGTGGCGCAAATTGTACCATATGAAATGTGCGAGTAAAACTGAATTTAATAAATGGCCAATACGGCTGCTGCGACGACTCATTTTGAGTGTGCCCTCTATTTCCTCCGGGAACAATCACCTTTGTTATAGCATACTTTAATCATTGATTTAAATGTAACGATTTGTGGGAACTGGGTATATGAACAATAGAACCGTGACTTCATTGCTTTGTTCATACTCTCAGTTCCTATAGTTCCTTACGGTATTTATCAATGCTTTACTCCTGCTATTACTAAACTGCCGATTTCTCCGGCTGGAAATACTGAGTTTAATGAGCGTCCTTGACCTGCTCCGTACCAGGTAGCCTAACAGTGCAAGTATTCAGGTGCGTAGCCAGGATTGTGTCATGGGGAGGGATTTGGTGTCTGGGGTGGGGCACGATATGAGGGAAAAGTCTAAGGATAGAGAGAAAAACCTGATAATTTAGGTGTTTTTTGCATTTCAAAGTAGGGTCATGAGGGTTCTATCCCCCCAAACCCTCCCCGTGGCTACGCCACAGCATGTATTACCCTCTTGACCAAAACTGCATTTTGTTTTTTTCCAATACGTAAAGGCCGAACTCTCTCACCCCTAACCTTTTCACTTAAGCTTCTCCCGCAATTGCCTGAAATTCATTCTCATCCAGGCACAATCCCAGTTTATTGCGTCAGTGTTAACATAAAAAAGTTGAATGTGCATGATCAACTCTCAGTACAGTTCATGCTGTGTAATATCAGCTTTAGTACTCTGCACTGTTTGAATGAGCTGTCTATCAAAAAGCTGAGTCAATTGAGAATTTCGGTAAACTCCTACAACAGTTGAAGTTTGGGGTGAGAGGATTGGTCCTTTAATGGCAGTGGGCATTCTACATAAACATATTTCACCCCTTTGCACGCAAAAAAAGGTAACACTGATTTCATCTTTTTGTATTCACGTAAGTGTTTGGGAACAACTTAAACTGAGTAAAGACGACTGCAAAGAGTCAAGTGATGGTCTGATTGAGTAGGCGTAACAGGAGTCCATCGGCTTTTAATCTTTCAAAATTCTTTGCTTACCTGTATCATGAATGGTTTTAGTGCACTAAAACACCTTTTGATTCCCTCAGTTTCACTGAATGTAAAGGTTTAGAATTGCATGTAGACAGTTAAATTTAGACGATTTAAGTCTGATAGAATCCACTTATGGCCGACTTCACTAGCTGCTCGGATTCGTCTATAGAGTTTTTCACGCGACGTCATAATTGGTTGGCCACACACACATCAGGACAAAAAGTCAATAGAAACTGCAGGTACGTCACAGATCCGTCATGCTTTAAGATACTCATGTCATATAGGCCTACAATTGGCTTTGCACTGAACGCCCTGGACAGTGCGCAGATACACATTCACCGAGCAAACGTTTTAAGCGTGCAGGTCTACTTCGTAATTGCATGTACTCCAACATGGCCGCTAGAAGGTATTATGACGTCATTTGAAAAGCCTCTTGGTGCTTTCGATTAAGCGGCTCGAGCCGGCTCAACTGGCTCAACAAGTTTCTTGACTGGACGAAATATGACGTAAACTACGTCAGCGTCCCAGCTAGACCACCTCGGAGGGCTGGTCGTTTTGGCCGGCTCAAGTTGTGACGTTTTGATGACGTTAAGACCACTTTTCAGAAAGATCTTTCGTTGGCCGAGCCAGTTGAGCCGGCTCGAGCCGCTAAATCGCACGCACCTTCTATAGTCATCACGGCAGACAAGAAAGGGCGGAGCTCGTGACGTCAGTGAAAATACTCTGTAGACCCATATGTACGCACCGAATGTTTAATTTCCCTCTGATGATTCTCTATTGCCAGTTTTTGTTATTAAAATTCAATAAGAGGTGTGCAAATAAGGCCCGGAGGGCATGCGGTCCACCCAGGTTTATTTTTAACCCGCGAGATGTCTCGAGGAAAAGAATGGTTACCACAAGTCTAGAACCACAAAAAGAAATGAGTTGTAAACAGTCACTGCCAATCTCATTGAAACCTGTCAGAAAAACAGATGTGGATCCCGAGGAGGGTATTTCTGCCTATTCCTCTTTCACAACAGCAGCAACAAATAGCCTATGCGAGTATAATGTCAATCTAAGAGCCTCATTTGAAGGGACTTTTCAGGCTCACCCATATTGCAAAAAAGGCTCAAAATATCGACTGCTAACGTTTTGCTTACAAAAACTGGCTATCTGAAGTGTAGCGATTTTTTAAAATTTATACCCCTTTGCGCCAACAGACTATTCATGGCGTTCCGCAATTAGCCCATTACCTAGATTAACAATATATAAATATAATTTTTTATGCTAGACATCTCGTCTTGCTGTTAAAACTTTTTTGTTAACTTACCAAGATAGAGTACTGATCCTTAAAACTTGACAAATTATCTTTTTGAAGAAGGTGAGTTGGAATACTAACGTGACAGTGACTTCAGGCTATGTTGAAAAATAGTATTGCAACCCACTGATAGCTTGCAATAGGTTCAGTGGGTTATGACACAGTAATCTCTTGAAATTTACAAAACAAGACTTAAGACCATATTAAATAAGAAACCATATGATATTACATATAGTGGGTGGAAAAATTATTCCCTATGGGTGGTAGCCTAGTAAGGAATCTTCCATCAAAAAGATGTTTATTTTTCGTGAATCTGTTGTACTCATTGTAAGATAGTGCAAGTCCTACAAGACCACAGGTTCAAAAGGTCGAATGTCTGCTGGACCTAAGTAACATAGCTAATACATGATGATTATTTAAGGGAGCTGGGTAGGCTAAAGTGTAAGTGTGAGGGTTGGTATTAAAGATTTATTTAACTTTTTCGCCAAGTTACAAGCCTGTATGGCTCGCACATGAATGACACTATATGAAGCCCAATAAACGTTACACCCAAGATTGCAATGTCAATTGGTTAGAGCATCCGACTTGCAGTCAAGTTCGAGTCCTGGCCGTGTCATACGGAATACTTTAAAAAAAGAACATACTGCCATTGTGCTTGGTGCTCTCAGCATAAGCAATGAAGTAGGGAAAACAAGCCAGTGAGCCACAGCTGCAGGGGTGGCGCCAGTGGTGGGGGCCGGGGGCCATAGCCCCCCCCCCCCCACGTCGGGGAGGGTCGCCGGTTTCGTCGGGGAGGCCTAAAAAAATAATAAAAAAACCCTACAAGGACTGAAGTAACTGGATGGGCGATCTTGATCTTTTTTTTGCTTTGTAATGCTAATTCAATACATATCTGAATCGATCATCAATCAATTCTTTGTAGCTCTGTTGTACCTAATTCCATGTACCTTGTCCTATCTCCTCCCGTCGGGGAAGAGCTGCAATTTTTCGGGGAGGCTTAAAAAAAAACACGTAAAGGACTGTAGTTACTGGATGGATGATCATGAACTGTTTTTTTTTTCCTTCTTCTTTGTGAACCTTTTTCTTTTGTAACGCTATTTTAATACGTATCTGAATCGGTGTTAATCACTTCTAACTAGCTCTGCTATGAAGAAGTGGTTAACACCGCCTCATCCCATCTTCAATCCGTGCGCGAAAGGCCATGCACCCGTCGGCGAAGGCTGCCCTCCCCTGTTGATGAGAAAATCCAGTTTCGTCGGGGAGCCTTCATCTACAGGCCCACGATAAAAGATGTGGGCCTGATAAACTTAGTCACCCGGACGATCTTCTTTATTTTGCTTATAGAAGACCAAATTCATCAAGGAAACTCACAATTCTGAATTTTCCTCACAATAACGGACGAGAGGTTGTTCATGTGCATGCAGTGCCCTATGGTCTGCCATCTGGCCTGCCTCGACAGCCGAATTCTAGCAACGGTAATGAAAATCGGCTATGTTTTCAGCTATACACCATGATAAACAGTAGTTTGAGAATGTCTCCCCACAAGTCTGACTGAAAATTCATTTGAAGACACCTTGTAGCATGACATATTTTCAAATACGTTGGAAGTAAAATCATTGTCTGGAGTTCACGGGCAGTCACGTAGAAAATTTCATCTATTCAGTAGACCTTGCAATTTAATACAACGAATTAGATCTTAATAGAGTGAAAAACAGTATGTTTTCAATTCCGTTGCATAGTTCCCCCGAAAAGTGGCAAGCCCATTCATTACATCTAATTGTAGCAGTACCTTTTATCTGGTAATTTTCTGATCACTTAGCAAGTTGGGTTTTTTCTATTGAAGTGAAACTTTCATTTCAAAGGAAAGCTCAAAATAACGACCGCTTCATTTCTAGTTACAAGTCTGGGAAATGCCATTTCCGGCTGTCTGAGGGGTCAGATTTTTTAACAATTTTCTGTGAGCTCCGCGCAAACTGATGGTGGCGCTTCGCTTAGAAAGTGTTTTGGTCGAACAGATTACTGAAGAGAACAATGCATGACTGCAAATTATTCTTCGTTTTGGGGCAGTATTTTGAAGTGAAAATTTTATTGCGAAAGAAAGTTCAAAATACTAACTGCTTTGTTTCTAGTTACGAGCCCGGGAAATGTCATTTCCCGCTGTCTCGGGTTTCTCAATTTTCAAAAATTTCTGTGCGCTCCACTTAGATAGAATTTCGAGCAGGATTACAATTTTCGGACAAAAAAGACAATTCTGCCCCCTCCCAAATTAAAACGCTCCAGTACGCCTATATCAGTATATAAAATATAAAACTTCAAACATATGGGAAGCCAAACTTTTTCCGGGGGAAAATTTTCCAATATGGAGGGCCTTTATCTGCATATTCGGTAAACCCCAACATAACTGCAGATCACCCCTACCTGATTGTTCCCATAAGAAGGTAAGATTCTTCCATAAAACCCCCAAATCTGTCATAAAATTACAATTTTCACCAGTATAAGCTTCAGATTGTTAAAAGTGGCAAATTTTCCAATTTCGATGGATAGTCCGTACAACAAATAACCAAAGCCAACTCTGTTAATCACTCCGACATTCTACCCAATTTTGCTCTTGAAAGGCATATCACTTAATAAAAAACCCGATTTTTTCATTATAATCTTACCAAAAACCAAATTTTCTTTCATTAAATTCCAAACTTTCTCCAATAAAATAAACTCTTAATTTTCAAATCTTCTTTCAAAAAAGGGAAAACTTTCCGAGTGAACTTATAGTCTCGTCTTGAAGCCTTAGTATGTAGGCCTAGTACGATTAAATATGTAACCCCAAAATAATTTCAGCTGTCGCCTATGTAAAGTTTTTGATTTTGCCCATATGAAGGACAGATTCTTTACTAAACACCCCTACATTTTAATGGTCTTTACAACAGCCAGATTTCCTTTAAAAAAAATTTTCTTCAAAATAAACTCCAGATTTTTAAGTATTTGTTAAAAAGCAAGCCAAAAATTTTGGCGCGCTACGCGTGCCTCAAATTCTGCCAAGTCACGTCCCACCGGAACTAACTCATCTCATTTGTCGGGGCCTTGAAAAGCTGATCCCCCTGTCGGGCAAATCCTGGCGCCACCCCTGCACAGCTGGAAAAAAGGCCGTGGCCGGCTGGTCTTAAGCCAGTTGGTTAGAAACTGAGCCGGAAAACTCCATCTAACATAACCTACACCCAAGAATAATAAGGTACCCATGTGGTCAGTACAAATGCATGTGGAATATTTTTCACTTAAGCCATATTGAACCAACCATTACTTGTCAACACGGCTCCAGAACTATTCTGTATGGTCATTTGGGCCATATGTTGATTGCAAAATTATTAGAGCCCCATATGCTGGCCCATATGGGCCGCGAAGTTCCATATGGAAATGTTTCTTGATGCTCAGGTTTGGAGGAAAAAGTGATGTAGTGAAAAGATAGGTCTAATGTACTCTTTTCACTCGTGCACCCTGATCATAGTGGACCCTGCTAATAATAACAGAGCAATAGCTAGAATGAAATGTATAGGTTCTGATACCTGCATGACATCCAGTGATGATATTAGTCCCACTTTCAAGTTTGAGAGGTACAGATTTCAGTTCATGAAATGTTGATTTAGAGAAAATGGGAACCTTATTTGTATTATCATTGGTTTTGGATGTAGGAGTTTTGGATCAGCAACATTCAGACAGCAGTATTTACGGATTGTCACATATGCATAAGCATTGCAAATGTTAGATTTTTGTACTAGATAATAAATTTTAGTGTCTTTTTCTTACAAAACTTACAATTAATATTGCCATATATTGAAAACCTATAAGCTTGTTATACAGATCCTTAAAACTTCTTCCAAAATAAGCCCGAATGTAATTTCGCGAAAGAATAATTAAAGGTTAAACAACGAGCATAGAACGAGCAACGAGCATAAATGTATTCTCCCAGCCCCCTCCCCACGTAGGGGGTGAGGGCTGGGGACATACATATTCCTGATCGCATATTCCTGTGAAAATTCTGGCAATATGTTGAGAATTTGTCGTGCACTTACTAAAAATAAATGAATTTAGCATGTTGAACGCATGCAGGAGACGGACAAATTTTTGGTTACATTTTTTGGGGCAAGACGTACAACCAACCCCAATCGAATTGGGCTTCTGCGTCCATGCAAACGATTGACCGTGCATCAGAACAGGATACTGCAAGACTGGATGATGAATTCAAGTGATGTACAATGTCGCAACCCGAGTGCATCACTTGCTTTCACTTGCATATCTCACTTGATTTCACTTGCATGTCCGACGATCATTTAGACAATTAGACATTTGTTTTGAGATATGTATCACGGGCTTCCGTATACCAATTTATTCAAGGGAAGGAATATCGACCAGGGCTCTATTTCATAAAGACTACTTAGGATTATTCCTAACTTATATGTTCCTAACTCATTTAGGAACGATCCAAATAGGATAGTTCCTATCTTAGGTAGAAATAAACTTCCTAAGCTAGGAACGATTTATTAATTATTTATTAAAAGTTCCTATCTTTATTAACAATGAACGAGCCTGCTTTGACCTTTGACCCTCATGAAAAGGTACATCGCTCGTCTTTCGAAACTTAGTTGTACATCCTGGGCCACCACAGATACAAGAATAATGGTGAGTACATGAAGAATACTTCCATGTGTTGGCTTTTTCATTGCATCAAAGAAATTTCTTCAGTAAAATATATCACGTCAACCTCTTTTGCTTGTTGGGACTTAAAAGAAAGTCGTGAAAAAAATGTGATAAAAATTCGTTACTGATCAATGTTAGCGGTAGCCTAATCCCTGTACGTACAGTACAGTAGCCTAGTCTGTACATTACTACAGTATGTATACATCGCATATTAATACCGTATATTCTGTAATAAACGCTCCCCCTCTAATAAACGCCCCCCCCCCCTCAAAATTTTTAACAACTGCATAGGCCAAGGCCTCCCGCACTACAGGCCCAAACCACGGATTAAGCTAGTGTTTGACCGTTTATGCATAATCAGTACTCAATTTAACAATCGGCCCGATGCCGATTACCGATTATTAGAAAGAGGGAAGACCTGTTTGTCCCTAAAGTATGCGCCCCTTGCTTTGTGCATATCGTTCAAGTTGAAACATATTGGGAATAGTTCCGTTTGTTTTGCGAATGGAATATCATTTTTGTAGGCCTAATATTTTCTTTTCAAATGTGGAGATATAAACCAATCGTTAATAGAGTAGGATTGTTTTCAGTCAATGTCACATACCCTTTGATAATTTAGTTCTTAGGCAAACATCACGCTCTGTTTAGTTTTCATCCCCCAATCATGTCGGAACATTTGCAGTATTTTACTGTACTGGGTTGTACTTGCGTTAATGTACTGTAGAATCCCCTTTAATGAGGCCATGTAGAAATACGCGATCATAATAATCTTAGCGGTTCTGGGGCAGCTAAACAATTGCACCCGATTAACGTATCCTATGGTTCCTTTCGGATTAAAATATCCCCGTAAATTTTTAGCAGTTCTTGACCAAAACTTACGTCTTGTTTGAAAATAATCTGCAATTGAAATGCGCGCAAGTGAGATCCCCGAAAAATCCACGTACGCAGAGATTTGCGATGTCGTTTCTTGTTGAATTTAGCACGGGGCTCGCCCGGCTGCGCTAGCCGGTTTATCAGCATAGGAAATGTGATCGTCGTAACACATAATAACTCAATAGAAAAATTCGTCTCGAGGCCTAGTACAAAATTAGATCCAAGTGGTACCTTTTCCCCAGATATGTCACAGGTAAAAAGTTATTAAATTTTGCATTATTGACCTTTTCATTACTTGCTGTGGGCAGGCAAGGTATTTATGTAAGATTTATTAAACCCAACAAGGGTAACCGAATATGATTGTGGTGCCATTTGTGAGTGGGGGGGGGGGGGTATGTGTGTGTGTTTTTTGTGACACTTTTGCTTGCAAACACAGTATTTCAAGATAGGAATAATCAACACTTCATATTTGGCATATAGATTTGTCATGTTGAGCACAAGATCCCTGTTGTTTGTGGTTGAGGTTGAAGGTCATTTGAGGTCACCACAAGTTTCACTGCAAAAACTGTGTATTTGGCATCAATTTTCAATCGTTTGCAAGTTGTCACCTGGAGAGTTTGATGTTTGCCATTTACACCTTCTCCCATTTTGCCCTCTGAAAAGATTTCCCAATGCCTCTTTCCAAAGCATTTGCCTCCTTCAGTATTACTCTAGGCCACAAAAATTTTGAAGCATTTCATAATTGGTACTGTATGTGGATGGTCTACAAACAATCTGGGGTTGTTTGGGGCGAATACGTCATCTAGGGTTTTCAGCCATCAATAGGTAGAATGCCCTAAGAATTTCCAAGATTGTCATATGAGGTCACCAGAGGTCAAAAAGTGAAATTTCCAAATCTTCCTTTCAGCAAGGAAGCCTTTTGGCTTTCTGGTTATTTGATAAAGTGGACCTCAATGCAACATATTGGGTTTTGGACCCAAACTTTCTGTTCAAATTAAGTTATCAACAAATTTTTTACTTTTTTTTGTGTGCCATTTTGTTGTATCAAATAACATTTTAAGCGTAAATTAATTACCCTTTGTAATCATTTTCTTCTTAGGGTTCATCACAAGAAAGCCATGAAGCATCATCAGAGGCACCACAACCACAACTACTACTACCAACACTGCCAACTACAGCAACACCATCAACTTCATCACTTGCTGCCTTACAGCAGCAAGTCCAAGAACTGCAAGAGATGCAAAGGCAGTCAGACCAGCCATCTGCTCTCTTGAGAGACACTGAAATAAGGCAGCTCAAGTTTCAAGAGGAGATCTTGAAATTGGAGAGAGCCAAGGTAGACCTCCAACGTCAAGCCTTGGATGTGCAGAAAAAGATGTTGGCTATTATGCAGTCAATAGAAACAAAATCTCTGTGCAGCTCAGTGGTGCTACCAGAATTGTGATTTAAACATTAAAAAATTAAATTCAACCTCTATGTCATTAATTGGTAGCTCATTAGTCAGAGTAACCCTTCTGTCAAGGACATGTTTTCATTTGGTTTTTCATACCCCATGCCGGCATCAGAGAGCAGATAGCACTAATTTTTTACTTCAAATGAGAGAGGAGCATTAAGCTCAAACATACATATTTATTACAGCTCTGGTATCATTGGTCATCTTAGGGTTCACTTAATATGCTGTGCTATTTTTAAACCACAGGTACTATACTTTTTCTAAAGTCCTTGCAACCCTCTGGCAAAGGGTCGTTCGGTGAAACCAAAACTTTCACTGCTTCCCGAGGAAGCTATTTCATCCATTGAAAGACATTTCGTGACCAACCTCACGGCCCTCACACCTTTTACATTGTTGGGATTTGGTCAGTGATGTATGGCTCTATTCTAGACTGGATAAAAAGAACAGATACTTCACATAATCTCAGCCAAAAGGCTTGTATTATACATGGAAAAGAGTCCCCTAGTTACGCATACTTGTTATACAGCATCCAGAATAGTATGTATATCACTGCTAATGCCTAGGAGTTTCGTTATTCTGAAAGCCAATATGCTGAATATTTTCAAAGGTTATCATTGATGATGCTAAGGTGAGGCATTCGGACAGACATGAAGCTTATGTAGTTATCATTTTACGTGCTAAAAATCTCGGTAAGAATCAGAATCAACCGATAGGTATGTTGTTTTGATGAGAAGTAAGGTTATTTTCCATTAGTGATTCCCATCAGCTTAGAATTCACAACAAAATGAATATAAGATGAGCATTCTCTTTCCTGAATGAAGAACCATACTTTTTCGGTTCATGAAGTTCCTTTTATCACTATCTGCTCCCTGATGTTGAGGGGTATGAATAAGTTGTTAACCCATACCCCTGACGAAAGTGTTACCCTGACTAGTAGCCACTCTGCCTCCCTTTTCTTTTCCCAATCTTGTACAAAGTGGGTCATCATTTTAGATTTTTCTTGGCACCATGCCTTCCATTAGATCAGCTACATAGTTTAAGAAAATTAAATGTATTTAAAGTTAAAACAAAACAGAAAGGATAGTGGTTTCACTTTGGGGGCAAAATGTGACCCTGCACGGGTGGAAGACCCAAAGCATGAAAATATTACCCTAGCTACTTCCGGTCTGTAAGCCTGTTCAAGTTTCATGTCAAAAGATTCAACACAACTGCCAATAATCAGAGTTGAAAATGAACTGGGAAGGCCTGTTAATGAATTTGGAGGTTGTTTTCTTCAATGGCCTCTTTATGGTTTTCTCAAGGTTGTGTTGGGAATTGGTTATATTTGTTAAAATTTGAATTGACAATTTTCTTAAATTTTAATTTTGTAACTTGATAATATGTACAATTTTGTGAAAAAGTTTGAAAAAAATCCATGTTTAAGCAAGGAAAACACCAGATTCCAGAAGGTCATGTAGGATAGATCAGGGATTCCCAGCTCTTTTCTCAGTTTCAGGTAAAATCATCATATGAACCCCCTAAACAACCACAAATGCACCTCTGCATAATGTAGATTGCATTTTACTTCCAAAAATCACATTTCAAGGAATGCATTAGGTTTACCTTTGGTTCAGTAAGGCCGTCTGTCACCTTTAGAAGTTACAATGGTTGGATAAGTGATATTTAATTTTTTGAGTAGTGCAGACAAATTTTCCAATATTTGGGAACTAGCTTGTATCCCTATGACTAGTGCCTCAAAGGTTTGGAAACCGTATGGAATATCTAAGGTGGGTCCTTTGTGATGACCAAACCCTTCTCCTGTACATGTTAATACTGAAAGTATAATTGAGGGAGGGGTGGTTCAGAGTCCCTCCCATGTAATCTTTTTTGATAGAAATCATCTGAATGTTAGGCCATTTTGTTCTCATTAGGGTATTCACTGTGACATTTATTTCTGGATTTGGAAGGACATTAAGCAGCTGTTGGAGGGCAAGAAGTAAGTAGGTTGGGAAAACATGAACTGTCTGAAGTAATGAATATCGGCTTTATGTGAAGAAATTGTAAACTATTTCATTCCTGGCAGCAACTCCAAGCACATCATCAGCAACAACAGGGGGTGGATCACCATCATCAGGAACTGGTTCATGTTGGTAAGGTTCTTGCAAATGGTCGTCTTTGCTTATGTTGAACAGTACACAACAGGCAGTGATGATGTCACATATTCTTTGGGGGGATCTTACCTTGGGGCCATTGCCACTGAGGCAGAGGAATTTATTTTTCAACTGGCCATTGAGTTGCTCTATGAGAGCCCTGGTTCCTCTGTGAGCCCTTTTAGAGATAAAGATTTCAAATATCAATCTACATCTGTTTATCAGTTTCATGGTAAAAAAGTAAATTATTAGGTATCTGTTTGGAAGACAAAAAAGTCTCCATGTTGCAATAGCTTTAGACAGGCCAATAGCCAGGGAGGCTAAAAATTTTTTTTCCGGAGGGGGGGTCAAAATTTTTACAAATGTATTAAGACAAAGGCTAACAAGTTTGAACTCTCGAGGAGGGCAAAACCCCCCCCCCCCCCCCTGGCTTTGGGCCTGGCCGTAAGATATGAAAATAACGTGTACTCATCAACTCGTAATGGAGTGAATTCCCACGTAATGGCACTGCAGTGAAATGCATCATAATGACAGTAGTCTACCTCTTTTATATGTGACGATGCCTTGATATCTACCGATGTTACACTTTTCTAGATTACACGGTAGGTTGCTAAATACAAGCATTTTGTACCTAAAGGCTCTTAAATTACTTACAACACTGTTTTTGCTTTAAAAAAAACATCAAATGTTAATATTTTACCTATTGTAAGCTTCTTCTGCAGCTGATTCAGGATTAAGAATTGGTGTCATTAGCCAAGGTTTAAGAGGGTAGCCAGAGTCCCCTAAGAGGATACCATGTAAATCTCCATTTGCAAACGCTTCGCCCAGGCGGCTTTCTTGTAGGATTCTAGCATCATGTGTGCTGCCAGGCCATCTTGCAACTACATTAAGAATCCTGTACTGAGCATCACATACTATTTGTACATTGAATGTAATCAATATTTTCCTTGGCATTTTGTTGTTGAGTGAGTACAGGTTGTGTATTCAAACTGGTTCTGCCATGTATTCTGAGTCAATGAATTTACAGTAACAATTGGTGCAGATGACTTATGTAAGTGGTTTTCAATGTTCCTGATTTAATACTTAAGAGAATAGTTCAGAGTTGAATTTAAATTTGATATGTTAAATAGGAACATATTTTAAGCATTCATTCACTACTTCCCTATGTTTGGTTCTTGAGATAATTACAGTTGAAGTTGACACATCTTCTATACAGAGTGAACTTTAACTGAATAGATGTGATTTCATGGATTCACCATTATTGGCTAATGTTTGTTTTTATTTTATTTTTATCATTTCAGCTTGACTTTGAATTGATTAGGGATGTTATCTTGACCTCAAGTATGGTATGGTATCAATATACCAGTTTTTTGCACAAAGGTTATGGTAAATTATAAATGAAAACAAAACATTGGCCAAAAATGTATATCCATGACAAGGCATCTGCTTGCCTCAAGTTCATTCAATGTCGAAAATTTGCCAGTTGCTAATATCTCAAGGACCGAACATGGGAAATAAGTAAAAAATTTCACCAGAATGCTTAGAATATCATCCCCTTTACCATATCAAAAATAAATTTGGCTCTAGACTATTCTTGTAATGTGATCACAAAGGCTATGCCAATTGCTAGAAAAAGAAGCATGGCTTTATATAATTTGTAATCTGCTTGCAGTAGTGCTGTCTTACTTAATGAAAAAATTTCTTGCAAGGCATTTTTACCTTTATTAAGTAGTCAGTTTTAGTATATCATTGGAGCAATTTTTGGCATGAGAGTTTGCTTCTGGGTAAGAAACAAGATAATATTTGAAATGTATACAATGACATGTTTTTTGGAAACCTTACTACTTCAAATTTGATTTGCTTATAAGGTACTGTCATTTAAGTAAGCTTACATCTTTCTCAAATTTTTAAGTAGTACATGATTTTTGTCACTATAGCCGTCTTTCTATTTCAATTTGAATGAATAAAAAGACCTATTATTGGCAACAAAACTCAGCTCAGCGTTGTATTCTCATAGCTTACTTGAATCTGTGTTTTTCCTGTCATTCAGGTCTTTCAAAGACCAAGGCAGTTTGCTCATCAGCTAAGTGAATTGCGCCCATTGTGATATCTAAAAGTAATAACTGTGATGGTATCGTCAGAAATAATTTCTATGGGATAGCAGGCCTGAATTCATTGAGACTTATTAATTGAGATTAATAAGATCATTAACTGTTCTTAGTGTTTATGTTCATAAGATCCTAAACAAAATATTCAAAGGCAACCTTAATATGTATTGTGCAACTAACCCAAACTCCACTTACCTTGATGCTACATTCCCATTTGCTCTTCTAGGGTGGTTTTAAAGATATTTGTGCCTCACAAACAAGCAGCCAGAAAAGTATGCCTAAGTCTTTGTTAGATGAACCAGAAGAAATAAAATGCAATTGCACCCTACCTTTACGATTTACATAAATGTATTCGTCGGGACCTAGAATTACACCGTGAAGCCTGACATGGGTGCAATCTATGGCCCCCACCACATGGGGAAAGCCTCTCACAGCCATAAACGCCATCTGATTACGTTGCACACTTTCAGGTGTATTGGGAAACTTGATGAAGCGAGACTTAAGGCGACATAGTGCTCGCACAACTCTCCTCGCAGCTCTACAAGCCGTCGGCACACTCACTCCGTGAGGTTCAGCACCAGCATCATCTGTTACAGACCCATGCCCTAAGAATCGAAGAGCTATAAAAACCTGCAGGGAGGGTGGGACGGCATGGTTTCGCTGTGTTGTGTGTTGTAGTTGGTCCTGCAATAAATCTATTATGTTTAAGCATGCAAGTCTGCTGAATCTGTACTTGGCATGCATTTGCTGATCAGTCCAAAGATCCAGTGGATTAGTTCTGTCTCTAAAAATTCTTTCTCTACGGAGAGCACGTCGATTTCTTCTTTCAATTAGCGCTGCAGCTATGAACATGGCCATATTTGATTAATTTGCTAACTGGCACTGCTCAAACACATATTACTAGAAGGCCAAGTCCAAATGCAATGGTGTTTTGACTGATGAATTTCCCGCCAAATTCATCATGTGACACTTGGGAACTTTCTTAGGTCTAATCAAGATCATGCCTAAAGTTAGGAATTATTTCAACATGAAGATAGGAATGAATTCTTCCTAACTTGTTTTATGAAATAGAAAGTTAGGAATGTTCCTAAAGTTAGGAACAATTCTTGACTTAGGAATGATTATCGTTCCTAAGTACAAGATAGGAATATTCCTAAGTTTTATGAAATAGAGTGGCGTTTCGGCAATTAATGGAGGACGTTTGACATACATGTGCTGGGTTGAGAATGGATTACTGGTTGCCTCTGTCAGTGACGTGACTTGAGACTGAAACATGTTCCTTTTTGAATGCAACTTTGCATGTTGTTACGTTACTACTCCAACAAATATATAGAGTTTGGGCAGATACACACATAATGGAGATCAAAACCATTAGTATATTCTATTTTTGCTTCAAATGAAAAATTCTAACTGTAGAAGCCTCATTCCAGTTCAGTTTTACATTAATCGTGTTCAACGATTCACCCATAACTTAAATCTTTTGAGAGTTTAAAATGCACGACTTTACGAATTTCTACCAGGGGATGGTTGGTATATTCTAGACCCGCAGCCAGACGGATGCATAGGGATGTCCCTCGTGGAGACCACTGTGCCCCTCATAGGAAAATCGATAGACTAAGGCTTCACTAGGCCCATAGGAGTAGGAAGAGTTGGGAGAGGGCAGGGGGAGATCGCCCCCACTTTTCACACCACTAAAAAATAATCTGTGATACTCACACCTGATTATGTAAAGAACATTTTGCCATCCATAGACAGATAGAAGGTTAAAGTACAATTACCATTATGATTTTCATAAATGTTTGTAAAAATATTTATTCATATTCAATGTCATGAATTTCCAAATCCTGTAGTAGTTTTTCAAGACCAAGCCAAACATCCTCACTGTGTTCCTTTGAGCTTTGCAATTCTTATTGTCCAAACCTTATCATCCACATGCCTTGCAGCCTTGGTAGTTGAACTTTGCCTTCATACCTGCAGAGGTGTTTTTGCAATTCTTAAGTTGTATAAATGTTTTCATTACATACATGCATACGTTTTTAAAAGCGAGTGGGAAAAGCAAGAGGTAATGAGAAGATTTGTTGAGTGTAAGAAAGCGAAATCTGTCCTTTTTCTAAAGTCATCCCGACCCTCTGGGAAGGGCCGTTCGGCGAAACCAAAACTATAAACTGCTTCCCGAAGAAGCTATTACGTCCACTGAAGGACAACACTTGAGCAACCTCACGGTCCTCAGAAAGCGAAATCTGTCCACGTTACTGAGCTATCTATTGGTAATGATAAAACAAAATGGGAACAAGAAGAATATTACAGGTAAACGTCTGAGCTAGCTGCAAGATTTGAAGGGAAACAGGATTTGGTTGTTAGGGATTTAAAGATAGTCAGTTTTTTGTAGACAATCAAGCCATCAAGCTAGTAAAATTTCTATCCAATATCTTTCTACGAATTTTGATGTTCTCTGCCTGACAAGTGGGAACTTAAAGTTTATGTGGCCGAGTATAGGCCAAATGTTATTGCTTTAACAAAATGTATTCCATGAGTATTCAACGCGTTGTTTACAAAAAAGACGAATTAGAAGTTTGCAATTGGAAAACTATGTATTATTTCACAGTTGGGACAATGATGATCGTGGAGAAGCTTTGTATTTTCATGTGAATCTCAAGTCCTCAGTTGTTTGAATTCACTGAGACCCTCTCAAATGTTTTGGAAGCTATATTGTTTAGGATTACTTAAGGGCAGGAGCATTCAGTGTGTTATTGTTTTTTTTTTTTTTTTTTTTTTTTTTATAGGAGTCCAGCTTCTAGTGGTCCTGGTAAGGTTGGTTTTGACAGTGTGTTGTAGCGTGTAACCCTAGTTATGCAGATTGTTTGTTGATGGGTGATTTTAATTTTAAGAACATTAACTGGCATTCAATCACTACAGTCCCAGTATGATGCTGAGATATTCTTAAATTCTGTTAAGAAAATTTTTTGACTCAACATCTGTTGAATCCCACACGTCATATAGACTGGGTCACGAGTCATCTTTGCTTGATTTGATCCCGCTCGGAAAGACCAGGAGGCTCCGTTAACAGACATTAATCAATTTCCTGGTTTAGGAAACGGTGACTATAATATTTTGATCTTTTCCACTAGGTATGCCGGTGCCCCCGTGGATAGTGCTGCAGCCACGTATGTTTACGATAGGAGTGACTATGTGGGTACGTCTTAATTTTGATTTAGATTGGGGGTGCTACTTTACATGACACGGAAGTTAATGAAACTTGGTATTATTTTAGATATCACAAATGTCCTTGAAGCTGTTGAGCTATTTATTCCAAAGCTAAATGGCGTAGCAACAGTGCTATTCATAAGCCAGCCTTGATGACAGGATAAGCAAACTTGGCTGGACGAAATTTTTGAAATCCAAATCTCAGCATGTTTACGAGAATTATGTTCGTTTAAGGTTATGTTAGGTTAGATGGAGTTTTACAGCCCAGCTTCTAACCAGTTGGTTTAAGTCGAGCCGGCTACGTTCATTAAATGATCCAAGCTAGATGGTGTACCAGGAAAGCATTCTGTAATTCTGAGCACATTATTGATACGAGAGTCAGAAAAAACCTGAAGTTTTTTAGTTATACTATGAACAGTACTTCAGTTAAATGTCAGGTCCATGATCCTGAGTGAGAAGGTAAAACAGCCTGATGATGCGGTGGGTAAAGCTGTCATCTTCAATACCGTAAGTTATTAAGTAGTGTGTCTACTGATGAGGATTTAAATTGCTTACCATTGATTGAAGATAAGTTTGATGGGAATTTGCTTTCAAATATCTAGATTCATAGAGAAATTGTTTCTAAGAAGATGTAGTCTGATGGTAGTTATCGTGTTGATAGAGGTGGTAGAGGTGGTGGCGGTGGTGGTTGTGGTGATGATGATGAGGTGATATAGATGACACTGTTGCATAATTATTAAATTAACAGTGCCGAGTCCAAAGAGCCAAGGGGGTCATACCTCATGTATTTTAAATATCCGTTGGGGTTTACACCTTTTTTTTTACCGGCACATCACTTTTCAAACACAGCAAGAGCGGGTCTTAAGTTGAACTTTTTTTCCCGCGTTTCAAAAAAATGCATTGAGTGAAAGGGCTCAACTCCCTCCTATTCCTGCCGAAATTTTTCATTCTTGACGTGGCGTAGAAAAAAGGAATTCTTCCATGGTCTATCAAAATCAACCCCAATATTTTCGTGGAGACTTGGGTCCGGCTATGGTGTTTTATGTAAGAAGGTCTTCTTGGCCGCATACATAATAGCATTATTACTACGTTACAGTAATTAGGTGAATACCGTTGTTGAGTGGACCCCAACTGATTGTTGTCCATGGATCTTAGAGGGTTTTGCTACGACGCCGTGGTATGCTATCATTTAAACGTGGAGCCATAACCGCAAGGTATTGGCTTCATGAAAATAATTGTAGACTACAGACAATCTCGGGGATATGAGAAAAAAATCTGCGCACGACAGAGCCTTGCTGTAACCAGAAGTAACAGGTGTGCATATGGAAGCCCATAGGATCACAACTGTGGAAAAGCACATTAATTCGGTACTGAGTAAAAGCAGGGAGTTACCCCTGACATTTCCTCGGTTAGAGGGCGTGTTATTATGCAGAGCAACTTAACGAAACTTTAAGAGAGGAACCAAAGGTGGGATTTTTGTTATGTACATCTCACTCAATCAAATAAATGGGGCTAAAATACGATTATATATTTTAGTGTATTACATTGTAGGTATAGCCTACTTGGAGTTCCTTATCAGTTCACAATAATACAAGTCAACCACGGACTTGGACAGAGCATACTGTACCGTAGATTGTCGCTACCGTACGTGTGAGAAAACGCGCACCAAGATGGCTGTCTGCTATGTTTTAGTGTGAAAATTTGGACTTTCTCTTGTATATCCCATATTTTGCAAGAAAGTTGAAATATTTTTAAAATATGGCAAGGTAAGGTCAAAACCACTTTACGCATTGCAGGAATATGTTATTGTTTCCCATTCAAGTTTAAACTTTGCTTAAAATATAACAGAGTCGTCGTCAAATCAGACGATTTATAGCTTCACGGTAGCCATCTTGGTGCGCCTTGTTTGTCCCATCTGGTGGCGACCATCTATGGATATACGTTGGATGTTGTGTCCATGTGTATAAGTCCGTGAAATCAACTTTGAAAAATATAAAGCTAAGACAAACAACTCCGAGGAAGGTTGTAGGCCACCCTCATGTTTGGATTGAATATCATTATATGAAAAGCTTAATTTTTTGTAATGCTTACCACTTTTCAAGTTTTTATTTTTAAACTTCGTATTCTATCTACAGTCGCTTGACTTTTGTACAGGAAAGCGATCACTTTAGGGTACCAAGCAGAACCGTAGCCACAAATAGTCACTGAGGCAGGCACAAACACCGGAAGAAGAGACACAAGACAGGCAATACGATCATAGACGTAAGAAACAATATCGAACTAGGGGATGGGAGCAATTTTTAACTATGCACCTCACCCTACCCCTTGACCGAAAGGTAAATTTTTCAGCTTAATTTTTTCTATTTTTTTATACCAGGAAGTGCAAATTAAAAAATGAAAAATGTATGCCATAACTCATTTATGTAAAAAAAAAAAAACTGTACACTGAATTATCCCCGAATAAATTTTTACCAGCCATATTAAACCAGACAACAATTCCTGTGAATCTATTCCTTTTGGAAAGGTATATGGATAACATTTTGAAACTTCAATAACAAAATATCCATCCACAAAACACCACTAAACTTCCAAGGTTGCTACATACCTGGGTGTATGACAGCATCTGAGTAAGGAGGGCAAATGATTCTCTGCCTGAACTATGACGACTTGCCCGAAAGACTAGATACTTTTCGATTCAGGACGGTAGAGCAACAAAATGATGAGTTTAACACACACGCAAGCGGCGTTCCGCCCTGACTGTTAGGTACAGTTTTTCGGTTTTGAAGACAATGGTTCGAGTGACATTACCATGACAACCACTGTACCGTCCTAGATCGTCCCAGAACGTTTAATCGATGGACGACCGTTTTGCAAATCAGCATGACAGAGTGTTGCCTACGTAGCAGACTGTAGGGCATATTCCTTGTTCAGTCATATCCCCAGGTGGTTTGTGAAGCCTTCAAGGGGGACTGAACAAATCGAGTCCGCTCCGAGGGGTAGACGGAGTGACGCTCGCTTCTGCTCATGCGCAGTCCTGCTTTTTGTTGTGCGTTCTGTCCTCTTTGTCTACCGTCCTGAAATCGAAGTCCCCACCATCTAAGAGAAGCGTTACTTTCAACTGGTGATTACGTACAAAAAAAAATACAAAATCGAGGTTCTTCGGACAGCGGGAATTAGCATTTCTCCGGCTTGTAGTAGCAGCTAATCAATAGTTATTTTCAGCTTTCATTTGCAATGACATTTTCACATCAATAAGAATAAGAAAATTGAAAATGAACAGAAAATTGCGAAATAGGAAGTAAAATTGTCATTGGATGACCACAAAGATGCGCTTTATACAATCTTCTTTGATTTCTCAAGGAAATTGTACAGTAGCTGTGATGTTTTTCTTTATATTTGACAGTAATTGGGCACGCTTGGGAACTATCTGTCTAATTTTAATCATGCCATCCTCGTCTTTGACGTCGTCGTCGCCGTCGTCATCGTCATCATCGTTATCATCGTCATCATCGTCATCATCATCATCATCATCATCATCATCATCATCATCATCATCATCATCATCATCATCATCATCATCATCATCATCATCATCACCAACTGTTTCGAGAAATCATCACTATTTAATCGATTGTAGGAATCGCTCGTTCAGTCATGTGGTTTCGTGCCTTCGTAAGCGGTCGGTGCGGATGAATATTATACCATGTTCCGTTTGGATTCATATTGCAATCGCACGCTGTTCGTTTGTACAGTGGAACAGCTGCGCAGTTATGTTAAGTTGTTCCGTAGTGGGATTTTCAACAAAGTTTAACTATTTCTTTATAAGGGGATTTGCCCGAACAACTCCTGTATAGTAAGGGGGTAATGTGCAAATAAAGAAGTAGTTCCACATTCAAAGGTATTGTTCTGCATTGAGGGCTTCCTCTCTGGTTGAAAAAAGGCTGTAAATATATTTTGAAAACAATTTATACCTTTCAGGGATTTCAAAATAGATTTGAAAGGTAGCATTTTCCAATATATGCCACTTTGTTTTGTCGGAACTGTTTCATCAAGCAACTTCTTCTACCATGCTAAGCAAGTCGACTAACTTACGTTCGTTCATGCATACATGCAGCTAGCTAGCACGTGCGCGCTGTGTCGTTAATGTGATTGCGACAGTAACCAAGGCCAGGGAACGATCCACCAATTTCAAGGTATTAAATTTGTTGTTAATTTCATTACCCTGTGTGGGTTGTAAATGGCTTCTCTATTGTATTTTCAATTTTTGTTTTAGTTTATCAACTTCCGGTACCTGTAAAACAAAGGAAAAGACAGTCTACCCACGGTTGTCTTAGCATTCAGTAAAGGACTGACGATATGTATCGACGGTCGCGTAGTTGCTCCCTATACATTTGTAAAGGGAGCAATTACGCGACTGTCCATACATACTGTAGTCGTTTAGGCTTTACTGATGACAAAAGTTGTCGTAGTCTTGCCAAAACACAGTTACGAAGGCCTATTGCCTAACGTTACAGAACAAAACAACTCTAACATTAACAGTTAGTCGTGTCCTTGTACAAAAGGTGCGCTCAGCTTAGGCCTAGACACTGCAGCTACAATCTTGTTGGGACACCCCGCTCCCCCTTCCATTCCAAATCCAATGTTGACCACTGTCATGCTGTTCACGGCAAAGAGTCATTCTTCTTGACTTAACATTGGGAGGGGGGAAGGGGGTTTCCTGTTAGGCTACT
This sequence comes from Holothuria scabra, assembly GCA_037179385.1. Classification (NCBI taxonomy): domain Eukaryota; kingdom Metazoa; phylum Echinodermata; class Holothuroidea; order Aspidochirotida; family Holothuriidae; genus Holothuria; species Holothuria scabra. Next base: position 3,234,676 of record CM074185.1, read on the forward strand.
TCAGGGGGTTTCATGTTAGCCTACTTCAACTAAAATTTACGGATAATATGTAAAGTGTCCCAACCTGCAACGGTTTTGTCCAAGATTGTCCGAGAATTTCGAGAAGTCAGATTGGTGCGCTGCACACAGTAAGAAGTGACGCTTTGCTTATGGTTTTTTGGTTATTTTATGACAGGTAAATGATATGCTGGTCGTTAGATGGAAGTATTTCCAGGACCGAATTTAGCTTGTGGAGTCCTGGAACCAGATTATTTTGGACCCTTTTCACAAATGTTGGGAAGGACCTAAATGAGAGGACCCTGGGACTGGGCCCAGGTAAATACCGCCAAAAAACGGCCTGAGTACTTCAATTCTTCTGTCACATCCCTTCTTTTGAGCAAAGGGACATTAATGACTTAATTTCCCACTTGCTTTGCCTACTTTGATTCTGAGATATGGTTGTGTCCTGCCTACATGCCACCTTGACGAGGCTGGCGATGTAGGCTTAGTTAAAACCAAACAGTCTACCATTTGTTTGGAAAGCAACAAAATGTTAAGAAACTGCTTCGGTTAAAAGGAAGGCATAACAAATTTGTTACCAGTTGTAATACAACGTGAAAAATGCAGCCTGAGATGCAAAATTGGCTGCAAAATGAGTCCTGGAAACCAACCGTACCTACCAAAGTTATGAAAGAAAGCCTGGCTTGCCTTTCAGAGTGACTTTCAAAATTTTATGGTAGATCGTGGCCCTCTTTCGATAAATTTCTCGTCTCCAACTATCAGTTTGAAAAAGAACGACTCTTCTATCCAGGAAGAGAATTATTCCACCAGTTGCGATTGCTGATTTGTGCGTCTAAATAAATGCATACTTTCGGTTTGTAATGTGATATATCCTATGGTCGTCCCTAATTTTTTAAAAATCCTCAAAAGTATAGTTAGCTTCTGAAAAAGCTCTTGAACAAAGAACGCTCGAAAAATTAAACATTTTTATTGAATTCGGTCTCAAAAATATATCTCTTGGAACCCAGACAATCTTTGACAATAACTTGTTGGGACACCCCGCTCTCCCTTCCAATGTGGACCACTGTTATGCTGTTCACGGCAAAGAGCCATGTTCTTCTTGACGCAAAATTGGGAGGGAAAGGGAGTTTCATGTTAGTTCCAAGACTGTAGCTTACTGCTTGTTAGGAAAGTCAAGTTAGTCTAGGGTCGATACTTTTGCATAGCGTTAGGCCTGTGTCATCACCAGTAGTGTATCACACAGTCTGAGGCAAAGTTTAACGAAGTACAAAGATTTGGGGGCAACGTTACATCCACACTGTTAAATATTTCTGTAAATTTACAGACTTTTTTTAACTTAAACTTTTTGTATTTTACTTTTAATAGAGATTTTCTGTATCTTTACAGACACTTTGTATTGCTACAATAAAAAGAGGTTGTTTAACATATATTTTCTGTTTATTTGAAAAACCATTCCTGACTGCTTTTTTAACCAAATTTTACTGCTTTGTAAAACTTTTTCTGTAAATTTACAGAAATTTTAACAGTATTTTGTGTTTTTCTGATTTCACAGAAAAATACTGTCATTTAACAAACATTCATTTTGTTTTTAAGCTGAAAAAGAAACAAAAATAAGCCCAAACAAACAAATAAGAAACAGCCAGAAAATTTTCAATATATAACATGCATCGTTCTGCGAAGTTTCAGTTTAAAAAAAAATTTTTGGCAAATTTATGGCCCTATTTGAAAATTAACTTACATTTATTATAAAAGCATACCTAGTTATTACGTTCTTAGTTATAAATATCATACAACTGGTGTTTTGTCACACATTTTTAAGTAAAAAGAAATTGTAAGGCCCTAATTCCAGAGCACTGATGTACTGATGTCAACTCATCGCCACAGGCGCTCATGCACTTGATCGGAGCAAATTCGTTTCACAAATTTACTTGAAAGAGTCTGTAAATTTACCACTTTATGACGTAAATCTCATTTTGCATAAATGGGTGGAGCTTATTTTGTAGGCATTTTCCTAACAAAAGTATTGCTGTTGCTTTGAATAATATCTTCTTTGGCGTTTTTTAATCAGGAAGTGATAAACTTATTGTTTACCTCGTCTGGAAATGTTTGCAATCAATGTATTTGCATTCTTTGTCATATTTATTTAAAAAACAATTATTATATTGTACAAAAAATGTGACTTTCCAATTACAAAGTTCCTAGAGATAGCAGTCTACTTGACAACAATATGACAACAAAGCATCCTCCATGTGTTTTGATTGAAAACAACTTCGTAACGACACATTACGTTGATAAGCAAATACCTGATCTACGTAATGATGAAGTGTATGTTACGTAATAACATATGAAAGGTAAAAAAGCGATATTATAATAAATATTAAAACGTCGGGAATGAAAACAATAGGCTGTAAATTCACATAAAATTAAGGTAAACAAAACAGAACAATTCTGTAATTCGATTTTACAGTAGACTTTTGTAAACTAATTTACATGCAAAAACTGTAAAGAAAAAACAAACCCTTAATGTTTTTTCATGATTACAGTCTGGCTGTAAAAAAAACATTATTTGGTTGGAAAAAAATTTGCCATAAAAATTATGTAAATTTACAGAGAAATTTTTTAACAGTGCAGGTTGGGCAACTGATTAAAAATAATAGCTCATCGAAATTGTTACATCCAGGTGAGTACTTTCATTTAAACACCAGTGCTCAGTAGAATACATAATGTTAATTATGTTACTGCTTTTTCTCACATACACCTCCCCAAACAAATTACAAGGAACAATGCCGCTCCCCCGCATGTGTGGGAAAAATTCCACTTTCGTCGAGGAACCAGTTCCAACAATATGCCTTTAGGCGTGACCGTGTACCATATCATTTAGGTAAACTTACTCTCAGATCGTCAGGAAGTGACGAATTGTAAATGTGGCAAATGATACCTTAATTAATTCTGTCGCGAATCGAGAATTCATCATCTTCTATGAATCTGACAAATGAGTTTTCTTTATTGTGAGCCTGCGCAGGACATTCAGTGTCTCTTCACCTTTGCCAGTGAAATAATTTGATCAGGGAGTTGCTTGATCACAGATTCATTTTGCCTTCCTATAGATGAACTTTGTTGAGCCGTACACTGAGCTTCACCCACAGCCATTGCCAGCAAGAACCTTGTAGGAGATTAGGTGGGCTTTTCATTATCAAAAGGCAAATTAACCTGACAAAGATGAAGAATTTTGCAGTCATTTGTTTCTGGATGGTTGGCACGGCCGTTTTATTTGTCCCACGAACGTCAGGTGATGACGAATATTTGAATGAAGGAGAAACACAAGACGTGGAGAAACGACAAACTTGGGACGACTTCAATTGGAAACATGTCAAAGAGGCTGGATGGTCCACATCAGACCCTGCCTATTGGAACGAAGTAGCAAGGGAACGATTTGGTTCTGAATATGGGTTAATTCGTACCAATACATTTATACGTGTAACAAAAAAGAGCTGGATTTGGCTCTCTTTCTTCGGTCCCCGCCAGCTGTGCGCTAACGGGTATCGTAAAAGCAATGAGGTGTTCGATATCGCGGAATTGGAATGGAGTGCCTCCTTAAATGCATATACAGAGAGCACCCCTGGGCAATTGCACATTTGTGCCGAATTGGATGGAAGTCTTCGACCGATCCGCTTCCACGGGACAGAAATGTGAAAGCAGGGTCCAGAATGGTGTGTATCCTAATCTTTAAATTTTTTGTGGATGGGATTTCTATACAGTTTGGTGAAAGGGTTTTATAATACAGACATTTCAAGGAAGCAAAGACTCGGACATGGCTGCTGAGGATCGAAATTTCGCAGAAAAGATGGGCTTACTTGAAGGCAGTTGACAGCGGAAGTTGTAAAGCGAGTTTAACATATTTTGGTGATTCCAATTTAACACTTATGCACCATCGCCTAACTTGATACCAATAGTCCGCTCATGTATGGGATGAACTGCATTTTAGACTAAGGAAAGATATTTAGAACTTGACGGAACATTAACAAGGTTTTGAACATACTTTGAATCTCTCGTTCTATTTGAAGCTTAGATATTCAAGTAGCTTAAATCATAAAACCTTTACACGAAAAGTTAGTTGAGGATGACAGCTGGTATTGCAAATATGTTCTACAAGTGTGGTGTTTCCGTTGTTGAAATATTGTTCAACATACCTGTATGAGCGTCGATCTTGACGGAGGATCGGGGAACCTGCCCCGTCCATGGCGTACCCAGTTTTCTCTCGCCGGGACATGAAATATGTTGAGTGATAGCCGGTCTGGGGAAGGGAAGGAAGAGAAGAGCTCTCTTTGAAATTTTTTGGCCTTTTCAAGGATACCACATGCAAAATAGTGTAAGATTTTCGACTTTGACAGGAATGTTTAATGGGCAAAAAACTTTAAATTTTGTTTTTTTTATTTCATCTTATGCCATGTACGCTACCTTTCGAAGTAAATTTGTTTTTACATTTTAATTCTTTCAGGAGACAAAATAAAAGAGCATCAGTGATCGGTATAGGTGTGCGGGAGCATTTCAGTTCTGGGTTTTTCTTGCCCGAAAAAACGAAATTCTGCCATGAGGACTATCTAAGCAGAGCCGCAGCGCCGCCACCATTTGGCGTGAAACTAATAGAAAATTTCGACAAATGGGTCCCCCATGGCTGAAAGTAGCATTTCCCAGACTTATACATTAAATTTAAGCAGTCGCTATCTTTTATGTCAGTTGCGATAAAAATATCACTTCAAAATAACTTGGCAAAGTAATCAAGAAGTTATTGAAGAATACTGTTACCAGAAAAAAATGTAATTTTGCCAGGAAAACCATCTTAGCGGAGCGCTACCATTAGTTGGCGCAGAGCGTACAGATTATTTTGAAAAATCGCCACCGCTAAGATGGCCGACAACTGCATTTTTATGCTTGTAAAGAGAATCTAGAAGTTGTTCATTTTTAGCTTTCGTTTTCAAAAAACCAGCAAACTTGTTAAAGGGCAAGAGCAGTCACCCTAATTTGAAGTAGTATCATAGACTGTCCTGTTTCATGATTGGCTTTTGGTAGTCATGAAACCACTTTTTTCCTCAAATGTGAAATTTTCTAGTATCATATTAACTGCTTGGTTTACCAAGCAGTATTGGAGTCCTTAAGTATTTTTAAAGATACGTTGAAGAGAAATGAGGAGCAAATTGTGAGATTTAGCTGTTAATTCAAAATAATTTTGGGGTTACTGCTCTTGCCCTTGAGTGAGCAGAAAATTACCTCATAAAATGTACCACTACCTTCAGATGAAACGATCTTCAATCTTTTCGGGAAACAACGGCTTACAACGGAATTGAAAACATGTCAATGTTTCTCTATTGTAACTCTTAGCTAACTTCAAGATCCGATGAATTGTAAAATCAACTATGTGACTGTCCGAACTCCTGAATATAAATAATCTTACTCCTATCTTTTTTATGATAAATGGCAAACTATTGCTCACCGCACCTGAACACCTTCTGCCCTTTCGCTCCCCTGCCCCGTCTTGTACGTTTATGCCGGCCGGGAAGGCGTTTAAGGGATGAGCCCTTCTCCTTTGAAAATTTGTCCTTACATGCAAACTGGTCCCATTATGTTACCTTTAGAAGTTAAGTTTGGAATAAAACCAATTTTCGTATTTTTATTAATACTGGCATCAAGAAGAGAGCCTTGGGTGACATTCCATCGCTTTTGAATATTTTGAGAAATTAGTTAACCTTACATGCAACCCAGTGCCACATATGCTACCTGTGGAAGTAAAATTTGTGTTAAGAAAATACGTATTTTTAGGATCTAAAACCTAAAAAACAAATTGATGGCATCCGTGAGCAGCCTCAAGAACACCTAGAATGGGGACTATAACGGTTACCAGACAGCCAGAAATGTGTGACAACGGGGAATACAAATTAAAGTCCATGGAATATAGTCCAAGAGTCCGTCGGTAATATTATGTTCCCGTTGGAAAAATCTTCCCTAGGGAGGGTGGAGGAGTTGGTATGGAGTGCATCCTTAAATGCATATACGGAAAGCACCCCTGGTCCATTGCATATTTGTGCCGAATTGGATTGGAGGTCTTCGACCGATCCGCTTCCACGGGACAGAAATGTGAAAGCAAGGGTCCAGAATAGTGTGTACACTACTGTTTAAATTTCTTGTGGACGGGGTTCCTTTATAGTTTGGTGAAAGGGTTTTACAATGAAGACATTTTTTTAAGAAGCAAATTAAGACTCGGACATGGCTGCAAAGGGACGAAATTTCCCAGAAAAGCCAGGCTTACCAGAAGGCTACAGAAAACAGAAGTTATAAAGCGAGTTTTACATATTTTGTGAATCCAATTTAACACTTTTGCGCCATTGCTCAACTTGATAACATAGGTCCGCTCCTGTATGGGATGAACTGCACTTAAGACGAGGAAAGATATTTAGAATTTGTCGGAACATTACACAAGGTTTGGAACATACTTTGATACTAATTGAAGTAGCTTTGATCATAACACCTATACACGAAAAGTTAGCTTAGGATAAGATATGGTATTAAGTATATGTTGTGCAAGTGTGATGTTTTCCTTGTTGAAATATTGTTGAATAAACCTGCACGAGCGTCGATCATGGGGGCTTTCACAGATTTTCTCTCGAGGAGGGGGTGGGGGATGAAGTATGATGAGTGCCTGGAGGAGGGTTCTAAGGGGATGGCTGTATTTGAAATTTTTTGGCCTTTACAAGGATCCCACATGCAAAATGCTGTTTGATTTTCGACTTTGACAGGAATGGTCTTGAAAGTTGAATTGTTGTGGTTAATGGGGATAAAAATGAAAAATTCGGTTTTTTCATATCATCTTTTGCCATGTAAGCTACCTTTCGAAATTAAATTTGCTTTAAAATTTGAATACTTTTAGGAGAAAAAATAAAAGAGCATCAGTGATCGGCATAGGCGTGCTGGAGAATTTCAGTTCTGGATATTTCTTGCCCGAAAAAAACGAAATTCTGCCACGAGGACTTTCTAATCGGAGCGGCAGCGCCACCACCACCACCAATTTGCATGGAACTTTTAGAAAATTTCGAAAAATCGGTCCCCATAGCTGGAAGTAGTATTTTCCAGACTTATGCATTGAGTCTAATCAGTTGTTCGCTTTTATGTCGGTTGCAATAAGATGATAACTTCAAAATAAGTTCGCAAAGTGATCAGAAAGTTATTGAAAAATACCTTTTCCCCCAAAAAATGTAATTTTGCCAGAAAGGCCATCCTAGCGGAGGGCCACCTAGTTGCCGCAGAGCGTACAGATAATTTTACAAAATCGCCACTGCTAAGTTGGCCGAAAATTGCATTTTCATGCTCGTCAGGAGAATCTAAAAATTGTTTATTTTTAACTTTCGTTTTCAATAATAGAAAACTAGCAACTTGATAAAGGGCAAAACAGTCACCCCAACTTGAAGTAGCGTTAAAGACTGTCCTGTTTCATGATTGGTTCTTGATAGTCATGTGACCATAATTTTTTCTCCTCAAATGAGAAGTTTTTTTAGTATCGTATTAGCTGCTTGGGTTACCAATATGCAGTATCAGAGTCCTAAAATATTTTAAAGATACTTTGAAGCGAAATAAGAAGAAAATTGTGAGATTTAGCTGTTAATTCAAAAAAATTTTGGGGTGACTGCTCTTGCACTTAAAGTGAGAAGAAAATTACCTCATAAAATGAACCACTACCTTCAGATGAAATGGTCTTGAATCTTTTCGGCGAAAACAACGGTATACAACGGAATTAGCCTGCTGTAAGCAGGCTGTTGTGTTTGCGTTTCAACTACTACATTCAAATATCAAAATCTTACTTTCGCTACTATAAATAATACTACGAGTCTTTCAATGGCTTCACTGTTGAACAGTGGACGTTTCCAACTAAGTTAGTTCCAACTAAGTTACCTACGGTATACAATAGCCTGCCAACTTTCTAGCGAATCTCATTTACGACCACCAAATATGACGTCACGACAAAAATTAAAATACTAAATTATATCTCGCGTAATAGGTAATATTTATGCATCGAACGTATGGCCTGGTACACATTTTCCACCCACAAAAGATAATTAGGTTGTGCGCCGTTCGTTGTATCAGTTGTATGTACCAAAATACACTATTCATACTTGTTTCGTGCACCACGTGACCATCTCATGTTTACTAATTCGTCCCTCAAAATGCGGGATTCCGGTAAATGAGTTTTTTTAGTATCGTATTATCTGCTTGGGTTACCAATGTGCAGTATCAGAGTCCTAAAATATTTTTAAAGATACTTTGAAGCGAAATAAGAAGAAAATTGTGAGATTTAGCTGTTAATTCAAAAAAATTTTGGGGTGACTGCTCTTGCACTTAAAGTGAGAAGAAAATTACCTCATAAAATGAACCACTACCTTCAGATGAAATGGTCTTGAATCTTTTCGGCGAAAACAACGGTATACAACGGAATTAGCCTGCTGTAAGCAGGCTGTTGTGTTTGCGTTTCAACTACTACATTCAAATATCAAAATCTTACTTTCGCTACTATAAATAATACTACGAGTCTTTCAATGGCTTCACTGTTGAACAGTGGACGTTTCCAACTAAGTTAGTTCCAACTAAGTTACCTACGGTATACAATAGCCTGCCAACTTTCTAGCGAATCTCATTTACGACCACCAAATATGACGTCACGACAAAAATTAAAATACTAAATTATATCTCGCGTAATAGGTAATATTTATGCATCGAACGTATGGCCTGGTACACATTTTCCACCCACAAAAGATAATTAGGTTGTGCGCCGTTCGTTGTATCAGTTGTATGTACCAAAATACACTATTCATACTTGTTTCGTGCACCACGTGACCATCTCATGTTTACTAATTCGTCCCTCAAAATGCGGGATTCCGGTAAATGAAAACTGGACGAAGGTTTGCAACTTTGCAGACTCTGTATATTATACTGTTTAGAGATGGTGTATTATAATTTTGAGAGAGCGCCATCGGTCCTGCTACTACAGAGTCTGCTTCGCAGGCTACAACGGAATTAAAAATATGCTAATCAGGGGTTTCCCTTAACTTTTTTTTCACTCGCCGGCCGGACTAGTTGAAACATGTTTTGGGTAGTCCGCCAGCAGCTTGACTAGCCCGCATGGCTTCAGTGTTTTTCGCTTGATAAAAATGATAATGCAATACACAAATCATGACAAAACCTATGGGTAGACTTTTGCCCCATGAAAGCCTTATCTTGGCGGCCCTTTCTGTACAATTGCCGTCTTCTGTTTTTCTCATAATATTTGTCTTTCTCGTGATCCCGTTTTGGGTCAGATTTTGATGACCCTGCACTCGGGTTTGTAGCTCCGGCAACGAAACGCCACATATTCTGTCCCTAAAGCTGTGTTTCCACGAGACGGACACGGACGCGGGCGAAAAAAAAAACGCTTACAGTTATTCTCAATGGAGCAGTTTCCACGAGGCGGACGCGGGCGGATAGGCGCGGACGCGGTTTTTCAAATCGCTCATGTAGCGATTTTACTCGCGCCCGCGAGAGTGCCCGCGTGGTATTTCGCAATCATTTCCGGGAATTTCTCCGTTATCACACGAGCTTGCAGTAACTGCAAAGTATACTGAAGAATAGGCTAATCGCATGTGCTCACTTGTTGAATCGCTCAGAGTTGTATAGCCGATTGTGTAGGCTACTGTTTACAAAGCGAGGTCAGTAGTTCAACTCTTCAGCAGTCGTAATCACTGTGGCCCCCAAACCGCGGTTATCAAGAGAGCAAACCGAAGAGCTTATCAAGCTGGTGCGTCAAAAACCGTACCTGTATGATGTGACTGACCCGGACCATGCTGGCGCAGCAATGATTGCAAACACTTGGATGGCAATCACAGGACTTCCTCGTCAAGTAAATGAATATGACGTCGTAATGTTGAAAGGACAACCATTTTGACGATGTAGCCTGAAAGGAAATGCGCGGGAAGCAATGGTTACAGGCTCAACACCTGTGCGCGCCCGTCGGCGTCCGCGTCCACCTCGTGGAAACACAGCTGAAGTTTGGAATTGCGATGGTCCCAGTATTCCACTCTTGCGACAGTCAGAAAAGATCGAATCGGAAATATTCCCCAACGAGCGGCGCAGAGCTGTTTTACCTCTATGCCAATAAACTCAACGAGGAAATGAAACCATGGGCCAGTACCCAGATCTTCGTCGTTGTGACAATTATTGTATGATGAATCGACAAAGACTCAACTCTCATTAAACTCTCGTAGGATTTATCAATACAATGCGACCCGGAACGACACACTTTCGCCGTGACAGTTTCGCGAATTCTTCCCATTGCTCGATCAGAGAGATTCCAAAACAGACTCCAGCACACAAAGTCAATAAGAGAGTTGCACTGACTCGGCAAAATGCGGGCGCACCGCTACACTAAATTCCCAGATCATGTCGCGCTGGCTGATTGCATTGGCTAAATCACAAATTTTGGAGCTTCTACTTTCCCGAGAATTTGAGGGAGGGCTCACAGATTTTTACAGCATACGGGGTAGGATTCTGAAGCAACTGCGAACTAACGGGGATTTTCGATTACAAAATGTAGAGACATGGAAGTAGGCTTACCAAATATATTTATGGCGCTGCAGTGTCTGCTCTTTTATTGTGTATCAGAGACTGAATGGTCCCAACAAGCCAGTGACAGCTGGCGGGCACTCGTGCAATCGTCATGTGGATAAATAATTTTTTTGATAAGAAAAGTGATATTCAATTTCACTCATGCTCTGGGAGTCTAGGTCGGACGTGTTCCGGACTTGGTGTAGAAACATTTGGTTAAAATTCTGATAGTATTTTGGTAAAGGTCCTACACCTGTGGTAATTGATGACATTTCTTAAGTCGCCCATCGGGCTACAGAGGAAGGCATTTTCACTCGTCCGAGGCTGTTTTCAGTCGCAAATGGCGACCGGGCGAGCGCTAACTTCGAACCCGGCGCTAATATTTCTCTTTTGTGACTCCTAGCTAACTTCAAGATCCACTGAATTGTGAAATCGTCTATGTGACTGTCCGAACTCCCGACTATAAATAAATTCAATCCTATCTTTAGTATGATGGCCAGCTTTTGCTCACTGCAGAGGCTGAGGCTTAAATAATTTCGTTAGGGCCTTGTGTTTGTTGACAGTTTTTCTGCGTAGCACAGAACTTGTATTTGATTAAAATTTTAGACTTAAATGTCCAACACAGACAAAAAGCTGTAACGATCGCCATTTCGCTTTACCAGACGTGTAGGCTATGTAGCCAGTCGTTGATGATAGCCTATACATGACAGTGAATGACGACTCTTGAACTGAAATAACAGTCAGTTATAACAAGTATGACCAACCGAATGATTCAAGTCGAGCCACGGCTATACCTGTAGCACTAATTGACTAAAATCTGTTGTGCCCGGGCCTATCAATGCACTCATTCCTGGAGTGTGGCTAGTGCTAACACAGGTCTGTGTTAGGCCGCAAAGGGACGTAGTGCTGGTTCTCGGATTAACATTCAGGACATACACTTTGGCCTCATTGACGACCTGGGTTTCGAACAGCAGTGTACAAAGCGAAAGTTGATTCTTTTCAGTATCAGTAGCGGCGCCAGATGGTGTCATCCCCCCCCCTCCCCCATAGTCAGACCCCTTCCCTCAGACGTATGGAAAGAAAAAGAGACTACTGAAAACCTGATATTAAGTCTACTTTTTCTGAGATTTTTTTCTGACACTTTTTATCGTAACACCGAGATACTTATAGGCCTAGACCTACAAATTAGACTTCAAAGCATCCCGCGACTGTGCTCTCTTAACTCCTTCTAGATCTATACTGAGGTTTAGCCCCATGTGAGCCAACGGAAGGACCTAATTTAGGCTACTAAGCAAAATATGCACACCAAGAAGTCTGTTCTTCACCCAGAGATATGTCCTATGCTAAAATTAATCTCACAGCTTCCGGGCCGGACTATTACCCCTAGATCCCAAGCTCATCAAAGTTTTTCCCAATGGAACAGGGGTCCGCTAATTGAAATTTACATATGCTTGACCTTAGCTTCGATCCACATATTTACTTAAACTTGCAGAACATATGGGGGCCTGGCCCCATCGAACACCACCAAAGCTCTAAAGCAGTTCCCTGGACCCTCGGCTGCCCTGAAGAGCTTTGGGTGAAAATTATTGCCAAATACATTTTCCATTGCCCTCAGTTTTCCCCTCCCCCACTTTTGAAATCCTGGTGCCGCCTCTGATAGGCTAGATAGTAACTTCCCTTTCTCATAACTAATGTTGCAGCTATTTTTGATCACTTGCTGTCTCTTGAGAGCTCAAAAAAATTGAAGCAGGCTTAAACAAATTAAGGGCAGCGTTGGAATGTTTGTTTACCATAGAATCCTGTACTGAATTATTAATGCAAAGTCAGTCCCCACTCATTTCGACAGCAAGTTTCAGAAAAAGTGTGTGTGGGGGAGGGGGGTTGTTAAATTATAACAGTCACGTAATCTAAGTTGTTGACTATTTGTAAGCTTGGAAGACTTCGGCTCTCTGATTCTCTGGTGCCCTCAAATGAACTTTGAACCCGACCAAAGGCTATAGCGTTCTTTCTCTCAAAATTACTCATCTTTATACCAAATATTTGTGTCGCTCATCCCTGTCTTGAGATATGATGTTTGCAAGCGATTTACGAGATTTTAGCAGCTTTAATTACAGCCAGTGCCTCAAATGACCTTTGACTTCCAACAAAAACACTTTTGAGGTCCAACAGAATCAAGAGGGTTCTTCCTCTCAACATGACAATCTAAAAAGGAAAAGAGTTCGTTACATTCTCTACTGAGATATCGTGTTTACAAGCCATTTTTGAGGTTTTCCTAATTTTGCCTTCGGTGGCCTCAGATGACCTCTGACCACCAAAAATAATAGGGTCTTCTTCTCAGCCTGAAAAATCTATATAGCAAATATGAAGAAAGTCGGCCATTCCTGACTTGAGATATCGTATTCACAAGGTTTTCTATTTTTGACCCCTAATGATCTCAATTGAATTTTGACATCCCAAGGCCAGTGCCCAGGAATTCCCGTCGTGTATGCGAAGTGACGAAACTTGGAACAATGAATACCGGTACAGGACAGTGCATAGCAGAAGGTCCACAATCTAAGTGGAGCGCCACGGTTAGTTGGCTCGTAGCGTATACGCATAGCGTTTTAATAAAGGTGCTTTCCAGATCGTTGGATTTAGCTGTTTAAATTGGGCTTTGCGCCTTAATTTTTAACAATCTGGTTTAACTAGCTGCGCCCACGGCCTCTTTTCCAGTTCCGAGTTATTGTCCTCCCACTCAGATGCTTATGCGGAACACCACGCACAACGACATGCAGGCTCCGTTTTGAAGTCTTTGGTATGAACCAACCAGTGCCCCCTCCCCCCTCACCTTCTTTTTACTCTCTACCCTCTTCTTCCCTTTCTTTCCCCTCCTCCTTTTCTCCCTCCCTCATATTTCTCCCCTATCAATGGAGGCTGTTCATGACTACGATACTTTTCATTTTTCCGGCAAATGCTTGAAAGAATTTGTATATTCGACCATTACGGGCATTGTGTTGTCGAAGACTGTGTCGTAAAACTCACGGCTAATAACTTTTTGCGCTGTCCGAATGTGTACTGAATTTTGCAATCTTGTTGATTTTCCATAAAAAAAATTACCGCTACTATATGACGTTTCTTTCTTTTTTTTTCGGGCATCATATTTTTTATAAAGTCCGGGTACTCTTAGAAATTTCCTGAAAACCATTTTAATACGCAAGTGGCTGTCCGAATTTTGTCCAACTTCCTGCCCGAATTTTAGATTTTGCGGAAATTTGGGGGCAGTGTGCCTCCTTCCACCCTGTCCGCCTCTTACGCTTTTGATCTGTCTCCGACTAAAGAACCAAGGTCTGCTCGAATTAGCAAGGTTTTGGCCTATTGGAGGGCTTCGCCCCCTGGTCCCGTCCCATACAGCCATGGCTATTCATGTCTATTAACAGTACGCTCCACGCCAACTGATGGTAGAGCTTTTTAAATAATCCTTTGGGCAGGGTCACAAAATAATATCTGCTTTGATTCAGCTTAAAAGTATGGAGAATGCCATTTCTGAACGACTGAGCCTGGTTATTTTTTTTTTCTCCGATCCGCGTCAGCCGCCGGCAAGGCTCCGATAAGTCCTTCTGTTAGTTAGTTAGTTAGTTAGATGGAGTTTTACCGCCCATTTTTCAACCTATTGGTTAAGTCTAGCCGACCACGGTTTTTTTCCAGTCACGGTTGTGGCTCACTGGCTTGTTTTCCCTACTCCGTTGCTTATGTGGAGCATCACGCACAACGACAGTAGGTTTTTTTAGAGTCTTTGGTATGACTCGACCTGGGAAGCGAAACCGGGCCATCGGGCAGTATAACATTTCTTAGGCAGGTTATCTTCTGCCTTCCAAACTGGAATGATCCCCTATGCTAATCGGAATTGTCTGGGTTGATGAATGACTGCCTTGAAGTTATATTTAAAGATTCGGGTTTGAGTCTTGCCATCCATATTGGTAGAAAGAACCCATCTAAATGATCAACTGCGCACCTTACAATAGCCTAGGATGAAAGGTAAAAAGAGCAGTTAGTCGTTGAAAATTGCTTTAAAAATCAGCAAAACTCTTAAAAACCTGTCCATATTTTTCTCAAAATTAAACTCTTAAGGATGATGTTTTTGAAAGTAGCTATTGCAAACAAAGCATAACGCAACGACTTTATCCTGGATGAATTTAAGAATACTGTACTTAGCCTGTACAACCCCTCGGTGAGGACTGCAGAATCTGCCCTCTGTGTTCCCCACTCATCGCATGAGGTAAGTAAAGGGGAGAAATCCAATTGTATTTAAACCGTATTTGGAACCAAACTTGATATTGAAACCTTAGGTTTTTAAAATTGTACTTGAATTTCCATTTTCTGAAACAGCGCCACCGATTTGTCGAAGTTACAATGAGCTAACTTTTACTTACCATGGAGCTAATATTTTGACAAAGTATTAACTCCATGCATTAACCTATGTCTGCGAGTGACGCCATTTCAATTTAAAATCCATCGAACATCATTCCTTTAATTTTAGGTTAGACACTAGTAGAATTTATAGTGAACCTGGTTAGGATGTTGGAGCCGTTTATTTTCTGTCATATCATCACTATATAATCTAATTAACTTCTATAGCAAATTACCATATTTAACGGGAGAACTTTGTAGCCATGTCGTCTATTAGGGGGTGAGAAAGTGGACATTTGGGCTAACGAGCCGTACAGCAGAGTTTGTCTTTGTTTAAAGGTAGTGTGACATGAAAATGACAAAATTAGGTATTGGATGTAAAAAGCATTAAAAACCATGAAAGTAGCCACAATTTTCATCAAAATCCATCAAAAATTAACCATTTTACATGACAATTTCTGATTTTCACATAATCATTAATAAATATGAGCTCAATATGCAAATCTTGTGATGTCATGGGAGGGACATACCATATATGGCTAATGTTATCTTTTGTTTTTACAATCTTCATTTCAAGGACAGTTGTGACATTTGTTTTAATTTTTATTTTGGAAGTTTAATTTGTGTTCTTACAAATCATCAGTATCAATTACCAAACCACAAACTATCTGATGAGTAATTAAGAGATAATTTATATAGGGCAGTGTAGGGTTAACAAAAGAAATATCAACACTATGCAACACTCCACATCATTATTTTTGCATGAGCAACAAGTTTCTTCAGAAACATTCGAACTTTGAAGAGGTATATCTGGAGAACCGTTAAAATATTGAAATAATTCCAACAGAGTTTTTCTTAGAAAAGTTCACCCCATAACTGCCGAGTAAAGTCAGGTCAATTTGCTGACGTGTCATACTACCTTTAATGCTTACCGCTGCTTACAGTCGAATCAAAAGATAAAACTTGAATATAACTTGAGCCAACCATACACCCGGTCCCACCTCCACCCAGACCATTGGCAGTGGGACCAGATGCCCCTCTCAAAAAATGGAGATCTGTCTAAACGGTGAAAAATATGCATCATCGAGGGTCCACTCGTTTACATCAGGAACGACGGACCGTGCATTTGCACATGATTATGCTCGATTGGGGTCAATGCAGGTGATGAACGGGAGTTCAGTGTTCAGTTTTTCGGCGAAACCCCTAGCGCACCGTTAAAGGGGAAGTTAATTAGTGACCAAAAAAAAAAGAAATTTTCACATGTGAAAGAGACACCAAATGTTCACAGTGTGGTAAAACTTTAATACAAATCGGACATGTACATGTCAAGATATTAGTCAGTAAAGTCACTTGATATGTGTTTCAAAGTGTACTTGAGGGCAGCAGAGGTTATGTCCCTTCCTCACATTGATCGACAGGGAATGGCTTGTTTCCCTTTGTTTTTTATTTGTTTTCTAATGTTGTTTTCATTTCGAAGTTAATAGGATTGGGACCTCCCTGTGTTGAATGCAAAGCTTGCAAAGCTCTCATGCCACTTAAAAGGTAGCCTGCGTAGCGCCTCTGTGGCTGCAGCCCCCTTTAGGTTGATGTTTTCGTAGCGATGAACTGGGCGAAAAAATTCGTCCGCACCGCGGGCTACTTAAAAGACAAAGAGAACCATCAGAGTAAATGAGTAAATAGTTCACAGTTAAGAGCCAACAAGGGAGACACAACCAAAACAAAAAAGTGAAACTGGTGTTTAATTAATATACAGAGACTTAACCACAAAACCGACAAACCACAAAGCAACGAGTGAAGTAAAAGCTGAAGATAGCCTTAAAAGTTGACCGAGTAAAGACTCATGTATTTGATGGTTCGATGGGTCTATCTCTGTTCCAACTTAAGTGACCGATCAACTAGATGGCGGTAGCAGTTCGGCAGGATGAAAATGAAATAGATGGTTTAGTGTTCATTAGTTGAGGGATGGTGTTCCAAAGGTGAGCGCTTCTAACAACGGACTGGCGCATTGAACGTCTCAATGTGAAGGGTCTGTATATGATCATAACAGTGAACATGCCTGACGAAAGAGGTAATAACAGGAGATGGGGTGGGGATGTTCGCAAGACTGTTCTTAACTTTGTAAAACGTAAAAAGTTTAGCTAAGGTCCTCCGTTCTGCTAGGAGTGCCTTACTAAGACTCTGAACGATTTTGTTACAAGATCAGAACTTGAGCTATAATCATAGTACGGCATAAATTGACCGTGTTGCGTACCTTTGCAGTGTTTCAATGTTATCCAAATTCAACATAGTGTAATGATTCCAACTTGTGGAAGCATAGTCAAGATTAGGGAGGATAGTAGCTAGGTAAAGCAATAGTTTTGATTTCCCTAGAACACATGTGAAGTTAACGGCTACACAAGTTTAAAAACCAAGTGACCTTGTAGGTGATCTCAGCTCTATAATGTGCTTATGGAAAATCAGTTTGTTATCAAGAATGACACCAAGACACCTGTCTGAAGTGACTCCTTTCAGGACACAAAATTCAGAGGCAGCCATAGGGATAGGCAGGCTACCCACATTATTTTGAGTACGTGGAAGCAAATCAAGGGAAATAACTAAAATAGAGGAAAATGCATTTTGGTAGTACTTCTACATATAAAGTTGCACCTATAAGATTTGCGGTATGTAATAAGCAGTAGTTGACACCTGGAAACATTGAAGACCGTTTTTCAAGTGATGGTCTAATTTTGTAACTTAAATGGGTCTTCCTTGAGTAATACCGCATCCGTCAAGGATGTAACGGGCATGTAAAGTGCACTGCCAACAGAGACGAACAGAGCAAGTTTATTCAATATCTTTAATGCAGGCGCGTAGCCAGGATTGTGTCATGGGGGAGAGGGGGCACGACTTGAGGGAAAAGTCTAAGGATAGAGAGGCCGCTATTGTAGGTGTTTTTTGCATTGCAAGGTTGGGTCATGGGGGGTTCTAACCCCTATCCCCTCCCAACCCCAACCCCAACCCCCCCCCCCCCGTAACTACGTCGCTGCTTTAAGATACAGGTAAGAAACAAAGAGTGGACCAGAACAATCACTAATTGAGGCATTCTTAACCTGCTTGACTTGAAGGGGAAATGCAGTCACCCAAACCTGAGGCAGTGTAGTAGACTGTGCTATTTCATGATTAGCTCTTTAGAGTCAGGTGACAAAGACGTATTTTCTCTTCAAATGTGAAATTTTCTAGGGATAACCGCTTGGTTTACCTTGGGTATGCGATGTTGCAGCCATAAATATTATGCAACCAAGATAATTTGATAAGAAAAAAGAAAATTTTTTTGAGATTTACCTGTAGTTTCAAGATAAGCTTGAGGCAAATCCATTCATTTAAGCATAACTTTGCCTCGAAGTAACCCGATAATTAAGGAGACGCAGGTTGGGGAAACATTAAACGTCTTGAAAAGATCTAGAATAACATCACTCTGATTCTTCCTTTGTTTAGTTTGCTGATCCAAACATTCAAAGCTTCAATGAACTGAGTTTCACAAGTATGTCATTTCTAAACAGTGACGGAGCTACGGGGGGGGGGGGGGGCAAGAGGAGGAATTTGCCTCCTCCTTCTCAGATTTTGTCCTTTCCCCCATTTCCCCTCAAATTTGGTTAACCAAAAAATAAAATACGACACAGAGACTTTACTTTTCATCCAGAGATATGCTAAAACCTCAAATCTTCCGGGGGCTTCGCCACCTGGACAACCCGAGGAACGGGTGGTTTGGGCCCCGTTTCGCGGTGCGCCAGAAAAATTTTTCCCCAATATTATCCTTTGCCTTTAGTTTGCCCCCCCCCCCAATTCTAAAATCATGTTTCTCAGTGGTCATTACTTGTGAAATATGATGTGCTTTAACGTGACGTCATAAATAGAAAGAACTCGATGTTAAAGGTCAAAGTGAAACAAAGGTTCAAGCCAACTCCCATATCCGGAACATGCCCGCAATTCTACATATAGCAAGAAAATATCAATTTTAGGTACCATATTACATTCCCTACCTTTTCTCTCCCTTCCTTCTTATGGGAACACTCGTCACTTTCAAGTACCATCATGTTACAAAGATAGTATACATTTACATACTTCAGTATTCATCAATCAATAACTGTGACTAGACATTGAACTTGCCCTTACAAATATTGGCTTTTACGATTTTAAAAGCACAGTCAGACCAGGAAGTTGTTTTTCCAAATAACAACCCTATGGTCAAACTGACTCAAAATTCCATGCAGGTCATCGGAACCGGGAAGCATGGACTAAAGGCCCTTCCCTCCCTCCTTCCAACCCCCCCCCCCACACACACACACACACACACAAAAGTTGTCAATTTGCGGGTGTTTGTCGTAAAACCTCCAAATTTACCTTCCCACGTTTATCCCACCAATCGTCCGACAGCACTTTTTATACCAGTGGTTACTATTTTAATTATTATTTTTGACAATCTAAACTTCGGCGAAATGAAGATCGACTTGGTGACGATGGGATGCCAAGTCGGTGAGGGAACACTCGTGAGTTTTCCTAAAGAGATCAGGTCTTTTTTCAAGGGACTTTGGAGACATCTAAGCAGAGGTCCCCACCAGGAGCGTAGTATGCCAAGAAAATTACTAGCTTAGCCATTTTGGTATAAGTGTTGGCCAACTTCAGAACCTGATCGCCAGTCTGGGGAAGGATTTAAGGCGGAGGAGTGTCTGTCCCCCTTCCCCTTCAAAAAAATGTTAATATTAAAGAAGCTTAATCTGGTGCATCATTTAACATCATGTGAAGTCGTTTTTTGTGTCATTGCGAAATTATTCTTCAGAATGTGATAGGAGGTTTGGTCAAAGTTTTAATCAAAACGCCACTCAAATAAAAAAAAAAATGGCACTATCCAGGTGTTTAAATTCGGACTTAAAACAAACGTGTTAGTTAGTTAGTTAGTTAGTAAGTTAGTTAGTTAGTTAGTTAGTTAGTTAGTTAGTTCGTTCGTTCGTTCGTTCGTTCGTTCGTTCGTTCGTTCGTTCGTTCGTTCGTTCGTTCGTTCGTTAGTTCGTTCGTTCGTTAGTTAGTTAGTTAGTTAGTTAGTTAGTTAGTTAGTTAGTTAGTTAGTTAGTTAGTTAGTTAGTTAGTTAGTTAGTTAGTTAGTTAGTTAGTTAGTTAGTTAGTTAGTTAGTTAGTTAGTTAGTTAGTTAGTTAGTTAGTTAGTTAGTTAGTTGGTTAGTTAGTTAGTTAGTTAGTTAGTTAGTTAGTTGGTTAGTTAGTTAGTTAGTTGGTTAGTTAGTTGGTTAGTTGGTTAGTTAGTTAGTTAGTTGGTTAGTTAGTTGGTTAGTTAGTTAGTTGGTTAGTTAGTTAGTTGGTTAGTTAGTTAGTTAGTTAGTTAGTTGGTTAGTTGGTTAGTTAGTTAGTTAGTTAGTTGGTTAGTTAGTTAGTTGGTTAGTTGGTTAGTTGGTTAGTTAGTTGGTTAGTTCTTTGGTTAGTTAGTTAGTTAGTTAGTTAGTTAGTTAGTTAGTTAGTTAGTTAGTTAGTTAGTTAGTTAGTTAGTTAGTTAGTTAGTTAGTTAGTTAGTTAGTTAGTTAGTTAGTTAGTTAGTTAGTTAGTTAGTTAGTTAGTTAGTTAGTTAGTTAGTTAGTTAGTTAGTTAGTTAGTTAGTTAGTTAGTTAGTTAGTTAGACGAAGTTTTACGGATTGTACCGCCCAGATTCTAACTAGTTGCTTTAAGTCGAACCGACGGCCCTTTTCCTAGTGATGGCTTGTTTCGATTGTGACTATTACACACGAAAAGTATATAGGAAATAGGAAATATTTATCTTACACGATAAAACCTCCTTAATAGACTCTCGACAAGAGGCAGTCAAATGATATTCCTGCAAAAGAGACCAAGATTTCTTTAGAGATTCAGCAATTCGAAGCCAGCCAGAAGCGACGGTTTGGTCAAAGAATGACTAAAACAAGTTTAAAGCGCGCCAAGCACGCCGAAAACTTTGGAGTACTGCTTAAAATGAAATATACACACAAAATTCAGTGGTACTCTATATGTAGGGCTACTCTACCAAACATTCAGGTTCGGTAATTACGTACATAACAGAAATCACAATGACACTGGGACGTGATTTGGCCACAGGTCTGCGTCCTTGCTAAGTGTAACTGATATTTTTCTTAATCCGAAAAACCTCGGCCTGAATAGAAGTGTTGGCCCAAAGGATTGATTTTTTATAGTTTTCCACAAATCTGTCTGGAAATACGTTTTACTGTTGAATGTCTGCGGTGAATTCAAAGTCCCACTACCCATACCTTAGCTTTTGTTCACTTCAGTTAACATGAGTAAATTTCAAAATAATAAGAACTTTTTGCAGTACACTCTCCCAAATAGCCTATTCAACCATTTCGGATGAAGTGTTGACGAATTATAATGGAGTAACGCTAAGGAAATACTGCATTCCATTAGCTGGTCAAATGTGTCGCAAGTTATTGCGATCTTTTTTATTTTTCAATAAATTGTATTTTACCACAGCAATGATGCGGTTCTGTGGAGCAAATATTGAAAGGATTCGGGCACGCTTATGAGTTTTCTGTGTTATGAAAAGCAAATACTGGATTTTAAGACTCAAATGACTGCCTAAATTTCTCCAATCTCTCCCCGAAATTCATGTCTTGCAAAAACGAGGGGTGGCAATCTCTCCCATTTCCTCATATTCGTAGGCCTACAGAGCAACTTATACACTGCGTATTGATGCACCAGCTGGAAAAAAGCATGTAAGGAAGGAAGACTCTTTCATCGTGCTAAACCATTTAAATAGAAGATTATGCTCTTCTCAATAAAACAAATATTTCTGAAAGCCACTAAAATTTTTACTTTTTGTTTTCAATCCACTCTTTAAGGAACATTAAAACTGCCTTGGAAAGTTAAAACATATTCCCCTCTTCCGAATCTTATGCAGGAACCCTCCGACATTATCATGATCTTCAAAAGGGTGATGACCCCTAGTTTGCCGAACCCCTACAGTCCTTGCTGACATGCGATTAATTCTGGCTATGTAATTTTGTGACCCTTACGTGAGTTAACTTGCAAACATGTTCGACATGCATTGTGCAGTTAGGCAACACCACATGGTATTGGTGCGGGAAGTTAAACTTACTATTTCCTCGTTTACTTGATCACAGAAAAGAATTATAAGATGAAGAATAAATCTTCGAATTCCCTCATGTCACTTGAAGATGATATAGAATCCAAACATGGGGGCGATGCAAGTACTCTCTAGTCGAGATTCATATTCCATTACCATCATTTTTCTTGAAGTCAATACAAATTATTTCACTCCGGTACTTCAAGTGTACACCGCAAGGAAGTCAATCCAGTCAGAAACAGTATACCCATTCTCAATTTAGAACGAGTAGTCATCATGTGGCAATAATTTTTTTATCGTCCATTCATGTACTTTGTTATATCAATTTCGTGCGTTATCCCTCAATGAACTCACGATTATTTGTTTATCTGGATAAACGCAGTTATTTTGTGCTGTTTTAAGTTTCTTTGATCATTAAGACACAAATTTCGTTTCCGTCTTTGAAATCGAATGAACAAACAAAGTTAAGCAACTTAGGGCCTCTGGATTAGAACGGGAAAATGGGGGGGGGGGGGGATTGGCACTGTTTAACAAGAAATTTCGGGTAGATGCGCATAGTTGATCAGGTGTTTCTTGACTGGCTGTCGCCATTGCATTGCATCGATTGTATTCTTTGTTACAGGGTTTTTCATTCATTCATTTATTTGTTTTTTTTTTTTCTTCACTACAATGTACAATATTACATAATATAACAGTTACATAGTAACAATATAAAATAGAGTAGCGAAAGGAAGTGAGCTACAAAACTCTTGAGGGCTTAACATTAAAGGCAGAACACTCCCTTGAAGGAAATTGTGTAAAGTACAAAAACAAAACAACTTAAGATACTTCAGTCGCTAACAAAAAAGTACCAAATAAGGGAACAAATGTTGGTAACACTAAGTGCAGACGGAACAACAATCCGATACCTAGATCCAATACCTAGAACGGGTTAGGGATTAGGTGGTTACAGCTATCGTTACCCAGGTAGGAAATTTCGGGGGCATCAACCGGCCGGGAAAATGCATTCTCGAGGGTTGATGCTATTGCTGAAGGCTTACGCTATCATTCGAAGTGCGCCCTCGTCATTGCCGTTGTTTAACCTGTAAATGTAAAATTCACGGAGGACCCTTGTTTTACCTATGTTGTAACAGTGTTCTTCTTACAGATGTCTCAAGAGGTACTTGTGAGTGTATCTTTTTACAGTTCAGAGATAACTTATGAGGCACATAAGATAAGGCACATTTAGCAAGGCTGGCTGATTTTGCAAAGCAATTTTTCGGGCGACTGTTGATTGCAGTCAAATCTATGCAGGGTACGTGGTACGAGCGGGGGCAGGTGACCTTTCCCCTGTCCCGTCGGGGAAATAAATTTTGTCAGGGGATTTTTATTACCAAGATAGCATGGGTAATTACAAGAGCCCTAGCTCAAATCAGTGATGATGCAGCCTTGTTCCTGTATGTCGTTTCAATCGGAACACAAGGTAATAAAAACAGGTAACAAGAGCCCAAGGGCACTATGGTTCCTTGCATTTAAGATGATTTTTTTATTTAGGGAGTTGCAAGGTAAGGCATAATTGGCACCTTTAGCCCCAATGACTTTTGGCCTTCACCCAAAAACATACGGGCATATTAAATTTCAAATCAAACACTTGCAGTTTGAGAGGAATTGAACACTTGGATTTTTCAAGCTATCACACTGCATACCTCCCATTTCCATGTGACAAGTACATACACACATCACCTTCACTAAATTGTCATTTACTTGAGTTTGGGGCAGTATATGAGGGTAGTTAATTGGCATTGCCCTTTTGGTACATCTCAACAATTCAAATCCAGACCTTACAAAGAAGTCACAAAGGTCAAATATGGGTCAACACTGCATTTTACAAACACAACTATCCCTTGTGCAAGGAAGAAATGTAACAGTCATCTGGTCATCCCTGACAACCAAAACTTATGATGGAGAACAAGAAATTATGCCATGGTTGTTATTTGGACTACCAATGTGTTTACCTCAAAAGGAAAAATTAACAAAGGCCCAAGAGTCTGCTACAATTGCTATTTCACAATTTCGCCAGAGAACAAGAAACAAACATATAGCTTTGTAATTTTGTCTTATAAATGACTTTCAACTTGAACTTTCAACCTGAAGAGGGTGTTCCAAAAGCCATAGTAGTCCCAGTAGTGTGAAAGCAGAGGTAAAGAAGAGAAACTGCTTTTATATTTTAGTACTGTGATATATACCTAATATTATAGAAATTGGAGTCAAAACTTGCATTGTTAATAACTTTATTAAATACTGTATATGAGGAAAAGTTTCTTTTTTAATAAAAACTGCATTACCGGCATGATTGCTAACTAAACTGCTTTAAGGCTGAGAGGGGTTATAATTCTTCGTTTCTTTTATACATTGCATTTGTCAAAAGGCATTAAACTTCAGTTGGATTTTATACCAACTAAACAAAGACATATCACCCAAAAATTCTTAGGGACGTGTGTGCCAAAAGGCATGAAAGCATCCAGATGAGCCCCTTTTGCTTTTTCTCTTGAGTTTTAAGTTGCTATAGTACCATAGCTTACAGCAGAGCTTTGTATTTTTCTTTCATGTTACTAAAAATACTGTTATAGCTTGCAAACGTATTTTGCATTTGTCGTGGGGGACAACCAAGTTTTGGTAAGGACAACCAATTTCCAATGCAGGTTGTCTGTCCTCTGGACAACCAGATATATTTGCTAAAGGATCATCCCTGCTTGTGTGACCTCCCTTAATCATTTGGTTATTGAAATATCACACTTTATGCCTTGCATTCCAAAGCATTTAACACACAAACATACACACACACCACTAACTTTTCACTGAAATGACAATAACTCAAGTTAGCAACATCATAGGAGGATAGTATAAGTGCCTTTGTTGTTCGTCTCAACAAGACAAATCCAGGCATCACAAAGAGTCACAAAGGTCAAATGAGGTCACAAAGTAGGTCAACATGTGCACTTTCCTCAGATGAACACAACTTTCCATTAAGCCATCCCTCTATGTTACTTGGTTATTGAGTTATTGCACTCCATACCTTGCATATATGCCCTACACACTAACTTTTTTGTCACCAAATTGTCAATAACTCAAGTTACGAACATCCTAGGAGGGTAGTGTAATTGCCTTTTTGGTTTTTCTGATCAAGACAAATCCATGCGTCCCCCCCAAAATTTACAAAGGTCCCAAGGTCAAATGAGGTCAAGTGAGGTCAATCTGGGTCATCACATGTCAGGGGTGGCGCCAGCGGGGGGCCGGGGGCCATGCCCCCCCCCCGTCGGGGAACACTGCCCCCCCCCACCCCCGTCGGGGAAGGTCGGCGGTTTCGTCGGGGAGGCCTAAAAAATAAAAAATGTAATAAAAAATAATAAAAAAAACCCACAAGGACTGAAGTTACTGGATAGGTGATCTAGAACATTTTTTCTGTTTTGAAATGCTATTTTAGTACATATCGGAATCGATTTTAAATCACTTCTTAAGTCTGTTAAACCTCATTCTATGTACCTTGTCCTATCTCTTCTCCCGTCGGGGGAGGACGGCAATTTTTCGGGGAGGCCTACACATGAAAAACGTAAAGGACTGAAGTAACTGGATGGATGACCATGATTTTTTTCTTTTTGAACTATTTTTTGTAACGCTGTTTTAATGCATATCTGAATCCGTTTTAATCACTTCTTACTAGCTCTCTTATCCCTCATCCCATCTTCAATCCGTGCGCGCAAGTTCATGCCTTCGTCGGGGACGGGCTACCCACCCCCTGTTGTCGAAAAAATCCAATTTCGTCGGGGAGACTTCATCTACAGACCCACGATAAAAGATGTGGGTCTGTTGTCACTCGGACGACCTACTTGATCTTGCTTACTAGAAGACCATATTCTTCAAGTAAACTCACAATTCCGAATTCTCCTCACACAAAAAAAAAGAGAAAAGAAAAAAAAAACGGACTAGGGATTGTTCATGTGTGTGCAGTACCCAATACTCTGCCACCTGGCCTGCCCGGACAACCGAATTCTCACAAAGGTAATGAATATCGGCCATGTAGTTTTCAGCTACAAATAATGATAAACAGTGGTGTGAGAAAATTTCCCCATAAGTCTGACTGAAAAATTATTTGAAGGCACCTTGTAACGTGCCATATTTTCAAATACATTTCGGGAAAAACCATTTATAGTCTTGAGTTCGGGGCAGTCACGTTAAAATTTTCATCTGTTTATTGGACCTTGCAATTGAATTCATTGAAGATTCTTAATACAGTCAAAACATTTCAGTATGTTTTCAATTCCGTTGCATAGTCCCCCCCCCCCCCCCCCGAAAAGAGACAAGACCATTACATCTAATTGTAGCAGTACCTTTTATCTGGTACTTTTCTGATCATTAGCAAGTTGGGGTTTTTTTCTCTATTGAAGTGTAACTTTCCTTTTAAAGGAAAGCTCAAAATAACGACCGCTTCATTTCTAGTTACAAGTCCGGGAAATGCCATTCCGACTATCTTAGGGGTTAGATTTCTTAACAATTTTCTTTACGCTCCGCGCTAACTGATGGTGGCGCTCCGCATAGATAGTGTTTTAGTCGAACAGATAACTGAACAGAACAGGGCATGTTTAAAAATTATTCTTCGTTTTGGACAGTATTTTGAAGTGAAAATATTTTTATTGCGAAAGAAATCTGAAAGTAAGGACTTCTTTAATTCTAGTTACGAGCCCACGAAATGCCATTTCCTGCTGACCGGGGGTTCTCCATTTTTAAAAAAATTCAATGCGCTTGACTTAGATAATCTTTCGGGCAGCATTAATTTTTTTCGGACAAAAAAACAATTCTGCCCCTCCCAAACCAGGGAGGTGTGAGTAGGTGTGAGTACTCACACCTCCCTGCCCAAACTCAGCTGACACGCTCTCGTACGCCCATGACAATAAATAAAATATAAAACTTCAAATATATGCGAAGCCAAATTTTTTTCCTCGGGAGAATGCTCCAGTATAGTCCGAGGGCCTAAATCTGCATGATGATATTCAGAAACCTCAACAAAACTACAGATCATCCCCTACTTGATTTTCCTCATTAGAACGTCAGATTCCTCCATAAAACCCCCAAACTGTCATAAAATTCCAATTTTTCTCCAATATTAGCACAAGATTGTTAAAAATAGCAAATTTTTCCAATTTGATGGATACTCCGTACAATAAATAACCAAAGCCAAACTCTCTTGATCACCTGACATACTACCTAATTTTGCTCCTGAAAGGCATATTACTTAATAAAAGAAACCAAATTTTTCATTATAACCTTACCAAAAAACAAATTTTCTTTCTTTAAAATCCAAAATTTCTCCATCATGATAAGCTCTTAATTTTGAAAGATTCATTCAAAAAAGGGAAAAACTTTCCGGGCGAACTTCTAGTCTCGTCTCAAAGCCTTAGTCCGTTAGTAAGTAGGTCTTGTACGATTCAATGCGTAACCCCCAAAGAATTTCAGCTGTCGCCCATATAAAGTTTTTGATTTTTCCTTTATGAAGGACAGATTCTTCAATAAACACCCAATTTTTTTTTAAAGTACCAATAAAAGCCAAATTTCTTCCATAAGTTTAAATTTTTACTTCATTAAATTCCAAATTTTTAAGTATTTGTTAAAAAGAAAGTCCAAAATTTCGGTGCGCTCCGCCCGCCTCAAATTCTGCAAAGTGACTTTCAACTGGGACATAACATCGCCTTTGTCGGGGCCTTGAAATTCTGGCCCCCCTGTCGGGGAGCTTGGCCCCCTGTCGGGCAAATCCTGCCCTGTCACATGTACTTCAATTAGATGAACACAAATCTCCATTACCACACCCCTCTAAAATGTTTCAGTGGCAAGATAATGTCATTTTAAGAATTTTTACATTAAGCCCCGCCCACTCATTAATATGCAAGATATGACCACCAAAAACAATAGGGCACATCTACTCAATATAATACATGTACCAACCAAGTTTGATGAAAATTGAACTCTCGGTTATTGAGTTATCGTGTCACATACCTCACATTCCAATGCACACATTAAGCCCTGCAAAATCATTAATATGCAAGATATGGGTACCAAAAACAATAGGGCACATCTCCTGAATATGATACACATACACATCAAGTTTGAGAAAAATTGCGTACTCGGTTATTGAGTTATCGTGTCACATACCTCGCATTCCAATGTGTCACACACACACACATACATACGCCAACTTGACTACATAGGTTCCTTTGTTAACACAAGGAACGAAAAAAATATTAAACTTTGGAAAGTTATTTTCCTATGCAACAGGCACGTACGTCACTGAAAACATAAAGTAGTCAAAACGGTGTCTGAATTGACTACTCACGTTAGTCAACAAAATTGTTTTACATTGGACTGAAATGTGAGTAACTATCAACCACAATTACATCAGGGAGTTGCTGTTAAATTTGTAGCCTGCTAATTACAAGTCTGGTCACATCAGTGTTTTTTCACTCTAACTCTGGGCCATCCAAACGGGGCGTGGTAAAATCATTTGCAAAAATCCTTTCAGATTACCAGCTTTACCAGCTTTCCAGCTACAACTCTGGGTTAAGCTTAATCTGCTAATCAAAAACAAACCCTTTTATTAAAAACCACGACTGTTCAGATGAGGTAGAACGTTTCTCTATAGTAGAATAAAATGAAGGTGTAATTGCATAAGTGCCCTCCCCTAGATAACTTGTATACACAAATTTCCGCAAAAACCGGCCAATGTGCAAATGACGAAATGTTTGCAATTTAGACGAACATAATTTGAATTAGGAGCATGGTCATATTTCGCACCCGCTCATAATATAGCAAGATTTGTCTGGATAGCTATACAGCTGAAGGAATGCTCACACAGCGACAAATTAACTGTCCCGTCTCGTGAACATGCGCAGTAGACCTACTTATAAAAAGAATGCATCGATTCAATTTTGTCTTACTTAAGCGAGTTAAGCTGAGCCATATCAATGCACTCCAATTACCCCGAGTGTAAGAGAAACTTAATTCTGCAATCTTGCTGTCAAGTTGACGAAATACAACGGTGATACTGATAAAGTACAAGTTAGATTGTAAAAGATGAAGCTGTCTGTAGGATTTTGTTTTTTGCTGGCTGGAACGGCTGTTTTACTTGTTCAAAGAATTTCCGGGGACGACGGATTCTGGTTGAGAGAAGAAGTAAATGACGTACAAAAACGACAAACTTGGAACCACTTCTACAATAAACATGTTTTTGAGGCTCCAAAGACCGAGAAGGATGGAAAATTTTGGAACAAGATAGCAAGGAGAAGACTGGGCAACGACTACGGAGTACGTCCCTTTAATACCTTTATTCGCGTCGG
This sequence comes from Holothuria scabra, assembly GCA_037179385.1. Taxonomy (NCBI): domain Eukaryota; kingdom Metazoa; phylum Echinodermata; class Holothuroidea; order Aspidochirotida; family Holothuriidae; genus Holothuria; species Holothuria scabra. Next base: position 3,264,166 of record CM074185.1, read on the forward strand.
GAATGCTGAAATGATTCTTGAATCATTCCGTGGCCTGAAGAAATGCAAGGACGGCTTTTCTAAAAGCGACGACGAGTTCACAATTGTGGAATTGACATGGGACAAAGCTTCTAAAAAGTATTTGGTAGAGTACCCAGGTCGTTTCCATATTTGCGTCCAACTGAACCGAGATCATGTGCCCATCCATTTCCACGGAACAGCATAGCTCCACGTTGCCATTGGTAAACTTCTCTCATATTGTAAATTTATTCGGTCGGTAAACGGGTGAAAAATTAATGCATTTTCAAAACGAAGTGCAAACTGGGCCACAGAGGTATAGGGGATCCAAAACCAATAAGCTAGACTAGTCAACATAGCAGAACTTAAAGGGAAACTTGCAATAACTTCAATCTGGAGTATTATGACGTCATATGAAAAAGTCTCTATACTTTTAGTGAAAAATCGTATTCGTTTATCCATCTCCCGACTTTAATTTGTCAAGTTCAAGGCCCCAGAACTTTATAAATGAAAAAAGAAAATTCGACCAAGGATCGAAAGAGATCTTTATACCTGTACACCTATTGGGCCAGACTCATGACTAGATGGATTTTAAGCCGATATGATTTTTCTGGACTGCACAGGGTGCTTTCACGTTACGCTACGATTGTCAAGCCACGCCCACTGCCGGGGAAAATCAACAGTGTTTCAATGTATCAGTCACACTTGGGTCGTCACTTGCTTCTCAGCTACGCTGGAGTGAATGCGTTGCAGTTTCGCACGTCAAAAGGGGCGGAGCTTGTGACGTAGTGTAAGACCTTCTTCTGTGTGATTAACCTCTCATGAAGCGTGAATGCTGAACGCTAATTGGTTTAGAAGTGGCTGTTTCGTAGATGTATGTACATGTAGTATTACTGCCAAAGTATACATTTTTCATCACTGGAAGATGATGGTTGCTAAAGAGTGACCCCTTCTTAAAACAGTAAACCCAACCCAACTTCCGAAGAGGACCGACTTTCAACAGCTACTAGGATCCACCCCAGTGAGTGAAGAGAAATTCTCATGACGTGCCGCTTCTTTGTAGGCCTGCCATTGTACCAAGCTTGTAACCTTTTACCAATTATGATAGTGAGACGGAACGTCACTGTATAGAATTCAACAGTTGACTTATTATCGAACTCGTCGAATCTGTTTGAGAGATTTCTGAACTCATGGGCAGGATTGTGGTGTGGCTAGCCTTAAGCTGTAGATATGATAAATTTAAGCCCCGAAAAATTTTCCAGTGTTGTTTCATGAAACTCCTCAGTATCATGTTATCTTTCATATGAATACCTAAAGTTATAGACGTTTCAAGCAAGTCTGAAATGTACTCCATCTTTATTGAAACTTTTACATTAGCAATTTAATGATGCAGAAGTATTGAGTAAACTTTTGATGGGTTTTTAAATGTATACAGGTGATATAGTTTCTACTTGTTACGATTTTTACAGATCTCACTAAGGTGATAGTGTTATATGGTAAACATTTTAAATTTCAACCAAGGCATGTAAAACAAAGGATGGAATGGTTGTTATGATTTGCTTCTCCTTTATAATTTACAAATGATGAATACTAGCAAAAGAAGCTCATCATGAGGACAACAGTTCCTTTGAGACTACGTTAACCACAACTACATGCCCGCCGTAACGCTCACTTTGTCGGGTATTATTCAGCTGCTCAGGTCATTAAAGATGAACAAAGATATCACTGGCATAGGTAGGTTTACTCTGAAGGGGGGGGGGGGCATGCAGTATGTTGAATGATCGACGTCCCCTTTAAAAGTTGTTTGCCTTTTAAAGGAACCTAGATGCAAAATGGTGCAAGATTTTCAAATTTGACAGAAATAGTCTTGAAAGTTGAACTGTGGTGGTTAATAGGGACAAACCTGAAAATTTCGTGTCTTTACATGCAATTTAATGCCATGCACGCTACCTTTTTGAAGTAAAATTTGTTTTCCAAATTTTGCGGAATCAAAATAAAGGAGCATAGGGGTAAGGAGGCATTTCATTTTGAGATTTCTTCCCTTTCTTGGTTTTCTTGTAGAATCTAATCAGTCGCTATCGTTTTTTGTCGTTTGCAATAAAACGCTCACTTCAAAATAAGTTATCAAAATATAGAGTGATCAGAAAGTTAACAAAAAATATTTTAACCCTAAAAATGTAATTTTGCCCGAAAGACTATCTAAGCGGAGCCTTCAACATTGGTTGGCGGGGATGGTAGAGAAAATTTTGAAAAATCGCAATCTCTCAGATGGCCGACAATTGCCTTTACATGCTTGTAAAGAGAATCCAAAGGGTCTTTTTTAGCTTTCCTTTGCAATAATTAAACAATCAGCAACTTAATAAGCGATCAGAAAATTACCACATAAAATGTACCCCTACCCATGGGCGTCCGTAAGGGGGGGCACTTGCCCCCCCCCCCCCCCGGAAAATCAAACTTGTGAAAAAATTAATTAAAAATTAAAATAAAAAAAATAAAAAATAAATCATCAAAACATCTTCACTTACAGCGTCAGTTTCTACTCGTGAAATATGCTGACATTTGACCAGGAACAGCAAAAGAGAACCCTTGGGGGTTTTTGTCTAAAATTTGGAGAAAGTCGATAAATGACATTTATGAATATACACAGGCAGGCAGGAAATCGATTCAGAGACCACGAAAACGGGCCGCGAAAGCCGGGAAACCGATGGGCACTGCTTAACAAGAAATTTCCTAACTGGTTAATGATAGAGCTAATCCCTAATCCTAACAAAGAATACTTTCGATACAATACAATAGCAACAGCCAATCAGAACATTCGTCAGTAAACAGTGTGCAAACAAGAGGAAGAGCTAAGTTCCTTCAGCCCTACCGCAATTTTCTGCAGTGGGCATTTTGGGCTGACATGAACCAGAAACCGGGGCTTTCATTTCCTTGAACGTATTGGGTCGCTTGAACCACGAGAGGGTGGCTCCGCAGTCTTTAAGATACTGAACGATTCTGTTAGGATGGGCAAGAGAAACAGTCCTTGCTGTACTGAGAAGTCGTCACGAGTTTCCCTCAAACCAGTGACTTGGACCACTTGGTTGCATCATTTTAAGTTTTAGATATAAACTTGCTGTTCTCTTTCTGACTGTCATATTCCGTCCACATTTACAATTTCTCTTCTCCTTTACATAAATCCCGAAGTGAAATATTTTCCCTGCCCAGAGTAGCCAGCAAAATATGGGCATTCATCCCCGCAAGTACACGGATGCACCTGTACACATCACAATGTTCAGTCGTACTCTTCTTAAATCCTGATCTTTCCGCAATGTGTATGCCTAAATCATTTGAGACTGTGCGTTGGTCTGGTTTCTAGGTTCAATCCAGTCAATTACTGACCTGGGGCCCGTTCCACAAAGAGTTACGCACGATCTTAAGTATGATTTACTGTTGGCTTAAGTATGGTGAATCAAACTTAAGATTGTGCGTAACTCTTTGTGGAACGGCCCCCAGGACACAATGGTGGTGGTGGGGGGGATCAAGACCAATGAAGCCAACTACAGTTGTAAGTCAACCATCACCCTTGCCCATGAAAAGTTTCACAACGATTCTCAAGATCAACTGTTTAACTTTGAAGTGGATTAGGAAAATGTATCAGACTTAGGTTGGGCCATTGGTGTAGTGTTATGTAGTATGGTGCACTCTTCATGACCTTGGCTTTAGCAGACGCCATCTTGTTGTTTACGAGCAACTCGCCCTTCCTTTGTTCTAGATTCCCAGGGCCCTCCCTGTTTCCCGTCATGTGTTACCGGTGGACGTGACATATTTCATCGCTGTAGTTCCACGTGCACACTGTAACCTATATTTTAAAGGCGTGGCCAATTCCACCCTTTGCAGCCTCCTCATTGGTCATCTATATCATAATACTTATTTACATTGGTGCATCATAACTTTTGACCAATCAGCGGACTGCAGGTGTTCAGAGCTCGCCCGATTCCCAAGACCGAGCCTGCGAGCTGGACACTCGTGCAACAGACCTCGAAGCAGAAGCATGTAGTCACCGTGTACATAAATGATTTAAACAATCTTTTTTTGGCTGGCCGTTGATTGAAGTTGAACTGAATAAAGATCATTAATCATGCTGAAATAGAACTGAAATCTTTACTCTTCCTGTCTGTGCGTCTATCTCATCTTGTATCGCCATACTCAGCTAGATCCCCCCCCCCCCAAGCCTTCGTTATACGATTGGCCCATTATCTCACAGTAGCCAGAGGCATGTCCTCCCCCTACCACCTACCAATTGAATTCTGAAGAAAATTTAGACAGAACAGAAAAACACACTCCAAATGTTGCTAAATATTGCACCATATTGCATCTGAGGGTACTTATATATTAAAAAATGATGTCTACTCTACACAAGTAGCAGCTCCCATTAAAGTCCCTTTCTGGCAAACAAGCAGGCTATATGGTTGGCCACCCCAAAACAAACAGCCTACCTGCTCAAGTGGGTTTGAGTGATACTTTGGTTCAGGACCAGGCCTGCATCTGATACAACATAACTATCTTTAACAAAAACTGCCATTACTATCAAATTCTTCCCTTCTGTCAAACTAAAAATGCTTAATAAATGCAAAAATTTTGGATGACAAAAAAGTGCCACAACACAAATGTATATTTCACTACAAATATTATTCATTTCATATCTTTGAAATTAACAGATTGGTAATAAATACATTTTTTTACAATATAGTGAAGAAATCATCACAAATCTGGTACAAATATAATGCTCATTTATTGTGCAACTACTATTACCACCAAATCCATATAGCACTGAATGATCCCTTTAAATTAAGAGCATTGGAATAGCTGCATGCTATATTACAATGGAAGGGTTAAGCTATACAGTATGTTTTCAAGCACCTGGATTTACAAAGAAAAATAAGTCATTTGCTTTTCTTAGATCGGGAAGATGCTCTGGAACTAGCAGCTGACCTTCCTGATGCCTGTGATGGTGGTCTCTGGGATTGGGAACGTGGGGTTTGGGGTGGTGTGGGCGATGCTTTAGCAGGGGTCTTTGACCCTGGTGATTTGGGTGCACTTGGAGGCCTTTCAGCACTCTCTTTAACTGAGGGAGCTGGAGAGGGTGTTTTCTGTGGAGGGGCATCTGGTTGTGGTGTAACTCCAGGAGTGGCACTTTTCCTCTCAAGGGCTCGTAATTTTTCCTGAGTCTGAAGAAGCTCATCCTCTAATTTTGTGTTTTGTTCTTCTAATTCCTGGCATTTTTCTTCAGAAGCCCTGCAAAAACAATGAATGGTTGGATGATGAGGAACAAAATTTTCTTCATAAACAACCTAAACACATCTTCCTATTCCACTGATAGCAAAACCTATATGGGCCCCATATGGGTAAAGGGACAGCGTGTTTGGTCTAAGGGTGAGAGCATCTGCCTTTCACAAAGATTGCCCAGATTCTATTCCCAGGTCATACCAAAGACTCTAAAAATGGAACCTACTGCCGTTGAGCAGGATGAGTGGGGAAAGCAAGCCAGTGAGCCAGAACTGGAAAAAAGGCCATGGCCTGCTTGACATGAACCAATAGGTTGGAAACTGGGCCGTAAAACTCTATCTAACTGACTAACCCATACGAGTACACAAAACCAAGGACCATCAAATTTTGTTCCCAAGATTCATAAGAGGTCCATAGCACACATACTAGAGCAGCAATGCTGCAGAATCTCAATACCTTGTGAATGATATGAAGACAATGTTTCAGATCCTCTAATACACTTCAATATACTCTGAAAGTACATTTTTTGCATCACAAGATAAAGACACTTTGATCTTACCTCTTGGACACATTTTGTGCACTAACTCAATCAACTGTAAATAAGCTTGTTCCTCTCCAGAAAATTACTGGGCAAATGTCTGCTGCAGAACCTTTAGTTATGGTCATACTATGCAAGATAACCTTACAGCTACTTCATGCTTGATTTAGCAGAGGTGTGAAGACAAGCTTCTGAGGGTCTGAGATTGTAACCATAAAATGTAAACATTCTCAATACAGGTATCTGGCATAGCAAGCATAGTGCAGTGTGAAAAGAAATGAAAGCTTCCTTGACAACTCATGAGCCTTGCCCCTAAAATCTGCAAAAATAGCTTAGCAACACCTAGTAACCATCACTTTGTTCACATCAAAATATACAACTTCATCATGAAAGGCATGCTCTCAAACTCTGAAAGACATTGATCACTGATCAAGTTACATTCTGTTGCTTTAAAGATATTTCAACCACCAGCTAGTGTGACAATATCTCAATAAATGTTATTGAGAAAACAAGGAAAGTAATGTACTCCACACCCCTCATATCAGTGACAACATGGCCTCGGAAATATCCCACGTGTTCCATTTATGATCCTGGATGCAAAGTTATATCAGCCCTATACATTTGGGTCCCAAAGGGTTCCATAAGGGAAAGTTACCTGGATCTTTTAACATGCAATTATTTTTGTAACCTAGGTCCTTCAATGCACAACTATTGTTTTCATGCATATGTGATAAATCTGGAAACCATTAAAACTGATTGCTGTCATTTAAAAACCAGTATATATCTTGCTTTGTACTTACCTTGCAAGTCTAAAATCTTTCTTACTAACTAACCTAGCAAGCCAGCTTAGCTTAAGCAAATTTCTCAGGATATTGATGCAAATTCCAGCCAACTTTTATAGATGCACAACAAATAATTTGGGGACTATTAAGGGATGTCTAACCAACTGCAACCCTGGTAATCCCCAATGATGCAAAAACAATGGGGAAGAACAAAAGATTTGTAACTTTCATTTACTTACAGAAGTTTTGTTTGTAAGGTCTGTACGGCAGCCAGAGCCTCATATGCTTTGTTTGTGTCAGGAGTGTTAGGGGAGCGGCTTCCTTCGGCTACTGAGAGACCAGCAGACTGGAGGGAAATAAAGAAGTAATGTTGTATCAATAAATTTCAAGACTTGAAAAAGACAATTAAATGAGTCAAAAACGTGGTTGTACTCCACTTCTCCTAAAAAGGCATCATGTGGCTGTTGTGTATGATGCTCAGCATAAGACATGGCATACTTGCTAACATTGTCCTAAACAAAAAATTAAAACATATTGCAGAGATCAGAGTGTTGTGTTATTGAACTCCGGCAATTAATGGCAAAAGGAACCAGAGGTCTTGTGGATTCAACTGGATTTATTTATGTCTAAAACATCACTAACCGGTGAAAGGCAGCCATGTTGCAACCAGTGGCACTCTGCTACAATGATGCTTAATGGGTGTAATGAACTGTTACAATTACCAAAACTTCTGATCATCACACACAGGTTCTGACCTAAATTTTCTCCAGGAGGCAAAACTCCTCTTTTTCCTCCCTACAAGTTTACAATATATGCTGAAACTCCAAAAAACCCGAAAACCCATTATGAAGGCACGGATCCAAGAACGGGGGGGGGGCTTTTACCGCCTCAGTCCTGTCTTTTTTGCCACATCAACAATAAAACACACAGGAAATTAGCAGTGCAACTTCCTCACACCCCTACTTTCTCTTAAGTCAGCCTCCACCTTTTTTAGAATGTCCGGATCTGTACCTGTTACGCATGTATGAATTTTTCCACCTACCTTAGGGGGTTGTGTAGGTTCTTCGAGCGACTGGGTCCAAACATTTTGATCATGCCCCAATACTTGCATTTCACTCATGTTGACTGCTTGACTAGCTGAAGAAGTAGCTCTGGTCTGAACTGTTGCAGATGTCTACAGAGACAGGAAGATATTTATATCGGTTTAAAGAGAATGAATACTTTTTAACAAAGACAAGTTCTTATATTTCAAAGGAATCAAACCAACCCAGAATTTAAAAAAAAAAATGCATATTTACCTCTCTTGTAGGGGCCATTACTGGAGTCTGTGGTATTGTCTCTGGGGCAGGAGTTTGTTTTGATGGTTCTGTTGAAGGTGCAGGTGTCATATCTTCTCCAACCAGCTGTGATATAGAAACAGCACAAGGACAACATTAATATGAAATACAATCACCTGTCTTGTAAACCACTCACCAACCACTTACAATACTAAAGTGATATCTTCCTCATTAAATGCTGTCATGTAAACATGACAGTCAACACATCTATTGAAAAACAATTGTCTCTACAAAGTCCAAAAGAGAGCTAACAATTGTGCAAAGCAACTCTGCAAATATTTAAAGGCCCAGTTCTCTCACACCAAACAGTACTAATTTTCCTAACCTTTTTACTTAAACTCCTCCCCACAATTCTCTGAAATTCATCTTTATCCAGTCACAATCTCAGTTTGCTGCTTCAGGGTGAGTATATAAAAGCTCTATGTGTATAATAAAAACACTCTCAGTACAGTTCATGCTGTGCTATAGAAGCTTTGGTAATCTGTATTGTTTGAATTAACAGTCAATCAAAAAGCTGGGCCAATGGAGAGTTTCTGTCCCCCCCTCCCCTACAAGAAATGTACTTTGGGGGCAAGAGGATTGACCCTTTAACTTCCCTTACAATCCTACCACCCTATCAACACTTCCTATCCCTTACCTCCCTAACAACCCTGCTTCACTCAGAACCATTCCTCCCTAGTCCCTTGTCTTATTTATCTCCCTTATCAAACTTTCTCTCTTACAACATACCATACCACCCTTGAAACCCAACCTCACCTTTCTCACAATCCTATAGAACATACCATACCTCCCTTGCAAACCAACCCCACTTTCAACGTTACCTTCCTCACAACCCTGCCTCCCTCACAACCCTACCTCCCGTACCAAACCCTTCTCTCATACCCACCTATTTCCCATATGACCCAACCCCCCCCCCCCCCCCACCTTCTTCACCTGCCTTATTTTCTTACCTCAACCCTACTCTCAACTGGAGGTATGTCTCCCTCATCCCCAGCATCTCTAGATTCTTCACCTACAGCAGCAATGGAGAAGGGAGTTGCAGTGCCTTGTAATTTAGCCAGTTCTGAATTCTTCAGTTCTTCCATAAGAATGGTAGCAGTATGAATCCAGTCAGCACACTCACTCTGCAAGAGTTATATTATATATTCAATAAAAGAAATACCCTATATTCTGTAATAAACGCTCCCCCTCTAATAAACGCCCCCTTCAAAATTTTTAACAACTGCGTAAGCCAAGGCCTCCCGCACTACAGGCCCAAACCACAGATAAAGCTAGTGTTTATACTATTTTGTTTTGGGGAAAATAACCAACAATCGTGCTCATGGGAGGGGTATAATTTATACGTTTGTGCTTATCAATGCTTTCCGTTTTGGCGGGAAGGATTGAGTACGGTATTCACAGGAATTTTAACGAAATGAAGAGCAAGTTTCAAGTATATTTGTGCCCTTTTTTCAGTTTACAAATAATCGGTGGTAATGATGGGTTGAATGGCAGAATTTTACCGATGCTGATTAGTTAATTTTTTATTACAATGTACCCTCAAATAAACGCCCCCCTTTTCAAAAATGTAACGCCCCCGGGGGCGTTTATTAAAGAATATACGGTAACAGGAAATGATATTTAGAATGTGCAACATGTTTCGCTCTTTACACACCTTGCAAGAAGGGGGGAGGGGGGGCTGAAACCTAGCCTTGTGCTTTGTGACCTGAAAGGCTTTTAACATGAAAAATTTCTTGAACCTCACAACAGGAATAAAGATTTGGTCCTTTCAAAAGGAAATGGGGTATAATGACAATGAAATCATTTTACACCTAGAAATGAGAGATTTTTGAAAAATGGTGGTCAAGTAGCAACAATTGGGAGTCAGTCACCCATTATCATTAACTCATCATGTAACAGGTACCAAGTACCCAAGAGTATTGCATTATTTAATTAAATGGGAGTCAGAGAGGAATTGTACTAGGGTAGTTCTTGTACCTGTTCAGCAAATTTTCTTAATAGACAGGTACCTGTTTTATTCATTCTAGATATGGGTACCCATATGATCTTTTGGGTACCCCACCCAGCCCTGGACCCTCTCCATATTTGCAAACTTATAACATGCCTAGCGTTGTGTGATGGGTCTTACCTTAAGTTTCTTCAGATCCCTGAATTCATGGTCAAAGTCCTCTGCACCCTCGTCTTGTTTTCTCTGTACTTCTTCTGCAACTATGTTGGCACAGCAACTGCAGAAATAAGAACCGAACACAAACTAGTGACAGCCACCAAAACAAATGATGTGGCCAAGTGGATAAAAGTGGTGACATTTGAAGCAATTAAAGGTTCAATTCCTGATCTGGTCAAAGCAGGGGTTTTTCATTCAGGAACAATTTTTATATTTCCATCTGAACTGCCCTTTCAAAAGATACCAAATTTACCCTAATTGTTGGGTTGATTATCATTCAATGTTAGTTTGTATTTCATACGCCATTAGTTTCTCCAGCTATTTGTGGTTACTTAGCATCACACGACGTCTGCCAATCAAGGCTTGAGTATTAAATGTACTGGCTAGTATTTATTCTTCCACCAAACAACTCAAATTTGTTCCATTAAATTCACGAGAGGTATAATAATTGAAGCTATGAACTATTCTGACATTACATTTCTATAGGATGGAGAGCCTTTTTTCACAAAAAAACAATTTGGATGGTCATTTCACCACTTACAGCTCTATGATCAAATTGACACTGAGAACAAGAAGACCATCTTGTTTAAGCAGAGGGGGTCTATCTGTAACCATGGTTGGGCCCTTCTTGGGTCCAAGGAAAACAACTGAACCCACTGAAGTATCTGTTAACTGATAATATTTACATCAAGACATTGAACTACCTTTAAATGACTTTGGATGTGAAAGCTGCATTAGCACATCAAAAGAATTATATCTACTTAGCCAACTGTTTCCATAAATCTGTACATGAGTTACACTAGGTAGACCAGTGCATGCAGTCATGGACAAGGTACTACCAAACTTTACTAAAGTGTATTCTTTCTTTTATGCAGCAAAAGTTAACCAGTTTTTGTTGTTTTTTTTTTTAATTTTCAAACCCACTCTTTGCTGGCAAGGAATTTTGACCCCTAGGATCAACAAAATTAGAAAACACAATGCCCACAAATATATGGGTCATCAATTTTCCCATTGTCTAGATAGATGTGGCTATTACGCTACTATTCACAGTTCAATGTTGTTTTTTTCTATAGTGCTAATGCTTGGTAGCTAATTCATGTGAAACCATTAGCCATATTTATAAGTTAGCCTAGGTTAGATGGAGTTTAACGGTCAAGTTCCAACCAATCAGTTCAAGACATGTTGGCCATGGCCCCGCCCACATTTATAGTGCATAATTTATACCTCATGTTATTCCCTGAACAGTATACTTTGGTCATAACATATTGTATGCTGCACAATTAGCAAGTTCTCACTTACATCACTGGTTGGCACTGGTTTGCACAGAGAATGCACAAGAACACATGCATGTATGTTAGTTATGGTGTCTGTTAACCCTTGCACGATTGCATCCTGTAAGTAGACAAATTTGAATCTACCTTTCATTGTGACAAGGGTGTAAGTGTAGCTTACCAACTTTTTTGATGCCCAGTTGTGATGGCATTTGTTTGAACACTGAATTTTGTTAACCTCTATGCAGTAAGACAGTACAGCTATAAGCAAAGAGCAATAGTTGTAGCAGTGCTGTGCCCTGCACAATACTCTTCAGTCACAGATGTGTTGTATGCTGCACAGTTTGGTCAAAATTGTGCTGTGCCTACCAGTGGAAACTTTCCTAAAATTACAAAACTTCAAATCTGATACATTACCTTGTGATATAATTTGAAAATGAAGTCAAGTGGTCGAATAATGTGGCTGCTTTCTCCCTGATTTCGGCATAGGTCATGGCAGTTGACATACAGCTATCTATAATTTCCTGGGGGCTGTCCATGGGGTTGGGGGCCAACCTTAACAAAACCTGGATCATCCAATGCACCATCTCTGCATGTAACACTGACACCTAACAAAAGCCAAAATATAAAACAATATATTTATTGCTGCTTCATTGTTAATCCCCCTGTGGGCTGGGGGTTGTAGAATACGACCACTTTATTCCCTGAATGTCGTAAGAGGCGACTTAACGGGAGGACTTGAACAGTATTTGAACAGTATGACACTTTATAACGCATTCATGTTGGTGTGTCATTAAATCTTATCCAACTAACTAACTTACATGTGTGTCCCTTGAAGAAGTATAGCACTGACATACAGCCCGTGAGGGTTTTTTGTTCTACTGCCTTCACATCATTTATGGACTAAGTTTTACTACACTTTATTGAAATAAATTAATATTTATTTTATGTATACTTGTATGATGATGTTAAAAACAAACAAATGGAATGAAATCTATTTATTCCTTCATTTTTAAATTACAGCTAAGGTTTTTCACCACACTGTTAACACTTTTTTATATTTTTGGGATATTATCATAACATTGTAACTAAGTAAGAATAATGTCAAGATTAAATGACCATACCAACTTTATAATATTAAAGGTACGATAACATGCAAGCAAAGTGCTATCACTCTACTTCACAGTTAAAGATATATTTTAGCAGAAAAGATCTGTTGGAATTATGTTACTATCTCTTATTCAATGTTCTCAATACAAACTTCTCCAAAAATTAAATGCTTCTGGAGAGACTTGTTTCACAGTGTTGAAATTGTCTTCTTTATCCCTATATTAATCATGTCTGGTTTGGTAAGTGATACTGATGGTTTTCAAGGAACAGTTTTAACTTCCATGGATTCATGGCAATTAGGACACTGGCCAGAATCAGGGAATTGACCAAGTCAATCACCTACAGTTTTAACTTCCATAATAAAACACTCTGGACACAACAATTCACAGATGAATTCAGAATTATTGGGGTTGCCCACAGAGTTTTCTTAAAGACAGTTTTTCCTAATGACTACCTATAGACCAAAATCTGTCCTGCTTTTTCGTGTTACTTCGTGACGCACTTCGGAGGGTCTGATTGGAAAAAATACGAATCAATGGTAAATGATGAAATAATAACCCATGCAATTACCACAAGCGATCCGTTTGGCCTATGGATCAAGAAAAAATAAGTAAAAATATCCCTTTAAATTCAAAATCTGGCGAAGGTGAGATAGACACACAACTTCCACATTTTAAGTAAACTTTTCCTCAAACAGTACTAAAACTACAGCTGCAGCCTCTAATCATGTTCTTAAGGCACTTTAATTATCTGAAATGGGCTTTAATGTTGAATTTTTAAAAAATTAAACAAATTTTAATGCTATTTTTGGTACGTGGGATTAAATACGGTAAAAAGATGTGGAAAGAAAAAGGACACTTTTTCGCGAACGAGGAGCTGTATATGTCCCTGCTACGTCGGTTTCACGCGTAACGTTAACTGCGAATGAGTAACTCGAGTTGAATACCGATCCAAATTGTATAATCTGCATCACTCCGATCTCTGAAAAAAGAATGATACCCTTTAACCCATCTAGTATCATTTTTGTATCGAGGAACGACGAAATCTGAAAGGTTAACAATACGAATACGGGCGAGAATATCACCAAGCTGTATTTCGTGTAATAGGTTCTAATAGGCACCGGCATCTGGGGTGTGTTGGTTCTCAATTTATTAGGGAATAGTTGTAGCTTTAATTCGGCTTAGCTATAACTCACATGCTATCTAAAAATCCTAAACCACTACAAACTTACTTAAGATTTGGTGGTCGAACTGTTATTAGCGGCTGGGAACGGTTTCCTTTCCGAAAAATATCGGAATTCGTGTACTAAATTTTCTGGTCCCAATATCAGCCCCCGAGCTCAGTACTAGTGCCAACTGAATATGGTACACTGACCACATTTTTTAAAAGCGATCAGCCCTTTCCCAATGAAATGCTTGTTGCGACACTCGACAAAGTAGCCATGTATCAAAATTTTGATCTTTCTGGCAGAAAATCTCATCAGAAATTCCTGCTCCTGGAGACTTGGTGTCATGACATGGCCGATAGCTTTAGGCAGGGGCTGGTTTTTCAATAGAAAATCGCAAGCAGACCTTGGCATCTTTCATGCTATTAGGCGCGTAGACCTTTCAGGTGGGGATAGGGGGACTGCACTCCTCCCAGATCAGGGGAAGTGCTTATTTCAGGGCAGTGACACTTACATGTATTTTAGGGCAAGGGGGTAGTATATAGTAGCTACATGAGGAATTTCTTACCCTATTAGTTATTTCACCCAAGTCCCCACCAAAAGGGATGTTTGGTGGGGTAATCAAATTTTACCCGACTTCCTGCTTAACTCATTCAAGCAAGCTCCAAGAAACCACAAGCTTGATAAGATGCAGCTAGAGGAAGATGTGAACAAAGGCTGAATAATACCAGCCAGATGTGCCACTGTTTGCAAGGTGTGAAAGGCAAGCAGTAGGGCAATTTCTTATCTGGTTTTTGTTGACCTTCGTTCACTGAAGCAAAAAGGTGTGGACAGGGTTTTTATAGGCAGGGTAATTCAACATGTAGTCAGTTCGGCCTGCAGCGGACCGTGTTGACATGCGGCCGGGCAAAATAGGACTTGAAAAATATTCATTTCGCGGTAAACAGGATCCGCCTCTTCCTGTACGCCTTTGTGTATTTTTTGAAATGACGGTACCTGATGTGTTTTTTTTTTTAAATGTATCAACTTGAAAAAATTTTAATTCTATTTCCGCATTTTAAATCTTAGTCTTAGTTGAGCATAACTTTACTAAAGTTGGACCGATGATCATTTGGTATCTAATTTTGACTGAATTGGATTCCGTCAATAGTCAGATACAAATCAATCCTTGAAACTCGTTTGAACTTGGTGCGGGTACGGCAAAGATATACGGAAGGTCACTGCAAGCCCTACTCTGGATTCGATGTCCCGCATGCGGTGTGTATGAGAACATTTGACTACGGTAGGCCAAAGCTTCCCTGCCTGGAATATGAAGTCTTTCTCGAAAGACTATCTTCAATTGGGGCGGAGCGTATACAAAATTTTGAAAAATCGAGACCCCGCAGCTAGACCCCGATGACATTTCAAAAGTTTCTCAAATTTGTTGTCCTTTTAGACAAAATATTTCAAAATCAAGAATTTTAATTGTAGAAAAATTGGGATTTTATGAAAGACGGGTCACAAAAGTAGCAACATAGCTGCCTGTGTTTCTTAATGATGTGGTGTCACACAAATGGTAAATATCCGATTTTGATATGTCCAGAGCTCAGGAAAGTTTACCAAACTGATCTATTAGGGAGAACTAGTGTACTAAGGCTGCATAATGCGGCGAGCAAAGAAATTTCGCTGTTTTTTTGAGATTTTGAAGGGGTTTCTGACACGGGAAGTGGGGGAGCGGAATCTTGCTTCCGTCCTTCATTTTTCACTGGGGGCCGGGGAGGCTTTCTTCCCCAGCCCCTGCTTCCTACCCCTATGCTTAAAAAAATATTTTTCTTTTTACTTTTCCAAAGGTAGGCCTACCATTTCAAAACAATTGTGCTCAAAGGGTTCCAAATGGAATGGTTACCTATAAAATACATGCAAAATATCAAGCATATGAATGAGTGGCAGGTTCGAACCACTGGTTGTTGTGATTATATCTCTAGGAATCTTGTGCCCTCTCCACCTGACAGAAGATAATATATTCATACAGTTCTCACCCCAGTCGGATTTTCACATTTTGTAAACTTTAGCCCACAATCCGGTTCCCTTTTTCCTGGTAGAGATGCTGGCGATCAGTTTTACTACATGATGCTAAGTTTCTCGGAGGAAATTTGAGATTGGTTCTTTGATGATAGATCATATAGTTTGAACTTATACTTGGAGTGAACGACCAAGACTTCATGGAGATTCGACGCTGGTTCAAATCATGCAGGCGTGCTCACTAGAAAAGGTTATACTTTACAGCTTTAGGTATAGTCAAAGTTTTTTGGCAGCCCAGCTGAAAATTCCAAACCCTTTTGGGTTAGACCCTTTGAACCCGAAGGGTTTCAAGTGATACCTTTTGTAAATACCCTATGCATTTGGGCAGTCCCTTTGGTAGATGATGGAAACTGGTCAAAACTCAAAGAGAATTACAAAATTACCCTTTTGAAAACCCTTTACCATTTGGAAACCGTTGAAACCTTTTGTTGATTTGGACAAAAGATCTCAATGGGAATTAAGTTCTGCTTGGCCGTAAAGCCTGTCCATTTAGGCCTATCCTCTCAAGTTAGTAAGATGGACGGAGTTTTACGTGACGACCCATATGGCCAGTTTCTAACCAATTGGTTTAGGTCAAGCCGCCACAGACTAGCTTTTCCACTTGTGACTAACTGGCTTGTTTTTCCTACTCAATTGCCTTATGCTGAGCACCAGGTACAATGGCAGTAGGTGTTTTTTTACAGTCTTCAGTATGACCCGGCCAATAGTACTCGAACTTCCAACCTCCCAACTGCAAGCTAGTCCAGGGGCGGATCCACACATTTAAAAAAGGGGGGCTGACCTAAGAGAAAAAAGGGGTGAGAGGGGGCTGCACTGCTAATTTTTCATATGTTTTATTGTTGATGTGGCGAAAAAGGGTTTTTCATGTCATGTGTGTTTATTTTCTTCCTCTTCTCTAGTCCAAATTTTTATTCTTGTTTTGTCCTATTTCATTCTCCTTCTTCGCTATCCCTTCGCTATCATCTCTCGTTCCTGTTCCTAATTTATTCAACCTTTCCTCAGAAGAGGGGAAAGTCATCCTACTCCCCTGCTTCCCCCCTCCCGTCAATTAATTGACATAAAAGTTTATCCCTATCAATTTCACTGACCACTGCACTGTGCACTATACCCGGCATGTACAGATTTTGTACATGTCAGAAAATTCGTGGAACTAGTATCTACAATGAATGTTGGCCAAAAAAAGCCAACAATTTAACCTCAAATTTCTCTTCGTAGGCCAACTCGTTCGCTTGTGGTAATTGATATTATGTTCAAAAGGTTAAAATTGACCTTCGTAGGTAATTTTTATGCCGACCCTCAGATGTGCGTCACGAAAGTTAAAAACGAAAGCACTTTTTCGTGTATGGCCCGCTGCCTACTAAAGCTGAAGTGACACTAAAATAAATTTTTTTCAGATTTTTGTTAAATTTTCTTCATATTTGAAGGGGAAGAGCCAAAAAAATTTGTCACGCAGTGTTAATATATGATAGGCATCTGATGTCTCTGAAAATAATTTGCCAACTGATTTTTAGTGATGCCACACTGGCATAAATTTTTTATCAGGGAGCATAGTCCAATAAAATATGTCTATTGATGTGACATCACGCAACACACAGGTTGGCAAATTTCTGGCTCTTTCCGAACAAGATATGGAAAAGATTTCATTGAAAACCCCAAAACTTGGATCAGAATCCAGTCCGAAATAATTATAGTGTGGGCGGGGCTTAATACAGAAAATTGAACCAAATCTCTTAGATGGATGTGTCCAGGACCCCAAGAAAAGGGAAGCAAAAATCCAAACTTTTATCAATTTATACTTGGTTTCCACCCTACCTGTTCCACCAATTTGGAGTCTTGACTATCTATACCATTGATGGTATTACTCAACCACTTCTGGGCATCTTGGAAGACAACATCTTTATCCAGTCTGAAGGAACAATGTGCACATCCATCATGTCACAAATGTCTTCTATACAAATACCTAGTTAATGAAGTTATTACATGAAGTAAAAATTCTGCCCTTCTTGAGTCAATCGCCTACCACTAAATGGTCTAAACCAAACCTCTGGGCAGAAAGCCAAAATTTTACACTACTAATAATGTTCTCATCCACAATTTACAACCAGTTCTGAAGCTTATCTCATTTTAAACTATATTTAATGGTTTCACAAATTTTAAATTGCTGGAGTGGCTAAAACATGGTTCCCATACTTTTGAAGTGCTGAAATTTAAGACTTTTTCCAGACTATTTAAAGGATGGAAATATTTAATATTGAAAAATAAAAAAATTCATACAGAATGGTCTTTGTTTTTCAGTGTTTGCCTAGCATGGACACAACATCAAAACATCTTGCAACAACAAAAAATCATCTGAACTATCACAAGTGTAAGTTTTTCAAACTTCAAAACAACGTAGTAAATTTTCCATACTAAAATTCAGGGATTTTCAATACCATAATAAAATTCCACAGAGACTTTTCCCACATTTTCCCATTTTTCCAACCATGTGGAAACCATGCTAAAACCTGAAGGTGCAAACATCAAGTACATTATGGCCAGGTTATCCTTTTCATGATATCCACCAAGAGAAGTAAAAAGGGTATCATATGATCCACACTAATTCCCAAGCTGCTTTTTATTAGTTTTGAAGTCAATTAACACCTAAAATTACCCTAAAAATTAACACTTCTTCCATGTAAGTCAGCTACATCACATGTAGTGTTGCCTTGCCTGGCAATCCAAGACCCGGCGCCTGGCTCAAATAAATGCTTGTAACACCATGTGTATGGAGGCCTTAGGGCTGGCCTCAACTACATAACTTGTTACATGTAGACCTACAGTCCTTTCAGCTCTGCCAATAATTGTCCCCATCTATGAGCAGATTTCACTCTGGTGTTAAGTCACCAGACTAAATTAAGTGTTTATCTACAAAGATCTGTTACTTTAATGAAAGCCCAGTGATCAGATGTTAGACTGTAAGTTCAAGCTTCAGTATGCTTAAGGCTGGCCTCAGCTACAACACTGATTATGTGTAGACCTACAGTCATTTCAGCCATGCCAATAACAATCCCCATCTATGAGCAGTTTTCTCTACAGTGTTTTTTCACCTCATCAGACTAGCTTAAGTGTTTATCTACAAAAATCGTACTGTAATGGAAGCCCAGTGATCAGGTGTTACAGTGTTGAGAAATGGGCAATTTGATCCAGGGCGATTTCACTTATTAATGTGCATCTGATTCAAAGGTCTAGAGTTCTGTCAATCCTGGCTGGGCTATACCAAAGACTTTAGAAATGGAACCTTCTGCCATTGAGCTTGGTGCCCAACATTAGCAATGGAGAAGGAAAACCAAGCCAGGGAGCCACAATTGGAAAAAAGGTCTGATTTAAACCCAACTGGTTAGAAACTGAGCCATTAAACCTTATTCAACTAAATTGCTAACAAATTCAGAGAAAAAGTTTCCTCCATGTAGTGACATCAACAACTGTGACCAAATGACACTGTTCCCTTTTGCTGGTTGCCTACCACTATTTACTCAAACATGACTTCTCTCACCTCTTTGCATTGCAAAAATTTCTATTCTACCTTTTGCTTTTTCATATAAAGGTAGACAAGCCCTTTGAAGTTTTTAAATCATAATTTATCTAAACAACAGTCCTTGCAATCAGTTGTTACTTTCTCCCATTAGCCAACAGACAACAGACTGCATGGTCAAGTGGTTAGAACATCAGACTTGCATTGGGAGGTCAAGTTCTGGCCAGGTCATACCAAAGACTTTATAACAGAACCTACTGCTGTTGTGCTTTGTGCTCAGAATAAGCAATGAAGTAGGGAAAGCAAGCCAGTGTACCACAACTGGAAAAACGGCCCTGTCCAGCTCGAATCGGACAGATCGGTTGGTTACTGGACCGTAAAACTCCAACCTAACCTAACCATTAGTGAGCAAGAAGATTGTTTGCTTCAGCTACCAGAACAATTGCTTCTTTGTATTTCTTTGAGTAACTTCCAGCTGCAATTGGTAATTGATCCTTATCAAGGGTCACTGTTGAAAAGCCTGAGTTCAATCAAGGGTCTTGATTAAAATGCCTGATTTGGAGGTATATGGTTACCAGAGTATCAAAGGAAGTATCTTCTTCATGAGTGCTCATAAAATAGAGACAAAACTTGAGTTCTATTCCAGGTAATTTTTCGTTTTGGTTCACAGAAAACAATTCTTGCCCCAAAATTTTACTAAATATTTAAAGACAGCTGTTACTTACTGATGGTGAGGCACAGACTTTTCTTCTTCCTTCTGAGTGGTACCAATTAGAAAATCAACCTCTTCAATAGTGTGTACCCACTCGTGAAATAATTCATAAAGACGAGACCATTCTGCTTCCAAGGGCATTGGCCCACCATTTAGGATGGTATTCAATTTGGTGTCCCAGGATTCAATGCTGTTCTGAACATTAATGAAACCTCGAGCCGTGCCTTAAAATGAGAAAAATTATTGTTTTACAGAAGATACTTTACAGTAACAATAACAACACCATCCACAATATTTACAAGCAGTTGCAATGTATTACGACACTGGTATGCATTTCAAACATTCAGATGAGGTGAGAGAAAACAAAGAATATGGTTTCAACTTCAGATAAGGGGCAACTTGATTTAGGGCATGGTCACAACTCGAGGTTGAATTCCGATCAGATTCCAATCTGATTTTTGTGAGTTTTCAACCATCAAAATCTCCTACATCTCTGAACGTGAAGAACCCCAAAATTGCCAACTGAATGGATGTATGACTTTTATCGCAAGGCTACAAAATTACATTTAGTCTAATTATTTCTTGACGACACATCTAAGACAGCTTTTAATGGACCACACATGTCCAATAAGTGCTATCTGCTGGTTTGCCACCACAAAAAGATCATCATCAACACATCATTTTTATAGATCCATGTTGTTATTTACTAATCTGATCTTTTCTTAAAACCTACCATTTTCACCATTGACCCTGATTTGATATTGTTTATGTAGTGTTTGACACTCCTGTAAAAGAAAAGAAAGTTATATGGTTTTATGTATTGTTTTATACTTCTTAAAAACAACCTAATAAATGGAACTATCTCTATCTGGCTACATCTATTTCATACCAAGAGAAATGATTCCTTTGATGTGTTACCAGTCACATATTTTCAAACACCAGATTTTTTCCGGAAATAAACAAATTTACATTAATACATTCCACCACATAAAGCATACCAGTGTGTAATGCACTTTCTTTATAATCTAAATCAAACAACCAGTACATAACATGTCCGTTAAACGTTCAAAAAATTTTGAATTGTTTTAAAATGTATACTTTCCTCCTAAAATACTAAGGTAGCCTCACTTAAAACCTACCATATTTGACATTTTTTAAATACACGGTGCTAGAAAAATATACCAAATTTTAGCCATCCCAAATTGACAAATATTAACCCAGAACTTATCACTGAGCTTCCTTTTCAGCTATTTTGATATTTTAAAGGGTTTGTTGGTACCCTGCAGAGAGGCATAGATGTTGGGGATAAACTTCGTTACTGGATAACAGGTCTAAACAAAGGCATGGTCTGAAACTTGTGAAAAGGCCTTTTTGTCGGGTAATTGTGGCTAAAATCTCCTACTGAGTTCTAGCAGTATGAGATCTAATTCTCCAAAATCAGATGCAATGACTTTTCATCATCCCTATGTGTACTGCTTTCATCCTATCAACATAACTGGAGAAACACTTCTTCACAAATTCATTCCATGGACCTGATAAGCTCACAGTTTGTAATCCAAGAAAAGGGAACCAATGTCAATGCTTCTGGTAGAGTGCTTTTGGGAAAAGAGGAAAAGGTGCAGGAAGGATAATAAGAATAAGCAATCACTAAATCATGAAAGTGTAACAATTAACAAAGGTTTTCCATCAAATTGCTCTGAAATATAAAAAAGTTTAAGGCAAGTACCATTTCAATTTTTTTTCTCAAATTACGCCTATTACATTCAGTTAATTTGAAATTTAACAGAGTTCATGAATATTTGAGAAGAAACACCAAATAGTAAACGCAAATAAAAAAAAAAAATCAACAAAGAGGTTTATTTTTATAAAACTGAAGGGAACCTGAATCCCACCTCCGGATCAAAATCTTCACAATTATGTGAAAAGACACATCAGTCAAAAGATTAGTTGAAAGGCACAGACTGCTCTTTTAAATTTCTTCTGATCTGTAAATAACATTTTTTTTTTATTATTTCACTATTAAAGGTTACCAAAGACCACAAGACCACATCAAATCAAACTGCACTCCAGAAGATATTTACCAGCATAGCTGCATTGTCATAACACAGACTGGTAGAGAGACAGAGTCATGTACAGACAGACAGATAGACATAGATATACAGACAGACAGACAAGCAGATACACAAACCACACAGAGACAGATAGCCATAATGACAGGCACACACAGACAGACAGACAGACAGACAGACAGACAGACAGACATACAGACACATCAAAGCATGCATAAAAGGTAAAAGTACTAAATACTTTACCTCTTTCACAGTCTAATGAACACAAGGAATGTATGGAAAGGTAAAACCAAACCATGAAAACATAGAAAAGCAATATTGCATATACAACTTTATACACAACTGCCCCTTACACAGCCAGCCTGACACCCAGCCTGACTAGTGTATTCTACTTGCAAGACCTACAATGTCTCACACTGGGGTATGTGCATTTGATGCTGTATACATATCTTAATTGGTCATTTCTTGAATCCATTTTCACATCATTTCTTTTTTTTAACTATTAAAAGCAAATCTTCACAAATTTTAAATAGATGGTTTCAATTGTCACATCTTATAATACAAACAAAACCAACCTTCTACAGACCTCAGCAAGAGGTTACAACAACATGTGTTACAGTGTGTGCATGAGGACTGCTACATCTTGACTACACCTGCCTGCATTCACCATTTCTACTCTCTGTCTATCCCAAATAAGCTGTACATTAAACCACATACACATAGTCAGGGTGCATGGGTTCTACTTTTTGCCATTTCTACTATGAATATTAGCACAAGACCTTCCCACAGACCAGGTAGTCACAGGAGTTGACAATAAAGTAAGAAAGTTTGGCATCAGCTTGGTATGTTTGGGCTGATCTACTCGCTTCCTGGATAAATTTATCAGTGTTGATTGGAACAAAGTATACCCCAACAGAGTCTTTTTTTTTTAACAAGATGCTTTTACAAGAATGGTATCAACAAAAATAGCTTCCATGGAAAATTATCATCTGAAATGTAATAAATTTTGTCAAAAGGTTGTATAAAAAGGTTATCAAAATTGTATTACAGAAAGTTACAATCAACAACCTTATCAATAGCTATAATTAGAGACTTGAGAGATGACAACTCAAGGACTACTAGTATTAAAATCCTATAACTGTTTGCTCTGTGGAATCAATCTTTGATTACAACAAACATCAAACAGGCTTTTATACTGACTTTGCTATAAAATCAAAATAATTGCTAATACTAAATAGGCATAACTCAGTCTACAGCATTTTCAAAGATCAATGTAATATTGGATTTGCTGGCGTCCTCAAGTACAATGAAAATATTTTCAATGATTTAGATTGCAAGATCTACTTACCTTCGTGAGCTGGTGGGTGCGATGAAGATGAAATGGAAATAGCAAAATGAAAGTATTTATAAGTGATTGTATACGTTCATGTAGAGTTACATGGCCTTACAAATGTTAGTTTATATTAAAATGAGGAATGAGATTTTTATGGCTATGTTTAGTATGAAGAAATAATTCATAAATTGGACCAAAATTACAAATAAATGGAAACCATTAGAGGTGAAATGACTGATTTAACAATGTTAGTACATACAAACTTAAATTTATTCAACAGAGTGCACAAGGGATCACCCATTTTTTGGGGTCCTACTAGTTCACCAGAAACAATTGATGCCAGAAAACCCAAAATAAAGACTTTGTACTAAAGCTATTTATTTTAGAATGATTGGTCTGTCAAACCCGTAGTTCCTGATTTTGTTTGGTAGTTGGAAAAACATCGCAGAACATGAATCGCTTAAACATTATTGGTTAAAAGGTATGTCATGCACTGATACATCACTCATCAAAATAAAAGTGGCCCCTAAATATGGGGGACCAATGGCAGATCTGTTACTAAAACCTGTCACCTGTTACTCTATAATCATAATAACCACTTAACAAGACGTTGGGGTCCTCCTTCACAAGCACTGTTCTCTTTTTAAAACAAAAAATGCTAAGTGAATTTACTTCTGCAAGTGACAGCAAAAGCAAAAGAATAAAACAAATGATATGTTCAAAACTCACCAAGATCATACTTTCTAGTTTTTCCTGGTTTGGATTTATACTTCCATCATTAGGTTTATGGCGGTTGAAGACCTGCAAAGCTGTCTCTGTCCAGGAGTCTACCTGCTTTTGTACTTGCTCAAGACTATCTTCTCTTGTAAGAAGGACATCACCACCAAACTTCTCCACTTCTTTGTTTAAAATCTTTTTGAAAAAAAAAAAGACAGTTAAAGTTCAGATTTTGTTGGGAATTGGTGGTGGGGGAGGGGGCAACAAGATGGTAGTAGGGGGAGGAAGGAATGTAGGGGTAAGAGAAGAGGTAAGGCAAGAGCAGTATGTCTAGGATATCATGAAATACATGTGCAGGCTTGGAACCTTTCTATGGCTTACCAGTTATCCTATCAACTTTGCAACATTTGAAAATCCAACTCAATAACACATAACATGCTGCTAACTAGGGGATGGACGACTACAAAAGAGGGAAGAAGGGTTTGAGTGAGTGTGCAGGAGGGGAAGGTAGAGCAGTATGTAAAGATTTTCATGGTTAACATGCCATGTGACAGGTTTGAATTTAACCACAGCTTACTGCTCTACCTCAATAGCCACAGTCACACTACAACAAATTCGGATCGGGTCAGATTCTGATCCAATTTTGGTGAGTTTTCATCAAAATATTCTCCATACCTGGACGGAAGCAGACAAAAATTTGCAACCAGTGTAAGTATAAAATTTGCATCAAAGGTCTATGAAAATGAAATGTAAACTAATTTTTTGTGACGTCACACTTTGACCACACTGTCAGAGTGTGACTGCTCAAGTGTTATGAAAGTGAAAATAAACGAAATGGAACAATGCTTTTATCAGACACACCTTGTCTAATTAAAGCTGTCTGCTGATGTGATGTAATGAAATAATTGGTATAAATTCAACTTTCACTGTCATGTGATACAAATCATATATTTACATAGGTTGGCAAATTTGGGGTTCTTTTCAATCAGAGATTTGGCTGATTTTAATGGAAACTCACAAATATCGGATCAGAATCTGATCCCAAGTCGTTGTAGTGCAGTGGCGTAGCCATGTTTCTAACCCCCCCCAACCCCCCCCCCCCTTGACCCAACCTTGCAATGCAAAAACACCTAAAATAGTAGTTTTTTCTCTCTATCCTTAGACTTTTCCCTCATGTCACGACACCAAACTCCCCCCCCCCCCCATGACACAATCCTGGCTACGTGCCTGTTGTAGTGTGACAGCAGCTTTAAGAGGGTAGAACTCCTTCTTAGGTACCTGTCTGATTTTGCCCCTTGACTCTTCACTAGAGAATCAAGGGGACTGTGAAAATAGTTTATTATCTAGGGTTGTGATATTATGTAGTGAAGTAGGCCTGTTGCTCCATAGATATTGCAGTAGAGTTGGGTATGCACAAATCCGGTTACTTAGTAATCTTGAGTTTGTTGGCCATTTGTAGGGTGCACCTTGTTGTTTCTTTCGTTTACCTGTATCATGGATAGTTGTTTTCATCTCCAAACCTTAACTTAAATATCTGCTTATTATTAAGGGGTTGTGGGTTGTTTACAGCCATGTGTTGGTATAGGTAATCAAAGTGATAACTAAAATTAAGGATGATGTACCCATAGCTGTAGAGGTCGGGGAACCAGGGGGGCCAAGCAGTGCCCCATTGGCCCAAACCTTGCTAGATCGGACAGACTTTGGTGACTCAGTCAGCCAGTGATTATGCTCTGGTTGGAGATCTAGAGTCAGGCAAAAAGTCACTCCCCCGCCCCGCAAAAAAAGAGGTTAGGTTAAGTTAGATGGAGTTTTACAGCCCAGTTTCCAGCCAATTGTGGCTCACTGGCTTGTTTTCCCTACTCCATTGCTTATGCTGAGCATCGAGCACAACAGCGGAAGGTTTTGTTTTTAAAGTCTTCAGTGTGACCCGGCCAGGACTTGGACTACCGACCTCCTGTCTGCAAGTCTGATGCTCTAACCACTCGACCATGCAGCTGGCCTCTGAGAGAAAGAGTCCTCAGAATTTCTCATCATTATTTGACTGCCAAATTTGTCTAAAGACAACAAGAGGGCATGCAGTTTCCATTCTTGACTCATACTTTATGAATTGTTTAAAGTGTGACACAGACAAAAACATTAAAGTAAAAGAATAAAAAATAAAATATAACAAACCTGTTGCCATAGTCTCATGTCATCATACATACTCTGAATCATCTCCATACTTGGAGCACTCACAACAGTATGAATGTGTTCACTGGCTCTGTTAAAATAATTTACATAAAATATATCATCATACATATTCAATATAGAATTCTACTTGCAAATTTGTGTATTCCACAGTTACTGGTCACTTTCAGTGTCTCCCATTGGGGGACCACTCCTATTTGTTTCATTCCAGGCTTGCTTAACCACAAACCAATTAATTATGACTAAACAGTTATAAACATGCCTTTCAAGGTACTTATTTATGACACAGCAAGCATGTTCTGTTCTTAAAAACTGTGCCATTTTATCATGACACAACAGGAAGAATAGCACAAAGTAATGTATTAGAGAAAGGCAGAAAGTGAGAAGTATGTTGTACAGTACACCTACACTTGTACCATGTCTTTCTAGTTTAACAAGTACTGGTGACAGAAACCCCTTCATATGGTATTCTACCACCAGTCAACCTTTGACCCCCACCACTCCATTTTGTGGGGTTACAATAAAACTGGTTGGGTAATTCTTTTTTTGTCTTTGTTTTATTTTTCCCCTTTTATTTTGTACTTTAACCAAAGAGAAGCAAGGAAACAAGGAAAGGCTTAATTCAATTAAAGGAACTGGTCCACTGACATATTACACACTCCACTCCAGGTTATCAGCATTATAACCAAATCATAGGATATGAAGCCTCATGTCCCCATAAGTCACAAGGTTTGAAGACTCAAGTCATGTCAAGCAAAAAGGTTTCAAGACTCAAGTTTGGTCATGTCTTTGAAGTTTTATTTAATGGTAATTTGAGTAAAAAGTTGTCTGTGAAAAGTCATGACTTGAGTTGAGTCCAAAAAGTTTGGCGCTTGAGTCTGACTTGGGTCTTTCAAATCATGACTTGAATCAAACTTGAGTCACTTTTTTATTAGACTGTCCTAGCAACACTCATTACAACACACAGAGCCCACTGCCTATGTTGATATGTGAAAAACCAGACAATGTGAAACAATCCCAGATTGTATTATCAACATCTTCCAAAACATCCATGTTTCAAGGTACATCTTATTTCTTTATATGCAAGTCACGATTCCTGTGCAAAGTGCTAAACATTATCAAGGGAAGTTTTTAGTCATTACACCAAACATAAACCATTAAATACAGATCTGTGAATGAATGTGCTGAGTCCCTTTCAAAGAAAAAATTAAAAAAGATATTGTGCTTTGCAAATTGGTAAATACTGTTAGGTGAAGAATGAGTAAGGTTTAGTCTATTGTTAGATCCATCTCAGGATGCAATTATCTATTACACAAGTCCCTTACCTTGATGAACGTCGAGGTGTGGGAGGCTCTGAGCCAATTACACTACCATCCAAAAGGGAGCTTGAGTGAAAATTGTCAATTCAAATGAATAATATGAAATCAGATAACAGATAGTGCCAGCAAAAAAAAAAATAAGAAATACGATTCATTTGACCATTACAAGGGATTTTGCACAATAACATCTTCAATGAGTGGTTACTTTGCAGCAAATTGCACAAATATCCATCTTTATGCCTTGGGCTGGTTTTCTATCTGTAATAGGAAGTTTCCACTGAAAAAGATACACAACTTTTACTAAGAATTTGGTTATCATGACATGGTAAATTTTGGGCAGACAGAATACACTACTATAGTTGTGCAAACAGATTGCAGACTGTCCCCATTCTACTCAAGTTGCCCTCTTCACAATCCCAATTTTCAAATATGATAGGCTGTATATCAATGTTTAACACTGCAAACTTTTAAACTACCTTCAAACAAAAAGTACTCCAAAATTTTCAATGCACTTAAAAAGCATGTGATGTGTCAAACTTCACAAAATTGAACCTTCTGTCAAAAACAGGATGGCAAGAGGGGGCAATCACCCCCAAGATTTTGTCCTTGTCCCCCACCTTTCCCCCTCAAGTTAGGTCACTAAGGATTTGAGTTAACCGAAAAAATGAACGATATACCTCTCCAGGGATATGATTTTTCATCCAGAGATATGTTAAAAAATTAGAGCTTCCAAGGGTTTTTCCCCTGGATCCACAACCCCAGGAATGGGTCCTTTAGGCTCAGGTTTGTAGTGTGCCCGAAAATTTTGGCCTAAGTTTGTCCAATTCTCCAATTTTGACATTCTGGTGCTGTCACTGGTCAAAATTTAAAAATAAGGGAGTTCTGTCAGAAAGCATGTCAACAATCTGCTTGATCAAGATGTGAGGGGTTCCCTGACATATACTTGTAATTCTGATTTACATGATTTTACAGGGGGATAAACTTTTGGCAAAATTATGTAAACTTTGAACTCCACTTAATACAGCAAGATAAATCTTCTAAATATGTAACACATTCAACAACCACAACTAGCAATGGACAGATGATCCGACCCTCCTTTTGACATTATTAGTGTTATTGGCAAGTGTCAAACTTTGGTCCTGGTGGGGGCTGAAATAACTTTCACCACCCTTAAAAAATTTCAAGCTCTCATTGACTTAGTGGGTTTTTACACATTCCACTACCCCCTGAAGAAACTTCTGTTCCTCCCCCCCCCCCTCCTCCACTTTTGGGGCCTGGTCTGGTTACAGGCCATGCAGGAAAATGTCTACTATGTTTGTTTGGATGATGAGTGGCACAAATATACACCCATAAAACATCACACATGGGAACAGACATAGAAGCTTGAAATTGTCCTCTCGACCAAATATGTATATATGATACTTACACAATTGCCCCTTCAAAATGTTCAATCCATTTCTCAACCCCCAATCTGACTTGAGTCAAACGTTCATGAGATTTCTGGTCATCTGCCTGTAGACTTTCGTCAAACTTTATAATTAATTCCCTATGCCTTGCTATGAATCCTTGCAAGTGTGACAGCTGTTCTGTGTCTCTATCACTCAGTACCACTGTAAAGTGATTTGCTAATTTACTCCAAGCCTTCTCGCTCACATGAAGCCTTCTAGCTGTTGTTAATGAATTAGCTTCTGTTACCTGATGAACAAATGACACAAAAATAATTCTAATATTCTAATCATTCCTAGCATAAGGACTGAATTTCAATTTTATTCTGCTCAATTTCAAAAAACTATCTTCTCAATGTGTTAAGCACGTAACAATTAGTCTACAAAGTTATGTGGTCTATACAACAATCGCCCTATTTAATAAAGAGATTCGTCTCATGAAGGTCTCGTCTGCTGAAGGCAATAACATTACCTCAGAACCGGGATTTAAGCCAAGAACTTGGTTTTTGCTGTCATGCTTGATTAACCATTTCAATCAACATTTCACATGAGTAAAATTAATCCCTCTAAACAGTTGGGTACTAAGCCTACTACATACCTTACATGCATTTAACTTATTCTTATTTAATGCTATTTTTTATCCACTGTTTTTTATTGCCTTTCTTCCAAGCTGTCTTCTTTAGCTTTGGTTGTCTTTATTTCATTTTGGCCATCTCATAGACAGGGGGACATATTAATTGCCAAAGGTCTACTTAACACATCTTAAACAAGTGAATAATATATTCACATTGACCATACAATAAACTTTCACCAGCATCAAGGTTTTTCTGAGACTAACACTGACTGCACAGTTCAAGTGATATCAAGAAATGTACTGAAAGATATGATCATATTCCTTAATGACAGCTGGTTCTAAGGTAATTTTGTTGCCTTCAGCAATGACAGCAAAGATTATAGGGGCTTTGAGAAAGAGTATTTGACATCACACTTTGTAGGAAAAGAATGAACAAGTGGGTTGTATGAAGTAAGATTTGTCCTGCCTAAGTAGTAGGCTCACCACGTGCATATGATATCTGATAAGTTGGCAAATTCTGTCTTCATTTGTTGACATCATGGTAAAACAGTAACCTTTAAGGATATCTGTCATGACTACCGCTCCCCAAAAACTGTGGTTCCTTTATAGTACCCAACCACTGGTTCACTACACCAATTAGCAGCTTTAATGAACAACAGCTTTGTTTACCATTCTTATTCAATAGAAGCCCAACAGTTAAGGTTTCAAATAAGTGCTGGCCAAAATATGCTGGCAAAAATGGGATCAAATCACTCATGGTGCATTGAAGGGTTAGATTCCTTTTCAGTTTCATATGAGATAAACTGCTATCAAGTTTCAACCTTCAGGACTATCGTCAAATGCTTGAGTGGGCATCTAATTGGTATTGATAACAGTTCTTGACGAGATGAAGTAAAGCATAAATTTTCCGAGATGTAAATTTTCAATGTAACATGAAATTCCAAAGGAGGATATACGTTTGCTCTGAGATGTCATATGCAAAAGGTACATTCCTGTGATAACTGGGATCATTTGGAAGGTGCCAATTTACACATTTTTAAACCGTCTTAAGACCATTACAACTTGCAAACCCTTAAAGACAAATTCCAAAGACAAAATTCACCAACTTCAAAATAGGAAGAAAGATTTTCTCCTTCAGGAGGTGAAAACTGCTTCTCAATAGCATACAGCATTCGGATGATACAATCAATTTTTTCTTGAAATCTGGTGCATCAAGGGAAATCTGTGATGTCATTGTGGCACATGAATTTATTTCAATATATTCATAATTTTGATGCCCCTGCAGGCAATATTACGCAGCACTGGAATCTGAGGCAATGAGCCCACGCTACATAACTTCCTGTGGCTTTGTTGAAAAGCAGAGGTGTTTCTTAACAAAAAATAGCCAATCTTTAAATTGGTATATCTTGAGTTAGCAAAAGGGTATTGAGACAGGGTTTGAAGGACATGGTGTAGCATATTTATGTTTTTATTACAAGATCCACCAAGAAGGGACCAAAATATGCCTTTAAGTCTCCAAACCAAAACAATTGCTCCATGACACTTAATTTGTGAATGAACACTGCCTATTTCAACACATACTTTTTAAACCTCAAGGTAAAATTGAAAACTGTCTCTGGAAATCTTTGCTTAAAGACCTCCGACATGATACTGAGATATACAAAACCAGGTTAAACTGCCCTACCTTGAGTGCAAGGGAGTATGAAGCATTACTCCATTGCTCCCTCTCAGTTGCTAAGTTGGTTACATGTGATTCCAATCTTTTCCTCTGTAATTCATAGAGTTCATGGTACTCATTCAGTAAACTGCAGGAGTATAAAAAATTGTATTCATTGTTAGGGGCATAGATAGTTCTGAATGGTAGTCACTGACTAATTGCCAAGAATAAAGACGTTTCATGAATGGTAATCTGTGAGAGATATAATGAATATAGATACTTTATGATGAGTACTCCACAGAGTGGAATTACCATACGAAGCACACACATTGAGAAAACGGTACTGTAATGCATACAAAAAGGGAACAGACATTCCGTGATAATACTCACTTATAAAACTGGTACAGCATATAAAGCATACTCATTACGAAAATGGTAATTAATGCGTTAAAAAAGAGTGCAGCCATTTCATGATAAACTCACTGAGTAAATTGGTATAAATACATCATATTTCAGAAATGGCACTCTTCTGGGTGAAAAAAGTTGGTACTACAGTCAATAATACAGAGTATAGACATTTCAAGGACCTCTCAAGGACCTTGACTGATATTCTCAAAACCTTTAAAACAATCAGATCACATACTCCAATCTGTTTTCCACAAAATAATGTATCTGCAGAAGAAACTCACAACAATAGGTCCACTTACTGATATTCCCTGACTTTTCAAAAAATGCGCACTTTCCCTGACTTTCCAGGCCTAGAAATTCCTAATTCGATTTTCTCTGCCTCTCCAGGATCTACAGGACCTATATGAACCCTGATATTTACTTCATATGTATTTTCCTGCCTAGTCCATAATCATTAAGGATGACAGCATTCTTTGTATTTTTAAGGAAGGTATATATGGGAGACGTAACATTTTCAGCGAGAAGACAGGAAAATTCTTGATACAGGTAACATAGTTTGAAAACATGAGAAATATTTCACCTTAATTCCTTTAATTTAAAAGAGACAATCTGAATAGCCATAAAACTATTCATTGATATGATCGAACCTCTTAATCATGCATCTGAAGGACCCTTCACATAATATGAATACTCATGATGAACATATCCAATCGTCCTTGCACATAAAGATATGATATGAATTGTCATAATAAAGCCATGATATGAATAGTCATTAGATATTGATTGACATTAGCTTCTAAATCATGTAACCAATTGTCCTTTCACATACAGAGATATGATCATGAGACTTTTCACTGACAAACATCTGTTAAAATGGGTAGTTACAGTATTTATGGAAAAACTACTTCTCTTGCATTGAATTAACACTTAGTAAAACAAGGTATAAAATATCTACCTGGCATTTTTCTCTGCTTCTGCTAAGGCTCTGGCAAGCTGAAGGAAAGCACAGATATTAATTTCAGATATTAATTCACATAAACTAATAGCATAACTGAACAAGGTAAGATGTACACCTGTGTGATGAATGCTATCACTTTTATATCATCAGCTAAATAAAAAGGTAACTATTTTCAATTGAACTTGCTAAAGTTAAAGCATTACCATATTTGTACATTTACAATAAAACTATGGTGTAAATACCTGGAATAACAAATGCAGTAAAACAACAAAATAGTTAGTATACATGTCTTAAAATAAACTAGGATGTTGGATGATACCATTACATGAGGAAGCTTTCCTTTGACATAATTAGAAAAGTTTAACATCCTTAAGTTATAAGAAAGTTAAAATTTTGAATTTGTCCATATTGTGGTTTTTAACAGTTTGTGTGGGATTTGAAAAATTGTTTGGTCACAAATTTTCAAAAGCTAAATTGATCCAAATGTAACATTCACTTGTTTGAAGGATATGAGGATTGTCTAAGTTTGACCATTTGTAACTAGTATGTGAAGAAAAAGTGAGAAGAATATTGTGTGTATAAGGAACCAACTCAATGAGTTACTTTAACCCTTTACCATTGTTTGGGTCCTTTTGGACCCATACGGAGAGCGCCACTGTCACCCATCTTTACTGTTTCACGTGGAGCTCGAAACTGCAAGTAGTTATCCGAAAATTCGGCCACAACAACAAGAGAGACAATAGTTTATAGTCACCGGGTCAATAGCCTACGGAAGCTGATGCAGGGCGTGCTACGTCCGCTTTTCCCCCACTCCCAAGGCGCGCAAATATGCCCCGATTGGAGCACAATGGTAAAGGGTTAAAATGCAGAGAGATTACTCACTTGGTCTTGGGCTTGTTGAGCTTGAGTAGTAACAACTTTGTCATGCTCTTTGACATCGGACAATTCACTAAAAGAAATAAATCAAACATGTATTAAACTGAATGAAAAGATAAAAATGTGTATTTAAATGGCTCTTACAATGTCTTTTGCATGCCAATACACCATAAAGCAAAAGACATACATGCATGGTGCCCCATCATCAACAATCTTTTCAAAAGTGGAGTGAAATTTATTATGAAATATCTTTTCAACATAGTGAAATGTTCTAAACAATTTAACGTTTCTGCTATTTTAAAAACGTTATTTGCATAAGGAATAAAATATTGCTGTAAGGTATTAAATCATTCTAAATTTAAATTTCTTTTACATGGCTCCCAAGCATAGACTGTCAAAATAGTGTAAAAGTCATTATATCCTGTTCCAGTAAACTTCAAATCTTTTTCAGTTCATGTATTTATATTTCTTACTACCTGCACTTAACAATGGGAACAAATGTACAAACTTATCATAAATTTGGATATGAAGCAAGGTTTCTCAACCTTCGGGTCATGAACCTTGGGTAACAAAGCACTTGTTTTGAGGTACAAAGCAAGTTCTAAAATACTTGAAAATTACCTACACATAATCAAAAAATAACTGTCACTTATCTAGCAATTCTGTATTGCTCAAGATGACAGATTAACTAAAGCAGACACAAACTAATTACATTGCTTAAGAGACTTCAAAAGAGAGCAGGTGACTTTCAAATTGAGAATGTGAAGGATTCAATTTTCATTGGTTGTCTGATTGTCCACGACAACTTAAATTCCATGTGGACAACCAAAAGTTAAAAGTTGGTTGCCCACTGGACAACCATTTTTCTCTCGCAATGAATTATAAAGCAGCTTTCTTTCATCTGATTCAAGAGAACATGCTGCTGACTGATCAACTCTTTCAACTTTTTCCATCATACAATATTTCAGACTTCAGGAGTTTTTGTACCTCGAAAATCATATCTTTAATTCATAGAGACAAATAATCCATAAACACAATTATTGTTTTGTAATTGTGCAGAAAATGTTTCAGTCGACCAAATTTTCTTGTAGACCATTAAAAACATTGAAATGGTTGCCTGAATGACAACCATCGAATTTTCTGAAAATCCAGGCCTGATATGTGAATCAATTTGAGGCTATATCAACAAGGGTTGTGATCTGGTGCTAATACCTGAAATAGGGGTGCCAAGAGGCTATATTAACAAGGGTTGTGATCTGGTGCTAATACCTGAAATAGGGGTGCCAAGGGAACAAGGTTTTGAACCCCTGGTATAAATGTCATCAAGTTTCTGCTTGCAGTTTACAACTGAAATAGATATATCTGTATACTGATGATGTATGTGCCTGGAGATAAAGTATCCCACTTTGGGGACTGTAGTTAACACTGGAAACCAAGTGTGTATATATTAAGCATAGGGTAGGAATGATCTCAATATCTTGGCAGCAGTTTTCAAAGAGTACATTTGGTAATATGGGTCGCATTTTTTGCCAATGCTTCGAAGAAGTTTAAAGATAAATATATACTAAAGACATGTCTGGGTAATTTTCTTAAATATCTACCCTGTGTTTTCAAAGAGTATTAGTACTCACTTTGTCAGCTGTGCAATGGAGCTTTTAAATCTGAAAAGTTCCTCAGTCAAACGTCTGTCAAGTGCTCTTTGGGCCATCACCTCTTGATGCAGGCTGGTATAGGAAGAAAAGTGATATCATCTATTCATAAAGATACTTCACAATTCAGTTTTAGGGGCAATGTAGTAATCACAGAACCCTCCCCCCTTCAAAACCAGTGTTTGCCAGAAAAGCCTTTGTGGTATTGGACCAAAGGTTTAAGAGCAATCTGTCAAGAAAGTGATGTCATTTCAGTCTATCTGAGAAAACTACAAAAGTTCAATTCAAAAGGAGTAAATTTAAGGTAGGGGGGTGCCAAGACACAGCTATCAATCACCCCCCTCTATCCTGGCTCCCAACCCAAAAATTTCAAAGCAAAAAAAGTTGCTCTCTCTGTTTATTAAGGTAGTATGTTATTTGATTTCTTGTTAGTTAGATGAGGTTCCACAGCTCGGTTCCTAACTGATTCATTCAAGCTGATTCTTTTTCCAGCTGCAGCTCACTGGCTTGTTTTACCTACTCCATTGCTGAGCACCAAGCGAAATGACAGAAGGTTCCAAGTTGAAGACCTTTGTTATGACCTCACTAGGAGTCAAACTACAGACCTCCCAGTTGTGGAGAGGATGCTCGAACCACTTGATCATGCAGTCATTAGCTGGTTTTAGGTATCACTTCATACAAAGTGAGCTCACACATTTAAATTGCTAGTTGAAACTACACAATGATTACGTACCTTTTGATTTGTCTGGGTACCTTGTCCAACAACTGATTGTACAGTTCCCTAACTCGAGCCAACAATTCCCCTCTCTCAGCACACTCCACAGTAACCTGCAACCAGTGACAAAATTAGTCATCAAAATATATGTATATATTTATTTTTTATTACAGCTAAATATCCAACATGAAAATACTGCAATATGATTTGTGCATCAGCTCAAGAAATATATTCATTATGCATTTGGTTGGGATCAGTTTACACCACATGGCAACATATTATATGAAGTCAATGCACACAAAATGTCCAAAAACAAGTGCTCTTTTTTCAAGAAGGGAACTTTTAACATTTATTCTCCCCATTTTCAATAAGAGAGTTTGGTTATTCCTTGTTGCATGGAATTTTGTGGCACACGGTGAGATAAACAAATTGAGCTCCCAATGTAGTGTAGGCTACTAAGTTCCTTTGTTTAAGTGAAGAGAAATTTGAATAGAAGACTAAGCATAAATATAAGCGTCTAACTCCAACTCAAAAATACAAGGAGTCTCAGCAGTATTTAACGGCAGATCAATCAATTTTAATACCAATAATAGAGATTTAGATATTGTCCATTGCATAGAACCACACTTCAAGTCACTTGCTATATTTAGATGGATTACAAAAGAATAATTCCACAAAATTTTCAAATAACTCAAATTTTGAAACAAGTTTTGTTTTCTAAAGTTTTGCTTATCTTAACTATTAGCAGGATGTCTGCATGTGAATAACCCCCAGATGGAATTACCTAATTTGCTTTCTGACCAAACTTGTGCAATTGAATTTTGTGAGTTATTCTACAACCCCCCAGTCCACATGGGGACACAATCTGAGTAAGTTACTGAAAGGCAACATCTTGCAAATCAGCCTCAGTCATGACATTGGACATCCTTGAGAAAGCTTACCTGTCTGATAAGTTCATGAAATACAACATTATACACATTTTGTTCTTTCTTGATTAATTCCAGAAGATTATGCATCTGTGTAGGACCTTTGACCTCTACTTCCTCATCTTTGATACCAGATTTAACCAACATAGCTTCAAGAGCTTCTTTCAGTTGCAAGACCTCATAGCGACTTGTTGGATTCCTAAGACAATAAAACAAACAGTAAATCAAATCAACATTATACACCTTTAAGCAAATATAAAATTAGTGAGCACACATTTTTCATGACACAGGTATAATTTTACACTTTCACATAGATAGAGTATTAATGCACAGATAGAGTATTAACGCAATCAAAATCATGCATCTGTACATGAAATGTACCCAAAAAACAGAACTCTTATGAATAATAGGTTTTAAAGGTTAGAACATGAATACTATTTCTCCATGTACCATAGTAATAGCATATTCTGTTGCTGAAATATTTATGAAACATTGAAGTTTTATTCACATAATTTAAATTAACAGACTGCTTTACTATTTGTGGTGTCATCCTTGCACTGAGTCAATACCCTCTTTTCCTTCGTAAAAAAGTTTATGTAATATAAACTAGAAAATTACAATGCTCCTTTGTGCAGTATGTTGTACACTACAGGATTAAAACCTAAACAGCATGACCGTCCATACTGTGTTCTTGCCGATACTCAAATATCCTCTGATCGGCAGACTTTTTGCTCTTCAAAAAACCATGACCTAATATATGACTTCCTTAAATTCCTACTCTGCACATCTTGTTCAAAAAAATGCATCTGTTGTAATGGCAATAGTATGTTCAAAGGTGTAGATAGCTGACCAAACAGGATTATCTGACAGTTAACATTTTATTATGGAGAAACAGGAGATACTGTTAGCCCATAAGCAAGTAAACCTCATGGATTACAGTTTGACACAAAGAACAGTTGCTTGGAAGAGAGAGAATAAAAACAAGAACAATGATTTGAGTAGTGCAAGAAAGACACCACAAATTATTGCACAAACTACCATTTTAAATTGAGTGAATAAGTTTCCACATTTTACATCCTAGTTTAGGAATATCTTATAGAGATTATGTTTAGACCATATGAATTTTTTTTCAAGTTTTGAAAAATTCGATATATTTTGAAAAAAAAGAAAGACCTCAGGCAAATAAACATGGTATTAATGTAAAAGTTTAATGCATACTTCATAATGTAGTTGTAGCACATCCTGACAAAAGACATATCACATAACCATGCTATTAATTATGCTATTAGTTTTGTTTGACTTTGCTTTTCAACAAAGTTTACTTACATTGATGGAAATTTCACCAAATTCTTTTCATCATCAACTAAATTTGTGGTGTACTTGCTGTAGAGAAGAAGAAAAATTTAAGAAAGAGAAAACGTCTTAAAACTACAATTAATCCACCTTACTGACAAAATGAATTTGTACTTTCACTTCAGGGACAATAATGTATAACTATGTTTAGATAATAATGTGATCAAATCATATTCCCACAGATGGAAAAAGTTGGGAAGCTGGGAGACTCCTTCCCTGGAAATTTGGTAACTGGGGAAATTTAACCTATTGAACATGAAATCATAGGGAAATTTGACTCTCTTGCTGGGAAATAAATATTTTCTCTGACCGTGCATATAACACTATTAAACAAACAGAAAAATGACTGTTGTTGGCATTTGACACTAGTTTAATGAAGGAATTAAAGGACAAAAAACGACATGACTCTCCAATGTGGAAGAAAAATTTAGAATATTTTTTGCCTCTGATAAATTCACATTACATTAGCATGAGACAAGATTATGGAGGGAAAAACATGTCAAGTTTAAGGAAGTGATATGATAAGGCTGATTAATGTAAGATTTCCTTGTCTGTGTCCTTCAACTGCAATTTTGTTGAGGACATGATGCTTTCATCAGCTATATCTCATTCAGAGGAATTGAAGTTGTAGGGAAGGAGGCTGCCATACAGTCAAAAAGTGTAACAGAAAGATGCCCATGCCCCCACAACTCATTGAAAACTTCAAGTAACAATCATGAAAAATGCACAACATGTAAGTACCAAACTGTAACCAAAATCCCTCAAATATTTAAAACTTTGCAAAAAGGGACTTCTTCTAAAGGAGAACAACCTTTTCAGGAGAATATTCACTTCTCCCTACCAAGAGGAGTTAAGATTTTTTTGTCCTATGATCTGAGTAATCACCTGTAGAAAATGAATATAGATTCTACTAGAATCCCAAGATTACACTCCTGGAAACATATCAAAACTGGAAAAAAATCCTAACCTTTGTTTTGAAGGATTCAATCTTAAGTAACTTAGAAAATTACACAACAAATTTGAAGATTAAAGTATACTCACTCATCTTGATACTCTAAGTGCTGTACTCCTTTAGATTTGACAATGTGATACTCTGATGGAATAAGTGTATCAGATACAGCCATCGGCTATTAAGGGAGACAAAAAAGTTAACAGAGGATTACTACTGCCAGAATGAAGAGGAAACCAATTGGGATGATGTGTCTTTTAATGTTTTCAAACCGTGATTTATGAAATAAAGCTTCTAAATGCAAAATCCAAACAACGGTCCTCCGTTATCCCCTGCTTTCTCCCATTAGTGAGGAGGATGGTTGTTTAAAAGCCAGAAGAACAATTATTTCCTTATCTTTATTTATCTTTGGGAAGATTTCAGCTGCATTTGGTATTTGACCTAAGTCAAGGGTCCCCATCAAAATGCCTGATTCAGCAGGTATGTGGCTTACAGAGTTTAAGGGACTATCATCCTCGTGATTCAAACAATTCATGCAGGTCAAACTGAGGAAGCAAATTTTGCCAATGTCTAGTAATTAAGCTCTACACTATGTTAATTCAGTTTACCAAAAGTAAAGTGCCGCAGGGAATAATTAGTTTGGAAATGTTACATAAAGCACTTTTGCTGAGAAATTCCATTTTGTGTGCAAATTCCCACAAATTGCTTGTTAGTTTTCAAAATTGCCTGAAATTGCTTTCACATGTGCCATAAAGCAATATCTTGTACAAGTCAACCTAGCAGGAAGTATGGAAAAACAACACTGTATATTTAAATCAATGAAGATAGGATCACATTTTAGACCTGATTCTTTTTAGAGAGTATCATTGTGTTACCACAAGTCTGTCAATTGAGAAGTGTTGTACACTGTCTTTGTGTCCCACCTTTTCTTTGCAGTGACCAAGTCAAGATACAATCTCTATGCTAAAAAAATGGCTTTAGAAGATTATCACAAAGTTTTCTTACTGTTTTATCATTTTTCTAGATATATTGTTCTTTTCATATCAGGTGACATATATGTATTGGTTTTCTATGTGCATACTAACACTTATACAAAAACCAGCCTACATACATGAGCTCAAATTGAAATTAAATTGACTTATGACAGTTGAATGGTTTTGATAAAGGAGTATTCATTTACACAACAATGCTTCATCAGTAATGTTCTACAACAAGATGTTTCCTAGTGAGTTCAAGGGATCTCTTCATTAAGTTTGCTTGAAGTGGGACAAAATGAATACTACATACGTACTATTGACCGAGTTTGAACATGCATCAAATTAAAACTTTGGTAAATTTTCATGTTGAATTTTCATGATTTTTTGAAGAGGTAAATATTTAGCATAAACTTTTTGCTCAGTTTAATGAAAAATTTTTGAAAAAGTATGAGGATGTTGTAATTACAAGTACAGCCAGTATAGAAGCAGGAGAAATACATGTTGACTGAGCCTCCTGTGGACCAGGGGTTGTAGAATATGCCTAATGTGCATCCTGCCTGTCTTAAAGGACATCAAAAGGTAGGGCTTTCACAATATTTGAACTTGAACTTGACCTTTGTGTTGGTCTGTCATTATATCTCATCTGCCT
This sequence comes from Holothuria scabra, assembly GCA_037179385.1. Lineage (NCBI taxonomy): Eukaryota > Metazoa > Echinodermata > Holothuroidea > Aspidochirotida > Holothuriidae > Holothuria > Holothuria scabra. Next base: position 3,304,843 of record CM074185.1, read on the forward strand.
GACTACAAGTCAACTGAGCCGATGAGACATTGCAGTTTATTTTGCACCACAATACCATATACCTCCTCCTATTTAATGCTAACTGTCAAACATAAAACTCATTTGGTTTACAATACAATACAATACGATACAGTACAATACAATGCAATGCAATGCAATACAAAACAATACAATACAAAACAGTACAATACAGTACAGTACAATACAATACTGAGCAATACAATACAGTACAGTACAATACAATACAGTACAGTACAGTACAATACAGTACAATACAGTACAGTACAGTACAGTACAGTACAGTACAGTACAGTACAGTACAATACAATACAGTACAATACAGTAGAATACAGTACAGTGCAATGCAATGCAATGCAGTGTAGTGCAGTGCAGTGCAGTGGAATGAAATACAATGCAATGCAATGCAATGCAATACAATGCAATACAAAGCAATACAATGCAATACAATGCAATGCAATGCAATACAATACAATACAATACAATACAATACAATACAATACAATACAATACAATACAATACAATACAATACAATACAATACAATACAATACAATGCAATATCAGTTTATAAATGTACCTCTTCCTTTGGTCTCTCTTTGATTCGTATTGAGCTGGGATCTTTGGAGTTAGCTTTGGAAAGAGGTGGTTCAACAAGTGCTACATCATATAGGAAGGAGATGTCCCTGAAAAATGAATAAACATTCAAAATATCAGATTTGGGAGAAGGTTGTCCAGATAAAGACACAAGAGGATTTTGTACAAAGTATATATAAACAATTCAATTAAATTCAATTAAAAATTCATTTCCTTAATGAATTCAAAGGAACATGAAAACCATTGCTATACATTATGAAATAGTTAGAAGTCATTAAATAAAAACAGAAAAACTGTTGCTAACAATAGGCAACTGTAGTAACCAAAGCATTATATGAGACTAACCACCACAGCAGAAGAAAATAAGGGTATGTCAAGAAAGTAAAGGTGTTTTAATTTGAATGCACTGTACAATAAATAAGCGACTAATGAAGGATATGTTATTGACATTTTGGATGCTATTAAAAATATTTGAGGATTTGAATGATTTTTTTTTTTGTTTACATACTGGTAACATGCAACTCAATAGTAAAAAAGGAATACTTTAATCATGCATAGGAAAGCTATTTAAGTCTGTACTCCCTTTTAGTCATATGACTTAAATTTGAATCTGTTACACTGAACACAAGATGAAATCAGAATTTTATCACTAACTGAAGGACAATGATGGATTAAGTCAGGTATGCTTATGCAGAGTGCTATTGTATAAAACAGAACACATGTATATTGTATGTAAAGTACTGAAAATACACACTGAATTAAACACTTTTCTTACTAAAGTCAGCAGATTCCAAAGTTAGTTTCTGAATTTTCAAGCATTTCACTTATTTTAACATAGCAGACCACGTGATGAAAAGATAACAGTAGTGCTAGAACTAGCACCGCTTATGATATTGTCCTCCATACCAAAGTATGATGTACTACGTCAGTCTCTAAGCTTGGATTAGCTTTAGATAAAATTTTATGACTCAGTGTCTAACCAATTGGTTGAAGTAAATCCAGTCACAGTCTGTTTTCCCAGTTATGGCTCACAAATTTTTTTCCCTACTCCACTGCTCATGCTGAGCATCAAGCAAAATGATAACCTGTGGGAACTTTGGTAACTGAGAGAGTGATTTGTTCCAGCATTCCCATTAATTTTGATACTTTAAAATCCAGCCTTTAGGCAGTTCATGTACAAAGTAGCACAGCTTAAAATATTCCTCCTGACAGTGGCTCTAAAAGCATCTAAACTGAACCTTCATTCCATACATACAGAAATTTATGTTGAATACTGATTTTTGTCATTTCCCTTCATTTTTATTCAAAATGAGGTTGTGAAGGGTTTGATCACTTTGGAGTGGTCAAACTTGCTTGTTTTAAGCAAGGTGTGGTCTTAAACAGAGTGGTCAAACTACCTAGTTATCACCATTCAATCCTGTTCAAGCAGTGGCATAACTCATATGTACTCTGGGGGTCAACCCCTGGGCATCTAGGCTAGGAGGGCACAGGCAGGTGTGGCATTCATGATGATACTTTGTTGCAATAGACTTTTGGACGTGGACACGTTTTACAGCCTTTCCACACCTTTCCAATTTGGATGTAATTATTGAAATCTCAAGAAGACAACAAGCTGAATTATCATTGCATTTGATATCTATTTGTGGATACTAGTATTGAAATATCTGACCTGTCAACTAAACACCTAATAAAATGAACAACACTGTGTAAGAGGAGCTGCTGTCAAGTTCAAATTTAGGAGCAAATCAACAACTTACCGTCCAGCCCCTTTAAGAGAAACTGGTTGATCTGTCAAGTGTTGAAATTTCTTCCTTTGATGAGGATAATGCCACAGATTTGCTGCCATTCCCTTGCTCTTTCCCTTCAAAAAAGAGACAAAGAACAATCATTTCATTCACTTTATCCTAAATGTACATGTACATGTATGTATTCAGGGTGCTAGCAATGCTGGTAAGCAGTGGCCAGCTGTAGCCAGCAGTAACACCTGCCACCCAGGAAGAAGAGTCTGTCTACAGATTACCACCCAACACAAACTTCAATAAAAAATCTCATCATGGAATGTTTGAAAATTCACAGAAATTATTGCAACAATACACAACCCAAATTTAACTCTGGTCATTAATAATTCAACAAGATGCATTAATTAATTGCAAACTATCACTAATATTGTGAGCAAATCTTTCAGAAAGTCCCTTGCTCCCCCTCTCAGTGTGCACTACAGCACTACGATGCCACTCGGAATCCACTGGCTAAAACCCCATATATTTCACTGAATACAATATGAGTACAATGTGAGTACAATTTTCTTCCTTACTGTACCTGGTTTTGTTGTGTTCCATTTTTCAATCTCGATGGTGTGCTGAGCTTCTCTTTAACACTTGGACCTGGTAACTGTGTAAGTGCAGACAAGATTTCTTCAGGAATAAATTCACTTTGTAAGGATGTAGGGAGTGGCTTGGATTTATCAACTTCTGAATGGCTGACTCTAAGGTTTGGTAAACCAGTATTACTTTCAAGTAAGGCTGGAAAAGAAATTGGTATTGCAATGTTATTCCACCAAAATTCTAAAGAGATCAAAACAACACAAACACATGACATCTACACTTTGTATTTTGTATGATCTTCTCTTCATGAGTTTTTCAGGATCTGACCTCTGGTAACTCCAGAAAACTTTGATGTAAACATATTGTTCCTCCAATCAAAAGAATTTTAAGAATGGAAAGTGTAGCAATAGCAGGATTAACTAACTTTTGTGTAACAATTTTTGGAAGTAAAAATACTTGTGAGCTGCATTAAAACTTTCTTAAATGGTATTTCACTAACAGAGCTTACACAGCTCATACAGATATGCTATAGCCCTACATCTTAAATTTTGCACTTGTGACAAGTTTATGTGCTTATGTGCATGATTGCCTGATTACCTCACCTGGTTTTAGGAATTCTGCAATCAAATATTGTCCAGGACAACTAAAATTCCATGTGGACAACCAAAAGTTAAAAGATTGATTGTCCCATGGATAACTATTTTTCTCTGGAACTGAAAAAGCATACGGTTGACTGATCAATCCTTTCCACTTTTTTCATCACACCACCATATTTTGGAATTCATGTGTTTCTGCCTCTCAAACATCACATCATTTTATTCTTCAATACCAATAACACATGAACACAATTACTGTTTTGTAATTGTGCGCAAAATGTTTTGGACAACCAAATTTCCTTGTGGACAACTAAAATTAGTGAAAAGATTGCCCAAACAAACAGAAAAATCAAAATGGTATACAAATCAATGTTCAGGGGACTTCGCTAAGCCATCAAGTATATACTGATTTATTTACAGTACTAATGCCTAGCAGAAACATGGCCTTTCAACAGAAGAAAAAGAAAACAAGGTACTTGAGTGGAAAACTTGGAATGAAGTTAGGACACCAGCTAGGTATCAGTACTGATCTGGAGAAAAATTGTAAAGGATTTACATGTCTTTTGGCACAAAGAGGATAGGAAGTAACGGTAACACCTAAAGCAGCAAGGCAGTCTGTGTGACATGTGCATATGCCACTGAATGGCATATTTAACAATTTTTGGTGAGACTTGAACCCATCTTTCGTCCAATAGCAAAATGTATTAACTCTATGCAACAAAACTGAGGCTACAAAAATCACCAAACCTGCACTATCTTACGTATATTTTGTCCAAAATTTTCCTCATGTAAGGAGGGAGGGACCTATCCCACTCCTGAACCCTCCACCAATCAGCAAACATGATTCCCTTCATAATACTTAATGTAATGATGGTGAGATATGATACCTTAGCAAAAACCAATGTGGGACGACAGTCAAAAAAAAAAAAAGGTTAAAACCCCCAGTCTAAGAGGCTTACAGATTTTCTACTAGTTCATGTACTCTTACCAATAAGCAGTGTTGAAACTGCACTATTGAAATAAATTGGAGAAGTTTCCCCGATGAAACATTTGTGACAACCTAGATTGACTTGCACTCTCTGCCAGAGAACTAATGATATTGTGCTGTATTTACCTTCTTTGGATAGTGATAGAGACTTTTCTTTTGTAGTGGTAGTGAGACTTTGTAAAGGACTTGACACAGTTCTTCCTTGCTGAACTGTCTCAGGCATGGATGTTACTGCTGCAGTCATACTTCAGCACTGAAATAGAAAAAATCAGAGTTAAAATTTTTCATAGATTTTTTCAAGCAAAAAGTGCACAGAATCTGCTTGGTCTCAAATGGCACACACATATTAAAGTTGGTGTAATGATGCAGCATGTCAAGGTGATGCCACATAAATGGTTGGCAATGAACAAGGGGAATAAATTGGGAGATTTATCCTTCACTGCTTTTTTTTAAGGACATCTCAAGGTTGACTTACACTAAAAGGGTACAGTACATTAAGTCACAGCAGTTTCTTCCAAATATCGCATTGATAGCAAGCACTTCACCAAATAAATTAAGTTCTGTAGAAAACTGACATCTTACTTTAAGTTAATTCTGCCACATTTATGTCCCCAGAACATTGTAAGTAAAAGAAGAAATTTTAAAAGGAGAATATTACTCTTTACCTGCTGGACAAGATTTAAGAATTGGTAGATGAATGTCTTTTTTACTCCATGACTGCAAGATGTTTGTGATTCAACTGTTCAGGAGAACCTGCTTGAATTATTCAGTTTTCTAGCATTCAGAGGCAAAAATTCTGCCAGAATCTCAAAAAAAGGGGCAGGGGATTTATTATTGCCAAACCCCACTTTCAAATTGATGTTGCACTTTGTTGCACACAGGGTGCAATCTAAAAGGGTATAAAGGTAATCTATGTTAGTTCAAAAACTGCTTCAAAGATGTCCTCTTCTTAAACTATTACAACCCATATATTTTATTTATATACCATGGAGGGGGGGGGGGATTCTTCACTTTTTCTGGAAAAGGGAGGTTAAAGCTCCCTCTTTACCCCCTCCCTCCCCCCGACAGAAACACTGTGAGGCAATCATGGAGTGTGAATCGTGTAAACATGACACTAACTATTTTGTATGTACAGATATAGCCTAGGGGCTATTATATTTTTGGTTTCCCTAAAGGAAAAACCTATTGAGTCATGCAGAGAGGACTTTTGCAAAACGTGTAGGATCGTGCATTATAGTGTTGGTGTATACTATGGTTCATTGGCTTTCTTAACATTGATGCACAAGCCCTACACAACTACATATTGTTCACTGTCTGAAGCTAACACCCTGTTTTATTGAAGTTGGTTTTGATGACTCAGCCAGATGAGACCATTTTTATCATGGCAAATTGTGTCCTCTGTTTCTACAAAAAAACATATTGTTTGGAATTGAAGAGAGAAAAAAACTCAACAGTTTTTATTCTGTTTGATCAATGTTATACATCTTATGGTAACTAGATTTTTACTTTATAGTTTTAACTTTAAGGAACAGCAACTTTTGATGAGAGAAATATTTTTACCTCCTTTGAAAGGTTTCTAACCTTTATAGGGCATTGAGTTACATAACAGGTATCTATCAAGTTTCAAATGGGATTTAGAATGTATGGAAGCCGAGAAAAAAACCTACGAAAAACTTACAGAAGAAAGGTATTGGCATGGGGGAAGACATTCCCTTAGCAGTTATTTAAAGGCCATCTGGGGGCTTTCACCTGGGCCTTTTTTTTATAAATAAAATATATTCCACACCATGTCCTTCAAACCCTGTTGTAATTCCTTTTCCTAACTCAAGATATCTCATTTGAAAGATTGGTTATTTTTGTTAAAAATTCCTCTGCTTTCCAACAAAGCCACAAAAAGTAATGTGGGCACATTGCCTCTGATTCCTTTTGTTTTTCTTTAAGTTAAAAAGTCCTTTTTGTCCTTGAAAATAGATACTGATGGAATGTTTTGATATCTTTGCCTGTAGATCAAGCACTACCCTTCACCATAGAGTACAACCACCACTGTTGCTTAATGTTGCCTGCAGCAAAATCAAAATTACAAATAAATTGAATGAAACGCCAAAATGACATCACAGATTTTCCAAGATGCACCAAATCAAAAGAAAACATTGTATTTCTTTACAAATTTGTACCTTCCGAATGCTATGCTATTGAGATGCAGTTTTTGCCTCCTAAAAAAGAAAATTTTTATGCATATCTTGAAGTTAATGAATTTTGTCTCTAGAATGAGCCTTTATTCTTTTCAGGAAACATTTTATAATTCAGTTTTGATTGTATATATTGAGGGATTTTAAAAAAATAAGAGTTACTTTCTTACTTTCTCTGCACAGCACAGTATATTACACCAACAATGGGCAGAAAATGTAGAACAAATTACAGGGGTTCAACACTTCAAAGGGAGTCAATTTTCACTTCAAACTACATTTTTCAAAGTCATTTAAAAATGCAGAATACTGTAGCTCATATAAGAAAGCACATGTACTGTAATGAGAGTGCTATGATTACCCAACCTGAAGAAGGCCTAGAAATTTAGGTCAACAGCCTTAACTGGCTTGGTGAAAATGATAACACTTCCACTTCTTTTGAAGTTTTAAAATTTTATTGACCATTAATATTCAGTATGTCCATTAACCAAAATTTGTCAAATATCGAACAAAAACAATAAATTTAACAATAATTTTCATACTTTTGAGACATATGGATAACATGGCAAGGACATCCATTCAAAAGTGTGGCAGTGCTGAATTGTACCAGTCTCAGCAGCATTCAACAGCTACCAACACTTAACTGTTACCAACAGGGAATAATTTATCCAGTATTGCATCGCAATTTGCTACACAAACAGGCAAAGTTGCTATACAAGTAAAATATTGTGTAGCAATTTTTTGTGTACATAACCCTTGCATTTTCACAAACAATGTGTGAAAGGCCTCAAAAATCTTCAAAACTGCTCTGCAAAATTTGAATGCTAAATTATTCCCTGGACCAAAGTAAAAAAGTGTTAATTTTGAAAGCAATTTGTGAAAAAAATTGGAAAAGAGGACTGCTTTGAGAAGTTGAGGTACTGTGAGTGTAGATGTGGCAAGATGGCTGCCCCAGTTGGTGGTGACAATCTACCATTATGACGAACATGTTTCATGCTCTGTCCATGTGTACACATAGGAAGTCTGTGGGTTGAATCTCTCTGAAAAGAACTAGGCCTAGAACAAAAGTCCCCCTGAGGGTAGAAATTGCCAGAAAATCTTTAAATACAGCAAATGAAAGCCTAGGACATCAATCAGTAGCCTACTAGTCTTAGGCAATAGGCCAGGCCCAGGCCTAGCCCTGAATCCTACTATTCTGCATGCTGATACATGCTGCTACACCTTGCCTTAAGTTCCAGTTCACAATTATGAGACAATTATGAAAATGACATATCCATGGTAACGATTCACTTCTGTGGTCATATAAATCCTTCCCAGGTTGCAGTTTTGAAGGGCCCTCTTTTTAATTGGCATAAAATAAGGTCTAGGCCTATGTACTGGGCCTAGGTCTACCTTCAAACTAGGCCTAGCGTAGGCCTGTACAGTAATCGTTTTTTCCTGGTATTTGTGGTAAATAGTTGGTCATTATCATGAACTGGCAGCTTAACCTCGCAATTTTAGTCAAAGCCGGATGAGATCCCTACCTTTCCGTGGAGCAAGTGGTAGGCCTACAATGGAAATGAACTGCATCTTCGAGTCATGAGGTCGTGAGTTCAAGTCCCAGCTCCGACATTCAAATTGTCATCTAGTTTTCTGGGTGGTAGGCTAGTTTATCTACTATCCCTTATTTTAATCATACTGCCTAGGCCTAGCCTAGACCTTAGTAAGACGTTAAACTGACTTTGACTCACGAGACTGACATTAACCAGCTTGGCGTTAATACCCCTTCATTGGGGCATTGCAGAGTTCCCGCAAGGAAGGATCAAATGAAAACAAATAAATGAACAAGGCCTAGCCTAGCCTTTGTATTATTATAATGTATGATAAAGGCCTAGCCTTGGTTGAAACTTACACTTACTTAGTGTTGGCCAGCCTAGGCTACTATTAACGTTAGGCCTAGTACTACTAACTTACTACTAACTTAGGCTTAACTGTTACTAATACCGAGCGGTAGGTTAACGTTAGGCTACGCACAAGGCCTAACTTTATCATTTGGAATGAAATTATTTTAATTTAGTCAGCTGAAAAAATTAGCAATACTTATATGGAAAAGTACCATTTGGATCAGCATGTCCTCAAAATGCGTTTCTCCGTTTCACTTGGCATTCGTTCGCTTTCTTTAGAGAGGTACACATCGGCTGCGAGGACGGACGTTATCATTTGTTGTCAAGGCTTCTGCGTTTGTTAGAAACCACATTTCTCAACTTCATTTTGCTATAGCGCCCTCTCTTCATAGACTCCGTTCTTGTCGTCTGTTATGTAAGGTAAGTGTTTCCTGGAGGTAGCGGGCCACTAATTATAAGTCCCATTGACTTACACACTAAATTAGGCTACTTCCGTGCCCCCTAGCTCCCAGTAGAAGTTTTCAACCAGGACATGCTACCCCTCTAATCGAAGCCCACAATCTCGGCTTTCATGGCACTTTCAAATTTCCATACCATGACCATTGAAATTTTGAGCTAGAGAGCCTTGAATGATAGGGATGTGTTTCCCGCCATAATAGCTACTCAAAAACGGCATTTCACAGAGCGGAGTAATACAATAAAAAAATGGCACTAAAATTGGTCAGATTGCCTTGAATTGTGCACAGTATGTATTTCAACTCATCGTCTACAAAATCCAAATGCAAAAATGATCATATTTTGTAAGTAACACAGTCAGAAACAACTTCCCATAATTTTCTTATGGCGCTTTGTCTGTCAGTAAACATTTTCCCAGACATGAGTATTGGAGTTAGTGGTCCGCTACCTGGAGGGGAAATCTTATTTTTAGATGTGATAGGAATAGAATTTACACGTGTGGCGATATTTTCATTCAAAGCAAACGTATTTCTCGACATATCAGTGGATGAAGTTATTACCTTTGTGTCCAAAAGTGACTTAAGGGCAGCAAAGGCTATATCACTTCCTCACATTGACAAGGAATGTTTTTGTTTCCCTTTGTCTTCTCAGATTGTTGAGACTACCTTGTAAGAGCCTCTCTGTGGGGAATGCAAAATTTGTTAAAGGTCGCGTGACATGAAAAATGACAAAATCGGGTATTTCATGTAACAAGCATTTAAAACCATTCAAATGGCTGCAATTTACACCAAAATCCGTCAAAAATTAACCATTTTACAGGGCAATTTCTGATTTGCACTTAATCATTAACAAATATCAGCTCAATATGCAAATTTTGTGATGTCATCATGAGAGGGACATGCCCTTTGTGGCTAATGCTACCCTTTGTTTTTGCAGTCTTCTTTTCAGGAGCAATTGCAACATTACTTTGTCCGGAGGGTTTTATTTTAGAATTTTCAACCGTGTCCCTGAAAACTATCAGTATCAATAACCAAAGCATAAACTATCTGATGAGTAATTGAGTAATTAAGAGATAATAAAGGGTTAATAAAAGAAATGTCAGCATTGTGCAACACTCCACAGCATGAATCAACGATTCGCTTCAAAAACATTCAAACTTTGAAGAGGTATATCTTGAAAACTTTAAAATGATATAGGAACAATTCAGATGGATTTTTCCTAAGTAAACTTCACTCCATAACTGCAAAGTAAAGTTATGGCAATTTGCTTACATGTCACACTACCTTTAAGTTATGTCATTTATGCGATCAAATTCGGATAATATGTGATTGTTGAGGAGAAAATAGTTTGTCAAGTTTAAAGAAAAGCAAAAAATGTCCGTTAATGTGAGAGTATGATGTCATATATGTTTGTTTCAAGTTCACTTTTTGTTGAAAATGTGACAACTTTACTTGCTCATATCTTGAGAACCACACATCCGATTTTAATGCAAATTTTACCAAAATTCTTAGAATTAGTACTGCTCTAACTAATCAAAACTTCATATGACCTTAAACACCTTTGTTAATACTAACAGAGCTAACAGTCTACATTTTGTTAGAGAACGAGTACATGACTGATTGCCTTGGCAATACTAATCAACAGCCAACAGAATAGCTGAGCAGCCCGACGGGATATTTGCCCGTATTTGAACTGATAATCAAGTGCGAGATACCCGTAGCTTTGACTTCTCCCTTTGGGTAAATAATCCAATGTCTTCGGCGCCTATATTCGTACGTTAAAAGATGAAGCTCCGCTTAATGTATGTCCACCCTTAGCGGTACAGGTCATCTGATGTCTGGATGAGTAAGACTACCCTACCTGATTATTTTGAAGTTCGCCAACGTGAAAGGTATATTCTTCTAAGAACCCTCAAATTGCCCTCCTCTTACATAATTCAAATATTTCCAAATTTTCCATTGTATTAGCTCCAGACTTTCATTTTGGGGAAACAAAAGCCAGAACTCTTTCTATTTTGGTCATAAAAGTTTTAAAGTATGCCTCACGTCTAAAATTTTAAAAATATACATTACAGGACATGAAAAATGAATTCAAATAATCCAATATTCCAGTCTTCGTAGTACATTCCTTAGCTGAGATGTAAAGTGTTAAAGTTGATTCGCCCGATTTAATATGACACATTGGGCAATTATTTGTGATGTCATTGTTGTTAAAGCAACTGTGACACTTAGGCTGTATTCAACACCCTGTTCTGGATAGAGAACAGTCTTCTCGTGCGAGTCGATCACGGAAGAACACGTTCGAGAACTGTTCTTGCACCCAACTTTAAATCTCACACCACCTCGGTTGGTGGTGCGGCGAGAACGAACAGCAAACAAGATTGCGGAGATAGCTTCTCATGGAAGGAATTTAAGGAATTATCAGCAGCGTAATGACTGATCTTGAGCAGGACATTTATCCGAGAGGAATAAATCACTAGTGTAAGAGTCTTTAGGACTTATCATGAAAATTGAACGAAGTAAGTGGTGAAAGCAAGACGCGATACGGCGGCACGTTAGGCCGACATGCACAGAGTGACGTATACCCATGGTAACTATCCCTAAATGTATTCGACACTACAGAAGGGATTCCCATTTTCTCAGCATGTCCCGGAACAGTCCAGAACTCGGTGTCAAATACAGCCTTATTGACTCTTGTAGCTTTTTGAAGTATGAAAAACGAATAATTGAACTGGAACTGAAAATGCACACTCAAATTACAGTTTTTTATTTCTTCGTTTTTGTGCCAGAGCGACTGCACCCATGTGCCAATATGTGACAGCAGTCTTACTGTCAAGGCCATACAAATTTCTTTAATTTGGAAAGAAAACAAAGCAGATAATGTGAGTTTTACGATGAGAAAGTCATATGGCGCAATAGACTATTGTGAAAAGTGGGCGTGGCTTATGACGTCAATAACAAATATTGCCCAAAAGAGTGCCAAGATGACACCCGTCAGGTTCTTGAAGTAGACACGCTAAACTATCACTTTCAGCAAAAAAAATGCATATAAAAACCCAACTTGACGGTCACCCTATTGTGAGATAAGGGTCAATCGTATAACGAAAGCTTGGTACGGGATCTTGGGGTGTAGCTCCAGACAAGAATGATTTAGAAAGTTACAGTTGAATTAAAATGATTTATTTGTTGACTCGAGTGAGTCACCATTAAAAACAAGATTAAGTTGATCAATAAACCGTTAAAAAAGATAATTATCTATGTACACAAAGATGACTGATTAATGACTACATGTTTGCTGCGCCAGTCCCAAAGCACGAGTGACCAAGGTTGTAGCTTGGGGCTTGCAAACCTTGTGGGACTGTGGAACTAACTGGAGTCCCCTGATTGGTTAAAAGTTGTGACACAACGAATTAAATAAATATTAATGAATGTGCTGATTTAAATGACCAATGAGGAGGCTGTAGAGGGTGAAATTTGCCACACATTGAAAATACGGCATACACGTGGAACTAAAATGAGGTAGTTTGTCATGTTCACCGGTAAGTTTCAGATATGTTGATTGAATAAAAGTATTGTCTTCGCTGGCAAACAACCTACTTAGTAGTCCGTTTGGTTGTTATTCTACCAAACTATACAGTCACTACTCACTTCATTAAATCGATAAAATTCTCTTTTATAATGATGCCTGGAGGATGCTTAAGTTTGTTAAAACGCAACGTCATTTTGTGTATTTCGCTTCGTTTCGTTTCGTTTATTTTACTCTTTTTACCTCCCAGGAGTTGTTACAGTCAATTGATACAATTGACAGGTTCAGATCCAAGGGGAGGGGGGGGGGCTTTTACGGCCCCCCCCCCCCCCTTTCGTCACATGAACAATAAAAAATACACTAAACTTTTATCTACGAGAATATTCAAGGGGCTATTTCAGGCTCATCCTTTCCCTCACAACAAAAATCCAAATACGCGAAACTCGGGTGATATTAGGCCCCCGGTGAATCTAATAATTCCCTGCCGCCCTGCCTTTGACCGTTCGCCATAAAGGGGGGCTGGAACTCCCTGACCCGAACAACAAGATTTGAATAATGTGAATAGCTGTCGGCCGATAGGCCTATATCATGACGTTATGAGCGTTACCGACTGAACTATGTTTACACAGTCGCATGTCAGCACGTGTGTGCAATGTACCGTACAGGCAGTGACCTGTCGGCACATTCGTCTTGTCTAAGTTGCCAACGGTGGTTCATTGCGGTATAGAGCATGAGTGTGCAAACTTTTGGACCAAACCATGTTGTTGTGGCCATCTGGGTGGCCCAGTGGAGCAGGTATATGTTAAGTGTTAATTATAATTCGACACGTAAGATTTGAAGTTTTGCTACAGTTGTTGGTGCTGACCGCGGAGAATTGGGCTTTACGTTGATTTTGATTTCTGTTGCAGCTAATCAGGCTGCTCAAACACATGGGATCCTTGTAAAGTTCGATGAAACTTGTAAAGGCTAGGTAGCAGGTATGTGACGCATGGCCATCCTCCCTTGAAGTTCAGAAGGGATTTTCGCCGGTCAATGGAGTTGCTCGAATCCGATCCATTATACTCTTCATAATCTTATGTCGCAAGGTAGTCAAAATAGTTTTATTGAAGTATAATTTTTTTGCAAACAAAAGCTCACAGTAATTATTACTAAGATGCTACTTACAAGTCGGTGGAAAATACCGTTACGGGAGGCTGTCTGAGTGATCCTGATTTTCATAATTTTCTTTACGCCCCGCTCCAAGAGATGGTGGCGCTCCTCCTGGTCTTTCAAACAGAATTAAATATTCCAAAGGCGTAAGAAGCGTGAGGTTGGGGCGGCGACTGCCCCCAGTAAAATGAGGCGACGGGAGCATGCTTCCGTCCCCCACTTCCCGGGTCAGGAAGCCCCTTTTTCATTTCCCAAATATCAAAAAACAAAATTTCCCGCGCGGATTCTTTAGTTATCGAAGTTTCAAAATGTTATCAATGATCAATGTTGCAGAGCAGTGATGCAGCTACAGGAAGGAGGGGCCATTGCCCCTGGCTCGGAAAAGTGGAAAATTCGGAAATTATCCATTTGAGACACTTCTTACAAAAAAAGGGGTTTTCCCAACTTTTTTTTCATAAAATTCCGAATTCTTCGTAATAAAAGCTTCATATTTGTAATTATTAAAAAACCTACAAACCCTTTATGCAGTGAGTGGTAGCTCGGTGGTTAACTTTCCCGAGCCGCTACAGTGCCGTAAATTTCCCTGAAATTTTCTTCAATAAAGGGGGGGGGGCTCTTAGTCGTTACGATAAGGTATGTAGTCCCAGACGACGACTAGTCTCCCCGATGGTTTACCTGTTTTTTGCTCTCAACGGACAATTTCCCTAAAACGAACGAACCCCACATTTTCGGCGCGCTACGCGCGCTGTAGGACTCACTCCAGTTTTTTCCATACTTCCATTCCACATATCTAGGGAGTGTAAGTCCTGTCAAACTTACCAAGTAACGGGGAGGCACAGAACACAGGTGATGTATAGGTCGTAAATTTCATCCCATATCACAAAGCCTAGTTGCTGTTCTCTTCTGTGTATCATTCGATAGGTCAGTTGGTGAGCGACTCACGGAGCATAGTGTGGCTATTTTATCGGGTATTCCAGGTGATTTCGACACAATGCATGTTACCCCCGATACGGTCTACAACCCCTACAGTTTCTATTTTTGTCTTTTTGTTCTTAATGATTACATAGGCTATGTCATTTTTGTAAGTCTACCAAAAATTTTCGCGCCCTTTGCAATTTCACGATTCAGACTCAAAAGAACACTATCAGTGCGCAACTCGGCTTTTAAAATATTAAGTGATATTGTGCAAAATATGCCCCAGGCTGCAATGACATGAAATAGTCAGGCTCCTTCATATTCCCTTCGCACCACCCCCTCGACATAGGGGCTGTCGGAACTTGTGGTCGCTGGTATGGCCCGCCCCCTGTCGGGAATAATCTGTCGCCTTCCCATGGTCGGTTTAGTTATTTTGGCTTTCAAAAGAGTTATTTCTGCGATAAAACTCAAAATGTTCGGTTCGCTTTGCACACTCTTCCTCAGTTCCGTTACCTAGAGCTAATAAAGTACAAACCCTTCCCATCTTTTCAATTAAATTAATAAGTAGAATAAATGGATTAATGTACATGTCGGGAATTTCATCTCATTTCGCTAACCTTAGTTAATAATCTCTTGTGTCAGTCGTGCGGTACGGACTCGAAGAAGGTAGTAAAATATAAGTTGTGCCCGATAGGGCCCAAATGTCGGGACAATTGACCTATATAAGCTTTTAATAAATACAGATTCTTTTTTGTGAAAGCTAACCCAAAAAATTTTCGCCCGCTTTTCCAAGGTTAAATCAGTGCGGAAATATCTTCCTCCAGCATATACAAATTTTATGTCGTATATGACTGGCAATGGCAGGTATAGTGCACAGGTTTTCTTCAAATCTCCCTCACCAACACATCGATGGCATCCTGGCTGTCTGGACTTGGGGTCGCTACCCACCCTACCCCTCCCCCGTTCGGAGAGTGGCCCTTCGTCGGGCAAATCGTGGCGCCAAGCCTGGAGGGAAGACACATTTTTCCAGTTATGATTTATATGTGTAATGAAGCAATGAACTTAAAATGGAAGCTGCATTTTTTGGAGAGCGGCAACTATTTTGGAGGGGCGGCCAATTTCACTAGGAGGGCGTGACGCCCCTCTTAAACCCCCTGTGGAGAACACTGGAATCTAGTATAAAAAGAACAAAATATAGCACCATATTGCATCTAAGCTCTTCAAGACAGCAAAAAATTTCAAAAGGGGAGGAGGAGACCCAGGAGACAGGCCCGTAGCCAGGGGGTTCAGGGGGTTCAGGGGGTTCAGGGGGTTCAGGGGGTTCGCACTTACTCCCGCCCAGACCTAATTTTTTTATATTTAAATGGAGTTTTGACGTTTTTCAGGGCAAAATGTCAATTCCGCCGGTTAGGCCAATGTAAGCCTTATGAGTAGCTGTTTTGTTTCAGTGCAACACAATACCCTAGGGCCCTTTGACTCGTACAGTAACCCTCTAACAGCCACATAACTCTCGAGGGAATAAGGAAAACGTTGATACAAGATTGAAAATGTCCAAAAATTCCAGCTTAGGTGTTCACCAGATCGCTCAATTTTGATATAAAATTGCAAAATCTCCTTGGGGTAGGAGGGGGAGAACCACGTCCTCTCCCCGTTCGGTCGCTCGGCTCCTCACTTGGGTGCTTCGCTCCCTCAAGAAAATGCCGCACCCCAGTGGCAGCGATGAAAAATGGAAAAGTGGGGGCTAAAGGCATGTTCAGCCCCTCAGTATTTGACAAGTGCTCCAATTAAGAAGCGGAGAAAAATTCGAAGTGGGGCTGAACATATTCTTGCTTAGAACACTAGGGAAGTGCCGTTTCTGGCCATCTGAGGGGTTTGTAAAGCCAAAAATTTCCTGGTACGCTCCGCGCGAATCGATGGTAGAGTTCCCCTTAGAAACATGTATTAACATTTTTCATAGACTGATGTTTTGTTTTTTGCATTAATTGAGAAATTTCAGAAATGAGATCCATATTTCCAGGCTGGGAACATGCTGCATAAAACATGGGAAGTGCCGTTTCCTGCCATGTGAGGGGTTTTAAAATCAAAAAGTTTCCTGTACGCTCCTCGCAAACCAATGGTGGCGCTCCGCTTAGATAGTCCTGTCAGTGAAGATTGGGGACGATGAGTCGACTTTGCCCCCCCCCCCCCCCACAAGAAAATCCTGGCTACGCCCCTGGTCCGATATATTCGGTGCCTTGGTTTTTTACCCCTGGTATATTTTTTTAGGAGAAAGCAAACTTCTTAATTTGCTTCATGATCTTTGATTATTATCAGATGTCAAAAGATGCAGGATAGCTGGCAATTTTAGCATGCACAAACACTTTGCTGATTACACATTATGGATTTGCATGCATGCCCCTCTAGATAATTTTTGAGCAATGTAATAGGGTTTGCATCTGGACAAGGAAGAGCTGAAGATAGTTTTGGAATTGACAAGCAATAAGTTGGTTGGCAAAATGATTATCTGATATGAGATTGAACTGGGAAAGTTGTTCCATTCCATCCATATGAGCCAAATATTTCAGTATTCCTGGAACAAAACCACCAGACCCCAATTTTTTGCGCGTCCAAACCGTTTCGTTCAGACATTGTTTCGGAAAACCGTCACTTCTGTCTCAGCTTCGGGTTGCTCGATCCTTTTACTGGATGGAGCTGCCCCTTTCTATCGTGTATATGATCCTTTAATGACCCCTTACTATTTGGTTAATAAATATCTATAAATATGTGACGCACAATCCAAGTTAAACCGTGTTTATTTTATTAACATTAAATTTTAAAAATTAGCGTAAGTTCCAGACTTTTTTTACTTTTCAAATTCTCCAAATGGCTGAAAACGGTGCTTCCCGAATGAGAAAAATATGAGAAATGGTGTAACAATTTTTGTTTTTACATGCAATGACTAAATAGAACAAATAAAAATGTCACATTTTGAAACTAACACTTACAATTAATTATTTTCACTTTTGGCTAAAAAAGTTAAATGTCACTGACGTTTAATATATACATCTCTGATATTGAAAGTTATGTTCATATTTTTGTCATAACAGGACAAACACACCCACAAAAATAATAATTACCCACCTGTCCTTTGTGAAAATGCCCCCTCCCCCGTCAATATCTGCCAGAGACAGATCGCCGCCAGGCCTTGTCTGAAGCGCGCGGTGCGCTCAAAAATTTCGTGGATTTGATAACCATTTGTGAGAGAACATGGTCAAAATTGATTCTTTGCCAAAAAACCCTTCTAACCTCTGCATCTCACCCCTTCTCTACAGAATGATGCCTTCGGTTGGAAAACGAAATCGAGGAGGAATCTATATATCAGATCTCGAGGACGACACCAAGCATTTTAAAGGGCAAGAGCAGTCATCCCAAATTGAAGTAGTGTAGTAGTCTATCCAGTTTCACGATTGGCTGTTGGGAGTCATGTGACAATGTTTTTCTATTCAAATGTGAAATTTACTGGGAATAACTGCTTGGTTTACCTTCAATATGCAAAAGTAAAGTAATAAAATGCAATGAAAGATACTTTGAAGTGAAATAAGATGAAAATTGTGTTATTTCAGCTTTTTCTTGAAAATAGGTTTTGGGGGACTGCTTTTCATCTTAAAGAGCGCAGCCTTAAGGATCCTCAGACGGGACGACTAACCATATGCGCACACTCATGGGCGTCGATTATTGGGGGACAGGGGGACATGCTCCCACTTTTTTGAGTGGAGGGCACATTGTCGTAAAAGCCCCCCCCCCCCCCAAACACACACACATTTTGTTACCTGAAACTTAAAAGTAAGGTACTACCAAAAATATTATACAGTAGGTTATGAAAGATGTTCTCTACCTATTACGATCGATTTCTGTATCAATTTAACTACACGTTTATACTTTGCAAATCCCCTAAATTTCGCGCGCTCCGCGCGCTTTCAGTCTCATTGATGTTCCTTTATTCCCTTGCATATCAAACATACATTATTTATCTTTCTCTATGATTATGTCGATTGTTCTAGTGCATAGGGCAGCAAGTGTGGTTATGAAGGAGCACAACATTTAGAAATTTGAAGAAGAGAAATCGTTCCCTACTATGTTTTAATGAAATTTGTAATCTTTAGTGAATGACCAGCCTGGCAGGCTTAACACATTTTAAGGAAAATATCTCGGCGCACAGTCTGCATGCATGCAACTTTTTAAAAAAAAATAAATGATTTCAAATGCAAAATTTCGATAGGAGCACATCACACATTTGTATAGGGATTCGACCATTTCGTATTTAGACCATTATCAGAGATTGAAGTAAAATCACACCGAGTTTTGCTGGATTACAGACTTCAATCTGGAATTAGAGGTACACCTCCAGCTGTCTGCCTGCAGATAGTGTATGATGAGGTGTCGTTCTACTAAACTTCGAAAGGACATGGGCCTATTTTAATGTTTTTGTATCAACAATCTTACACCGGTAGGGCCTATGCAACGGTGTCTCAGTAACACCATGGTGGGTACCATCCCTCCTCGATCTGTGATTTTCCTGCAGTATATTGAAGTGTGCTTTGATCAGTTTATGGATTTTACCTTCTATCATCAAAATGGTTCCTTACTATTAGAATTGTTGAACAAATCCTTCGCAAACTATCACATTTTTCGTTGTGATTCTATTTACTTATAGAGTATACCCGGTATTTAAATTCACATTGACCGTATAATTACCCATGCACACTTTCAAGATCATGTTTTGAAAACTTTGGAGTTTCCTAGTAACTCAAAATATTGAAACATTAAGCACCATTTTGCATCTGGGCCCCCTTTTCTTAGACACCACAGAGTCGTAGCTACAAGGGGCAGGCGGCTCTGAGAAAATGAGAAATTCGGAAATTTGCCATTTGTAAAACCAGTCCACAAAGTGGCTTTGATAAATCATGAAATTCCAAAATTCCCAGGTTCTTACCAATAAGAGATCCATATTTGTCATTAGTTGTTTCTAAAAAAAAAAAAAAACTCAAAATCCAAACTTTCCTGCTATACAAGCTCCATATTTTCAAATATTCGAAAAAGCACAAAAGTTTCAGTGCGCTTACACTCTAAAATCAAAAGAGTGAACTTAGTCACTCTTTGATAGAGTGAAAAGTGTAAATTCACTCCATTAAAGTGATTATTCACTCCAAGAGGTGTGAAATTCATTCCAAAAAGAGTGAAATTCACTACAGGAAGAGGGAAAATTAACTCTTCCACGAGTGCCTGTAATGATCACTCTTTTTTTAAAGAGCGATCACTGTGGGCACTCCAACAAGAGTGAAACTTCGCTCGTTTTAAGGGAATTTCACTCTTCTTGGAGTGAATTATCACTCTAATGGAGTCAATTCACACTTTTCACTCTATCAAAGAGTGACAAAGTTCACACTTTTGATTTTAGAGTGTACGTCCCTAGTACAGCGGTGTTCATACTTAAAAAATCGTAAAATTTGGATGCTTACCCCCCCCCCCCCCGCAAAAATGTGTAGCTACGCCGCTTTGGATACCTTACCGGGGCAGGAGAAAAAAATGTAGGCCAGATATGTCCCCCCCCCCCCTCACTTTTAAAATCAAATCGACGCCCCAATATATATGCGCTGACTCAATCCTGCACGTTGACTCAGTCCACCAGGAGTGTTGTGCAGTATTTATCCAGATCCAGATCCGGATCCGGTCCGTCGAAACAATCAATCATTATCGGACTGATGCATAATTAAGCTATGAATGAAAGACTGCATCTGAAGCGGGCGGAGCGTGCAAAAATTTTAGCAATTTATGGTGCACTTGCGAAAATGAGCCTCTGTGGACGTGCTAGTGAAAAGTCCAATTGACCTACTCGGGAAAGATGGGCCCAGTCGGAAAAAATCTAGCTAGATCGAGTATGAGAAAATTCCAACTGGAATTTTATATTTTCCCAACGTTTTTGGCTCTGACGAATTTTGGGGGGGTCTAGACCCCCCCCCCCCACACACACGTACACACACACACTTGCACCGGTGCAGTGGCGAAGCCACGGGGGCACGAGGGGAACGAGGGGACACGTGCCTCCCCCCAGCAAAGTTGTGCCCCAGGTGTCCCCCATCCCATTGCAATCTGCCCGCTCAACATGTTGTGAGCATGCGCACTTACATTTTATCTGCTGAAATGATGAAAGGTGAGTGGCCAATTTCTTCGAACTACGGGCAGCTTTTCACTTGCCCTCCATGGTCTTGCTTCGTGGCACTATGCATACATCGGTAACTAAGAACGCGTAAATCAGCCACGTGTGTATCCTTTGTAGAAAACTATGCTGCGGTCTCACAAAATCACGGTGAGTCAGGTCAAAATGCTTGTTGCAGCTTGGATATACATGTGCCCTCAATCGTGCTCGGGGGCTCTTCGTGTGTTAAGTCTCATCTAGCTCCCAAAGCCCTCTCAGTGTGAGACATGAATGCAACATGAATACTATGTCAAAAGTTTACAAACTTGTCCAAGTTTCAAAGAGGAGTCTTGAAGAAAAATTGGAAATCAAACGATTAGGCCCACATAGGCCGCACATACTGTCTGTATCGTCTTCACCTAGTTTTTCACGCAGCTGGTACACTACGTGCGAATGATGATAGGTTAAAGCTTTAGCTATGCTAACAATTGAAAAGAAGTTCGTAAGAGAAAATTCAAATTTTAATCAACGTGTAATTGAAATGTTTGCTCATATCAAAGAAAGTCGAATGCATTGTCCTAGCCACGGGAAGCTCGAGCCAGTTGTAAGACTAAATGGTGAAGTTTGCAGTCAGTTTAAAGCAGGGGTGGCCCCAGCGGGGACCCGGGGGCCATGGCCCCCCGTCGGGGACCACTGGCCCGCCCGTCGGGGAAGGTCGGCGATTTCGTCGGGGAGGCCTAAATGAATAAAAAAAAAATATGATAAAAAAAGAAAAAGAAAAAATCCTACAAGGACTGAAATTACTGGATGGGTAAACTTTTTTTTGTTTTGAAATGCTATTTTAATACATATCAGAATCGATTTTCAATCACTTCTTCTTTGCTCGATTAAACCTCATTTCATGTACCTTGTCCTATCTTCTCCCCCTCGTGGAACTGACGGCAATTTCCTTCGGGGAGGCCTAAAATGAAGCTAAAGGACTGAAGTTACTGGAAGGATAATCATGAACTTTTTTTTTCTTTTTGAACTATTTAATTCTTTTGTAACGGTATTTTAATGCCTATCTGAATCTGTTTTAATCACTTCTTACTAGCTCTGTTATCCTTCCTGCCATCTTCAATCCTCAAGGTCATGTCCCCGCACGTCGGGGGAGGCTGCCTTTCCCCCCTCTTGTTGAGGAAACCCAATTTCGTCGCGGAACCTTCATCTGCATACCCACCTTAAACTGATACATGAGAAAATCTGTCCCCTTGAAGAACGGCGGAACGAACTAGCCGATTTTTTGACGTCATTTAACCACAAGAGATTGTTTGCTTAGTCTGCGCGAATATTTACCCTGCACGAAAGACAAGAACTGACCATTGTTCTGTCACAGTTTTCGTGCTACAAATTTTCCAGGCTGTAATTCCACCAATTAACCTGGACCGATTTTTCTTGTTTAAAATTCGTTTTCATGTCAACTTATCCATGAAGTTCAGTTTTAGCGAATAATTTTCTATAACTGCAAAAATTACGTCTTTATGCTTCGAGCCACTTGTTATCCACTGCAAGTGAGTTAACCGCAAACATGTGACATCTAGAGATATAACCCCTAAAGCAGGCGAAGGCAATTTTGTCGTTCCTTCAAGGGGACGAAATTTCTAATGAAAAGATGCGGGTCTTATAAACTTCAGTCATCCGGACGGTCTTCTTGATTTTGCTCACTAGAAGACCATATTCTTCAAGGAAACTCACAATTCCGAATTTTCCTGACAAAAACAGACGAGATGTTGTTCAGTTGCATGCAGTGCCCAATGTTCTGCCACCTGGCCTTCCCCTGCACAGCCGAATTCTAGTAACGGTAATAAAAATCGGACAGGCCGTTCCACTGGCTATACATAGGCTGATGATAAACAGTAGTGTGAAAATGTCTCCCAACAAGTCTGACTGAAAATTCATTTGAAGCCCCCTTGTAACGTACGTGACATATTTACAAAAATTCAAATACAAAGGAAAAAATCATTTGTAGCCTGGAGTTCGGGAAGTCACGTAGAAAATCTCATCTCTTAAGCGGGCCTTGCAATGGACTACAACGACGATTTCGTTACAGAGTTTTCGAAAAGAGACAAGAATATTACATCTAATTAATTGCAGCAGTACCCTTTTATTTGGAAATTTTCTGATCACTTAGCAAGTTGGGATTTTCTATTGAAGTGAAACTTTCATTTTAAAGAAAAGCTCAAAATAACGACTGCTTCATTACTAGTTACAAGTCTGGGAATTGCCTGTTCCGGCTGTCTGAGATCCGGGTTAGACTTTTTAAAAAAATTTCTGTACGCTCCGTGCCAACTGATGGTGGGGCTCCGCTAAGATAGAGTGTTTTGGTCGAACAGATTACTTAACAAAACATTGCAAGCTTGCATATTGTTCTTCATTTTGGGACAATATTATGAAGTGAAAATTTTATTGCGAAAGAAAGCTCAAAATAATAACTGATTTGTTTTTATGTACGAGCCCGGAAAATGCCATTTCCTGCTGTCTGGAGATTCTCAATTTTTAAAAAATTTCTGTGCTCTGCACTTTGATAGTCGTTCGGGCAAAATTACATTTTTCGGACAAAGGAGACAATTCTGTCCCTCGGAAACTGAAACGCTCCCGCAGGTCCATGTCAATATGTAAGATACAAAACTTCAAATGTATGGGAAGCCAAACTGTTTCCGCGGGAGAATTTTCCCATACTGCTCCGAGTGCCTTAATCTGCATGATGATATTCAGTAACCCCAACCAAACTACAGATCATGCCCTACTTGATTTTCTTGTAAGAAGATTAGATTCTTTTATAAAACCCGTGAATCTGTAATAAAATTACAAGTTTTCTCCAGTATAAGCTTCAGATTGTTAAAAGTGGCAAACTTTTCCAATTTCGATGGATACTCCTTACAATAAATAACCAAAGTCAACTCTGTTTATCACCCCAACATTCTATATACCTTGAAAGTCATATCACTTAATAAAAAAAACAAATATTTCATGATAGCTGTACCCCCAAAACAAATTTTATTCAATTAATTTCCAAAATTTCTCCAATAAAATAAGCTCTTCATTTTCAAAACTTGATTCAAAAAAAAAAAAAAAAAAAAAAAAAAAACATTTTCGGGCAACCTATATAGTCTCGTGTTGAAGCCTTAGTACGTAGGTCTAGTACGATTAAATTCCTAACCCCAAAATATTTACAGCTTTCGCCTATATAACGCTTTTTATTTTTCCCATATGGAGGACAGAGCCTTCAATAAACACCCCAGCTTTTTAATGGTCCTCTCAAAAGCAAAATTTCTTTAAAAATTTTTTAATTTTGTCTTCAAAATAAACTCCAGATTTTTAAGTATTTGTTGAAAACAAGGTCAAAAAATACGCGCGCTGCGCGCGCCTCAAAATGTTAAGTCACGTCCCACCTGGGCTAACTCAAAGCCTTTGTCTGGGCCTTGAAATACTGCCCCCCCCCCTGTCGGGAAAATCCTGGCGCCACCCCTGGTTTAAAGGCCTAGTTCTCTCACCCCAAACAGTACCAATTCTTCTAACCTTCTTACTTAAGCCCCTCCCACAATTGTGTGAAATTTGTCCAGTCACAATCTCAGTTTATAGCTTCGGGGTGAGTATAGAAAAGCTCTGTGTGTATAATCAAAACACTCTCAGTACAGTTCATGCTGTGTAATATAAGCTTTGGTAATCTGCATTGTTTGAATTAACAGTCAATCAAAAAGCTGGGCCAATGGAGAGTTTCTGTACCCCCCCTACATGAAGTGTAGTTTGGGGTGAGAGGATTGGCCCTTTAATGCTCATCAACTTGAAATGCCTTGTGAAGGCAGAGAAATACTTCGTTCTATAACCCCGATTTTGTAAATATCGCGGAGCTCCCGGGGGCTTCGCCCCTGGACCCCAAACGGGGTGTTTCCTCTGGACCCCACCAGGGCTCCTTGACCCCACCCGTAGGTGCAGAGGCCGCCGAGCCAATTTTGAAGTGTAGGGGCTAATCATCGAAGCGACCCAATATGTCCAATAAAATAAATGCAGTTTAAGGCGGCCCAAAATGCCCACAGCAAAAAAAAAAAAAAAAAAAAAGTGGGGGCTAAAGTCCCTGGATGGGAGCGCCTTGGGCACGGTTGGTTTATTTTTCCACCAATACAAATTTGCCCCTCCATGTAATTAGACCACGAGCTGCCAGTGCACTGGCTCATGTCAGTCAGACTCAACAAAATGTAGTTCTGATTGTCTCACCATATAGTTATCCCTGAGTTATATGTTGTGCCCCCCTATAAAAAGTGCCCCATCCCAATGTCACCCTGGTGAAAAAATCCTGGCTACGCCACTGCACCGGTGGCGACGGCCCTGTTCGCGAATTTCAAA
This sequence comes from Holothuria scabra, assembly GCA_037179385.1. NCBI lineage: Eukaryota > Metazoa > Echinodermata > Holothuroidea > Aspidochirotida > Holothuriidae > Holothuria > Holothuria scabra. The sequence continues at coordinate 3,330,037 of CM074185.1, forward strand.
TACCAGCACTAGGCCTAGGTAAGGAAACGGTTACTTGTTTCAGGGAGATTTTAGAGAATGTTCGCGAATGTCGAACAGTAGTAGTGAACTTGCTAACTTCACATCGGTTGAAAATCCTAATCATCGCGCTCTGTGACTAGAGCCACTAGACCATAGAGTAGTATCCTGCTCTAGCTCTATGGACTAGACTTACTAATACTATTACCTTCAATGTGTGTAGAGCCTGCTTAGCTCAGCTCAGTGGCTAGCCTAGGGCCTACCTCAGCTGTTTTCTATTCGCGATTCGGTGAAAGACTAACCCAGGCCTTACGTTAGTCACTCTCAGTCTCACGGAGAGCCAGCGGTCACAGAAATTTCATGCAGACTTTCCAAGACCTGATTACTGGAGACGGTAAGGACCAATTCGATCTTTCTTTACAAAGAAAGTGTGCAGTTAAGCTAACGGTATTATTTTAGCCTAACGTTAGGCCTAGTTAAGCCGGGGACCTAATGTTATAATAACATAACATAACATAACATAACAAGTTTAAGGGCAAAGGACGGTAAAAACCCCATAAGATGCCCAATAGAACAGACCCAAAACCAACACATAATCCAAACAAAGACTAAACAAACCCAATACAATCAGATCCTGCCACTGTCACAGTAATTCTTGTCAATGTTAATCTTGAAGCAGTTGACTGCTTAACAACCCACTCAGGAGTCAGGGAGACTGTTCCACTTATTGACAACCCTATGAGAGAAACTGAACTTTCTGATGTCAAGTCTAGAGAAACATTTTACCAGCTTCTTATTATGGCCACAAATACGGGGATCAGCACAAATCTCTAAGTAGTTACAGTTAGACAGAGAATCATAACCAGAAAGGAACTTGAAAACCTGCAGCATATCCCCCCTAAACCTTCTTAACTCGAGAGAAGTAAGTCCTAGACAATTGAGCCTATCTTGATAAGGGAGATTACGCACATTGTGAATAAGCCATGTGGCCCTCCTCTGAACCTGCTCTAAAATAAACTTGTCCTTTTCATAAAAAGGGTTCCATGCCTGCACAGCATAATCAAGATGTGGCCTAACCAACTGCTTATAACAATTTAGCACAATATCTTTACTGAAATTGCTGAAATTCCTCTTGATTAAACCAAGCACCCTATTAGCCCTAGCAGCAGCTGCTGCGCACTGCCTAGAAGGCTTCAAATTGTTTGAAATGACAACACCCAAGTCTTTTTCAGAAGTCACATTACCTAGAACACTACCAGCCATGGTATACTTATGACCCAAATTCTTGGATCCAAAGTAAAGAACTTTGCATTTATCAGCATTAAAAGACATTTACCAAGTCTGAGACCAAGTAACTAGCCTAAGTGCCTCTGCAACAGAGAAGCATCCTTTCCGTCATTAACATTCCTATAGAGCTTAGTGTCATCAGCAAACTTACTAATACAAGATGAGAGAGAGCAATCAATATTTTTCAGAAATGTCTTGACTCAAATTTTGTTCCTACTGACTGGCGGGTTGCTAATGTCACTCCAATTTTTAAAAAGGGGGATCGGAGTTCACCTTGTAATTACAGGCCAGTCAGTTTAACTAGTGTTGTGTGCAAAATTATGGAATCCTTAATCAAGGACTGTTTGCTAAAGCATCTCTTAGATAATGGGTTACTCAATCTAACTCAGCATGGTTTCCTACCCAGTAGATCTTGTGTTACAAATTTGCTAAGCTTTCTTGAGGATGTTTCTTTGTCTCTCGATTCAGGTTCCAGTGTGGACGTCATTTACCTTGACTTCCAAAAAGCTTTTGACAAAGTACCTCTAGGTAGACTCATGGTAAAATTGCATAGGTTAGGCATCATGGGCAAGTGCGCTCAGTGGATCAATTCGTGGCTCAATGGTAGGTCTCAGAGAGTTGTTGTCAATGGAAATTTTTCTTCCTGGAAAGAAGTCTCAAGTGGTGTACCACAAGGTTCTGTTCTTGGCCCACTTCTTTTCTTAATTTTCATAAATGATATTGATAGCTCTATCACTTCCAGTATAAGTAAGTTTGCTGATGATACAAAGCTCTATAGGAAGGTTGGAGGAAAGGATGATTCTTTATTGCTTCAGAAAGATCTGGATAGGTTATTTTCATGGTCTCAGACTTGGCAAATGTCTTTTAATGCTGATAAGTGCAAAGTCCTCCACTTTGGTTCTAAGAATCCCCACCATGATTATACTATGAATGGTACTAATTTGAACAAAGTGTCTTCTGAGAAAGACCTTGGTGTAGTTATTACAAGAGATTTGAAGTCATCTAGGCAATGTGCAGCTACTGCTGCAAGGGCAAATAGGGTGCTTGGGTTGATCAGGAGGAATTTTAAGAGTTTTAGTAAAGAAATTGTGCTAAATTTGTATAAGCAGCTGGTTCGACCCCATCTCGACTATGCTGCACAGGCCTGGAGTCCCTTCTTTGAAAAGGACAAATTGCTTTTAGAGCAAGTTCAGAAGAGAGCTACCCGACTCATACCTGAGGTTAAAAATCTACCTTATTCCCAAAGGCTTAAGCTGCTTGGGCTTACCACTTTGGAGCTGAGAAGGATTAGGGGGAGTCGACATGCTCCAGGTATACAAATTTCTATCTGAAGGGAATCCTTTGTTAGCTTGCAGTTATTTAAAGGTCCAGAGTAATCCTCGGGTTAGAGGCCATTGCAAAAAGCTTGAAAAGTCTTTTGCTAGACTTGACATTAGGAAGTTCAGTTTCTCTCATAGGGTTGTTAGTGAGTGGAATAGCCTGCCTGAGTGGGTTGTTAACTCCACATCAGTGCACCGTTTTAAGGTTAATATTGACGAGTTTTTCCATGACTGTGGTAGAATCTAATCTTTCTGGGCTCTTTAGGTGTTGGTGGTTTGCTTTGTTTTGGGGGGTTTTTGGATTACAGGGCATCTTATGGGGCCTTTACAGCCCTCCTTTGCCCTTGAACCTGTTATGTTATGTTATGTTATGTTATGTTATATCATTTATAAAAACTAGAAAAAGAATTGGGCACAGAACAGAACCTTGTGGTACTCCACTAATAGCCTGTAGCTTAGTGCAATAACATTGCAGAGAATGAGTCTCGGTATACCGATGCCATGGTTCTCGTTCTCAATCATCAGTGATGTCAATCTGTGAGGACAAGACCAAAATCAGCAGTTATTGTGCTTGGGAAGTTGGGAGTTCCACCTCGGCTTTGGTTATAGTCTAGGGGCCTACTAGGGTTACAGTTAGTTTCCGCCCTCGCTACCTTCTGCCCCTCAAAAACTGTGTTTTCCGCCCCTTTTATTTTTAGCAGAAAACATCTCTTTGGGAGGCAAAAAGTAATGGTATGGAAGATGATTTAAGTGGCACTTTTGTCAAATGAAGATTTCATCAACTTTTCCTTTAAGTTTCAAACTTCATCGATGTCTTTTACTATTCAATGCGACGCCCGTTACTGCCATGTTGGCGTCTCTCCAAGGAACATTTTCACTGTAGACTTCAGTATACTAATACGTACTTACGTACAGGTATACGGTATTCAGTGCTGTGAACAATTGTTCACACAATCAGCATAAGCCTACCTATAGACAAGCGGACTACTTATACGTAAAAAAATAGGAGTCTGTGACTAGACTTGCCGTTTAGAAAAAGATCATACAATTTATTCTTTGCGATGAGGATACTGAAAATTTTTTAGCCCATCCACGAATTTCATTGTTTTCTTGTAATCATAATTTTCGGGTGTGCTATAAATTACACTCCTCCTTCCAGTGGTTTGAGGTGAGTGGTGGTGAGCGATTGCACTACAAGCCTCACAATTCAAGAAGGCCTGATTTCATTGTGCAAGCTGGAAGATATGTGGCTTACCTTTCTGTGTTATCTATGGTGTATATATATAAAGGGCACTTGCAGGTAATCTTGGTGTTACTAGGGTAGTATCAACAGAGAACATCAAAAGTTTACTTATAATTTCCAAGTTACTGTAGGCCTTTCACAACAGGCTTCAACAAATCCCAGGGATAAGGTCCCCGGGACAAGTAAAAAATCACTTGGGCAACTACTGTGCTCAGTGTTGCAGCCCCCCGGGCAAGTACCCACAGCCTTAAACTTTTTAGTTGTGCAAAATGGCATTTGTATTTTTAGACTTTAAAAATTATATGTACTCAAGAGATTTAAATTGGACAAGTAGATATTTATGCAGACAAGTAGATTGAGAAAACAGCTAGCCCGTTGGACAAGTACAAAAGAAAAAATTTGTCAAAGCCTGCTTATCATTTGGCTTCATGCCATGAATGATCCTTGTCAATTGCCACTGCATGTAAAGTGACACTACCATGTGTTTGCCAACTGGCTTTTCTTCAGCTGGGGGGAGGGGGCTGTGGAGGGACAAGTTGCAGTAGTTCATAAACCTCCAGAGTGGCAAATGACAAGTGGTTTCCAAGTAACCTATGCCTCTTCAAAATTTTTTATTTTAGTGGTATCTGTTTTAGTGCATCAGAAGATTGCACATCTGTTGGCAAGATTCAAATGTTGTATTTTTAATTTATGTGCATTATCTGTTTCTTTTTCTTTTATCTAGAAAATGGCTTTGAAGTCTTCTTGTCCACATGTTCTTCAAATTCAACAGTTCTATGAAGATAGTCTCAAGGAGAGATCCCAGGTATTATTCACAGCCATTTTTGTGGAAGTACACTCCTTGTGCGCTGGGTTCGCACTGATCCTGAAAATCCTAGCCTAAGGGACAGAATAGTGTTATTGAACTGATAAGCAGAAATCACTTAAAATTCTTTCCTCTGGCTTTGGTATTAGCAAACTGTACTGCAACTTTTGCTAATCAAAATTATAATCAATTAGCCACTGGCAATTCTTGAGTGGCAAATTGCTATTCAAACCTAGCTATTTTGTGCCTTAGTAGTTCTTGAACAGGCTCTATGCTATGTTCTTTTTGTTTTACTCTGCACTAGGGTCCTTGGCCACTGCCCAAAGTATCCCTACAGTAATGGCTTTGTAGTGTTTCCACATTTTGAAATCTATTTTACTGGGATAAATTTCAGGATTACCTTAAAATTTCTTCACATTTTCTTGTGAAAATATTTAAAAGTCATTTTCTTCTTCATTGAGTTGATAACTTACTTCAAAATTGTACCCATTTGTTCTTCAAAGATACAACATTTTGTATCCCTCTTGCATTGCTACTCTGCATGTGATTTTTTGCACTTACACTGTCATGTGACTGCATTGGCTTGCAGATGCTGTCAAAGTGCATGCTAAGGTCTTGAAATTGACTTTAAAAGGTCATGGAAATATCAGTCAAAGTTCTTGAAAGTCATGCAAAAAGTCTTTATATTTTGTCATTTTGAATGTGTATAATCACAGACTTCCTACATGGACAGAGTATGTAACGTGTACATCCTCTCTGTAGATTGTCGCAACCGACTGGGACAAAAAAGGCACACCAAGATGGCAGCTGCGAAGCTATAAATCGTCTGATTTAACGACCACTGTTATATTTTAAATGAAAGTTAAACTTGGAAGGGAAAGAATATCATATTCCTGCAATTTATGTGAAGTGAATTTTGACCTTCCCTTGCCATTTTTCAAAAACATTTCAACTTTCTTGCAAAATCTGGTAGTTGATTTGAGTAAGTCCAAACTTTCACACGCAATCGTAGCTGACAACCATGTTGCCACGCCTATATGCATAGGTATGGTGGCAACAATCGACTGTCCAGTATGCTCTCTCGGTGTGTGGTGCAAACTTTTGGGTGGTAGAATATGCTGACAATATTTGCTGTTCATAGTGAAAGGCAACTGAAGGTACTGTATAGGGCTGTGAAAGTGTAGGGATTAATCGCTAAACGATCGCATGTGGAATAAATATTTAGTACAAAGCTACAAGCGATTAATCGCAAAACCAGCTTTTTGAAAGGTTTTTTTTCCATTGTATACTCTGATGATCCCTGGTTTTTGTTCAATGGAACATTCAGGGTATATGTGAACCTTGTAGGCTTCAAAGTTTCAGAATAATCTGATTTTATTACCATGCAAGATAACAACTTTTACAATTTCTGCATTCAGTATCAATTACTACATACTGAAATTATTTTTTTGTGATAAGGTAATCGCGATTAATCGCTAAACGATTGCAAATTTTTCAGGTTAAACGTTTAGTTATTTAGCTAAACGATCACAGCCCTAGTACTGTAAGGAATTTCACCATGTTTGAACTGTATTTGAAACAAAGCTTGAATTTTTACTGTATTCGGGTCAAACCCAAGACTCTAAAAATGGAACCTACTGCCATTGTGCTTGATGCTCAGCATAAAACTATGGAGTAGGGAAAACAAGCCAGTGAGCCACAACTGGAAAAAGGCTGTGGCCGGCTGGACTTGAACCAATCCGTTGGAAACAGGGTCATACTTCATCTAACCTAACCTTTACTGTATTCCAAACCCTATTTAACCATTTCCTTTGACACTATACAACACATTTGTGTTGGTGTGTGCATGTGTAATAGAATCTCATCTAATTGTGGAAGTACAGGTGTGTACTAAGTGTTAGCCAACAAAAACCAAATGAATCCAGGGGTCTTGATCATCTACGGGTTGAACTGGTTGCAGACAATATGTAGGAACGTTTCAAAAACCAAAAATAACACTCTTATAACTTTACAGAAATTTTAAGAGCAAGATGTACTGTAAAGTCAACCCCAATTTATTTGTTCATGGAAATTTTCACAAGGTGACATTGTTCTATTCTCATTAATTTCAAAGTGTATTTTATCTCATAATATTGAAAAATATAGTATTCTTTTCATCTCAAATTAGATGAAATTTTATATGTAAATGAAAATTGATTCCCAAAATGTGGAGAAATCTTAGAAACTGATGTATAATTTGACGTTTAGAACAGATGCAAGCTAGTACTGTACTGAAGTACCTTTCTAGCATTCATTTTAGTACCTTCAAGTTTTTTTTTTCTGAATAGTTTATTTTTGACAATTACAACTGCTCCTTTCTCTCTGCCAGGGTTCATGTGATTCTTGCCTTGCTAAAGGACCCAACTTTTGGCTTTGCCTGGAGGTATGTATTGGATTTTATTTTCCAGCTGTACAAGAAAAGTCATAGACATGCTTGTTTTCTCTTACCATATTTACTGGCAGGGATTCCACCAGAAACTTACAAAGGGGGACGGGGTTCATTATTGCTAAACCTTAACTTTTGCAATTGAGGAAAATCAGTTATAAAAATTGATCAAGCGAATACTCGCAAAGAAGCCTTTTGGTCCACTCCACCAGATATGTTACAACCTTATGACTGTAGCATTCTAACCAACCAGTTGTTTGTTATTTTAAGCAACAAACTGTTATTAGAAATTACAAATTGTATCATGTGCAGTTTCTCAAAAAAGTAAACTTCTGCCAGCATCAACCACAAAACAGGATGAGAAGATACTAACCATAATACAAACTCATTTGTGACTTCCTTTTTGAGAGTGCACATAAAATTTCTAGGCCTATTGGTTGTTGTGATTTGTGGGACAGCTTCAACTGGTTCAGTAATACAAACTCATGCGCCTCTTCCATTGCTAGAGTGCCCTTAAAATTTGCAGGCCTATTGGTTGTTGTGATTTGTGGGACAGTTTAACTGGTTAAGCAAAAGTTTGCCTTGTTTTACTCCTGTTTGGGCAAACATGAGTAATCAGTTATTTGCACAGCCCCACGAACTGGGGCGGTTGGAAACATAATGATTTGGAAAACCAAAACCCAATTTTACAAATGCTTAAAAAAAAAGGAATTTTGTAGATAAGGTTTTATTTAGAGTTGCTTTTCATACCAATGTGCACTCAGAAAAAAAGGAACTGTGATAGTCTACAGATCAGGATAAGAACCCCCCCCACCCCCAACCATGGTTTTCCAAGTCTTGGTTTCCCGTTCATAGGTCTTACTTTCTAGGTGTTATGTGTCCAGACACCCCCTTTGACTGCTTATACTTGAAAGATTAAGGGACACAATGTGCATGCAAGCAGATGCAGCAACCAATTTACAACTTTTGACAACAAAAAATTCCCAAAATACCTAATATTCACAATAACAGTAAGCCCATAAATATTTCGCAGAAGTAATTGTAGCAGGATTGCAAGTGAAGAAAGGCACTATTTTTACATTGACTGCTGTACCATGCAGAGCAGAAGATTGACTGCCTAGTCTCAAATTTTTAAAATGACATTATCTTGCCTCTGTAACATTTTAGAGGGGTGGTGTAATGGATATTTGTGTTCGTCTAAGTGAAGTAAATGTTATTACCCAGATTGACCTCACTTGACCTCATTTGACCTTGTGACCTTTGTAAATTTTTTGGGGGACGCCTGGATTCGTCTTGTTCAGACAAACCAAAAAGGCAATTACACTTCCCTCCTAGGATGTTCCTAACTTGAGTTATTGACAATTAAGTGACAAGAAAGTTAGTGTGTACCTATATGCAAGGTATGGAGTGCAATAACTCAATAACCAAGTAACATAGGGGGATGGCTTAATGGAAAGTTGTGTTCATCTGAGGAAAGTGCACATGTTGACCTACTTTGTGACCTCATTTGACCTTTGTGACTTTTTGTAGTGCCTGGATTTGTCTTGTTGAGACAAACAACAAAGACACTTATACTACCCTTCTATGATGTTGCTAACTTGAGTTATTGTCATTTCAGTGAAAAGTTAGTGGTGTGTGTGTATGTTTGTGCATTATATGCTTTGGAATGCAAGGCATAAATTGTGATAATTCAATAACCAAATGATTAAGGGAGATCACACAAGCAGGGATGATCCTTTAGCAAGTACAGTATATCTGGTTGTTCAGAGGACAACCTGCATTGGATATTGGTTGTCCTTCCCAAAACTTGGTTATGTCCCCCACGACAAATGCAAAATATATTTGCAAGCTATAACAGTATTTTTTAGTAATACGAAAGAAAAATAAAAAGCCCTGCTGTAAGCTATGGTACCATAGCAACTTAAAATTCAAGAGAAAACACAGAAGAGGCTTATCTGGATGCTTTCATGCCTTATGGCACACATGGCCCTTAGACTTTTTGGGTAATTTGTCTTTGTTTAATTGGTATAAAATCCAACTGAAGTTTAGTGCCTTTTGACAAATGCAATGTATAAAAGAAAAAAAGAATTATAACCCTCTCTCAGTCTAAAAGCAGTTTAGTTAGCAATCATGTCAGTAATGCAGTTTTAATTTTTAAAAAAAACTTTTCCTCATATACAGTATTTAATAAAGTAATTTACAATGCAAGTTTTGACTCCAATTTTTATAATATTGTGTATATATCACAATACTAAAATATAAAAGCAGTTTCTCTTCCTTACCTCTGCTTTCACACCACTGGGACTAATATGGCTGTTTGAACACCCTCTTCATAATGAAAGTCATTTATTAGATAAAATTACTAAGCTATGTTTGTTTCTTATTCTCTGATGAAATTGTGAAATAGAAATTGTAGCAGACTTTTGGGCCTTTGCTTATTTTTCCTTTTGAGGCAAACACATAGGCAGTCCAAATGACAACCATGTCATAATTTCTAATTCTCCATCAAAAGTTTTGGTTGTCAGGGATGACCAGATGACTGTTACATTTCTTCCTTGCACAAGGGACACTTGTGTTTGTAAAATGCAGTGTTGACCTATATTTGACCTTTGTGACTTCTTTGTAAGGTCTGGATTTGAATTATTGAGATGGACCAAAAGGGCAATTCCAATTAACTACCTTCATAAACTGCCCCAAACTCAAGTAAATGACAATTTAATGAAGGTGATGTGTTTATGTATTTGTCACATGGAAATGGGAGGTATGCAGTGTGATAACTTGAAAAATACAAGTGTTCAATTTCTCTCAAACTGCAAGTGTTTGATTTGAAATTAAATGTGCCCGTATGTTTTTGAGAGAAGGCCAAAAGTCTTTGGGGCTAAAGGTGCCAATTATGCCTTTCCTTGCAACTCCCTAAATGAAAAAAATCATCTAAAATGCAAGGAACCATAGTGCCCTTGGGCTCTTGTTTATAATTATTTATCACTCTTTGCCCATGAATGTTGGTTTCAAAGTAATCAAATTTCTTTGTAAAACAAATGCAATATTTCCCTTTAAAGTTGAATAAAACAGTACACCTCACATACTCCCTAATTTTGTAATGAGTGTCATGTTTAGCACACCTGGGAAATTTAAAAGTAAAGGCCTGTACCTTACAGGGGGACTGCTCATCAAAGCAACCGACTTCTCCATTCTCGTAATTTGACCCATCCTACATAACAATGGACTGATGTTTGTCACCTTTTTCAAATCCTAGTATTTAAAATACAGTTTTACTTTTCATGTTTAAAAGAATGTACCTTTTGGTATAATAATTTGTGTGAATTTTTTCTTTCATGTTTATAAAATGTTTTCAATGTTCATTAAATTTTTTTCATTTTTCACCTTCAGAAAAAATGTGGTTATGTTGGATGTGGAGAATCAGCAAAGGACCATAGCTCAGAGCACACTGAGGTACAGTATTGTTTTGGGGGTTTTATAACTAGAAGAAAAATGCATTGATGTCATAATAATAATAGTGATGATAATGATAGGGATAATGATAACAACAAAAGCAGCAATAACAACAACAACAATAAAAACAAAACTTGAATCTATAGATGAATCTGATCAGCGCTTGTGTTTAGTTACTGTGGGCAGCCATTTGTGGGGTCCATCAAGGTTGAATCGTCTTTATTTATTGTCTACATGCATTTCCAACCCTTTAAATTCAGTGAAATGGAGGGAACTAAGCTAAAATTCAGCATAATAACCATCCATGATAAAGGTTAGCAAGAAAGTTGAGAGACTAACTGTAATGGACCTTAGACATGTCTGACTAAAGTCAGACCATCACTTGGCTGTTGGGATTTATCTACATAGGGTATGCATTCATTTGGATATGAAACATCTACTCCAACAGTAAGCAATGCCATGTGGCAGTTCCTTTCAACATCCTAGTAAAGTTATTCACATCATTTCTCGACTGACTGCATGGTCAAGTGCTTAGAGCATCAGACTTGCCGTCAGGAGGTCAGGAGTTTGAGTTTGGGTCGTACTAAAGTTTTTAAAAATAAAACCTACTGCCTTTGTGCTTGGCGCTCAGCATAAGCAGTAGAGTAGGAAAACAAGACAGTGAGCCGCAACTGGAAAAAAGCTGTGGCCATCTCAACTTGAACCGCTTGGTTGGAGAATGGGATGTAAAACATCTAACCTAACCTATTCACATCAACTCAATGTTTCTCTTAAACTCTTTAAAGAGAGTGTGAGATGTGAACAAAATGCCTTGACTTCACTTGAGAGTTAGGGAGTGAACTTTTGTAATGTAAATCCATTGGAATTAGGTCAATATCTTTTATCGTTCTCAAGATATACCTCTTCAAAGTTTGAATGTTCCTAAAAGAACTGGTTTCTAATGCAAAAATAATGTGGGATGTTGCACAGTGTTGACATTTCTTTTGCTAACCCTATATTAATTATCTCTTAATTACTCATTGGATTACTCATTGGATAGTTTATGGTTTAGATATTTATAGTGATGATTTTCAAGGACACAATTTTAACTTCCAAGATAAAGCCCTCAGGACAAACTAATGTTACAAGTGTCCTTGAAATGAAGATTGTAAAAACAAGGGATAACATTATACATTATACATGGCATGTCTGTTTAAGAAGTCACAAAATTTGCATCCTGAGCTCATGTTTATCAATGATGAAGGGCAATTCAGAAATTGCTCTGGAAAATGGTCAATTTTTGAAAGATTTTGTTGAGAATTGTGGCTATTGTCTTGGTTTTTATTGCTGTTTACATCAATCACCACTTTTTTTTTTCATTTTCATGTCACATGACCTTTAAAGACTGGAAAAGAAGATCATCTTGAGGATTAACTTAAAAATTTTAGACTGTCATCCCTTCTTTCATTTTTGGTTTCGATGAAAAGAGAAACCTATGCATTCATGATGGTGTGTGTGTGTGTATGTATGTGTGTATGTGCGTGTGTATGTGTGTGTGTGCGTGTGTATGTGTGTGTTTGTGACACTTTGCTTGTTTACACGATATCTTGAGAAGGAAAGATCTGACAGTTTTCAAACTTGGTACACAGATACCCCTTACTGAGAGGAAGAACGCTATTTATTTTGGTTGAGGTCAAAGGTCATCTGGGGTCACGGGGTCAAAAACCGAAATCTTTGTTTACACAATATATCAAGATAGAAAACTTGTGTTAATTTCAAACTTGATATGTAGATGCGTTATGATGTAAGGAAGAACCCTATTGATTTTGGTGGAGGTCAAAGGTCATTTGGGGTCACGTGGGGTCAAAACCCGAAATCCTTGTTTACACGATATCTTATGGTAGGAAACTTGGATTAATTTCAAACTTGATATGTTGATGCGTTAAGATGTAAGAAAGAACCGGATATATTTTCGTGGAGGACAAAGGTCATTTGGGGTCACATGGGGTCAAACCCTGAAATCCTTGTTTACACTATATCTCAAGGTAGGAAACTTTGATTCATTTCAAACTTCATATGTTGATGCGTTATGATGTGAGGAAGAACCCAGTTTATTTTGGTGGAGGTCAAAGGTCATTTGGGGTCACGTGGGGACAAACCCAGAAATCCTTGTATACATGATGCATCATGGTAGGAAAGTTGGATTCATTTCAATCTTGATAGGTTGATGCGTTATGATGTAAGAAAGAACCCGACCAATTTTGGTGGAGGTCAAAGGTCATTTGGGGTCACATGGGGTCAAACCCCAGAAATCATGGTTTACACTATATCTGAAGGTAGAAAAATGATCCATTTCAAATTTGATATGTTGATGCATTATGATGTAAGGAAAAACCCAAGAAATTTTGGTGGAGGTCAAAGGTCATTTGGGGTCACATGGGGTCCAAACCCTGAAATCCTTGTTTACATGATACATCATTGTAGGAAAGTTGGATCCATTTCAGACTTGATATGTTGATGTATTATGATGTAAAGAAGAATCCTATTTATTTTGGTGGAGGTCAAAGGTCATTTGGGGTAAGAAGGGGACAAATCCTGAAAAACTTTTTAACACAATATTTCAAGGTAGGAAGCTTGGATTGATTTCAAACTTGATATGTTGATGCGTTATGATGTAAGGAAAAACCCTTTTGATTTTGGTAGAGGTCAAAGTTCATTCGGCGTCATAGGGGGTCAAACTCAGAAAACTTGTTTACACTATATCTCAAGGTAGGAAACTTGGATTCATTTCAAACTTGATATGTTGATGCGTTATGATGTAAGCAGCTTGTTTACGGAATATCTTAAGGCACAGTATGAAATTTGTAGAAATGTTTTGGTTAAAAGAAAAACCAGTTACTGACAGGTGGAGTCAAAGGTCACTTTGGGTCACCAGTTGTTACAAGAAATGTGGCATTTCATTGAAAAGTGCATGTATGTATCATCGAAACCTCAATGCATTTTTGCATTCTGGTTACAAGAGGGTAGGGGGATGATTTGTTCATTAATTTGTTCATTTATTTATGATAAACAGCTGGGTATACACAAATCCGGTTACCAAGCAATCCTGGCATTTGTTGGCCATTTCTGGGGTCCATCGTGTCATTTCGTTTGTCTGCCTTTTCCACAAATAGTTGTATCCAATTTAAAACCTGTACTCCTCGTGCTTATTTTGGCACATTGATTTGTTTGCAACTCAGTATTAAAAATTTTTGTATATATTAAGGCTGATTGGCACTAGCGATTTCTCATCATGAACTTACTGACAGGTTTCTGTATTGAAAGAAAACTGATCAGTGATGGTTATTTGTTGTCAGCTTGGTGATAATATGTTCATCAATTTTTGGTCCACAGAAATATGGCCATTTTGTGGCATTGAACTTAAAATCCAGAAGGGCTTGGTGTGCAGACTGTGACTGTGAAGTATTTCCAAATGCTGTTATCCATAGAGAGATTGAAGCTTTAGTTAAAACTGAGACAGTAAAAGAAGAGATTCATGAAACAATTTTGCAGCAGGATATCATCCGTAATCCAAGGTAGGCCAATCTTAGTCCTCTTATTGTGCGTCATTTTGTATTTATTCAATGTAGGCACAAGGTTTCAGTGACATGCCTCGTTTGTTGTAAACATGTTCAAGCACCAGTTTATAGGTTAAGTGATGTGACAGCAAAATGACCTGACTTAACTTGGCAGTTAAAATTCGCCTGTGGGCTTTGGGTTATAGATTTTGCCCTTAAGAGTTTCTTGACCGTTTCAAGGGCCGACTTAAGAGACTCACACTGTATTTGAATTGTATTTGAAATGGCATTTATACTTTACCCTTTTTAATCTAGTTGATACTATTTAACACATCCATGTTGGTGTGTCGTTAAATCTCAGACAACCAACTTATTACCAAATTCTTAGTTTAAGTGTAAGATTTCCCAAGGTTGAAATCTGTTGGAACTATCTTGCTATCATTGACCATTCTCAAGATATATTTTGAAAGATACATACCTCTTCAAATATTTAATTTTTCATGGTGTTACTTGTTGCCTTACAATGATTTGGAGTGTTGCACAGAGTTGTCAATGTTTCTTTTGTTAACCCTGTAATAATTATTTCTGATTTATTCATCAGACAGTATTTCAGGGATGAGCTTTTTCCGTGAATTCGCGGATTTCCGTGATTTTTTTCCTGCCTCCGTGATTTACCTTTCCCAATTTCCGTGGTTTTCTGACAGCATTATTTTTCAGTGGGTCGTCGCTCTTGTACTGTAACTCCCCGGACTATTACTGGCGTTACCGCTGCAAGCTCCATCATTGCTTATCCTGCCTGCAGGGAGTTGTAATACTCCCAGTCAAAGTGAATCACGTTAATCATGCACCATGCGCACGTACGTAAGTTCAGTACGTAAATCTGTGCATGTGTAAGTTGTCACGATCATCAGCAGTTGACTGTAGCAGTATCATGCATGATGCAGTAACCTGTGCTGTGATCGATCGGAAAATGAGTCGGCCGCTTATAAAGTTGATGTAACAGTTTTTGGTTTCGATGAAAAGAGAAACCTATGCATTCATGATGGCGTGTGTGTGTATGAATGTGTGTATGTGCGTGTGTATGTGTGTGTGTGTATGTATGTGTGTGTTTGTGACACTTTGCTCGTTTACACGATATCTTGAGAAGGGAAGATCTGACAGTTCTCAAACTTGGTACACAGATACCCCATACTGAGAGGAAGAACCCTATTGATTTTGGTTGAGGTCAAAGGTCATCTGGGGTCACAGGGGGTCAAAAACCAAAATCCTTGTTTACACAATATCTCAAGACAGGAAACTTGGATTAATTTCAAACTTGATATGTTGATGCGTTATGATGTAAGGAAGAACCCTATTGATTTTGGTGGAGGTCAAAGGTCATTTGGGGTCACGTGGGGTCAAACCCCGAAATCCTTGTTTACACGATATCTCATGGTAGGAAACTTGGATTAATTTCATACGTGATATGTTGATGCGTTAGGATGTCAGGAAGAACCCTATTGATTTTGGTGGAGGTCAAAGGTCATTTAGGGTCACATGGGGTCAAACCCTGAAATCCTTGTTTACACGATATCTCATGGTAGGAAACTTGGATCAATTTCATACTTGATATGTTGATGCGTTAGGATGTCAGGAAGTACCCTATTGATTTTGGTGGAGGTCAAAGGTCATTTGGGGTCACATGGGGTCAAACCCTGAAATCCTTGTTTACACGATATCTCATGGTAGGAAACTTGGATCAATTTCATACTTGATATGTTGATGCGTTAGGATGTCAGGAAGAACCTTATTGATTTTGGTGGAGGTCAAAGGTCATTTGGGGTCACATGGGGTCAAAACCTGAAATCCCTGTTTACACGATATTTCATGGTAAGAAACTTGGATCAATTTCATACTTGATATGTTGATGCGTTATGATATAAGGAAGAACCCTATTGATTTTGGTGGAGGTCAAAGGTCATTTGGGTCACATGGGGTCAAACCCCGAAATCCTTGTTTACATGATATCTCATGGTAGAAAACTTGGATTAATTTCAAACTTGATATGTTGATGCGTTAGGATGTCAGGAAGAACCCTATTGATTTTGGTGGAGGTCAAAGGTCATTTGGGGTCACATGGGGCCAAACCCTGAAATCCTTGTTTATTCAATATCTCATGGTAGGAAACTTGGATCAATTTCATACGTGATATGTTGATGCGTTAGGATGTCAGGAAGAACCCTATTGATTTTGGTGGAGGTCAAAGGTCATTTGGGGTCACATGGGGTCAAACCCTGAAATCCTTGTTTACACGATATCTCATGGTAGGAAACTTGGATCAATTTCATACTTGATATGTTGATGCGTTAGGATGTCAGGAAGTACCCTATTGATTTTGGTGGAGGTCAAAGGTCATTTGGGGTCACATGGGGTCAAACCCTGAAATCCTTGTTTACAGGATATCTCATGGTAGGAAACTTGGATCAATTTCATACTTGATATGTTGATGCGTTAGGATGTCAGGAAGAACCTTATTGATTTTGGTGGAGGTCAAAGGTCATTTGGGGTCACATGGGGTCAAAACCTGAAATCCCTGTTTACACGATATCTCATGGTAAGAAACTTGGATCAATTTCATACTTGATATGTTGATGCGTTATGATGTAAGGAAGAACCCTATTGATTTTGGTGGAGGTCAAAGGTCATTTGGGGTCACATGGGGTCAAACCCCGAAATCCTTGTTTACACGATATCTCATGGTAGAAAACTTGGATTAATTTCAAACTTGAAATGTAGATGCGTTATGATGTAATATAGAACCAGATGTATTTCGTGGAGGTCAAAGGTCATTTGGGGTCACATGGGGTCAAAACCTGAAATCCTTGTTTACATGATACATTATGGTAGGAAATTTGGATTCATTTCAATCTTGATAGGCTGATGCGTTATGATGTAAGAAAGAACCCAATTTATTTTCGTGAAGGTCAAAGGTCATTTGGGGTCACATGGGGTCAAAACCTGAAATCCTTCTTTACATGATACATTATGGTAGGAAATTTGGATTCATTTCAATCTTGATAGGCTGATGCGTTATGATGTAAGAAAGAACCCAATTTATTTTCGTGAAGGTCAAAGGTCATTTGGGGTCACATGGGGTCAAAACCTGAAATCCTTGTTTACATGATACATTATGGTAGGAAACTTGGATTCATTTCAATCTTGATAGGCTGATGCGTTATGATGTAAGAAAGAACCCTATTTATTTTCGTGGAGGTCAAAGGTCATTTGGGGTCACATGGGGTCACACCCTGAAATTCTGGTTTACGCTATATCACAAGGTAGGAAACTTTGATTCATTTCAAACTTGATATGTTGATGCGTTATGATGTAAGAAATAACCCAATAAATTTTGGTGGAGGTCAAAGGTCATTTGGGGTCACATGGGGTCAAACTCTGAACTTCTTGTTTACGCTATATCTCAAGGTAGGAAGCTTGGATTGATTTCAAACTTGATATGTTGATGCATTATGATGGGAGGAAGAACCCTATTGATTTTGGTAGAGGTCAAAGGTCATTTGGGGTCATGGGGGTCAAACTCAGAAAAACTTGTTTAGGATAGCTCAAGGTATGAAAGGTGGATGGATTTCAAAATTAGTATGTAAATGAATTATGGTGAGAAGATGGTCTGTATAAGGTTATTTTTTGTGGAGGTGAAAGGACATCTGGGGTCATGATCATTCCAACTTTGAAAAACTTGTCAAAATGGAATATCTCAAGGTAGGAAACTTGGATGGATTTCCCAATTAGTATGTGGATGTGTTATGGTGAGTTGAAAGTACTGTACCTGTTGTTTTTGGTGGAGGTCAATGGTCATCTGGTATCACCTGGCATCAAACTCTGAAAACCTTGTTTGCAGAATATCTTAAGGCACAGTATGAAAGAAAAACCAGTCACTTACAGGTGGAGACAAAGGCTATTTTGGGTCACCAGTTGTTACAAGAAATGTAGCATTTTATTGAAAAGAGCATGTATGTATCATCGAAACCTCAATGCATTTTTGCATTCTGGTTAAAATAAATGGAATATTGGTCTTGGATAGAGAAAGAACTTCTTCAGATATCGAAAAGTGATAGTCTGAAGTGAATTAATGTGGTGCAATTGTGAGCCATTTCGGCAATTTCATTCGCAAGATGAGCAACTTTGAAACAGCATAGGCCTAGCCTAGGTCTAACGTTAGGCCTAACGTTATACAACATCGTAACGTTAGTTGTTACAACTTAACGTTACAGCTATCCCAAGGTTTTCTAATCGGGATTGATGGACATCTTCACCACTGAGACAAGTTTTACAGCGATTGAAGAACTGTTCAACTTGACATGCTTCAGTGTAGGCTGGGCCTACTTAGGGTCTAGCCTAACGTTAGGCATAGCTTAGGCTAGGCCTAGCCTATGGCTATTTTGACTGAAAACTTTTCTTGGAGTGTTTTATTTTACCAATGTACTGATTAAAATAGGCCTCCAAATGATGTCTTGAATACTCTATTTTCTCAGAGCTTCTGGGGGCTTCGCCCCCTGGACCCCCACCAGGGCTTAGCCCCTGGACCCCACCAGGGGCCCTAAGGCAGGCCCCTGGACCCCACCCGTTAAAGCGGCGGGCTTCGCGCTCTGACTGACGCCTTCGGCGTCAGTCATGTATGCCCAGCAATGTTCAGTGATTTTTTTATTAGACCAGGCTCATCCCTGGTATTTAGTTTAATAAGTGATACTCACACAATTTTAACTTCCAAAATCAACTCTCAGGATACATTAACGTAGCTTAAACATATGTTTTCGCATAAACTATGCATCATGCCAATGCATGTCCACTTATGTCCAAGCTGACTTAATTGTAGATAGTAGCATAAGGGCTCACAATTCTTATGTGTACAGCGTGCTATTCTCACTTTACGTCTTCCACATTTTAAGTCCTTTATTGCCAGTTTTTGATATCATGTTTCAGGTGTTCCCCTCTATACCGAGATTCACCAGTCAGTGAGGCTTTGTCAGAATACCTTCAGGATGAGACCAGAGTAAGAGGTAAGTGCCTTTGTACTTATTTTGGGTGGTATTCACTATTCTGGTACTCTGGTACTCATAGACCCTTTTCCAAATAGAAATTACAAAGGATTGTGGGATAGAATTTTGGTGCGTATTTTGGGGGTCACAGTAAACTGTCATGAACAAAATCCATATGTACCAAAACTGCATCCCACAATCCGTTGTATTTGCTATTTGGAAAAGGGTCTATTGATATTCATGTTAATATGAGAACTGGTGGTACTGAAACTGAAAATACCAAAACATGTGTGTGTGTATTACTTATACTAGTACAGGTCTCACTATTATTCCCTTCTCAGAAAGATACATAGGGCCCTTGATTTTTGTCATAATGTGCCATGATTTAATAATTCAAGAAAATATCTCACCTAGTTACCATAATTCTCAGATCTACTTACCCTGTCTTCTTGATCAACTCACAAAATTGCCCCAAGTTTGTATACATGCAGTGTGCATGCAGAATAGAAGATGCTTCTGCTCATTCTTATTTTTGTCAATGAGGTCGGTAAAGATGGCACCCTAGATGTTTACAGTGTAATACTTCACAGGCATTTCTGACCATGACTTTTTAGCATGAGTAGAGCATCTGCCTCTCACGTGGAAGGCACAGACTCTATTCCTAGGTTGAGTCATGCCAAAGACTCTAAAAATGGAACCTACTTTCATTGTGTGTGATGCTCCACCTAAGCAACAGACTAGGCAAAACAGGCCAGTGAGCCACAAGTGGAAAAAAGGCTGTGGCTGGCCAAACTTAAACCAATTGGTTGGAAACTGGGCCATTAAACTCCATCTATCATCTAATTAACTTAATTAACTGACTTACCATGAGTTGTAAGTACTTTTAGCAGTACCTGTTCTGCCTTCATCAAATTTCTTGGTGAACTGTCCAACCATTTTTGAAATGGTACAAAAGAAACGTGATTGTGACTGTAATAACAAAGAAATTGTATTAGCAACAATATTTGTTACTACAGGCCTTGAGTTGTAGATTTATCAAGTGTAGTGCAAATCCCACTTCTCAGGAAATAAGATAACTTGGGGGTGTGCTGTTCTTTCAAACTTCGTTAACTTTGTCTTAGCTCCTATTCTTTATGTTGGGTGCAAAAAACTTGCACTTCTCAAAGTGATTTCAGGTGAGTGATATTGTACAATCTCACTCAAATGCCTCAAAATCAAAGGCCTCTTATGTTTCGTAATAAAAGAACATTTGCTGTAGTGTGGTTCTATTTTTTTATTCTATTGTCTTAATGGGCACCAGTGTTTGGTGTGGTGATTGTCATCTGTCACAAACTTGTGTGACAAAGAGCAATTGTTTGATTTATAATAAATTTAATTGTTGTTTTGATCTTTGTCAAGGTTTAACAGGGTTAAGAAATCTTGGGAACACATGTTACTTGAATTCTGGGATCCAAGCTCTTTCTAACTGGTGAGTGTTGTGTCTGCATTTTATTGTGATGTTGGTCAGTCATTTTAACACCATAAAATTTTGCATTTCTTTGTTTTGTAATAGTTCAAGTCCGGAATACATGCTTTAGATATAATTACATTTACAGCATGTGCTTATATTCTGGCAGTTGAAAGTAATTTTTTAAATCTTATAGCAGTGTTTAGTTTCTCATTTGAAATGATTCTGGAAATGAATGATTCCAGATTTGAGTCAAAATGCCAAATTGGATGCAAGTGAGTCACTGTACATGATGCTGTAATTCTGTAACCAGTGCAAATTTTTTTTGACATGTTTTGTTGCTTCAACAATGCTTGCATTACAAAGACTCCCTCTAGTTTCTTCAAGAACCTCTGAAATGTCAGTTTTGGGATGGAGAAGCTCAAAGTAGGAAAGCTTCTCGGCCTTTTGGCTAAGGTCATGTGTAGTATCTGTTCTTTTCATCCAGTCTAGAATGGAGCCATGCATCACAGACCAATAGTGTAAATGGTCTGAAGGCCTTGAGGTTGGTCAAGTGTTGTCCTTAAGTGGACATAGAGCTTCTTCGGGAAGCAGTTTCAAGTTTGGTTTGGCCGAACGGCCCTTTGCCAGAGGGTTGGGAGGACTTTGGAAAAAAGTATAAGAACATCTGAAATGTGTTTCATCTCCAAAGTTGTGTGCCTTTGCTGAGGTCGTGTTGGCAGGAGTTATGTGTATTTTATAAGTAGTGTGTTATTTTTTTAAGCTTAATAAAGATTAATTTGGGTCCAATTCATCAAGGTGTGCAAAAAATCACATTCCTCAGAGTGATTTGAAGCAAGTGTCAAGTGATGGTGTGAGATTGCACTCCCACACCTCACATTTCAAAGTCAGAAATGAAGTGTGAATTGTTTGAGAATAGAACAATTTTCTTTCTTTCTCAGCCCTCCATTTACTCAATTCTTCCTGGAGTGTGACCATTTTATCACCACCAAGAAGAAACCTTATATCGCCCAAATTTATAAGCGACTCATGATGGACATTTGGGGAAGGAAAAGGTGAGTATTGCAAATAAATGTGGATAAATGATAATTGTTGTTTTATGATGTTAGTTAAATAAGGCAGGATTCCCACATAGCTGGGAAGAAATTGAGAAAAGTTGGGATGTAGGTTAATAACTGTTAGGAAAAGGTCGTTGAGCGGCAGTGTGGTCTATTCTAGCTGCTGTGTACCAATGTGTTTCACATGTGCATAGGTTCAAATCCCGCTCGCTGAACGTAGGTTTTTCTCCGGGTACTCCAGCTTTCCTACCACTTGGCATCGGTTGCAAACTGGGTTTTGAAACTCCATTTCCATCTAACATAACCTAACCCACTTGGCATAGGCTTGCCAAAAAACTGGTTGCAAAATCGGTTGAATGCCGGACTGAAGCACCTTCGGGTGGACCAGTTTGCTAGTAAACTTTGCTTTGCTAGTAGTCAAAAGTACTTACAAGTTTGTGGAGATCTCCATGACATTTTTGGTATGAGCCCTTCATCAGGGCTCAAAAACCAAACTGAATAACGAGAGAAAAATAAATAGGACTTAATTGAATTTACCTGCTATCATGTTATTTCATGTGTCCACATTGGGTGTAAAAAAAAAATACAGATTAGTTTACAATCAGTCATGAAAATGGTTATCCTTTTTTTTATCTCAAGCTATTCCTATTTTGGATTTAGTGGTTTTGGTAGTATATGAGTGGATGGAACCCTACTTAACTTCAAAGGGGAATACTGTGTTAAGAATATATCATTTAAAATGCACCAACAAGACACATTTAAAATGCACCAACAAGGCACATTTAAAATGCACCAACAAGGCATACAAAGAAAATAGCTTTAATTAAAGGCTAAACAACAATGGACTGTGCATTAGCTTCGGATAATACATGATCGGAAGGTCACTTCAAGTAATGCACAAGGGTGCAGCCGGAGTGAAACTAGTGATAGCACTAACCTCTGAGAGTGCCCTATAAAAACTGTGCATTTAGTGCATCATAAAAACTGTTCTTATCCAGAGTTCCTTAACCTAAATTCAAACACAATAATAATATGACTTAATTTAAGACGGAAAAAGGATTTCAATTTCATTTTGTAAATAACCACGTTAAAATAGCACAACCCTGTGTAAGATGGAACTGCCCATTATGAGTTTAGTCCAGGATAAGGCACTGTCACCTGACCTTTATAGGCCAGTAAAAATTAAGGATTTTACCAAGTATGAATGAGACTTTCTATGACTGTTGAGTCTTAACCTCAAAATAGTGGGCAATTCAAGAGTTGTGGTGGGGGTTGTAGGGGGTTGTAGAAAAAAAAAATTCTCACAATATTTCCTGCCTGTCAGAAGAATGAACTTATGGGGAGGACTTGCAGTGCTTGAACTGTATTTGGAACTTGACTCAAACTTTTGTGTGAAATTGCTTTGATCTTTTACCTTTTTATCTAGTGGACACTATATAACACATTAATTTTTGTGTGTGGTTAAATATCAACTACTTTATCCCAGTATCATAGAAGCAAATTCTGTAGTTTATTTGTGTATGAAAGTTTGTAGACATTTTTAACTTCAAGCTGTACTTTCATACAAATCATCCCCAGTCGTTCATTTTGGTAATAAAATATTTCCTTTCTTTTTAATTACTCTGTATCTGCAGGCATGGCTTCATGAACCCAAACAGTCTTGTTTCAAGCTTCAAACAAGCTTGTCCAATGTTCAAAGGCTATACTCAACAGGTAACAGGTCACTGCTATCCTTGGTTTAGGTACAGGAAGTCCTAGCATTATCTAGTAAACCTAGTCTTCATGTATTAGAAGAATAAGTTAGCATGCTTTGCAGGCTTTATTCACCAAAATGGCTCACTGAATCATAATGTTTTTAGTGTTTGCACGGGTAACCCGGGTACCCGGGTACCCGCCCGCCATCGTATTACCCGGTTCCAAATCTACTACCCGAATCTTAAAAAAAAAATGCATGCAAAAGGATCATCACATTTACGCCATTGCCCACGGTAATGGACTTAAATATTTTGCCAATTTGGTAAACATTCTCCGAGACTGAGAATGAAGAGAGCCCCTAGAAATTATGTGTAAGTTTGATAGTTGTCTGTACTTCGTTTCTGATGTTGAAATTTTTATCAGCGTGCGGCCCGATCGCGCTATCGTCACGTAGTGGGTTACTTCTCACACATCACAAGTATATCGCTATCTGACGGCCGATTCAAAATCCCATCGTACTGTTTCACGCAGACATAGCAAGACATACTGTATCACCCCCGCCCAGCTCGCAAAGACAGTGCCCGTAACGTTCAGCATGCTAGGTAAACTGAGCCTTGCATGTATATACGATCTTATTATCAATACGGTATGTCACCTCGAGTATAATCCTCGAATATTTCTTAATGGTTAAAGGTGTCAGTTTTACGCAAATCAACACTTTGCCGCTATCTGCAAAGTAAAACGACATCAATGTAATAACACCGTAAACATTCACAATTTTTTTTTTTTTAAAATAGGCCAGTATATATTACGTTATTTTGCCCCAAAATGGCGCTCGAGCAGACTACGAAGTTCATGTGTGAAAGTTATGTTACCGTGGCTGGATGTCGACACGAGGCTAGCTACGTAAGAACGTACATACCCCATTAGCGATAATTCCAACGCACATTGCAAAGTAGTATGAGGGAAGTTCACAAACATGACGTCATTTGTTTACAACCAGTAATTTTTGACGTGCAAGAGAATACCATAATACAGGGCTCTGATTAGTTGATATTTTTAAATCAGTGGTTTAAAAGGAGAAGCTTCGAGCTCTTACTATGCTGGCTTTTCGAGTAGGAAAGCGTCCCAAAATTCAATATCAAATTGATATAGGCCTTGGGAAGTATAATTTTCTTATTTGACTGTTTTCTGTTACGTTTTTTTTTACTTGTCATTTTGATCTAGGCTAAAACAAAACGAGACGATTGAACCTTCTAACAAATCAAATGTTTTTGAACTTGGGCACTGTGATCGCTATACCTATCCAATACAGATGTTAATGTTACCATGCATGTCTTATGGATTATGCCTTACAAAATGCTCATATCTTTTAGTCACCGTATGTAACACCGGGTAACCCGGGTACCCGACGGGTATGGCGATCGGGTACCCGGGTCCTAATTTTTAGTACCCGTTCAAACACTAAATGTTTTGTACATCATTTTCAGGTTGAAATCTTTTTAATACACAATAATGTTCCAATCATGTTTTCCAATGAGAGGAATGGTACAATAGTAGTTAGCAGGTGCTGTACATTAACTTCTAAAAGGTTGGTAGTGAGGAAAGATTGAAGTGTGAAATCCCGTTAACCTGAGTACAGGGATTAAACATAGTGTAGCAAGAAACATAACTTTGAGTAGTCTCTTACTGCACTTGTAGATGTTTCACATGGAGCGACTTGCTCAATTGACTGCTTCAAATTTTGTGAATTAGTATAAAGATGTGTTATTGAAGCATCTTGGCAGAAGTCATGAAAGTGGAAGTTGTATCAGTGAGATTCATTTTCCAGCCTCTGTAATAAAAACTGTTGTGTAACTTCACACATAATTTACCTTTCAATAAGAGGAATGCTCAGGGCTTGAAATACCTGAAAGCACTGATAGCCATGGCTATTGGGCCCTTCCTGATGGCCGTGGTGCCCCTCAAAAAAGTGCCATTGAAATAACATTGACCAATAGCCATTTTGCTCATTTTGGCTATGCCCTGTTTGAATCTTATTTTGAGCCCTGAATGCTAGACTGAAATCCTTGTACATATCAATTTTCATATTACTACTATTGTTTTTTTGTTTCACAAGTGAACAATTAAGGTAAAAAAAAAAGAAATTGTATGATAGACACCTTGGAGACCTGTAGATATTAATTAACAGTACACTTAGATCACAGTGGCATTGGTTTTGAAGAAAAAGATGTAACCTGTCCTTGTATTGTCTTCTGTCCAGGATGCTCAGGAGTTCCTCCGATGTTTTATGGATAGACTTCATGAAGAATTAAAAGAACCAATCATCACTGAAGATGATTCTGAGGAAGAGAGTGAAACTCGTGCTGAATCGCCCTCTATGGAAAGGAAACGCTTCACAAGATCATCAACAGAAGCTGCTCATTCTGATAGTGAGTTGAGTAATCTTTCAGACGGGGAAGGACGCAGAACAAGAACAAGATCACGGAGGCAACAGAATAGACATAGGACAATATCAGCATCCCATGTTGAACTACGAACTGATACATCGGATGATGGGGCTGACCAAGATGGTACTCCAGAGGCTGACCAAGCCATTGTTGAAACAGAGACTGGTCAAGGAGATACTTCATCACAACTGCATGGTACTCGCAGCCATGAAAATATAACTCCAAGAAAAAAAGACAACAGAGGTGAGTTAAGAGTACACAAGTAACCTTAAGTAATGTTTCAGAGGTGGTGGGAGGGCATGGGCTGGTGAGTGCCTTTTAATATCTTCACTGTTTTCAGTCAGTTATTATGTAAAAGATCACCAGTGTAATAAATTGTATTGTGTCGTTTCCTTAACATCTTTTTAACCCCTTTAATATGTTTTTTAAAATCATGGATTTTAATTCCTTTTGAAAGGCACAGAGAATCTTTGTCAAGAGATTCCATTGTTTCAGAGGCAAAGAATTCTGTTAATAGTAGACAGACTCTAGTATCTATAAATAATAAGCCCAAAGTGATTGTATTATCATCTTGTACCTTCTTATAATTTTCCATCTTCAATCAGACTGACACTCTGTACATATACCCTCATATACAATTTAAGAGTAATACCTTTCTGGCCAAGCCAGTGCAGAGCATCCCTATGGTTAGTTAGGTGATCTGACGGACCAGTATTGCCTGCTGGCACCCTTTTTATGTTGAGCCTAATTTGACACACCCTCTACAGGCCATTCTTGCCCTCTGCTGGCCAAAATCTCTAGCTATACCACTGGCTAAGCCTAACAATAGCTTGTGTTAAATTTTTGAAATGTAATCCTATTGGTGACAATAATCAGTGTTTCTTATTATATTCATTTTGGGCTCATGAGCACTAGAATTCAAAAGCCTGAAATGAAAGTCAATAATACAAATTTGTCCTTTGAAAAACACCCCACTCTTTTTCTTGTCACTAATTCAGATATTTTCTCATTTATTAAGTGTAATTCATAAGCCAATGGCTTCTCCCACATTTGCGGTCACATGTGCGTCGTAAGACAACTGCCCTTCCCTCAAGGCCTGATTGTTATTTATTATTTGCACTAAAGGAAAAAAGAGAAAGGCCGTAAAGTTCCAGAGTATCGTATCAGATGTATTTGATGGAAAGATACTGAGTTCTGTGCAATGTTTGACATGCCTCAGGGAATCCAAGTGCAAGGAAACTTTCCAAGATCTTAGCTTACCCATACCTGGTATGTATATTTATATTGAATATTCATGATATAGAAGAATACATTATAAGGAATATGAGTATAGATAGACCTTATGTATTGATGACACATTTTAGGGTTATTACAATGATTACATCGTCTCATTAGGGTTAATTTTTCTTCCAAAGGAGGGCATGCTTTTTGCTTTTTGACATCACATGTACAGGCCGTATTCATGACATAGAAGAATACATGATATGTACTGTAATGTCCCTTTTGTGATTCATTTAATGCATGAGTGTGCATTTGAAATCTTTTGTCAGTTTTTGAGAGCAGATTACATACAGTTTACCAACCATCCCATTTTAAATGGAACATTTCTGTTTCCTGGGCCAAAACCCATGAAAACAGAACATTCTGAATTTCTGACTTTTAAGTATAAAAATATACCAGTACTAAATGTTTCTCCCAGTAGTTCTTTTTTGATCATTTCTCTTTTGTATATGTCTCCATGGTTGGAAAATGTTAGAAGGCTCCTTCCAAAAAAGTCTGGTTATTTGGAGGGAAGGTTTTGCAATTGGGAGCTAAGTTTTCCATTTTGTACATACAAATAATCACAATTTCCCCTTGGTCCCTTGGAAATTGGTTTCCCTTCCAGGTAAATCTACATTTTGCCAACATTATGTGTCTCTTCTATAGCAATGATTTACAGAATGTAAGGCATCCTCTATCCCTCACTTCCAAAGTCGTGATCAAATATTCCCTGAAAGAGCTGCCAAGTAAACAAGTTCAGCTTAATAAGTTTTCCCTTCTTCTCTTTACAGGAAAAGAGGACCTGATTCGCATTCAAGGAATGGGAAGCAATAAGCCTAATACAGCTTCATGTTCAAACAGCTCAGATGGAAATGGTTGGTGGGATTGGTTTACCAGCTGGTTCACTGGGTATGAATATGTTTATGAACTCCATATACTACCACACAATTGTCAATCAGCACATCCTATGTTGTAGAGAACATTTCTTAAATTAGATTGAGTGTCAGTTGAGGCTTCTTTGTTAGATTTGGAAAAAAACTACTACAATACAAAATTTCATTACATTATTGATTGAACACTAACTTGTACTAGATCATTTTAGCAGACTTATGAGAACAGATGGGGTTGTTAATAAGGGCAAACCAAATACTATCTCTTTAGTTTGCAGCTCATTTCACATTTGTTTTTTCAAGAGAGATGGCAGACCACAAAACTGGGGCTGCTTGCATTCTGGTTTTCTCGTTATTACTCCTAAGCAGAGCCATTTTCTTTTTTATAAGTGATCCAACACTGTTATAATGGAGTTATGGAAATTTTAAGTAACATTCCAGTTTATTTCTGACTGCATGGTCAAGTGGTTAGAGCATCCAACTTGAAGCCGGTAGGTCTGGAGTTTGGCTCCTGGCCATGACGTACCCAAAGGTTTTAAAAGTTGATGGTACTGCCATTGTGCTTGGTGCTCAGCATAAGCAATGTAGTAGTGAAAGCAAACCAGTTGTCTACAATGGGTAAAAAACGCCATTGCCGGCCTGATTAAAACCGATTGGTTAGAAACTGAGCTGTAAAAATGTCATCTTACACACAAATCCAGTTTATTTCTAGTCATTGAAACCACAGTGTTGTTACACTGTTGTCTATTTGTCAGCCATCAAAACCACAATGTGAGGTTTCTGTTTGGTCCCCAGTTATTAAAACATACATCTTTCATTTTGGGTTTATTTCTTCACAGAATGTCAAGTTGGATATATGGTCCTAGCATCACTCTGGATGCATGTTTGGCTGCTTTCTTCTCACAAGATGATCTTAAAGGTATTATGAGCCTCTTGTTAGAGTCAGTACTACATGTTGCTCCCCTTAATGGAGTTCCATATATTATGCACAGACTTTCCAATCATCCTATTTATTGTTATATTTTGAAGAAGAGCAAATGCTTTCTTAATTAGAAGGAAAATCTCCTGCATTTCCTAAAATGTTGTGTCAGTATGCTTTAGTCAAAATTTTTTATTCTGGGGTTATTTTCAGGAGTTGTCCACTATTTTCAAAAGCTGCCTTATAGTGTCATTTTGAGAATGTCACTTATTCCACCAAATGAGCATATTGTAGAGCTCATACTTCCTTTTGATTCAGATTTAATAGTCTGTTAGTTTGTCTTAAAAATTATGACAGCTCACCTTCCAGGTGGCATCAGATGGTGGCTGGCCTTCTGTCTTCCATCCATGTCACCAATTTTCAACTGTTTGCCACCTGACTAGTCAGGTGGCTGCTGAGATTGAAGGGAGACATAGACATTTTATCCCTTATTAAACATTGTCT
Organism: Holothuria scabra; assembly: GCA_037179385.1. Taxonomy (NCBI): domain Eukaryota; kingdom Metazoa; phylum Echinodermata; class Holothuroidea; order Aspidochirotida; family Holothuriidae; genus Holothuria; species Holothuria scabra. Next base: position 3,359,358 of record CM074185.1, read on the forward strand.
CAGTTTTGTCTTTGGTGAGGGTGAGAAAGGGCTTTGAGGTACTCAAAAGAACTGGTGTATGATCTTGGCATAAACTCATCCTTAGCTATTCCATTTTATATAGGGTTGTTCTATTTCAGCAAGGTTATTTACCAACAAAATTGAACTTCTTTTCCAGTCTTTTAAGACAAAATATTATTGTGTATGAAAAAGATTATACAACTCTGAACCTGTGGATTAGACAAAGATAATACACTGTGGGGGTTAATGTTATCACTTGATGCACTCAGGCTGCACCCTCGCGCAGAACTTGCTTTAACCTGTGATCATGCATTATCCTGTGCTAATGGTTGGTCCATCATTGTTGATTCCTTGCCGTAGTCAGGCAAGGAATCTATGCGATGTGTCATGTTGAGAAGAAGAACCCTATTGTTTTTGGTAGAGGTCAAAGGTCATTTGAGGTCACCAGCGGTAAAATTGCGAAAACGCCCAAAATGGCTTGTAAACACGATATCTTCAGATAGGATTGCCTGACAATTTTCATATTTGGTATATAGATTTATCATGTCGAGAGAAAGAAGCCTATTGCTTTTGGTAGGAGTCAAAGGTCATTTGAGGTCACCAGCGGTAAAATTGCGAAAACGCCGAAAATGGCTTGTAAACACGATATCTTCAGATAGGATTGCCCAACACTCTTCATATTTGGTATATAGATTTTTCATGTTGAGAGAGAGAAGCCTATTGTTTTTGGTAGAGGTCAAAGGTCATTTGAGGTCAATAGTAGTAAAATTGCGAAAACTTCGAAAATGGCTTGTAAACACGATATCTTCAGATAGGAGTCACCGACACTTTTCATACTTGGTATATAGATTTGTCATGTTGAGAAGAAGAACCCTATTGTTTTTGGTAGAGGTAAAAGGTCATTTGAGGTCACCAGCGGTAAAATTGCGAAAACGCCGAAAATGGCTTGTAAACACGATATCTTCAGATAGGATTGCCCGACAACTTTCATACTTGGTATATAGATATGTCATGTTAAGGGGAAGAACCCTATTGTTTTTGGTAGAGGTCAAAGGTCATTTGAGGTCATCAGCAGTAAAATTGCGAAAACACTGAAAATGGCTTGTAAACACGATATCTTCAAAAAGGAGTGACAGATACTCTCCATATTTGGTATATAGATTTGTCATGTCGAGAGAAAGAAGCCTTTTGCTTTTGGTAGAATTCAAAGTTCATTTGAGGTCACCAGGGGTAAAATTGGGAAATTCCTGAAAATGGATTTTTAAACATGATTTCTTCAGATAGGAGTGACCGACACTTCTCATGTTTGTATATAGGTTTGTCATGTTGAGAGGAAGAAGTCTATTGTTTTTGGCTGAGGTCAAAGGTCATTTGAGGTCATCAGCGGTAAAAATGTGAAAACACCGAAAATGGCTTGTAAACATGATATCTTCAGATAGGATTGCCCGACAATTTTCATACTTGATGTATAGATTTTTCATGTTGCGAGAAAGAAGCCTATTGCTTTTGGTAGAGGTCAAAGGTCATTTGAGGTCACCAGCGGTAAAATTGCCAAAACTTCGAAAATGGCTTGTAAACACAATATCTCCAGGTAAGAGTAACAGATACTTTTCATATTTGGTATATAGATTTGTCATGTTGAGAGAAAGAAGCCTATTTTTTTTGGTAGAGGTCAAAGGTCATTTGAGGTCACCAGGGGTAAAATTGCGAAAATTCTGTGCCTAAAATGTAAAGAAAAATCTATAAGCACTGTCAATTTGAAAGCAGGTAAGGTATTTAATGGCAAGGAATCACTAAGCCTTTTGGCTTTCTGGTTTAAAGGGCAAGATAGTCGCCCCAAACTTACGTTGAAGCAATAGCTAAATTTCACAATTTTCTTTTTATTTCTCTTCAAAATATGTCCATAATATTATTGGACTTCAGTATTGATATTCAAGTTTAAGCAGGCTTTGAAAATTCACAATTGGGATAAAAAATATCGTCACATGGTACTCAAAAGCCAATGATGAAATGGGACAGTCTTCTATGCTTATATGAATTGGAATGACTTATCCTTTACTTATCAGAAAAGTAAAGAAAGGGTACATCACTTTTTAAAAGGTCAATGTTTTCTATCAACACTGAAACTTTCATATAACTAGATTTATGGGTTACATGGTGTCTGTATATGGTTTTAAAAAGTGAACCAACCTATGTAATGTGATTTTACTTTCCCAGCAGTGGATGCCAGCTTTAACTACAAAAAATAAAAATGTTTCTTCTGTTTCAATTTTTTGTCAATATACAGGTGATAATATGTACAGCTGTGAAAAGTGTGGAAAGTAAGTAATTTCGTTTTTCTGGTCTTATCTATTTGGTTGTGTGTGTTGTATTTAGAATTTAGAGGTTAAACCTAAAAGTTGATTTTGAAAGCAGATAATGTAAAGCATGATGTTCATAATGTTTTCCTATGATGTTATAATTCAGGGTTGTCCAACCTACGGCCCGCGGGCCACGGTCCGGCCCGCGAAAAGGCTGCATCCGGCCCGTCAGAAATAATCTATATTGCAAAGTTATTCAATAAGCAGATTAATTGATGACCGTCCGCTATGGCATGCTTACTTTTGAATGAAATAATTCATTTCAAATGTCTGCTACATGTAGCTACATTGGAGTGTTGTCCTCAGAGGAGGGTTGAGAATGATTCAGGAGGAATATGAAAAAATCTTTGTCCGAATATTCTGCCCAACACCATCAGTTTTGCTAAAACTTATTTATTTGTTCAATCAAAAACGAAAATGAATCTGTGTTCCCTACGCGCAGTGTTTGCATTTTGTTGCCTTGGGCGTCAGGAAAAATTGAAAAAAAAAGTACAGAATGCGGCCCCTTGTACATCATAACCATAACATGTGGCCCACCGCTGCGAAAGGTTGGACAACCCTGTTATAATTGAGAACCCAAACCCACAGAAAAAGTCATCTCAAAGTTTACGAGTCACCAGGTCGGTTGTTAGGTGCTTGTTAGTTAGCTATACACAGAGGTGTCAACTCTCCCTTATTCTCGGGGAGGCTCCCTGAAAATTCAAGGAATTTTGTCCATTCGAACAAAGCAAATGTGACAACCTCCCTGATTCAAGAAAGTTTTTCCTTCATTAAGATGCATGTAATTGTAAAAAAGCTCCCGGATTCCTGTGTGAAACCTCCCTGATTTTCTGGATGTAAATGTTGGCATCTCTGTACACATACTACACCAGTTTTTGCCCTTTTTTCAAAAGGGGCGTGGCTTGTAACATCAGTGAGAGCCTTCTATGGGCAAATCAGGACAGCAAGTGATGGTCTGATTTTAGTCGACCATATTAACTGGGGTCATACCATGGATGATTGTACACTGTAATGCCTCTTGATTTCTTCAATTTCACTTACATGAGGGTTTGAAATTACATTTAGACAATAAATTGTGACGATCTAAGACTGATAGACCCCACTAATGGTCACTTACATTCACTTAACACAAGGGTTGGTCGGATTCGTCTATAGAGTGAGGGGAAAGATTTATCGGAAATTTGGTGGTTGTATGATATGAGAGTCTGAAAGATTGGTTTTTGTGATTATATTACAGATTAAGAAATGGAGTGAAGATCTCTAAAGTACAAGAATTGCCTGAAGTAAGTTTACTGAAAGACATGGTACATTTAAGATCAACTGCAAGAATTGTCTGAAGAAAGTTTACCTTCAGACACACCCAGTTTAGGGTCAATTACATGAATTACCTGAAGTAATTTTTTTTTTGTAACAGTACTGTGGTTCTAGATCTGAAAAGTACTGAAATTGTCAGGAAAAAGTTTACAAGTGACTTATGGGCAAGTATGTCTTTGTAAACAAATATAGATAAAAACTGAGTTTTTAAGTTTGGACATAGTAGCAAGATTTAATTGTAATAAATAATGCTTGTGAGTAAAACATTTGTGTGAGTACATAATCAGCACATTAGATTTAATTATTTCAATAAATTTTTTTTTTTTGTTCTTTTGCTCTCGTCATCTACAGGTTCTCTGCATTCATCTCAAACGGTTTCGTCACGACTCGTTTAGCTCCTACTCGTCTAAAATAAGCAATTATGTTGCATTTCCTATCGACAATTTGGACATGTCAGGCTATGTCTCTGAAGGTAGGTGTCCCTTCAAAGGCCAAATCTTCTCACCTCAGACAGCAGACAATAATTTATTCAGTATTGCATTGCAATACATGATAAATAATGCTGTTTAAAATAGACAAATTACTTTGCAAATGCAAAATTGTGCTGCAGATTTTGTACATAAAAAGATGTGAATTTTTAATGATTTTGAGAAAGAGGAGCTTAGAAACAGCAAATTTGCAGATTGTGAACACTTAATTATTCCCTGGACAGTTTCAATTCTCCTAACCTACTTACTTATTTCTTGCCCAGAACTGTCTAAAACTGACTCTCATCCAAACACAATCTCAGTTTATTGCTCATAAGGTTGACTATACAAGACTCAAAAGTGTAATCAAAACACCATCAGTACAAGTACATGCTGTTTGCTATTTTCCACTTGAAATTTTATATTTATTGTTGTAAGATTAACAATACGCTGCCAGATTTCCAGACATTTAAGTACCAGTTGAGATTTCACATTGAAGTTCAAAAACATATACTGAATAACAAAAATAATCAAACAGAGCTGGACAGATTAAGAGATTCTTTGTACCTTTCATGAAATATCCTCGTAGCAAGAAAGTAATGCGCATGATTTTATTTCGCCTGTAAATTTTAAGTTTTGTAAAATGTAAGATTCTTTTGTTAACTATTTTGTTGTTGTTCCATTTAATGAGCCAAAGATCAGTGTAAATAAAACATGAAAAAAAAAAAAACAAGTACATGCTGTGAAGAATGAGGTACACAGCACTCTGCAGTAAATTTGCTGTCAGCCACAGAGATGTGCCTATAAAAAGTTCCTGTACACTACTACAAAAATTGTTCTTTGAGGTGAGAATTTTCTGCCTTAAAGCATTTTCATGAGGAAAGAAATTAGAGCATTTGGGCTCAAGAAAGCTTAAAAACAAAAAGAGCGCAGCAAAAATGAACATTTGAGCTAGTGGTCTGTGCTATATCATAAGACATCTCTAATGGGCACCATGGCCTTAAAAGAATAGTCCAAAGCCAAATTTATTTTTGACATGTTTAAGGGGGCCATATTCTAAGCATTCTGGTGAATGTTTCATTCATTTCCTATGTTCGGTTCTCGAGATATTAGCGATTAAATGTGTCAAATTTTCTACATAAAATAAACTTGGAGCAAGCAGGCGTGATGTCATGGCTTCACATTGTCAGCAAATGGTTTGTATTTATTTGTAATTTACCACCAATTTTATGCGGCAAAACCTTGATATATAGATACCATCAGTGCATCCTGAGCAATGGGATTTTAAGAACTTCATGTGCCTTATGGGGAAGATATCATCCCTAATCAATTCAAGGTCAAACTGACAGCAAGAAAAGTAAAAGAAAAACAAAGCATTGGTCAACAATGTGAATCCATGACATCACACCTGCTTGCTTCAAGTTCACTTTTCATAGAAAATGTGTCAACTTCAATTGCTAATACCTTGAGAACCAAACATGGGAAATGAATGAAACTTTTGCCAAAATGCTTAGAATATGTTCCTCTTTAACATATCAAACATAAATTTTGTTCTGAACTGTTCTTTTAAGTAAAGGCCCAACAGCCGTGGCTATTTGTCTTGTTGGTCATTTTGAACCCTGGGATACTTTGAATCAGTGCATGCTCTTATATATAATAGTTATCTTTTTGTATCAAGTCATGTCTATTGGTTTGCTCATTTTACTGTCGCTGTTTTCATGCATTATTATTTTAAACTTCTGCTCCTTTTACTGTAGCAAAATTGTAAATGTGTTACGCAGTATTTTACGTACGTTAATTTAACCACAGTAACTTTCAAAACAAGACCCTCAACTTGAATTTAATAGACCTTATGCATTGACATTATGTCAGGTTGGAAGGAAAACAATGAAACAGTTGGTGTGTGCACATTAGACTTCATCCTGCATACATAGAAGGCTACCCACATATTCAGGGCTGTAGCTTCATGGGGGAGGGGGCCAGGGGCAACTTCCCATGAGATATCTGTATTGTAAATACACATGTGCTTATTGGTGATGGCACTCTGTGCAGGTAGTGTTTCAAATGCTTCCAGCAAATTTCATCCTGGCTATGAACCTGTTGTCTGATTGATTGACAAAATCAGCTGTCTGCATTTCTTGGTGTAATTAGCAACCAGATGGTCCTTCCTCCAAATGAAAAAAAAAACATTCTTTTCCCTGTGATATTATTTGCATAAAGTTTATTGCCAAATTTTTATTCAAGGGGAGAGGAATCACTAAGCCTTTTGACTGTCTTTATTTTTATACAGATTGTACTAATGAATGCAAGGTATATGATTTAACTGCTGTGATATGTCACCATGGCACTGCTGGAGGTAAGGCCTTTACATAATTGTATGGAACCCTGGTAGGATCTATATGAACCATCTTACCGTAAAAGCCCCTTATAGAAATGAACACTTATAAAATCCTGATCTACAGACCTTAAGCTAACCGCAACTACACGACTTTGCATGCCCCAACTCAACTTGATCGTCACTTTGGCTGTGATTGGCAATGTTAAGACCCCCACCGACTGGGTCGGAAGGAACCCACATGTTGGTTCTTCTTCACTGAAGTTGGTGAGACTTAAAACTGGTCTTGCCACTTGTCAATCCCAGTCACAAACTCACACTCATACAGGACTGCTAGAGATCAGACGATTGAGTTGAGTTGCTGTGTGCAAAAATGTGTAAGTGTGCGGCTGGCTTTACACTTGGTTTTCAGCAGAACATTTATTCAAGAATTTGCACCTTCAGCACACAGCAGAGATGCTTATCAGGCTTTGTGTACACAAGCTGGATGGCATGATACATAATAGCAGTTTAGATTCCCTTAGAAAAACAACCAGCTTAGAGAGATATGATGTATGGCAGGAAATGAGAGTGACTTGACGGAAGATTCAGGAAAAACATTTACATGCAAGGTTGCACATTTTCTGTCAAAATCTGTACATGTATACTCAGAACTGGTGTTTCTTTATTTCTTTGGTTTAATGTATGAGATCACTAAACAACCTATAGATACCCCAAAACAGTAGAAGGGTATTACATATGTTATGCTCACAGATCATTAAAAAGTTGCTGGTAGAAAAGTGTTAAAAATTTTTAACCACATTTCATTGGTTATTTAGCCACTGCCTACAACTGGTCTAATTTATATTTCATAGCTGTTTGTTGAATGTCACACCCTTATGGTCATTGGCTCATTTCTCCACATGTCCTCAAAATGGGGGAGGGGGTCATTGCATTATGTATGTAACTCTTTCTCATTTGCGTTTACAGGAGGTCATTACACAGCTTATGCCCAGAATTGGCTTAATTCCAAATGGTTTGAATTTGACGATACCTATGTCACAGAGGTTGAAGAGATTGCTGTCATGAATGCAGAGGCATATGTTCTCTTTTACAGGTGAGTTTTCTTGAATCCATTGTGATGTAAATTAACTTGACAGGTTTGAAATTTCAGCTGTGCAGTTGATGCTAAATCTTATTTTTAAAAGTGATAATTGATTTGTACATTATTGACTGATTAACTGATCTATTGATTGGTTTATTGAATGATTGATTAGTTGGTTAGTCGCTTGATTGATTGATTAGCTTATTGATTGATCGATTGATTGTCATATTGGTTGAGTGAATGATTTATCGATTGATTCATTGATCAGTTGAATGATTGGTAAGATGACTTATTACTTGAATTACTGATTGATTCATGGATTGGTTGTTTTTGGTGGGCTAGTTGATTGATTATTTTTTGGTTTCCTTCATTGGTTTCCTTGAGATCATTTGCATATCATAGTGCAAAGAATATACTTTCCACTTCACCACTTGTTCATAAGGCTTTTTCATTGCATTTGCTGATTTTGTCATCTTCAGTCAAAAAATGCAAAGAGTTGAGAGGAAGGGTTGAAAAGTCAGTTTTGTAAATCTTATACCTTCCCATTCTTTGCAGAAAAAAGTCAGAAAAAGCAGAAGAACTTAGACAAACTGTTTCCCAGCTGTGTCAACAGCAAGAGGTAAGCCAACCAATTTTGATGCTAAGCTGTAGAAGTATTGCAAACAAATAGTATCACGGTTCCTTTCATTCAGTTAGGTTACTTAGTGATCACATTTTACCACTCATTGGTTTAAAGGGAAATATTGTGTTTGTTTTACAAGGAAATTTCATCCTTTGAAAACAATATTTATTGGCAAAGAGTGATAAATAATTACAAATAAGGCATTATGGCAGCCTTCTTTTCAAGAAATAAGTTTCCCTCAGATAGAAATTCAGTTGTTTGTTGCCTAAGAATAATTTGTTCACCCAAACTTTCAACATTGCAAAAGATGCAACTTCCATAACTCTTGTTGTGCATAATATTTTGAGGAGATAAGCTACTGTTGGGGTTTGTTGTTGAGACTGAATGATTTGAATATGGCAAGAGCTATTTACTTTTAATGATTTGTTGGATCATTTTTAATGCAACATTTCCCTTCAAGTCAGGCTGAACTGCTACTCTTCCAGTTGTGACTCACTGGCATTTTTCCCCTACCCCATTGCATATGCTGAACACTGAAGCATAATGACAGTAGGTTCCATTTTAAAGTCTTCAATTAGTTGTGAGAAAGATAAGTCCAGCTCATTTCATAAAAATCTAATAAAAAAGGGAGAAAAAAAAGGAAACAATAGCACCATTTAGCTCCTGAGGCCTGGCTGACAATCCTGTTTACCAAAGGTTTAGGAAATAGACCCTGATCTTTGCTTACATCTGTCATATTAAGTAATCTAAGCATTTGTAAATAGCACATTTGGTTAGTACATCTTGTAAATGTCATTTAGTTGCATCACTTTATTTTACTGTTCTTTTCCAGCAAAGCCTTATTCAGTTTTACATCTCCTTAAAATGGCTTAACAAATTCAACACTTTTGTGGAGCCAGGACCAATCACCAACTCAGACTTTTTGTGTAAACATGGAGGTGTGTATGCTCTTGTAAATATCGTATTTTTCTGTTATGACGAGTTCCATTGAAGTTGGCAAGTAGTAAAAAAGTTTTGTGTAATATCAATCTGAAGAAGAAAACTGTTTTCATTAACCACCATAAAAGTTATTACACAAAAGTGTAAAAATTCAGAGTTTGTGTAAATTTTGTTAGAAAATGCTCATGCTGATTGTGAAATCTCATATGAAAGGTCAGTGAATCTCTGAGGAAGCAGACCCAAAACTATCCAATCTGCTACATAGCATACATACCAAGCAACATTTTCACTTACATTTTCTTTTTAAAGTATAAAGTGTTCTTTCTTCTGATTCAAGAATACCTCACACCTAGTTTATGTTCGAGAGATTTAATCATGAACCTTTCCAAAGGATATTTTTAGAATATTTTATTAAGGAATGACTTTCTATTTTCCTCTTTACTAGCTGTACCTCCCCACAAAGCTCCAGTTGTTGACAAACTTTTTGTGAAGGTTCCTCAGTCAGTCTGGGAAGCCCTCCACAACAGGTGAGACTGATCAGGGTTTGTACAGGTCCTGGAAAGCCAGGGAAACCTGAATTTTGAATTTTCAGGGTTGGAAAGTTAGGGAAAATGAACAATTTTACAAAGGCACTGGGAAAGTCATGGAATTTTAGGGAGTAGACTCACTGCTCTGAATTTCTCAATAGGTCAGATACATTTTTTTGAGAAAAAAGGGATAAGTGATCATACTGTTTTTAAGGGTTCTTGAATCACCAGTCAAGGGTCTTGTCTTGAAAGTTATGGAAAAGTCATGGCATTTTGTCATTTTTAATGTGTACATGTATGATCCCTGATTTTACATTTTTGTCACCAAACTTGTCATACTATGTTAGGTCGTCATCTTTTTATTTTGGATATAAATCATTTTCAGACTTTCAACTTAAGGCTATTGCAAAAGTTAGCACATTTAATTGTCACCAGTTACTGCTCTACTGGCTTAAGTCCTTTTGACAAGCTTGTTAAATCTGCTCAAGGAAAGGAATGACAGAGAATTTCTTCAGCTGGGGTATGTAGGAGCAAAGGATGGTAAATTGAAAATTGCTTTAAAGGTAGAGACACTCATCACAGCAAACATTTTTGTACCAGGTAAAAGAGAGGGGGGCAGGATCTTGTACACTCACCAAGATATGCTCTAAGGCAATTAACTAGGATTGTGTTTGCAGAAGAAATTGCAGGCATAAGAAGTTGTTTTTGACTGGTTTAGGGTGAAACTAGAAGTGAAAAGGGTGCAGAAATTGCAGCTGTTAGGGGTGGAAAGTTTTGGCCATCATGTTTTTTTACTGCAATAATTTCCTTATCAATTTTATAAGCAAGGCTCCAATAGACCTTATGCATATGATGTCACCATACTTGAAGTATGTCCCTCCTATGGAGGTATAACAAACCAACATTAACAAATTTAAACAGCTGATTGATCAACTATTGAGTTATGGACCAAAGTCTTTCGCTATTGAGGGGCAAATTCTACTGCATTCAAATATGTGCGACCCACCATTCCATATGTCTTCTACACAAAGTCCAGTGGTGGGACCACGTTTCATTGTTATGTCACTAAAATGAAATCAGCTTGTCATCAGTGCATAAGGTCTATGGAGTTTCAAAGAATTGGTGGCAAGTTTCTGGCTACAAGACCATTCTGTGATCATTTGAATGGCTTCACTTTCTCAACCTTTTATATTATATCCTTGTTTGGGAAAGTGACTGTAGTCCCCATCTCACTCATCTCCTGTCTCAATGGTCCCCCCTCTCAATGTTCCAACATCTTAGTGGTCCCCCTTCTCAATGGTTCCTTGTTTCATCAGCCCGCCTTGTTATTACTACCCTGTCTCATTGGTCCCTCTGGTTTTCAGACGATCATGTCCCCTAAATCTAAACTCAAATGAGTTGGGTGACCAGTGAGATGTGGGACCAGTCAGACAGAATAATTAAATGTGGGACTTATGAGACTGAGGACTAATGATACAAATTATGGTAACTTGGGAACCAATGAGACAGGGGTCCAATGAGACTGGGGACCAATGAGACAGGGGTCCAATGAAACTGGGGACTATGGAGCAAACTCTACCTGATGCATGTGTGTGAAAAGCATTTTATAGCAGGAATATCTTTACAACTACCCTGTACATGATCAATCATGTGTAAAAGCATTCTGCTTCAATATTTTTAGGAATTGTGGAGTATCCCTCTGAACACTTTTTCATGTAATGTCTGTAGTTCCTTTCAACAGAGATTTGTGACTGATACAGAGATATTTTTCTTTATTCTAATATTTTAGATTTGGTGGGGGACCTGTGGTCAACCATCTTTCCCTTAAGCCGTGTGCAACCTGTCAGGCAGAAATAGATCAACTGACTAGAAGAAGGGAAGAAGAACTTGGTAATTTTATTAAGGTAATAAAGAAATTCCATTTTGCAATACAACATTTCTTGAGATATATATATGCAATGGGTGGGGCTGGCTGTCATGTAAAGAGGAAAGGAGGTCTTTGTGCTTTGCAGCCACGGGCTTCCTATATACGGACATAGCGTACTGCTCTAACATCCTTTGTGTAGATTGTGCTTGCCCTATGTGTGAGTGTAGGCTTAGCAAGATGGCTGTCTGCTATGGTTTTGTGTGTTAAAGTTTTTGATTTTGCAAGAAACTTGATTTTTTTTTTCCAAAATAATGGAAAGGCAGGGTTGGAATCACTGAACAGATCTGAAGGAATATGACATTTTACCCTATTCAAATCTTATTTTTGTTTTGAATATTAACCAGTCCTTGAGATATATATATGCAATGGGTGGTGCTGGCTGTCATGTAAAGAGGAAAGGAGGTCTTTGTGCTTTGCAGCCACGGGCTTCCTAAATACGGACATAGCGTACTGCTCTAACATCCTTTGTGTAGATTGTGCTTGCCCTATGTGTGAGTGTAGGCTTAGCAAGATGGCTGTCTGCTATGGTTTCGTGTGTTAAAGTTTTTGATTTTGCAAGAAACTTGATTTTTTTTTTCCAAAATAATGGAAAGGCAGGGTTGGAATCACTGAACAGATCTGAAGGAATATGACATTTTACCCTATTCAAATCTTATTTTTGTTTTGAATATTAACCAGTCCTTGAGATATATATATGCAATGGGTGGTGCTGGCTGTCATGTAAAGAGGAAAGGAGGTCTTTGTGCTTTGCAGCCACGGGCTTCCTAAATACGGACATAGCGTACTGCTCTAACATCCTTTGTGTAAATTGTGCTTGCCCTATGTGTGAGTGTAGGCTTAGCAAGATGGCTGTCTGCTATGGTTTCGTGTGTTAAAGTTTTTGATTTTGCAAGAAACTTGATTTTTTTTTTTCCAAAATAATGGAAGGCAGGGTTGGAATCACTGAACAGATCTGAAGGAATATGACATTTTACCCTATTCAAATCTAATTTTTGTTTTGAATATTAACCAGTCCTTGTCAAATCAAACAAGTTAAGCTTATATAGATTTGACTTACAGTGCATGATGTGACAAAGTCATTTATGTGCCCTTGACAAGTAATAAATTTTAATATAGCAAAAATCTATAAATAGACAAAAACAGAGATATTACTATAGGTTGAAAAAGTAGGTCTTCAGTCGAGCTTCCATCTTGGTACGCCTTTATTCAGTTCTCTTGGTTGCTACCGTTTACATCACATGATTCTCTGTCCATATATAGGAAGTCAGTGTTTTCCCTTCATTACCTCATATTTACATATAGTCCCTTCTTACCCTTCTCAAGTCTTTAAAAAGCCTACCACGGCTCAATTGGAACCAGGGTGACCTCTTAATAAAGGGCACCCTCTACAAGAGGTCACCTTGTAAGACTCACGACAGTTTTGTACCTGGATAACTTGCTGACACTAAATACAAATTGATGTTGGTGTGTCGTTGACTCCCTACTAACGAAATAATTTCTTGTCTTTAATAGCTACACGAGACATTTACCAGTCACCTATCATGGCCGGGTGATATTTACTACATCAGTTTAGCCTGGTTTAACAAATGGGAAGCTTTTGTAAAAGCAAAGGAACAAGGTAAGTAATGAGATCCTCTTCTCTTTTTTCTTTGATAAAACAAAAATTTGTTTGATTTTTCTTTTCGTTTAGTTAACTCCAACTGGTTCTCTAAATTCATACTCGTCAACAAATGCTTGAAAGGGAAAGGTTTCCTTTTTTTAGCAATTAAAAACCATAAAAATCAGAGTGTTCCAGTTTTCTGACTTTTAGTAGTAAGGATATACTTATACAAAAATGATCAGAGAAAGTACAAAGCAAAAGCTTGACAATATAAAGTTAAAGGGCAGGAGCATTCATCCCAAATTGAAAAAGTGTAGTAGACTGTGCAGTTTCATGATTGGCTGTTGGGAGTCATGTGACAATGTTTTTTCTCTTCGAATGTGAAATTTACCAGAAATAACTGCTTGGTTTACTTTGAATATGCAATAGTAAACTCTTTAAATGTAATTTAAGATACTTTGAAGAGAAATAAGATGAAAATTGAGTTATTTAGCTTTTTCTTCAAAATAAGTTTGGGGGGACTGCTCTTTACCTTTAATCTTTCCATACACCTTAGTGTTTTCCACATTTAATGTGAGCATGAAGAGAGGAAGAGAGGAGTTTCGTCTTTTGAATTCCACTTGCTGACATAATTGCTTTAGCTCTTATCACCCAAAGCAAATGATCTGCTACATATGTTTCATTTTCCGAGGTAAAAGTGTTGGCAAGTATCTAACTTACTGTACCCCCACAAGATGCTTTCTGAAGTGGTACTTTTTACCTTGTGACACTGATGAATTTTTAAACTTGTCTTTTCTTTTTGTCCGTTTTAGATCCACCTGGACCTATTGACAACAAGCCAATTGCTATCATCAAAGATGGCTATGTTTTCAACAGACCTGGTGAGTAATTTTGTTTATTTTACAACTGTAGCTACAGTATAGCTTCTAAGGTGTTATTTTGCTCCCTTTGTTACTGAATTCCAGCTGGGAGGGGAGTGCCCCTGCTTCAACTCTGTTCTCAAGATATCAAAAGCTGTTTGCCACCTGTAGTTAGATCTCTCACAACAAAATATGAAAGTAGGAAATGAAGTGAAGATTTCTTCCAGTTGGTAGAATTTCACCCTCTGGGGGTCAAACTTTGAAATCCTAGTTAGCATGATATCTCAAGATAGGAAACTTAGAAGCATTTGCCTCCTTAAATCACATCTCTTGCAACAAAATATGAAAGTAGGAATGCAGTGAAGAATCCTTGCAGTAGAAATAATATCAGGTTGAATCACCCACCAGGTGTATTTCATTCTTTGTTTTTGCCAGGAAGTGGAAGAGCCCAGTTGACAGGTGTGTTTTGTAATTTGTTTCCATAGGATGGAGGGTAGCCTTCTAGTTCAGGTGCATTGTTTTATTTGTTTCCACCATGTAGAATACTGCCCAAGATTTGAGATGAAAGTTATACTTTGTCCCCACCAGGTGGAAAATTCACCCATAGTTCAGGTCTATTTTGCCAGGGTTCCCATGGCCTGGAAAAGTCATGTGAAATTTTATTTTCATTTTCCAGGCCTGAAAAAGTCATGGGATATTGTAAAAATGACAAAAGTCATGGAAAAGTCATGAAATTTAGCCCAGATCAGTCTTTTAATTTTTTAAAAGGAAAATGAATTTACTCATTTATTTGTCATGATCATTGGGCCGTTATAATTTTTTCCAAATCTCCCATATAGTTTGGTCATGAAATATTCATTTTAAGGTCATGACATAGGCATGGAAAAGTTATGAAATTTTATTTTGTGTAAGGTGCAAGAATCCTGTTTTACTGTGTGTATCCACTGGGAAGTGAATCCTCCCAGATTTCAGATGGGTTCATTATTTTGTTTCCACCACCAGGTGGATCTGGCCAGTTTTAATTTGTGTTCAGTTTTGTTGTTTCCATCAGGTGAGGGATGAAACCAAACATTTCAGGATTGTCTTATGTTTGACTCCAGTTAGTGAAGAATCAGTAGTTTAGTTAAAGTTTACTTTTTGGCTCAAATTGGTGGTGGGTCATTACAGATTTAATTGTCATGACCAGATGGATTGTCATCCCAAATATATGTATTTTATTGATTCCTTGCCATAGGCAGGCAAGGAATCTATGCGATGGTTATGTTTTGTGTGTGTGTTTGTGACATTTGTAAACATGATATCTTAAGGTATGAATGTCCAACACTTTTCATATTTGGTATATAGATTTGCCATGTTGAGAGAAAGAAACCTTTTGTTTTTGGTGGAGGTCAAAGGTCATTTGAGGTCACTAGTGGCAAAATTGTGAAAACACCAAAAATGGCTTGTAAACACAATATCTTCAGATAGCAGTGACCAATACTCTTCAAATTTTGGTATATAGATTTGTCATGTTGAGAGAAAGAAGCCTATTGTTTTTGGTAGAGGTCAAAGTTCATTTGAGGTCACCAAGGGTAAAATTGCAAAATCTTTGAAAATGGCTTGTAAACACGATATCTTCAGATAGGAGTGACCAATACTCTTCAAATTTTGGTATATAGATGTGTCATGTTGAGAGAAAGAAGCCTGTTGTTTTTGGTAGAGGTCAAAGGTCATTTGAGGTCACTAGGGGTAAAATTGCAAAAACTTTAAAAGTGGCTTGTAAACACGATATCTTCAGATAGCAGTGACCAATACTCTTCAAATTTTGGTATATAGATTTGTCATGTTGAGAGAAAGAAGCCTATTGTTTTTGGTAGAGGTCAAACCTCATTTGAGGTCACCAAGGGTAAAATTGCAAAAGCTTTGAAAGTGGCTTGTAAACACGATATCTTCAGATAGCAGTGACCAATACTCTTCAAATTTTGGTATATAGATTTGTCATGTTGAGAGAAAGAAGCCTATTGTTTTTGGTAGAGGTCAAAGGTCATTTGAGGTCACTAGGGGTATAATTGCAAAAACTTTGAAAGTGGCTTGTAAACACGATATCTTCTGATAGGAGTGACCAATACTCTTCAAATTTTGGTATATAGATTTGTCATGTTGAGAGAGAGAAGCCTATTGTTTTTGGTAGAGGTCACAGGTCATTTGAGGTCACCACGGGTAAAATTGCAAAAACTTCGAAAAAGGCTTGTAAACACGATATCTTCAGATAGGAGTGGCCGATACTCTTCATATTTGGTATATAGATTTGCCATGTTGAGAGAAAGAACCCTATTGTGTTTGGTAGAGGTCAAAGGTCATTTGAGGTCACCAGTGGCAAAATTGTGAAAACACCAAAAATGGCACCAAAAATGGCACCAAAAATGGCTTGTAAACACAATATCTTCAGATAGGAGTGACCGATACCCTCCATATTTGGTATGTAGATTTGTCATGTTGAGAGAATGAAGTCTATTGTTTTTGGTAGGGGTCAAAGGTCATTGGAGGTCACCAGTAGTAAAATTGTGAAAACTTCGGAAATGGCTTGTAAACAACATATCTTCAGATAGGAGTGACCAATACTCTTCATATTTTTCATATAGATTTGTCATGTTGAGAGGAAGAACCCTATTGTTTTTGGTAGAGGTCAAAGGTCATTTGAGGTCACTAGGGGTAAAATTGCAAAAGCTTTGAAAATGGCTTGTAAACACCATATCTTCTGATAGGAGTAACTGACACCCTTCATATTTGGTTTATAGATTTTTCATGTTGAGAGAAAGAGTCCTATTTTGTTTGGTAGAGGTAAAAGGTCATTTGAGGTCACCAGAAGTTAAACTACAAAAGGTCTCAAATGGCTTGTTAACACCGTAAGAATCTTCTTGTTTTTTGATACAGACCAGAGGTCATGTCAGGTATTCAGAGGTCGTGAGAGAATCAAAGAGCCCTTTTGGTTGAGGTCAAAGGTCATCAGGGGTAACTGGGGGTCAATGTTTATTGGGATTTGTAGGTTATCAACATGATGTGTTTTGATCTTTGTTAGATGAACCCTTGACATTACGTGCCTAAATTGTAAAGAAAAATCCATCAAACACCATCAATTTGAAAGAAAAAAGGTATTTCATTGCAAGGAATCACTAAGCCTTTTGGCATTCCGGTTATTTATCTCAACCAGGTGGCGGGTCAGCCCAGATTTCAGAGGATACCTGGAAGTATCTTCACTCCATATATGACGGAGGACCAGAAATTGTCCGTCGCTCCAGTCGTACCGCAATCACAGACACTCCAGCTAATGAACCAGATGAGGAAGGTGTAGATGAAGATAGTGAAAGCTCTGAATGAGGGCATCCTCCCAACCCTAATACAGTTTCATCCACATCCAGTGAAATGATGTTGGGAGAAGGATAACTGGTCTGTACTCATTTAACGCTTCCATTGTGGTCTTACGACAGGTAGTACTTGTTGCTATTAACCCTTTCAGGGCCATCTTTACCATTTAGCACAGCAAGGACAAAATACCAAGACTGCCTTTTGGGACACTACATGTTTTACACTAGAGAAATGGATATATGGAGAGTCCCACACTTTAGAAGTTGCATCCATGGTAATGTTCACTATTAGGCTGGTTAAATGATACATACTGTAGTATGGAGGCTTTTCATGTGACATCATAACTCCCTTGTTGGAATAACTAGTGCAATGTAGTACACCACATTTAACACACTGGCTATATAGATGTGTTTTAAGTTCATATGACAGTCCACACTGTGCAGTACATTCAGTATACTACTGCAAAAAGTCATGTGTAGTAGGCATGAATGCCTTTCACCATGATGGATCCATGACTTAATTGTAAAGACTCTTCAGTGTGCGTTTCTATTGAAATTTCCAAGATAACCTGCATAGAAAGACCAGACAAGGGCCATACTGATAAGCCTTATGTATGTTGTGTGTACAATATATCCTGTTGCTGCCAGGGGTTATAGACAGATTTTATAAATGTTAGTAAATATAAAATACATTTTGGTATGAAGTGAAAGGATATGAATTTTGAACAAAACATCTGCTTACCACTGTTTTGAAGAAGTTAACTCCCTATACACGAATCTGGGCAGCAAATGATGGTCTGATTTCAGTCGGCCGTAACTGGGCTCTGTCACCTCTAAATATTTATCATATTACCTTGCTTACCTCTATCATGGATGGTTGTACACAAATTTGTATCTTAAATTCTCCAATTTCACTAAATATGAGGGTTTGAAAGTCATATAAACAATAAATAGAGACGATTTTAGGCTGATGGACCCCACTAATGGCGGCCTACAGTCCCTAAAAGCAAGCGCTAATCGGATTCGTTTATAGAAAACAAAACCTAAAATCCCCAATCCTATATTTCCATTCAACAGTAATTAATATTTCCTCTCATTTGAAAGACCTCTGTGATGTCTGTTAGTTCTGGTAAATAATCTGATTAAAATGGAAAAAAAAAGTGCGAGCACAAAAGGTTAATATTGCCATCAAACTCTGATTGCCCCATTAAAGAAAAATGTTCTGTTGGTTTTACAGAGAAATTTCCATTTTGAAAACATAATAAGGCACAGAATAACAGGTCATTCAGTATAAGTCAGTAGCTCACTTTTCAAGGAACTTGTTTCTCTCTGACAGATATTATACAGCTATTTGTTTCTCAAGATTGAGTTTGCCTGGGCACCCACACTTCCAAGACTTCAAAATGGTGCAACTTACATTACACTTGCATGCATGTGTTTAGGAGATGGGGCTATAGCTGGGGTTTCATTTTGAGACTGACTGGTTATGATTCATCCATACTCAGAAATAATTCTAAGCTTCTGTTGTGCCATAAGGGTCAGATTACCATGCATTATCCTGGCATAAACTCATCTTGGGCTGTTCCATTTTTCTCAGGGTTGTGCAATTTTAATGTGCTTATTTAAAGAGGGTATTGTACCTCCTTTTCCTTCTTTTAAATAAAAATATCATTGTGTATTGATGAGCACGGTTATACAACTTACAACCCTTGCATTATTACAAAATAATGCCTTCTCAGGGGTTAATGCTGTTGCTGGAGCACTGTGCCCTTTTGTATCACTTGCATTGGCCCTTTGGTCATGCATTATCCTGAGCTAATTCTCCTTCCATTGTTCCTAAACTTTCAATTATCAGAGAAGTACATTTAGAGTACTTAATCTGTAGTATCACAAACTTGTGAAAATACTAATAGTCAATGTTGTATTACAACACTCAGACTTCCATGCAATTAGATTTATGGCTTATGTGTGGCTTGTTGATGGGTTTGTACATCACTTACATCTGTTTTGTAAATATGCCATGTGTGGTACTTGTTTGGATGCAATATGTTCTGTAAAGCTATCACAATGTATACTATAGCATCCAGAGTGGATGTATGGATAAAACTTCAAGTGTTTACCAGGGTACAAATTTTTATGTTGTCCAGACAGTGTCTTTTTCATATGTTATGGAAGAATGGCTTCAGTGAGCGACAACTGAAAAAAAAGGCTGTGGCCGGCTTGACTTGAACAAGTTGGTTGGAAATTGGGACATAAAAATTACGAGGGCTGTTAAGGTTAGTCAAGATAAAATATTAGAATAGCATAAGAGTTTGTGGTTCACATGTTTTAATGTGATTTCATAAATTGTTTTTGTAACAATGCTGCCTTCTGGATAAGTTTGTACTTAAATTATTTAATGGACTTGTTTCTCCAATGCTGTTTACATGTTTGCTGCATTTATTGTTGCATAAAGGTTTGCACACTTAGCACAGTGAGTTTGGAGCAGACCTTTAGACAACAACTCACCTGGTTGTATTTCAGACACCCAAACCACAAAGAAAACAACCAGAATTATAGGGAACAGCTTCGGGGCGGGCAGTGAAAAGGTGAAGTTAGAAAGAATTAAATAGGCACAAGTTACATGCAAGGAAGCTACGTAAGTGCTAAAAGAATACAGTAGATGGAGTTACAATTAATGCACATTTGGTAGGTTAATGATGTAAAGTGCTTGGCTTTCAACAGGGACCCTTGGACTGCTGGCCATGTCATACAGAAGACTTAAAAAATGGAACCTACTGCCATTGTGCTTGGTGTTCAGCATGAGCAATGGCGAAGGGAAAACAAGACAGTGAGTTGTGATTGCAAAAAGGCCATGGCTGACCTGACTCAAGCCACTGGTTGGAAATTGAGTGATAAAGCCTCACCTTATAACCCTAACTCCAGCAGGGATGCTAATGTGGGTCCCTGGACCACACAATTTCTAAGCTGAAGGCCTGGATGTGAGGGGGGTGTTGTTACTTTTAACATATTAGAGAAACTGTATAATTGGTGGTTGTTAAATTGGATAATGTCTTTTGATTTATTGTCCTGTACAAAGACAAGTTTGCATTGCCCCATGCATTTTGAAATGGTTTCCTTTTTACAAGGAACCATTTGTTAGCATAAATTCTCTTAAGTGTTACCAGCTTGATAAGATTGTACCCAGGGTGCAAATGGCCACACAGCATCACTATAAGGATTGTATTTTAGATTGAAGTTGAGTCAGTGAGGGATATATTTACATAATCTACTGTCAGAATTACATTAAAGTGATCCAAAAGCTGTCCTTCTAGATTTAGAGGTGTGGCTCACTTCCAAGAAGCTGATTGGTCCATTGGCATGACTTGGCCATTGTCACTCCTCCCCCCACCCAAAACAAAAAAAAAGGGGGAAAAAAATTTTATGTGCATCTTCATCTTATCCAAATGTACGAAATTTATTTATCACGGTTGTGCTTTATTGAAAATAATTGCACAGCTTCTTTTCTTACTGGAGTGCTTTAATAACAAAGATCTTGATGAGATTAACATATATGATAAAGGGAGAAATTTATTATTAAAAGTTATTGCATTTTTTTTTTAAAGAAGAAGGCACATTTGAGAAAAGTTGTAAATTGAGGTGTATACAATGTTGCAACTGAAATTTCCAAAGAAAAGATGCTTGAAAATTATTCCCATAAGTCGAAGTTGTTTTCTTTCAAAATGTATATAAAGTTTTAAAGTATGTATCATGTGCAATTTTCAGTCGGGAAGAAAGATGTTACAGAAGCTTTTATGATTCTTCATCAGTAAACAGAATTTAATAATAGCAGGTACTCACCAGACCTGTTGATAAATATTGGCAGTTTTACAACCACTGTAGGCACTTGTTCACAACAAAAATGATTAAGGTTAACTGGCATATTTTAGTGTCTTCTTCATGTATAGAATGTGAATAGAGCCCTCTTTTTATGCAAAATTAAAACTGAAGTAGTTGTAGAAGTGATGAGCTACAAGCTCTGTCATTCATGAGGATCATCTCCTTAGGTGCTCTGAAAAGGGTTTCAAAGCAGGCCTTGCCTCACCCATCCCTCTCCCTGCCCTGAACTTCCCCCTCCCAGTGAAAGTGGGCCCTCCAGTCTGCCATTATACAGGCATCAACCATAAAACAGCTTATATCCCATCTAGTTGTGATCAAATGCCTAGAGTGGCTGCACAATATCATTAAATAACAGATTTCTTTAGTGGGTGAGACTCATTCAAATTTGTATAAGAAAATTTCAAATGGTGAAAAACTTAAATGCTGTTTTTGGTATTTTACATTCTTGACTTTACAAGGATTTGCTGTTTTTTCAGCACATATGTCACCAGAAATAAATGTTGTGGATATATATGGAATTTCACTTGTATTTCTTATATATTTGTGAAGTGTAAAGTTCAACTCCTGTCAGGGTCATATGGAAGACTTTAAAAATGGCACTAACGGCCATTGTGCGTTGTGCTCAACATGAGCAATGGCAACTGGAAAAAAGGTAGTGGCCGACCAAACTTAAACCAGTTAGTTTGAAACTGGGCCAAAAATTCCATCTTACCATCTATATACTTGTGAAAGTATACTTCAAGTAGAGAAAAACTAATTGTTTGAATGAAATATAACACAGAATAAAATAATGCATCACTTGACTAATTGAATCTTGACTATTGCCTGACTGATAATTCGACACACTCTGTAGAGCATTGGTGAATAAGAAATTTTCAACAGCAAGTTAAAGGGAAATATTGTTACTTGTTTTACAGAAAACAATCATATTTTTAAAACCAATGCTTGTGGAGACAGAATTATGGATGATGTAAAGTAATGTAGTACTGCAGCTCTCTTTCAAAGGAATAAGTGCCACACAGAGAGGATTTGGGTAATTTGTTTGTTGCTTAAGAATAATTTGTCCACCCAAGACTTTCAAAATTTCAAATGGTGCAACTTCCCTTACTCGTCTAATGCTTTGAGAGATGGAAATAATTGCTGGTGCTTACTGGTGAGAATGAATGGTTTACAAATGATGAAAGCTTTGTTTTTTCTTGGTCAGACATGCAATATTTCTCTTACAGCGGTTCGTAGGGTTGGTTCATGAAACTCAACAAATTTTCAAAACCTGTTATGTTTTCTCCATATACTAATGACAAATGGTCAAACTAGGACAATCCCCATACATTACATACAAATAACTGTTTTATAAGTGAGTACTTAACGGTTCAAGTCGGTTTTCAAAAATGCATGACCAGACACTTTAAATTAATCAAAAAACCATTAAAAGTCAGGACACCACAAAGTACAAAATTTTAACTCATTCCGTAACTATTGGAAAAGGAAATTTGACCATTCATGCTAATTCTAAGCATTGTCATGTAATAGTGACCCTTTAACATTCTCATTTAAAGGCAGTCATTCGTCACCCTAAACTACAGTTTCAGTATGCATATATCAAAACTCTCAATTGGTACAGCTCTTTGACTGGCATCACATTCAAACAATGCATCATAGCTAAATTACACAGCATGGACACTGAGAGTGTCTTGATTACACATTATGGACTTGTATGGCCACTGGGACAAGCCATGAAACAATAAACTAGGATTGTGTCTGGATAAAGATGAGTTTTAGATAAATGTGGGAGGGGCTAGAAGTAGGTAGGTTGGGAGAATTGTAACTGTTTGGGATGATGAAAATATGCCTTTAAAGTTATCTATATCAACTCAACGAACCCATTTAATGTAAGGGTACAAGCAATCACCCAGACTTATTCTGAAACAATAGCTAAGTCTCACGGGTTTTCTCTTACATTCCTTTTTCAAGTATCTTTGATATTATTTCAGGACAATTATCGTATATTCAAGATAGATTAAACAGTTACTTCCCGTGTTGTTAACAACTCAAAAAAACATCAAGAGCCACTCATGAAATTGGCTAGTCTACTAGACTGATCCAAATTGCTGTTGTGCGCGATGCTCCGCATAAGCAATGGAGTAGGGAAAACAAGCCATTTAGCCACAACTGGAAAAGGCCTTGGCCGGCTCGACTTGAACCAATAGGTTGGAAACTGGGCCGTAAAACTCCATCTAACTAACTAACTAACCAAATTGGAACCAATTGCATTGTGAAACGGTAAGAGCACCTGATTCGCAGCCGGGAGGTTTAGAATTTTACTCCTGGCCGGAGTATACCGAAGAATCTTTTGTCATTGTGTTTGGTGTCCCGCGAGCTTGCACGGGCAGATGGGCGACGATCTCTGCGGTCACAGGGGAAAGGAACATTGACGGTGACTTTTTACACTGTACCGGTATTTTTAACTGGGATAATGCACCCCTTAATATTAAGATCAAATCGCTGCCCTTGGAAGCGTAAAGGTGCATGGTGGCACGGGAAAGCCATTAAAATTGATCAAGTTTAAAAGTTAAAACATTACATGTTATATCACAACTTTGATCGCAAAGGTCTTATCAGCTGCTTGCAAAGATTTTGGTAATATAGACCTAAAATATTAATTTTCATCCTGCTGTATGTGTCGCTACGGGGAGTTTACGAATTGAAACGAACGTGAACGACTGCAATGCCATGCCCCCAGGTACCTCAGGTGGAGAAACTTGGAATGTACAGTTTTGTATTGTGGTAAAATCATCAGGGCAAAGTATCCCCCTCCCATTCGAAAAATTTCGAGAACTCCCCCCCCCCCCCCATCCCCCTTGTTCAGAAAATCAAAATGCTGGCTAAGTTACAAGAATACGCCCCAGGACCGTTGCAGGGATAACCTGCCGACAATATTTGACAACCTCTTGCATTACAAACTATACGATGTCCAGGTAGCATCAGAATTACATTACTGACCCTGAGGCATTAGGCTGTGCCAGGGGTAATCGATAAAATGACTGTTGAAGTTAACACGGAGAATGAACGTAATCGATGAAACGACTGGTGTCTGGTTTCTAGACATCAGATGACGGGTCTCTGTGATGAATCCCCCTTTCTTTTCTCGAATTAAGTGATTCACCAGTGAAAGCATTGTCTCTGAAATGTCATATGACTAATAAAATCGATCAATAAGTGTTCATAAGTTCTTTTCACTCTAGCAGGAGACAATAACAGCCTTCATAGCTTTGAGCGTTCTCATCAACAAGACAAAAAGTTAAACACTGTGAAGAAAGAATGGCATAATGCCTCATGCGTGTGGAGTTTCGTAATACGTTTGACCCTCTTTACTGTGTTAAATTGATAAAGTCATTTTTTTAACACATGTAACTTTCCTATGGGACTGGGGACAGCTTGGGAAAGCCGGTCCACGTCAATTTTTTCGGGCATGGGGGCATAGATGCATTTTGGGCAAATAAAAAAACCCTATTCCAAACGAGAACTCAAAAACCCAAATGACGACTTCTCATGTTCTTGTTACAATCCATGGAAATGCCACTTGATTTTTGGCTATGTGAGAAATTGTGATTTCTTAAACATTTTGGACTCTCCACTCCAACTGATAGAGGCTCGAGCCCGCTTAAATAGTTTAAGTTCGGGCAGGATTACATATTCGATCATGCAGAGAATCCTCTGCCATTAGACTGACAATGAAAGTTATCTAATATATTTTTAAATTAGGTTCATCTGCCATCTCATTTTTGTCGTCTCCCTGGAACTGGTAGCTAGGTGCGTCGAGTCATGATTAGAAGAAATTTGGGCACAAGTTATTATTTTTCGGACAGATCGGTCTTGCCCCCCCCCCCTTCTTCCCGCAAAGGTGAGTTCTTTTGCCTATGACCTGTATCCAAATGGTTTTCGGAGTGACGGTGTTTACTGTAACAGAAAACAGAACGGTAATTTTAATAACTAAAGGAAATATTTAAATTACTTAATAACGGAGGGTCTGTTGTTCCTGAAATGTCTCAATTGTTTGGCCAGTCAAATTTACCCTGAACAAGGAAGCTGTCCAAAATATAAGACGGTGAATATGAGCCTCTGGTGTGTAACTTTGGCAGGACGAATGAATAACCCATGTGGGGCTTATGCATGTTTTTGCTTTCCTCATGGGTTTTCTCACATGTCCCACATTCATTGCATAACCGATAAAAAATCTTTGTGGGCCCGTGTGGGCAGGTGGGTAGCCCACATTCAAGATATATTATGCGGTTTACCCATATGTTTCTCACATATTTATACAGGGTATGCAAAGATAAGTAAACAAGACCTTTTTCGAAATTATAACCAGCCTACATAATATAAGGTAACGTTTTGCATGACTGAAGGCTAGCATACTCACATAATTTGTCACTTTCTTCATGAAAAGTTAGTTTCCATTTTATTGTCTCAGATATCCGTTGTAAGCTGCCAGCTCCTTTGTGCCTAAGTCTCAGAGCGTCCTTTCTCACGAATAGTTATTTTGCCACTTGAAATAGTTTTCTTGTCTTGTCAAGCCTTTCTCTGAGTTGAATTGACATGACCGCTACTGATGTCCACACACAGTTCTTGATAACATATACTACTCGAACAAGAATTGCGTTTGGACAATCATGTGCAGACACTCTTACACAGTTGCTATTATAGAAGTTTGAAGATGACGGCGAAGTTGCCTGTATTGTACAGCATAAATCAGAAGACTTGATTACTTTCTGAAATAGAATAAAAGCTTTTATGCAGGTTCACAAAATAATTCGGAAATGAATGGCTAATCAGTAATGGCACTTGCACGTAGTCATTTGACGCGCTACAACACACTGCAGATCTTTCAGCAGGATGAGAAATCGCGGCACTTTCTCCTTTCTCGGTGGTGCTCGTCACATAGTTATGAGCAAGCGACTATCAGGCCAGCAAAGTCGCATGAAGCTGTCGTCCCTTACCATACCTTGCACTCCTTTCCCGGTCTCTAGGGCCTATGTTTACCCAGACTTTACATTTGACAGAAGTGAACGGTAACACCCAAAGAGACTGACTTGGGTAGGGATACCATGACTATATTTATATGTCCTGAAAGGAAGGACAAGGGTTACCGATTTTGGCCCGGAGTCTAAGGGGAGGGCGTCCCCTCTCATTTCGAAATTAATTTCGATTTTCAAGTGTAGCTAGATGCCAAAGGGTGCAATATGTTAATCAAAATCCCCCCAAAAATTTCAAATCATGCAAGGAAATACATGACATCCTGACATTCTGGGCAATTTAAAAAATCCGCCCGGACGCCACCGCGAACCAGTACAGGAGGAGTGGACATGCCCTGCAGTGCATATAAATCCGGACTTCTGCTAACCCTATGTATGGCCATGTTCCCTTCCCCTCAAATTAATACTAATATAAATTATTATAATTTGCCGATGTAGAAAGTAAAGAAATATACCTGATCAAATAGGTTCGAAAAGAGGATCCCGCTGTAATTATTAATTGTGAATAATTTGCATGTAGGCCTATTTGTAATTCATTGTTAAGTGCCAAGTTCTCTATATTGTACATGAAATCTGCATGGCCTTGGCCGTTTCTTTGGTGATTGCCATTTCAAATGCTATTTTAACAAAGGGCTCTTTGGCAGACTAAAAACAGGGACAGCTTCTAAAAGGTCAACGAAGGCAACTCTCGTTATTGAAATTCTCTCTACTCCGTATCCTTTTATTGATCAGCTGTAAATCTCTTAATTGAAATCTTCAAAATCTGGTTAAAACTCTTCAAGTTCATTATAAATCTTAGCCCCTCTTTGAGGTAGAATGACCATATTACTCCGTCAATTTGAGGGAAAATACAGACACCCTATACTAGAATTAGCCTTGGTAGACTACTCTGTTTCATAAATGGTTCTTGAGAATCGTGACAATATGTTTACACCTCGATTGCCACTTTAGGAGTACCTCATACGTGAAATTGATTTAACATCTTGGAAGAGAAGCAAATAGAAATTTGTGAGACCTAGCCCCTCTTTCTAAATAAGTTTTACAGTTTTACGTCAGTTGCTTCTGGCCCTTTAAGACATTCAACTCTCAGTTTCTCACTCCAACTGAAACGGCAGTGGTCCACGGAAATTCTCAATTGGCACAATTCTTTGATTGACAACTAGTTAAAAAGTGTTGAGTAGCTCATCAACTGTAGCTCATTACACAACATGTACTGCCCAAGGGGGGGGGGGGGTGTTACACAAAGGGGTCTATAATCATCCAAACTGAGGTTGTGTCTGGATGAGGATGAGCTCTAGACAGCTGGGGAGGGGCTTAAGTAAGTAGGTTAGGAGAATTGGAAATATTTGAGAGGATTAGGCATTAAAGCGGCAGAGCTATGGGATCAGTATGGGTGACAAGGGTTGCTATGTTTTATACAGAAAACCAAATACCTTGATACTCTGAATAACCTAATTCTAACCTCCTCAACATGCTTATTTAGATCTCCCTGCCTTGGAGGAAACTGCAATTCACTTATACTCATTACCTCGAATATTTATACCAAACTTTTCATGTTTCAAGTGTCAGTCGTTTCTTCACACAGTAAAAAGGCTAATATATTATTTATAGATGTATGCATACACTATGGTCATATATTTTTTGCTAAACCCAGATATAGGGGGAACGAAAAAATAGGAGGGTCCGTGCATGCTGAGGGCCAAAAGATATAACAAAATTAAGATAAAGTCGAGAATTGCTTTGGTCGAGGTGCGTTTCCTACCCCTTTGCAAGTTTTAGATCAAACTCTGTTAGATGGGAATTTTCTGACATTAGAAGGTTTCCATAGTTTTCATCAGTTATTGTTGAGACTAGAGAAGAAAATTTTCTTCGTGTTCAAGTTGATTTTCTTTCGAAAGTTACTCCACAGGAACATAGATCCTTTCTTATTAACATGCTCGTTCCCCCTCCCCCCTCCCTCTCTTTGACACCCTCTGGCTAATGAAGCTTGCTGTAGAGTGGTAGATTATGAGGTCACTCATGTCAATCAAGAAAATCCTTGTTAAACAGTGCGCAACAGCAGGGCTGGGTGCATATGGGCTTAAGTTGGCTAAAATGCTGTTATTGTCCCGTCAGGTCTGGTTAGGTGTCCTACAACTTCAAGACGGCCGCACGTACAGTTCGATTAAGCCACTGAGAAGATTAGAATTTTAATGGTGTAAAACTACACTAAACCATTTCTTTAAGATGTAACTCAAGTTTGGGGAACAGTCTCTTTAATTTTCCGGCATTCGGCATCGGTTGTTTGATATTGAGGATAAAATACCTGTAAACGACACTCGTAACCATGGCTACCATAGATGGCTATGTGATATGCATTATAAAAAAGTCCAACCTTTGTAGTAACTGCCAGCCCAAAATTAGGTGATCATAACCAAATGGATAAAGAAATCTAGGAGCTGTTTAATTAGCAGCTTCGGCACTTTTCAGTATACAAATATTATGATGTCATAATTTACTGTCATATAAGATGGGAAATAGTTATATATAGCAGGAAGTACAATGTAGGCTATCATAATGTTGCCGCTATAGCTAGTAGGTCTACATAAGACCAGCCTACCTACCGTTCGTTGACTGCGTGGGCTACATCCGGTATATTCCCGTGTGGCTGGTTCGCGTGATATGACGTCATAGGTCCAATATTAAATTTAAATGAAATAGAAAAAGACAGAAATGTACAATGAATAAAATATGCAACATACCTGTCATTAGTACAAGCACATTTACCTGTATGACTCCACACTGAGATCTGCTCCTTTGGAATATACAACACACCCTGACTTTTTCCGTGCTTCAGCGGGTTTGAACTGTTTAACGGATTGATGCACCTTAACGTGGGATTCAATAGAGATGGGAAGAATTTTATGGCCCCTTAAATTCCTCAAATGAAGTGTTTTGCCGTGCACTATTTCCATGCATAATATGGCAAACACTACCAAATGGATCATAGGTTTCTTTGTACGTATTTGTGATTCCATTCATTTCACAAGATGGAGACCGATTAAATTGTACTAACAGCAAGAAAACAACTTAGTTTATTTGAATAGGACTCCTCTACTGAAGAAAAAGTTAGGGACCCCTCTTATAACAACGTCCCACACACCGTTTTCGGTGTTTCGTTTGATTGGGTCCAAGCAAGCAAAGATAGGGGGCTCGAGGTAGTGTATAGTTGGTCTTCTTAAAAAGAACTCAATTCTCAGCTCGAACTAAGTATAGGAAAATGTTTACCGACGGAGGAAGTGCCTTAAAATTCTATGGGATGTTTTTTCTGACTGTGTAACTTATTGAAATATGATCCATTTTGCATTTGGATTTTGTAGACAATGAGTTGAAGTACAAACTGTGCAAAATTCAAGGCAATTTGACCAATTTTAGTGCCATTTTTTTTTTTTTGTTTTTTTTTTTTTTTGTTTTGTTTATTGTATTACTCCGCTCCCTTGAAATGCCGTCAGTTATGAATAGCTTTTATGGCGGGAAACACATACCTATTATTCAAGGCTCTCTGGATCAAAATTTCGATGGTTATGGTATGGAAATTTGAAAGTGCCACTCACGAAAGCCCTCATTGTGAGTTTCGATGAGAGGGGTGTCATGTTCTGGTTGCCAAACTTCTACTAAAAGCAAGGGAGAACGGAAGCAGCCTAATTTAGTGTGTAAGTCAAAGGGACATGTAATTAGTGGCCCGCCACCTACAATGTTTGTAGGAGTCTACGGAAATTCTCCATTGGCACATCTCTTTGAGGGCAAATTTAATAAATGCAGAGCACTGCAGCTCATGTGTAAAAGCATAAACTGTACTGGGAGCGTTCTCATTACACATTGGGGCATGTACTGTATATGCTCACCCGGAAGCAATGAACTGAGATTGTGTCTGGATGATGAAGATGCCTTCCAGACAGTTGTGAGGGGGGCTGTAAGATAAAGAGCAGTCCCCCAAACTTATTATGAAGAAAAAGCTAAATAACACAGTTTTCGTCTTATTTCTCTTCAAAGTATTCTTCATTACATTTTATGACTTTACTCTGCATATTGGTAAAACAAGCAATAACTTCTTGTAAATTTTACGTTCGAAGAGAAAAATGCCGCCATACTCATGAAACTGGACTGGCTACTACACTACTTCAACTTGGGTGAATGCTCTTATCCTTCAAGTTAGTAGGTTTTGGATAATTGATACTACCTTCTCTAAAGTCCTCCCGACCCTCTCTGGCAAAGGGCCGCTCGGCTAAACCAAAACTGTTTGGGTGGGAATTGGCCTTTAAAGTCTCCTCTGTCTTGAAATTATATCTTCTTAGCGCGCCACCAGGAAAGGGAACCCTCCCAATGAAAGGGAACCCCGCCCCAGGAAAGGGACCCCTCCAAGTGAATACAGTCAAACTTTCCCGGGCGCAAATGCAGCATCCCAAAAAAAGTGGAACGGCACAATTGTAACAACCAACTTTGTCACAACATCAGTTTTTCACACCCAACGACTTTTGTCACAATTACCCGCCCTCTTTTGGCAGACTATGGATAATTTTTGTCACAGCAGTGATCCACTTTTGTTACAATTTGGCAGTAATTGTAACAAAAATAGACATCTCTTGTAACAAACAAAACTAGTAAACTCCGTTGTGACAAAAGGTGACAATGAGGTGGTATACCGTAGTTTTGACAAAGGTGGTGATATTTGTGAAAAAAATGGTGTAGTCAGTGATATAGGTGGTTGCTGGGTGAGACACAGTTTCAACATGGAAGTAAATAAAAAATCCTTTTATGGTTTCAATGGAATACTACTGCTCAAGAGGTGTGCTAAGGTTGCAGTGTGATTTACATTTTGTGGCAAATAAATTTAGGTGCTCCTTATGAAAAAGCTAGAACAAATTGTTTGAGTGATGAACATTCAAAATTGCAGAAAGTAAAAAAGTCCACGATGAGGCACCCCCATGGAGAGGCACGAGTATTCAAACAGCCGTATACAAGGTCTCTAAGCCAAGGGGCCATTGCATGACATTCGGCATGGCTACCGCGTATATCCCGATTACTGAGGACTTTTTTCATACCATGGAAAGTCTGCA
Source organism: Holothuria scabra (assembly GCA_037179385.1). Classification (NCBI taxonomy): domain Eukaryota; kingdom Metazoa; phylum Echinodermata; class Holothuroidea; order Aspidochirotida; family Holothuriidae; genus Holothuria; species Holothuria scabra. Next base: position 3,390,745 of record CM074185.1, read on the forward strand.
ATTATCCCAAAATTGGATAAAAGAAGGTTGGAACTTAATTTACGCTAGTAAAGAATACGTATTATTCCCAGATATAATGTGTGCAGACGGCACGAGAATGAGTTTGTTAATTTGAGTTTGAAATAAGACATAACTAGATTAAATGAATTGACAAGTGAACCATTCATCAACTTTCTGTTGTCCTTCTATCAATTTCACAATAACTGCATTAAAGCCTGGCTTCATCGCAGTTGTTTATGCTTCCAAAAATAAATGCAGCAAGTCGACGCATTGCAGGTGCCGCGGTACCACCCCATCTATCAACTTGAACCTGAATTCGCACTATGATTATCGAAATGAGTCTGTTGGGTGCCGGGTATAGGGAATTCTGACTGCCACACTTTATATTTTCTAATATACCCACCTTTATATAGATTCCATACAACAGAAAACTCGATTTTCGGAACACTGAGGTGAAAATTCCGACCATCACAAAAAGGGTGCATGGAGTGCAGGGTGGCTCTAGATGGGGAACTTGTAGAGAGTCTACCCGAACTCTATGGGGCAAATTGTTTCGATTTATTTTGGGAACCTTAATCCATCCGATTAGTTTCAGTCCCCACTACTACAAAAGCCCAATTGCTCGTCGAGGTCAGACCACCGTTACGAAAAAATTAAAACAAAAAGAACGTGATAGTTCGATGGCAACTTAATTCACTTATTAAACGTACATTTATGATTAAAAGTTTTCCTTAAATTAAACTTAACAATCTACGCAGGGAACTTATCTTCAATTTATTGTCAAGTAGTGTTTCTCTGTATATACGAGGTCGAGTATCGTTTAAATGAAACAGTCCACGAATTTATCTTCATCTATGAATTGATCAGCGAGAATTCTTGCTTTGCCAATCTAACTGGCTATGCTCTCTCTCCCTCTCTCTCTTATCAAGAAGTGTGTTTCGCTCGATGAACCTTCATAATTTCAATAGAGTTCGATCTATAACGGCTAAGTGTAGATCTCAATGATAGGATCAGATTAAGTCAGAGAATAACACCTGCATATAGGTGTCTACTTCATGACCGCTTCAAAAATCCATCGATTTGTGTTCATTGACTGTCCCAGGCATTCTTTCAGTCTTTTGGTAGGAGTTGAAATCGGCCTATATATTTACGTCTTTGTTGGTCCAACAATGAGTTCGGCTGAACGCGCAGAAGGATCGCAGCCTCAGACTGGAAGTCTGCGAATAGAAAGCGAGTTGAGCACTGTCGCCGCCAAAGTGGGATAGGGAAAAAGTTATTCTCCATGCAATCTCACCCTCTTACATACTGCTCATGTAACATTCCCACATTAATTCCTCGATCCATTAACTAACACAAAGTAAACTGGCTTTTAAAAACCAGTAACTGAAGTTTTTGCTAGGTACAACCTACCAGTACTCACGTGGAAGCTGACGAGTTAACCACTTATTCAATCAGCTAGGGGAGTAATCAGTTCAATTTTACCATACCATGGCCGAGACCGACATCCGAGACCATCGCGAATGACAGCTTGAAAATCAATCATATTTACTGAATGTTTCTACCTAATCAAATCATTGAAAGACGTATTGTACGTCCGACAGCTTCTAAAGTCCATATTGAAGGATTAATTACTGGCTTGTTTTCCCTACTCCATTGCTTATGCGGATCACCACGCACAACGGCAGTAGGTTCAATTTTTAAATTCTTTGGTTTGACTCAACCTGGGGATCGAACCCGGGCCTTCCCCGTGAGGGGCGAATGTTCTTCCTTTAGACCAAACACGCGGCCTTGAAGAGACACGAAATGCGATGTTCTCGCATTTCATTGTGTGAATACAGAATGCATTATTTATATAATTTGCACGCACATCCAATCAGTGGCACCAGGGAACTGAGTATCTGCATGTCACACGGTCAATGGAAGATGTTGAAGGCACTTGTAAAAACCGGAGCTTTGTTTTGGGTGGCTAATTGCATGACTTTACCGCCATCCTTGGACAAGAGTCTACGGAAGGAGAGTCCCACTTTGAGCCTTTATTTGGCAATGTAGTTAAGTACCTCCAGATGCAATCTCCCTGCCAACATTCCCGGTTGGACCCCGACTGAGCCCCACTTGGGCTGATTGCTGGGCCCCAGCTGATACCTATTCGTGTTTGTTAGATGTTGCCACTCGGGGCCCAACTGGGCTAGCCTTTACCAGCTGAAGCCCAGCTGGGCTCTGGTTAGGCCTCAGCTCGTAAAAGCTAGCCCAGTTGGCCGGAGAGGAAACACGTACCTGACAAACACGAATGAATCCCAGCTGGGGCCCAGTCGAGGCCCAACTGGGAATGTTGGCTGGGCTGGTACAACATTAAGTATCATATAAAGTCAATTTTTTGAATCCATTGAACATACCGTACTTCAGAATTCCATGGGGTCACGACTTCGTCCCCCTACTGAGACAATTATCTCACGGGCATCTCCTTATCGCTCAAATAGCAAATCTCTTGCTTTAAATAGAAGATTGGGAGGCAACAATAATTGATAAGGGACGAGGGATTCACCAGGTTACACCTTCTATTTAGACAGAGCGCCAATTTAAAGCCCAAAATTCCTCACCCCCAAAATGTCTCTGTGAGTCCTGTTGATTTTTTATGTCTCCCACACGGCGCAACTTGAGGAAGTGACACTTCCAAGGTCTAATATTGCGTATACCATTTCATTTGATGATCTCAAGTCATATTCCTTTTGGTGAAGAAACCCTGCATGGTAAAAACTGTCAAAATATTGATAGAAAATTTAATAGGTTTTCCTTCCATCTTCCCAAAAGAAAGATATTTCGAATGTTCCATCATGCTTTTCAATGGCGGAGCAAGGGATTTGGGGCATAGAACGCGAGAGTGGCTAACAGGAGTAGCCTGATTAAAGCAGGTTAGGTTAGATAGAGTTTTGAGGCCCAGATTCTAACGAATTGGCTTAAATCGAGCCGGCCACGACCGTTTTTCCAGTTGTGACTCGCGGGTTTTCCTTCCAAATTTAGCTGAGCACCAAGCACAATGGCAGTAGGTTCGGTTTTGAAGTCTTCGGTATGGACCTGATCTAGCCTGCGTAGTTCCCCTGGTGGCTGCCACCCCTTTAGGTTGGTTTTACGCAGAGATGAGCTGAACGAAATAACTTCGTCCGCTCCGCGGGCTAGACCCGACCACTGAGGACTCGAAATACCAACTTCTGGACAGCAAGATTAAAGCATATTTTAGGAACCTAGAAAGGGCGCCGGCGGGCATTTTAGCCCGTCGGGGGGCAGTTGACCCCTGACCATGTTACCTTCATCGAAATGTTTTTTTTACTATATTAAAAAATGACGCTTAATTATTAATTCATTTCAATATTATGATTTCATCTAAATTATGAAATTGTTACAAAAGGTGAACGGTAAACGTGTTTTGCAAATTCACATAAGAAAATATGCTTCTTAATGCGGAGAATGATTAAATTAAGGGTGATAAATATCGGCAACATGACCCAAAATAAAAAAAAAATTGTGGGATAGAAATAACCATTTCTTTTGAAGTTTATAGATACTTCATCCCCAAGTTTTCTAACATAATGACACCAGTGAAATGATTGGAAGAGGGCGCCCTCTTAATAGAAAAGAAAGAGTAGGATCTGCAGATAACTTTCCTGCATGAAGCGAATGATTTACCCCAAGAGCTGAGGAGTCCTGTGTAAATAATAAACTTCCACTCATATTTAGTAATAGCCCTCAGCTTCTATCAGTCTATTGGTTCTTAACAGTCAGGTGACCTTGCGTTATCCCTTTGCTAACTTACACACTCTGAAAAACGTCTAGTCGAATGGGGCACGAACAGGAAACTTGACAAATATTTTATAAGATATGTGTTTCAAAACTGACTAGAAGTGGCTCAAAAATGAAAATATTCGTTTCATTTTTGAGTCGGATCTAGTCAAACTTTTGACAAGATTCCAGTTCGTGCCCAGTTGATTAGATGCTATTCAAATTTGACTAGGAGTCATAGGCGGCGGAAGATGTTTTTATTGGGGCTATAAGTTTTCGCAGCCGACATAATAATGACCATGTAAGACGTCCGTTTTGCGCGGAGCGCAAAACCCCATCGGCGTGGAGTCCAGGGGACCGCTCAAGGGCCCATGGTGGGGTCCATGGGCAAAGCCCCGGTGGGGTGCAGGGAAAGCCCCGGAAATCTCAGCGATTTTAGTCATTTGAGAGGCTCCAAAATGGTCGAAAATCATATTCAAATTAAGGATTCTAAACTATTAGTTTTATTCAGGAGTTTTAATTTTAGGGGGCAAAGCCAAACTGTTGAAGCTACTCAAAATTAAACATGTGATTGATAATTTGAAACAGGGCATTTTTAAGAGATCCTAATTGTTTTGGGGCATTTTATCAATAGGTAGTTCTATTTAAATTCCCGAGGCAATACGCGTGGGTTCCAGGGGCCCCAAGAGGACCCCAGGAAGCTCTGACATTTTAGGCTTTTTAGTGGACTTAATGGAGGTAAAAAAGTACTTTTTTTATAGGTATTCTTAATAATCCTAAAAGGGACATTATTACTGGGCAAATGTGTGTCATTGGGGCCAATAAGGGGACTGAGGACATGCCCCTCGCTCAGCATGTTTAAAAGGCTCTGATTTGAGAAGAAGAGAGATAATTTGAAAAAGAAAGATGACTTGCAAAAAATTTTGTTTTAACTGTTTGAAGGGCGAAAGTAAACTCTCCTACAGGTTATCGTTAATGTGGGGGTCCGAAAGTTTGCAACTTTTGCACTCTCAGAAAGTAATAATTGAGCCAAAGAATAACCGAAATGTAATAAAACAACTTAAAATTTATTTTGCCATATTCAGTTATTGGGGGGAATGCCCCCAGAATCGCATAAAAAATATTAGGGGACCAGGCCCCTGATCCCCCTGGCCCACGCTTCCGCCGCGATGGGCTCCTAGGAAGTTTTTAGAACGTAATCATTCTTCCCCGTTTTGCTCGGGGTTTTGATGTTTCAATGTGGTTTAATACAACCAAGTTTCATTCCATTTCTCTCCTTTAAACGGTGGATAAGCAATATTTGGTTTAAAGCGGCTCATTGAGTTGGTTCTTGAAATTCAACCATTTTTCCAAACCTGTTAAATATTCTTTACATACCAAGAACAAATGGTCAAACTAAGACAATCCCCATATCCTACATACAAATAACTGTCTCATGAGTGAGTATTTAACTGTTCACTTCGGTTTTCAAAAATTCGTGACCAGACACTTTTTCAAATCATACACAAAACCGTTACAAGTCAGGACATCACAAAATTCAAAATTTTAACTTTTTTCATAACTATTGGATATGAAATTTGACTCATCTGCTAACTATAAGCATTGTCATGTGGTAGTGACCCTTAAACACTCTCACTAAGTTATCTATATCAACCCAATGAGCCCCTTTAATTCTTGACCCCGTGAATTTGAAGGAAATAATGCATTCTCGGCTTTAATGTTTTCCATGGATGCCGCGTATTCGCTTTGCATGAACCCGGTCGTGCATTATCGTGTGTCTCAACGCACGTTCCATCGTTTTTAACCTTTAATGCACATTGCAAACGTTGTGAAGAAGTATTCAAGACCTACTACCCTAATTGACATTTCAAAAAAAAAAAAAAAAAAACGAATTACGGTGACCCAATTCAGTGGCGTTGGCACGGGGTGGTTTTGGGGGCTGACCCCCCCTCCATGCAAAAAACACCTAAAATAGCGGGTTTTTTTCCTCCCTCCTCTTAGACTTTCCCTCATGTCGTGCTCCAACCCCAACCGCCCCCATGACACAATCCTGCATGGCTATGCTACTGACTCAATGTTACATTGGCTGCTGAATGGATGGATATCGTTCCAGGGAAAGTTCGACAAATACTCGAACTGAGATATTTTTGTACTGTTTAAATATAACAAGAATCTATTCACAGACAGGGATTAAACGGTTGTGTCGTCACTCTTTTTGGAATAGCTTTTCAAAAACGATAGCCTATACCAAAATAAAGTCAATAATAGCCAGATAGATACAAATCTGTCATCATATTGACATACTTTGTAGCATACGAAATTAGTGTGACCATGAAGGCCTTTACATATAAAACTTACTTTTCATCAAATTTTTGGAAGTCATTTTTTTAGGATAATCTCATTCTCAAAACGAGTTCTGCTTATTATTCATGCAACACCGCACAACACTTTGGCAATTACGTCTATGCATTATTAACATTAGACCCTATTGCAACTTTGTAGGCAGTTCCCCGGCATAAAAAAAAGTGAAGGAGAAAAAAAAACATACAGGAAGAAGAGGGAAAAAATGGTGGCAGTCTTCCACTTGATTTTAATAAATAGAAACCCAATGTAACACCATTTTGCATATGACCCAAACTCCGTAAGCCAAAATTATCCTAAGGGGAAGGGTGCCCCTCATCAAACGCCTCCCCATGATGGTTTTCAGTCATTTCACACACACCCCCTCCATCCCCAAGATGAAATCCTGGCAACGTGCTTTCCCTGATGTTCACGCCGAATTGAGCAGATTCTGTTTTCCCAGCGACTATTTAAAAATTTCCGAAACCACTTCAGGTTAGCACTTTCATGCTATGACCAAGAAGTTGCCATGGTAGCTTCCTGTTATGACTAAACCAGAAGTATAATGTGGAGCCGCCTACATAGTCTACCTTGTTTTAAAAGCCACCCTCTTCCGATAGGTAGTGCAAAATTATTTCTGAGACGATTGTTGATAAACTTCAAACACTAAGCGTGAAATCGTGGCCTCTGCTGGAATCGACTTGAAGTTCGAGTTCAGCTCCATCGGCAGCATACTTCTAGCCAATAATTAGAACTCTCCTTCCAGGCAGATTAGTTTCCAAAAACTGTACTCCTGTACACTCTTGTCAAAGTTGACAACCGCCATAAAATGGGGGACCCTTTTGCCGGTGCAAAGCTGTATATATAACATAGAGAAGGATATAAGAACAGGGCCCATTTCCATGCTTAAAGGACCATCCCTCTCACCCAAAACTACAATTCTTGTAGAGGGCTACCAAAATTCTCAATTGGCTCAGTTCTTTGACTGACAGCTAATTAAAACAATGCAGGGTACAAAATTAGCTTATATTACACAGCAAGAACTGTTCTGAGAGTGTTTCGATTAATCCATATTGAACTTTTTATACTCGCCCTGAAGCAATAAACTAAGATTGTGTCTGGAATGTGATGAATTTCAGAAAATTGTGGGAGGGGCTTAAATAAGAAGGTTAGGAGAATTGGTACCGTTTGGGGTAAGAGAATTGGACCTTTAATGATTGTATACCTAGCATGATGCCCAGACGTTGATGTACTTCGAAATACTTTGAGTACGCCCTCTAGTTAGTCCAAAACCTGAAACGTTCAACTTTGACTGTTCATTTGCAAGGGAAATACCTGCAAAGACTTTGGCGCTACCACATCATCTGGTTTAGATCTTGTTTCTCGACATAATTTATTGCTAGTGTTAGAAATGTTTTGGACAACTGGTGCAGTGTAATAAACTGATTTTTAAAATGATTATAATATTACATGAGAACGTCCTAAGAAAAACAACGCGTTTTATCGTTTGAAAGCATTCGCAGAATGAGTTCTTCATTTTCGACCTTTCTCGCTTACATGGAGAGAACTTCTTAGTGTTTTCCAAGGGCACCGTATTCCAGGAACCCAAGTGCAGGGGCCCCCTTTACACCCCTTCGCCACTTAAAGAACTTGAAGTTAAACATTGATTTAACAATGTATTGTTACAGGTTTGTGCCGCCAAAAAATCGTCGATGGAAAAATTCGCCCTTTCAACGCCTTGTCAGGTTACGGGTTTTACAAGAACATAATTTGAGCACTCTCTCCACGATCACACATTGCACATGAGTACAGTAATACACTAATGTTTGAACTCTTATCGGAAAGAAAAGGAAAGGCGAACATTGAAGTTTACACTTTAACCCCCTTCATACAGGTTGCACGTTGTGTAAATATGCTGAAAGAGCATTCCACAGACATAAAATTGTGCTGTAACAATCATTTTAGACGCCTACTGTGGTCCACAACTATACTAAGGTATTAGTCCTTGGGTATAGATATCGGCCTAGAGACCAGGTTTTGCCGTTCTCGATCTCGGTTCGATATGGAACCCCTTCTGTCTAAGTATTTTGTGTGCTTTGGGCAATATCGTTTTTGAGTTCCAATGTGAGAAACAAAATACTACGTCTCCTTATTTTCAAGCGCTGCTTAGAATTTTGGAGTCCTTTTCTCTCTTTGGTTCAAAAGTATCACAACTTGGTTAACTGCATATAATATCAATGCATAATATGGTGAAAGGTTGTTCGTAAAACTGCATTCGTTTATATTTATTTGTTAATTTGGACACTTGTTACGTCTGGGTCTCGAATACTTTTGAAGTCTTTCTCCTTCTATCTCCCTCCCTCTCTCTCTCGGTCTCGATCTACTCCTGGTCTGGGTCTCTATCTTGAGACGTTCGGTCTCGGTCTTGAATGACGGTGTTGTTTTTGAAACCCAACACTGAGCAAAGTGCATGGGTACCTGGGGCACCTCTTAGATTTTTAAAAGGGGTACCGTTTAATAATCAAATGTGATGGGTTTGGTTTGTTTTGGGGTTATTTACCCCTCAACGTTTTTCGCAGTAATTACATTGGAAAGCGGTTTTACATATAAAACTAACTTAGACGCAAAATTTGTCAATCCACCTCACTGTTCGAGTACTAATGCCAAAATGCTCATGAAACTTAAACCAAAAATTGGCTTGAAGTACGGGTAGGCCTATAGCTTGGACTTGACATTGGCATAAAATGGTAACCAGTCGATTTAACTCAGATTGGGATTTTTATGTCATCACAGTTCAAAATTTCATCATTATTAAAAAGCAGGGCCTGTCTGAGACTTTTAAGAAGTGCCCCCCTCAAAAAAGGTGACGGGACGCATCCCCCATGCATTTTCCGGCCGGGTTATTTACTTTGCCCCACAAAGTACAGTCGCTGTTGCACTGCACGGACCAAACATAGCAATCTGTTCTCATACAGAACTATAAAATACATGGTGGCATTGTTCTCTCATGTTTACTAATAAAGAGAGTGCTAGGTAAATGATCCACCCCCGCTTTCCCTAAATCACTAAGTAATTCAACCTTCGACTGGAACAGCATTGCAAGTAACCGAAGTCGGTGACTGTGATGATGTTGGACAGGATACCTATATCCTGACAATTTGACTGTAGAATGCAGTCACTCCAAGACGGTGTACTAGATTAACCCGTTTCATGAATGGCCGCTCTGTCTCGAGAATCATGTGGCAATATTTTCCCTCCTCAATTTTGACTTTTCGAGTGGCAACTACTTAATTTGCCTTGAAAAATGCAACATTTAAGTCGTCATCACATATCATGAAAATTACTTTGAAGGGAACTAAGAAGAAACTTGTGAGATTAAACTGTTGTTCCAAAGTAAATTTTGGAAAACCGCTGATGTCCTTTAAACTTGCCGACAGAAACATGCTTCATACACTGAAGCGCCTATTAAGTTCATAGGTATGGATCTTATCTTAGCACCAAATTTTCGGCTCGTTATATCTCACTACCTAATTTTAAAAAGGTGAAGCCATTATTTACATAACAAAACATTGACAGAGACGGGGACTACGTGACAAATTGACTCTATGACCAGCTTTTGTTTACTTGGAGGCGTATGCAGATAAGACAACACCTTAAAGGACAAGAAAAGTCGCGCCAAACTTATTTTGGAGTAACACCTAAATCTCACAATTGTCCTATTATTTCTCTTCAAAGTATTTTTCATAATGTTTTAAGAATTTAATTTTGTATTCGTGGTAAATCAAGCAGTGACTCTGAAGTATGTTTCACGTTTGAATGGAAAATTCTGTCACATGATTCCGAACAGCTAATCAAGAAACAGGACAGTGTACTACAATAGTTCAAGTTGAGGCGATTGTTCTTGCCCTTTAAGTTGACAAAATAGCAAACACTTCTTGTGGAGTGCAACCTTTGCCATTAAACAAACGCCTTCACAGAAACTGACTGCATAATCATATATGGGTAAATACTGATAAGTTGCACAGCGATATGTCCAATGATTTAAATGTATATTAAGTACACTAATAATATCTGGCTTAAACTTACCTTGCGTAAACCTATAAGGCAACTGAACGTGGGACCGGATTTTAGGAACTAGGAAAATATCATTTTTCTCGGAATCTTTTAGCCCAAACTAGAGAGAAAAACAAAAAACAAAAACACTATCTTCTTCAACCCTTTACGTGAACCCGAATAGCCCGACTCTGAGTTATGTCGATTGGTCACTATTCCAATCCAATTTGGAGTCCAAGTACACTCTGACGTCAAGGCAATTCTGGTTCTAGACTACTTCTAGTGGACCAATTTCGGGTTAACAAATCCAAGAATGGACACTTGGCACTAAAACATTGTATAAACTTAAAAAACAAATTGATTCAAATACCCTGTAAATTAGTCTGCATGTGTGAGTAGCTACATTAAGTATGTTCTAACATATTTAAGCCTGGTGACATTTTGTTGAGTGAATTTATCTTTGTTGGCCGCTCGATGGATTAGATGGAGTTTTAAGTCCAAGTTTCTAACCAACTGGTTTAAGCAGTGGCGGCACCAAGAGGTGGCATGGGGAGCATTTCCCCCAGTCAGAACCTTTGCCCTCCAGTTGCCCCCAGTCAGCTCCGGAATAATAGTGGCTTCACAAGATTTCGCTCTTTTTTGCCCCCCCCCCACAGAATTTTCTCTCGCCCTCCATTTGCCCCCCCCCCCCACTTTTTTATCCTGGTGCCGCCACTGGGTTTAAGTCAAGCAGGTCAAGACTTTTTTCCAGTTGTGGCTAACTTGTTTTTCTTACCCCATTACTTATGTTGGGCACTGCCAAGCACATGGCAGTAGGTTCCGCTTTTCAAGTCGTCGGTATGACCCGGCCAGGATTCGAACTTCCGGCCTCCCGACTGCAAGTCTGGTGCTCTAACCACTTGATCATGCAGTCGGTCCACCGTCCGATGGAATCGGTCGCAGTGCAGATGCAACCCATTCGGACCATTCTCGGTCAATTTCATTTTCAAGTCAATGAGCTTTCCTTCAGAACAGCTGTAAAAAGAGGGGTAAAACTTTAATAGATGCAAGTTACATGATAGGAAAGGTAGCTAGGCTACACAATGGTTGCACATATATATTTATCTACAGAAAAAAAGTACTTTCAATTGTTCAGGTACGGCCAGGAAGCCGTGCCACCTTTATCAAAAATGTTAATCCCAATGAGCCATGCACGGCTTTGCAACCTGTCATGGAGAGTTTCATCAAGGAGCTTGAATTAAGACCCTTGGCTAGGGGGGAAACGATGGGGAGACTGGGCTCCCTGAAATTGTCCAACTCTCCAAAAAACCCACCTGGCGGAGATGAAAAATATGAAATTAAAGAAAAATTAAAAATATGTAAAAAATGTATATAAAAGTAAACAAATGGCGTCAAAAACTAAGTTAATAATCTTGTAGTACTGCTGTAAACACATTGTAATGTTTGCACTATAGCCGGTACTTGAACTAAATGAAGAACTTCTCAGTAATTCAAATTCGGACAGTGATTCGGAACGTGCATGATCTTTCGACTTTTTCTGTAAATTGGTATTGCCGATGATAAAGTTAAGCAGAATTGACATACAAATGTAGATAGTAGAAGTGGCTTATTTTGCAGTGGCATATATTTTATGCAGGATAAGTTAAATGAATAAGATGGTTCGGTAATTCATGACCGCATGGAATTATGGGGCATATCGTGGGATAAACTAACTGATCTCAGCACGGAGCGTGCAGCGTTCCCTTGTTTCCTCAGTGCTTGCATACAACACTATCTATGTGTCGCACCACGATCGAACGAAAAAAGTGGTCTCGGTGCTACTTTACGGCAAATTAAAATGCAAATTTTGAAGGGGATGTTTAAGCAAAAATTTAATTTTCATGATTATGTGAAAGGGGAACAAAATCTACACAGTGTGTCGAAAATTCCATTCAAATCGGACATGTATTCTTGAGATATCAGTAACTGAAGTCAGTAGATTTGCGTTCAAAAGTGAGTTTGAGGGCAGTAGAGCTTATATCACTTCCTCACATTGACAAGGAATGCTTTGTTTCCTTTTGTTTTATCAGACTGTTGTGCTGACTCGAAGTTAATAGGAGTATGACCCCCCTGTGGGGGATGCAAAGTTTGTAAAATTTTCATGCCACTTATGCAATCACATTTTAATAATAAGGGGTTGTTGAGGAGAAAATCCAGTATAAACTTTAAAGAAAAACAAGAGACTGCCCATTAATGTGGGGATGTGATGTCATATGTGCTTGCTTCAAGTTCACATTTTGTTGAAAATGTGAAAATTTTACATGCTCATATCTTGGGAACCACACATCGGATTTCAATGCACATTTCACCTGATGCTAAGAATAAATACCTCTAACATACGTAATCTTGTTGTGACCTTAAACCCTTCTTTTAACACCACAGAGGCAATTTTAGACACGATCCACTGCATGAAACCACACCCGAGGTGCCTCCTTATGGATTAAGAAAGAATGATTTCACCAAATTTTCATGGAAACTCAAATTTCAGAATACGTGTTGTAGGTGCGGGATTGGTTGTTTATCTCGACGATTTGGAGGGCATGCGCATGTGCATGGCTACGAAAATGAATTACCGAACTCGCCGGGTTACTGCCAGACAACACGGGCAGATGGAAGGATGCACAAGTATATAAACAGTGCCCCAAATCTTGCCGACAAATAGCATGGTGGTAAATTTAATTAACCCTTATAATTTCTTTAATCATTTTTCAATTGAAATTATTGCGAAGAAATGCCCAAAATAACAATACTGCTTAGATTCTACTAGCAGGCCTGGAAAATGTTTTTTTGTTTTTAAGTTTTGTACGCTCCGCGCCGAGTAATGGTCGCGCTCAGCTTAGACCAAGAGGAACGAAAACATATGTTGTAAACGTGAATTTGACACACATGTCAAGCACCGCGAGCGTAAAGACCAAAATGGGTTGACGTCAGATGTCCATCTGAGGGCCAGGGCTGGAGGACTAGAGTCCGGACGAGATCAGGTCCGGACTCGAGTTTCAAAGAAACCGCAAAGCAATACAAAGATTTCATTTTGAGCATTACAACTACATCACAATTACTGAGTGCGCTATACCATGTGTTATTCACAGGAGATAAATTTGAGAGGGCCCCGTTTAATTTAGACGAACGATGTCATTATCATAGAGGATAAGGGCTCGGTCCGCTCAGCCGGGGCAGCCAGGCTTTTTTGCAATCGCTAAGGAAAGACGTACAACTGAAATTTAATGGCATTAGATGAGTTTAGCGCGCTGGTATCATGCAAGCAGAACTTACTGGTATGTGATTAACTACGGTCACTTGCCAACCGATGGCGGTTTTTCCGTCCGGCGTCGGTGTCATAGCCGCATCGCGGGACTACAGCTAGCTATAGCTGGGGTGAAATATTTTTCCCGGGGACGGACGAAAATGGGGGGAAGTGTGGGAGGTGTAAATTTAACTTGAAATGCCATGTAAGTCCAAGTCAGTGTTTACAAATTCCTTCCTTCATGGACAAATGTTTTTTTTTTCTTTTTTTCAGGGGGCACTGCCCCCCCCCCTCCAATCAAAGGTGTGTCCAGATTAAATATGTAACTGAAGTATTCAGAAAAGATATACGCGATTTGTTATAATTACTTAATTGGTCCCAATTAAAATTTCTTCCAAGCTACACACTGCAAAACCTTCAAGGCAAAATTTTTCGGAGGGCTTGACTACCCAAATACTTTGCTCCTCCTACGTTTTGGCAACTCATCAACGTCTTTCTCGGGGCTTCTCGTTATCCACACCAATCCAACCGGACCCCCAGTACGTCGGTCAAATCGTGGAACCATCATTATCCCTACGAGATACTTAGGCCGTACTACGGCGACTGCATGCATCTCGTCGTGAAAGGAGCCATGTTATATTTACCCTTTTCGGGGAGAAAAGTCAATATTATGATCCCGCAAATGCTTCTTGCCAAATGTGAGTGTTGCTTCTATGAACGTCACACGGGACACCAATGCATGCTTGTAAATGTACCGGAATGATGTAATAATATACAGTATTCACACAGTGGTGATTGAATATATTGAGATTGTATTTGTTTTGACATCCATGATCCAGCTTCCAGGCCATTGGGCTTGGAACGCTAGAATTTTATGCATCCCACAATGCATTAGAAGTCATATCGGAAAAGTCAAGATGGCGTTGAAGGCGGTGGTCGAAAAACGTAAGTAATTGCCAATTTTCTGCCCATTTTAGTCAGAATCTGGCTCGAGAGGAAATGATTTTGCTTCTTTGCAAGGTCATGAGAATGCCAAAAGTCAGGAAAATAGATCAAACTCTACAATATTAATCTATCTTCTTGACCAAGAAATGTTCGTTCCTCGAACTGCCGGTCATACATGGGATATCGATCACCGTATTCGATCATTTGCAGTAATGTTGTGCGTTAACTTACGTTAAATCAAAATGACTTACTGTACTGAACTAACAAGTAACATTATCAATACATTAACAATTAGCCTGTGCTAACACTGTTTAAAGTTTAGCCTAGAACTAAGTCTTACTCAATGTTACCCAGCGACCATACTGGAAAGTAAGGCCTTTCACAGAAAGATCTTTGGCGTATGGAAATGTACGCCAGTAAATTTGGTGTACCTCACTGCACCAGGGGAAAGTACAACATGTTGGCGTGGCGTACAATTACAAACACCTTATTGATTTACATCCATGGCGTACAATTAGCCTACAAGCACCTATGAGGCTGTGAAACTGTAACTGCCGCGGCAGAAAACTCAGCTGCAACCCAGTCTGCATGCGCATATCGTGCACTCCAACACGAAGATCGTCGACGTGAGCACCGACTCCTTCTTGGCGTAGCAGCAGGCAAGCTGTATTCCCAGTGCACATGTTAATCTCCGTCATATGATAAACGTACTTCGTTATACACTACTTGTATTGCCAGTATAGTATTCATTACGTACATGTACACATTTGTAAGCATGTACAATCACGTACGGATTGCTACTTACTATGTGTGAACCATATACTTGTACTTGCACTGCCAACGTACAGATCATGTATGCATCACGTACATGTATATCGTAGGTAAGTCATACCTCCTAAGTGACGAGCATTTGAACTCCCAAACCCGCTGACCCACCCAGCCCTGTGAAAAACCAGCATTACAAATCTCCAAAGTATTCTTAGTTAGAGAACCACGCAAATTAACAAATAATTCAGCTTACCGATAACTACAAATTCAGTCAATCGTATCTCACAGCACATTCAACTATTCAACAATGCCCAGGCCTAGGTACATACTGTGCGGACCTATGTTTGCTGCCACGGCAACATCGCTATTGGCTAACCTTCACAGCAAGTATGGAAGATATTCCTGTCACTGCGTAAAAAGGCTAATAACGTCGTGCAATGCTGTGTTCAATAGCAAAAATTAATGCCCACTTTGCGGGTTAGAGGCGGGGCTTGTCTTAGGGTTTCCCATCAAACGAAGGTTCTGCACTGTCTGGACAGTTCTTGACGTTCTTGTTTTTGTGTTTTTGTTTTCATGGCTAGAACACCATGCGAGATGTATGAAGATAAATATTATACTTTTTCCAAAGTCCTCCCGACCCTCTGGCAAAGGGCCGTTCGGCGAAACCAAACTTGATACTGCTTCCCGAAGAAGCTATACGTCCACTTAAGGACAACACTTGACCAACCTCAAGGCCTTCAGACCATTTACATTACTGGTCTGCCATGCATGGCTCCATTCTTGACTGGGTGAAAAGAACAGATGCTACACATGATCTTAGCCAAAAAGCCGAGAAGCGATCTGTACGAAGATATATATTGGAAATCACTTGCAGCATGCAACGACAGTCCGTGACATATCGAGTTGATGTTTGCAAACTGTACCGGTACCAGCCCAAAATTTACGGCAAAAATAACGATTGAATATTGTGATTAGGAGAGGTTTTAGTCATTGCGCGTTTTTGAGTATCTGTATAATATTACTTTGGCAAATCTCTCAATACAATGCTTTTCTAGGTTACTGCAAAAAATTCAGTACGGTACTGAACTTTTTTGGCGGTAACCTAGCGAGGCCAGCGAAATTGTGTTGACTGATTTGCCAAAAAAGGTGCCACCATTTTGCATGTACACACTTCCAAAATTAAAAAATTTTGGGGGGACACCCCCTCCCCTTATACCCCTCCCTCAGGCCGGGGATCCACCAACGGAAAGATCAGTTTGACCCGTTTGTAGCCACTTGAAACTTGGGAGCTATGCGTAAGTCGCACGCCTGCAGATTGCTATGTAGCATTGAATGTGCAAAAGAAAAATCCCTTGCGTATCCGTGAAAACCAATTGGCATACCTTCGGCAGTTCGGCGTTGGCTTTTCTTGGAATGCACCCTGAGCTGCAACTGAAAGTGATTAGGCAATGAATAGATTGCATTAAAACACGGACTTCCTATACACACTCATGATAGTCTGGCGTACAAGTACAGAAAAGATACAGATCTACCTTGGCGTAATTCTTTGGCGTATGGTAAACTTACTTTCCAGTATGGCCCAGCGAATGATGAGTTGTCAAACACCAAAAACAAAAAACGAGAAACACCTTCCATTATGGTTGTTTTACATTTAGGCTAGTTTTGTTTGGGAGATGGAGAAAATTATAAATTTGCATTTGCAGTGCATTAAAACTAGTTTTAAGTTGACTCCAAGTAGAAAGTAATGCTTTAAAACAATGTAAATTAAAATACTTTAAAAATATTTTAAAACAATTGGTTCAGAACCAAATGAATGTTTCACTTATAGAGGAACCAACCCCTGAACAGGGCTGTGTGTTCGTTTCATGGCCTAACGTTAGGCTCATCGCTCCCTTAACATAGCACCTGCGCATAACCTAGAATGTTCACAAATGTAGCCATGTAGCCCGCGGACCATCATCTCTTGCAACCCCAGATAACAAAATGTTCACAAAGTTTCATCAAGCAATGACTGAATTTTCACTGCCAATTTTGACCGTAGCAGTAAGTCAATGCATCATGTTTTTAAGTCCTTGACAACTGTTCTCAGAATTCAAACTTCACAACGGGAAAACTCATGAAACGTGATAGTTTACCTGCGTAGCTGTCTTCATACCATTTTTGATTCAGTAAGAAGTGTTTTTTATATTTGGAATGCAAGCCATTGGATTTCAAAAATCACAGGAACCAATTTGTGGGTTCTGTCATTATTCACCATGGTAACCCACGGGAACCCATTTTTGGGTTCTGTTACAAAAATACATACATCTGACTGGTAGTAAATAAAATACATACAATACATACAATACATACAATACATACAACAATACATACAATACATACAACTGATTGGTGGTAACCGGTTTTTGGGTTCCATGACTTAAACATCAGGGGACCATCACACGATGGGGAACAATCGTTCCCATGAAATCTGATGGCCTAGAATGCCACATAGACTTCAGTGCTTCTGTCACTTAGCAACTGTGTTCCCTTTCCATCAAACACCAAAAGAAAATGGCAGCTACTCATGCAGACTAGGACATGACACAGTGCTAAAGTTTATATAAAGCCTTATATCTTGTTCTAAATGATCCTTTTTTCAAGTTAAATGGTGAGATCTCATCAGTAGTGCATTTTTCATTCATTCAAAGGTACTTGGACTTATAAAAGTATCAAACTAGGTCATATATTTCATATTTTGTGCATCCTGGCTAGTGGGTACGTTTGTGAACATTATCTGCGCAAGGGTTGTGTTGTGAGAGGAATGAGCCTAGGCCATGTAACGAACCCACAGCCTTGTTCGAGGGCTAGAGAGGAGCATATTCTCATTGGGACCTGCCTATACTAATTTCCAAGTATTTTTGTAAATTTCATTCATTTTCCATAAGACCATGATCGGTTTTAGAAATACCTAGGCCTACTACTTATTAGACTAAGAATTAAAATTGACTCCAGGGTGCATTCCATGTAACACCCATAGTGGAGGTATGGCAGGATTTACACACATTCTGTGCAATACACAGCATAGTTTCACAAAGTTGTTTAGACTAAGACCTACTGTAGTTCCTCTTTTGCATATGTTCACAAGAGAAAGACAAAATATGCCTTCAATGAGAATCTACAATAACTGGCCTGCCCATCAAGCATTTAGAATTGTTTTGACTTCAATTTCTTGTACTTGAAGAACCAAACAGAAAAGAATGAAAATTTCTCTAGAATGCTTAGAATTTGTTCCCATGTCAATCAGCATGCAGTTTGAATTCACCCCATGTGCTTATAAACTTATGCCCATCAGATTGGTTGACCAATCAGCTGGCTGCATTTATTGGTGTGAATTTGATATTCTTTCAAATGATGGTACACTTCATACCTTGTGATATAAAGTAGAAAGAAGAGAGTGCTGGGCACCACAACTATTGAAAAGCCTGCACATGTATTAATAGTACATAGCCTAGCCCTTGAACAACATTCACAACAAAATGAGCTTTAAATAAGATGAACAAATAAATTTTTTTCATAGCAATAAACCGTAGCCAACTAAGTGCTTTCCAGTTACAAAAATATACAAATTTACCAACAATTGGCTTGGACCAAAATCCTGCAAAAGGACCCATGGTTTCTTTGACAGGGCTTTGCAGTTTCAAGTTATCTTTGCGCTGTGCAGAAAGGGCTTGTGTCTTTCACTTGCCTCAACATTGTTCCTGAATTTTTTAAAGTTTTGACAATTTTAGGAAGTTTCAGAAAACTTTTTAAGAAACAATTTATTATTTATCATGGCTAAAAGGACTATTTCTCTCACCCCATACAGTACCAATTCTCCTAACCTTCCTACTAAAGCCCCTTCCACAATTGTCTGAAATTCCTCATCCAAACACAATCTCAGTATATTGCTTCAGGGTGAATACAGAAAAGCCCAATGTTTATATCAAAACACTCTCAGTGCAGTTCATGCTTTGTAGTTAGGGTTGGTACAATATCAGTTTAATTAAAGGGCAAGAGCAGTCATGTCAACTTGAATTGAAGTAGACATGTCCTGTTTCATGATTGGCTGTTGAAAGTAATAAGACAACATTTTTTCTCCCAAAATGTGAAATGTACTCAAAGTTAAGTTCTGCTTGCTTTACAGTGTGAGTGCAATTGAAGTCATAAAATATTATGAAGGGTTCTTTGAAGAGAAATTAGGAAAAATAGTGCAATTATGTTGTTGCTTCAAAATAAGTTTTGAGGACTGCTCTTGACCTAGAGCTCTCAGTGTTATGATGGTTAGTTAGTTACTGTAGATAGAGTTTTATGGCCCAGTTTCCAACCTATTGGTTCAAGTCGAGCCGATCACGGCCTTTTTTCCACTTGTTGCTCACTGGCTTGTTTTCCCTACTCTATTGCTTATGAGGAGCATCGTGCACAATGGCAGTAGACCCCATTTTTACAGTCTTTGGTATGACCTGACCTGGGAATCGAACTCGGGCCTTCCACGTGAGAGGCAGATACTCTACCGTTAGACCAAAAACGCAGTGTTATGATGGTTGCAGTCAACAAAGCATCCCTGTAGCTTGAAAAATCTGACATAGTACTTAGACCCATGTATGGATGTAGAGAAAGTCAGATGAATCAATTAAATTCAGCAGCATAAAAGGAAACATTGTGGTTGCAATTTCACTTCTACTGTTTCCTTTGACAGGCATATTGCAAGATGTATTGTACCCTCTTCATGACAAGAAAGGACAAAAATGGAGAGTAAGTATTTAAAAGCGAATTTGTAGAATAATTAATGGCAACATTTGTGAAAAAAAAACAGGTTGAAGCCTTTTAACTTGGTTTGCAGGTATGTATTTCCATTGTACAGATGGCATAGACAGTGTGAATAGAACAAAAACAGTGGTGCCAAAGCTATTTTCACTACCTTAAATTAGCCCTAAGTATTCGTTTCGTTTCGTTTATTGTTTTATTGTATTCCCTTCTGTGTTTCCTTACCCTTCATAAGCAGTCAAATAATAATGACTTTGTGTCATTTATTTGTGTGTTCCTTCCCATTTGCTACTATCCCACAGAGCTCTTGGCCTCTTCTTCCCAAAATCCTATCAATTATTGCTTAGGAAGTTAGGACCTGCAAGGGCCCTGAAGTAACCCTGTGTTGACCAGGAAGGGATGTTGCAGGTTCACACTAGACTAAAGAGATTTTGCATATTTAGAGCTGAATTGCAATAAAGGATGGTTAATTTGTTGCATAGAAGATTGTTAAATGCATTTTATTTCAGGGAACATGATGTGGTATTGTGGTTTTCAAACTAAGAAGCAGGACTCTACTTGGATTTGTGAATGGGTTGAAAAGAATTTTCAGGTGGGTGTCAAGCACCCAGCCAGCAGAATTTACGAAATTATTCACTGCCATCCAACTGGTAGTGGTACTTAGCTTCATGTTGCCATAGCAACAACATGGTGCAGAGATGACAAAGGTCCATATTGAAATGGCAAAACAAAAATGTTGAATACCGCATCCATGCTAAGATACTAAAGACTAACCCATTTGTGTTATTTTTCACTTGTTTAATTTTTTCTTTTGGGGAGAGATTCATATAAGTTTTACTAAACTTCTTCTCTCTCCTTTTCCATCTCAAGTTCTGTTTTGTATTATTGTTAATTGGACGTTTTTTTCTTATTTTTCTTTGTTGTCACTCTGTATGTTGTTGTTTAAAAGTTGCTTTGTACTGTATGGAAATAAACTGAGCAAACAAACAATTCTGCTGGTACCATTTGTCCCATTGCTTTTGTAACAGGAATTTGCATTTTGCAGGCCTGTATTTTGTTGAAAAATTAGTAGGTATTAATTTTTGGTACCCATTGTTGCCAACCATAACAACTGTCTGTTGATGATTCTCTCTTTATAAAACTGTTTGCTATTTTTTTAATTGGGACAAGCAGTGATAAACATGTAAAGAACATTGCTTTAACTACAGTAAGAACCAGGGATTCTGCCAGAAACTAATAAAAGGGGGGCAGATTTATCACTGCCAAAACCCTAAGTCCAAATTGATGCTGATCTTGGCCATAACTGCAAGTGGGTTCAGGGGGAACAATAGCTTGCTTCAAGGTTAGTGGGGTGGAAACAGTTTTAAAGGCTATTTACAAAAGTTTGAACATTGCTGCAAAACTGTCCCCTTCAAAAATTGGGAAAAATAAAGATACTGACATTTTTTTATCTTTTAATGAAAATGGGAGAGGGGCTTACCCCCTTTTACAGAAACCCCTGTCTTAGCTCCTACAATTTCCATAACTGGTTTTGGAGTATTTTCAATATGTGTTGTTTGGTCATTGTTCCTTGCTATTTTCGTTACAGGTGTTAGTGGTAGACAACCTCAGCATGAGAATTATCTCATCCTGTTGCAAGATGAAGACTATTACAGAGGCAGGCATTACATGTAAGTTTTGAATGGATAGATCTGTAAACAGGATTTGGCAGTCTTTAATGTTAAATGATGAAAAGACACTGATATTTCATTCATCATTACATTCTCTTTAGACTGCAGCAGGCTGGTAGCCAGACAAGGTGCCATGGGGGTTTAAACTATTTCTTTTAACAGGAGCTAAACATATAAACATTACGTGAGCCAATGGCAACCTTCAAACTCTTAAGGGGTAGTGTGAAAAAAAGGGTGGGTACCTCCCTTGCCCCTGGCCACTCCCCTTCTAGCTATTGGTCTTGGTCTGACAAAAATATCTTGTTGGTTACTCCAAATATGTCTTGTTTAAGATGTGTGGTTCAGAATAGTCACTTGGCAAAAAACTTGCGATTTGTTTCAAGGTGTACACAAACTTTCATGTGAAACCACATCATTTTCAAGGAATATCCCAAGACGTACGATTGTAAGGTACGTGAAAACAGAGTTGTTTGTATTCAAATGATCAGAGTTTGGGATGCAAATTGCACCAGTAAGTTTTAAAAAGTGTAGCGCCATCATCAGTAGGCATGGAGTTTACACACAAACTTTGAAGTGGACCAGTTACCTGTTCAGAGATTTGGTGGTAAATTTGTAGCTTATTTATGGTAAAAGTGGGAATAGGTCTGAGTGACTCTATTTTATTCCAAGTATGGGTTGGCAAAACCTGGTGTAGGCCATTACTGTCCCTCACCATCCCTTTTAGCTACAGCCCTGATGACCAACCTTTTGACCTCCATACTTTCCCTGGTATTATTTCCACTGGATTGCATCTCCACAAGCCAGCTATACTTTTGTGTGGGGATTGCACAGGTATGCTCTATTGAGTTCAAGTAAATACAAGCCACCAAGTTTGGTCAAATTAATGTCAGCACAGACACTAAGTGGGGCTATCAGTCTTCATTTCCCTTATTTTTTTTTTTTGACTTGTAACAGGGGATAGCTGTAAATAATCCAATCCCCTCATTAGTGTAGGGTTTGAATTGAATGCAAACTATGCATGGTACAGGCAGACAAAAACTGAAAAAGAAATTAGAAAATCAATGGTGGTGGCCTGGTGGCCCCACTAATGGCCATCATATTGCATCAGCATTCTTGGTTGCTTGGAGTTACCTATATCAGGCCCTTGGATTAAGGGAGAGTGATTACTTCCCCATCATGTGGTGGTCCAGTGGTGATGACATCTCGAAACCCCAGAATTTGTAACATCTTATCAGTTATCAGTTACGGATTTTTGAACAAATTCCAAAAGTAGGTTCCCATGGGTTATCATTTTGAAAAATGCCAGAACCCTCATGTAGGTTCCCTGGAATTTTGAAGCCTTACAGTTTGTTTAGAGAGTATGCAATTGAAAACATTGCTACTGTAATTTTCAATTAACCAAGATTTGGTGGTCATCTAAAGGTACTGAAAAGTTGCTTGCATGAAGAAAATTCTCTGGAATTGAGTCTTAAGTGAAACTGCTTCATCATTTTGTTTATGTTTATACAAATCTAAATCAGGATGACTTTCATTATTATTCACCAATGTGACCTTGCCATGAGCTATTTATAAACTTATTTGACTGACTTCAGATGATCTCAAGTTTTTGATAAACTGCTTCATACAAAATGTTCTTTAGAATTGCTGATACTGTGATGTCACTATCCTTCCCTACCCACTCACACACATTTTCAAAATGAATGCTTATAAGAAGAGTATGGTCAAATGGTAAGAGCATCGGAACTGCACCTGTGAGGTCTGGAGTTTGACTCCTTACCCGGTCTTACAGAAGACAGAGAAAACAAGTCTGCAAGCCACAACTGGAAGAAATAAAAGGCTAACGTCAGCCTGACTTAAATTAGTTGGTTAGAAGCTGAGCACAGTATAACCTCATCTAGCTAACTAATTAAGGGGAGAGTCATTTAGAATCTAACTGGCCAGTATGGGCAGTTGGGCACAGGAAATACATAAGTGACTTGGCAACAACTGCCAGTTAGATAAGTGACTCTGCCCTGAATTAAAACCTGCAATCCTCGACAAAAATGATGGGACAAAACAAGCAAAACAAGCAATGTACGGAACACCATTCCCCCACTCCCCCATTCAATGTTGTGGCAGCCCAAGGTGTCCTGAAACTTCAACATTGATACGGGGAGCGGGGTTTGTCCCATGTACTTTTGTCGAGGATTGTCGGAAGCCTGTACAAAGGTATAGGAATTTCCAAATTTTCGTTTTAAATGCTCTGAAACGAGTATAGTTGCCCTTTTACTTTTCAAGCTACAGGAAAGTAGTAACAGTTGAATTTGTCCGACCAGTATACTGGCGTGTTAGATTAGCGATGGGCGCTCGAATAAAGATTTGTCTTCCTCAAGTAGCTTATACGAGAAAGGGGGAGGGGGAAATAGTACTCTGCCTGGTGAGTGATTTGATTTACTTTAAAAATTTCATGTACTGTAATGGGGGAAAAAACAAAGAAGTTTTTCCATCTTATTTTTCGTGTTAGGGATTGGGGGTAACATATTTCACGATATACCCAACGGTTAACCACAAAATTCTCTCTTTTTTCGCATAAATAAACATTGAATGATGATTCAAACTACAATCTGCTTAAAGCATTAGGGGTAGTGAACGTGAAAATTAATGTCAAGATTTCTCGAAAATGAAACAGTTAACCATTTTTGCACAATGAAAGTTCCCTATAAAAAGAGAGATCTTCTATTTGCACGATTAACCCTCGACAGTCATTGAAATAGTGTGTAGGTCAATGGTTAATCGTGGTGAGGTCAACGGTAAACCGTGGCGCTAATTAAATATTCTTAGTAATGGGGAGCAGTGACGAGTTCTACATAGGGATAAGGAATAAATTAAGCGTTATAAAGCCTACTTTCGGAGCTTTCTGTAGCAGTTCGGTTTCAAAAATTTAAAACGCCGCGTTTGTCCTGTATTTTATCTGCAATATCTGTTCCCCCTCCGCTCAAGGTTGTTTTGATCTTCCCCCCTCCCCGAGAAATATTTCTGGCTTGAAAGCGACCCCTCCCCCTCCCTTCGGTACCCTGCGGCAACGGGTCTTCTGAATAGGTTAATGACAAAATAAACGACGTTAAACCAGCCATAGGTACCTTATTTTGATCACTTCCTGGTCCTGATTAGAAAAACCGAATATGGACAGAAGTCCGTAATGCGTGATAAGTTACATTTCTTCCCCGTGAAATATTTAAAAGCCGCTTTTATTGTCTTGTCATGCAGCAATTGTTCTTCATAATGCTAACACCGTTACATTTGTCTTCTAATCACTCCTTCCAAAGTACACAACCTTTATTCACCAACTGTCATTACATTGCCCATGACCGAAAACTTCTTCATATACATTTGTACAGGCTTCCGACAATCCTCGACAAAAATGATGGGACAAAACAAGCAATGTACGGAACACCATCCCCCCACTCCCCCATTCAATGTTGTGGCAGCCCAAGGCGTCCTGAAACTTCAACATTGATACGGGGAGCGGGGTTTGTCCCGTGTACTTTTGTCGAGGATTGTGGCATTGCTTCTGAAAGGAATGAATATTCTGCTATAACAAATGTACATTCTGAATAGTTGTTTTAGTTGGACTTGTGTCCTTTCACTTTGCTTATTGAGTGGATTCTTTCCATTTCTCTTACAGTGGTTGAAGATTTGATGAAAAAGAGGGAGCCGTTGAGGAATGTTGAAGCCATTTATCTTATTCAACCCACTGAAAAGGTACAGTATGTACTTCAGGATGAAATTATGGGAAAATATAATGCAACCTGTAAAAAGGGTTTAGAGGTGTTGATCACCAAAAAAAAAAAAAAGAATTATTATGGTTCAACTTTAATCTTCTTTGGACATTCCTGACATGAGATGTAAAGTTTCAAAGTAAACTCATCCAATTCTGAATTGTAGATGGTGCAGTATAAATCACACTTGCATTCTTATACTACTCAAATAACAGTCTCATTGTTCCTTTGTTTTTTGCAAGCCACTGCACCTTGTGCCAAAATGTGACCACTTTACTGCTGTCATAGGGTGACTTGTCCATACCAGAGCTGCCAAGTCTTCCTGATTCTGCAGAAGACTTCCTGAAAATTTCACCTCCAGAAATGCAAAATATAAAATCTTCCTGATTGAGAACAGAATTTTCCCCATTAAAATACACACAAATCCCTGAAATATTCCTGGTTTATGAGGTAAATCTTCCTCATTTCAAGACCTCAATGTTGGCAGCTCTGCCATACATGCCCCTGTCTGTGCAACATGCTATGCAGGAAACAGGAAGTACTTCAAGGTCATAGGCCCTATTATGTAACACTTTAGTTTCAGAAAGGAAATAAAAAGAGTTAATGTGAGTTGCTGTACAAGAGGAGTATCACAAGTTATTACCTAGTGGTATCTAACCAGCTCATAAATCAGTTGTCTGAATTTGTTGATGAAAATTGCAACTGTTCAGGTTTGCCTCCATTGAAGGGCTCTTTCTTCCAAATATCACACACAGCATTTTCTGGGAAGTCCTCACCAGGGTTTATGTTTCTTTGCCAAAGACATCATTAAGTTTTTATTGTAGTATTTTTTATTTAATGACAATTTGAAATTTTGCATCCTCATTTTTAAAATTTCTGGTGTAAATATATACATGTACCATTCCTATTGTGAGTGATGAGTTATAAAGGTCAACATTCAACTGAGCTTAGTCTTTAGGTTATAGCCAACAATGTTAGTGCAATGTGATAAACAAGAAGAACCGACCTGTGTTATGATAGGAAACCATCCTTATGTGATGGGGTATATCTTCATTTGCCTCAAAGATAAATAAAACACGAAATATGGATCCATTACATTCCAAGTATGTTCCAACAATGAGTGTATCTCCAGCAATGCAACCAACCAAATTTGAGTACTGGGCAAATGTCTGATTTTGGAAAAGCACCTCATCCCACCTCATGGCATCTAACCAATATTTCCGAATAGCAATTACAAAGGATTGTGGGATAGAGTTTTGGTGTTTTTCATTTTTGTCAATGGCATTTTACTGTGGTGAAAATTGATGCACACCCAAAACTATATCCCACAATTCATTGTAATTGCTATTTGGAAAAAGGTCTGTTCAGCCATTCATTTTACTTCATAGAGTCAATTTTGGGCTAGTTTTAGGTCTCATTTGGCAGATTTGTGGTGGGTGGGAACAGGTGTATTTTCCTGGAGTGCTGGGTGGGAACATGGAGTGCTCGGTGTCCTCGCCCAGCACCACCCATTGTAGCTATGTCCCTGTGTAGCTCTACCTAACATAAGCTTTATTAGATTGGAGTCAACGATAAGTGTATTTACCTACAGAACATGTATGGCATACCAGCAGTGCTGCCCCAAACATTGTCATTTGTCAAAAAATGGCAGGAGTTTGCATTGACTATTATTTTGCATTTAGTGAGTTGAAGTTTGTTTTGTACAGTAACGATGGGTAGACCAAAATTTACAACTGAATTGTATTTTTGGTTTTGAGTAAAATTTTCATAGACACAAAAATGCAAACACTCGCCCCCACCCCTGGCAATTTTAAAAGAACAATTTGCAACCATGATAAGACATTCAAGACAAATTCCACATAAAAAAAATTTGGATTTACCCCTTCATGCTTGGAAAATAGTTATGACCAATCTGTAGTTTATTGTGCCAGCAATTGTACAATTGAAAATTAAAGTTAAGATCAATCTAAACCCCCAATGAAACAGGGTCCTGAGTTGGACATTGTTAGACTAAACGTTGGAACTTGTCATGTTTGAGTGTTTTGGCAGGGTAGGGAGTAGGTGGTGAATAGTTCAAAGGGGTTTGTCAGCAGGCATTGAAGCAGGATTCACAAAGCAGGAAATAATGGTATACACTTCATGTAACTCAGCGTCAACTGAACTGAATATACACCAACTAATCCTATTTACTTCAGGCTATTCTGCATATTTATCTCTCTTAATTTGTCTATTCACCTCAGTTTGAGGTAGTCTAATGTGAAGTATGTCCTGGAAATATAGGAATGTCTCTTAGTGTGCAAGGCCCTATTACCTTACAAAAAGCAATTTTTACACTTATTTAAATACTAGGCCTTACCATGCTTGAGCCATAGTCTCCTATCAAGTTTTTTTGTGTGCCATTGCAATTAAATTTATGTAATGTTTTCTTTTACAGTCGGTGAATATTCTAATGAATGATTTCAAGGAACCTCTGAATCCACAGTACAAAGTGGCCCATGTTTTCTTCACTGGAGGTGAGATTAAGTATACTTTTCATTCATTTGCTGTAAACCTAATGTATCCAAATAATTGCAGTGGCAAAAGTTCGTATTGTCAGGTACATTGAGCTGTTTAACTGTTGTCATATGTTGATAAACTTGCACAAGTTTGTGATTGTGTTTACTTGTCTGGGCAGCCAAGCATGTGTGTTGATATCGTAAAGGTCATTTTGGAGTCATTAAATGCTTAAAGGGGAAAATCATATTAATCATGTTATCAAGAATGATAACCATGATGGATAAAGTAGTTTGTGTGTAGATGAAGTACATTCAGTGTATGGTCCCTATCTTTTTGCTAGATTTCAAAAGCCATTAGGGTCACCAGATCTTAAAAAATCAATGCTAGGTAAAACCTTGCAGAATGATAGAAGTACTATCCTGACATCAATCTTTTCACTGCCCATGGATCATTCAGTCTGCTCGTTAACAGCCAGGGATGATCAGAGCTCCCTCAGAGATAAGCTCCCTCCTTTTAGAGGGTTTCCTCTTTTCTTTTTTATTCCTTTCTCTTTTTTTGTGCCAAAGACCCCAAAAGTTTCATGTATGTCTTATAAATCTTAGCTATTTAACCTGTACAAATAGCCCTTGGAGTTGTATCCAATCAGAAGTCTGTATTACAATGACATCAATGACACTAGGGCTCTTAAACAGCCCTTAGTCTGCCCCTCAATTTCCTCTTTTTTAGAAGTCTCAAGTTCATTTCTTCTTTTTTGTAGAGAGGTCTTTGGCTCATCCCTGTTAGCAAAAACTTTCTTATTTTTTAACTTGATAATGAAACCACCAGTTTGAAAACACTGTGCTCTTCTTGCACTGTTTCCCAGAGACAGAGCATCACTTCAGCTGTTTAGTTTTCTGGTTAGAAGATGTTGCGTATAACACTTGTGCACTACAATATTAAAAGACTGTAGGGATTTAGGCTACAATAATTTACTGATTAAATCACATGTGTTTTTGTTGGACATCAAAAGCAAATGCAGGCCATGCATAGATAACCTTTAATGTTACTCAACATTGTATGGAGCAATCAAGTCTTGGTCATTGAAGTCCACCAGGGCAACAATTTGTTCTCAATGGAGCGAGGGGCATTAGTAATTAAAAAAAATTGCTGTGGGGAAAATTCAAAGTCAGTGGGCAATTTTTCAAATATCAGTTGATACACATGTCCCCTGCCCCTCAGGAGCACCACTCATGTCCCAGAAGATAATAAGTAATATGCTCATTTGGTATTCACAAGAAAAGAGGGGTTTCCATAGCTCTTTTCCATGGGACAGCCAACTGACAGATTTTATCCATCGCTCCATGTATGCTTGTTCTTATGACCACCTACACTGTACCAATGGTAGATGTAAAGATAGTACTTCCTGTTCATGCAAAAGCTGGCATGATTTTACCACGTGGATTGGTACCACCTCATCTTCTCTAAAACCCAGGGGAAAAGCCGACAATACATCAATTAAAATCAGGGACGATCATACCCTAACATAGGTATCACTTATGACAAGGATTGCCATTGAACAGGAAATACCTGTCAGTGTTGATTCCATACTTGTAAAGATTGTTTTTTGACAGATATTGTAATTAAACTTAGGCTTACTAGCCTTTCACTTTATAGGGCCTGAGGTTTGAATTGAAGTGCAGGTTGATGAAAACATAGCTGGCATTGTCAAGGACTAGTTTGGCTTGATTTAAAAGTTGAGCATTTTACTAATGCAAGCCCAGAATTTAAGATTTTCCAGGTGTGCTAACAGAAAATTTGGGAGTGTGGTAGGCGTGCTGTTTTGGTAAACATGAATGCATTAGAATTCCCACTCTGTATCTAGGTGTGAAAAAAACAACACTCCTCACAGCGATTTTAGGTGAGTGGTAGTGTGCGACCACACCCGCTTTCCTCAAAATTCAAGATCTATTTCACTCCTCCTTACCTCCTATTTACATATGTTTTTCCCCTAATTGCCTAACAATACCCATCTGGCAGACACTTAGCACAGGTGGCGCCCTCGCCCTTCCAACTATCTCACCAGCCCATTCCTCTATTGCCATGCTTGCAGTTCAGACACAAGTGTTTAGAGCTGTTAGATTTCCTTACTTATCTGGACGTTGAGACTTTTCAAGACTTTTCGTACGGGTACCTCAAAATTCAAGGTCTGCTTATGTGTCGTTTCTTCGTAGGTCTCTGATTTGTGTGGTAAAGTCAAAATTGTACATGGCTCAAGAAGACTACTATACCACATTTGCTGCTTTCTCTGTGTAATACTTGACTCTTTTATGTTCCAGAGAGGAGAATTTTTTAAAAGTGAATGTTTCATTTTAGTAGCTTCCTCATTTTACTTTTAGAAATGAGATTAAAGAGCTTTTATACAGTATTTTGAAAGCCAGTTTGTTGTGTTAAAGCTTAATAACACATACATTTTCCTTGTTGTCTACACAGTTTGCCCAGATCAGATGTTCAGTGAGCTTTGTAAGAGTGCTGCATCTAAGTACATCAAGACATTAAAGGAGATAAACATTGCATTCCTTCCATATGAGTCACAGGTGAGATGTTCAATGATGTACCATTAGTATACATCACCATTATTGTTGTTACCTTCAACCTGTGTGCTTCTTATAGTCACTCCTCATAATTACTTCAAAATGAAGTTTGCAGAACTACAAAACCCAAGAGTATATCTTTGGGCATTGGAATGGTTCCCTGTTTGTAGAAAATGAGTAGGCAAAAGTTGGAATCTTCTCTTTAGCTTTACATCAATGAGAAATACTTAAAGAAATTCCAATCACAAAAATTCACAAAGTAAAAACTGTTTCTTAAAATTTTTAACTATTCATCAACCTGTGCTATGTTTTTGTCTGCAGGTATTCTCATTAGATTCACCAGAGAGCTTCAACATATTTTTCAGTCCATCTCGTTCCCAGCAGAGACCTGCTATGATTGAACGTGTAGCAGAGCAGATTGCCACAATATGCGCTACATTAGGAGAATACCCAGCCATTCGTTACAGGAGGTATGTAAGATATGTGCTACCACAGGAAGAGACCCAGCTGATTGTTACACAAGATCAGAGATGTCATTCATACCCATTGCAGCGGGGGGGGGGGGGGGGGAGCACAGGCCACCCCCAATTTTGTCAAGGGTGCCATTATTACTTTGTCATAATGTAGGTTAGAAAAACTTTGTACATGCCACACTAATACAAGATGTCACACCTAAGACAATGTACCAAAGGCTTTTCCCATTAAATAAGTTCTTTTTGGCATGATGCCTTCTGTTCTTTCACCCAGTCGCCACCCCTCAAAAAACTTTTATTTGCTAATTTCCATTATGCCTCTTTACAAATATGCATCTAACACAGACCATATATATATAAAGTGATGTTTGGAACTAAGTATCGTGAGTCTTTGGATGCTTACAGAGGGGTATTGTTGTGGTATAATTTTTGTAACAGCAATGGAGGTGACTGATTAGTGTTTAGTGTTCCATCATCATGCATGCTTACACATTATGTGCTGGACCAATCGCAGTCTTTGCTTCATGCAAGGCATTGGATCAGTCGCAGACAGTGTCAGAAACTAATTTTGGACCAGCTGAATTATGGTGTAATAGAAGCTTCATGTTGTTAGATGTGCTTGTTAAATTTTTAACTAAAAATGGAAATTTTTTTGTTCTGCCATTTTAGTGAATGTGATAAAAATTTGGAAGTAGCCCAGGCTATTCAGAGTAAATTGGATGCATACAAAGCAGATGAACCAACAATGGGAGAGGTAAGTACAAATAATGTCATTACAGAGATAAGTCAGGCATTCCACCAGAGGGGGGAAAGGGGGGATTTGTCACCCCCCTTTCCAGAAAAGTATGGGTAAACCCCGCCCCTTTCATTCTCATAAAAATTAGAAAATTACCAATATTTTGGTTTCTTACTTTAAAAGAGGACACTTTTGCAGCATTGTTTGAACTTACAAAAATAAATGGCCTTCAGACCCTTCAAAATGTACCTTTCAGGGTCCTTGAACCAAGCTTCTTTCTCCCTCTCAACCTACTTGTAACTTAAGCCTAGGACAGCATCAACTCATTATTATTATAAAAATTTATGAAGCACCACAATTATAAAAATATAATCTGTTGTGCTGTACAATAAAAAACAAACAAAATACTAAGAACAAGATAAAAATAAAAGTAAATTACACATTAAAAGCTTGTCTAAACTGGTAGGTCTTAAGTTTTGATTTAAAAATGCTAATGGAGGGACACAGTCTAAGTTCATGTGGAAGAGAATTCCAAAGGTGAGGACCAGCCACTGTAAAAGCACGTTCACCAAAAGAGATATTAAATCGTGGGACAATTAAATGAATACAAGAACCCGAGAGCAGGTGATAATTTAATCCCACTCTCTTTGACAATAAGCCAGACAAATAGTTAGGAGCCAAATCGTTAAGAGCCTTATAAAACAAAAGAATAACCTTAAAACGAATTCTATGTAAAACCGGAAGCCAATGGAGATCTTGTAAAATAGGTGAAATGTGACAAAACTTCGAGGTGAGAGTTACAAGTCTGGCTGCTGCATTTTGGACTCTTTGTAGTTTGGTGATTAGATTGTCAGGAAGCCCATACAGCAAAGAGTTGCAGTAATCGAGATTACAGGACATAAAAGCATGCAGCAGAGTTTTACAAGCATCCTCAGAGAGCATCTTCTTAACCTGTCTAATCTTAAATAGCTGAGCAAATTACTTACTGCAAATTTTACTGATATGAGTGTCAAACTGAAAATTTTTATCAAACCATACACCGAGATTACGGACTTCAGTTACAGCTTTGATCGTTACCAACAGTAATAGAGTTAATTGAAATCTTGGAAAGCATTCTTTGGGAACCAGTAATTAGAAACTCCATCTTGCTGTCATTTATCTTAAGCTTACTCTTAATTAACCAGTTTCGAACATCAGAAATACAACACTGCATGGCATGTATAGCCTCAGTTTCTGATAGCTTGTCATCAGGTTTAAACGATAAGTACAATTGTGTGTCATCCGCATACGTATGGGCCTTTGGGAGGTGAGAGGACAGGATGATAAAAAGCCTACTGGCATAGAGAACAAATAAGACTGGTCCTAAACAGGAACCCTGTGGGACACCACATTTCAAGTTGAAGTCTCTGGAAAATGAATCATTTATGCTAATACGTTGTGTACGATTTAGGAGATAGGAACGAAGCCAGGCGGCAGCGTGTCCACTAATGCCAAAGTCATTTGCTAAAATATTAAGGAGTATTGAATAGTCAACAGTGTCGAACGCAGCACTTAGATCCAGCATCACCAAGAAAGTGACATGCTTCTTATCCATATTCTGCAAAATGTCAGATGAAACCTTAACAAGTGCTGTCTTGGTGCTGTGGAACAGTTGATAGGCAGACTGGCAAGCAGGAAGTAAACCATTGATGTTTGTATGGGCCATTATTTGTTCTACAACTGCTTTCTCTGTTATCTTGGAGATAAACGAAAGGTTACTTATAGGCCTGTAATTAGCAAATGAAGTATCAAGACCAGGTTTCTTCAGAACAGGGCGAATAATGGCACACTTCCAAGGGTCAGGGAACTCACGAGTGAGGAAGGAAAGATTAACTATCTTTGTTATGACTGGGGCCAAAACATCTAAACATTTCTTGAAAAGAAAAGTGGGGATTGGGTCAAGGGAACAGGGGGGGATTTGAACTAGACATTACAAGTCTATTGACATCATCGATGGTTAAAAACTGGAATTTTGTAAACGATGGAATTTTACAAGCCGTGTCTAACCTGGAAAAAGAACTTGTTGTTACATTAGTGTAACTTAGACTTTGGGTTAAGCAGCTATAAATCCTCCCCCCCCCCCCCTCCATCCTTTTGTCTTCTGGCAGAATCCCTGTAAGCATGTGACAAGCATTATTTATGAGGTATTTTTTTATTTTCAGCAGTTCTACAGGAATATGTAAAACTTCCAGTGATGAAGTGAATATTCTTAGTTCCTGTTGTGAGACCAAGGCTGTACTTCATTTAACCTTTTACTGTTGTGCTCCAATCGGGGCATATTTGTGTGCCTCAGGAGTGGGCGGAAAAGCGGACGTAGCATGCCCCGCATCAGCTTCCGTAGGTTGTTGACCCCGTGACCTTAAACTATTGTCCCTCTCGTTGTTGTGGCCGAATTGTGGGGTAGCTACTCACAGTTTCAAGCTCCGCGTGAAACAGTAAATATGGGTGACAGCCAATGAATTCAAAGTAGAGATTGATTTAATTAACCAACTGGAGTAAATAATAACATAACAGCTCTGTATTTGATTGCTTTGCTACACATGGATTGTATGGTCAAGTGGTTAGAGCGCTGGACTTGCAGCTGGGAGGTCTGGAGTTAGCTTTTGTGTAGACTGCTTCCTGATGTCAAGATTGCAGTGATAAAACCCAAATGAAGCCAAATGTGGAATGAAAACAGGTTATGGCCAACTATTGGCAGCCAAATACAGTTTATGTTTATTCCTTAATTATTTACCTACTTCAATTTTGCTTGGTGCTCAGCATAAGAAATGGATCAGGGAAAGCAAACCAGTGAACCACAACCGAAAAAGGGCCCAACTGAAACCAATCTATTAGAAACTGATCTATAAATCATCTTGTAATTACTTATCCCTATTTATTTGGCAGGGTCCAGAGAAGCATCGTTCACAGCTGTTGGTGATTGACAGAGGGTTTGATGTTGTAACTCCCCTCTTACATGAACTCACTTATCAAGCCATGGCATATGATCTTCTTTCCATTGAAAATGATGTTTACCGCTATGAGTCCGGTAACACAGGCCCTGAAACAGAAGTACTGTTGGATGAGAATGACGAGCTTTGGACATCCCTTCGTCACCAACATATTGCTCAAGTCTCAACGTAAGTCCTAGAAAAAATTCCCAAACTTTGTCCTCCTTGAGTACCATTTCACATTTGTGTGGCTTCCAGGAGTATCCGGTTAACAATGTGTTATAAACTGGACATCTTGCTGTCACAACTTTCAGTGTTACACACATTTCCTTCCTACCCTAAGAGGCGACTAAAGGGAAGGACTTCCACTGTATTTGAACTGTATAAGAAACAGAATTTGAACGTGGCTGTATATGAACTTCACCTTTTTATCTAGTTGACAATATGTAACACATTAGTGAGGTGTGTCATTAATCTCATCTAACTACACTACTGCTATGCACTAGCTAGAGGTCAAACAGAATAGTATCTCATTGGTCAGGGTTGTCCAACCTTTCGCAGTGGTGGGCCACATGTAACGGTTATGATGGACGAGGGGCCGCATTCTATACTCGTTTTTTCTTCAATTTTTCCCGACGCCCAAGGCAACAAAATGCAATAATTACGTGTAGGGAACACTGATTTCTTTTCGTTTTTGATTGAACATATAAATAAATTTTAGCAAAAAATGATGGTGTTTGGCAGAATATTCGGACAAAGTTTTTTTTTCATATTCCTCCTGAATCATTCTCAACATTCCCATGTGGACAACTCTCCAATGTAGCTACATGTAGCAGACATTTGAATGAATTATTTCATTCAAAAGTAAGCATGCCATAGCGGACGGCCAAGCCTAAAGTTGTCATCAATTAATCTGCCTATAGAATAATTTTGCAATATAGATTATTTCTGACGGGCCGGACGCAACCTTTTCGCGGCCCAGACCGTGGCCCGCGGGCCGTAGGTTGGACAACCCTGTTATAGGTAAAATAAATAATAAAACTACTGTAGCCAATCCTTGGTATTTACACAAACAGGTAGCTGTTAGATTGGCTTCTTCCTGAATCCAAGGTATTGGGAATTACTTTGATTACAAATTGGGCAGTCACTTCAAGGAATTCAAGAGAGATGATGAATTGACTAAACTAATGATGAATGGTGGATGGGTTATTGAAAATTAAAATAAAATAAAAGAAACAAAGCATGCTGTGTTGCATGCCAAGTGCCACAAGGCTCGTACAGGTTCTAGAAATCCTGGAAAGTAAGGAAAACTGAAATTTGAATTTTCAGGCCTGGAAAAACCAGGAAAATTGGAATAATTGTTTTGGTTTTCTCAATAATCAAATATATTATTTTGTGGAAAAAATGGAAATATGGAGTCTGACTGCTGTTAAAGGTCCTGGAAATATTAGTCAAGGTCCGTGAAAGGTAAAGAAGTCTCGGAATTTTGTCATTTTGAATGTGTACTCTGTAACACAGAGAAAGTGATAATTTACCACAGGTGGTGTGTGTACTACAAGTTGAGAACCCCTGGGTTATACATTGAAGTCCTCTTCTGGTTTCTTTTAACTCTCATTTTAGTATAGCAGGAACATTAAGCAGTGATTTTGATGCCTCAATATTAAACACAATCACACATTTGGACAAAATGGTGTTGGTGTTGATGGTGTTGATTTGTGCCTTCATGTGTAATGCATTGCAGCATACCTTTGTGGTGGGGCATTTCCATACAAGCTAGGTGAGCATTTAAGTGAACACATTTGTTTTTGGTTTGCTGGTCAAGTGCAAGTGGTTAGAGCATCCAACTTGCAGTCAGGAGGTCAGGAGATTCAGTCATGGCTGGGTCATACCAAAGACTTTCAAAATGGAACCTACTGCCATTGTGCTTGGTGCTCAGCATAAGCTATAGAATAGGGAAACAAGCCAGTAAGTCACAACTGGAAACAAGACTGTCCCTTGAGTTAAGTCAGTGGGTTAGAAGCTGGGCTGTCAAACTCCATCTAACTAACTAGCTAATATTTTAATCTGTCATAGAATCTTGTAAGATCAAAGATTCTGCATTTTCTTTTCAGACAAATCACTACTAAGTTGAAGAAATTTGCCAAAGAAAAGAAGATGGGCTCAGGTGACAAGGTAAGCTATTACACACTTAATGGATAGCCAAATAGAGCATCTGACTTGCAGCCAAAATGTCTGGAGTTTTGACTCCTGGCTCAGTTATACTGAAGACTGAAAAAAATGGAACCTACTGCCACTGTACTTGGTGCCCTGCATACACAATGAAGTAGGGATACCACAATTTGAAAAAAGACTGTGGCAGGTTTGATTTGAACAATTGGTTAGAAACCATAAAATTCCTCCTTAAACTTAGCCTACTGCAGTAGAGAAGACTCATCATGTCTTTGGTAAACCCTTGGAACATTCAAAAGAAAGGACTTATTTTTTAAGCTGTTTTTAGGGACAGACATTTGCAAAAAATAGTTTGCATATCAAAGAGAAAATATATTTCAGAATATTGAATGAATGTTCATAGCCAAGAGGGGCAGTGAAGGAGCAGCCATCATCAGATAGTCTGTCTCTAAACCACCCCCCCTCCTTCACATATTCCTGGCAAAGCACATGATGAAATACCAGATACCTGTCCAGGGGCCTGTTCCACAAAGAGTTATGCACAATCTTAAGTTTGATTTCCCATACTTAAGTCAACAGTAAATCATACTTAAGATTGTGCGTAACTCTTTGTGGAACAGGACCCTGAACTTTGACCTCCACCTCCTTTTAGTAGGAGTGGCTCAAAAGAAAGTAACTTTGAAGAGATTATTGCTATGTGAATTTGGCACTCTTAAAGGCAGTCAATGCTCACCTTAAACTCCAAGTTTTGTAGTAGTACAGATATTTTCAATTGGCCCAGCTCTTTGATTAACAGCAAGTTGAAAAAATGACCACTTGGTTAGCAACTGAGCTGTAAACCTCATCTTAGTAACTAGTTGATACTTCTTTTGGAATGTTTCAATTTCTCGTCATGTAGATCCAGTACAAAGCTATATGTAGGGTGAAGTAAAATTAATATAGTATCATATAAAGAAATTTGATGCTTTGCATAATAAGTATGCTGTGACATTCAAATTTTCCATAATGCAGTTTATTTAGAGAAACTGCTTTTCTTTGGAAATGATTAGTTTCCAAATTTTATGCTATTAAAGTGTGGTTTCACCTCCTTAAACAGCAAGTTGCTTCATTTTTTGGTTCCTTGCGGTAGCAAAGGAACCTATGTAGTCAGGTGGGCGTGTGTGTGTGTGTATGAGTGTGTGTGTGTGACGCTTGCTTCGGTACGCTCTAACTCAACAAGGAAAGGTTGGATGGAACTGGGATTTGGTACATAGATTCGTCATAGAGAGAAGGTGTGCCCTATTGTTTTTGGTGGAGGTCAAAGGTCATTTAGGGTCACCAGAGGTCAGAAACTAAAAACCTTCTCAACACGATATTTCAAGGTAGGAAACTTGGATAGATGTCATACTTGGTGTGTTTATGTGTTATGATGTAAGGATTAAATCTAATATGTTTGGTGAAGGTCAAGGGGTCATCTGGGGTCACCAGGGGTCAAACACTGAAAACGTTTTAACACAGTATTTTAAGGTAAAAAGGACAGATTTCAAATCAATCTGTGTTTGGTTAAGGTCAAAGGTCATCAAGGTCACTGGAGGTCAACCACTGGAAATGTTATTTAGAAAATCTTGTAAGCTAGAAAAAGATAGGTTCAATAGATTTTTTATCTCACCTGGTTTTGCATGCTTACACACCCAAACACCTTAGAAATTTGGCCTTCACGTTCGTTCAGTAATGATTTTTTCGAGTTGTACACAGATTTTGGATCATTCAAAGTTGTAGGAGGGCATTTACTGAAATATGTAGATTTCAGTGAGCATAGGTCACACTGCATTAAACTGGTCTCTCTGCCAGTGGAAGCAATGCATAGATTATACAGTATGTCTCTTTTATACTGCTGTGCTCTGTGGGGTAACCTAATCCTCATTCTATTATCACACCCCATTAATCACTTGCTTTCTGCTTAACTACTGAATAAACCCTGTTTTCTATGTAGAGATAGCAAACAGGACAAATGGTAGATTGTTTAAAAGTAATAGCAAGTTTTATTTGATAGCATGTAAAAATAACTTATGAGAGAAGTACAAGGGGTGTTTTTCTCTCTCTCTGACCACATTGTGTATTGTGTATTGGTGATAATATCAAGTTTGATTACAAGCATAAATACATATATGGAAATGAAGAAATGTTTTTTGAAGGATCACCAAGCATTATATAAGTTGAATGTAAGTAAGGCCACAAAAATTTAATCATTGATTTCATGTAATATTAGTACTAAAATACCCCTTGTGAAGATGTTACAAACATTGAGTATGAGCTTTTGCTTAGCTCTATTTTGGAGACTGGCTGTACAGTTCTTATAATATCCAGCAAGGAACCACAGTGCCCATTGGGCTCTTGTTGAAGACAGTGAATCCCGTTAAATCTGTTTTGATGGTACTTTTGTGCGATATGGCACCAATAGGCACAATTGATACATGTTGCAGTTATTTGTCAATAAGAGCCCCAGATATCAAAGGATTGAAGTGAAGGATGGGTAGTAGAAATCTTGAATGTATTTCATGGCTTTGACATTCCTAGCTAACAAATATGTTATTTCACATGCTCTTAACAAAGTGAAAGTGTCTACAATTGTAGTTTGATAACTTGCTCAGGTGCATAGCGAGGACATTTTAAGGAGGAGACCAACCTGGTAACAGACTTTCTAAGCACTGCCATAAGTTGGCAGGAAGGGGGCAAGAAAATTTTGTCTGCAAATGTCACACAAATTGCTGGGAATAGCATTTCCCAGGCTTTGTTAGTTGCTTAATCTTATAATTAAGGGAAATACTAGTGATATTGGAGAAAAATACAAAAATGCAATAACTATACTTAAGGAGGGAGGTCTGTCCCCTTTGCTCCCCTCTTGGCTACGCATCTGAACTTGCTCATCCGTGTATTTTATTTTTGGTATCAACAGGCTACAATGAGAGAGTTGTCATTAATGATGAAGAGAATGCCACAATATCAGAAGGTTCTTCGAGGGGTAAGTATTACACTGACAAATGATATAAGTCTGGCAATGTGGTCATAAGGTCCATTAGGTCCTGAGAGGATGAGCTGTAAAGAATTGATTTGACAAATCATGTAGGTGTGAATTACATATCATTATGTACTCAGAGGGGTATGTAATAAAGAATAACATTGACTAATAACAAGCCTTACTCTGTGGCCAGTGTGCCACAACTGGAAAAAGGGCTGTAGCTTGCCTGACTGGAACCAGTTGGTTGGACACTGGGCTGTAAAACTCCATTTAACTTACTAACTTACACTGTAGATTATTCACTGCATGCTTGTGCTGAATGCTGCTCCAGAAACCCTAGGAGTGAAAAAACCATTACACAACAAATGTTTCTCCTTAAGAATGTGATGCAGCTTTCAGCACTCATCTATTGCATGTTTTGGGGAAATGAAGCTATCTGTGCTGGGGATTATTGTTGAGCTGAAA
The DNA here is from genome assembly GCA_037179385.1 of Holothuria scabra. Lineage (NCBI taxonomy): Eukaryota > Metazoa > Echinodermata > Holothuroidea > Aspidochirotida > Holothuriidae > Holothuria > Holothuria scabra. The sequence continues at coordinate 3,430,997 of CM074185.1, forward strand.
TGGCTTAGTAAGAACGTAAAACTTTAAAAACATAGTTGTTTTGTATTCTTTATCATGTGATGGTTAAATACTTGAAGATGAAATGCAGTCACCCAATTTTAAGTAGTTATCGTATATGGTGAATGGCTCCAGACAATTTTGTGACAATATTTTTCTCACTGATTTAGGAAGATTTACTCCTTAATAAACCTGGAATCTGTTATATTTTGTTCTGAAGAAGATATTTGAAAGAGAAACAAGAGAAAATTGAAATTGATGATTCAAAATAAGTTAAGGGTGACTGGGTATGCCCTAAGCAGTGACTATATTTGTCTTTCTTCTGCCAACAGTATTCCACTCAATTACGATTGGCTGAGGATTGCATGAGGCAGTTCCAAAATGGTGTGGACAAGTTATGTCAGGTGGAGCAAGATTTAGCTGTAGGAACCGACTCTGATGGAGACAAGATCAAGGATCAGATGAGAAACATCGTCCCTATCCTTCTGAACCAGAAAATATCAGCTTATGACAAACTTCGTATCATTCTACTTTACATCGTTGGCAGAAATGGTAAATGACACTTACAATCTTTATTTGTAAATAATTTAATTTGATCATTATGGATTTTATTAGGGGCTGGAAAAAAATTATTCCAATTCACATCTTGTCAACCCTATGGCAATAATTATTTCCTACCTACCTCAAGATATCTTAATTTACTGGTAGAACCATATGTGAAAAATTACATAGAGTTCTAATCAAGGTAACAGAATATTATTTAATGTGTTTACATTGTCTCAAATTCCTTATGTTTCTCTTTAAAATTGGGTATCCTGTTTAAAATAAAAATTTGATTCTGATGTGATGTTTGAAAATTTTTCCACGTGGATGTACCAAAAATTACACCATCTGGATGGTATATGTCTACAAATATGTTTGATATTTTGTTCAGTGGTGTTGATATGCTGAAGAAATTCAAAGTTATTTGTGGTAAATGTTCTGTAAGGATATCACAGATTTCCCATAGTTCAGTTCACCGGTAGAAGAATTTGCATATCTTTGAAAATCAGTATCCTTCAATGGTACATGAATTCAGTTGTGAGTTTCACCTCCTTAAACAAAATAAAAAAGAAGTTTCTCCATTTGTTGAAATGTGCCAATCAAGTTTTTCACAAAGCACTTTAAGCTAATTGTCACTTCTCATGTATTCTTTTGCGTTCAACTGAATAAAATTGTGACCAAAATGATTAATTGACGCAAGATGCTTTCTTCTCCAAGCAATAGGTATGACAAATTCTGCTGATCAGGTCAAACAGCTTTCCTGATTCAAAGTATAAGAATGCTAAAAGTTCACAGTGTTATTGATATATTGAGAGACTATGAGTCTGGCATGTGCTTTACTTCACCTCTCTCACTTGTATGTTTATAGCAGGACAATTGCTATCATTTAGGCTCATGCATGTTAGTAAAATTTTATCACAGAACAAGCAATCATACCAGCAAAATATTTACCTTTAGAAGATTTTTAGAAGTTTGCCCTGTTTAGCTTCACTCTTATACTTCCTTCAGTTTAATATTCCAGCGTGCTAGAAATTGTTGTGGTGGCGACATGCATGGTACTACTAAAGTAAGAATCTAAGTTTGGTTCTATCACTTTTCTCTGGTACTACTATAGTAAGAATCTAAGTTCTGTTCTATCACTTTTCTCTGGCAGGAATCAGTGAGGAAAACTTAAGTAAACTCATCCAACACGCACAGATTCCAGAACCAGAACGACCCATTGTTCACAACATGAAGCTGCTTGGGGTACAAATATTCCAGGATGTAAGTTATGTCAGTTTTCAACTCTCCTACATCTCAAATATATTTCATTTAAAATGTCACGTTCAAAATGTTTCATGCAAGGGTTAGTTTAGGTGGTTCTAGTTAGTTTTAATCTGTCTAGGTGTCATTTTGAGAAGGAAATGTCTTCCACCAAAAAGTTTATTGTAGAGATCTTAACTTAGATCAAAATTATTGATTTGGGATTTTTGCTTAACAATTTTAACAGTTCACTGACTGGATAATGCCAGATGGTGAAACAGACTACCCCTTCCCAATCCACCTCTTTTTCCAATAAAACAGTGTATTTTTTCCTAAATTCGGGAAATAAACATTTTCCCAGTTTGATGAACGGAACTATGCAATTCCCCTGGACAACAGAGATGCCTTATCTTTTTATTGCTACCCATCCCTACCCTCTTAAGGAATGAAATGACTTTCCTTTTTGCAGTCAAGGGCACGTCGCCAGAGGCAGATAGAGCGAAAGGAAAGGATTACAGAGAATACTTACCAGTTGTCAAGATGGACTCCTGTTCTCAAGGATGTTATGGAGGTATGTAGCAACTTCTTTTGTCAGGAGGAATGCTTTCACATTGTACACATTTGTCTCACCATTGTCTGGGGTCAGAGAGTACATCGTACCATTGACAAATACATTATTGTTTTCATACTGTTTACTATTACCATGTTTCTGGCTAATAATAAGTCTTTGGTATTTTATTTATCCAGGATGCTATCAATGATTGTCTGGATGCCAAACTATATCCATTCCTGTCTGGCAGGTCCAATTCAACATCTTATGGTGGCTCTTCAGCAAGAAGGTAAGTTAAGTCACAATGAGTGTGTGGTATTCTTTTATAGATGAATCTGATCAGCGTTTGTATTTAGCAACTGTAGGCGACCTTTAGTGGGGTCCATCAACCGTAAATGGTCTTCATTTATAGTCTTCATGAATCACAAAGCCTCATATTCAGTGAAATTGAAGGAGTCAAGATACAATTCAGTGTACAACTATCCATGATACAGGTAAGCAAGGAAATTGAAAGACTAAAGGTAATGGACCCCAGCTATGGCCAACTGAAATCAGACCATCACTTGCTGTCTGGATTTGTCTATAGACCATTTGGTAAATTGCTATTGCAAAGGATTGTAGTAGTGTTTGCACGGGTAACCCAGGTACCCGCCCGCCATCGTATTACCCGGTTCCAAATCTACTACCCGAATCTTAAAAAAAAAATGCATGCAAAAGGATCATCCCATTTATGCCATTGCCCACGGTAATGGACTAAAATATTTTGCCAATTTGGTAAACATTCTCCAAGACTGAGAATGAAGAGAGCCCCTAGAAATTATGTGTAAGTTTGATAGTTGTCTGTACTTCGTTTCTGAAGTTGAAATTTTTATCAGCGTGCGGCCCGATCGCGCTATCGTCACGTAATGGGTTACTTCTCACACATCACATGTATATCGCTTATAAACTTACTCGCAAGCAAGCTATCTGACAGCCGATTCAAAATCACATCATACTGTTTCACGCAGACATAGCAAGACATACTGTATCACCCCCGCCCAGCTCGCAGAGACAGTGCCCGTAACGTTCAGCATGCTAGGTAAACTGAGCCTTGCATGTATATACGATCTTATTATCAATACGGTATGCCACCTCGAGTATAATCCTCGAATATTTCTTAATGGTTAAAGGTGTCAGTTTTACGCAAATCAACACTTTGACACTATCTGCAAAGTAAAAGGACATCAATGTAATAACACTGTAAACATTCACAAAATTTTTTTTTAAAATAGGCCAGTATATATTACATTATTTTGCCCCAAAATGGCACTCGAGCAGACTACGAAGTTTATATGTGAAAGTTATGTTACCGTGCCTGGATGTCGACACGAGGCTAGCTACGTAAGAACGTACATACCCCATTAGCGATAATTCCAACGCACATTGCAAAGTAGTATGAGGGAAGTTCACAAACATGACGTCGTTTGTTTACAATCAGTAATTTTTGACATGCAAGAGAATACCATAATACAGGGCTCTGATTAGTTGATATTTTTAAATCAGTGGTTTAAAAGGAGAAGCTTCGTGCTCTTATTATGCTGGCTTTTCGAGTAGGAAAGCATCCCAAAATTCAATATCAAATTGATATAGGCCTTGGGAAGTATAATTTTCTTATTTTACTGTTTTCTGTTACGTTTTTTTTTTACTTGTCATTTTGATCTAAAACAAAACGAGACGATTAAACCTGCTAACGAATCAAATGTTTTTGAACTTGGGAACTGTGATCGCTATACCTATCCAATACAGATGTTGATGTTACCATGCATGTCTTATGGAGTATGCCTTACAAAATGCTCGTATCTTTTAGTCGCCGTATGTAACACCGGGTAACCCGGGTACCCGACGGGTATGGCGATCGGGTACCCGGGTCCTACTTTTTAGTACCCGTGCAAACACTAGATTGTAGGATAGAATTGTGGTACTTGTCATTTCTATTAAAGGGAAATATTGCATTTGTTTTACGAGGAAATTTCATCCTTTTTAAACCAATATTTATTGGCAAGGAGTGATAAATAATTACAAGTTATGCAGTATGGTAGCCTTCTTTTCAAGAAATAAGTTTGTTCCCTCAGATAGAAATTCCGTTTTCTTAATCAAGAATAATTTGTCCACCCAAAATTTCAACATTTCAAAAAATGCAACTTCCAAAACTCTTCTTGTGCATAATATTTTGAGGAGATGAATGTATTGCAGGGGTTTATTGTTTAGACTGGATGATTTAAAAAAGACTAAAGCTATTTACTTTTGGCCCTATGTTGGAGCATTTTAAATGCAATATTTCCCTTTAATGTCATTTTAAAGTGTATAAATTGCGTGAAGTCATGGAAAAGTCATGGAAGGTTTCACAAAGTGACATTGTTTTATTCTGACCCATATCAACAAATGTATTTTTCCTTGTAACATCAGTAAAATTATTTTCATCACCTCAAATTTGATGATATATTTTGTGAATGATGTCAAGAGCAGGGTCATGGAAAAATTTTTTACTTTGTCCTGGTAAAGTCATGGAATGTCATTAAAAGTGATTAACCAAAAAGTTCAGGAACTCTTGTGTCTTTCTCGTTAATTTTTGTCAGACTGTGGGTTTGAAATTTGTATCTCCTGTTATTCCACAGAGTACATTTTTTTTTATTTTGATCAGCATATATTGTTTTACTATCTCTTGCATGTATACAGTGCACGCTATGGTCATTGGCATAAAGATAAAAACACCCTGGATAGGAAGAGTGGACCACGTCTGATTGTATTCATCCTGGGAGGATGCGCCTATTCTGAGATGCGAGCTGCTGCAGAGGTCATCAAGGAGACCAACAAGAAAAACTGGGAAATATATATTGGTATGAAAACAGTAAAATCTATAACTAATTTATCGGGCCTGAAAAGGGTATTTCTTTTATGATTCTAAGCGACAGTGAATGTGGGGATGCCTGTGAGTTACAACTTCACCTCTGATGGCAATCAATTCAACACAAGGGACAAAAAAGTGTTTTTGAATTGATTAGCAAAAATCACTTAACAATTGCAACTTTTGATTATTTAAATTAGAACTGATTAGCAAATGGTCATTCATTGGTATTAAATTATTGCTGTGCAAACCCAGCTATTTTGTCCCTTGCAACAGTCAGATTTATTTGGTTTCTTGCTTTTGACTCAAAACCCCACCTATCTCATCAAAATACCACTGCCTTTAGCAACTCAGTCACAGTACCTATACAGGATATGAAAAAACTTTAATTTCAGTGTTATCAAATCTAGGCACAGAAATAGAAAATTTTAGATATTGAATGCATTTGCATTCAATTTTGTAATATAAAAATGGTTAAAACTGATACGTTTGGAAGTGGCAGTAAACTGTAGCTGCAAACATACGTAAAATCCTGTCCATGAACTTTGCTCCTCTCCTTACCTCCTATGTACATATGTATTTCCCTAATTGCCTGCAAAAAAGGCAAAGACCTCTTAGCACATAGGGTACCTGTCCCATCCTGGAATAGTCCTCTCTCAATCACATCATTTGCTCTTTACCCTCTCAATGCTCAACAGATTTGCAGTTTGTTTTAGTTCTTCCCATGATGGAGATACTAGTCTTCTGGAATAGGACAGTGGCGCCCTCTGTGCTAAGAAGTGTTTGCCTCAAATGCATGTGTAAATAGGAGGAAAGTATTGTCTCAGGTAGCTTTCTCCTATTCCAATTAAATTTTGGAGAGCCTGTTGCCCATTGAGTGGGTTTCACATTTTTCAGTGTCAGTTGATTTGAATAGAAGCTATCCAAATTATGTTTAATATATTGAAGGTATGTATTGAAGTATGCTCTGTTATGCTTGTACTGTCTCAGGGATGGCAGAGACAAGGGGGCTGGGGGACTCCAGCCCCCCTTCCCCCCATCACTTTTTCTGCTGTATGCATTTGGGCTGCCTTACATTGCTATTATAATGTTGAGCATATTGGTCCCCTTTGTGATTTCCCACCTTTCAAATTCACTTCCCTGCTTCCGTGTCTACTTCATACATGGAACGTGAAAGAATTTTAAAAGGACAAATTTAAAAAAAAAAATTGAATTTGTGTTGTACTTCATTTTATTTGCAGGCTCCACCCATTTATTGACTCCTGAAGCATTCCTGAGCGATTTGCGTGACCTGGAAAGCTAAATATAAGATGGTGATGGACTCTTCTTCAACTCATTCCTGTTTAATATAGTGACAACATTATTATTATGATTTGTACACAACAGTTACTTGTACACCGTTGTGAAAATTTGTGAACAACTTCTGTACATTGTACCAATTCTATATGCTTGTATATACCTGTACGGATAGATGTATAGGATGATTGCTTTATAAAGCTGCACCAATAAATGTATACACTGCAGTGTGCACCTGTACCAATAGATAGGTAGTTGCACTGTATACTTGTACCAATATATAGATGTATACTGGAAAGCTGCAATAAACACCTGTACCAATAGATTGCACACGGTAGCTGCAGTACACAGCTGTACCAATAGCTAGTACAAAAGATAGCTGCAGAACAGACCTGTACTAACAGATAGGTACTTTCACTGTGTACCTGTATGAATAGCTAGTACAAGAGGTAGCATAGATGTGTAGGATGGTTACTTTATGAAGCTGTAGTGATAAGTGTATACCAGATAGCTGCAGTACACACCCTGCACCAATATAAATGTGTGAGGGATACCTGCAGTGTACACTTGAACCAACATAGATGGGTAGTTCCTCTATGTACCTGTACTGACAGCTAGTTAACTGGACTGTACCAATAGATGTATACAGCTTAGTTGCAGTGTACACATGTACTCCTAGATGTGTACTGAACTGCCACATTATGCAACTGTACCACTAGTGCACTATGTACCTGTACTGATAGCTATAGCTAGTACACTGGACTGTACCAATAGATGTATACAGCATAGTTGCAGTGTACACCTGTACCACTAGATATATGCTGAACAGCTACAGTATGCAACTGTACCACTAGATGGACAGTTGCAGTTTCACCTCCATCAATACACATACACTGTATAACTGCAATATGCACCTGTACGGATAGAATTGTAAAGAATGACAGCAGTACATATATGGAGTTTTACGGCCCAGTTTCCAACAGCAGCAGTACAAATAGAGTGATAGTTGCAATACATGTATAAAAAGATACAAATGTTTGCTTTACCAGGCTTTACCAATAGATGTATACAAGATAGCTGCTGCATTACACCTTTTACAATAGGTCGATGGGTCTACCATGTATCTCTATCTACCTATATGTGTATAGAGTAAAAGCTGTATAGGACCGATACCAATTAGTGTTAACATTGAGTAGGGAGACCGTACAATTCTCACACACCTCGATAATCCTGCTAGTTTAAACTTGTGCGAACCAAATTTCCCATCTCCAACATATTGGAAGGAGGAATTTCCCTACAAAATCTGAGCCCTTTTGCCAGCACTGGTAGGGTGTCCATTTGTCCTGCTTTTTGCCGGACAGTCCGGCTTTTAAAGCCCCCTGTCCACCGTTCGGGCTCACACAATGCCGGAGGTTGAAATTCCTACATTTTAAAAATTCTATGTGAAACTTTTCACATCCCATTCTCACGAATGTTACCATGTAGCTTAAAACACCCGGAAGGGCTGTTTCCGGCCATCTTGGTGGTTTGTAAAGGCAAAACATTTTCTGGTAGGCTACGCACCAACTCATGGTGGCGCTCCACTTAGATAGTAGTGAAGGTTGTCTTCCTTTTCTGTCATGAAGGAATGGACACCCTAAGTACTGGTGTGCCAATCAATATATGTATGCAAGGTAATGGGACTATTTACTTGTACTTATATGTATACAGGATAACTGCAGCTAAACTTGTCCCAATAGATGTATTCAGGATGGTTATACTTTGTACCTGTTGCAGATTGGTTCCTGATACTGCTGCAGCAAAGAATTACCTGTTGTATGTAATGCATCAGGCAAATCTTTGCCCATTGCTAAAGGTAGCTAGTGTTTCTGTCACTTAAAATGGTACAGTACCTAATGCCCTCATTGACAAAGGTAGTCTGTGCCTAAATTATTGAAGGTGCCTGATGCTTTTATTGCAAAAGGTATCTAAAACCTGCATGGTTAAAAGTTACCTTTTGCCTTTGTTTGCTGAAAATTTACTTATTGCATCTCTTGCTGCATGTGCTTGTTGCTTTCAATGCTGAAGTACCACCAACATAATGTAAAGTATCAAATACATCTATTTGTGCAGGTAACAAATGCCTATCACCTATGCAGGGTCCTTTCAGGTCATAGAAAACTGGAAATATTTGAAAAACTTCATTTACTTGACAAAGGCAATTTGATTGTAATTCATGTCTGTACATATCAGAACGTTCATTGTTAGTTTGAATGGTCATCCAAATGTTGTGGACTTTTTGTAAAGGTCAAGGAAAGCGGTAGAACTGTTCATGGAAGGATGTGTAAGGAACTCTGCACGTGGTATTTAAATGCCCATAATGCACCTTTAGCCTTTGTCGCTGATCGTGAAGGCATGAGCCACCTCGTGGGTATTATGTTAGGCTTAATTAAATGATGTGCAGTTGACAACTTGTCTCAGGCATTGTCTGTATTAGCACAAAGGACTGTTTAGCTGAGCAAAATCTCACAATTTTTTGCTTTGTGAGGAAAATTTTTAGTTGTATGATACCTATTTTGTAATCTATGTATAATGGTAATTATTGCTCCAAAATGGTGGTCTCTTTTGTGTTGTAAAAATTGATCAGAAAAGGTCCACAAATGACCTCATATTTGCGAAGAAAAGAAAAGATATTTTATTGCATCATGTTGTAGCAGTAGTTGTAAATAGATATGATAGAGTAACTGAAATTATTTCTGTTTCTTTGGGTAAAATATTGAAAAAAAGCAATACATATTGATTTTAGTGTTTCTTTCAAGATATGGTATTTGTCTGGATGCCATTGTTTGTGCCTATCTCAGTTTTTTCCTCCAATGAAAGTAAATTTTGTTAGATAAATCAATTTTGGCAGGTTTAATCAAATATTATAGAGTGAACAACTGTTATTGCAGATTTATTGTTGTTAAGTAGTAACACTATCAGTACATGCAGGATATCAGTTTTTACTGTTAATACAGTATTGTTGTAATAGTCAATTCTATTAAACGACAGTTGCTATTAGAGAAGTAATGCCCATTAAAGGGATTCTGTCAGAGAAAAAGTTACATCTTATGAAGTTACTGCGCCATGTTAGAAAGCAGAAATTTGTTTCCGGGCTATTTTGTAAATGAAAACTTCATTTTGTTGTTAACAATATGTTCTTTAAGTATGCCCTATTCATAGATCTAAAAATGTTGAAAAGAATTCTGAAAAAAAAATATTGTGGCATATCAGTTGATAATATATTGTTTTAGTTGTATAGGTGGACCTGTTGATGACAAATCAGATAAGTATTTTGGGTTGTAAATGGTATAATTGAAGTTAATATATTAGAGTTATTATCATGTCTCCCTGACAACTGTCCCAGACAATTCCAGGAATGTAGCTAGAATTTTGCTTGGGTGGGGGGGGGGGGGGGGGGGAGGGGAATGATGGCTGGCCATGGATGAGGGAAATGCAAGTCATTTTTAAATGCCAGTTCATTTAACCTTTATAAATTTTGGGGACGTAAAAAAAAATTTAAGGGGAACTGGACCCCTCAGACCCCCATGACTACACCCTTGAATCCCGCTCAGTAAGAACAAAAGCTGATTGTTAAAAGCGTTGTCAGCTTCTGTAAATTCAATTTACTGCACAGTGTGAGCCAGCATCATGGGATGGGGGGGGGGGGGTGGAGGGGTGCAACCAGGAGTCACATTACTTTTTGATGAGAAACCCCCTTGTTTGGCAGTTGTGGTATTGTTTAAAATGTTACAGTTTGTGGGTCTGCTGGTATGAACAAAAGTAGAGTTTCTAAAACTTTCTAGAAAGTGATTAACATTAAACTCCATTTTTGAAAGAACAGCAGGGAAGACAGGGGTGTTTATGTAGGATTTACTTCTTCACCCTTCTAAATAATATGAAAAAAAAAGAAAGTTCAAGTTTCTAAAGCTTAGCATTGCCCACCTAGACTGGCCAGTCTTTCTTAGATAATGGAGTAAGAGCCTAACAAGGAAGAAGGCTCTATATATTTGCCAAACTAGTTTGTAACAATATTTTTCATTCTTTGTATGTTGAAACATTCATACTAACTAATCCTTAATCGTAAATGACGCACAGATGTGTTGATAAATGCATGGATTTTTTGATGGATATATTTTAGAAAAAAGGTAATGATGAGACATTTATTTAAGGATTATGAATTAATTTACACTAAATTGTGCAATAAAATTACAAAACATTGTAAGAAGAAACCATATTGTATTTAGCAGTGCAGTAGTAGTTTGCACTCGGGGCTGGAGCTAAATGAACTTGCTTTGTTGCATTTGTTCTGTAGACCAACTTAGAGAATATTCCCCAGGAAGGGGGCAACGGTCCTTCAGGATTAAAGTTTTTTTTTTACCTGAAGGACTTGTCCTTCTGTTGGGACATGAGCTCATCCCAAGGCCCTTAGAAAAAATAAGGCTTACTAACTATAATCTACTGATTGCCTTTTAGGTTAAAGAGAATTTCTCTTACAGATATTACATAAAAGATATATTTGCCTAAATTAATGATTATAAATGTCACCAGATTACACCATTTCAAGTGTTTTTGTTTAAATCCCATCATATCTAGAAGGATCAACACCACTTCAAAACTTTCACCTGCCCCCATGTAGCACTTGTCATTGCTTCCCATATGCATAACTGAATAACACTTGGACATGATACATTCAAAAAAGCCAGTTTGAGGTGAAAGCAAAAAATGGTCAAAAATCCCTGACCCCCTAAGAAGATTTTACTTTGGTAATGTTGATAAGGAAGTTTTTTGTATGTTGGTGGTTGGTGGTACCAAAATTGAAAACCAATTTTTGGACAGAAATTTGTATTCATATCGCTGGAAATTAGTGTTGTTCTTGGCAATTCTTTTTTGGTGAAGGATAGGAAGAACCATTGTTCAATAAACACGCACTTATATATATTCCCACTTGGTGTCCCCTTCCCTCAATCTTCAGTTGTGACAAAATGCATCTTAAGTTTCTGTGTTTGATGGTGTACATAGCTTCATCCAGTTTGAAATGAGAACTTCAATTTTGAATGAAAACTTCAATTGGTGATTGCTATGTTTAAAGGTTATTTGTATGCAACAAGTTTCACGTCCAAAGTAAGTACCTTCTCAGTTTGTGCACCTCACTTAGCCCTGTATCTTCAATTTTATTTTAAGTCTTTTATTTATTTTCATGATGGAATATCAAATGCAAACTCTGTAATCATGAAATAAATGAAATATACTCAAATTTGAATGATTATCTTTTCAATTTTGAATATACAAGATCTAAGGGCAGACATTCTTATTTTGGTATTCAATGATGAAGAAGGTATTGTAGAATATTAGTAGGAGCTCAAAAGTTGAAAGGTGATTATTTGTGGAAAGGGTAAAACATAAGAAGCCTACATTGATGGCATGTACTTATGAAGCTTAATTAATGTTTATACTTGATATTATATAAAGGAGTTGCATGTTTCAATATACATGTTGGTGACAATAAAAATTGATGTAATCACAACAGATCTTACAGTTTTAATTAGTTTATCTTTTTATGCCAACCCAAAATGTGTGGTGTGCTGGGCTTTCTTCAAGGTAAAATTTGAAATTATGTACTAGTTTCTAAAGCCCACATCCCAACCATTCTATGTGATGACAGTATGCTTTCCATAAAATTTCAAATGAGACTGTTTGTACCATCCCTTAATTTTTCCTTGACTGATTTTCCATTGGACAATGACATTTTCTAAGGGTTAAAAGCAACCAATGCACAAGAAAAGGAATACTTCTGACTCAAAGCAATTAAACTTCAGTGAAGATTTGGTTGGCCTATCTGTCAGTCAACCTGCAGTTGGCTAGATAAAACTACCAAAACAAAAGGACCCCCAGAACAAAACTGTACTTGGTGTGATGAGTTTTACTGGCTAAACAAGGAAATGGATTAGGAGGACAATGTCCAGAGGCCATGAGGGTTCATGGGGCCCTAAACCAACCACAGCTAGTGTGTATAAAGGCTCATCTTACCCTGCGCCTCCCCACGGAGCTGAGAGGGATCCTATGAAAAGTGGGTTTGGGCCCCTCCATATCTCTCGTCCATGGGCCCTACAGTGTCTTGTTGCACTGCTGATAAGTTTCTATCATAAAACAATTTCCATTCATGGTTATCTCCAAAATTATTAAAGGAGCAGGATATTTCAAATATAGAAGCGTTCAAAAAGTATAATAATGCAGGATTATTTAGATGAGGTTTGCAACTTAATTTCAAACCAATTGGTTTAAGTAGGCTAGTCAAGATGGTTACAACTGTCCTTTTTCCAGTTGTGACCTCTTCTTTTCCCTACTCCATAGCTTAAACTGAACACCAAGCACAAACTCGAGTCCAGCCAGATGCTCTAACCAGTAAATACTTGACCATTCCAATCTATATGATAGACCAACAGCCAACAATGGATTTTGTCTGCTGTAATTGTCCTGGTTACAAACTCAAGCACAACAAACCCAGGAAAAATTTACAACTGCATTAAAATTGCATTTTTTAACCAACTAACACTGTAATTAATATTTTACATGAGAGGCAGGGGAGCCCTAATCCCTCTGTTGCAACTAGAAACATACATGATACTACAGTTGCCCTCATAACATTCTGGAATTTTATTATTATCTCCTCCTGTTTTTGCAAATAGTTTTAAAATACTGATGATTCCTGCACCATCTAAAATTTTAACCCTTAGTAAATTTGACATGTCCAAAGTCAGGGTACACAGGCTATAGACAAAAAGAATATGATGTCACAATTAGAGTCATATGGTCACATTAAAAAAAGTGCACCTTCCATTAGAGATATTGCAACTTCCCCACAGACATGCAGATAGCTGCTTTGTTCCTTGCTGGAATATGTGATTAGTTTTGTATGCTACCATGCAGCTGGTTAAGTGTCTACTGGTTATTAAACACAAAGTGTTTCCTGGTTACATCAAAGACCAGGGACCCAGGGGGCACTTTTTGACTCTGAATGGCTCATGGTCCAGCCATCCTTGATATCACCCTTACTATGATGACAAAATGAAGTGATTCTTCTGGAATTTATAGAAGAAGCATGATAATATTAAGAAAAGCCCCCGATCCTTATAAAACTTTTTATTTACACTAATGAAAGCCGACAATCTCGATAGGTATTAGTTCTGAGTGAAAGACCCATTTACCGATCCAAAACTCTTATTTGTAGCTCACTGAATCAGTAACTTCTGCATTACATAATTTTGTTTCCTTTTTTTAGATCCATTCACAAGAGTAGTCTTTCACACACTTCCCTTCACCAGAACACAAGACTCATGACTCAAGAGCACAAATTAATTCTACTACAGTTAACACACAGAGGAAACATGTTAACATAAAGTTAAGCCCCATTCTTGAGTTGTAGTCAAGTCTCGCTTTCCTCTGAAGTCATTTGCAGTTACATAGCTACTTGAATCAAGTAATCGACTAGAGTATCAAAGTTATTTCAACAGGAGAAAATTCCCCAGCATTCTGCTAGTTAGGCAGAGTTGGAGAATTGCCACTTGAGATGCATCTCGGCTCTTCCTACACGTCAGCTTTATAAGTCGACAATCTCAACTGATGTTCAGTATAAACTTTAATTCCACTATTCAGTCAAGAACTCCAGTCTTACTGAAAATTCACAGAATCTTTAAGTTTTGCATTGCAATCTTTGTCTTCTTGTTTAATCTTCCACTTATCTGGAACAGCCTTTCAAACACTTTCTTTTGCCTCTAGACTACCCTGACAGATCAGTGAATGCATGGCACATGGACTGCAGTATTTCCTCGTTTCCTTAGCTGACATCTACTATCAACCCCCATGGAGCGTTGAAATAAATATGATACGGTCTCCATCTTGGATTTCATAATCCAATTCACCCTAGGAAACAGATAAAAGAAAACCTCAGTTGTTAAAGGATAATAATGCTTTTTTGTTAAAGAAAATTTCCAAAATTCAAAATGAAGCAGCACTGTTTTATTCATTAATGAAACACATTCAGGCTCGCAACGAAAATGCCCCTATATTTTGTTAAAAATTGTAAAAAAATACATTATTACCCCAAATGTCAAATTTTCAAATGATGTAATCATGTAAACACTTGCAATTTATAATGTCTGAGGAGATAAAGCTACTGCTGGTTTTCATAAGTGAGAGTGAAACAGACTGAATTAATGGGTGAATGATTACAGCCATTTACTTGTGCCTTGTTGGTGTTAATAAATGTATCATACCCTTCAACAGGCTATGGGGGGGTACAAGCAGTCACCCACTACTTACTGTGGAGGGACAAATAAATCTCACAAATTGCTTCACTTCTCTTCCAATTATTTTTTATGGTACTGTAGTTTAGAACATAATACATTGGATTCAAGGTTAACTATGATGTAAAACCAGAATGCAAAAATGCATTGAGGTTTCGATGATACATACATGCTCTTTTCAATAAAATGCTACATTTCTTGTAACAACTGGTGACCCAAAATAACCTTTGTCTCCACCTGTAAGTGACTGGTTTTTCTTTTAACCAAAACATTTCTCTATTCAAAAAGCCAAATTTCACACTGTGCCTTAAGATATTCTGCTGCAAACAAGGTTTTCAGAGTTTGATGCCAGGTGATACCAGATGACCATTGACCTCCACCAAAAACAACAGGTACAGTACTTTCAACTCACCATAACACATCCACATACTAATTAGGAAATCCATCCAAGTTTTCTACCTTGAGATATCCCATTTTGACAAGTTTTTCAAAGTTTGACCGATCATGACCCCAGATGTCCTTTCACCTCCACAAAAAAAAAACCTTATACAGACCATCTTCTCACCATAATTCATTTACATACTAATTTTGAAATCCATACACCTTTCATACCTTGAGCTATCCTAAACAAGTTTTTCTGAGTTTGATCCCATGTGACCCCAAATGACCTTTGGCCTAACCAAAATAAATAGGGTTCTTCCTCTCAGTATGGGGTATCTGTGTACCAAGTTTGAGAACTGTCAGATCTTCCCTTCTCAAGATATCGTGTAAACAAGCAAAGTGTCACAAACACACACACATACACACGCACATACACACATGCCATCATGAATGCATAGGTTTCTCTTTTCATCCAAACCAAAAAGAGATGTAAAAAAGAGACAAAAATGCCATTCCCAGCCACTAAGGAGGCATCTTTTTTTTTACAAAATTTGTTCTTACACCAAATGCAAATTGATTGTGGTGCATGCTTAGAAAGTTACAATGATACACTAATTAAATGTAGACAGATTGCATGTAATGTATTGTACAAAGATGCTAGAAATAAACATTGAATTGAACTGAATTTACATCTCACTCTGACTCAGATGTTCTTAGCTATGGCCTGATCATGTAGTATTCTTATATTTATGGTCGCAATACACCAAAGTTCTGTTGCAAAAATGGCAAACACAAGGCAAAGTCCCAAAACCACACAATGTCAATTAATTTAGGGTCTAAAATTTAGTTTCAATGTATTTTGTATTGAAAAGATTGCATAAACAACCTGATTTCAAAACATTCTCTCACTTGAACCTCTAACTACCAATCATGATTTTAACAAAATAAAAATTGGAATATGTCTGTAGTTCCCTATCTCACTAGTGCCCCATCACAATGGTTTCCTGAATTATTAATTCCATGTCATTTGTCCTATGTGTCATTAGTCCCTGTCTCGTTGGTCCTCCAGGTTTTCAAATGATCATGTCCCCTAAAACCCTATCCCGCAGCTCTAACATTAACCCAAATGAATTGGGGTGAACAATGAGACTGATGGAATGATGAAAATAGGGACTAGTGGGAGTGGGGACTAACGATACATATTAACCAACTGGGAAACGGGAGATTCAAATGAGAAGAGATTATAAAGCTTATCCTAACAAAATATATATTCATAACTCACCACAAGTTCCCAGTCTGCATCATTCACAAGAACAAGAATTCCTGGTCTCCTGAAAAATAAATAGACAAAATTTTTGATCTTCTACCAAGAATAAAATGCTGTGGTACATGCCAAACTCCTGTAACCATGGTAACTTTCAAAGGAATCTCTATGCTCCACATTTCTCAAAGGTTATAAGCTCTTCTTGAAATCCCCAAAATAATAACATTTATGCCAAGATATTTTCAAATTTTGTTCAGCTTCAGAAAGCTTATAAATCAGTAGTTTTTCAAATGATGTGTTTTAGTGTCTTATAGATGAAAACAATCTGTCTTTTGACAAATTACTTTGCTTTTGAGTATTTATTCATAAAACAAACAGGCTAAAAAAGACAACTCGTTTTGAGTAAGTTCACCCTAAATATTACTGATCTGGAGAGAAAACTAGTCAGTGTCAAGAAGCTCCCTGATTTACATAAAGACCCTGCAATCTCATCTTGGATGGTAACATTAACCCTATAGATAAAGCCAAACAGTCAAGTGATGATCTGATTTAGCCGGACATAACTGTTGTCCATCACTTTTAACCTTTCAAATTCTTTGCTTACTTGTATCATGGATGGTTGTTCACTAAAATACCTCATTTTCACTAAATTTGAGGATTAAGAATTGCATACAGACAATAAAATTAAGACAATTTCAGGCTGGTGGATCCCACTAATGACAGACTTCACTACTTGCTCTGATTCGTCTATTGGGTTAACTTTTAGCCACTCCTCCTTTTAAATCTTTGCAAGACTGAACATATTATCAGGAGGAAGCTATATTTTGACAAAATTTAGAGGGAAAAAAAAAGCACAAAACCTTCATCACCATTTCCTCATTCAGAAGCACAATGCCATACTCACACTCAGGAGGCCCAGAGTTTAAGGCGTGGTGGGGTCATACCAAAGACTTTCAATAAAAAGCAACGCTCTGCCATTGTGCTTGGTGCTCAGCATAAGCAATGGAGTAGTGAAAACAAGCCAGTGAAACACAACTGGACCCAATCGGTTAGACACTGCGCCCTGCAACTCCATCTTAAGCTAACCTAACCCATACTCACACTGTCTCCCCCTGCACAAACAGTTCTGGTCTTTCTTTTAGTAGGTTGTCCTTTATCCAGACTAGAAGTTTCTTTATGGTCCCTGAAGTAGAATGAACAATTCTGGTCATCAAATTGTGTTCACATAACAATAGAAACAATGAAAATCCAATCTCCTTTGACCATATTAAAGAATGAATCACTAAAGTTGACAATTTGATACAAATATGGCTACTAAAATTTGCTGATCTGTGATCTTTAAATTTAAATATAAAGACATTTTATGAAAATTGATAATTTGAGCTATTAAAATCAACAAAATGTGCCATTTTTGTTGTATGGTGCAGTGACATGGTATCAAATCACAATTTGCACACACCAACATGATTTTCAATACAGGCACTCGGCATCCTTCACCAGCTACTCTACATTAAAAGGTCTCGGTCTCAGGCCGTGAGGTCTTGGTCTTGACTTCTAGGTAAGGTCTCATCATGAACCATCAGGTCTCTTTCCTGGTCTCAAATTGTTATTATTAAAACGGTTCTTATATAGAGCAACCACTATTAACATATTCAAATGCGCTTTACAATTAAAGTACAAAGAAAAATCAAAAACGTGAAACTTGGTAAAAATAAAAGGCAATACGATAAAGATGAGTTTTAAGTTTTCTCTTAAAAGTATTGAAATTTGAAGTCTGATGCCAGATGGCAAGGAATTCCATAAATGGGGAGCTGCATAACTGAAAGACCTGGTGCCGAAAGTCGAAGTTTTGACTGTTTTGGCTTTCAGAAGAAACTGGAAAGAGGAGCGCAGGGGAGAACAAACGGAACAAATCACTGAGAGAGGAAGGGGCAAGATGATAAATACATTTCAAAGTAAGAATCAAAATTTTAAAAGTAATTCTTTGTTTAACAGGAAGCTAATGCAAATTATAAAGAATAGGTGAAATGTGGGCATATTTCGAAGTACCTGTCACAAGTCGGGCAGCTCCGTTTTGGACTTTTCTAAGTTTTGCAATAAGATAAACTGGCAAGTTAAAATACAAAGCATTACAATAGTCCAAGAAACTTCCATGTCTCAAATGTAATACTGAAGTCACCCCATGAAACAGCTCTATACCATTGGAAGCAGAGCAGAACACAGGACAGGGATAGTGGAATGGTTTGAAAATGGGAAGTACTGAGGGGGTGTGTGTGAAGGACTCCAGTCATGATTAATCGCAGGGGGCATTTTACAAAACATTAAATCGCACGTCTGATCGTTTAGTTACTACAGGCTACATGCACATGATCACAGCCCTACATCAAGGCCAACTGCATGGGCAAGTGGATAGAGCATTTGACTTGCAATTGGGAGGCCTGGAGTTCAAGTCCTTTCTGGGTCATATGGAAAACTTTAAAAATGGAACGTTCTGCCATTGTGCTGGATGCTCAGCATAAACAATATTGGAATAGGGAAAACAAGCAAGTGAACCACAACTGGAAGAAAGGTCTTGGCCAGCTGGATTTGAACTAGTTGTTTGGAAACTGGCCCGTAATACTCCATCTAACTAACTTAATACATCAAGGCCACTCCATCTTACCTGCCCATCCCACCCACATGGACCCTTGGTCCCCACCACTGCCGACAGATTAATAAATATAAAGCAAAACAGACAATAAGGAACAAACACTTACATGGTGATTGTGACTTAGGCAACTTTGCTTCATGCTGCCTCACTTTATCAAAGAGGAGTTCAGCTCCACCACTGCAATATTAAAAGAACACTGCAAAAATTAACACGAATATTTTGTGACTTTTCTGATTATGGTTCAACTTTGTTGACGATTTTACAGCAAGAGTGTGCAGATAGGTTACATCCACCACTGCAATATTAAAAGAACGCTGCAAATATTAACACGAATATTTTGTGACTTTTCTGATTATGGTTCAACTTTGTTGACGATTTTACAGCAAGAGTGTGCAGGTAGGTTACATCCACCACTGCAATATTAAAAGAACGCTGCAAATATTAACACGAATATTTTGTGACTTTTCTGATTATGGTGCAACTTTGTTGACGATTTTACAGCAAGAGTGTGCAGGTAGGTTACATCCACCACTGCAATATTAAAAGAACGCTGCAAATATTAACACGAATATTTTGTGACTTTTCTGATTTTGGTGCAACTTTGTTGACGATTTTACAGCAAGAGTGTGCAGGTAGGTTACATCCACCACTACAATATTAAAAGAACGCTGCAAATATTAACACGAATATTTTGTGACTTTTCTGATTATGGTGCAACTTTGTTGACGATTTTACAGCAAGAGTGTGCAGATAGGTTACATCCACCACTGCAATATTAAAAGAACACTGCAAATATTAACACGAATATTTTGTGACTTTTCTGATTATGGTGCAACTTTGTTGACGATTTTACAGCAAGAGTGTGCAGGTAGGTTACATCCACCACTGCAATATTAAAAGAACGCTGCAAATATTAACACAAATATTTTGTGACTTTTCTGATTATGGTGCAACTTTGTTGACGATTTTACAGCAAGAGTGTGCAGGTAGGTTACATCCACCACTACAATATTAAAAGAACGCTGCAAATATTAACACGAATATTTTGTGACTTTTCTGATTATGGTGCAACTTTGTTGACAATTTTACAGCAAGAGTGTGCAGATAGGTTACATCCACCACTGCAATATTAAAAGAACGCTGCAAATATTAACACGAATATTTTGTAACTTTTCTGATTATGGTGCAACTTTGTTGACGATTTTACAGCAAGAGTGTGCAGATAGGTCACATCCACCACTGCAATATTAAAAGAACACTGCAAATATTAATACGAATATTTTGTAACTTTTCTGATTATGGTTCAACTTTGTTGACGATTTTACAACAAGAGTGTGCAGGTAGGTTACATCTTATTGTCAGTGACAAAGTTCATTTTTGTCGGCACCAAAAAACACTTTGTTGGTACCAAAGTACGTTACAGTCAGAACAAAGGGACCTACAATAATTAGGTTAAAGGAGTTTCCATACTATTTGGAACACCATGTCTGTATAATGATAAGAAATAAGAAAGCAGTAGTTGCATGGCCTGGACCCATGAGGAAATCATTTGGTAGCAAACCTGGGCCACTGCTTGTCGATATTTACGGGATTTGCCAGATACCATATGGGAAATCACTGGGTCACTATGTTTAACCAACAAACCAGTTGCCCATATGTACCACATAATATTCCATATAGGACATATGGAAAGGTCCATATGGGGTCCTTATGATTTATGAATATTGGGTGCAAATTTATATGCAACATAAAGTAAATTATATGGTACGCTAAAGTATACTATATGAGAATATAACCGAGGATGAAGCAATTTCCCACCAAGAAGTTTTGGGAGATTAAAGTCAGTCGCCGTATTTGAAAGTGGGCCCAGGGCTGTAGATTGGGAAATTTAAAATGAAGTTATGATTCTTGCCATTAACTTGAAATGAACAGCAGCTTTGTATCCTTTCTCATACTGTATGCTTTACACCATGCATACAACACTTGGCAATACTGAAGGATCTGCAGGACCGGGACCCAGGGACCTAAAACGGTTAGGCCAAACTGGTTTTCATACCAGCTATTACATTACATCTGTATAAGGACAAAAACTAAGAAGGCAGTGGTCGCTGAGTGTTACTGTCATGTTTCCTTTGGTGTTTGGTGCCTTTCTTGCCCACAATGGGGCCCTGGGCCCAAAAATTTCGATCTACCACTATGCTGCAATGTATTTTGACCCTTAATACTTCAACTTGTCATGTCCAGTGAATGTCCAGGCCTACCCATCGCCAACAGACCCAATGAAGATTTGGTACTTTTGGTTCTTGAATTAAGTTTCTCTATCAACATGGCTGTAAAGCCCCCTGGGCCATCTTCTGTCACGGAAATTAGAAAAAAAACCTTTTGTTCTCTTTAGTGTATTTAATGCAATGTACCATCGAAATTTCCAATCGAATCAAAAGTTCCACAGGTCGAAGCTTCAAAATTAATGCTTTGGGCCCTTAGTATTGACAGAGGCCTTTTACCATTTGATACTCGCATGGGCCCCTCCGGTACATGAACGAATACATTTAGTACATGATCGTATGAATTCAGTACATGTATGTATGAAATCAGTACATGTACGTAGGCAAACAGTACATGAACGCATGAAATCAGTACATGATCGTATGCAATCTTTGTACAACATCGTAAGCAGTTAGTACATGAATGTGTACTTTTACTACATTGAGTTTAGATGATCATTGTCTGTGAGCCTTTTGGCAGATTTCTGGTATGCCGAAAGGCTCACTCAGTATGGCATGCAGAAGAGACCATAATGACATGAGGATCTTACATTTTTACAAGTACAAGATGTGTTTTTAGATGTACAACGTGTGATTTACATGTACATCGTAACATTTAACACGATGAGCGTGTAATTTTATATAGTACATGATTGTGTAAATTTACATCATGATCATATGAAGTTAGTACATCATTGTATATTTTTGGTACATGAACGTGTAATTTCAGTACATGAACATGTATTTTAGAACATTATCATATTTGGTGAGCCTTTTGGTGTGCCATATTAGAGTGCATGAAATGCAGACTGGCCAATGCTGAGGCAAGTACACACTTCATACATTGTATGTTCACTACTTGCGTGCAGCCACAGTCCACAGTTATTCAACGGTGGGGCCTATTGACCCGGACATCCGGCTCTATCATGAGAAATTTTTCTTATTGACTCGGACGTTACTTCTCATTTTGGACGAGCCCCACCACTTTGACCCCGTACTTAAACATTTACTAACACAACCCGGAGGTAATGTGTGTATACATAGTGCCTTGGACAAGATAAGTGTTATTTTTAGGAACTTTTTCAGTCTTTCATTTGCAGCATAACTGTTTTACAATCTCCATTGATATATACAATGTTGTTTGCTTTTGGATAACTCATTCCACTGAATCATGGTTCCTCCACTTGGACCACTTCAGCTACACTGTGTACTGTGCAAGCTGCCTGCAAGTAACTGTAACGTTATAGTTACTCTAGTACACACAACATAGCCTATGTATACATCTTACGCAGAGCTAATAGTCTACGTTCGGGGCAATTTTCAGTTTTATTTGGTAATGCAGCCGGACGCGTCTGGGTCAATAGCCACGATGTTATTCAACTATGCATGTAGCGGGCCACTAACTCCAATACTCATGTCCAATACTCATGTCATGGTTACTGACAGACAAAGCGCCATAAAAAAATTATGGGATGTTGTTTGTGACTGTGTTACTATACTTACAAAATATGATCATTTTTGCATTTGGATTTTGTAGACAATGAGTTAAAATACACACTGTGCAAAATTCAAGGCTATCTGACCAATTTTAATGCCATTTTTTTTATTGTATTACTCCGCTCTGTGAAATGCCATTTTTGAGTAGCTAAGTATTATGGTGGGAAACACATCCCTATCATTCAAGGCTCTCTAGCACAAAATTTCAATGGTCATAGACCTTATGCCAGTTAGCTGTAATATTGCACTCTGGGAAGGATTTTTCCAACACAACTTTCCCAATCAGCATTGTGACCATTGGCCTTCTCCATGAGTCCATGGTGACAATTCACTTCTGTGGTCCCATAGCTACATGGAATAAGCCTTTACATGTTGCAGTTTTGAAGCGCCCACTATTTAATTGGCAGAAGGTCTCCCTATGGAAATTTGAAAGTGCCATGAAAGTCGAGATTGTGGGCTTCGATCAGAGGGGTAGCATGTCCTGGTTGAAAACTTCTACTGGGAGCTAGGGGGCACGGAAGTAGCCTAATTTAGTGTGTAAGTCAATGGGACTTATAATTAGTGGCCCGCTACCTGCATGGGATTCGCACAACTGCTACCTGTATCGTGTGCCCTGTCACTAAACGGCAGAACTGCTTGGGCTCAGTCAATTCAATGTGATTGAAAACCAGCTAACAAACATAATAACCCCACAGCGCAACAAAGAAAATGCATAACTACCACATTTTCCTAAAAAAATAATGACTGATCAAACCTAAATTCCAAGTGCGCACAGAGGTTGTTTTGCGTTTCTGCCATCTTTACAGTCCAGTACACCGCCCGTCAGTCTCAGCCCTCGTTGGTGTCACCCCGTCATTATTTGAAGTATACAGTGAACATCGCAGTGGGACCAACTCGTTTGTTCTCGACCACAGGGTTACCTCGATTAGTTCTTGGCATGCATATCATATGCATATCGCGCGCAGCTAGCTACACACACCACATGTGCCATTTCAAGTGCGTTGAGAGCTCGATCACTGCAAATTGATACAATCTTGTCCCCAAGCTATTTGGCCTAAGTTTCGAACGGTGTTGATAGTACAGAAATTCTACCCGGCTCTAGGTACGATCTTCAGTAAGAGAGGGCATTTCAGGGAGAGAGAGAGAGAAGAGTTCAGTTTTGTAACCGTCGCGCAAAATCATCATCTGCAACTAGTTACGTTATGAAAATAACTTTAGTGGAACCGGTACTAACAGCAGGCCTAGTCTTGCAACAGCTTTGTGTTTAGGTCCATGAAAGTGTTGACTTTTATTGTTAGAGGTAGATCTAACCCCTTAGGTAGGCCTACTTGCATAATTGAAGTCTAGTTTTTTAAAATTCTGGAAAGTATTTCAAAACAATTTTATTAATATATTGGATAGAATTTACATTACATCTTTCTTTTCAAGTCGTAGAAATATGCAACAGATTTTATGATATTTATTGGAGAAATTGCACTTACAGTGTAACTTGTCCACTTATTTGGAAGTGTATCTAGCACCATCAGTTCTCAAAACAGCAAAATGGCTGCTGCTGAAGGAAGTCTCCAAGCACAGGATTGTGTAACATTTTGCAACAGAAAGTAAACATTGCTAAAAATATCAGCCTTAGTGTTCACCCAATTTTCCAAACCAGACTATTGAAAACAATCTGACATACCTTTTTGGTGTCTCCCTAGTTATGTTGGTTTTTAACATTTTTCTCAAATATGATCATTTTCTGGTGGCCATAGTTTTCTGGATATAAGAAATTCTTTTATATAGTAGCTCATTTGGAAAGAAAAACAAAACTAACATTGTTCTAGGCATAATTCAATATGGGCACAATAGGGCCTACAAGGGATCTTGGACAAAAATATCCCTGAATGCCCCAGATAGCTCCTCTACTTAAAAGAGTAAAATGATCAAGTTTCAAACAAACCCCAACAAATTTTGCCATATGAAATTCAAATTATGAAATTCTTCAAAATGTCTCCCTTCCTGCAGATTCTTTTGAACACTATTGATGGTTTATATAGTACATCATTAAGAAACTTATCAAGTGGCATCATCAGGGTGTTGCGATCAAAGGACCAACCTGGAACTTAGGGTCCATTTTGTTAAGTATTGTAAAATATGTTACCCTTCAGTTTATTTAAGCAGAGTTTACAGCATGATGTAACAATGCTTGATTAGTGATCTGTTTAAAGTCTTCTGGAATTGTTGTTTATAGATCCCATGTGGACTGGTATGACCCATTTTATGATATCTGCAAAATACCATGACTTCAATATCAATTTACAATTTTCACATTTAATGGTGCCTTTTGAGGCTATGTTAAAGATAATGTAGCCCAGAACATTTCTGGTAATATTCTAAAATAAAATTCTAAAATATTCTACTGTATTTGAGATAATTTAAGTCATATCTATGGCATTTGTAGTTGCAAAGACAATCTAGGGACCCTTAGTTTGAGGTATGAGCTTCTGCACCATTGTTACACTAGTTAAAGTCTTGGTATGATCCAGCCAGGAGTCAAATTCCAGATCTCTCTGCTGCAAATCCGATTCTCTAACCACTTGATCATGCAGTTGGTAATATTATTATCTTCTGTGGTCAGGCTTCGACAATTTTTTCTTTCATACAATACTTGTCCAACAGGCTAGCTGTCCAACGGGCTAGCTGTTTTCTCAATCTACTTGCCCGCATAAATATCTACTTGTCCAATTCAAATCTGTTGAGTACATATAATTTCTAAAGTCTAAAAGTACAAATGCCATTTTGCGCAACTAAAATTTAAGGCTGGGGGTACTTGCCCGGCGGGCTGCAACATTGAGCACGGTAGTTGCCAGATTGATTTTTTACTTGTCCTGGGCTGTCGGGCGGGGGATTTTTTGAAGCCTGCCTATGGTTCAGTAATGTGTAAAGTGTATCATTTCTTTTTCTATTTCATTGCAGAGATGTCTTCTGACAACCCAATTATCATTGACTGTGATGTTGGTGTGGATGATGCAATTGCCATTGCTCTCCTTTTGGCACACAACCAAAATCTGATAGGTGTCACCTGTGTCCATGGCAACACATCACTTGAAAATGTTGTTAAGAATACTGCTTGGGTGATGAGTGTCTGCAAGAGACAAGAGGTGAGCGTTATACCCCACGGACTTCCTGTATACATGGACAGAGCATATTCTAGTAGATTGTTGCTGCAATAAGTGTGAGTATAGGTGAAGCAAGGTGGTTGTCTGCTGTGGTTTTGTGTGTGTGAAAGTTTGGACTTGCTCAAGTAGTTCAAAACAACAGATTTTGCAAGAAAGTTGAAACGTTTTTGTAATATTGCCAGGTAAGGTCAAAATCACTGCACATATCGCAGGAACATGATATTGTTTCCCATTCAAGTTTAACTTTTGTTTGAAATATTACTGAGTCATTGTCAAATTATACAAATTATAGCTTCACAGGGGCCATCTTGGTGCGTCTTTTTTTCCCCAGACAATCTTCGGATAGGATGTATATGTTAGTGTTACATGCTCTGTCCATGTACAGGAAGTCCGTGGTTATATACCATACATGTGTGAAGGGTTCTTTGACATGAATTTGAAGTTTTTAAGACAGTCAGCTCAGGTTCAAAACTACAACTTTTGTTGTATCCCACACAAATTTTTAAATTGGCACAACTCTTTGACAGCAAGTTCAAAAAAATGGCAAAAAGCTGTAGCTCATATTGCATAGCATGTACTGCACTGAGAGTGTTTTGATTACATGCAGGGTGTGTGACTGCGATTACATACCAAATTGCTTCAGATTATACTGTGAAAAGTGTGATAATTTGCATGTCTAAAATGATGGTAACCAAGGTATGTTAATGTATCAAAACTTTGATACTGGGTTACTACCTTTATGAAACAGTTGGAAACTTACTGGAAGATTTGAAAAATTATTTCAAGGGTTGGGAAAGTTTTGAAATTCAGGGAAATTGAGGGTCTTTAAAAAGGTATGGAATTTTTCACTAATGTCAAAATTTGTTTTTCATATCAACCTTTATCATTCATATGATCATTTCACCTCAAATTTGACTTAATTTTTGTAAAAGATGTCAAGAGCAAGGTTGTGGAAATCCATTTTTGGTCCTTGAAAAGTCAGGGAAAAATCATGGATTTTGGTCTTCCAGGAAGTGCAGGAAGGAACTGTGTTGACATGGGAGGAAAAAGTTGGGAAGCTGGGGAGGCACCTTCCAGGGAAATTTTGGCATCTGGACAGAAATTTTGACAGTTGGAAGGAAATTTTCCTGTACATGAAAATATTTAGAAGGGATTGTGGGAAATTGTACTCCACCTCTTAGCTGAAAATATTTTTTTTTAAACCAACTTGTTGATGAAACAGCTCACCTACTTCATTCCTTTATTCCCTGTGGTGTGTGATATGTAGCACACCTGGAATTATTAGTTCAACCCATGAAGTGTGGTTAGAGCTTATGTGGTACTGTAAAGTAAAATGTCTGCCTTTTTCTTCAAATTTACTAGGAGTATAACTGCTTGTTTTACATGTTAGTCCCAAAATACTAATACAGATACTTTGGTGAGTGAGATATAGATAAGACAATTGATATTAAGCTGTTATTTCAAAATAAGCTTTGGGTGACTGTTCTTGTCCTTTACGAAACAACACTACTTACAACTAAAGTGCAACACTGTTCAACTGCTAGGTGCAAATTGTTATGTCATGGTTGCAGTAGAACGAAGTGAGTTAAAGATATATTTTTAAAGTGTAGACCATGATTGTGTTCAAAATAAATTAAAAACTTAACATTTCATTACATAAAGAAGGGTTGAGTACTCAACTGCAGCAATTGTTGCTCTAGTGTAAGACTTTTGGCTTGCATTCATAAATAGTTTTGAATTAACTGATGTTTTGACATTCTTCTTCTTAGATTCCTGTCTTTGCTGGAGCAGGGAAGAATTTAGTTGGAGAGAATGTGTATGCTCATGCCTTCCATGGGGAAGGGGGCTTGGGTGGTGTCTCTGCTCCAGACCATAAAGAGGGCAGCATTTGTAAATCTGAACATGCTGTTTCAGCTCTTTTGAGACTGACAAAAGAACGTCCAGGAGAAATAACACTGCTGGCTATTGGTCCACTTACAAATGTTAGCTTAGCTATAAGAATGGATCCTGGATTCTCCAAGAGATTGAAGGAATTGATTATCATGGGAGGAAATACAACAGGTAAACATGTATATTTTGTACAAGTTTGTGCTTCAAGTTGTCTTAACCAGAATGGGGAAGTATGTGAAATCCACTAAATCCTCAAATTTTGATTTGTAAGGTGCCACATTCATGTCTTGAGAAATGTGTATCTTACCCGATATCATGTCTCAAGGTTACGTTAGGTTAGGGTTTAAGAGATGAGGTTAGGTTTTGTAAGTTGGAAATTCTTATAAGTTTAAGTCTTTTAAGTTTTATAGGATGTACTGTGAGGATTAGGTAGTCAACTCTCTCTTGGTTTATCTGGAAGGCACTTAGTTTTTGTCCATCCTACACCTGAAAACAAGACGCTTTGTCTCTAGGTCTATCGCAAACCCACTTGTTTGTGTGCTTTACAGACTACGGTTGATTCCAAACCACCTGGTTTTCTCCAAATTTCCCTATTTTGTCATAGAAAACTTTGAAGTACAGTTCTGTAAAGAGTAGAGCTGTTTTTCGTGAAGGGAGAAAGTGTGCTTGTTTTAAAAATAGAATTTTTATTTTTGAAACTTGCATTTATGACACAAAAAGAAAGATTATCTCAAATTAAAATGAGGCTTTATTTATTCTTCAAGGATAAGGGAACTCCCACTGATAGTTACTTTGTTTTTGCTCAAGAGAAGCTTCTTTCACCCAAACTTTTCAAAATTTGAGTAATGCAACTTCCACAATACAAAGGATTTTGAGAAGATGAAGCTCAGTTATGCTGAAGTTAAATTTGTAAGACCGAATGTTGATGCAATGGGCAAGGGCAAATTCAGTCACCCCAAACTTGTTTTGAAGGGACTGTAAACTCTCACATCTTTTTCCCTTCACACTCTTGTAAATATCTCTCATGACAAGGAAATGTACTCATGAGAAGGAAAAACATTTTTACATGATTCTCAAGAGCCATTTATAATACAAGCTTGTCTACAATACTTAGTCTAGTCATGGTGACTGCTTTTCCTCTTCAGAATTATATTTTTTTTGTGATATGTTGGTGTACTTAAAACAATATTTCCCTTTAAATTTTTTTTTCACTGGGTGACCATACAGGGTGTTTTGTATTAAAGGTTATTTACAGTCCATGTTATGGTTAGTCCTTTGGGAAATCACTTATGACACCCCTTTAAGATAGAATGATTTAACAGTATAATGGCCTTACAGCTGCTGATTTGTTTACATGAGTAATATCCCAGGGAATAGGGACCCTTATTACCATGGGAATAGTTTGTTAGACAAGGTTTTATAGCTCAGTTTCCATCCAGTTGGTTTATGTAGGGTACCCCACAACACTGGCTTGTTATCAGTATTCCATTGCTTATGTTGATCACCAAGCACAATGGCAGTAGGTTCCAGAATTATCATGGAAGGAATCACATGGGTTAGGTTAGACAGAGTTTTACCGCCCAGTTTCCCATCACTTGGTTCAAATCGAGCCAACCACGACATTTTTCCCAGTTGTGGCTCACTGGCTTCTTTTCCCTATGCAATTGCTTTTTCTTAGCACCAAGCACAATGGCAGAAGGTTTCAATTTTAAAGTCTTCAGTATAACCCGGCCAGGACTTGAACTCCTGACCTCCCGACTGTAAGTCTGATCTTCTAACCACTTGGCCATGCATGTGGTTGCAGGAACACATGAGACCATGCAATTCTATTTTAATAGTCAAGTATGGAGACAATTGTCAGTAAAGCTCACAAAATGTTCATTGAACCAGTTACTTCTTAATTGTTTGAGTTCTAGTGTTTTACAATTCACTATGCACTTTTTTATTTTCATGTCTTACATAAAAGGTAAAGGTGCAGCTGATCCAGGGGCTGAATTTAACTTTTCTTGCGATCCTGAGGCTGCCCATGTTGTTGTACAGGAGATGGAGTGTCCAGTCACTATTGTGCCTTTTGAAACATGCTATGATACAGGATTACCATGGGTATGATAAACCATCATTATTTATGCTGTGATTTTTTATCACATTTGTCATGGGTATTTTGCAGTAAAGTAAGAGAAAGAAGACGGGGGCAGATTCTTTCCAACTTAGTTGAAAAAGCCCTTTGTTTTCTTCATTGTGCTATTCTGTAGATGGCTTTTTCAAATTTAGTGTAAATACAAATCTGCAGTTAATAAAATGAATGGTTTGACAATTCTTTAGGTATCAATTTAACACTAGTGCTTTCATGCACCCCTTCCTCCTTCCCCCTTCTGTTGTAATGCCCATACATCACTGAGCTGCATATTAAACAGATACAGACCCTTGGAGCCCATGAAAAGAGAAAGAGAGACATGCATTTGTGTAAGGATTAGGTCAGATAGGTTTTCACATCTCAACTGATAACCCTTCTGGTTAAATGGAGCAGCGCCCTCAGCTCACATGTTTGTTCTAATGGTAAGAGCATCGGTCTCTCACACAGAAGGCCCAGGATCTATTCCCAGGTCAAGTCATACCAAATTAAAGACTCTAAAACAGAACCTACTGCCATTGTGCTTGGGACTCAGCATAGGCAATGGAGTAGGGAAAACAAGTCAGTGAGCCACAACTGGAAAAAAGGCTGTGGCCAGCTTGACTAGAACCAATAGGTTGGAAACTGGGCTGTAAAGCTCTATCTAAATAACTAACTCAGCTTTTTTAAAGTTTTGGAATGCACAGCTGTCTACTTTCTCTAGGAGTGCTGTTTTTCAAGCTCAGAAGGGTTTTAAGAGCACTCCTATTCACAACACATTTTACAACCTTCATTAATTGTACGTATCTGTCATCATGTTTATTCACTGTAGTAATAAAACAAATACATGCAATGAAAATGAAATATGACAAGAAGTGATACGAGATGTTTCCATTTTGTCCCCATATTGATGCTTACTAGGGTTGGACGGTACACTGGTACTGACTTCAATACTGGTACTAGAGGCACAGATAATGAAAATACTGAAGATATTTGGTGTGTTACAATTACTGGTACTTTAAAAATACCAGTATTTGGAAAAATTACCGGTACTCATTATATTCGCTTACAAAAATAACTGTTAGGATGTGTGGATGATTAAAATATTTACACAAACATATAGAGCAGAGGTTCCTGCATGTTTAGTAACCCAATTAAACACCCAAATGCATTAATGTGCAGGACAACGTGGGGGCCATGCATGGCTTAGGTTCCTTCCCACCTGACTTCCCTACCCGAGAGTTGAGAGCCGGTACTGCCGGTACTAATATTTTTAAGGTACCACCCAACGCTAACGCTTACACAGCATCACCAGACAAAAATTTCTAGCAAGTCAGATTTTCTCATGTTGAGTTTAACCCACTGAAAATTTTCTAAAATGAAACACTGTTCTTTATATAGGAGCCTTTACAGGACTTCAAAGTTATTCCTGTGCTACCAGTATAGTTCCCCAGCTTCATAGTGGCCTTTGGTTGGACTCTACTTAATCCTGCAAGTTAAGATGTCTCTAGTTTACACCTGTTTGACACAACACCCAAGAAGTTTTTTTCACATGATTTCCACAGAAGGTCAGTTTGCCGCAATGACAATGCAATTAAAACACACTTTGAAAATCACTTGTTCTTCAGGAAAGAGTCAGAATGTCAGAAATTATGGGACTATTTGCATAGGTTTAGGAGGCTTGGTAGCCATCCCTCCACCCTTTCAGGTTGGGGCCATGGGTCAGGTTTAGTTTCCTTTCACCCTTTTCTATTATTTGTATTTATATGCAATTATTGTGATGGACTGTATGATATCAAAAGTATGGGGTAATTTAAAGAAAGTATTCATTTCTTTTTCTTTGACAGGAATGGTATAATTCTTTAGCACAATCTTCTTCCAGTGTTTGTCGTTTCCTGAGAGAAATTACAAATCATTCCACGGAAAGACAACAAGCCAAAGGGATACCCACATTTGTAATGTGTGATGCACTAGCAGCTGCCATAGCAGTCGATAAAAAGGTTATAACTGAGGTACGGAAAGGACACATTCATGTCGAGAGGAACGGAACATATACGCGTGGGCAAATGATGGAGATGACAGCTATGTGGGATGGTGGCAAGGCTTACTCAGGACCTCCAATAGATGTTGTAGTTAAAGCTGATAGTGAACGGTTCTACACTGTGATGGATGGTTTGAAAAAGCTTTGAGATTCAATCAAAGACCATCTACAAGATCATACATTTGTCCATGAACATGGCCCTTATTTCCATGAACATTGCCCTTATTGTTGAACATTGTTCCTCCCCTCAGTGGTGGTGGAATTGGGGGGTTGGGAGGTTTCAGCTCCCCAATGAAAAAACCCTTCAAAAATATTTTCAAAGTGCAGCTTCAAGGAGTGGGTATATGCAGCTTAAAACACTTGGGAAGGGCTGTTTCCGTCACCGGGCCGGTTTGTCAAGTAAAAAATTTTTGTGGTGCCATGATAAGATACGCTTGCTGGCACTATGTTTGGCTGTGCCTGCCTCCCCTTTAGTTGGATTTGAGAAACCATTTCAACTCTTTTGGGCCCTTGTTGTTCTCTTTTACTACTTGCACATGTGGTTTTTCAGTTTTGTCGTTTTGTCACTGTTTATCAATTTTAAACACCATCTGCCCTTTTTGTTAGCTCACACATGTACACAGTACAGGTACATGTGTGAGGTTATCAAATGAGGCAGATGGCATCAACTTTTCAAAAAGTCCTCATCTTATTCATGTGTGAAGATTTGGGACTGATATTTTGGTGTATGAATGCTTATGAGCCTAGCAATAACATCCACCTGCTTGCATCCTAATATGCCAAAATTAAAGTTGTGTTTTGAAGCTGAGAATTTACCTGTTTATTTATGGCAATAATAGCAGTGTGCTAGGTTGTGTGTTCAGTTCTTATCTTCTACATGGTTGTGGTATCGACTTTTATGACATTATATCACCTTAGAATGAAAGGACGGATTAACCCTCAGTGAAATAATCTGATTATTGTAATCTGAAATCACAGCAGACCTAATATTTTGTCAATTAGAATTGCCATACAAGGGTATGATATGTTTTTGACCAAATCTGTGATCATGTAGAGGGGAGTGGGATTAGGGAATTATGGGATAAAAATGCACTAGCAATCTTAGTATGGAAGGCCAATGATACTTAAGAAATAGTTTAGTCATCATTAGATGTGTAATTTATGGTAATGGTTTATCTATGCACTTATCAATTGTCAAACCACACCTTTTAACTTTAAGGAAATTGTGTGTCAAATGTGCATCATGTTCATCTAAAAATCTGACACAGAGGCATATCAAGGTATTCCAGATGTTGCTTCAAGCAAGCTAAAAGTAAAAGGTGTGTCATAGGCCGGCATCACATTTTGCAGAAAGTGTGTGTCAATATTCATGGGATGTCGAGCCAACCGTGTGACAGATGGGTACATAGAATGCTTGACACTCCTTGCAAACATTGGCCGCTGCAACCTTTGGCTGGGGGTCAGAATGTGCATGGAACAATTTCATTACATTTGTTTTTTTGTTTTTTTTTGCTGTGATGCATGACAATCCTCTTTGCTGCCAACACACATTTAATTTGAATTGTCCTTGGTTTAATTTTCCTAAAAATGCCAAATGTCATGCCAAATCAATTTAAAGCTTTTCAGTATTGAAAGATGCTTTTGCAGCTGAAGTATAACTGAACTTTTTTAAAGTGTCTTTCTCCTAAAACACAGCTAGCACCACCACCAACATTCATCATCTGTCTCTGGTGGGAGACACCTCTTTTACAAGATCATCCATTTTCAGGTATCATCCCAAATGGTCTGGTAACACCACCCATGGACCTCTGAGCCATGTTAATGCACCATCTTAACTTTATTAAAAGGCTGAATAAAAAACCTGAAGTCCTTCTAGTTTAAGAAATGCTCTATGATAATAATGTATGAAACTTTTAAGAATTTCTAGGTTTGAGATGTAAACTTTTTCAAGCAAGACAAATATGTTTGCAATTTTGAGGAACTGCCAAGTCAGCTTGCTACATTTTAAAAGACTGTGCCTTTGATGATCTAGCAGCATTGAGATGCTTTGCTCATGTTTGAGAAGTTAAAGTACCTTACATTTTATAAATGAAATGAAAAAGTTTTTTGTATCATGATAAGAGTCTGTAACCTTTTTCTGACAGTGCTAATATTAATGTTATTTTGTACTTAAGTAAAAGCTTGTAAACATTTGTAAATTAAACATTTCATAAGTATATTTATATGCTTGATATTTCCTTCTTTCTGGCTGCTTCCTTGTACTGGGGTGTCATCTTACTCAAAGGAATATTCTGGAAAAGACTTCATTAACTTCAAAATATTCAAAAGAAAAATTTCCCCTTTGAGGTGAAAATGGCATATAGCATTCTGAAGATACAATATTTTAAAATAATGCAAGTTTTTTCTTGAGATTTGGTTCATCATGGGAAATCTGTGATGTCATTGCAGCACATTGATTTGACATTGCACTCAGTTGATTTATAATTTTGATGCTGCTACAGGCAATATGCTAAATCTACAAAATTAGTAAAAAAGCCTACAAGGACTGAAGTGACTGGGTGGGTGATTCTGAACATATTTTTTGTTTTGTTATGCTATTTTACTGCATATTGGAATCGATTTTCAATCACTCAGTTCTTTTTAGCTCAGTCATACCTTATTTCATGTTCCTTGTCCTATCTCATCTCCCATGCCCCATCGGGGAAGGACTGCATTTTTTTCGGGGGAGGCCTAAAAACTGTGAAAATGTATAGGACTGAGGTTACTGGATGATCATGATCTTTTTTTTGTTTATCCCCTTTTTTCTTTTGTGACGCTATTTTAATTCATACCTGAATCAGTTTTAATTACTTCTTAGTAGCTCTACTACCCCTCATCCCATCTTCAATGCGTGTGCACAAGGTCATGCCCCTGTTGTTGAGAAAATAAAATTTCGCCTTGGGAGCTTTTATCTACAGGCAATTAAAAGAAGTGGGCCTGAATAGTGGCGTTGCCAAGGAGGCAAGGAGGGGGGAGGGGAGGCAGTGGGGGGAGGGGGTCACGTGCCCCCTGAAAAATTGTATGCCCCCCCCCCCCACTGAGTTTGAGATTTTCCAAAAAAATGTCTTCTTTAGTCAGAGTGTGACTATGAATTTTTTTAGGATTCGATTCCTCTGTTAAAAAGAAAAGGCAGTAAATTTTCATGTCTTCCAAATGTCATGGTAAATATCGCAAAAAACCTTGGAAATGGCTTTTCCGGCTGTCTGAGGGGTTGCGTTTTTTCAAAATTTTCTTCACACTTCCGAATACATCAATTGAAGGTGGTGCACAGCTCAGGTAACCCTTCAAGTTGGATTATGCCTACATTTTTCCTTCAGGGGATCACATCTAATTGCCCATCAACTGCCTTTTCTTGCTCTTTCTAGTGCAGCTCACCTTCCTCAAAATGTCAGCCAGATCTGCTCTTGAGAGTAGTTACACTAACATTAGTGTTGTTGCCAAAAAAAATTATAGTTTAAAGACAAGTAAGGCTCCTGGGCCAGATGGGATCCATCCCGTCATCCTTCATGAATGCTCTGAGGCTTCATCACTTCCGTTACCAATTATCTTCCAGAAAGGTCTTGACTCAAATTTTGTTCCTACTGACTGGCGGGTTGCTAATGGCACTCCAATTTTTAACCAGAATGCAAAAATGCACTGAGGTTTCGATGATACATACATGTTCTTTTCAATGAAATGCTACATTTCTTGTAATAAGTGGTGACCCAAAGTGGCCTTTGACTCCACCTGTTAGTAACTGGTTTTTCTTTTAACCAAAACATTTCTACATTCAAAAAGCCAAATTTCGTACTGTGCCTTAAGATATTCTGCAAACAAGCTGCTTACATCATAACGCATCAACATATCAAGTTTGAAATGAATCCAAGTTTCCTACCTTGAGATATAGTGTAAACAAGGTTTTCTGAGTTTAACCCCCTATGACCCCAAATGACCTTTGACCTCTACCAAAATCAAAAGGGTTCTTCCTTACATCATAACACATCAACATATCAAGTTTGAAATCAATCCAAGCTTCCTACCTTGAGATATTGTGTTAAAAAGATTTTCAGGATTTGTCCCCTTCTGACCCCAAATGACCTGTGACCTCCACCAAAATAAATAGGATTCTTCTTTACATCATAATGCAACAACATGTCAAGTTTGAAATGAATCCAACTTTCCTACCATGATGTATCATGTAAACAAGGATTTCAGGGTTGGACCCCATGTGACCCCAAATGACCTTTAACCTCCACCAAAATTTATTGGGTTTTTTCCTAACATCATTACGCATCAACATATCAAGTTTGAAATGGATCAATGTTTCCTACCTTGAGATTATAGTGTAAACCGGGATTTCGGGGTTTGACCCCATGTGACCCCAAATGACCTTTGACCTCCACCAAAATTAATCAGATTCTTTCTTACATCATAACGCATCAACCTATCAAGATTGACATCAATCCAACTTTCCTACCATGATGTATGATGTAAACAAGGATTTCAGGGTTTGATCCCATGTGACCCTAAATGACCTTTGACCTCCACCAAAATTGATTGAGTTCTTCCTTACATCATAACGCATCAACATGTCAAGTTTGAAATGAATCCAAGTTTCCTACCTTGAGATATAGTGTAAACAAGGATTTCGGGGTTTGACCCCATGTGACCCCAAATGACCTTTGACCTCCACGAAAATAAATAGGGTTCTTCCCCTCAGCATGGGGTATCTGTGTAGCAAGTTTGAGAACTGTCAGATCTCCCTTTCTCAAGATATCCTGTAAACAAGCAAAGTGTCACAAACACACACACACACCAATACACACATACACACGCACATACATACACACACACGCCATCATGATTGCATAGGTTTCTCTTTTCATCGAAACCAAAAAGGGGGATCGGAGTTCACCTTGTAGTTGGGCTAGTAGTAAAAACTTATTTTATGTCTCCTTGACAAGCAATGAATGCAGAGAGCCCAAAAGTGCGGCGCACCCCCGGTATATGCTGGTTCTGCCATGGGTTAATCCAGCCCTGGTTTGTGCATACAATGTAAAGTGTAATTCTACAGCAGATAAAAATGGGAATTTTCACACACAAAAGGCAATTTAGACATGGCCCACTGCACAGAGCAACATATATGATTCCTCCTTATGTTTCAGATGAAGTGAGAAAGAGTGACATCAACACATTTTCATATAAACTCAAAATTTTGGAACACGTGTTGTATGTGCAGGATTGGTTTGTGTCTCCCAACAATTTGAAAGATGTGCACATACGCATAGCCACCAAACTGAATTACTGAACATCCTTATTTGAGGAACAAAAACAATTAAGGGGGCCAAACAGTTGATATATTAAAGTAAAAAATTTATTTTATATATATTTGTGATATTAGAGTACAAAGTTTTCAAAGTACAAAGTTTACAATAAACATATACACACAGCTGGCAGTAAAATTCTTGCAATGATGAGCAGTATTTCAGATATAGCAGAGGCTATGCAACTGCACTCTGAAGCTATACGTATGTCATTGTGCGTTCTGACACTAGCCAAGTATCTCACCCCTAGTTGACCACTATTGATCCATTTCCTGTTAGAAAGCTGCCTGTTCCACCATCTTGAGGTCAACAAAGTAATTAAAAGCAGTCAACTCTCACCCCAAAGTAAAATCTACAGAAACTTGTTGGTTGAACCAGGACAGTACTACAAATCCCCAGGTACAGATATGCACTAAATTCTTTAGAAACGAGGTGCACATCTCCTTTAAAATACTGTGTTCTTTCTCTCCTCTGCTTTGCTCATGACAACATCTCTCCTACTAAGCTGGTAACAACAGATAGTGCCAGCTATGAAATATCATATCCGTTTTCATATCAGCAAAATAGGACCATTTTTTAAACCTTTTATCTGTCATACTGGCATTGTTTGTAGACTGTAAAAGTTGGCTTTATGAATGGCATGGACGTCACCCCTGACCTGTTAAAACCAACAGCTTATTCTACTTCCTTATTTGTTCTATTTCCCTTCTTAGTATCTTTTATTAGACTTTTAGACTCCGGGCTTTAAATATTGCATATCTTATACTGTATGTAACTTGCAACAACCTACTCCTCCTAAATTTTATGATTCAGTAAAGTACTGTCTTATGATTCTCATAAGTCATCCATGAAATAAATAGGAGAGACGGTGACTGCTTTATATTCCTATGTCCCTGTGTTCCGATACCCCTGTGTTTCGACAATCTATAAAAATCTAAGGTGGAGTTGTCAGGGGACAGTGGTGTTGGAACAAAGTCTGTATTGGAATGTAATGGATCTGTCAGAATATGAGGGTGTTGGAATATAGGGCTGTAACAGGAGAGACAGCCCAAATTGAATATATTCAAATTGGGATGACTGTGTTTCCTTTTCAAGTCCCTGCATAATGAGGCAGGGCTACTACTGTAGATTGACAAGTGCAATGCCCCTTGTGCTCACTTTTTTCAGTATCTCCAGCCAGCACTTAAGTGAAGGTTACACTACAGGTGTATTGGATCAGATTACAATCTGATTTTTCTGAGTTTCAAATAAAAATATTCTACATATCTGATCAGAAAGAACCCCAAATTTGCCAAACTATGTAAATATATGATTTGTATTGCAGGACTAAAAAGATCAAATTTATAATCTTTATTTCATGACATCATGTCACGTTTTTCGTCGGACTGCCTGTGTCCTATAAAAGTGGTCTGTCATTGTAACATCATGAAATGATTAATAACGTTTTGATTTTATTGTCCTGTGATACAAATCAAACCATTAATGTATAATATATATATGAACCAGTTTATATTGCACTATGGCAAAAGCAGCAAAAACATGTACTTCCATTGTAATTACATTACAGTATGAAAACAAATACAATGGTTTCTGCCAATGTGTACGCACCGTGCATAACTAGTACTTTTCATTAGCATTTTCAGCAGGCTCATCCTGCATTATAGGAAACCATGAAGTCTTTTAAAATTGCAGATATCTGTGTATTCATCTGCACAGCTTCAAATAAACAATTAACATCAGTTAATAAACATGAGTTCAAATTGCCACATGGCAAAAGTCCCACAGCTACTAAACATTTTGTTCTGCACATGTATGGTTCAATCTCAAGACAGTCCTACTCTTCCCCTCTTCTTCACATTCCTCTCCCACCCTAGATTAGTGTACATCCACTTTCCTTACATTCCATAATAGCTCTGAACATGGGTGTCAATCTAGTTTTTGAATGGGGGGGGGGCAAAAACTCTCTAACTACCAGAACCCTGGATCATATCCCGGACTTAATTCCTCTACCAACAACCCACCATATGCATATACGCACACAAGCATCTTTACTCACATTGACACGCACAAACACAAAACATAGATGGATGGCATATAATAAATGCAGTATTACTACGTTAATTAAAAGGCTCAAAAAGATGTTTCTTGAAGTCATAAAGTTATCTGCCTACCATCTACCCCACAGAGTTGACTCTGTTTTCTCAGTTCCTCACCATCCCCCGAAAACGAACAGGACCGAGTCCATGTTTCAGATGCAAACTTCATTACCATAATATGTCTTATTCATGAACTCTCACATGAATACTGCTATTGTTTTTGAGTTAGTGTGTGTATACTCCTGTAGTGGTAAACTGGAAGTCTAGACAGAAACCTGAGATGTCTGATTATTATTGTGTTCCATGATAACCACTTGTGCAGTGGGTACTAGCTAATAGGTATCACAATGACATACCAACCCTGTGGTTAGCATTGGCTACTAAATGATATCAACAGGAAAAGATGTTGCATTCTTGTTATTATTCACTAACATGCAACCAGTCTTGAGGTGAAATATTCCTATGAATAATCCAAAAGAATTTGTTTGGCATTTACTTTGGCAGGTGTTAGGGATATGACTGAATAAACAATATGCCAAACTGCCTGCCAACAAACTACCACGTTATATTTTGTTTATCCTGCCTGACATTTTTTAACCTGTCTGAATTATTGTTGGGTGGGAAAAATGATATGTTTGTCCATCCATATTTTACTGGCTCCCCTGCCCTCCCCCCCCCCTGAATTGTCACCCCTGGTTCTGGGCCCAATGCTATGCAGTTTCAACTGAACAGTGAATACAACACTAACACAGTATCAGACTAGCATGCATTATAATTGACAAATTGTGGAAGTTATATAGCCTGACTTGCATGAATTCTGGTAGGATTTGCTGCCATTAAATGACCAGTGATTAAAACTTTCAAAACCACAGAAAAATTACTCTCTCTTCCAACAAACATGAATGAAGCTTCAACTGGGTTGTGCTAATATGCAATATAGACCTTGCTGGCATTTTTGTAATTTATACAATAGCTGTTCACTCTGTTTTGGGCACACTGACAACATATTACAACATGCAGCCTCATTTTAAAGTCAATGGTACATGAAACTTTTGAGACTTAGAATTGGGGGGAAAAATTTTTGGAGGACGCTTTGACCTCCACCCCCACTGCTCCTCTGTGGCACAGTCCTGGAAAGCAGCATGGTAATTTGCTTACCATATCATACATAAACAAATATTTTGCATTGAATTTGTCTTGACCAAATAATACCATGACCACAGTCCTGTATCTACTGGATTACAAAGTTCAATTTTGTTTGACCTCTGACCTTTAGATTTATAATGATGGTTGGTCATCACTGATGTACAGCAGAATCTGGTTCAGCATCATCGTCCCCTGCATTGCTAGACACCATTAAATCCTTTCGATTGTACTTATTGCTCAGTCTCTGATATTCTAAGTTGCTAAACAGAAAATATCCAATGGCTGATCCAATCACTATGGCTATAAACATGTAGGCATTGTATGTCATAACTGCAAGCATAAGAAAATATCCAAGTATGACTCGAGGGACATGCATCAAACTTCGAGCTATGTGGATTCTGAGCCTGTGAACAGAACAATTGTAAAAAGAAATTCCTATTGACAACTCGCAACAATTGTACACTTATATCAGAAAAGATTTTATTGATAATCCATTTGAAGAATACAGGGGAAAACAATTGAAAGAATCTTTAGAAAGATACAAACGCCACTGAGCTTTGCTTACCAAGACTTAAATTTTATTTTGTTGTGCCATGCACTTTGCTCTACACACTGATAATGTGCATGATGAAAGGTTTCCACCAGTGCAGTGCTTAATTCTCATTCACAGACCAGTGTAAGCCTAACACAGACGGGCTAAAATGTTCAAACATATGAAGTGGCACTTACACAGAAATCTGAAACACAGTCACCTCATACACGCTGTCCTCCCCCCT
Source organism: Holothuria scabra (assembly GCA_037179385.1). Classification (NCBI taxonomy): domain Eukaryota; kingdom Metazoa; phylum Echinodermata; class Holothuroidea; order Aspidochirotida; family Holothuriidae; genus Holothuria; species Holothuria scabra. The sequence goes on from CM074185.1 coordinate 3,472,448, forward strand.
TAACTGCCCTTCACAAAGTCAGAGTTGCAACATAACCACTCTATTTTTGTAGCAAGTCAAGTCAACTGAGCAACTTGAGTCTAATCAAGATGTGAGTAATTGTGCTACTTCAAGAAAACTGGGAAAAAATTTTCAAGCAAAGCAATTTTGCAAGTTGTGACTAGAGTCATGGCTTGATAACAATCCTGCAAAGGATATTTGGATTTTTTTTTCTACCATATGCTCTTTGGACTGCCTCTTATATTGTTGAACACACTGGACTACTTAAGTGATTAGCCTTCCACTTCAGAATGTACTCTGAGGCCACTGTGTTGGTAGTTCAACAAGAGCCAGAGGGCACTATGGTTCCTTGCATTTAAGATGATTTTGTATTAAGGGAGTCACAAGATACGGCATAGTTTGCACCTTCAACCCCAATGACTTTTGGCCTTCACCCAAAAATGTAGAGGCACATTTAATTTCAAAATCATACAAACACTTGCAGTTTGAAAGAAATTGAACACTTGGATTTTTCAAGTTATCACGCTGCATTCCTCCCATTTCCATGTGACAAATTCATACACTCATCACCTTCACTAAAATGTCATGTACTTGAGTTTGGGGCAGTTTAGGAGGGTAGTTAATTGCCTTTTGGTCCATCTCAACAATTCAAATTCAGACCTTACAAAGAAGCCACAGAGGTCCAATATTGTCAAAGTAGGTCAACAGTGTACTGCATTTTACATTAACACAACTGTCCCTTGTGCAGGGAAGAAATTTAAGTCATCTGGTCATCCCTGACAATCAAAATTGATGATGGAGGACTAGAGATTATGCCATAGTTGTCCTTTGGACTACCTACATGTTTGCCTCAAAAGCAAAATTAAGCAAAGGTTCAAGTCTGCTTCTAAGGCTGAGCCTGATTTTTTACCACCAATTTCAGGTCAAATGAGGTCACAAAGTAGGTCAACACGTGCACTTTACTCAGATGAGCACAACTTTCCATTAAGTCATCCCCCTATGTTACTTGGTTAATGAGTTATTGCACCACATACCTCGCATTCCAATGCATATGATCTACACACTAAGTTTCTTGTCACTTAGTTGTCAATAACTCGAGTTAGGAACATCCTAGGTGGGTAGCGTAATTGCCTTTTTGGTCTGTCTGATCAAGACCAATCCAGACGTCTCCAAAAATTTACAAAGGTCAAATGAGGTCAAGTGAGGTCAAGGTGGGTCATCACATTTACTTCACAAATAGACGAACACAAATCTCCATTACACCACCCCTCTAAAATGTTTCAGTGGCAAGATATTGTCATTTTAAGAATTTTTAGATTAAGCCCCGCCCACTCATTAATATGCAAGATATAACCACCAAAAACAATAGGGCACATCTAACCAATGGAGTCCATGCACCCACCAAGTTTGATGAAAATTGAGCTCTCGGTTATTGAGTTATCGTGTCACATACCTCGCATTCCAATGCGCACATTAAGCCTTGTACATTCATTAATATGCAAGAAATCAGCACCAAAAACGATAGGGCACATCTCCTGAATATGATACACGTAGACACCAAGTTTGAGAAAAATTGCGTATTCACATACACACACACATACATACGCCGACTTGACTGCACAGGTTCCTTTGTTAACAGAAGGAACCAAAAAGGTGGAAACCACAATCCTAAAGACAGTGTTGTAATCGAGTCACTAGATTAGTGACTTGAGTCACCAGTTTTCAAACTTGCAAGTGACTCGAGTCACTCCTGAATTCTATCGAGTCACTATCATTTTGAGAGGAACTGACTCGAGTTGTGACTTGATACAACACTGCCTAAAGAAGGATCATTTAAAGTTGCATCTAAGTCTGCAGTGATGGTTGACAGGTAAAATGCTTGGTGCATACAGCCCTGCTGTGCCATGCCCTACTTCATGTCAAGCTGTGTAAGAAGATGCAACCTTAGAATGAGGAACAAAATAATGGCAAACACTAACCTTCTGTATTTGATTTTTCTGAGGCTGCTGGGTATCCTCAAGGGTGCCAGAAGACTGTTATTTACAAACTTTTGTGAGTGCCATGACCAGGTTAAAGGATTAGATTCATAGTGCCTTGTTAGCAGCAGCTCTAAATGAGCTAGTGCTTCTAGCAAGATAGCCAAAAACAGGAAAAATAGGAAAGTAAGGATAAAACCTGTGAAAAAACAGAAATGTTGGTCAAATGTTGCTTATCAACATCCAGGGATGTAGTCGAGTCACAAGTCCCGAAATGTTCAACTTTTCAATTAAGGACCTGAGTCTGACCTTAGCCTCCAGTCCCTGTTCTTTCTCAATGGGCAAAAAATCAACCATTTGACCAGGCATGTAGCCATGATTGTGTCATGGGGGGAGGGGTTGGGGCACAACATGAGGGAAAAGTCTAAGGATAGAGAGAAAAAACTGCTATTTAGGTGTTTTTTGCATTGCAAAGTTGGTTCATGGAGGGTGACAACCCTTAACCCCCTCCCCCCTCCCCAAGGCTACACCACTGCCTATGACCAAGTCCTTCAGGTTCTGAAATCATGAGTCCGGGTCCAGACTTGACTGCATAACTGTCAAAACCACATGAACTATTTTTACAAGTACCAACAGTTGCTAGTGGTGGAATAAGCTCTTCATAAGTTTCAACTGACCTACATAGTTGAGAACTTTGCAATAATAGGCCTCGGAGAAGGCGGCTCCATGAAAGTGTTATCTGCAGAGTACTTATCAGCAACATGGAGGAGGAGAAAACTCAGGCCTAATTATTTTACAGATTAGAAGAAGGCACTTACAAAGTTACTACAACCAATTGAATTAAAGAAATAAGGGTAAAAGTCAGTTAATCCAGGGATAACATAATGAATTGGTCACAGTAAAAATATATACATGGTTTCCTTCCTTGCCCATTAACAATTTGATAATTGACAGACAAAATACCCAATCATAGACATTTAACCCTCCTCAAGAAACCCTAGCCACAGCATGCAGTGCATGCAGAGGGAGTTTTCATTACAATCCTGCCTAAAGTAGCATGTAATATTTGGCAACCTAAGTGGAACAGAAGCTCAGTGATGTGATGATAATCGACCTCCAGCAGTGGGTTTGGAAACTATCAATATACCTCACTTCGACAATAGATAACTGATGTTAGAAAATCAACTTTTTTACCTGTATCAAAACAGCATGAGAAGTAGGTAACCCAGAATGCAAAAATGCATTGAGGTTTCGATGATACATTTCAAATAATGCCATCGTGTACCATACCTTCTCAATCAAATGTTACACTAGAATGTTCAAACAATAATTTTGCTATCTCAGATAACCTTTGACCTCCACCAACAAAAATAGGGAACATCTCACCATACTGTGCATCCAGAGATGGATAAAATTTTAGCAAAAGCATGAAAAAATTGGATCACAATCTGATCCAAATTCATTGTAGTGTGACCGTGGCTTAATGGACCCAATTCTGCTTTATATTAGTACGGCATGGTAAAACTGGGGGAATCCATTTCCAGCACATTTTTGTAAAAAAATTAAAGAATGTGGAAAGATTTAACTCATTGGAAACTTTGCAATCTGAAGGCCAGAGACCCTTTCAAGGATGATCCATAGTAATCCATGTGCACATTAGGAAGTAAGTTTGAAGGATCTAAAAATCAGGTCTTAAATTCTGACGTGTCTGAGTGAGATCGCACACCATCACCCTTTTCAGATCACTGTGAGAAAAGTGACTTTTGTTTACATCTAACAGAAGATGAAACCTCATGTAAATCTACTTAAAAAAGTACATCTACCACACTCCTTAATTTCCTGAGGAGAGCAATTTGTAGCACACCTGGAAAATCTATGACTTAAGGGCCTGAAAAATGCGATCATCCTCCATTTTGAATCTTCTGTCACGTTTCATGATTGGCTCTTGAGATTTATGTGACAATATTTTCTCACTAAATATGAAATTTAGGAGAGTGTCTCATTGGTTTACATTAAATATGAACCTGAAGTGATGTGAACCAGGGATGGAGATAAAATAATCAGAAATCTGTGGGACCTGACTGTTGTTTCAAAATAAGTTTGGGTGGACTGCTCAAACAGTTTTGACCAACTGAAAAAATAGGCCTACTGAAATTCATACACATCACTAAGCACTCGTACATTTCCAATTTTTTGGCTAAGGCACCTGATGTTGAGTAGGGCCCATACTGAACAGTGATTACAAAAACCATATGTAGATGCCATTTCAGAGAGAATCTATATTGTTGAATCCAAAATCACAAGTTTTCACCAACAACAATGCTCTTATCCAATCTTGCTACTCACTGCAGTCTGCTAATAAAGGTTAAAATAAACACAGTGCAATCAAGAAGGAAAATGTTCATGTTCTCAATAGCTTCTGAGGTCTGATCTTTTGCCACTGGCTTTTCATATCCTGCAACTCATCTTTTTACTAAAGAATAATTCAACAAATCTCAATGTAGCCTACATAAAATTCTACAAGTATTCACAACAAGGTAAAATTTTTTTGATCATTCCTAACTGGATACTATTTGTTTTTCTGACACAGACATTTAATAAAAGAAATTTCCTACCCCAGCTCCATTGAGTACTCCAGTTTTTAAAAAGAAGATTTTCTATAGTAGTATTAAAGTGAAAACATTGGTCTTCCATATCTGTCCTCTGAAAAGAAAAAGAAAAGAAAAAGTTGTTTTATATACAAAAGGTTATGATAACAAATGCAATATGACAGCAAATACGTTTTCAAAGACTCTCTGTACAGGCCTCCTAATTTAGTTGTCTGCAAGGAAACTTGGTTGCCAGAAAAATTTTCCACACTTTTTGACCTCCACAAAAATTGATAGGGATCATCTACTCAATACGAACAACAGTGGCGTCACCAGACTTTTCATTTTGGGGGGGCACTGGGGTGGCACAACAATATTGCAGGGGGGCACTGCTAAACTCCACACATGGCGCCGTAGGCGCCACCAAGCGCGAAGCGCGTGGCTCAGCGGGTGGGGTCCAGGGGCCCGCCTTAGGGCCCCTGGTGGGGTCCAGGGGCAAAGCCCCAGTTGGGGTCCAGGGGGCAAAGCCCCTGGAAGCTCCTGGGTTTTAGCGTGTTTGTGAGGCACTAAAGTCGCTATTTAAAATTCTTCTATTGACTTAACACTGGTCTCAAAAATACCTCCAGAGTAACTTCCAGTAAGAAGTTTTGGTAAAAAAGTTATTCAACTACCAAGTGCAAATCCGGCTGACATTTTGAAAAAGGGTGAGATAACTATTGAGAACAGAATTTGATGGGCAGTTCAATGTGTGTCTCGGTTGGGGTCCAGGGGGCGAAGCCCCGGAAGTTCTTGGGTTTTAAGAGGTTTGTTAGGTATTTTGGTCGTTATTTATGGTTATTCTGTTTTCTTTACACTGGACTCAAAAAAAAAAACTTCCAGGGCAACTTCAATTAAGAATTTATTGGTAACAAAACTAGTGAAACAACTTTCAAGAGCGGATCTGGCTGATATTTAGAAGAAGGAGAGCTGAACTCGAAAGAGAAAGAGAAAGCAGTTAGATGTGATCCTCTTAAGGAAAAAATGTAGGCCTATATAATTCTGCTTGAACGGTTACCTGAGCTATGCGCCACCTTCAGTTAGCGAAGTTGGAAGTGTGCAGAAATTTTTGAAAAACGCAACCCCTCAGACAGCCGGAAATGGCATTTTCTAGGTGTTTTTGTGATATTTTTAGTTGAAAAGTATGAAAATTTTCGTCTTTTCTCCTCAAAAGAAGAATCCAATCTTAAATATTTTCATAGTCACCCTCTGACTAAAGAAGGCATATCGTTTTTGAAGAATCTCAAATCTCATTTGGGGGGGCACACGATTTTTCAGGGGGGGCATGTGCCCCCCTGGCCCCCCCCCTTGGTGACGCCACTGATGAACAACCTACACACCAAATATGAGCATAGTCACATGTGCAATTGCAAAGATATCATGTTTATGATATTTTGAACTTTTGACCACCCGTGACCCCAAATGACCTTTGACCTCCACCAAAAACAAGGATCATCTATTCAATATGGCCAACCCACATACCAAATATGAGATTTGTCGCACTTATCCTTCTTGAGATACAGTATCATGTAAACAAGCTACCACTAAGGAATTTACCGTTTGACTTCCTGTGACCCCAAATGACCTTTGACCTCCACCAAAAACAATAGGGGTCATCTACTCAATATGAGCATAGTCACATGTACCGTTGCTGAGATATCATGTTTATGATATTTTGACTTTTTGACCTCTCATGACCCCAAATGACCCTTGACCACCACCAAAAACGACAAGAATCATCTACTCAATATGAACAACCTACACACTAACTATGAGCATAGTCACATGTACTGTTGCTGAGATATCATGTTTACAATATTTTGACTTTTTGACCTCTTGTGATCCCAAATGACCTTTGACCTCCACCAAAAACAATAGGGATCATCTACTCAATATGGCCAACCCACATACCAAACGTGACATTGGTCACACTTACCCTTCTTGAGAGATCGTGTAAACAAGCCAAAGGCATCATGCACACACACATACATACACATACACACACACACATATAACATCACCATGGCATAGATTCCTTGACTGCCTTCAGCAAGGAATCAAAAAGGTTCATATCTATCAGGGGGAAAATCATCTCCAGTTTAATAAGGGTTTTAGTTTCTCTTTGGTGTATAGTGTGAAAACAAATTTTTCTAACTTATTAGCAAAATAACTTCCATGAAAATTTTTGCAAAGTACTTGGCTAATTTTCACTGAATTAGTTCAACCACTGAAAATTTCTACAACTAGCTGGCAATTTAGCATCAGCAGTCAGTCAGTTAGTAGAAGGTCTATGGCCTAGGTGTGAGTAGCTGCAAGTAGCATTTGCAACTACTTGCATAGAAATTATGTATTAATGCAGGCCCAAATCTCAGCACTGTTATTGTCAAATGTTAACAACGTCTCAGTGCTTTCCCAGGATTTTCTATTCACACATCTATTATTACTGTACTATTATTGTTTGAGCTACTGTAGCTATTCATGTATGAATTCATTTTCAAAAACCTTTTATTATTGTTTGAGCTACTGTAGCTATTCATGTATGAATTCATTTTCAAAAACCTTTTTGAATGACTTCTTACTTGAAAGTGGACTGGAGTGTTTGTGGTTGTGTGAAGGAGGACCCTCAGTGACTTAGTGAATTAGAGGAGAAGAAAATTAGATAGCCTAAGTTAATTTAAATAATTGAAGTTTTGAGTCATAGGTCATAGACAAATTCCAGATAGATTGTAATTTTCATCAAATTTATTACTTTTATTTTAAGGGGCAATTTAAAATTACTTGTTTTATTCAAACAGCCAGTCTGGGTTTCCTGTATTCAACTATAGATTTGCTCTAAGGGATAATTAATTGTTACCCTAGTTAATTTCAATGGCAGTTTCTTGTTGTTGAACATTAGTTGTGCCCACTTGGAATCTCCACATTCCTTGTGAGGGAAACATCTGACCGACCAAGAACCCTGCCAAATTTTACACAGGTCTAGGTCTTTTTGGTGACTAGAGTGTTTCTCTGAAGCAATGCAAAATTATCCCCAGTAGTTGGTGAATTTAGTATCTGCAACATTTGAACATAACTGTACAGCAAAAATGTTGAAAAGGTTGGACTCTGAATTGTCATACCTTTTGACAAGATTTCTATGCTCTTATTAATAAAGAAAATAGAGGAAAGAACGATAATATACATACATACAAAAAAAGATTTACCTACAACATGTAGGCCTAGGCCTAAGCAACCTTGTTTTCGATGTTATGAACATTTCACAACATATACCGTTCAAGTTTTTACTGGCTTTTAAAACAACTAGAATCATTTCAACTAAACGCTGACAGTTCATTTTACAATATACAACGAGGGGGGGGGGGTTTGGCGTGGGGGCATTTTGTTCAAAGGCAGGGCCTTTTTGGTAAGGGAACGTTTTGGTCTGAGGACGTTTTGACTGGTAAGCGTAAAAAAACACCTAACTATCATTCAATTTCAAGGCTTTCTACCAGTCTAACTGTTGGGCCTTGCTCAAAATTCCAATAGACATGGTATGGATAATGGAAATTTGAAAGTTGAGTGAAAGCCAAGATTGTGAGCTTTGATCAGAGGGTACAACTATAGAATACCCCGCCTCGTCAACCAATACTACTAAGCATCCGGATGCTGAGTCACAGTCATCAACTACATGACATCATACCTATACATTACTCGCGAACGACGACTTCGACTCAGCATCCAGCTCCAGATGGACACTAAGTGAATTTGCTAAGCATTATGTAACAGGCTATAAATAACTCCCTCTCACTGCGACTTCAACTCCGCATCTAGCTCCAGATGGATGCCAAGTGAATTTGCTAAGCATTATGTAACAGGCTATAAATAACTCTCTCTCACTGTGACTTCGACTCAGCATCCAGCTCCAGATGTATGCCAAGTTATTTTGCTAAGCATTATGTAACAGGTTATAAATAACTCCCTCTCACTGCGACTTCAACTCAGCATCCAGCTCCAGATGGATGCCAAGTGAATTTGCTAAGCATTATGTAACAGGTTATAAATAACTCCCTCTCACTGCGACTTCAACTCAGCATCCAGCTCCAGATGGATGCCAAGTGAATTTGCTAAGCATTATGTAACAGGCTATAAATAACTCCCCCCTCACTGTGACTTCGACTCAGCATCCAGCTCCGGATGGATGCTAAGTCGATGTGGAGAGAATAATGTAACAGGCTATAAATAACTTCCCTAGCGCCACCACTCCCTCTCACTGCAACTTCGACTCAGCATCCAGCTCCAGATAATGCTACGTCGATGTGGAGAAAATAATGTAACAGGCTATGAATAACTCTATAGGAACACTAATAGACTCTATATACGGCTCTGATAGACTGTATGAATCAACTCACTGCAACTCTGCATCCATGATATTCAAGGTGCATATTTTTGGTGGCGGGGTATTCTATAGTTACTACGATCAGAGCTGTGGCAAGTCCTTTTACTGGGAGCAAGGGGCACAGAAGTAGCCTAATTTAGTGTGTAATTAAGTCAATAGGACTTGTATTAATAACTGGCATGGCACCAGTGGCGGCGGAAGCATAAAAATTTAGGGGGGGACAATCAGTGAACAAGATGGAATGGTTGGACTCGTAAAACGAACCCTATGTGCGCGTTCTGACATTACGAACGCGAAGTCCCACTGGCGCGGGTCCAGGGCCAGCCTTAGGGCCCTGGAAGCTCTGAGATTCTATAAGCTCTCTCGTGCAATCTAAGCCGTTTCAGAACATTTTACGGTGAATTCAAAGAACAAAAAAAAAATATTTGCGTTCACAGATAGCCTATAGGCTATTTCTTGGACATCAACAGTTGCGTTGTTATGTTTGTTATTTGGTTTTGTTAAAATCATTTTTCAAATTCAAAGGAAAAGAGGCACAGTTACCTAACTACTCTCAAATCAGTTGCCCCTCTGTACTCTGTACTTGCCCTTGGTTTGGTACTGCACCTGTAAGTTTGTTTTGATTTTGTATTTTAATGGAAGGTCTATTTCTTGAAATTCTTGTACTTTCACCGGGATTCATTTGAACATTCAATCTGGTGTAAATTCATTCATATTTACCTTGGAATCAGTCTGAATCTGCCTATGCAGACCTATCAGGTAAGGATGAATCCGAACTTCTGAACAATGTGTAGGCTACCTCGGTATAATACCGAGGTAGCTTGCTCTTCCAGAGTTCCAACCGGATGGTCATGTACGTACGCATACGTCATGCGAACGGAGCTACCATTCGGCGATTTTCCAATAGATGAAACGTTTCACTCATTTTTGGCGGATTCGGGATTCCAATCTGTTAAAATAACTAGGTTTGTGGTTGAGGTTCTTGGCAATCACAATCACAAAGTTAGGTCGCAGGTTTCTGTAGGTCTGGAATGTTTGTGACCTTTTATTGCAATAGCATAATCTAGAATCTAGATCGTTGTTTGTTTTGAGGTTGCCAGATTCTTGTAATGATTTGTAGCCAAATACTAGGTCACAGGCATAGAGCATGGTTGCAGGGGACCATGACAAGAATCAGCCAAACAATGGCAAAACATAGGCTAAGTCAATTTCGGCTGCTCTGTTCGGTGGTGGGTTAACTACAGCCTAGGCCTAGTCTCAACTTTGAATTGGTTCAAGGCTCCCAAGTTTCTTTTACTTCTCCACTGATTTTGGGGGGACATCCCCCCACTAAGAAATTTGGGGGGACGTGTCCCCAATCCCCCTCCCCTGCTTCCGCCGCCAGTGCGTCGCCCGCTACCTCTGAGGGCTCTAGCCTAGGCCTAGGCTAGCCGTAGCCTAGGCTAGGACTTGAAGAGGACTAACAGTTAACGTTATCCCATATAAATTATAATTGCATGACTAATGAGAAGTTGACTTGGCCTAGGGGCATAGGCCAGGTCAAAGTTAGGCCTAGCTGATAGGCCACCATTTTCTTATCACGAACGGGTGAAGTTGAGTTGCACATTTTCATGACGGCTGCTTCCTACGTAAGTATTCTTACGGTTCGTATAATATGGCCGGGACAGGTCCAACTGCAACTGGCAAATCTGGTTAGCGCAGTGTCTGCTGGTGTGTAACTGTATCCATATGGTACGACTGCACTGTTTTGATAAATGAATGTATTGACAGCTTTACGAAGTACTGTACAGTTGTTTGTATACGCGTAAGCAAGCTGGGAAGGTTTGTCAGTCGAAACATGAATCATGTGAGTAAACAATGCGCATCATGGGACGCCACTTTGCGGAAACAAGCGGCGGCAAGCACGAATCATATCCGGACAGCAAATTAGTGATGGTGTGATTTCAGTCGGCCATAACTGGGATCCGTCACCTCTAAATCTTTCGATTTCTAAGGTCACCTCTATCATGGATGGTTGTACACTAGTTTGTATCTTGAATTCTCAAATTTCACGTAATATGAGGGTTTGAAATTCTTGTTAATAGTAAATAACGACGATTTTAGGCTGATGGACCTCACTAATGACGGTCTACAGTCACTAAAAACAAGTGTTAATCGGACTCCTCTATAGAGGCTTTGCAATTACGTCACGGAACCGCCATGCTGGAGGACATTCATGCCAAATACACATGGTTTTGTACCGAACGCACTGCACAGTGTGCACTGTGATATGCACGGTGTGTACAAATTCAACGAGCAAGCGCGTCCCGTATGGTTTACTACGTAGTTACATGTACTCCAACATGGCCGCCGGAGAGAATTATGACGTCATGTGAAAAGCCTCTATACACGCACACATTACATAACGAATTTCTCGCCCCTAGCACGCAACCTGTGCCTGTTGCATAACCTCCAGCCGGCCAACTAAAGAATGCTTCCTTAGCTGCGGCCAGATGCAGACAGGACGGGTTAAATATCTAGCCGAGCCGACGGTACGGTTGGGAAAATCGGAAGCGGTGTCATCCTAGCCTGCTTTTTTACTCCAAGGTGTCATCCGATACTTTATAGTATAACTAAAAAGCCGGGGATCTATGGTGATACCACTGTAGGCTACAAAAAACAACCATCGCAAGACAACAGTGCACCAGACTAACATAACAAAGGCCTTGGAACTTGAATGAAAGGATTTTCATCCGTTTTGTGTGCATGGTTTGGTACGGATCAAATTTCAAAGTTCAACTTGAATAATACTTAATAGGTAAAGTTAGGCCTTACTTTAGCCATATGATTATGAACAGGGAACATTGGAATGGTTCAGTTGCAGTAGGCCCTAGGCCTAGGCCCTTGCTAAGTATGAGTGATGTACGCCTATTACTATTAACGTTAGGCTACTTATTACAGTTTATTCACTTCTGTTTTGTTTAGGCTACCCTTTTATTTGATCTAATCTACCACTGAACTATATGATATATCACCTGTCATATTACTCTGACTGGAATGTTAACAGGGTCAGTTTATGACCTCTAAAGACTAGTACTGAGTTGCTTATATTTTGTGAGTGATAATGCTGACCAATGATGATATTGATAATTAATTTGGAATAAATGACCATGGGTACAGGTGAAGGAGGCTTTGAATTAAACTTACAGCCCAACATTGTACTACTACTACATTGTTCTTTTGTGGTTATTTAGCTTTACTGAGTTACCACTTTATGACTTTATGAAATTGTGCTGGAGACACAACACTATATTGTTTGGTTGTCTATGCTATGGTATTTTTTTTTTTTTTTGTCTGAATCAATGGAGAGATATGACATTGTATTTGTCATCCCAAAGCTTCTTGAATGGCATCAAATAAGACAACTGTAGCTCATACGCACTGACCACTGAGATTGTCTTTACTGCACACCTTAGGGTCTTAGTATTAGAAGCGCCCTCTATTAAATAGACCATCTTAATTGTTTCTCTCTCGTGATTGTCATAAATTCCTTGGGCATTATGTAGTAAATCAACGTAAAGATTAAAGAGAGACGCAGACAAAGCTAAAGACTCTGGGACGGACCTGGTGAGAAACTTGCACCCATGTACCTGTAAAGTGTTTAGAAGCCTGACGTACGATTCACGTGAGGTAATCACATTTCATTAGTGTAGGCTTGGAGCCTACCGTTACCGTACTAACTTTACATTTTGACTTAATACATACACATCGTTAAAGTACTAATCAAGTTGTCGCCATTCCATACGACCACACAAACCCACAGAACACCATTGTTTTCATCGCCTCGCTATCAGGAAACTAAGATGTCTCATATCAAAACGAGACAACACAGTGCTATGGAAGAAGAGCTTGTGTCCTCTGTAATAGAACAAGTGCTTAGAAGCCAGGTATTTCAGGATCAAAAAGCAGCACATGTTGAGAAAGCTCTCAGTAAAGTTTTGGTTCCACTCAAGGAAAAAAATTGAAAAAAGTAAAGGGCATATTCATGAACTTGAATGTCAGGTTGAATCACTGGCCAAAGAGACTACAAAGCTGGATAAGCTGTGCAATGAAATGCAGAAACACAACATTGATTTGGTCAAAAAACTTGAAGATGCAGAGCAATACTCCCACAGGAATTGCCTTAGAATATCAGGAGTTCCCGAAAGTGAGGGCGAAAACACTGACGAAGTGGTAATGGACATTGCTTCATCTCACCTCCATGTCAACATTTCCCTGTTCGACATTGATCGTTCCCACTGGACTGGTAAGCCCATCATCATCGTCAAATTTACCTCCTACCAAGCCCGCAACACGTTTATTAGGGACAGACGGAAGCTCAAAGGTTCTCAGAAATTGTCATTCGCGAGGACTTAACCAAGTTAAACCAAGATCTGCTAGCTAAAACAAAATCTCACCAGCTAGTGAAGTCTGCTTGGACCACTGATGGCAGGATCACCGGTACGGAGCACCAATGCTCTGAACACTCTGTAACTGTGCCGTCATCACAAGTTCAAAAGGTATATTTTCATATTAGTGCCTAGACCCTTTACACCGCCGTACAATAAGGGAGCTCAGTGTGCACCAGACTTTCCAACGTGTGTCAACTTTCACCTGATCAGTGTACAGTATTTGTTGACACAATACAAGTTTCTATAGTCTGTCTCTTCTTGCTATCTGTTTAGATTACTTTCATGTCAATTTGTTCAGTTAGCTTATTCGTGATTTGGTTTTTTACTTTTTTTAACTATCTTGGGGTGCTACCATGCAGTTAAATCTATCCACATGTTTTGTATGCCAACATGTAAATGCAATAGCGGTTCTGACAACAACTACTAAGCTTACAAGATTTACAAAGAAGACTTTCTTTACTGCCATCCTGTCCAATGTCAGAAAGTAATTTATATGAACTTCCATTTTTGGTTTCGATGGTAAGAGAAACCAATGCAATCATGATGGCGTGCGTGTGTATATATGTACAGTATGTGTGTGTGTGTTTGTGACACTTTGCTTGTTAACACGATATATCAAGATAGGAATGTCGCCTAGTTTTCAAACTTAGTACATAGATGCCCCATATTAAGAGGAAAAATGCTATTGATTTTGGTCGAGTTTGAAGGTCATTTGAGGTCGCAGGGGTCAAAAACTCGAAACACTTTACATTTAACACATAACTAATTCGTTAACACGATATCTCAAGATAGGAATATCTGACAGTTTTCAGACTTGGTACTTAGATGCCCCATATGAAGAGGAAGAACTCTATCATTTATGGTGGAGTTCAAAGGTCATCTGGGGTCACAGGGGTCAAAGGACTCGAAACACTTTACAATATGATATGGCACGGTAGGAATGTTTGAAAGTATTCAAATTTGGTACATAGATGTCCCATATCAAGAAAAAGAACAGCATAAGTTTTCGTTGAGTTCAAAGGTTATTTGGGGTCACAGGTGTCAAAGGACTCTAAATACTTTACATTTAACTCATTAACACAGCATCTCAATGTAGAAATGCCATAGGACTTGAAACACTTTACATTTAACTCATTAACACAGTATCTGAAGGTATGAATGTTTGAAAGTATTCAAACTTGGTACATAGATGTCCTATGTCAAGAAAAAGAACAATATCAGTTTCAACAAGTTTAAAGGTTATTTGGTGTCACAGGTGTCAAAGGACTTGAAACACTTACCATTTAACTAATTATTGTAGTGCGCCGCACTACAATATTGGCATTTACTGGCCGACTGACAATTTCTTTTGTGAAGCCTGTTATGGCCCACAACTCATTTCCCTGCGCGTACCGTAACTTAGTTCGTACAAATATCCATGCTCTACCCTTTAACAATAGCAGTAAGTGCAATCTGTGGCCGTCTTTAAACAAAAATCAACTTCAGAAAAGCAAATACTACACTTACAAGGCTGATTTAAGGAGTTAGCTTCATGAAAGAGCATTGCGGATAAATTTCCAGAAAACGCGATGTAATGTGGTTCGGCCTTTTCACACTGAAGTGATAAGCCTGGAGAATCAATCGCTGCTTCCAATTTGGTATACGTAACACGGCGCCATTGCGTCCACTACCGTTGAACAGTATCAAGACGTCATTGTACAGTGTCTTCATCTAGCTACTACGGAGCAGGGTATTGCCAGTTCCCTGTACGGAACGAATTGGCTTTACTGCATTGGATTAAGCGACTTGTGCTGTAGTTCTATTATCATGCTTTATTTCAGTGGTAAAGCAGAAGCTATTTTGACAGCAGTCTGACAGAAACGTTTTGACAGCATGCATGTAGCAAGCATTGCGAATTAACGAAACACGGATGTTAAACACACACAGCGTCAACAGTTATTCGGCCTTCCACGAGACAGTTGTCATATGCATGCAGCGGTGCAGTCAGAGAGCTTGAGAGGGCGTCATTATTTAACATAAAGAACGGCGAAAGAGGAGTCGAGAACCGATAAAACCATTTCAGGCAGGAGTAAACAACTCAACAGAGCATAACGTATGGCTAAGTAGGCTACTCAGCACGAGTCATTGAACGGGACTATGCTTCGTCCACTTCATTTTACTCCACACTAGACTGTATACGGAGTAGGTCCTACCGGTAAGCGCAGTACACGGTCTTGTTCAAGGACTACTCAGCACTTGCTTCATGGTTGGCAAATATGCTTCAAAATAAAGCTAGTGACTGACTATTAGCATAGAAGGTCCGGATTTACTCCATCATTGGTTACTCTTCTATGATTTCTTTATGCGTCCAGCCAAGGAGCTGGGAGACAAGTGGTCCATCTTTGTACTATCAAGAAATAGGGTTGAGAGGAGTGGCCAAAAAGAAACAACAGCCCCTCTTCCCGCCATGAACAAATCCTAAAGTTCAAATAAAAACTGGGCTACTGTACTAACTGAAAAGACATCTCTAACACGCACTACAATTCTGCGTATTTGCAAGCAAATGCAGTTCTAGTTAACAGAGTATCTCAATATAGAAATGTTCATAGGACTTGAAACACTTTAACATTTCACTCATTAGCACAGTATCTGAAGGTGTCTGGAAGTTTTCAAACTTCGTACATAGATGCCCCATATTAAGAGGAAGAATGGTATGGGTTTTGGTCAAGTTCAAAGGTCATTTGGGGTCACAGGGGGTCCAACCCGGAAAACCATGTTTACACAATATCTTAAGGTAGGAAGCTTGTATTGATTTCAAACTTAATATGTTGATGTAGTAGATGTGTGGATGAACCCTACTCATTTTGGTAGAGGTCAAAGGTCATTTGGGGTCACAGGGGGTCAAACCCCCAAAACATTTTTTACATGATATCTCAAGTTGGGAAACTTGGATTAAATTCAAACTCAAGATGTTGATGCGTTATGATGTTAGCAAGAACCCTTAAGATTTTGGTAGATGTCAAAGGTCATTTGGGGTCACAGAGGGTCAAATCCCGAAAATCTTGTTTACAGGATATCTGAAGGTAGGAAGCTTGGATTGATTTGAATCTTGATTTGTTGATGCAATATGATGGGAAGAAGAACCTTATTGATTTTGGATAGAGGTCAAAGGTTATTTGGGGTCACAGGGGGTCAATCCCTAAAAACCTTGTTTACATGATATCTCAAGGTAGGAAACTTGAATTAATGTCAAACTTGATATGTTGATGCATTATGATGTATGTTAAAATCCTACTGATTTTGGTAGGGGTCAAAGGTCATCTGGGGTCACAGGGGTCAAACTTGGAAAACCTTGTTTACAGGATATCTCAAGGTAGGAAACTTGGATTAATCTCAAACGTGGTATGTTGATGCATTATGATGTAAGGAAGAATCCTATTGATTTTGGTACAGGTCAAAGGTCATTTCGGGTTAAAGGGGGGCCGAACCCTGAAAACCTTGTTTACACATTATGTCAAGGAAGGAAGCTTGGATTGATTTCAACATTGAGATATTGATGCATCATAATGTAAGGAAGAACCCTATTGATTTTGGTAGAGGTGGAAGGTCATTTGGGGTCACAGGGGGCCCAAACCCTGAAAACCTTGTTTACATGATATCTCAAGCAAGGAAGCTTAGATTGATTTCAAACTTGATATGTTGATGCATTTTGATGTATGGAAAAATCCTACTGATTTTGGTAGGGGTCAAAGGTCATCTGGGGCTGCAGGGGGTCAAACTCCAAAAACCTTGTTTGCATGATATCTCAAGGTAGGAAACTTGGTATGTTGATGCATCATAATGTGAGGGAGAACCGTATTGATTTTGTTAGAGAACAAAGGTCATCCAGGGTCACAGGAGGCTCAAACCCAGAAAACCTTGTTTGCATGATATCTAATGGTAGGAAGCTTGGATTTTTTCAAACTTGGTTTGTTAATGAATTATGACGCGAGGGTGGACCCTATTAATTTTGGTAAAGGTCAAAGTTCACCTAGGGTTATCCAAGGTCAAACCTTGAAAACTCCTACTTTGTATTTCAAGGTGGGAAAATGAGAGAGAGTTCAAAGTTAAAATGTGGATGTGTGATGGTTGGAAGATGGCCTCTGTCGTCCTTGGTGGAGGTTGAAGGTCAATTGGGGTCACCAGAGATCAAATTGAAAACTTTGTTAATAGGATAGATTATCTTAAGGCACAGCATGAAATTTGGCTTTTCATTGTAGAGGTGTTTTGGTTAAAAGAAAAACCAGTTTACTTACTGGTGGAGTCAAAGGTCACTTTGGGTCACCATGTGTTACAATAAATGCACCTTTTTTGAAAAGAACATGTTCTGTATGCATCATCGAAACCTCAATTCATTTTTGCATTCTGGTTTAATATTGATAACGGTGAAGAATTCTGATCCTATTTGGCTGGATCAATAGAAATAACCTGGCCTGACTCATTCCAAAATCAAATACCCCGTAACTTTAGCAGGTATTTTTGCAATGATTCTATGTATTGTATTTCAATATTGATGAGTTTCATCGCGTGGAAAAGGGAACTTTAAGTGTTTTCCATTTGAACTGCCGTAGCTTAGTGAGGAACATAAATCATGTGACCGACTACTTGTGATTATTACGTCATAACTTTTCTGTGCATGGTTTAACTGAAACTTGGCTCAATGACAACAGGTCGCAGGACATCGCCTTAACTACACTCTTATTGAAAGTCATCGTCAGACAAAGAGAGGTGGAGGTGTTGCAATGTTCGTTAGTAAGCAGTTTCAGATTATTTCTCGAAGAGACCTTTCCTATTTCAGTATAGATATTGAATGTATTTTTATAGAACTGAGTATTCCTACATTGAATCATAAAGTCATAGTAGGAGTGGTATATCGTCCCCCTGGCGGTAGCACTGCTAGATTCAATGATTACATGTATGATGTTCTTAACAAGATTTCATTAGAAGGCCAGTATTGTTATGTGATGGGTGACTTTAATATTGACCTGTGTAAGACTAACTCATGTGATTTTATTAATAATATAGTTACTTGTGGTTTCAGTCCCACTATCAACAAACCTACAAGAGTGACTACCAGTTCAGCTTCTCTCATTGACAACATAATCACAAACGTTAGTAATGTTGATTCCAAGGTTCACATTGAGGTGTCTGGTATTTTAGTAACTGATGTTAGCGATCATTTTCCAATTTTTACAAATACATCTTTTCAAATAAAATGTCTTAAGAATGAACCAATCTACATCTGCAATTATTCTGATCGCAACATATAACTTTTTGTATCACGTATTGAGGGTGCCAATTGGCGTGATGTTATCAAACTAAAGACACCAGTCAAGCGTTCAACACTTTCATGCAAACATTTCTTCACATTTACGAAACGACTTTCTCAATCACAGTATTAAACAAACACAAAAAGAACTGGATTACGAGAGGCATTATCACCTCCATCAAATCTAAAGATAAGCTCTACAAGAGTTATCTGAAGACTCCCTCACCTACGAACCGAAAGATCTATACCAAATTTCGTAATAAGCTTAATCATATAGTACGCATAGCAAAGCGGATGTACTATACCGATATATTCACAAAATCAAAGCATGACATGAAACGTACATGGCAAAATATTAATGACATTTTACACAAAGGACATTCACGAAGTAGTTACCCTGACGAGTTCATAAACGAGAACACCAAGATTTCAGATCCAGATGCCATTGCTAATGCATTAAATAATGACATTTTTGTGAACCTTGGTCCATCTCTTGCATCCAAAATTCCAGGAAATTCTCGCCTTAAGGAACTTATGCCAGAGTATAGGTCCAGCTCTTTCTTTCTTTCACCCATTAGTAAAGATGAACTTGTCAATGTCTCTTTAGAGTGCCTTAATCCCAGTAAGGCTGCGGGCTATGATGGTTTTCGGCCTAAGGTCATTCGTAAAGTAATACCGTACATTTCCGAACCATTGGCATATATTTTTTACTTGTCTTTCAATGTGGGAATCTTTCCAGAAAAACTAAAAATTGCTAAAGTTGTCCCTATTTACTAAAAAGGTGATCAAAATCAATTTGTCAATCACTGTCCAGTTTCAGTTTTATCTTGTTTCTCAAAAAATTTAGAAAGACTGATATTCAACAGAGTACAAACTTTTCTTACAAAACGCAATGTTCTCCCCAACAGCCAATACCGGTTTCGTCCTGGTCACTCAACTGAATTTGCTCTTATTGAAGCTGTCGAAAAATTACGCAGTGCTATTGACAATAATAGTACATGTATTGGGGTGTTTCTTGATCTTAGGGTTAGGGTTAAAGGCATTTGACACAATTGACCACGGTATTCTCTTACAGAAACTTGAGCGATATGGTATAAGAGGTATTTGCCTAAACTGGTTTAAAAACTATCTCTCTAAAAGGTTACAATTTACATCATTTAAAAATGTCAAAATTTCAAACTGTAAGATGTGTTGTACCGCAGGGCTCAATTCTTGGGCCCTTGCTCTTTATTATTTACATGAATGATATTACTTTGATTTCTAAAAAAGCAG
Source organism: Holothuria scabra (assembly GCA_037179385.1). Lineage (NCBI taxonomy): Eukaryota > Metazoa > Echinodermata > Holothuroidea > Aspidochirotida > Holothuriidae > Holothuria > Holothuria scabra. The sequence continues at coordinate 3,492,409 of CM074185.1, forward strand.
AAGTTGTACTCTTTGCTGATGGTACAAACATTTTCTTCACTGCGAATGACCCTCATCAACTTGAAAGCAGTGTTGTTAAAGAACTTAGCCTATTCTCTGAGTGGTTCATGGCAAATAAGCTGTCTCTTAATATCAGTAAGACAAATTTAATGGTATTTAATAATATTCATCATCATGTATTCAATATCTCCATAAATGGGCAAAAGCTTGATCCATCCAAAAGTGTAAAATTTCTTGGTGTCATTATTGATTGCAAGCTTACCTGGCAGGAGCACATCAATCATATTAACTTCTAAAATTGCCAGAGGAATCAGAGTAATTGGTAGATTAAGACATTTGTTGCCAAGGGGTTCAATTTACCTTACTCTTGTGTATCCTCATCTACAGTAATATATTGTTCTACAGTTTGGTCATGTACAAAAACCTCCTACCTTCACAAACTGGTTCTTTTGCAAAAGAGAGTTGTTCCTTATATTTCTTTGTGCGGACCCCGTGACCACACCAGCGAGTTGTATAATTCTCTTAATCTGTTGAAACTGTTCGATATGATCAACCTCAACATTGCTTCTTTCACCTATCGTTTCATGCACACCTTTTTACCGAAATCATTTTCAGAATTCTTCACCAAAAATTCTTCAGTCCACAACTATTTTACTCGTTAGTCTCTTCTCCTGCATACTATTGTTACCCGTACCTCATCCTCACAGTTGACCCTAAGCTACAAAGCTATAAAACTGTGGAACTCATTGCCTAATTGATTAATTAACAGGCCAAGTATAAATTCTTTTCGAAGAGGTTTCACCCAGTACTACATAGCTTTGTACTAATTCTTCAGTTGTCTTCATCATCATTTTTTATAAGGTTAAAACTTCATGGTTGACTTTTCATACTGTTCAAGTGCATGCATCATACATGTTTTTGTCACTATGCGCATTTTGTTTGTGGGAAGCCTAGGGCTTTCATGGGTGGGAGGGGGGCTGGGGGAGGGGGCCTGGTTGTTAAGAGGGGTTTTTGTAAGGGTTAGTTCTGGTCTTGTATTCTTATTCATTACCTTTCCCTTTCGTTTTTTTTTTAATTTTCTGTCCTTTTTTCTTTTTCTTTTTGGCTTATTTGTGTTTGCTACACAACTACTTAAGGTAACTTTCTTTTGTTGTTTTGGGGAGTAGAACTCTCGACAACCTCCTCAGGGTTTTTTAGTTTTACTTCCATCTACTTCAGTGTTATGTATGTACTGTATTCATTACGTTTGTGTATCCACACATATTGATGATGTAGAAAAACAAATAAACGAAACGTATGCTCACCAAGGTTCCCTGACAAACTTGTCCTTGGATTGTGTCTGGATAAGGATGGGATTTAGGCAGTGCATATGAATCAGTGGCATAAAGTAGCTAGGATCTGTGGCACCCGGGGCAAGAATGAAATTTAAAAAATATTGTTTTTCACTTCAAGTGTCTTTTGTTGTGTTTTTGATGTACCACATGTACAGTAATAGCCAGACTCAGTAGAATCAAACATCTATAGATGTTGAATAGAGTGGGTGGGTATGGTGGTATTAGCAATGCTACCTCTGATATAGTGCTTGTTCTATGTTTTGTTTTGGTTTATTGAATATTCATACATAATAGTGCACAACTGCACTCTCATCTGCTCATTAGCTAGGGCATTCAGCCTGGGGTTTGACAAAATGGAATAAAGATTTCAATTAATCATTACCAAGTTTCATATTTTTTTGTCATTATTTTATGAAAATTACACAAAATTTGGTACAATTATCCCGCTGAGGATTCTTCATTTCTCCTGATTGTATAAAAGTTTTGCTTGTCAGTTGGTTAAAGGCAGAATAATGTATATTTCTTTTTTGTGCATGAAACTAAGTAGTAGCATCACTTTAACACCTACAGTATGTGGATCATGTACAGAAAGAAGAGAAAATTTAGGTCAAGTAGGTAGTGGTCTTAGGAGTAACTTAGTACTTAAAATCTCACAGACAGTTTACCACTCAACTTAAAAATGTTTCATTTTTTACACCCAGCATCACAGGTCTATCATGAAGCATCAAACCATTCACTGGTTTCGAAAGGGTCTGAGATTGCATGACAACCCTTCCTTAGTAGCTGCCTTACAAACAAGCTCTAAAATTTGGCCAATCTTCATCTTAGATCCATACTTTGTAAAAACTGGAAATGTTGGTATCAATCGGTGGCGGTTCTTGCTAGAATCTCTGCGTGACCTGGATAACAGCTTTCGCAATCTTGGCTCAAGGTAAACCTTTTTAATACCTTTTGTTTACAGGCAGTCATTCATCACCTCAAACTACAATTACTGGAGTGGTCTACAGATATTCTCAATTGGCTCGCTCTTTGGTTGACTTCAATTTAAAAATGTAGAGCACTGCAGGCTCATACCTACACCGAATAGAGCAGTATACTGCACTGAGAGTTTTCAGATAATATATGAGGGCCTTTTATACTCACCCTGAAGCAATGAAATGGGATTGTGTCTGGATGAGGAAAATTTAGACAGTTGCAGAAGAACTAAATGCAGTTGGGAGAATTGTTCGACCTTTCTGGGGTGATGAACAACTGTCTTTCATGGCCTGTCTACATAAATACAGTACTGTACCATTTCCGATGTTCAGTGTTCAATGTGGTTATGGTACTAGAGGCAAATGACTGTTCTGTTTTGAAGATCTATCATCTTGTGTGTATGTGTCTTCAACTGTAACCACAGTTCTCTCACCCCAAACAGTACCAATTCTCCTAACCTTCTTACTTAAAGGCCCAGTTCTCTCATCCCAAATGATACCAATTCTCCTAACCTTCTTACTTAAAGGCCCTGTTCTCTCACCCCAAACAGTACCAATCCTCCTATCCTACTTACTTAAGCCCCTCCCACAATTGTCTGAAGTTCATCCTCATCCAGATACAATCTCAGTTTATTGCTTCAAGGTGAGTATAGAAAAACTCAATTTATATAATCAAAACACTCTCAGTACCATTCATGCTGTGTAACATAAGCTTTGGTACTCTGCATTGTTTGAATTAGCTGCCATCAAAGAGCTGAGTCAATTGAGAATTTTGGTACCCCGTACCAAAATTGTAGTTTGGGGTGAGAGGTTTGGCCCTTTAAGCCCCTCCCACAATTGTCTGAAATTCATCCTTATCCAGTCACAATCTAGTTTATTTCTTCAGGGTGAGAATAGAAAAGCTCTATTTGTAATTTCAAAACACTCTCAGTACAGTTCATGCTGTGTAATATAACCTTTTGTAATCTGCATTGCTTGAATTAAGAGTCAATCAAACAGCTGGGCCAATGGAGAGTTTCTATATCCCCCTACAAGAAGTGTAGTTTGGGGTGGGAGGATTTCCCCTTTAAGCATCTACTTCTTAGGAGGCCAGGGCCAATTTCTCTAACGTTTGGGAATCATAGCAAATGCCAAAATCCATTGCTAAATCTTAAATCAATCACAATTTAGTGACCGAATTTTCAAAATGATGTCCCCAAACTTTAGCGATCAACTTTTCATTACTGGGGTGTGTTGTTTGTGTTAGGTTTTGATGAAACCCAAAATTCATCACTATTGCTACTAGGGGTTATTTCTAGTTAGGGAGGGATTTAGTCATGATCACCTTAATTGATGTTAGTGAAATTGGACCCAGGGGTTGATTCCCTAGTGGAGTTATACTAAAAACTTGAAAAATGGAACTTACTGCTGTTGTGGGTGATGCTCCATGTAAGCAGTGGAGTAGGGAAGACAATCCAGTGCCTCACCATTCAAAAAGAAGCTTTGGGGGCATTAGTTTAAATGTGAAGGTTATATGTTAAAATGTACCTAAAGTCAAAAGACTAAAAAATATATATTGAAAACCATGAAAAATAAATTCTAACAGTTCATCTCCCATCTTCATAGAATATTCTTGAGCTGATGAATAAAATGTTAAAGTTTATTCACCCAAATTTAAATGGTTCTGTATATTGTGCAATAATTTGTGATATCATTACTACCCAAATCACAGTCTTTGTTTTTCTGAAAGTTAGTGCACCTTGTATCAAGGGCAAGGTGTGATAGTACTCTTACTCATATGACATGATGTAACTAATTAAGCCCTATCTGTGCAACATGCTATTGCAAGCAACAGTAAGTGTACAAGGTGATAAAAACATTTTTAATTTTCAAAAGGAAAACAAAGCAGAAAATGTGAATTGTACAACAAGAAAGTCACAAATGATTGTGCAGTGGATTAATTTATTTTAAGCAAATAAATTTCAGTATTTTTTATCTCAGCTCAAGAATGTCCTATGAAGATGGGAGTTGGACCGTTAGAATTCATTTTGCATGGTCTTTAATATATATTTTAGAATTTCTTGACTTGAGGTACCTTTTAAGGTGTACAACTCTATAACTAACTCGCCTGTAACCTCATGGTTTGGAGTCCATGAGCTGTGATACTCACCTCTTGGTTGTAGGTCCATCTGGCATAAGAACCTATTAGCACCAAGAAAGCGCTCTCTCTCTTCTGGAGGGAGACCGTGTGTTTGGTCTAACAGTAGAACATCTGCCTCTCACGTGGAAGGCCCAGGATCGATTCCAAGGTTAAGTCATACCAAAGACTTTAAAAAAAGGAACCTAGTGCTATTGTGTGTGATGCTCACCAAAAAAAGCAGTGGAGAAAACAAGCCAACTGGAAAAAAGGCTGTGGCCGGCTCGACTTGAACAGATAGGTTGGAAACTGGGCCATAAAACTCCATCTAATAACTAACTCTTCTACAGGGTTTTCTCTGGCATAGGACTGGAGGTGATCGAGGAAGAGCAAGATAGACTTTATTATTCAAAATAGGTGACCATGATTTCTGGTGGAGACTCAAAGTCATAAACAGAGGATGTAAGGTCAAAAATTTTTTTAATATGATAAATTTCCAAACAAAGAAAATCTAGTGCATATTCTGTCTGGTATGACTTGGGTGATTATTTCAAGGAGAGGAATATACGCCACAGAGGTTGAAAACAGTGGGTTGGCCTAAGCTGGTAGGGCATTTTGCCGTATCAGGTCACCAGAGCTCAAGCAGTGCAAACCTTTAAAAATATAAACAAGATGTCTAAAGATAAGAAACCTTGCAGAATATTATGACATCTTACCTTTTGGTATCTCTTAGGATGTAGAGAAGTTTATGATCACTTTGAAATTTTGTAAAGGTCAAAGAGCATTTGCCAAGTGTGCTCTCCAGAAGTCAAAATGTGTCCTGGCAAACAAGCTTTACCTTAACCTAGCCTGGGAAACTGGAATGAACCCCACCATTATTGTATGGGCACCCCTGGTAAGAACAAAGGCTGCTTTGAGTTTCTTAAGTCAAAGGTCATTTGAGGTCAATAGATATGGAATGATATGAGCCTTGAAAAGTTCAGGTGTAAAATCATGAACCTGTATTGAGTGTCTCCATGTTGCTATTAGTATTTGATCAGAAGAGAAGGAATCAAATTTGATAACCACTTAAAAGTAATTACTGCAACAAAGATATACCGCACTTGCCAAATGTTGCATACTGCCTGTTGCTATTCCATTTGGTGATCAGTGCTATGGCTGAGTGGATAAAGGCGGTGGCATTTGAAGCGATGAAGCTTAGCAACCAGGAGGTCTGGAGTTCAATTCCTGGCCGGGTCAAGGTAAGGTGGGTTTTTCATCCAAGAGCAATCTACGGTTTTCCAATCTGAACTGGCATTTCAAAAAAATACCAAATTCTATCCAAATTGTTGAATTGGTTGCCACCCGACGTGAAGTTGTAATTCATAAGCCAACTTGGCTGCTCCCACATTCGTGGTCGCTTAGCGTGGTAAAACACTGCCCTTCAAGGCCTGAATTATCAAGGTCTGAATTATTTTCTGAATTTTAAAACCCCTAAAAATCATGTTCCAATTTTCTTGCTTGTGGTATTATGTATAGACAGTACCCATTACAGTAAGTATCTGTAAGCAGCACATACACATTTTGTTCACATAAAAGAGGAATTAACCCCTGGGCCACCCATCATGGGCATGTGGTCACAGTGCACCCCAGGGGCACACAATGGATCATCATCCATTCAGTTTTCTGAGATGACAATGTTCCAATTTTCACAAATAAGATCTATATGTGCATGTATTTTTTCCAACAGACTTTTTGTCATTCAAGGATCTCCAGCTGAAGTCTTTCAGCATCTGTTTAAAGACTGGGAAATCAGTCAGCTCACATTTGAAACAGACACAGAACCATACGCAAGGACAAGAGATGAGGAAATAGTGAAGTTAGCCAAAGAAAATAATGTCAATGTCATTCAAACAGTTTCACATACTCTTTATGACACTGAAAGGTAAGATTTAGCCCATTGCATTGATCTGTGGGACATGTACCTCTTCCCCAGGCCACATGTACTGTATGTGAGATGCGCATTGTGAAGTCACATTCAATGGTGCATCTCACGTAGAAACAATATCGGACACTTCTTATGCTTTTTATGGGATCCACCACACAGTGTTTATACTGTGTGTTATGGGGGGGGGGGGAATGGGTGTGTGTGTGGAAGGGGTGTGGTGAGAGAGGGGGATAGCAAAGCTGTCCTAAGTGATGTTTAGAAGGCTGTAGTGTATTACTTAACAGCAGCACTAAAAGTTAACTTTGGTAGCTTATTACACAGACAGTTGGCACTTATTGGGTACTTAGGTATAATATTCCCCTTATCAGTTAATGCTTCATTATAGGAGTAGAACCTCCTTCAGAGTTAGGACTATTAGGGGCTGGGTGTCTCCAAAACTATGACAGTAACTCCAAGTTTTCTGTGCTCCTTTTCTTGTTAACAATTTCACTACTTCAAGGTCTTGAGTTTTCAATTTCCCAGGTGTGCTTCAAATCACACTCCTCAAGAAATTAAGGAGTGTGGTAGGTGTGCTGTTTCATTAAACATTGATACAATTTCCTAAGTTCCCATTCTTTATTTAGGTGTGAAAAAATCACACTCCTCGCAGTGATTTGAGGTGAGTGATGGTGTGCGGTCGCACTCTCACACCACAACATTCAAGACCTGTACTTCTAATGTACTTTTATGTCTTTCTTTATCTAAGAGTTATGAAAGCTAATGGAGGTAAACCTCCTCTGACTTACCAAAGACTTCAGACAGTGCTTTCCAAGATGAGTGGTCCCCCAGAACCTGTACCTGCCCCTACCAAAGATTCTTTTAAAGGTATGGTATACCAGAGTTATCCATATGTAGATTTGTACCATGCAGTTTTTTGTAAGTTTTCATTAAAATCTCCTTTACCTCCAGTTGGAGAGCCCCAAATTTTTTAACCAGTGTGAATATATGATTTGCATCAGAGGTTTATGAAAGTGAAATGTTACCTGACTTTTTCATGATGCCACACAGAAAGACAGCTTTTACCGGTCACTCCTACTTCGAAAAAAAGCTGGCTGTTGATGTGATGGCACAAATGGTTAGGATAAAGTTACTTTCAGTAGTCATGTTATGCAAAATATATATTACATGGGCTGGCAACTTTTTCCTGTAAAACAAAGGCAACATTTCCTTTTAGGTCACCCAAGTGCTACTGTAGGTGAATGCCTATGTCAAGGTTAAATTCACAGTAGCTAGCAGTGACATGAATGAAACATTGAAATATTTTTGTAAATAAATGTTATTTCTACTCTGTTGCAATTTTTCTTAAGTAATTCTTAATTACTGAAAGCTCAAAGAAAGTGCCTAAGTTTTACATTTTTTTTCAAGGTTGCAACACACCAGTTGGCGCTGACCATGACTCAGTATATGGTGTTCCCACCCTGGAAGAATTGGGACATCCATCCGATGGCCTAACACCAGTGATATATCCTGGCGGAGAAACAGAGGCTCTTAAACGTATGGGGGATTATCTCTCCAAAGAAGTAAGTTTTGTCAGTTTGAATCATTCCACAGGCAGCAAAATGTGGTACATGAATTCAATATTAGGAAATTTATACGAAAATTACCCAACTAAAGGGATCTTTCCCGGGTTTCATGCTGTTATTTGGTGATTAAGTTTGTCACTGACATCTATATCTCACTGGAATGCAACAACAAATCACTATAACTTTATTGATATCAAGATAGCTGAAGAGGAAGGTCAGTGATAAATACTAGGTTTATATTGGTCAACGAGTGATTGTAAAACTTAATATTTTTATACTTTCTTATCACCATAATGCAGACTGACTTAAAAAGGCAACAAGTTAATGAAGTATCTCTGTGAACCTGCTTGACATGATTTGTTGTGCACCAATTAAAAAATGTAACACCTGTTAGTTCATGCTGCTTTGCTGACCAAATCAGTATCAAACCGTTGCTTCATGTCATTGTGAGTGATGCTCGACATAAGCAATGGAGTGGAAAACAATGCATCATTAACTCAAACTGTATAAAACGCTGTGATGGGCACCACTAGATAAAAACCAGACTCATGTTAGATGGACTTCAGGTGTTTAACTCCAACATACCCACCCAAACATAAAAATGGTTTCCTTTGGTATCAAACAAGTTCACAAGTATAGATAGTTCTCAGTGACATAACAACTAAGCATTATCAACCGCCAAATCTAAGGGCAAGCCTGTACGTGCATATAGGCATTGCCCTTAAACATGGCTGTAATACGCCATTTAAATGCTACTATGACGTCACAAGAGAACTATCTTTACAAGATCAATGTAACAGGTAACTGGTCTTTTTCAAGATGAAGGCATAAGTATCTACAAATCATAACTAATGCCTGGGAAAATAAATGTGAAAAGATTTAAAAAAAAATCTAATATTTACACTTTTGGTCTTTTATGGTAAAGTATTTCTTGGGAAGAAGTGTTTTTGTGAGTAATATGTAAGACTGAGTCAGTGCATGTTAAGTTGCAGTATGGTTCCTTAAATAGCTTTTGTCTCTCTCCAGAAATGGGTATGCACTTTTGAAAAGCCAAAGACCTCACCAAATTCTCTGAAACCTGCTACCACTGTTCTCAGCCCTTATCTCAAGTTTGGTTGTCTGTCTGCAAGGACATTTTACTATGGTATCTTGGCAGTGTATCAAAAACAGGTAGTTTATTCTTTCTATTTTTTTTAAGTTTTTAATTTTTCTTTTTTCAATTCAAAGCAAGTACTAACTCCTTATTTTCTTTCATTTTTAGCAAGAAAAAACTGAAGGTTAAACTGAAAAATTAAGTACTTAATATCAAAAGGATGAAAAAGTGAAGTTACATGGAATTACGGAATTCATCACTTGTTTGTGTGATTTAGTTTCATTCTTAAGCAATGGGGGTGCCAGAAGGTCAGAATTGGGAGGCAAAGTAGTAGCAAAGAAAAAAGTTGGCCTGCAAAAATTTTTCGTGCACAGAGCGAAACCGAATGAAATGTGCACATCCCCTCGAGTGGGATCCAGGGTCAAAGCCCCAGTGGGAGTTTGGAGGGCAAAGCCTTGGATTCTGTAAGGTATTTGCATATCTCTGGGTGAAAATGAAGTCTCAGGAGAGGTGTATTATTTATTTTGGGGGGTTGGCCTTATTGCTAACTGTCCTATTTTGGCAGGGGGGGAACAAATTGGAGGGCAAGGACAAAATGTGAGAAGGCAAAGGCCTGCTCATGCCCCCTTCGAGTTGCAAATGTTCTTGAAGCTATCTTGCGTGTAAGCTTGGCATATCATTCACAAAGCCAACAAGTAAATTCCTAGATATTTTACATCTCCTCTTACTAATTTGAAGCAGTCACATCTGTCGCTATTCAGTCTTCTGAAACAGAATATTCCAGATTCTTCCATTCAGGTGTATCTGTTTTTGTCTTTTAATCATCACAGAAAAATTATACCAAACCTCCGGTGTCCCTCCATGGCCAACTGTTGTGGAGGGAATTCTTTTACACAGCAGCAGCAGGAACACCTAATTTTCATCAGATGAAGGGTAATCCAGTTAGCCTCCAGATACCCTGGGATGATAACAAGGAGTACCTGGATGCTTGGACGTGGGTAAGAAATATTTCTTGATAATATTATTAGCCTTTTTTTTTTAATTTTTTCTTTTGATCATGTTTATATGGTAACAGTCCTATATTCCAACACACGTAAATTCTGACACCCCTGTATTCCAACCAATCCATTACATTCCAGCACAGGATTTGTCCCGACACCCCTATGTTCTGACAATGAGATGGTAGATTGTCGAAACATAGGGGTTGAAACAAAGGGGTGATGGAGTATAGTCACCATGTATTTCATTTGTTTGCATTTTGTGTTTTCAACATTAATACATATATTACATAGATAAATACTAAAGATGATAAGTGCAGTCAATCATTAAAAAACATCTTTCATAATGTTCATTGGAAACTTGTTCTTTGACAGAAGAGTGTGTTTTTCAACTTCTAAATAAATATATAAACTTGTAATTGAAAGCAGTCGTAGCAGGCTGCGTGTTATTTATTTTGCAATATAGTACTTTACATGTAAAATTAAGAAGTTGATAGGATGCTTAACCTCTTCAACAAAACCAAATTTTACGTGTTCATGCCCAATTTCAGAATTATTTTTTAAAAAGGGCTGTATGAATTCAACCAAAATCTTTAAAACATTGGCATTTCCAAACAAATAAACACTCAACTGTTTCATTGCTATCATGAAAAAAAGAACACAAGGGAAGGATTTGATTTGGATCTGATTACCCCTCAAGATCACCACCCAAATGTGAAAGTGACAGTACACAAATGCTCTTCTCTATAATTACTGGCTCTTCAGGCTCGAACTGGGTACCCATTTATTGATGCAATTATGACACAACTGAGACGAGAGGGCTGGATCCATCATCTTGCCAGACATGCGGTCGCGTGCTTCCTCACCCGTGGGGATCTGTGGATCAGCTGGGAGGAGGGTGAGAGGGTAAGTTATATTTACAGGAGGATTATCAATGCCATGTTTGTGATGCCTCAGTTGTTCAAACATTTAAAATAGAAGCTACCATTATTTCAAAATTAGTTATTGGGGGGGGGGGCTATATCTATGGCTTTTGGTAAAGGTCAAACATTATCTGAGGGCACTAAGGATCAGAAATGCAAATCCTATGAACTTTGTATGAAGAAGGGAAATGGACAAAAATGAAATATTAGTTCTTTTATTTGTGGTAAAAATCAAAGATTTTTTGAGTCATATGTGAAATTTCAAGAAAAAGTTGAGTTACATAGGTGCCACTGCAGCAACTTAGAACATTCATTCAGCTTTTTGAAGTAGGGGTGCTTTTTACATGCTTGGAAAGGGACATGACTGAAAACAGTGGGATTGCCTTATGTTGAGCTGGAGAGTTAATGTCTGTGTGTAATTAAAGCATTCATTGACCTATTTCCAAATAGCAATTACAAAGGATTGTGGGATAGAGTTTTGGTGTTTGTCATTTTTGTCAATGGCATTCTACTGTGGTTAAAATTGACATACACCCAAAACTTTATCCCACAATTCATTGTAATTGCTATTTGGAAATAGGTCTATGGGATTGGTTTGTGTAAAGCATGCTGTCAGATAATTTGCCCAGCTGTAGCTCTTTCAGCCAAGCTAGACTACTGCAAGGTAACCTCATCTAACTAATTCCCAGCCAAGCTGCAGCCATGCTTTGGGTGCTAAACCATCACAATGGCACCCCTTGCGGGCTGGGGGTTGTAAAATATGCTCTCTGTATTTCCTGCCTGGCATAAGAGGGAACTAAAGGGAAACCAAACTTGCATACTTGAAAATAAATTTCAACTTTAAGCTTTTTATGAAGCTGACTGACACTATTCATGTTGGTGTGTCATTAAATCTCATCTAACTAACTAACTAGCCCATCACAATGGCAGACCAGCATAATCTTGCTATTGTAATCTTTGTATGGAGTATAAGGGGTCATTGTAGTAGGTGTTGCTGCAGTTTTGACGTAGTGCCTCACATATTTTACTCTATACTGGTTGATAAGGTGCAAAAAAGTGTAAATGTACAGCAGGTGGTCTGCAAATTAAACTGGTGTTGCTTGCGATTTAGGGATCCATTGCTTGAGGGAGGGCCTCTTTGAAAATTTTTGCAAAGTAAAACTTCCTTATATGCAAAATGCTGTGCATATTCATGGACCAATGGCAATATAGCAAACATGTAGTAAATTATTTAGTGCAGCTGTTTTCATATTTTGTTGTTTACGAATTATTATATATATTGGACCAGATTGTTAGATTGCTGTATGTTTATGTGAACAATTTTCAAATCCCCATCAAGCTGTACTTTTCACAACAGCTGGTTGGATCTGGCCCATGGACCATGTTTGATGACCCCTGATGTAACAGGGATCATGGAATTTTTTATTTTATTCAGGTGTTTGAGGAACTACTTCTTGATGCTGATTACAGTCTTAATGCTGGTAATTGGATGTGGCTGTCAGCAAGTGCATTCTTCCATCAGTATTTTAGAGTGTACAGTCCAATTGCTTTTGGGAAGAAAACAGATCCAAATGGAGATTATATAAGGTTTGTCTCAGCTCAGTTCAAAAAATTTCAGAAAGTTAAATTAGAAAGAAATGTGCTTGAATCTCATATAAATCATTAAAGTGCCCCAAATTGTGTGTGTGTGTGTGGGGGGGGGTGATGATCCATTGCTGGGATACAAAATATTCAAATATTGAAGGTTATTTCATTTTGAAGCAGTCCCTTTCATGTCCTTTCATTACCCCTCACAATACCTGGTTCTGTTTCCTTTTGAAATTAAGCAATTGAGTAGGGAAAAGAAGTCACTGAGCCACAACTAAAAAGGGCAGTGGCAGTCTTGACTTGCACCAATTGGTTGCAGGGCTGTAGTCGAGTCCAACAAGCTCGAGTCCAAGTCCGAGTCCAAGTCCAAAAGCTCAAGTCCGAGTCCAAGTCCAAGTCCAAGGGGCTCGAGTCCAAGTCCGAGTCCAGTGCTCTCGAGTCCAAGTCCGAGTCCAAGTCCAAAAGTAGTAAAACAACAATAGTATTTTCTGGTAAAGAAATAGGCCTATGGTTGCTATAGCTGTATGAACAGGGACAAACTTAGACTCAATTCCTGATTCAATCTAGGTTTTCCTGTACTTGGAATTGGCCTGGAATGGGTTTCAACTGGACCTGAAATCAAAGCGGAGCCCATGCACTGCAGCTGAGTCCACTTATCTGGCTAAATGAAAATTGTGCCTCTCTTACATACTAAGTAAACAGTAGCTCATATTTTTCACTTAAAATCAGCCAATTGTCTGGGAGAAATGCCCCAACCTGGGGATGTTTACAGCAGTGCATGGGGTCCTGATGGGAATGCTCAAATATACTCAGGAATTTTGTAAGTGGACAAAGTCTTTTTGTTGGGGTAGTGGATTTTTTAAGTTGTCCTGGGACTATAGGCTAGCAAGAGAAACACTTTGAAAATACAGTCTGGTTTTAAATTTGTAACCCAAAGGACAAGCTGTTTGAGAATATAGTACAATATAAAGGCTATTGGTGATTATGCAGGAATTGCATGAAGGGTTCCCAATAGTGGGAATGCACTCAGTGCTTAAAGCAACCTGAAACCAATTTTGGGAGGGCACATCAAATATTTTTAAATAACAGAGGCATCAGCAGGGCTTTAATTATACGGCCTGTCTATAGTTAGTTTGTTAGTCAGACAGAGTTTTACGGCCCAGTTTCCAACCTATTGATTCAAGTCGAGCCTGTCTAAAGCTATACTGTCTGGTTGTATGGACAATCCCTTAGCAGCTGCTCTACTAGCATAAAGCCCACAAAGCTATCTCTGGACAATTCCATATGCATGCAAAACCAGCTGCCATATTGCCCATTTGTCTTCATGAATATCATGTAGTACAGCACACGGCTAATGAAAGTTGCACATATGTTACTTGTTAGGACCAACAACAAAACAACATTGTCATACTGTACTGTACATTATACTGTTCAAAGCATTGTATGTATACAGTATTGACGTACAACCTGTAAATGATCCAACTCGCAGATGGCCTGACAAGTTATTTAGGTAACTTTACCTGCCACCATATTAACTGTTACTTGCTAGTTTTTTACCTGGCTGTGTCTAGTCCATGGGAAGCATGAGGTGGAGCAATTGTGCCAGCAAGGTGGAGGAGGTATGATGATGAAAACCATATAACTTGTCAACAGGCTAGGCAGGAATTCGAATAGGCCTATGTACGTAATGACGTAGTAATTTAGATACGGAAATAACATAGTAGGCCTAGGCCTATGTACAATTGCGTTGGTTTGGCAGCCGGTTCAATAGTGTTAGTGGATGTAGAAGGTATGATGGTCTGATTAGAACTTAACCAAATAAACAGACAATGAACAAAGCCACAAAGGCAACTTGGCTATAGTCGAATATGCACAACTTCCAGGTCAATAATAGGGTATGTTAAAAATACAGTGTAAATTGTTTGGAAGCCTTGTCAATAGATCTCACACAATTTTCTCGCAGAACTAGTGCCACCTGTACAAACTCTCTGGGGCGTAACTGTAATTGCTATACCTACCACAGTAATTTTTTTTTTGGTTGTGCCCCCTATACTGTAACCTGCATCTAAGTAGCACTGTAACTGTGTGATGCAAAAGGCCTAGGAAGGTTACCATTACTAATTCAGATCATGCAGGTCTAACATTTGTTTGAAATGATTTAGATGTATGTGAAGAATGTCTTTGAAGTTGATGGTTAATTTTGTGACATTGACAATCACCTTCCTGTAGGCCTAGGCCTTTAGCTACAAACTCTCCTTGTTGATCCCCACATGATGCAAAAGCCCAAAGTTGCCTAGTTAACTGGTCCACCCAAAGGTGCTTCAGTCCAGTGTGCAACTAACTTTGTGCAGCTGGGCAACTGATTTTAGTAGCAAGCCTGTTAATTTCCAAGTGCTAGGAGGCGGAAAGCCGGACTACCGTAGAAAAACCCACATACATTGAGCAAGAGGACTCCATGTGAATATGCACATGCATGTGCAACACAGTATTGGTACACAGCAGCTCTGGAACAGCTAGACTACCTGACCACTCTGCCACTCCATGACCCCACATAATGCATCACCCCGTGATTATAAACCCTCATCAAACTGTTATGGTAAACAATGTTCCAGAAATAAAGGGCAAGCGCAGTTGCCGCAAATATTATTTTGAAGCAACAGCTTAAATGTCACAATAATCCCCTTATTTCTTTTCAAAGCATCTTTTATAACATTTTAGGACCCGCTCCATATTGCATACTCAAGGTAAACTAAGCAGTTACTCTTACTAAATTTCACATTTGAGTACAAAAATACTGTAACATATAATAACATATAACTCCAAAGAGCCATCTCATGAAACAGGACAGTATACACCTTCAAGTCGGGGTGACTGCTCTTGCCTTATATGTTATAAAATTTAAGCTCTATTGTTGTGTATTTACCTGACTTACATATTGTTAGTATTGCAAACTTCATATGAAGATTCAGCAGAAGCCAATTGACAGGTTATTTATAGACCTATCTTACAGTATCCCAAAATAATTAACAAAGGCAATAATTTCCTTTGTAGAAGTAGCAGTAAGATGAGCAGCTGTGAAACCCATGCAAACTTTTTGTAAAATTTGTATGAAGGAAAAAAGAAACAGGATGCAAAAAGTATACAGGCCCATCTTTGGAATCCATAACAACAACGAAAAGGATTTCAGAAGATTTACTGACAATGCCGCAAGGCACAAGGCACAGCCAGACCATGTTCATTGTTGCTAATTTAACTATTTTTAGGAGTCTCATATGCCTTCCCTAGCATTTTTATGGCATTTGTCTAATTTTTGAGGGACAAGGAAAATTTTAGGGTTGTTCCCCAGAGCATGGCACTGAAAGAAGAGTACCATGTTGTAGCTGTTTCTATGTTAAACACTGTTTACATAATATTATGCAAGAAACAAACTTCGTGCGAATCATGTTAACAGCTGGCATGTGACACTTGAAAATTATCAAGTTACATAAAGATATGCAGGTCAATATAGTCCTGTATACTACATTAAGGATAATAAAGCCCAAGTATATGTTGAGTGCTGGGGTTTTTGGTGGATCAATCATGAAATTATAAAGAAATAAAGAATCAGAGAAAATGGCTGCCGGACTTGAAGGACTCGACTTCAAGTCCAAGCCAAAGTCCAAGTCCAGAGAGCCCGAGTCCGAGTCCAAGTCCAAGTCCAGAGACCCCGAGTCCAAGTCCAAGTCCGAGTCCAAAAAAAGTGGACTTAAGTCCGGACTCGAGGTCGAGTCCGGACTCGAGTCCTACAGCCCTGATTGGTTGCAAACTGGAAAAACTAAAACTCAAACGCCATCTAAGCTAACCTAACCTTTTGAAATTAAAATGTTTTTATGACCTTGAGAAAATATTTGTTCTCTTGTATAGCTTGTACTGGGAGGGCTTGTATAGCAAAATCCCCTGTAACAGTAAGACATTGATCATATTCTGGCACAAGTTGCAGTGAATGGCTTTTGGACAAAAGAAGTAAAACAAATTTGAGTAATACAAGAATGACATCACCCATTAATATTATTGGGTGGTAGAGTGTTCAACATTAGTTAATTAGCTTCAACGTTCTACATCACAGTCCAGTGAAATTTAGTGAAACATGCACTGGGAAGATGGTAGAAAGTTTGGAATCATTTTTCAAAGATTTTTCTCAATATTTGTGTCTGAAGTTTTATTCTTAAAAGGAAAATGCTGACACCCAAACTTGAGTTAGGATAGTTGTAGAATATACTGTTTTACAAATAGATTGTAAGAATCACAACAATAACTTTCCTACGGTTAAATGCTTGAATATGCAATATCTAAGTTGTAAAATATCGTGAAAGATAACTGATAGGGGAAATAAGAGGAAAGTTGTCATATTTAGCTTTTGCTTTTTAACGATCAAGTTAAGTCACCTAAATCTTAGTGTGAAACAACAACAACTAAATCTCGCATTTTCTTGTTACTTTTCCAAGTATTCTTCGTGATATTTCAAGACTTCTGTATTGCATATTTAATGTAAACCAATCAGCTACTTGTAATTAAATTTCACACTTCTAGAGGAAAAATATTGTCAGGTTATTCTCAAGAGCTACTGTATTCACAAAACAGGTTGATAGTCTGCTCTACTCAGTTGAATTTGAAGTGACCATGCATCCCCTTTAAAGTTTTGGGTGACTGTTTTTGCCCTTAAAGGTACATTTGAGCTTACTCATGTAACCAAGACCAAAAATTTATTTTTTTGAATGTCTTTTGAAGGAAATATCTGCCAATATTGAAGAAGTTTCCTGCCAAGTATATTTTTGAACCATGGTTGGCTCCGGGATCTATGCAGAAAGCTGCGGGTTGTATCATTGGGGTGGATTACCCCAAACCCATTGTTGATCATGCAGTCATCTCCAAGAAGAATATAAACAGAATGAAAGAAGCTCGTGCAAATCAGGGAAAAGGAGGAACGACCTCTTCAACTGAAAAAGGTTTGATATGATTTAAAACTTTCCATTTATGCATGGTAAATAGCATTTAAAGGCCTAATCCTCTCACCCTAAACAGTTCCAATTCTCCTAACTAACCTAACTAAACTTTTGCCAGTATTTCCGGCAGGAGGGGGAAAGGGGGATTTGCCCCCCCCCCCTTTCCAAAAGAAGGTGGGTAAATCCACCTTTTCATTATCATAAAAAGTTAAGAAACTGTCAATATCTTGGTTTCTTTTTCAAAGAGAAGAAAGTTTTCCAGCAATGTTTGAACTTACACAAATAAATGGCCTTTAAACCCTTCAAATTGCTTCTTACAGGGACCTTGAAGCAAGCTTTTGTCCCCCCTTAACCCAATTGAAACTTGAACCTAGGACAGGATCAATTTTGACTTAGTGGCAGTCAAACCTCCCCTTTTTGTGTTTGTGGCAGAACCCTGCCCCTCACAACTTACTGTCTAAAACTCATCCATATCCAGACATAACAATCTCTGTTGATTGCTTCAGGGTGAGTATAAAAAAATTCAATGTGTAATCAAAACACTTTAAGTACAGTGCATGCTGTGTAATATGAGCTGCAGTATTCAGCACTTTTTGAATTTGGTGTCAGTCAAATAGCTGTACCAATTGAGAATTTCTGTAGAATACTACAAAAATTGCAGTTTGGGATAAGAGTTGACTGCCTTTAAAGGTCAAACAATGATGGAGAGTGCATTAAGACAGGATAATGCATGGTCAGGGTTAGCAGGAGGGATGCTGAAATGCATTGCCCTAATGTGTGTAGCCACAACATTAACTCCTGAGAGTGCACTGGCTATCTTGAAATAAGGCACAGGTCTAGAGTTGTTTAACCTTGTTTGTTTGTATACAACAAAAGTTTTATAAAAGAGACAAAAAAGGGCCAAAATATTTAGTTGTGTGCAACAACCTTTTGGATTTGAAAGAATTTACCTTCCCTGCATTACAGGCTATCTGCTTACCATCCCTCTATGTATACTGGTGCAGCCTATACTAGCATTAGTGCGTTAGTAACATACAGTGTGCATATGTACATACATGGAGTGCAGTTGCCTTTATAATGGTAATGTCACCAGACCTTGAGTTCTAGATTTTCCAGGTTAGCAACAAATCACACTCCTCAGGAAATTAGGGAGCGTGGTAGGTGTGCTGTTTTATTGAACTTTAATAGATCTGTTGAGTTCCTGTTTTTTAGCTAGATGTACAAAAAATAGCACTCCTCACAGTGGATTGAGGTGAGTGGTGGTGTTGGGTCGTACTGGCATGCATCAAAATTTAAGGCCTGTGTCACATTTATCCCCTGTTGATTGGGTTTATTCTATTCCTCAAGTTCATTGTTTGATACAGCAGTCACCTGACTGTAATTGACCAATGTGGGTTAGAGGATTATCAGTATGAATGAATAGGATATGTCAAAATCAATGGAAATTAAGTTTTAAACAATGGGCAAATGGTAATGTATATTATTGGAAAAAAATCTCTTGTTTTTAGCAGTTGATTTTAAGTTTGGGAAAGTATAAAAACCAGTGATGTCAATAAAAGAATATATTTTTCTTTGGCATTTTAATTTGATAGCTACAAATTTAGGAAAAATCGATGCGTTAAGAAATACAGTAGCTTAAGACAGGAGCCTTACAATCACAAGAATTATTGTCACTCCTAGACAGACATTGATATATTGTATATACATTGATATGTAAAGTGTTTGCAATCGTGTTACATAATTTACACTAAATGTCGAGAATGAGTACTGATACTTCTGTGCCAGTTTAGCAACTCCAGAAGAAGACTGTTTCTTGTTAATCACTCTTAAATCATTTCTTCTTTCAGATAACAAACCAGAGAAGACAAAACGTAAGTCGCCATCAGATACTGAGAAGTCGGCAAGCCCAAAAAAGAAACAAAAGAAATTAACAGACTTTGGCAAGAAGTGAATAGAGAGATGTTGGGGAATGCCATCAACTTTTGTGTGGTAGTCAGTAATCTTGACAAGCAGATTGGGATTATACCTTTTTGTATATCAGGGTATTACATGAACAATCTGTCCTGGTACATTGACTTTTTTAACAGTCATGATCCAAAAATGGTGTCTCATGGGTTACCATTTTGAAAAATGATGAAACCCTCAAACCAGTTTCGATTTTTTTAAATTCAAGTGTATGTACAATGATAAGTGGTATAGATTTGTTCCATGGTCAAGTTAGTATTATGTGTTACTATAGGCATACCACTGCAACTTACCATATGAAGCAGTGTTTTTAGTGAAATTTTTTGAAGGTCTGCACTTGTTATATGAGATTCAAGTTTATATTTGAAATTGCTCAATTCTAGTCGCATTTTTTGTCATTTCCTTGAAACCTTGATTTTGTCTTACGTATGTTCAATAAATTTATTGGAAAGGGCCAAAAACAACAATGAGACAAAGTATTTAATGTTAATGAAAATATGTTGTTGTACTAGCCATCTTCACAAAGGCAATTTTAATGCCCATGGAAAATTACTGTATCCACTTATTCACACTAAAAATGGAACCTACTGCCATTGTGTAATGCTCCGCATAAGCAATGGAGTAGGGAAAACAAGCCAATGAGCCACAGCTGGAAAAAAGGCCGTGGCTGACTGGAATTGAACCAATAGGTTGGAAACTGGGCTGTACAACTCTTATCAACTAACTAACTAACTAACCACTTATTCACACAAATATGGCAACATTTTAATGATTAATATCCCCCTGGGAAAACTTTTGAAATGCCCATGGGAAAGCATTATGTTTAAATAGTCAAATAAATAGAATTATATTGTTATGGCTTCTTTCCCATACTCACATTGTAGAATTCCCATGGTAAAGTATTATCTGTATGTATTCTCAAATATATGTTTTTGTACTGTGTTCTTTCTCATGGGCAATCTGTAAAAAATGTTCATTAAAAAGCATGATACCTATTTACATAGTTTCATTATTTTAAATGTATAGTTTTAATGGCTATTCTTTCTCATAGGTATTATGTCATTTCTTAGCTTTTATTCTAAAACTGGCATTCCAAGTCACTTCATTTCTCAGGGCAAAAATATGCTTCCAATTGGCTGACTGCCTTGACAGTCAATATTTGTGTGTGAATCTTTTGTTACATTTTGTAAATATTTCTCCACTATTTTTTGGTTCTGTAGATTTAAAGGGGCAGTCAGAGTTTGCTTTTTCCAAATTTTCCATGACTTTAATTCTGCACCCAATTATACATTGAGTTTAATCTCACAAAAGGTGGTCTGCCTTCTTGGTTTGATTTTGTGGTTGGTCACTGTCAGGGTTATCACCAGACCATTATGAAAGCTGGGTAATTTGTGGTCACCGTCCTTAGGGAGGGGTCCAAGGGGTGTCACTGTTCCACCTACCCTTTGAAAATTTTTTGCGGATTGGACAGTGCTTACAAAAAACAAGGAGTTATCACTTAATTCTAAAGAAATCTAAGAATTTGGTTCAGTTAGGGTAAGAAATTTGTGCCTGCCGGTGATGCTGATATTGATGGTGAGTACCAGGTGGAGATCTTGAGAGGGGGCTAGCATGGCCAGTAACTACCCTGGTCACTTTATGGATCAGGCAGTCTAGTGTTGCACCTGTGTGAATTTTTAACCTGAAAAATATTACAATTCAACAATAATTAGCACAGAATTTATGTTTCTTTTCTTTTGAGAGACTTCAGTGTCTGTTCAGTCTGACAAGTAATTAGTTGCAAAAGGAAAAATGAAGTTTTTGAAAAAAGGTTAATCTTAGCTCTCAAACTCTGATTGTCCCTTAAAGCTTGGTGATTAAATGCAAAAGTTTCTTTGTATGACAACTAGTAGACAGTAAGGTTTTGTGTGTGACACTTAATTTTGTACATATTTTTTTTCTTTTTTTTTTGATTAGTTGAAAAAGTTGCTTTATATTTATGAAAGAAGGCATTAAATGTTTTTTGTTTGTGAAACTGTTATATTGTAAATATTTATTTAGTAGATTTAGGGTAGGTCATGTAAGATTATTAAGCATTTTGTTACAGTTGACTCTTCTGTAGACTGGGGCTGTAGAATATGCCCACGGTATTTCTTGCCTGTTGTCTGAGGCTACCAAAAGAATGGTCTGACTCCATGTTTGAACTGCATTTCAAACCAAACATGAACCTTACTTGAGACAGTATTTAAACATTTCTTGGCTTTTATTCTAGTTGTCACTACATAAAACACTGGTATCAGTGTGTCATTAGACCTCATCCAACTAAATTGAAGTTAATTTTGCAATGTATTTTGTGTTCGTGTAGTCTCATTTTTTCCACATATTTTTTGAGATAAAAGATGAACATGCTTACAAGTAATGTCTTTTTGAAAAGGAAATTGATTTTTTAGTTAACAGGTAAAGGCCATACACATGTGATGTCAGAGAGCAGAAAGTGCGCCCTCTAGTGGAGGCAAGCAAGTTTCATAGGGCGTTAGTTAGATGAGATTTAAGGACACACCAACACGAATGTGTTATATAGTGCCGTTCAACTTGATAAAAAGGTTCAGTTTATATTTATTTCAAGTATTGTTCAAGTTCACATTTGGTTTTCCTTTAGTCCCCTCTGACAACAGGTAGGAAATACAGTGGACATATTCTACAACCCCCAGCCCACAGGGAGGGGCATGTATCATAGCAACCACCATGTACTAGCAAATGGAAATTGCCTATTTGTGCCCAAAGTAGATATATGCCACTGAGTCTGTGGAACCTACATGTGAAATTCACTTGCTGATGCAGGGTGTCACATTGTTAACCTCTAAACCAGTTGTGGTGCTAGGAGGGTGGGGGGAGGGGAAGTGGCATTTTCCCTCCCCCAGATTTCGTCCTTGCCCTTTTCTCCCCAAATTAGGAGTTGGGTTGGAACCTACTGCCATTGTAGGTGATGCTCTGCATAAGCAATGGAGTAGGGAAAACAAACCAGTGAGCCACAATGGGAAAAAATGCTGTGGCCGGCTCGACATGAACCAATAGGTTTGAAACTGGGCTATAAAACTCCATCTAAATAACTCACTCCATTACAACATCTATTTCAAGTCTTCAAGGGGTGTAGACCTGGATTGTGGATTGAGGGAGGGGGGGAGGACAGACTGCACTCATCTATAAGCAATCCACCCACATGAAAGCAAGCACACACCTGCTACACACATGGACAAACACTCATACACACTCACAATAATGACATGCATATACACAAAACATAAATAGATGGCACATTAAATGCAGTATTATTTCTTTGAAATGACATTTTGTAGGAGCTCTGTGCACCAAAATGTTACATTTAGTTTATTGTGCCTGTTTTTTTTTAAATCTGTGATGTGTTTTCCCCCATATTTTCATTGGTGGGGCAATTAACCCTCCCCACCCCAGGATCGACACCCATGAAGCTTTGATCAGTAGGGGAACTTCTTGAAGGGACAGATTATGATACTAGTGTAAGTAGAAGTCCCCTGTGCTTCCAAGATTTGAAAGATCGTTCTGTGTGGTGTATGTCAACTGACTGCATTGAGAAACCTGCCATATTTATACACGAATCCAGACAGCAAGTGATGGTCTGATTTTAGTCGGCCATAACTGGGGTCCATCACCTTTAAATCTTTTGATTTCCTTGTTTACCTCTATGGATGGTTGTACACTAATTTGTATCTTAAATTCTCCAAGTTCACTAAATATGAGGCTTTGAAATTCATGTAAGCAATAAATAAAGACGGTTTTAGGCTGATGGACCCCACAAATGGCGGCCTACAGTCACTAAAAACAAGCGCTAATCGGATTTGTCTATGTAATCCAGCTACTGTGTGGTGTAGCAAAAGATGACATCATATGATCAAGGTCTGTACATCTGCATGATGAGTGTACCGAAAATAGTTTGTGGAACCAATGCCATTTACTGTATGAGAACAAGTTAGAGTTTCTTTATGTTAATGTTCTAAAGTATGTTATGACCATGTATAAAATACAAAGCTCTGGTATACCAAGCAACTGTTGTACTTTGTTATTCCACGTTAATTTTGTCAAATTGAATATTTCTCACAGAGGTAAATAACCCATGTAGCTTCAGGGATCCACTGAAGTAAACATTTCAAACCATGTTCTTTAATCATGCATGAAGCAGCAAAATGTAGAATATAAATCTATAGATAGGGACAGTCATTCATCATCCCCAACTGCTTTTTTACCATGAGTTTACCAAAATTTTCAATTGGCACAGTTCTTTGATTGACATCAAGTTAAAAAAAATGCAGAGTAGCTCATATTGCATAGCATGCACTGAGAGTGTTCTGATCCCCCATTAGGACCTCAGGCCTTGTATTCTCAACAGGTCATGCCCTGAAGCAACAAACTAGTAAAAAAAAAAACGTTAAAAATTTAGCATAAAGATGTACCTTGAGGTCAATGGGTTAGGGTGAGGTGCACGGGCCAAAGTTATCCCCCCCCCCCCAACACACACTCTTTTGATGTGCTGCCTACCCCACTGCTTCCAAGGCCAAGAATAGTTCAAGTAACCATGTTTTTTACATTTTTTTTAAATTTTAAAAAATCTGTTCCATGCCTACTACACCCCTCCCCGGAAGTGATTTCCATCTTAAAGGCAGACTTAGTTTGATATAGGAATATTGCAATTGACCAGTGAAATCTTGACCTGATATGATATTCAAGTTACTACTTTTTCCTTCGCCTGCATGTCATAGTCAGCTTTTAATGTCGAAATACGTGGTCATCGTACAAAAAGAGGGCTTTTAGGTGCAGGAACGGAAAGAAGACGTCGAGAATTTCCGTCAGGCTTTTGAAAAAACGAACACTTTCTTACAAGTAAACAAACAACAAACCCGCCGTTGGGTTTTGGGTTGAATTAAAGATTGTAAATACATCTTAGTGTATACTGCTTAGGTTGATTTGTGCGTAAACCATTATGGCCTACCGTTGAAGATGTTGAGCTTCGGGGAATAAGTTTTTATTTTATCTTAATGGTAATTCGAAATGGCATATCATCCCTTTCAGGGGTCGAGATGAGGGCAAAAATGTAGTTCTTTTTCAGCCTCGAGACTTTCCAATTCAGTGCCACGTTTCAGTCTAAAATTATAACAAGCTATTTTGGTTGGGCGCCCTCTCAACGAATGCGGAAACCGGTATCGGACACACAGATTTGGAAGATCAAGATACTTTTGTTCTTCGGTTTTCAAATGATGTGTGTAGGTCACTTCAACTTTTTCTTCACTTAGGCAAATTCGTTGATACGAGTAGGCGGTACCGTTATCTACATAATACTGTGGGCAGATGGGCATAACAGTCTTTAGACTGATCTTGTCCAGCCTGGCCCAGAACTCGGTTCATTCTTCCGCTAGATCATAGCCAGAGGCAGACTTCCGGCTCCAGTTGGAAGGGGGGGGGGGGGCTACCCCTCCCAGTCGGGTATCACCAGATTTTGTTTAAATTCTTTGGGTATCATTAAGAGTATATTCCGATGGCTTTCCAGTAGGGTCTTGCAAGTAGTAGTAGTAGCAGCAGCAGCAGCAGCAGCAGCAGCAGCAGTAGTAGTAAGAGTTTTACGGCCCAGTTTCCAACCTAATGGTTCAAGTCGAGCCGGTCACGGCCTTTTTTCCAGTTGTGGCTCACTGGCTTGTTTTCCCTACTCCATTGCTTATGCAGAGCATCACGCACAACGGCAGTAGGTTCCATTTTAGAGTCTTTGGTAAGACTCGACCTGGGAATAGAACCGGGGCCTTCCGCGTGACAGGCGGATGCTCGTTAGACCAAACACGCGGTCTACAATAAAAAGAAAAAATCCATATCAAACTATCTTCCAATACCATATTTTAGGCTAACTAAAGATATCTCATTTTAGAGATTTGTTAATTTTGTTTAAAAATACCTCCACTTTTCAACAGGGGGAGGGGCATTGGGGCATCATCCTCCTCATGGAAATGAATTTTCTTTTTAAGATCCTAGAAACAAGTACTTTAGTAATACAAGCTTTACTTCAAAAAGTAAAGTAACGTATGTGAGACCAGATTGCATGTAAGGAAACACAATTTCTAAAAATTTCAAAGGGGGAGGATTGCCTCCCCAAGACCCTTCAGTGATGCTTTTTAAACTCCTAAAATACGCAAATAAGTCAAATTCAAAGTTTAACTTCAAAATATAGCACCTGTGGTACGAAATTGCCTGTAGAGACACCCTTTGCTGGCGATCCGCTTAGATAGTCTTTCGGGCCGGGCTAAAGTATATATTCCGGGTCAAAGTATTTCTCAATAATTTTCTGATCCCTCTGCAGTTTGCAAACTTATTTTGAAGTGAAAATTGCAAGCTTAAAAAAGATAGCGACTTCTTAGATTCTACGTATAAGTTGGGAAAATCTATTTCCGGCCATCTGAAGGGCCGATTTTTCGAAATTTTCTGTACGCTCTGCCCCGCCAACTGATGGTGACGATGGCAGAAAAAACGTTTTTTCGGGCAAAAACCCCAAAACTGAAATGCTGCCGTAGACCTATGCCGATCACTGATGCTCGTTTTGAAATTTTGACTCCTGAAAGTACGCAAAAGTTAGAAGCAAATATTATTAAAAAAAGTGGGGTTCATGACATTAAATTTCATGTGAAAGACACACAATTTTCAGTTTTATTCCCCCAGAAGGAATTTGAAATACTCGGGTGAAACATGAGAGAACTGGAGGACAATTGGGGGAGAATTAAACACAAAGAGGAAGTTCTGTGAATAGTGGAAATTAATAAGAGGAAACATTGCAAATTTCAAACTCTAAGTTAAATATTCATACCTCCGTATGGCCTTGCGCCATCGGTCAGGGAAAAAAATGTGTATGAAGTTGGTTTTTAGAGAGATATTTTGAACAGGGATTTGTCCCTGAAAACTCCATGTTTTAATGAGCATTTACCGATAGCAGTACGTGGGCTTGTGCATGGTGCGACTGCATGGTAAAGTGGTAAGAGGATCAGACTTGGTAGTCATGAGGTCGGGAGTTCGAGTCAAAGCTGGGGGGGGGTCATAATGAAAACTTTCAACACGGAACCTTCTGTCATTGTGCTTGGTGCTCAGCATAAATAATGGAGTAGGGGAAGCAAGTCAGTGAACCACAACTGGAAAAAGGCCGTGGCCGGCTCGATTTGAACCAATTAGTTCAAAACTGGGCCGTAAAACTCATTAATGCTCGCCTATGGATACGGTGCATCCCTAATCCCATAAGGTCATTAGCCGAAAAGCATGAAAGCTTGGGCGATGACGGGGCACTATTGACAAGAAATTTCTTTACTGGCTAACGACTGTGCTAATCCCTAACCTTATCCAAAACCCTTAAAAGAATACAATCGATGTAATACAATGACAACAGCCGACCAAAACAGTGCACATCTACCTGAAAAGTTTTGACGAGGCAAGGTACATTAGATCGTCCATCGCTTTGTGTATTTATCTTGCATTTCTCAAAAGAGGTGTTTATTAAGTTGATAGGGGTAAATAGGGGAGGAATTGCTCTTAAAGAGCAAAACTGATTGGCCCACGCATAATATGAAGCAACAGCAGTTTTCTTCTTACTTCCCTTTAAGCTAGTTACTTTTATAATGTTTTAGTGACTTCGACGTTGAATATTCAACGTAAACCAACAGTTAGCCTACTGGGCCTACTTCAAATTTGACAATTAAAAAGGGGAAAATAATGTCACATGATCCTCAATAGTCAATCATGAAACAGCTGGGGTAGTCTCCTAAACTAATTTAAAGGGCCAATCCCCTCACCCAAAACTTCACTTCTTGTATAGGGTAACAGAAACTCTCAATTGGCTCAGCTCTTTGATTGACTGCTGATTCAAACAATGCAAATTACCAAAACTTATTTCATATTACACAGCATGAACTGTTCTGAGAGTCACGGTGTTTCGATGACACACATTGAGCTTTTCTATACTCACCCTTATAAGCAATAAACTGAGATTGTGTCTGGATGAGGACTCCATGTTTTAATGAGCATTTACCGATAGCAGTACGTGGGCTTGTGCATGGTGCGACTGCATGGTAAAGTGGTAAGAGGATCAGACTTGGTAGTCATGAGGTCGGGAGTTCGAGTCAAAGCTGGGGGGGGGTCATAATGAAAACTTTCAACACGGAACCTTCTGTCATTGTGCTTGGTGCTCAGCATAAATAATGGAGTAGGGGAAGCAAGTCAGTGAACCACAACTGGAAAAAGGCCGTGGCCGGCTCGATTTGAACCAATTAGTTCAAAACTGGGCCGTAAAACTCATTAATGCTCGCCTATGGATACGGTGCATCCCTAATCCCATAAGGTCATTAGCCGAAAAGCATGAAAGCTTGGGCGATGACGGGGCACTATTGACAAGAAATTTCTTTACTGGCTAACGACTGTGCTAATCCCTAACCTTATCCAAAACCCTTAAAAGAATACAATCGATGTAATACAATGACAACAGCCGACCAAAACAGTGCACATCTACCTGAAAAGTTTTGACGAGGCAAGGTACATTAGATCGTCCATCGCTTTGTGTATTTATCTTGCATTTCTCAAAAGAGGTGTTTATTAAGTTGATAGGGGTAAATAGGGGAGGAATTGCTCTTAAAGAGCAAAACTGATTGGCCCACGCATAATATGAAGCAACAGCAGTTTTCTTCTTACTTCCCTTCAAGCTAGTTACTTTTATAATGTTTTAGTGACTTCGACGTTGAATATTCAACGTAAACCAACAGTTAGCCTACTGGGCCTACTTCAAATTTGACAATTAAAAAGGGGAAAATAATGTCACATGATCCTCAATAGTCAATCATGAAACAGCTGGGGTAGTCTCCTAAACTAATTTAAAGGGCCAATCCCCTCACCCAAAACTTCACTTCTTGTATAGGGTAACAGAAACTCTCAATTGGCTCAGCTCTTTGATTGACTGCTGATTCAAACAATGCAAATTACCAAAACTTATTTCATATTACACAGCATGAACTGTTCTGAGAGTCACGGTGTTTCGATGACACACATTGAGCTTTTCTATACTCACCCTTATAAGCAATAAACTGAGATTGTGTCTGGATGAGGACTCCATGTTTTAATGAGCATTTACCGATAGCAGTACGTGGGCTTGTGCATGGTGCGACTGCATGGTAAAGTGGTAAGAGGATCAGACTTGGTAGTCATGAGGTCGGGAGTTCGAGTCAAAGCTGGGGGGGGGTCATAATGAAAACTTTCAACACGGAACCTTCTGTCATTGTGCTTGGTGCTCAGCATAAATAATGGAGTAGGGAAGCAAGTCAGTGAACCACAACTGGAAAAAGGCCGTGGCCGGCTCGATTTGAACCAATTAGTTCAAAACTGGGCCGTAAAACTCATTAATGCTCGCCTATGGATACGGTGCATCCCTAATCCCATAAGGTCATTAGCCGAAAAGCATGAAAGCTTGGGCGATGACGGGGCACTATTGACAAGAAATTTCTTTACTGGCTAACGACTGTGCTAATCCCTAACCTTATCCAAAACCCTTAAAAGAATACAATCGATGTAATACAATGACAACAGCCGACCAAAACAGTGCACATCTACCTGAAAAGTTTTGACGAGGCAAGGTACATTAGATCGTCCATCGCTTTGTGTATTTATCTTGCATTTCTCAAAAGAGGTGTTTATTAAGTTGATAGGGGTAAATAGGGGAGGAATTGCTCTTAAAGAGCAAAACTGATTGCCCCACGCATAATATGAAGCAACAGCAGTTTTCTTCTTACTTCCCTTCAAGCTAGTTACTTTTATAATGTTTTAGTGACTTCGACGTTGAATATTCAACGTAAACCAACAGTTAGCCTACTGGGCCTACTTCAAATTTGACAATTAAAAAGGGGAAAATAATGTCACATGATCCTCAATAGTCAATCATGAAACAGCTGGGGTAGTCTCCTAAACTAATTTAAAGGGCCAATCCCCTCACCCAAAACTTCACTTCTTGTATAGGGTAACAGAAACTCTCAATTGGCTCAGCTCTTTGATTGACTGCTGATTCAAACAATGCAAATTACCAAAACTTATTTCATATTACACAGCATGAACTGTTCTGAGAGTCACGGTGTTTCGATGACACACATTGAGCTTTTCTATACTCACCCTTATAAGCAATAAACTGAGATTGTGTCTGGATGAGGATGAATTTCATACAGTTGTGAAATAAATTACTGCTTTGTAACTTTGGAATGCAATCAAACTAATAGGTGGTTAAGATCAATAATGAAAGTGTATATTTTACAATAAAATTGCAGCAAAACATTGTGAGAAGGAATTACGTAAACAATTAAACGGCCCGATAATTAAATATTCGATTTAGCGGCTCGACTGGCTCATCCAGTTTCTTGACTTGACGACATGTGACGTAAAATACATCACACGGCTCAACTAGACCACCCCAGGGGCTTGTCGTTTTAACCGGCCCAAGTTGTGACGTTTGATGGCGTTAAGATCCCTTTTCCTAAAGATCGAACGCTAGCTGAGCTAGTTGAGCTAGCTCGAGCCGCTAAATGAAACATACTGTAGATGGCGCATTATAAATGCAGTATTGTTGCTTTTAAAAAAAGCGAAAACTGTAGAAGCCCTAAAGTCATTTGTAAACCACAATGTTACATTTTGTCTATTCTGTCTATTTTTCAAATTGGTCATTTGGGGCAAAACGAAATGTTTTTCTCCCGTTATTTTCGTTGATGCAGGGGCGATTGCCCTCCTGTCCCTTAGGATACTCGTGCCCGATCATGAAAATAGAAGCGATATGGCACAACCGCTGCCCACAACAAATGGACGAGTTACAGCAATCAATTTGAAAAAGAAGAGTTTGCATTTCCCTAAGAAGATATACAAGGAACTCAGAAACAGTCATTCTTCCGAATCTTTCAAAGGAACATTGAAGTTACGGACTTAATCGATCTGGACAAGGCTCAGTGACCATACAATAGGAATTAAAGTAGCCACTCCCAAGCAGCTTACTGGTTCGAGTCTGGATAGTTAATTGTATGCACTTAAAATTGTGAAGCCTTTAATTATTAGCTGCGACAGTAGTGGGCCATTTTCTTGGAATCAGACTACAGCAATATCTTTAGCGATCAACTTGATCTACTGAAGCTTTGTGACTTTATTAGAAAGCCCCATGGACCATAAGCTCTTATTATACTCAACCGCATTTATTGTTAAGTTATACATCCCTCCGCCGATACATAACTAGGGGCTGTTGATTGGAAGGCAATTGAACGGCAAGTCATGCTTAAGACCCGAGGACATTATCCTTGGACGTTCTTCTCATAGTTATAACTATGTCCCTAATCCTAGAGTAGGTCTTATACGAGAGACTATTTCTTAACAAATTGATTTATCCTTGATAAACTTCTTATTCGGCTGTGAATATTCCTTATTTTATTCGAGCAAGTGACAGTTCCCTACCAGTCTGTGGATGTCCTCATACCGCTTTGAAAAGACTTTGGCACTCATTTCAAAAGGGCAAGAGTAGTTACCCAAGCAGTGTAGTAGACTGTTTTGTTTCATAATTGGCTGTTGATAGTCACGTGACAACAATTTTTCTCTTCATAGGGGAAGCCCAGGCAAGAGGAACCACTTAACTTCAAATCCATTTATCTCATTGCTCCTTATAATAGTTTCATTAGTTATGCCACTGAATAAAAGTGTAGGTAGCATGCTACCATTAGTCCACGGTAATACTCATTATAATTTTTAATTGTCGGTCACGAACAGTTCAAAAATTTCTAAGTGGTGGTTCCTTTTGCCCAGGGCGCTGGGCAAGAGGAACCACAACGGTGGGCAAGAGGAACCACAACATCGGGCAAAAAGAACCATAACACGGGCAAAAGGAATCATGACTGCAAACAATGAAGTTTAATTTTTTTTATCACTGCCCTCTCCTTAAAATATGAACATGCGCCTGTATATTGCTGATGTTAAAATACCCTGCAACAGGTTGCCTAATTGCATGTTTTCAAATCAACTACAATATCAAATTATACTCGAAAACAGTGAATAATCACTGGGAAGAATTCAGCATATTTGATTGAATACACATGGTTTTATTGAACAATTATGAACACAATTCTGAACTTATGAATAAAAACCAATAATAAAAAAGGGAGCAATTTTACTTTGCCACAAACATTCCAAAGTTTGTAGTCTTCTCCTCATATAGCCTTCACAGATGCAGCCTTCTTCTCCCCTAAGAGTTTATTTCTGTTTGAAATAAATTTTAAAAATAGTTAAATGGCTCAAATGAACAATAATAATAAATAAAGAGAAAGCTATAAAACTATGAAAATGTTCCTTGGCTCAAATATTTCAAGGTTTCAGTTATGAACATTGAAAGGCAAGAATTTTGCAAACAGCATTAAAGTCCTACAAATGTCGTAATACCAATAACACACAAGAAATGAATAAAGAGAGAGAGGGAGTTGGAATGTTACCCAAAGTAATTGTGCTTTGTCACAAACTTTCAAAAGTTTTAGTTCCCTCCCTACAGTCATCACAGATTCGTAATCCTATCATAATTTGCATGAATTTGCATGAATGGTAGAATGATAGAAATGGTCTTCGCTCTTAATCTTTCGAGAGTTTTAGTCCTCACATTCATCACATATGTAACGTCCTACCCTTCATAGTTAGTACAGTTTTCATGTGCCCACTGGCGACATGAATCACACTGAATCCATTCTTCAGTGATGGGATCTATATAAAGTTCAAGTTACAGACCAGGCAGTACCAATTCTTCCCATGACCACTTGGCTGTCGGTCTCGTGAACGATTCTGCTTCACGTGCATATGGCTACTGCTGGGTGAAGATGACGTAGTCGGAAGGATATTTCTTTTCACTTTCCTTTTGGCTTTAGACTTAGCTCTTAGCTTTTCTTTCCAGTCTCTTTTTTGGTATTCTGTAGATTCCTCTTAAAAGGAGTCGATGTCAGTATTTCTGCTCTCTGCTTTTTTTCCTTTTACGTTGGGTAACGGTAGCACGATGTTGCTTTGGGTAGGGATGTATCTCTTGGGGAGAAACGTGACTCTTAAAGTCTGCTGGCACAAAACCCGGAGTAGCAGGAGGTGAAGCTGGGGCTGCTCCTGGCTGTGGTCTCTCTGGCTGGTCGGTTGGAGCTGATGCTGCTGGTAGAACATGGTCATTGGAAACTGAGCCCCCAGAATCTGCAAGCGTGGGAGAGGCAGTATCAAAAATTGCATTCATTGTTTGAGATTCATTGGCATGGTCGCCTCCTTCCGAAGGAGGGGAAGGTGAAGCTGGGACTGAGCTTGACTGGGGATTCTCTGACTGGTCGATTGAAGCCGATGCTGCTGGTAGATTGTGGTCATTAGCAGCCGAGTTGCCAAGCAATGATGAGGTAGGATCAACAGATACATTTGTTCGGGCTCATCTGGTAACTCTCCTTCTTCTTCCATGCTACCATCACTATCGTTCGACACTGTGGGTTCCTCTGGTCGGTCCGTCACTTCCGCTGGGGCAAAATCACAGTCCTGAAATACGCTCATGTCACATGCACTTATGCCACATTTCGCAAATCCTTGAATTGCATTCTCAACCGTTGCAGCTCGAATGTAGGCCTTGCAAAACAACTCCCCCATGTCATACTGGTTTATACTGCGACCTGGATGGGACTTCTGCCAAACATCGATGGCTCTGTTCAAAGTGTGCTTTGAGAGGGCCATAAACAGCAACATCAAGCGGTTGTAACTTGTGGGTTGTGTGGGTGGGACAGAAAGCATGACGACACCATTTTCGGAGGCATAGTCTAACACTTTCATGCTTCTGTGAGACTCGTGATTGTCAACAATCAAGAGAACTTTCTTTTCCTTCGATGGTCTCACATTTGCTATGAAAACTTCAGCCAGTCGAGGAAGACGTCCGAGTTGACCCACCCAGAATCTGAAACAAACCCTGCGGTACCGACAGGTGCTTTGTCTACTAGCTGGGGCTTAAACCTTTTCCGAGGAAGACCATTGCTGGTGGGATGTATTGACCTGCTGCAGAACAACACAATAAAAACTGTAACCAGCTTCCCTTTCTCTGCACTGGTGATCACACCAACTTGCTTCTTGCCCCTGCTGGCAATAATTTTCGGTGGTCGTGAAGCCGATGTTCTTATACCAGATTCGTCGACGTTGTATATATCAGTTGCAGAGAAACCATACTTGTCTAGGACTTCACGCAGTAGTGAGAAGAACCTAGAGACAGCTGGTCGATTGAAGCCTCGTGCTCTTGCAACACTGGTCGGTTCAGGCGTGCGAAAACTGAGAGCTGGGTGTCTCTTCAAGAATGCCATTATCCACTGCTCTCCGGCTCCATCTTTACTGAAGCTATGTGGGATTCCATTCTTCTCGGCATATTGTAAGGCCAGTTTTGATAAGTCGTGTTTGGTCAGCCCGTAGAACCAGTACTCCATTTTTTTTTAGGTAGGACACCAGTTCTTGTTCTAACTCAAATCTAAATGTTGTCCTATATCGTCCTAGGATCTTTTTGCTTGAACCTTTCTTCAGATGCTTTCTGAGGGTGGGATATGGGATACCGTACATTCTGATGCCACTGACAGGGGTCTTCCTCTTAGTAACTTCTTCCATCGCACCTTTCATTGCATCCTCTCCCCAACTAGCTCTTTTTCGTTTTTCGTCGGTATTTGTACACCATCTGGGGATAAATAATAGGATACTGATGTACAGCCTATGATAGAATGAATAAAAATATCTGACCCTACCGCTTCTTCATCTTTACACATTAATAACTACCTCCAATTTGATCCATTTGGACAGCGCATGTTAACCCGCCTCATCACCACCCCTTCCAAGACCCAAACCATACTATCCCGTCTTCTTCCATCTCGGTTCACTGCCTGTCTGGTTCTCTGAGGACCCATCGAAAAGCCCAGTAGATTGTTAATGCAGTGTCCATTCACTTCCCGTCACGATTGCATTCAGATGTGTCCCTGTGATTTATGTTCAATAGTGAATTAACGCAAGGGAATGACATATTAACCAAACCAAACTCCATTACCAGGCACTGCTAGTAGGTTCACGGTAATGTTTTTGCCTTCAGTGACTCCCACTCAATTACAGGCATCGTAAACAGGAAACTTCCATCATCCAGACTGAACTGGTTCGCAATAAAAACGAAAACATTCTCTTTTCAAGCAGTCTCATGTACATTTGTACACAAGGCACTATCCCAGGCAAAAGGAACCACGGCTCCTTTTGCCTGGTTCCTTTTGCCCAACATGCATTTTTTATAACGTTAGGCTACAGTCAACCAACGTGTGAAATTTTCAACTATCACGTTTCGTCAAATAATACCCAATAATATAAACTTCGCGCCACTATATAGATACATCATGCCAGGTGAACTTTTACCTTTAAGAAACAGTCAAATTTGATTCTTACCTTTTTTAGCAAACGGGGTACTTTCTGTTTATTTCTTCTCACATGCCCCTGCTGTGTCACGTCCCAAATCGAATTGCGGGAAAGAACGCATCATGTGACAGATCACATGCTCGGTAGATCATGGAACGCCATCGGGCCTAGGATGCCAAGCTATTGCGATGGTTCCTTTTGCCCAGGTGGTTCCTCTTGCCTGGGCTTCCCCTATGTGAAATTTACCAGAAATAACTGCTTGGTTTACCTTGAATATTTGAGAATTTGAAGTTATAAAATATGATTAAACATATTTTGGAAAGAAATAAGAAGAAAATCAGTATCATAGCTGAAGCCTCAAAATAAGTTGGGGGGGGGGGCTGCTCTTGACCTTTAAACAACTTGAACTGGATAGCCTACTTGCATGTATTCTTAGTCTGTGTGTTTCTTAAATCTTAGCAGTTCTTTCGATGGGCCGATGATTTCATCCTCTACTCTCCCAGGATTGGGCATGTGGGAGTTGCTAGAGATTCTTGCAACTCCCCTTCCATGCACTAGCCTGAGAAGCCCCATTGAATATTCTCTCAGCTTGGCATGTTACGGTATTCATCATCCTACACCCTAAATAGTTCAACTTTTCCAACCTACCTATACTATTATGTATTTATTTCAATAATGTGTGAATACAGGTTAATAATCTGTAATTACAAATTAAAAATATTCATATAGGTGGCACTAATACTAATAGGTAATTTGTACGTACGGGATTTGGGTTGTCCACCCCTGATAAAGCTCCATGATTAAACAGCCTTCCACTGGAATTCTTTCTAAAGGTCAAAGTCCCACGGGATTACAATAGATTGGACGAGATTGCGTTTCACAATAACCTTTAGTGAACTTCATCCGTTTGAAATCCCTTATCTCCAAGTTACAAAAACCATCATGATGTGCGTGGTGCGGGATACCCTTTACATTACCGTACCACAGTGGCGCGCTGGGTGTGAGGTGGGGGAAGGCAAACGGTGCTTCGCAAGACGGATATGGGTAGGGTTCTACCGAAGCACCGACAATTTTACCCCATTGAAACTGGCTAAGCGCAGTGTTGAGGATGTCAGGAACTGGTGTTTTTTTTTTTTTTTTTTTTTGGGGGGGGGGGGGTTAAGAGTTTCAAACTAAGAAGTTCCAGTAGGGGTTTGTTAAGGTGTAAGTATTCGCTTTCCTGGAGAGGAGTCTAACGTGGGGGACAACAGGCCTTTGTGTCTCCCTCCCCTTTGGAAAACTGTTGATTTTAGGGAGTGCAAAATAGTGCTAGTTTAAAAACATATGAAGCATATTTAATCAGCTTTATGATGACGGCCAACAGGGGTCCGCTCCTTTGGCTTAAGGTCAGACTGGGCCAGACTATTTCCGAATGACTTCCGCCGATTAGCAGTGAAATTTCCTCGACAACTTCCACGGGACGGCTCCTTATTGTGCACGCTACTGTCTTACCATGTATTCCACTTTCTTGTCACTTTTTTTTTTTTTACAAATGTACAGTATTTTTTGCATTATAATTCTTATTTTGGGTCATTTTGGGCCATCATTCAGTCATATTGTATCTCTACAGATCGAGTTAAGATACACCTCTAATGTCAGAAAAGTGCCTTGGCCAGGATAATTCCACGCATAATTGCCTTTAGTATGGTCATAAAATATCCCGCCCTTTTTCAGAATTTGTTCTTAGTTGTTGAACTTTTGTTAGGGCAGAATAGTCATCAAATCTGCTGTTCTTTAAAGTAGCTTATTGATGCAATGAACCAATGGTGATGTACTGTAATTGGGAATTGTGGTTTTCCATAAAAACTGCACTAGAACATATCATTGTTTAGAAATACATGTTACATTTTGTGTGTGCAGCAATCTTGTTTTTTCACACAGAATTTAGACGAATTACAATTAACATTTTGGAATCTGGGCCGTAAAACTCCATCTTACTAACTAACTTGCCCCGTTTGGCTCTAGTTGGCCCTGTTTGCCTCTGTCCATGTTTTACAAATGGCCCCTATTTTGAAGTAGGACATGAGACTTAAGAGAGGACCTTGGTCCCGCATGCATGCAAGGAAAACTACAGGTGAAATGGTCAATGGGCCAGAAAAGGTCAGGAAGCGCCTATAAACATTATCAGATTACTGCATAAACGTGATGTGTGATTGAAATAATTGGTGAACTGGCAAAGGGTTGGGAATTATTTATTGATCCAAACGGGGCGATGTGCACTGTTTTACAAGAAACGTCCTAACTGGCTAACGATAGCTCTAATACCTAACCTAATCCCTAACCCTAACCAAGAATACAATCGATATAATACAATGGCAACAACCAATTTAAGAAACACCTTGTTAAACAGTGCGCATCTACCTATTCAAACTGGTACGTCAAACGCATTGCCCCAACTAATCCTTTTTCAAATAATCCTGTGTTATTGTCCCTGCAGGCACGAATGAGGTTGCCTGGATATTGCACAAAGGAATTTGATGACATACAGTTCACTAGTCCACATAAAATCTTCAATCAACTCTCTGAGGTCAGCCGGCCTTATTGGATTGACGAAAATTAAAGTTTTCGTTGCAAATTGTTGTTACATTAATCTGGGGAGGGGACGGGTACTGCTTTACAAGAAATTTCCTAACTGGATAACGATAGTCCTAATCCCCAACCTAATTCTTTACCCAAAGAAAGAATGCAATCGACACAATACAATGGCAACAGCCAGTCAAGAAACGCCTTGTTAAAACAGGGAGTTGTCTCTGACAGACAAATCCCTAGTTAAACAGTGGCCATCTACCCTAAATTTGTGGTCATGCACGATGAAGCAATACAAGCTAATTTCACAATTTCGGCTACAAACATTGTTATTCAACATAATGTCACCGAGTCAATTATCTGAGGCAAGTCTATAGTATAGCAAATCCCCTTTTGCAAGCCAAGTGACACTATTCAAGAAAAAGTGCAACTCTTATAATCAGCTATGGTGGCGCTACGCGAACAAAAGGGTTAATTTTCCCCCTTCCCCTCAACTTAGGTCAGTTAGGATTAGTGTTAACCGGAAAAATAAATAATATACCTTTCTGGGGATTTAATAGTTCATCCAAACATATGCTGAAACTTCCAAGCTTCCGGGGCTTGCAAGGTTCCCTGGAACCACTCCCCGGGAACGAGCTCTATGAACTCGGTTTCGAGCTACGCCCCAAAATATTTGGCCCAACATTATCCTTTGCCCTCAGTTTCCCCCAGTTTTATATTCTGGTGCCGCCACTGGCCATTAGACTATAGCCCAAGTCAGTTGCCACAGTAAACAAAAATTCATCAAAGGTTATTTCGACTAATCACGTTAGTCACTCATATTTTACTTAGCCTATTTGTGATGAGATGTGACAAATTTTACAGGAATGGGCTCAGAATTTTAAGACAAACTTTAGCGAAAGAGGCAAGAAAAACATCAGAAACTAACTTGATTAGTCGATCCAGACACCGTTTTTACTTGGTTATTTTTATACCTGCAGTTTGCAGTGAGTCAATAACTCTGACGCACCGCTCCCTATGCTGAGTTAAATTCTCGAAATATCCGAACGGTCAAGTGGTGGTCAAATTCAGTCGGCCCTAGTTTCATGGGGGAAATCAACCTTCGTCTACCTCAAACTACAATCAATAGTCTAGATACGATAAGTTCTAAATTGTTACAGCTCTTTGATTGACGTCACATTTAAAAAAAAATGCAAAGCAGCGCATAGCATGCTTGTAGAGGAAAGATAAATTCATATACTAATTAGAGTCTTGCATACTCAGCAGGGTATGCTCTGAGACCGTGTGCTTGGTTAAACGGTAAGAGTATCCGCGGCCTGTCACGCTGAAGGCCCGGATTCTATTCCCAGGTCAAGTCATATTAAAGACTCTAAAATGGAACCTATACTGCTGTTGTGAGAGATGCTCCGCATAAGCAATGGAGTGGGGAAAACAAGCCAGTGAGCCACAACTGGAACCAGAATGCAAGGCATTCATACTCGCGAATGGAGGCGGTCTAACGGTTCTAGTGATATTGACAGAGTTGCTAAATTTTAGCCACTCCCTGATATGAACAGGTAGTAGATGGTGAATTTGTTATAATGAGGAGGTTTGCGCATTTCAGAAAAGGATATCAGTATTGAAAATTTATACAGGTGTATTTATGTGAGGTGAGGGAGACAGAAATGTTTATGCTACAAACTCGACGTTTAGAAGAGTACATTTGAGTGATACGTATATATGATGTTAAAATTGACTAAACAAAACAGGTGGTGGATGATATTTTCTACTAGATCTAGAAAATAAACGTATTTAGATTGCAGAAGAATTGTTTTATTTTCCGACCGTAGCCAAAACTGTCAGAATTTCACACATATTATTGGCATTTCAAAATATCAAAATTTCCTCACGAATGACAATTTCATTTTTTTAGACTTCCTTAGTGTTCTCAGTATTGCTCGAGGGCAGTGCTTATTACCAGGCCCGTAGCCAGAATAATCAACTTGGGGGGCACATCAATATTGGAGTTTCGCCGGCCTGGGGGAGGGGTGTAAGGGGAGGGGGTGTCCCCCTCCCCTTTGAAAAATTTTTGCCTTTTTCGAGGACTCTAGATGCAAAATGGTGCGAAATTTTGCATTTTTCTTTGATATATTTGTACTCCGAAAAAGCTGGTCTCGTAACAAAACTTTGACCTTTTTTACACTAAAAGTGAAAATGAAATAGAAAAATATGGATATTATAAAAAACAAGTTGCCAACGAGGTTGTCAAGGCTAATTGGTGATGTCAAACTTAACTTAAACAAATCATGAAAATCAATCTTTCCTGTAGCTTTATCAAGTATTTTCTTGTCTAAAAGAGTTTGATTCTGGTTCTTTTTTCTCGGTTAGAAAATTTCGAAACAACTTCAACTGGGTTGATCTGCATTTGCTTACCCCGTTCCCCGGACACATAAATAACTCCTAAATCAGAAACACGTTGATTTTACTTGTATAACTGCTTACTTGTTTTTTGCGGTATACGGTAATTCCAGACACTTTTTCCTAAAGCTGTTCTTTAGGAATAAATTTTTATGATAACTTCATTACATTATTTTGTGCCTGAAGTCTCTCTTTTTGCACTGCCTACAACGCCGGCCCAGAAACCAGGTAAAATGTACATTACTCTCACGTAAGAACTTAAATGACAGCTGAATGATACATTGACGTGCGAAATTAGGCTCGAAACAATACTAAGCGAAACCTCCTCGACCTTCAGGGAAGGGATCTCCACGCGCCATCCATGACTAATAATTGACAGTAATAGTTGTGTACGCCGTTCATACGCTCCTTACCCGAGTAAAAGTGTGTTTTGTTCGAAAGTGGGAGATATTATGACAGAATTCAGTCTAGGTATTTTGAAGTTGTGGTGATTTAATGGGGATAATTTTTTTCTCCTTCAGTGCAAGACCTTTTATTGAAAAATTTGG
The DNA here is from genome assembly GCA_037179385.1 of Holothuria scabra. Lineage (NCBI taxonomy): Eukaryota > Metazoa > Echinodermata > Holothuroidea > Aspidochirotida > Holothuriidae > Holothuria > Holothuria scabra. The sequence continues at coordinate 3,532,848 of CM074185.1, forward strand.
GGGGGGGGGACGTGTCCCCCCTGTGCCCCCCCCCCGTGGCTACGTGCCTGCTTATTACCGTTCGGCAGTTCAACCGGATCACCTGTATGTATATGCATCGCATGATCACCAACATAGTGAGCATATACTTTCAGATCAGAAGAGATGTTACTTAGCAATCATCTCGAGTGGCTAATGAATAGAGAGAGATAACTACGCAGTCTTTTATTTTGCTACTCCCTCGTCAGAGATCTCTCTTCCCATTCCTACTATAATTGTCAACAACATAAACAGTACCGGTATAAAATTTCTCACCTTCCTCTTCTTTCTTTGGTTGAATAAGTGCGCAGCTAGAAAGTCTTTCCTTTACAGTATGGTTGCTCAAAGGAACCATTTTAAATTTGTCTTACAAGATTCCTAAATCTAATTATGCCATGCCGCCAAGCACAGCCACCAATGAAAAGAATCTAATGTGAGAATATTTACAAAATGTAAAACAAACAAAAAAATTGGGTTGAGGTTCACTAAGTTATTTAGATGCGGCTAAGCAAATAAAGCCCTGCCCATGGCCCATATTTGACTTTCCACTGAAACACATCAAACTCTCGAAATGGCCTTTTTAAGCCGCGGTAGCACTTGATATCATCAACTGTATCACATGTCGTTCGGCTGATCATGTGGTCACCGGCAAAGCAAGCGCATATTGGTAAGTTTGATTCAAGTTTCAGTTGAAACGTCTAGGTCAGAAGAAAACTACGCAGTAACTATTGCGCAATTTTCGCATCCGGGAGACTGCGTTATCTTATCCGTTCTCTATTCCTAACCCTCTGTCACGGTCTTCCCTTTTGAACAAAATAAAATATAACTTAAGTTTGTCGCTCTTGTTACAGTTGTAACTTCCTTGGTCATGAAAAGAAATCACCCGTTCAATGTTTTTCTTACAACAACGCCGAAACTTTCACGTCAAAAGATCGCTCGGATGTTTCAAATTGTAAGAAAAGAAGGGTATCGACCATGTCATAAAGAACGGCAGTTGACAAAAACTATAGAAAGGGCTTCTGAGAACCCCATATAGTCGCTCCCTGGTCGTTCCAAGAACCATGTAATTGAAATATCCCTGAACTAATATGCCTCATCGTGTGGTGAAACCAGAGACATCCTTAAATAAACTATCTGTTTTCATGGTCAACGCTTTTTAATTTACAAATATTTCAAAGTAACAAAACCAGCAAGGCACAGAATAAAAACACTGTGACAAGCCCATAAAGCGGCTACTATACTTCGCATTCGCTCGTAAAAAAGGCTGTGGCCGTCTCGACTTGAACCAATAGGTTGAAAACTGGGCCGTATAACTCTAACTACTAACTAACTGACTGACTGTAACTCTAATGTAAATCGGACCGTGAAGTCGCCACGTACAGTTTTCACACGGTACACTGTATGTCTTCACCTTTCAATTCCAATTTTTTCAACATTATATTTAATATGTTGGAAAATTTCAAAATTTTTATTCATCGAGACAGTGCAGTTGCTGGAAGTCAAGGACTGTTCCCGAAAACTGGGAACGTCTGGTCATCTTTGGATGAGCACAGACACGGGCGGCGATTCCAGTGGTGCATTTGAGAAATCGCCAACTGACTTTAAAATTTTCACAGATTTTTTTTTTAATGAATTGATTGAGGTAATGTCCCACCAACATTGAAAACAAATCACTGCCCTTGAGCACAATCGTGAAGACACACACATAGGCGTACGAGGCGGGGATGGGGGCAGGGGGGAGACTTCCCCCCCCCCCCCCAAATTTTCTCAAGACCTAAAATTCGGGCAGGGATCTGGAAAAATTCGGGCAGCCGTTTGAGTCTTAAAACCTGGTTTGTTTCTACTTACACAGAAAACTCCTAGGCGCCCCCGAATTCCTTCAAACACTTGGCCGAAAAAATAATAAAAAGGCATTATAGTCAAGGTACAATTTTCATGAAAACTCTAAAAGATACCAAAATTCGCGACACGTTCGGGCAGCTTATGAAAAAAACAATTTTTCGGCAGCCTCACTTCATATTCTTGTGCAAACCTTTGCCCGAAATGACACAATATTCGGGCAAAAGTTGAAAAAAAAGTTCTGGGATATTTTTAATTGCCAGATTACAAGGGGAGAAAGGATGTATACAGTCCCCAAAATTTTGCCCGAACAAATCAATCAAAAGCTATCTTGTGACGCACCATATTACTAAATGACAATCACCATTAATCACCAGAAGGCTGAAACGTTCTTGGTCGAGAGGTATTTGGGCAGCATATGAATGAGATGACGATTTTGCACTTTTCAAAATGATCCTCTTAAAATTGTGCGAAACTTTTTAACCTGCAGTGCTGTGGAACCGAAATTCGGGCAATGGTAAACAAATCAGCGTAGCTTGTTTGCTCACTCATACGAATTTAGTGTGAACAAATCTGCAAGTAAGTCTACCCACAAATTCATGTAAAACATCTAGCAACGTGACAAGCCGGGTTTTTCTCAAACGGCGTTAGTAGAAAAATCATTTATATATAGTCGGGAGTTCGGCCCGAGTCATATAGACAGTTGTATCAATTCAGTGGAACTGGAATTCGGGCAAGAGTCGCAACCATGGGCGTCCGGAATGGGGGGGGGGGGGCAAGGGGGCACTTGCCCCAACCCCCCTGGATAATCAAACTTATGAAAAAATTTATTAAAAATTGAAATAAAAAAAAATTAAAAATAAATCATCAAAATATCTTCACTCACAGCGTCAGTTTCTACTCGTGAAATATGCGGACATTTGGCCAGGAATAGCAAAAGAGAAGATGGTACGCTGAATAGTGAAATCGCAATTTGGGGACCATCATTCGTGATATCTATTGGAAATTGTAATTTTAAAAACTATGCCACAATTGTACTAGTTGTCATGTGTGTAGTGTGCATATGGCATCCGACTATTGATGAATGAGTTGGTCTTGGTTTGGTCCCATGCTGATCTCAAGTGGCGACGAGCGGATGTAACTGGGATATACAAAGTGAATGGGAGGGGGGAGGGTATGATTCATAATTGGGTAACGGATATAGGCCTATATAGGCTGTTTGACAGTTGTAAGTTTTATCGTGCATAGGCGTGCGAGGCAGATTTTCCTTCAACAATATTTTACATTGAAAATTCTAAAAATCTAAAAATTAACGGACATGAAATTCCTGTGTCAGGGCTGGGTACATGCAGCTTATAACACTCGCCAAGTGTCGTTTCCGGCCATCTGAAGGGTTTGTAAGGCCAAAATTTTCTTGTACGCTCCGCGCCAACTGAAAGTGGCGCTCCGCTTAGATAGTGTACACAACTGAATCATCCATGAATGACCTTGTCCCCCTTGTAAAAATTTCTGACGCCCATGGTCGCAACAGAGTCACAGACATACGGTACTCATGTTCTTAATTCCGTAATTTCTACAGTTTTCCCCGGAAAGATACAAGACCAGGTGATGTTTTATACATTCCAAGGTGCGGTATATCATAATATTATGTTTTTTGCACATTTCAAATGTTTTTAAGGACGAACCTTAGTTACCGATTGCTGGATCGGGGAAGAATATATGAATAGTGCCTTGTCAACGCCCTTTTTTTTATTTAATGGGTACGGTTTGTGGGGATCAAGTGTGCCAAAACCGTTGATATGGACTTAGGTCGTTTGCTCACTAGGAAATAATTTGCGCCCTTGTTTGTTTAAAATGCATATAAACAGGCTTGCTTGGGAATCGCGCGAAAATTGAGTTAATCTATTTTTAAGGGCCAATTCGTTGCATGGCATCCCCACTCAGGTAATTCGGGCCCCTGAATCTGAGCTAAACAGGCTGCTAAAACACACGGGATCCTTGTAAAGTTCGACGAAACTTATATTTAATAGGCAGCCGGTGAAGACATGGTGAAGACATTTCAATATAGGCCTACATTTTCTATGATGGGGGATTCGGACACGAGGCTCAGAGCTTGCTAAAAGGGCGAGACAGCAGAATCCCTAAACTCAATTTCTTGTTATGTTTCTTCATTATGTCTTAGAACTTAAAGGCATTTTCCACAGAAAAAATTCAGCTGATTTCAAAATATGAAGAAAAATTTCTCTTTCAGGCGGTGAAAACTGCATCTCAATAGTATAGACAGCGTTCGTAAGATGCTAATTTTCAAAGACATTCAACATTTTCTTTAAATTTGAGTGCATTTTACAGGTCAAGAGCACCCCAAACTTATTTTGAAGCAACAGCTAAATATCACAATTTTCTTCTTATTCCTCTCCAAAGTATCTTTCATAATATTTTATAACTTCAATAACCAAGCAGTTACTCTTAGTAAATTTCACATTTGAAGAAGAAAAATGTTGTCATATGACACTCAACAGCCAATCATGAAACAAGGCAGTCTACTATACACCACTTTAAGTTGAGGTGACTGCTCTTTCCCTTTAAAGAAATCTGTGACGTCATTCCGGCACTTTAATTGGAGACAGCATTCAGTTATTTTTAATTTTGATGCCGCTGCAGGGAATATTAATTTAACAACATCGTTTGATATACCCCACATCCTGCACTAGTGGCGCCAAAATGTATTAAAAAAGAACAAGCAGGACATTTGACTATGAAGAAAAAGAAGTGGAATCTGGCACAATGTGTCCACATAACATTACTTAATTCCCTTGATTTGCTGAGAAGTTGAGGACGTATTTTTAATAAAAAATAACCAATATTTAAAGGGAGATATCTTGAGTTATTAAAAGGGCATTGCGACACTGTTTGGAGAACATGATGGGATCTCTTTGCCTTTCTTGAAGGATCTGAATGACAAACCACTGGAACATGCCTTTAAATATCGTATACGCAGCGTAATATTTAGTTACTGCTTACACATTCCTCAAGTGCAGCGAAGTTGTCACATGATTCTTAAGAACCCTCCATGAAATAGGGTGGTTATGGGTTAATTCAAATTAAAATTGCCCTTAATGACACGTCAGTGCACAACTACATTTGATGGTCCAATGGAACATCGGCCTACCTTGCAGGGAGTTAGAGGTATAGGCACTGGCGTAAAGTACGGGGGCCGACCTCCCCCTTCCCCCACTTGAACTTTTGGGAAGATTTGTCTGTAAATTGGCTGACTTTGGCGGTAAATCCATCCAGGATGAACTGTGAAAAAATTCTCAGAGAGGGATAACCCATACTTAATGATCGTCCACTGAAATTGCAAAAAGAAAAAAAAAGGGGGAGATTTCGCGTGCTTTGCGCGCATTCATCCCCAGTTAATCAGCTCAGGACATGAACATTTCACATTTTGGGGGGTGCGGGGTATGAGAAGTAGTTACTGACTGCCCGAAAGACTATCTAAGCGGGGTGCCACCATCAGTTGGCGCGGATCGTACAGAAAATTTTGAAACATCGCGACCTCTCAGATAGCCGGAAATTGCATTTGCCAGGTTTGTTAGTAGAATTTAAGCAGTCGTTATTTTGAGCTTTCCTTTGCAATAAAATCTTCATTTTAATAAAAAGAAAATCAAATTGCAAAAGTGATCAGAAAATTTTTCATTCATTTCTCATGTTCGGTTCTCGAGATATTTACAATAAAATAAATAATAAAAATTTCCTCAGTAAGCTATGCCTAGAATAGAGTATGTTCCTCTTCAAAATATCTAACATAAATTTGTTCTGGACTTTTTTGTTTCAAGGAGCTGCACACCATTGGAAATAAATTGAAATCATAACTTTTCGAATCATATTAACTCATATGACCAGTGGTCGAATGAGCCTGTAAACCTGAATCGGGCACACAGAAGCATTGGTAGCGCTACCAACACCAGTAACAGTACTGATTCAGTACTGCTATTGGTGCTGGTAGCGCTATCAACGCTTCTGGGCGACCGGTACTGGGCAAACATTTTGATACAATTACGAACTATATCCTTGACAATTACGCATTAGTTTATACTTTAAAAATAATATATGAAATTTGTATGAGAGAGAAGGCTGGGATACTTTGCCCAGATTAAGAAAAGGCTACTTTTTATTCATGTCATAGCGAATAACGTTATTTTTGGAAAATTAAAGACCATGCTTTGGAAATGTTTGGGGGGGGGGGTGCCCCGTGCCCATAAGGCGAGCCGCTAATGATCACAATCAATCCAATTGAAGTTGCAAGGCATACCCACTATAAACAGTTTGAGAGAAACCTTCCAGTGAACGGTTGCTATAAATTTATGGAAAGGTTCCAAGGTAGTTGGGCATTATCAGGGGGTTTCCTGAAGTACATCACATGCTTAACATGACTACATGCCGTTTATAAATTGAAGCTGGCGTTATTCCTACCGTGCATCAGTGGTGGCGCCAGAGATGGCCGGCATGATCCCCTCGGGAAACATCCCCCCTTCCCCGTTGGGACAGGTCGGCGGTTTCGTCTGGGAGGCCTAAAAATAATACAGAATTAACAAATAGAAACCTACAGGAATGAAGTTACTGAATGGGTGAGCTTCAACATATTTTTTGTTTTGAAATGCTATTTTAATACACATCGGAAACGATTTTCAATCACTTCTTCTTAGCTCCGTTATACCACATTCCATGGACCTCCTTTGAGTATCTCCTCTACCATAGGGGAAGGACGGAAATTTCCTTCAGGGAGGCCTAAAATGAACGGTAAAGGATTGACGTGACTGGATGGATAATCATAAACTGATTTTTCCTTAATTAACTGTTTTTCTTTTGTAACGTTATTTTAACGCATATATGAATCTGTTTAATCCGCTATCCCTCATCCCATCTTCAATCCGCAAGGTTATGCCTCCGTCGGGGAAGGCGACCGAAATAAGGCCCTCCCCCTGTTGTTGAGAAAATCTAATTTCGTCGGGGAACTTTCATTAACATGTCCAGGATGAACTGACAAAAGATGCGGGTCTGATAAACTTCAGTCACGATCTTCTTGATTTTGCTTACTAGAAGATCATATTTTTCAAGGAAACTCACAATTCCGAATTTTCCTTACAAAAACGGAGGATATTATTGTTCATGTGTATGCAGTGCCCAATGGTCTGCCATCTGGCCTGCCTCGACAGCCGAATTTTAGCAACGGTAATGAGAATTGGCCAGGACGTTTTAGTTACACATAATGAAGATCAGCAGTGTGAGAATGTTTCCCAATAAGTCTGACTGAAAATTTATTTGAAGTCCCTTGTAACATGACATATTTTGAAACAGACTTTGGAAGTAAAACCAGTTATAGTCCGAGTTCAGGCAGTTACAAAGAAAAACTCATCTATTTAGCGGACCTTGCAATTGAATGCAACGAAGATTCTTAACAGAGTCAAAAACATTCAGCATGTTTTCAATTCAGCTGCATAGGTTTTCCCGAAAAGAGACAAGAACATAACACCTACTTGTGTAGCAGTAACTTTTATCTGGTAATTTTCTGATCACTTAGCAAGTTGGGTTTTTTCTATTGAAGTAAAACTTTCATTCAATGGGAAGCTCAAAATAAGGACTGTTTAATTCTAGTAACAAGTCCGGGAAATGCCATTTCCGGCTGTCTGAGGGGTTAGATTTTTTAACAATTATTTGTACGCCCCGCGCCAACTGATGGTTTCGCTCCGCTTAGATGGTGTTTTGGTCGAACAAATTACTTAACAGAACAGTTCATGCTTGCAAATTATTCTTCGTTTTGGGGTAATATTATGAAGTAAAAATTTTATTGCGAAGGAAAACTCTAAACAATTACTGCTTTGTTTTTAGTTACGAAACAAGGAAATGCCCTTTTCTGCTGTCTGGGAGTTTCAATTTTTAAAACATTTCTGTGAATTGCACTTTGATAGTCTTTCGGGCAGAATAACATTTTTCGGAAAGAAAGACAATTCTGCACCCTTCCAAACTGAAACGCTCCCGTACGTCTATGTCAATATAAAACTTCAAATATATGGGAAGCCAAACTTTTTCCACGGTAAAATTTTCCCGATATGGTCCAAGGGCCTTAATCTGCTACATATTACCAAGCAATGTCAAAAAGCTATGATGCATCTGCAAGCCATTCTTTCTATTAGGAAGTATCTTTCTATAGAAGCCACTCGGAGTGTATTGCATGCTTTTGTGACATCATGTCTTGACTATGGAAACAGTCTTTTAATTGGTGTTCCCAAGGTACACATAAGTAAATTACAGATAGTGCAAAACATGGCAGTTCGTTGCTTGCATAACCTTAAAAAATATGATCCTGTTTCTTCCTACATTTCATCCGAGCACTGGCTCACAGTTGATAAAAGAATAAAGTTTAAATTGATGTTAATAGTCTACAAATGCCTAAATAATCAAGGGCCAAAATATCTCAATGACATGCTGATAAAAGATTTTAATGCCACTCACAATCTCAGATCTAACACTGACACATTACGATTGGTAGTTCCACGCACCACTTCCAAGTCGTATGGTGACCGTGCCTTTATGGTTGCAGGTCCTAGACTCTGGAATTCCCTTTCTTTCTCTCTCAGAAGTGTCTCGAATACCTCAAAATTTAAAGCTGGACTAAAGACTTACCTTTTCAACCTATAGTATTATCTCTCATTTATTACTTGTAAAGTGCACGTGAATGACTATGTCACATCGTGCGCTATATTAAGTCTAATCTATATATATATATATATATATATATATATATATATATATATATATATATATATATATATATATATATATATATATATATATATATATATATATATATATATATATATATATATATATATATATATATATATATATATATATATATATATATATATATATATATATATATATATATATATATATATATATATATATATATATATATATATATATATATCTGCATGATGACATTCAGTGACCGCAACAAAACTACAGATCGCCCCCACTTGATTTTTCTTATAAGTTTTTCTTCAATATAAGCTTCAGGTTGTTAATATTGACAAATTTTCCAATTTTGATAGATACTCCTTAAAATAAATAACAAAAGCCATCTCTGTTAATCACCACTAATTTTGCTCTTGAAAGGCATATCAGTTAGTATAATAAAAACCCTCAATTTTTTTATTATAACAGTAAAAAGAAAACAAACAAAAGAAAAAACCCACAAATTTCCTTCCATTAAATTCCAAAATTTCTCCAACTTAAATCAGCTCTTAATTTTCAAATCTTCGATTAAAAAAGGAAAAAAACATTTCGGGCAAATTTTAAGCCCCGTTTTGAAGCCTTAGCACGTAGGCACGATTTAATGCTTAACCCCAAAAGGCGTTCAGCTGTCTCCTGTGTTTGATTTTGCCCATATGAAGGACAGATTCTTCACTGAACACCCCGACTTTTTCATGGTCCTTACAAAAGCCAAATTTCTTTCAAAAATTTTGATTTGTCTTTACTAAACTCCAGATTTTCAAGTATTTGTTGAAAAGAAAGCCAAAAATTTCGTCCGCTACGCGCGCCTCAAAATCTGCTAAGTCAAAGCCTTTATCATGGCATTGAAATGCTTCCCCCTGTCTGGGAACTTCCCCCCCCCCGCCGTCGGGGAAATCCTGGTGCCTACCCTGCCGTGCATAAATTTAGAAAAAAAACTGTATCTGCCTCCTGTGTGGGGCCAGTACCCCGTATTTCATCAAAATTCCTTGCAACGGTTCTTTTGGGGTGGATTGTGTGTGTGTGTGTGTGTGTGTGTGTGTGTATGTGTGCAGGGAGTTGCGACTCCCTGGTGTGTGTGCCATGGTGAAGGGGAAGGTCAGTGCCACACAGATGCGGAGATGACTCGTAAAGTGATACAATTTTGACAAATGTCGGTTCATTGACTACCTGTTGAAGGTACATTTGCCTTATTTTAGTAACCCTGCCCCCACTTTTCGAACCCCACTAAGCTACATGGACCTAGGCACGTCTTACACTTATTTGGCTTTTAGAGTGGCGTAAATACAGGGACTCGACAGGGGGAAATGGCCCTTGGAAAAATACTACTAAACTAATACTATAAATTTAGATGAGTTATTGAATATCAGATAGGCCCATCCAGTGGGGTCGTCAGGGTCCCTGCCAGCACACCATATTGGGTCTTCTTTTCTTAATTTTCATAAATGATATTGATAGCTCTATCACTTCCAGTATAAGTAAGTTTGCTGATGATACAAAGCTCTATAGGAAGGTTGGAGGAAAGGATGATTCTTTATTGCTTCAGAAAGATCTGGATAGGTTATTTTCATGGTCTCAGACTTGGCAAATGTCTTTTAATGCTGATAAGTGCAAAGTCCTCCACTTTGGTTCTAAGAATCCCCACCATGATTATACTATGAATGGTACTAATTTGAACAAAGTGACTTCTGAGAAAGACCTTGGTGTAGTTATTACAGGAGACTATAGTCATCTAGGCAGTGTGCAGCTACTGCTGCAAGGGCAAATAGGGTGCTTGGGTTGATCAGGAGGAATTTTAAGAGTTTTAGTAAAGAAATTGTGCTAAATTTGTATAAGCAGCTGGTTCGACCCCTTCTCGACTATGCTGCACAGGCCTGGAGTCCCTTCTTTGAAAAGGACAAATTGCTTTTAGAGCAAGTTCAGAAGAGAGCTACCCTACTCATACCTGAGGTTAAAAATCTACCTTATTCCCAAAGGCTTAAGCTGCTTGGGCTTACCACTTTGCAGCTGAGAAGGATTATGGGGGGACATGCTCCAGGTATACAAATTTCTATCTGAAGGGAATCCTTTGTTAGCTTGCAGTTATTTAAAGGTCCAGAGTAATCCTCGGGTTAGAGGCCATTGCAAAAGGCTTGAAAAGTCTTTTGCTAGACTTGACATTAGGAAGTTCAGTTTCTCTCATAGGGTTGTTAGTGAGTGGAATAGCCTGCCTGAGTGGGTTGTTAACTCCACATCAGTGCACCATTTTAAGGTTAATATTGACAAGTTTTTTCCATGACTGTGGTAGAATCTAATCTTTCTGGGCTCTTTAGGTGTTGGTGGTTTGCTTTGTTTTGGGGTTTTTTTTCAATTACAGGGCATCTTATGGAGCCTTTACAGCCCTCCTTTGCCCTTTAACCTGTTATGTTATGTTATGTTATAATTGGAGCCAAAATGGGCAGTGATCCCTCCACTCGACCGGCCCGTCGGCATCCGCTAATACAAAAACAAATTTTCATTTGTGTACTGCAGTGGCGTCACCAGACTTTTTCTAGGGGGCACTGGGAGCACAACAATTTTCAGGGGGCACTGGTAGACTCCACTCATGGCGCCGTATGGCGCCGAGCGCGAAGCGCGAGGCGCAACGGGTGGGGTCCAGTGGCGCGCCTTAGGGCCCCTGGTGGGGTCCAGAGGCAAATCCCCGGAAGCTCCTGGATTTTAGCGTGTTTATGAGCCTCTTAAGCCGCTATTAAAGGGTGCTTCCACTGACCTAACACTGGCCTAAAAATTACCTCCAGGGTAACTTCCAGTGAAACTTTAGGTAAAAAAAAAGTCACTGATTCAACTACCAAGAGCGGATCCGACTGACCTTTTGAAAAAGGGGGAGATGAACTGTAGAGAAAAACTGACACCCTGACACTCTTAACTACAGAATCTCAACTCTCAGTTGGGGGCACAAGGGGGACACACTATTTTTCAGGGGGAACGTGTCTCCTTGTCCTCCCTTGGTGACCCCACTGGTGTTCTGTTTTTCATTTAGATTACTTCTTTGAGCGCGTGTTTGGTAGAGCATCCGCCTATTACGAGGAAGGCCCGGGTTCGTTTCCGAAGTAGAGTCATACCAAAGACTCTCAAAATGAAGCTACTGCCGCTCTGCGTTATGCTCCTCTTAAAGGCAGTGCTGTAATCGAGTCACTAGATTAGTGACTCGAGTCACCAGTTTTCAAACTTTTAAGTGACACAAGTCGAGTCATGGACTCGAGTCACTGTACTACTTCAATGGGGAAATTACTCCTGAATTCTATCGAATCACTATCATTTTGAGAGGAAGTGACTCGAGTCGTGACTTGTTACAACACTGCTTAAAGGCCCAGCTTTCTCACCCAAAACAGTGCCAATTCCCTTACCTTCTTACGCCCCTCCCACAATTGTCTGTAATTTATCCTTATCCAGTCATAATCTCAGTTTATTGCTTCAGGGTGAGTATAGAAAAGTACGGTGTGTATAGTCAAAACACTCTCAGTGCAGTTCATGCTATGTAATATAAGCTTTCGTAATCTGCATTGTTTGAATTAAGAGTCAGTCAAAAAGCTGGGCCAATGGAGGGTTTGGTACCCAACCCCCCCCCCCCCTACAAGAAGTGTAGTTTGGGCGAGAGGATTGGTCCTTTAATCCACACTTCTTATATAACACGATCTTCAGTCGACATGCTATCTCAGATATAAACGCAGATTCTTCGATAGTCCCCCAAATATGCAAATTTCCCTACAGGCAACCCTGAATCCAACTTATTTTCTGCAATACAAGATCCATATTTACAAATGTGTAAAAGGACCCAAATTTTCGGTACGTACGGTACCTTACACAGTACTGTTCATATTTAAGAAAAAAAATCAGATTTATTTAAAAAAGTTGTTCTTGCTCGCAGAAGAAAAAACAAACAAACAAAAAATCAGCATAAAAATATACCTTTTGGTCAATGGGGGTAGGGTAAGTTGCATGGTCCAAAATGTTCCGTCCCCTCTCCCCCACTTTCATATTGCTTCCCACGCCTCTGAACACACCACTTCCCTTCAGACCCTAAGACACCCACAAACTAACACAGTGTACATCAACTCAACAGCTCAACTAGTACAAAATCGGGAAACTTCTATGCTCTTCCCCCCCCCCCCCCGACAGTCAGGTCTGGTTACGCCACTGGGCGAAAGGATCACTTCACATGGCCAGCAAAAAACGAACATCAGCACCCTTACAAACAAACACCAACACCATCCAGAACACCATGGATAACTCTCTCCCTTCCTGGAAAAGGTCTAGACATGTCACTAGGCCGCTTGAACTGTGTTTTGGCTATTTGGCAGTCCCTGCTTTTAGCTGAAAAACCCGTAATAGACACCATCATTTTTGAATGAAAAAAAAAAAAACAAATCTCAGCTCTGTGCTGCTTGTGGGACGTAAATTCGCGGCATGGAAACATTTACAATTCCCGCGCCAGTATGGTATGAATATTTAAGACTATCTGTCGTCATTGCGTCATTACCATTTTCGATTTTTCCCGAAAAGACTACATTACTATGCGCATGCACCAAATTTAAGTACTAGAATGTACTGTGTATGTTGTGTACATACGATTGTGTGAGATCGTGCGAGAGAAAGCATGGCTAGGTATATAGTAGTGCCGGTATAGGTACATGAGGAACGGTACGTTGATATATGAATAAGATACGTCATTTGTATTCAATAGTTACAGTGCATGCATGATGTCGTATTTTGGCGGGAAGGATTTTCTCAAATATCAAAACAAACTGTCTTCATTATTGAAGGTACACCGTAAGGTGACTTGACTAAATTCGAATGGGTGCTTTGAAATAAATTTAGAAGTAAATGGTGAGTCCAACTTTTCCACAACCGACCAGAATTTTTTCGCACGTGGTGCACCTTATTTCCTTCATACTGCCTTAGCCCAAACTGTTACTGTGTTAAGTTTGCATAGGCCCTAACTTACTGAATACAGTAACTCCGGTGTTGACGCCAAGCCATATTCTAACGTAAGTTGCAGTCACAGTGTAAGTTGTCAGGCTTAACCTAGTATTAATACCAGTAACAAGGCCTAGCCTAAGTTAGGCCTAGAAGTTAAGTACGGGCCTAGGCCAGGGTAGTGACCATGAAAAGACTGTGTGACTGGGTGAGACTATGGACTCCTGTTTACGCTAGCTAAGTTAGGCCTTACTTAACGTTAGTATGTTCATTCACTGATTATGACGATCATTTTTTTCCAAGTCCTCAGTATTAAAAGGACTGGTCGTTCGCTATACTAGTATAGGCTACTCAACTAGGCTAGGCTATACACAGTCTAGTGTTTGACAGATTATGCTATAGCCTAGGCCTTATCGGTAATAGGCTACGTGATTACCGATTATTTAATTTAACAATCAGCCGATGCTGATTACCTAGTATTACCAATTATTAGAAAGAGGGAAGTCACATGTTTGTCACTTTAGTGTGTGCCCCTTGCTTCATCATGCATAGGAATCGTATCCCATAACCAGTTCGGGATGAAAAATATTGGGAAAAGTTCCGCTCATTTCACGATCGGGATATCATTTTTGTAGACAAAATATTTTCCCTTCAAAAGTGGAGATACAAATCTACCCTTCACACAGTACAATCGTTTGATGTCACCTGCCCTTTGAAAATTTAGCTCTAAGTAGGGTTGTCGCACTAAAAATACGACTACACGAAAAATATCAAACTTGAAGAATTTGACTGATTTACATTGTTAGGTACCCTTTTCTAAGCAACCATGCTAAATTTTATCAAAATCCGACCAGTACTTTTCAAAATATAGCCGATTTTATGTCTCCATAATCCTTACGATTTCTCCAAATCGCCGTATGCTTCAGTGTTACGATCTGCCTGCAAAAGTTGGTCAAAAACAACATCGTAACTGCTCACTCAGACGCTTTGATTATTCATCACTGTGTTACGTACACCAGATGTGCCGGCGTGAATATGCAACGTTACTGGGCAAGACACTCAGTGATCACGCGTCCGTGTCATGATAGCTTGCGTTCTGTGTACGTAACATGCATTAACAAGTCGCACATAGCCTGCTTACACACAGTCTATGCTATAGCAATCCGTACACGTGCTTACGCACACGTACACAAGTACGTAATTTACTAACCATACTTCGGTATTGCACGCACAGGTATATACAATGCAGTACTGTATGTAAGCATATTGGCGGGAAATCCCTTGTTGCTAAGTTGAACAATGGGTTCTTACATAAACATATCAATGTCGGCTCAGTACAAAAGATGTAGGCGGGGATCAATGGGCTGTTTCATTTAAATCGCGCGTGCATTGGGGCTGAGCAAAAATTCATTTTTTTTTCTTCGGAAATGGAAAGATCATAAAAAACGCTACAAAATGATACCTGGAAGCAATTGCGGATTTTTCTGGAACCCATTGTAACCATGTCACCAATGTTTTAAGCCAAAAAATGGTAAAGAAATATTATATTTGGCGATCGCTTCCCTCCATTAAAATGTAGAGTTCCTTTTCTTCTTTCTAATGATATATGGGTTGTAGGGGTCAAAGGTTCAGCCCCAATGCACGATCAAGTCAAAGATGGCTGTGTGTGGCATTTAACGTATGACCAAAACACACTTTTGACTGTCACCGTTGCAACGATGCTTCAAAGGGATCGTTAGAAACTGTAACATATTTTTTCTTCTTTTTGTTTTTAAGCTTATTTGGTGAAATATTATAGTAGAAATATGTCTTTAGTGTACTAATTTTACAGTGCAGGCAAAATTTTGACAATTTTGAGTGTCGTAAATTCAGTTTTTAAACACACTGTTTTAGCGACTTCGTGTTTGGGTGTGAGTAGTTCCGCGAGAATTTTGGAGAAAAATTCTGTGTGCGTGCGACAACCCTACTCTAAGGCCAACATTAAGCTCTGTCTAATTTTCATCACCCAATCATGTCAGAACATTGCAATCTTTTCCTGTACTGGGTTGTAGTTTCGTTAATATGCTGTAGCTACTCTCCCGATTTAACGAACCCAATGTAAAGCAATTATGATAATCTTAGCAATTCTGGGCACCTGTATAATGTATCTGTATCTGTATTGTATCTGGTTCCTTTCCGATACAAATATCCCCATATATTTTTAGCATTTCTCATCCAAAATTTACGTCTTGTTTAAATAGAATCTGCAACTGAAGTGCATGTAAGTCAGATCCCCAAAATATCCACGTATGCAGGGATTTGAGATGCTGTTTCTAGGTGAATTTAGCGCAGGGCTTGCCCAGCTTCGCTAGCCGGCATTACAATTTACAAGCGCTGATCGTTGTAACACAAACTCATTGGGAAAACTTGTCTTGAGGCTGAGTATTTTCACACACTTAATTACATAGACGAAGGCGCGAGTTGTGATTGGCTGCCTAGAGTCAATGCAATTGAACCAATCACAAAGCACGGGCGAATTAAAATTTTGCAGTGGATCTTATGCATATATGACCTCACCGAGCAAAATATGATGCCTTGTTTGGCAGTAAAAATGGACATGCACGTAAGTGTAGTGCATGCGTAGGCCAAGAAGTTTGCTGCAAGAGACCACGTACATTACTGTTTTCGTTTGCAATGACGTCGTTTGACAACATTGCTAAAGGCCTACTGGAAATAACATTACGGAAGGAATGCTTGGAATGACTTAATTTATGCAAGATAATAACCTCCGAACTTCACAAGATTCTAGGTGCTAAGTGTACGAAATGTGCACAGATATATATTCAAAGCTGGGAATTTGAAAAAACTGTGAAACACTGTAGCTAGATAGTCTGTACTATGTGCTTTGTGCAGAACAGTTTGTACAGCAATTTTCGCAGCGCTTTTTGCGAGACGGCAAGGAATACCTGCCACTTCTGAATCGAATTCCAGGTAATACTATCGGGTTATTGCCGAAAATATCAAACAATCATTCCCATGGCAAGGGTAAAATTTATACCTTTGTGGTTATCAATGCATCCCATTTTGGCGGGAAGTAGGGCTGTAAAGGTGTAGCGATTGATCGCTAAACGATCCCATGTGAAATAAATGTTTAGTACAAAGCTACAAGCGATTAATAGCAAAACCTGTTTTTGACATTTCGTTAGAGTATACAAATGGATTAAACAATTCTTTATCCATTTGTATACTCTGATATGATCCCAGGTTTTTGTTAAATGGAACATTCTGGACATACTGTATTCTCTCTATTAAACGCCCCCGGGGCTTGAAATTTTCATTAAGGGGGGCGTTTTTTAGAGTCAAATTTACAGGCAAGGAATCTTACCTTCATATCAGCAGCAAGTTACAGGAGCTTTCGCAGACGTTTTATTTAAGACTGTGAGCCAAAGAATGTCAGTTCACAGGGAACACCTCCGTTTTTCTGAAATTGTAACAGTGATTCTTCCCGTGCTTCACAAAATGCAAGAAGATTGGTGACTTTTCTCTAGGCAAGTGCCCAACATCTTGTTTCTTATCTGAGCCCTTCTGATAAACTGCTATGGCATATTTGTCCATTTGGTTGTCACCTTTTACCATATTGTCTTTGGAATTAACAATTTCACTTTATGCAATGTGACAAAAAAGTTGGTGGGGGGGGCGTTTATTAGAAAGGGGGCGTTTAATAGAGTAAATACAGTATTTGAACCTTGTAGTCTTCGAAGTTTTAGAATAATTTGATTTTACCATGCAAGGTAACAACTATTATTACTTCTGCATTACATTCAGTGTCAATCACTACATCCTAAAATAATTTTTTTTTTTTTTGTGATAAGGTAATCGAGATTAGTCGCTAAACGATTGCAAATTTTTTAGGTTAAACGTTTAGTTATTTTGCTAAACGTTCACAGCCCTAGCGGGAAGATAAAGGATTGAGTATTTACGGGAATTTTTACAAAATTAAGAGCTAGTTACAAGTATATTTAGCCCCTTTTTCCAGTTTGCAAATAATTGGTGGTAGTGATTGGTTGAATGGCAGAATTTTACCGCTGCCCATTACTTAACAGATGATCGGTCGAACACTAATCTTTTATTGACATTCATTAGATGCAACCATCCTTAATCCTTCTCATCATCACTGCCCAGATTGTCACTAGGTGGTTCTCCCTTTTTTGGCTGATTTACCCCCTAAAATTGTAACACCACTTACATGTAACGACATACTGACTACCAATTAGTCTACCCACGCCCATTATACCCACTTGCAACTCTAACCTACTTGTAATACAGATAAAAAAAGAGGTCATCAGCTTTAGTAGCTCTTAAAACTTACAATAATCTGAGCAAGTTTTGAGACTTCTTAAATCCTTTCATAAGTTGTCAAAATGTGAACCTATGATCTCCTCAGTGTCAGAGTGTCCCTTAAAATCTGACTTAAAGACAATGCACTAGCACATTCTACTGTACAGGTATTTTCTTCTCAAGGTAGCCGGCCCAAAACATAAAAGCTGATAGGCATACAAAACTATCTTGATGACAGTCACTTCATTACATAGTTTCACTGCATGTGTAAAATACTCAACCCAAGCCCTTCCCAATATTTTTGAAAACTTTACTTCAGTAATTTCCTTGTACGATATGTTTTCCTTTAGAGTTGTTTGCTTTGGCTCCTGTGCTATTCTAACAAGGTTTTATGTTAAAATTTCTGAGCCTAGCCTAGTCTCGAGGGGAAACTTGCATTGATGGGCAGTTGCTGATTTTGAATGCGGTGTGTGCAACATAAACAAAAAGCATGAAATGTTTAGGCAGTGATCTATACTTTCAAACCATGTTTATAGCGTTAAATATTCACCCTTTTTATTGCTGTCATGTTTAAACGTATAAACAGGTATTTTCTTCTCAAGGTAGCCAGCCCAAAACATAAAAGCTGATAGGCATACAAAATTATCTTGGTGACAGTCACTCTATTAAATAGTTTCACTGCATGTGTAAAATACTCAACCCCAGCCCTTCCCAATATTTTTGAAAACTTTACTTCAGTAATTTTCTTGTACGATATGTTTTCCTTTAGAGTTGTTTGCTTTGACTCCTGTGCTATTCTAACAAGGTTTTATGTTAAAATTTCTGAGCCTAGCCTAGTCCCGAGGGAAACTTGCATTGATGGGCAGTTGCTGATTTCGAATGGGGTGTGTGCAACATAAACAAAAAGCACGAAATATTTACGCAGTGATCTATACTTTCAAACCATGTTTATAGTGTTAAATATTCACCCTTTTTAGGGCTGTCATGTTTAAACGTATAAACGAACGATCGGCCGTTTAAACGGCGCTTTCATAGCCCAAACGTTTAAACAATATGAACAAAGTTTGCTCCCAAACAGAGAGCACAAAGTTGTGCACACTTCCATTTACCACTTTTGCCTAACTACATGCATAGGCCTAGGCCTACAAGTTGCATCTGCGATGTTGATTTTACTTTCAATCTTCATTAAAACTAAATCCTTAAGTCTGCAATTACAACACCGAACTTTCGGTAATAATATGCCCATTAGTGTACGTATAATTTTTATGCCATGATATCGATCGCTTAACGTTGCGCAAGCTACAGCCTAGCTCGGCCAGGTACTGTATGTAGTCTGTTTAGTGAAGAAGCATGCGCGGCAGCAGTTAGCTGCCCGTGGTATAGCGGCAAAGCCGGGCCATGTTCAGACGTGCATTTCCTGTACTACATAATACATATCGGGTATGCAGGTACCCAAAGAGCCAGCAACGCATGACCCGGATGGTTTGTGACAAATAGAGGGCGGCATGCCAAAAATACTGTCTCAAAGCCAGTACTAGTACATATCGTGTTTACAGTAGATTCTAAGGGAAATCAAGGGCGGTAATATTTGGAAATCGTTTAAATGGTAAATGAACATTTATTTTGACCGTTTAAACGTTTAGGCAATTAAATGGAAACTGACAGCCCTAGCCTACACCCTTTTAAGGAGTTGAAGTGTGATTTGAGAATGTAGAGCATGTTTGACTAAGAATAATGTAAAGATTGATCAACAGCAAAAATCTTCTGTTGATGCTAGAATAATCAAAGGCAAAAGTAGTTGCTTTTCAATGCCCAGGGTTATTATTTCCTCTGCACACTGTTACAGGAAATACTAGTAAGTAGTAAACGATGCATCTCCTGCGGAGCGAGTTCACAGGTTTAAACTCTTGAAAGTGGAAAATTACGGTGGTTTTATTTGGACACAAACATAGTTTGCGGCGCAAGTACAGGCCAATTTTTTTGTTTTGCATGATGATCAGTTTTCATGACTTTCAATTTCTGTTTTTATTTTCCACTAACATTATTTCATTCTGTGAACATTGAAAATGATACAATACCTACTGAAATTCTGCATCGCAAGTTTGCTATTCAAGATGGAATGATGTATCCCAATTATCAATTTTTCCTTGTTTTTGCATCGCAAATCAGATGTGAACCCGAACAAATTGCTCCCTGAGTTTGTGTAATTTTGTAACACGAAATGATTACACAAAGGCCTATTTGTGAGAATATTTTTGAAGACTTGTCTAATGATAGCCTTGGCCTTGACTGAGTCCACTGAGCTTCCACATTTGAGTGTTACAGTGATGGAATTTTTCTAAATTTTTGTATTTTGTACCTTTATTAGCTTCATTGTGACTGTTCCTTTGGAGGCAAGGCGAGGTTTCTTATTGACAGGGTATTCTACTGTATTTTTGAACAGCAACCAACAAACTTAGTACAAGAAGGTTACTTTGGGGATCATTTGAATGTGGGTCATTTGGGATCCATTGTCCCACATTTGTGTATTGCTTGGTGGTAAAGATATGAGCCCTTGAATATTATGATCGGTGGCATGTTAAAAGTGATAGCTCAACTGTCTGAATACCCAACTTCAGGTTGTTAATTAAGTAGAAGGTAGAGAGGACTTAAAATTGGTTGTAACTTATCACATGATCTCTTGCCATGAGTGCAAGATAGACCCTACTAATGAAATTTTTCATATATTTGGAGTAGTGTTTGAACGGGTACTAAAAATTAGGACCCGGGTACCCGATCGCCATACCCGTTGGGTACCCGGTGTTACGGTGACTAAAAGATACGAGCATTTTGTAAAGCATACCCCATAAGAAAATAAATAATAAATAAGAAAATTATACTTCCCAAGGCCTATATCAATTTGATATTGAATTTTGGGATGCCTACTCGAAAAGCCAGCATACTAAGAGCCTGAAGCTTCTCCTTTTAAAACACTGATTAAAAAATATCAACTAATCAGAGCCTTGTATTATGGTATTCTCTTGCACGTCAAAAATTACCGATTGTAAACAAACGACGTCATGTTTGTGAACTTCCCTCACACTACTTTGCAATGTGCGTTGGAATTATCACTAATGGGGTATGTATGTTCTTACGTAGCTAGCCTCGTGTTAACATCCAGGCACGGTAACATAGCTTTCACACATAAACTTCGTAGTCTGCCCGAGAGCCATTTTGGGGCAAAATAACGTAATATGTACCAGTGGCGTAGCTGGGGGGCCTAGGCCCCACCCAGATTTTCCTCAGGCCCCCCCCCCCCAGATTTTTTGCGTCCTGATAAAGTAATTGAAAAAAAATAAAGAGTTTGAACGGACATAACCTTGAAGTATTTCCTTCAAAACAGTAAATAAATAAAATGTGTAAAAATTAAAAAAATCATCGTATGACAATCGTATGAAATCAAGTAATAACTTCAATGTGCCTACTTTCACTAAATTAGAGAGGCCTACCGTTTGTGATCTGCACTGTTGTTTATTGCATTTCACTTAGAAGATGAAACGCAAGTCTTGACGACAAACTTTAATGTGACTTTGTTAGGTTAAGACCCTTTCTGCCTTTCGGATGGCTGATTGGTTTACTGAAAATAAGGCAATTGTACACTGGAGACCACTCTTACACGACCATTCCTATACTTTATCATACACAAAATATGCCGTAAGCAGGTAAGGGTAAGGTACTGGCTTCGGATAATTCTTCCCTTCCATCCTTAACAAGTAGGCCTAGGCCTATGTCGTGCCTCACTCCTGCCCATGACAAGTGCCATTGTAGGACAATTTTTTTCGACAAGTCCTCTTTTTACTAGTTGGCACTGGCGTCCGGGGGATTTGTAAAATGTCCACAAGGTCCTGATTTCATGTGTTTCCCACATGATCCATACTTCTGCTTTGCGGTTCAATTATTTTGAGAGATTTTTTCGTAGTATTTTAATTTTGACTAGGTAATGTACCAATGGACAAATGCTGCTCCATTTTGCACATTGTTTCTTTGGTAGTATGTATGTCTCTTGTAAAATCTCTGCAAAAACTAAAAATATTTTGATATTTTTCATGCTCCCCAAAAAGGGAAAATCCTAAAACTTAGGCCTATAATCAGTTTAAAGTTTTGCCAAACATAGCACCATTTTGCATCTAGGAAATCTAACGCAAAGAAAGTTTCTCAGAGGGGGACAAAACTACTTTTGGTTTTCCTGTTAGCCCTTTACCGTTGAGCTGCGATCGGGGCATATTTGCGCGCCTCGGGAGTGGGCGGAAAAGCAGACATGGCCCGCCCCGCATCGGCTTCTGTAGGCCCCTGACCCTGTGACCTTAAACTCGTCTCTCTCGTTGTTGTGGCCGAATTTTCGGGTAGCTACTCGCAGTTTCGAGCTCCGCGTGAAACAGTAAAGATGGGTGACAGCTGACCTCTCCGCACGGGTCCAAAAGGACCCAAACAACGGTAAAGGGTTAAAGGGTAAGATACTGCCTTAGATAAGCTGAAATCCATTCAAATATTGCCGCATTTGCGGCTGGGTACATCCAGTTTAAAACACGTGGGAAGTGCCGTTTCCGGCCATCTGGAGGGGTTTTTAAAGCCCAAAATGTTCTTGTACGCTCCTGGCCAACAGACAGTGGCACTCCGCTTACATTCAAATATTGCCGCATTTGCGATTTATGTCCTTCTGAAGTTTACATTTTTTCCCAAGGGAAAGGGAGATATCGGTTCCCTTCAGTCTCATCCCCCAGGCCACAGATCAGATGTGCCCAGTTTGGGGGTCCCTAAAAAGTGTATGTATTACCATTTTTCATAGATTGATTTTTTATTCTCATTATTTGAGAAGTCGCAGACATGAGATTCGTATTTCAAGGCTGGGTACATCCAGCTTAAAACACATGGGAAGTGCCGTTTCCGGCCATCTGGAGGGGTTTTAAAGCCCAAAATTTTCCTGTACGCTCCGCGCCAACCAATGGTGGCGCTCCGCTTGGATAGTCTTGCCATGCCTGACCTTCGGAGGTGCCAGGCTCCCCCCCCCACTTGTTACCTAGGCCCCCCCAAAAATCCCATCCTGGCTACGCCACTGATATGTACTGGCCTGTATTAAAAAAAAACAATTGTAAATGTTAATGGTGTTATTACATGTCGTTTTGCTTTGCAGATAGCGGCAAAGTGTTGATTTCCGTAAAACTTACACCTTTAACCATTAAGAAATATTCGAGGATTATACTCAAGGTGGCATACCGTATTAATAATAAGATCGTATATACATGCAAGGCTCAGTTTACCTAGCATGCCAAACGTTACGGGCACTAGTGTCTTTGCAAGCTGGGCGGGGGTGATACAGTACAGGTATGTCTTGCTATGTCTGTGTGAAACAGTACGATGTGATTTTGAATCGGCCGTCAGATACTTGCTTGCGTGTAAGTTTATAAGCGATATACATGTGATGTGTGAGAAGCAACCCACTACGTGACGATAGCGCGATCGGGCCGCACGCTGATAAAAATTTCAACTTCAGAAACGAAGTACAGACAACTTTCAAACTTACACATAATTTCTACGGGCTCTCTTCATTCTCAGTCTCGGAGAATGTTTACCAAACTGGCAAAATATTTTAGTCCATTACCGTGGGCAATGGCGTAAATGGGGTGATCCTTTTTGCATGCATTTTCTTTTTTAAGATTCGGGTAGTAGATTTGGACCCGGGTAGTACGATGGCGGGCGGGTACCCGGGTTACCTGTGCAAACACTAATTTGGAGAAAGTGCCCTAGAGCCCACACAGTTCCTCCTCACAATGGGCCAAGGCCATAGTGCCTCCTCACAATGGGCCAAGGCCATACTGCAAAGTATGTATGGTACACCAAATATTATCTCCCCCAGTGCAGTATCACTCCATTTTGATAGTGTGGTTTTCTTGCCTTTTTGCAATATGGCTGTGAACCTTTTATTATTTGTAGCCTTTGTAGGGATTTTAATATTACATAATATGCAACATAAAGCCATAAGTTTTTTTTTTTTGTAATTTCACAATTTAGTGAGATGAATATTGTCACATTTTCACAAGCCGTAACGAAATAAAATAAGCCCAAACTGGGGGTGGGGGGAGAGGGGGGCTCCATTTCTCCTTCACGTTACTGGTATTAATGGAGTTTGTTGGCCTCGAAAAATACTGTAGGGTGCTTGAGTGCCCATGGGTATCTTTTCTTATAGCTCCAATTGGGCAACAAAATTCAGGAATTCCACAGCAGAACTTGCCCCATCTGGGAATTATAAACCTACTGTTCAGTCTTTGTTTAAACCTTTTTGAACTTAGACAGATGTGTTGAACACCACTGTATACACTCCTGAAATGTACATGGAAGTCTTAGATTTTAGCACAGAGTGATTGCCATTGCAGAGAGCAACAGAAAATTTTAAATAATAATTTACTAATATGGTCTATTTCACTAGTGAGTATTGACTTATTGTTTCTTTATTCAGCCAACAATCAAGCTATATTGGGCAACCAAAAATTACTTATTTCAAAAGATGGGTCGTCACAAAGCATCAGAAATTTTTTATGTCTTGGTTTAGTACTTTAACCAGCTATACTGTACTTCATTTATTCTGTATAAACACACAAATGATCTTTTGAGGTCTTCAGAGTGTTTGTGGTTTGAACATCGTTTTATTCTCAGTAGATGTCATAGGCCAATACTTCTCCAGACACAATGGAGTTAGGCCCCCAACAAGGGGGAAGTTTGGCTTTCTTAGCTTGAAAGCATGACCTTTGATCTTTACAGTTGTTAGAACTATTGTGCACTGATTTAGGGTACAGCATGAATTAGCTCACTGACATAATATACAGATCATTGCAGTCCTGGATGAGTTACTGCAGTCACATTGTTGTGGGTGAACCACATGGGAATTGGCCAGAATCATTCCTCAAGTGTTCTCACTATTTTGGGAAAAAATTTGACTTCCTTGTTGTTTCAGAATAAAGTGCAAACCTTGAAGGTGGCTGAACTTTCTGGGGAGCCAATTGTCCAAATTTGCTATCCAATATGGTCTGAAACTGACAAATTTTTATTGCAGTGTTAGTGCGTTAACTTCTCAATTGCTGACCATAGCCTTGTTTCCAGTTGTGGCTCTCTGGCTTGTTTTCCTTACTCCATTGTTTATGACAAGCACCAAGCACAATGGCATCAGGTTCTATTTTTAAACTCCTTGGTTTGACCCAGTCACAACTCGAACTTCTAACCTCCGACTGCAAGGCAGATGCTCTAACCACTTGAGCTTGCACTCGATTTTTGATGTAAGGCTGCCAGGATTATTACAATGAATATCACAAAGTTAATGACATAAGTTTGTGGTTGTTGGCAAAATGTTGTGTATCCACACCTTTTGCATCTATTTCAAATTTTATTGCCCCAATCTCTGGTGATCATAGCTATGTTTCATCAAAT
The DNA here is from genome assembly GCA_037179385.1 of Holothuria scabra. Taxonomy (NCBI): domain Eukaryota; kingdom Metazoa; phylum Echinodermata; class Holothuroidea; order Aspidochirotida; family Holothuriidae; genus Holothuria; species Holothuria scabra. The sequence goes on from CM074185.1 coordinate 3,558,231, forward strand.
CTTTTGTCCCTTCCTCGCAAAGCAGAATGTTCTGCTCATTAACATAGGTTGGGTTGCTGAAGATGCACCAAATCACGATCATTGGCTATACGTACAATATGGACCCTGCGTTTGGTCTAATGGTAAGAGTATCCTCCTCTCGCGGAAGGCTCGTGTTTTATTCCCAGGTGGAGTCTTTAATACCGAAGACTCCCATACTGCCCTTGTGTGTGATGCTTTGCATAAGCAGTGGAGTATGGAAAACAAGCCAGTAACCCACAGCTGGAAAAAAGGCTGTGGCTGGCTCGACTTAAACCAGTTGGTTGGAAACTGGGCTGTAAAAATCCATCTAACTACATTATAAGTACAATGTGAATAGTATACACCCATCATTTTAAATTTTGAATGCAAACAGACACATTTCTTAAAGAATGGTTTAAACTTCTTAATAGTGCTGCACAGTTCATAGTCCTCAAGCTTAAAGTAAAGGTAAAATTAATACTGGCTGAAAAGATTTTATAATAGTTTAAAGGGGAAATGCTCCCATCCTAATTGGTCCTACTAATTGGGATCTGTCAATCCTATTCAACTTTATAGCCCTTGAGAATCATGAACAATTGGTATTTTTTCTCAGCAAATTGTCAAATTTATGAGGAATAGGTTCTTGTTTTACCTGGGTATATAGTATTTTAAGTCCATACCATAATTAAAATGATTCAAACTTATAAAAATAATAAGCAATAAGTGAGGATTTTCTGTTGTTTCAAAATAATAGGTCTGGCTTCTTGCCCTTCAAGTATTCACTGTTGGGACTCATTGAAAATCTGTGCTTCAACATTTGTATGGTGAAGAATGCCAGTGACTGTGCTGCAAATTGTCTGTTTCTTCGTTTATGTATGTTAGAGAGTCAGATATTCACCTGATGTTTTATTCCCCTTTTCACACTATTTCACATCTTTATGAAAAGGAAACCTAATTCCCTGATAAAAACAAGGTTTATTTGCTCATTGTATTCTGTATATATTTGGAATTACTGTAAACATACAAGGAGTACGGTATCACGTTTATTGCAATGTGCTGCACAATGGAATCCTTTCAAATTAGGTCAGCATAGTATGTGAACATTGTTAAATGTTGTCACTCACTTTCTTTGTATTGTGTGACACTATTGTGTAAATTGCCACACTTTATTGTGATTGTAATATAACATACAGGATGCACATTGTGTAAAGTACATTAAGTACAAAGAGTATACAAAGAATGCATATATTGTTACAACATACAAGTGACTGTGAGTTGGTGATGTATGTATAAACACTTACAGCTGGCCTTTAGTTTTAGATTTACAGGTGTGCTACAAATCATGCTCCTCAGTGTATAGACGAATCCAATTAGCGCTTGTTTTTAGTGACTGTGTGCAGCCATTAGTGGGGTCCATCAGCATTGAATCGCCTTTATATCGTTTCGTTTCGTTTCATTTTTCGTTTCGTTTCCTTTATTTGTTTTTCTACATCATCAAAATGTATGGATACACAAACGTAATGAATACAGTACATAGATAACACTGAAGTAGATGGAAGTAAAACTAAAAAACCCTGAGGAGGTTGTCGAGAGTTCTACTCCCCAAAACAACAAAAGTAAGTTACCTAAAGTAGTTGTGTAGCAAACACAAATAAGCAAAAAGAAAAAGAAAAAAGGACAGAAAATTCAATAAACTAAAGGGAAAGGTAAAGAATAAGAATACAAGACCAGAACTAACCAGCTTACAAAACCCCTCTTAACAACCCGGCCCCCTCCCCCGGCCCCCTCCCACCCATGAAAGCCCTAGGCTTCCCACAAACAAAATGCGCATAGTGACAAAAACATGTATGATGCATGCACTTGAACAGTATGAAAAGTCAACCATGAAGTTTTAACCTTATAAAAAATGATGATGAAGACAACTAAAGAATTAGTACAAAGCTATGTAGTACTGGGTGAAACCTCTTCGAAAAGAATTAATACTTGGACTGTTAATTAATGAATTAGGTAGGGCCTAACCGACGTGGTTTTTCACTGCCGATCCGATGTCCGATGTTTTTTCCCCAACATCGGCCGATATCCGATCCGATCCGATATTTTCGTCACCTCGCCGTATCTATGCGTTTAGGCCCACAATTTTTCCCCGTTTACTTGTAGGTCAAGATTTCCTTGATGTAACTCTAAGCAATGCCTCTTTATGTACAATGCCCGCGCATTTACTCCTATTTAAAGTCATCTTTAAAATGTCTAATAGTTTGCAAATTAGTATGAATTTAATCAAGACTGTGAATGAACTGATCACCTGAAATTATATTTGAGTTTGAATGTTGGTTGTACTCTATTTAATTAAGTTGAAATTTTCACAGGTGCGAGGGCCGATCGTGCTGATGTACAGTAGTGTTGCTTCTCAAATCAGTGTATGCTACAACGTACACTAACTTTAAAATCTGCATGCAAGCTACATTAATTCATACCGTAGCAACGGGCGCTCCAAAACTGCAAGTCAGTCCTTTTTTATGTGGAAACTTGCAGACAAGATGTACTGCGTGCCGTATATTCTGCAAGAATCTGTAACAACTCTGTCTAAAGTTCTAAACCCTACCCTGCGTACTGTGATACTAACGGCGATTTTCTAAAATTCACAATATGGGACGCTACCTCTAGTATACCGAAATGAAAACCAAACCTTGAAATAAAATCGAGCCTTGAATTGGCCGATATAATGGTTTATTGTGTCAATATTATGCAAACGAACACTTTTCCACTATATGTATACTGCCCAGATATAACTGCAATGATTTCGTAATTATTGACGATAATTTAAGACACCAGGATTGTTGGTTTGTTTCTTTACCACGAAGCAAATAAACCTCGTATTATGTATGAAATACTAGGATGTAACTACCAACACTAAAATTGTTTGGGAAAATTAACGATCTCAGGAAAATTTCATTATCTTGTGAGCACCAAAATATCGCCGTATACACACGTGTGATGGAGAGTTTCCTTTCGACAGGAGTTTGAAGGGTGTCCCGACCTGAACGGCAGGGCGGTTATGAATGAACCTATGTAGTACTCCCAGGTACGCGACTTCCTAATAAGGCCACGATAGCGTGGGTGTTGGCACACGTGTACGCTAGATGCAAATAACACAAATGACGTCATTTTCGGACGTGATAGAGAATACCGTAAACAAATGCTGGGATCGGTAGAAGTAACACAAACAGCTTCGAGGTGGAGTTGGCAGGATTACTTTTTGAGTTCAAAAACGTTCAAAAATTAAAATATGAAAAAGGCAAAGGTGTAAAGAAGTATTGATTTTCTAAGAAGGGTTTTTTCTGTCATATTTCTAATATCTGTCCGTTTGATTTGAACTTGTGAACGTAATCGATACCTCTCCCATACAGTTGTAAATATGCATGATATACAGTACCCAAAGGAGCATGAACAAATCGTTGCTATACGTCTACTTTACTCATCTTCGGGAGTATTGCTTGTCTTCCCCAAAAAACTCTTCACCAGAGAATCGGGAGGACTTAAGGGAAAAAAATGGGTTATCACCGAACCTGAGGGCTGTTGCGATCGGGACCATTTTTGAAACTTTTTTAATACCACGTGCAAACACTAGGTCTTACCCATGCCAATATTGGATTATTCCATCATGAAAAAGGCGGAGCAAAGTTTGCAACAACAACGGAGTAACTCTTGAAAGAAATTTAATTATACAGTTCATGTATTGCAGGTTTGTTCTTCATTTGAGCATGAGGAATGTATGAAACTGCCATCAAACAACTATGGGACAAAAGTAAAGGGAAAATGCAACTGAAATTTGTAAAATATTACATACGCATTAACATTTGCAGGCTTGTAAATACTAACTTTTACTTATCCTCTACTGAGTATGTATCTGCAGCGAACTTGAGGTTACGTGCCTTGACTCTGCGTCAGAGAGGGGAAGAACTTCAGATAAAAGAAACTTCTTGCAGCTGGGGCGTAGGAAATGGTTTGTATATACAGCAGCTGTACAGTCGCGCAAGACTATGCAGTGAAAAGTTCCTTTGAGATTTTTACAAAGCTTTCAGGATACGGGATATCGGTAAACATCGGCAAGTGAACTTAGCTGAATAATACCGATCCGATATTTTACCGATGGTGGCGAATATCGGCCCGATCCGATGTCCGATCCGATTATCGGTTGAGCCCTAGAATTAGGTAATGAGTTCCACAGTTTTATAGCTTTGTAGCTTAGGGTCAACTGTGAGGATGAGGTACGGGTAACAATAGTATGCAGGAGAAGAGACTGACGAGTAAAATAGTTGTGGACTGAAGAATTTTTGGTGAAGAATTCTGAAAATGATTTCGGTAAAAGGCTGTGCATGAAACGATAGGTGAAAGAAGCAATGTTGAGGTTGATCATATCGAACAGTTTCAACAGATTAAGAGATTTATACAACTCGCTGGTGTGGTCACGGGGTCCGGACAAAGAAATATAATGAACAGCTCTCTTTTGCAAAAGAACCAGTTTGTGAAGGTAGGAGGTTCTTGTACATGACCAAACTGTAGAACAATATATTAGATGAGGATACACAAGAGTAAGGTAAATTGTACGGAGAACACCCCTTGGCAACAACTGTCTTAATCTACCAATTACCCTGATTCCTATGGCAATTTTTGAAGAAATATGATTGATGTGCTCCTGCCAGGTGAGCTTGCAATCAATTATGACACCGAGAAATTTTACACTTTTGGATGGATCAAGCTTTTGCCCATTGATGGAGATATTGAATACATAATGATGATGAATATTATTAAATACCATAAAATTTGTCTTACTGATATTAAGAGACAGCTTATTTGCCATGAACCACTCAGAGAATAGGCTAAGTTCATTAACAACACTGCTTTCAAGTTGATGAGGGTCATTCCCAGTGAAGAAAATGTTTGTATCATCAGCAAAGAGTACAACTTCTGCTTTTTTAGAAATCAAAGTAATATCATTCATATAAATAATAAAGAGCAAGGGCCCAAGAATTGAGCCCTGCAGTACACCACATCTTACAGTTTGAAATTTTGACTTTACATTGTTAAATGATGTAAATTGTAACCTTTTAGAGAGATAGCTTTTAAACCAGTTTAAGCAAATACCTCTTATACCATAGCGCTCAAGTTTCTGTAAGGGGAATACCGTGGTCAATTGTGTCAAATGCCTTTGAAAGATCAAGAAACACCCCAATACATGTATTTTTATTGTCAATAGCATCGGTAATTTTTCAACGGCTTCAATAAGAGCGAATTCAGTTGAGTGACCTGGACGAAACCGGTATTGGCTGTTGGTGAGAACATTGTGTTTTGTAAGAAAAGTTTGTACTCTGTTGAACATCAGTCTTTCTAAAATTTTTGAGAAACGTGATAAAACTGAAACTGGACAGTAATTGACAAATTGATTTTGATCACCTTTTTTGTAAATAGGGACAACTTTAGCAATTTTTAGTTTTTCTGGAAAGATTCCCACATTGAAAGACAAGTTAAAAATATATGCCAATGGTTCGGAAATGTATGGTATTACTTTACGAACCACCTTAGGCCGAAAACCATCATAGCCCGCAGCCTTATCGGGATTTTGGCACTCTAAAGAGACATTGACAAGTTCATCTTTACTAATGGGTGAAAGAAAGAAAGAGCTGGACCTATACTCTGGCATAAGTTCCTTAAGGCGAGAATTTCCTGGAATTTTGGTTGCAAGAGATGGACCAAGGTTCACAAAAATGTCATTATTTAATGCATTAGCAATAGCATCTGGATCTGAAATCTTGGTGGTCTCGTTTACAGTATGAACTCGTCAGGGTAACTACTTCGTGAATGTCCTTTGTGTAAAATGTCATTAATATTTTGCCACGTACGTTTCATGTCATGCTTTGATTTTGTGAATATATCGGTATAGTACATCCGCTTTGCTATGCGTACTATATGATTTAGCTTATTACGAAATTTGGTATAGATCTTTCGGTTCGTAGGTGAGGGAGTCTTCAGATAACTCTTGTAGAGCTTATCTTTAGATTTAATGGAAGTGATAATGCCTCTTGTAATCCAATTCTTTTTCTTCTTTTTGTGTTTGTTTAATACTGTGATTGGGAAAGTCGTTTCGTAAATGTGAAGAAATGTTTGAATGAAAGTGTTGAACGCTTGACTGGTGTCTTTAGTTTGATAAACATCACGCCACTTGGCACCCTCAATACGTGATAAAAAAAGTTGTATGTTGCGATCAGAATAATTGCAGGTGTAGATTGGTTCATTCTTATGACATTTTACTTGAAAAGATGAATTTGTAACTATATATATATAACTTCTACATGAGTTTCAAACCCTCATATTTAGTGAAATTGAAGGAATTAAGATGAAATGTAGTGTACAACCATCCATGATAGAGGTAAGCAAGGAAATTGAAAGATGAAAAGGTGATGGACCCCAGTTGGCGGACTAAAATCAGACTTATTATTTATCTATTAGAGGTCCCCTTCTTCGTCTAGATGCACCAAAATAGCACTCCTTTCAGTGATTTAAGGTGGGGTTACATTAATATTAGGGATGTGACAGTTTTTCCGTTTAACCGGTTAACCAACTGATCAACCGGTTACACGGTAGCTGATTCTGTAAACTTTTCTTGAAGTTAGCACCCACAGTCTGTATTCACCCAAAGCTGATTGGATTTTATCATATTTTTTTGATTCCGGGTTGGAATGACTGTAAACTGGAAGTGAGAACTTCAAATAGGAACACAACTTTCTGCCCCCCAAAAGTTGGAGTTTAGACTGTTAGTGGTAGTTGATTTGAATGAGAGCTTTTGCATGTAATGGCAAAAATCTATAGACTTGAGTAATAATAGAAAAATTTTCTTTAAGATGTCACATTTGTAAGATACCTGAGGAACTCCCATCTTGATCAAATTTTATAACTATCTTGCTGCATTGCATAAGGTTAGCAAGATCAGCCTCTGTACTATAAGAGGTAGCATATCTGTAAACCTATTCCTAAGCTTTGATCTGTCATACATGACAAATCTTTCATTGCCATCCATGTTATTACCCCCGTGTGATTATTCCTGGACCATAGATAGATAATTAGCATTCCAATCAGTACAGAGCATAATTGTCAAAACATTTGTGACCTATGCATCAGATTTCTGAGGAGTCAGGCAGAGAGTGCAGTACATTGCCAGCTGTAGCAGATCTAGCGAATATAGGACAGGACAAATGATGATCATTTTAAAAGATGCAACACATGCCATGTGGTGGTGTGATTTGATGTTATGGACATTTAAGAATGTCCTCGTGGTTCCTTGAATTTAAATCAACTCAGTTAAAATAATAAAAAAAATAACTGCCAAAGGCAGGAGGGTTTAAGAATGGCATATATTACCAGTTGCCAGTGTGCAGAAAAAATAAAGTAGGGCCTGTTGTTTGAGAAAGTACGTATGATTGAGCTTATACTGTATAGCTATTAGAAAATTTAAAGGAAAAGTTTTGTGCTAAAATGCATGAATATGTCACAGAGTGACTGAATATTTAGGGGTACTTTCATCAAACAGTATGGTTTTAGCAAGGACTGAAAAAATGTTTTTTCCTGCTGGCATGTTGTATACTCTCTACTTCTACATGATTTTCTGCATGGAAAAAACCAAATTTCCATAAAATTCCCAATTTTCCCTCCATATTCCAGGATTTCCCTGCAAAGGAGCTCCCAAAATGGTTGCTAGTTTTTCCCATCCATGATTTCAACCACTGTGGCAAGAGTTCTCCATATATTTATAATTTTCTACAAAGTTGCTTAATCATTGATTTCTTTTTTTTTTTTAAATAATTTTTCATTAGAGGCAGAAGTGTAGGTGCCTGATAAAGTGGGATAAATAAGGCTTTCATACATGCAAAACACACTTTCAAGGCTGTGCAATCCTAACTAATCCTTTCGTAGCCAAAAGAAGGGCATAAACGGTCTCTCCTGATTTCCCAGGAGGGGAATAAAATAATTTCCATGATGGAAGGAAAGTTTCTTACAACTGTCACAATATTTTCAGTACAGCAAAAAGAATATATCCAACTTCAATTGCCAATATTTCCTTCCAGATGCCCTAATTTCTCAGGAAGGAACTTCACAGTGTACCAACTTTTTCCACACTTGGTGTTCACTACGTACAGAAGCATACCTTTGCTGCCAATGCAGTGTATAAAGCATGGCAACCACTACATTAGTGACAATATTTGTTTTATTTCTGTGCAAATAAAAGTACAGATGCATCCTGTAGGAAAAAAATCCTCTGCATGTATTCTGCACTGAACTGTCTAACAAGCATACTGATAACACATCCACATATACATGCCACTGTTTTGTACATAATTTGAAAAAGTGTCTGGTCACAAATTTTTGAAAACTGACTTGAACCATTAAACACTCACTCTTAAAATAGTTATCTGTATGTAGGATATGGGGATTGTCTAAGATTGATGACTTGTCATTTGTATGTGAAGAAAACTTAACAGGTTTGGAAAAATTTGTTTAATTTCATGAACCAACTTAATGAGCCGACTTAAGGTTTAAAGGACCAGTCCTCTCACCCCAAACTACACTTCTTGTATGGGGTAACAGAAACTCAATTGGCTTAGCGCTTTGATTGACATCTAATTCAAACAATGCAGAGTACAAAAGCTGATATACCACAGCACAACTTCACTCAGAGTGTTTTGATTGTATACTCACCCCGAAACAAACTGATTGTGTCTGGATAAGGGTAAATTTCAGACAATTGTGGAAGGGGCTTAAAGTGTACCTAAAGTCAAAAATTTCAAAAATATATATTAAAGACCACGAAAAATAAATTCTAACAGTCCAACTTCCATCTTCATAGGACATTCCTGAGCTGAGATATTAAATGTTGAAGTTTATTCACTCAAATTAAAATGGTACATTGCGCAATAATTTGTGATGTCATTCTTGTACTACTCAAATTACAATCTTTGTATTTCTTTGTTTTTCCAAATGTTACTGCACCTTGTACCAAGGTGTGATAGCACTCTTACTCTTACCAGGTGGTGTATAATTAATTCAGCCCTCCTTGTGCAACATGCTATGCAAGCAAACAGGAAGTGTTCAAGGTCATAAAAACATTTTTTATTTTAAAGGAAAACAAAGAATTTTATGTGAGTTGTACAACAAGAAAGTCACAAATTATTGCGCAATAGACCAATTTGTTTTAAGGGAATAAACTTCAACATTTTATATCTCAGCTCAGGAGTGTCATATAAAGATGGGAGTTGGACTGTTAGAATTTGTTATTCATTTTCTTAAATATATATTTTTGAATCTTTTGACTTGAGGTACACTTTAAGTAAGAAGTGGGGGAGTACCCAATCTTAACAGGGAGTTGCTTATGGGAGGGGTGGATATTACATTCACAAGACTGATTATTGTTACTGTAATGAACTCTTGATACAGAAGAACTACAGTGCTTTAACCTACATCCTGATACTATAGTTAGATTTTATTCACCCCCTGATCACTCTATATCTGGCATCTGGCCATTTCCTTAGAAGTAAGATTGGTACAGATGCCAGATAGCAATCCTATCTCCTTACACACATATCCATAACAAATATGACCTTTTGGCTTTTGCACCTGTGTTGATTTCATGCCAAGAGGTAGATGTGTTGATTGCAATATTTACACTTCTGCTAGGTGAGTTTTATCTGAATTGCTGATCAAATGGGTACTATAAGAGAGAGGGTTCCTTATTTGCCCCCTTCCAACCAGGTTATATGTCCCTCACCCTTCAGTGTTTCTACAAAATAAGCTGATCTAATTGTGCAGGTTAGAAGTTTCAAAGTGTAAAGCATGCCTGAAGTAAAGTACCATGATTGTGAAGTTTTTGAGGCCTTCTCCTTTAAAGCTTTCATTAAGGAGGATTGTCCTTTCCCCCTCCAACCCCTCTGCTAATACCTCAAAAGAACTATTATCCCTCCATCAAACCTACCGAAGTACCATTCTTGCTCAAATGTTAGTTAGCACATTCCTAGACCAAGACATTTCCAGTCAGATCTCTGTCAAAGTGAGCAAATTCCCCTGCAAATTTTCTGCTACATTCTAGATTGTGTAGAGGTCATCACAATGTTTACAAGTGCAGCATTCCTACATGCTGTACTTTGCACATGATTACTGCTATCCTGGAATTCAGTGGAGTTGGGAAGCAGTTCTTGGTATTTCATTCATTATGAATGGACCTTTAATCAACAGTGCATGAATCAGTGCTGTTTCCTGGAACTATTTTAGTGACTGAACTCTTGACCTGTGTAATGTCACAGAAAGCATGAATAGTAGGGGATTGTGTTGACAAAGACACAGTTTGCAAAGGAAGTATTTAAACATTTTGTTAAAACTGGAAGAAATTTGAGATTTACCAAAGATCTGCATTGATTTGGAATCTTATCAAATCTTTTTCTTATTTATATTCAATGGTTCATGTGCACAGCATCTGTGAGTGAATGTATGTACAGTAGGTAAGTAGGGGGTTTTGTGATTTCTTGACATGAATTGACTTAAAGTGAATGCCATTATTCCTTCACTTCACATTTGCCAGGCCTTTGAGTTTTAGATTTTCGAGGTGTCCTACAAATCACACTCCTTTGGAAATTAAGGAGTGCAGTAGGTGTACTGTTTTATTTAATTTCAGAAGATTTATGTAAACTCTCATTCTTCATTTTGGTGAACAAAACATTAGAATTTCTCACAGTGATTTGAGGAAAGTGATGGTGGGCAAAATTCAAGGTCTGAAGCGTACATGGCACCATGCATACAGGACATTTGATAGTGGAGGATTTTTTATGGTTGGGTCAAAGGTCAGTTGAGATAGACTGTGCTAATGGTATACATGCATGTTGTGTGTTGTTGATAATTTTCACCTCATCTAACCTCATTAATTGGTATGACATTATTATGTGGATGATCTTATCTGCTGTGGAATTTGAATTTTTATCTTTTCCTGTAAGGAAAATAAAGTGGTGGGGGGGAGGGAGAAGGTTTTCATGATCAGAGATAAGCTTTCACCAAAACTTGATTGAGGACTGAAGCAGCAGGCCTTCCATCCATCAATTAATTCAGTTGTGTTTGTGAGGACAGAGTGAAGCAGTTTTGTATGTGTGAGCTTTGTCACGTAACTTCCCTTGAGTAATTAAAAGCTCTACATATAGTTTTCATTTGCACAAGCTTTGCTGTATGCAGTATGTGGAGTACTTACAGAATAAATTTGCAGCATTTAGTACTGTGCATGGTAAAAAATTTGCTAAAAGCATAGGCCTAATACTTATTCAGTGATGTGATGAGTATTCTAAGACTAAAACTGAAGTGAAGCATTTTAAGATCAGTTTGTTGAGATTTTGATTTCAAAGAGCTGATAAAATCAAGCCATTCCAATATACTTCTGGATTGCCTCTTAATTTAGCAAACTGTCTAATTGGAAGCAGTTTTTTTACTTATTTATGAAACATGGTACCAAAATGTTCTTCAGAGGGGAAATCTTGTAATGTCCACTGGATTGGATAAGTGAAGTAGGCAATCCTATTTCTTCAAATGACACTTTGAAATCATGTGACAATATTTCACTCTGTGACCCATTTGTAAAATTTACAACGCTGAACATTCAATGTTGGGTCCTGAGATATCATGAAAGATACTTATAAGGTGAAATAGGATTGCCTACTTCACTAATCTAATCCAGTGGACATTTTTAGATTTCCCCTCTAAAGAACATTTTGGTATTTACTTGCATCTGTTTACTAGAACTTTCAATTGACTTGAACTTTCTTTTGTTAGTTTGTGGTTTTGTTCTATACTTGTGTTTGTTTTTGTTGTGAAGCGCCAATGAATGCTTTTTTAAGTAGTACTTAGCGCTACATTAAATGAGATTAACTTTACCTTAACTTAAATAGGAGTAAATTTGTTATGATTGGCTGCTGTTTTGAAGTAACTTTGGGCTGACTGCTTTTGCCCTTTAAAGGTAGTCTGCGTGAAAGCAAAGAAGGAAGTGTTTGTTGTCAAAAAACAGATTGTCCTTCTGGTTTCTATCCAAAGTTTTAGACTTATATGAAGCATGAGTATATTCCCAACTTAGATTCTAACCATGGGTGGATTTGAAACTATTAAGCCGAAAATGTGAGGACTTATTCCTTGCGTTATATTAAATTGTGAATCTTGCATGGACAATGTTGATGATTCCAGTTAGAATTGGAAAAGTGGAACCCTTACTTTGTGAATCATGAATACAGTCCAGGGGAAAGCATTGTCAAGCTGATTCTAAAGTGTACTGTAGCATCCAGACTTTGACAAGATTTAAAGTGTACCATGTCAAAACATTCAAAAGAATAACATCACTTTGACTTGAGGTACACTTTACTGCCTGAAAACTTGCAGAACATATGTCTAAGCCAATCAAACTGTTGCCATTCAGTGAAACAGGGCAGTTTAGACCCCAAAACTTTAAGTTTAGGGGTCCAAAACACTGAACTCCATCAACCATGTGTCAGCAGGAAATGAGATAGACAAATATCTTCAGTCAAAACATTAAAAAATGACTTAAACCCTTTACCGTTGTGCTCCAATCAGGGCATATTTGTGCACCTCGGGAGTGGGTGGAAAAGCGGACGTAGCCCGCCCCGCATTGGCTTCCGTAGGCCATTGACCCTGTGACCTTAAACTATTGTCTCTCTCTTTGTTGTGGCCAAATTTTCGGGTAGCTACTCGCAGTTTCGAGCTCCACCTGAAACAGTAAAGATGGGTGACAGCCGAGCTCTCTGCATGGGTCCAAAAGGACCCAAACAACGGTAAAGGGTTAATTCAATAATCACACACCCTTATCTCATTCCAGCATATGTGTCATTAATGTACCCCACCGTCCACGTCTACTGAAGCCATTTTCTATAGCACTTTTTGGTTCCTTGTGTCAACAAAGGAACCTATGCAGTCAAGTTGGTGTATGTATGTGTGGGTGTGTGTGTATGTGACACATTGAAATGCGAGGTAACTCAATAGCCGAGAGCTCAATTTTCATCAAACTCGGTTGGTACATGTATTACATTGAATAGATGTGCCCTATTGTTTTTGGTGGTCATATCTTGCATATTAATGAGTGGGCGGGGCTTAATGTAAAAATTCTTAAAATGACATTATCTTGCCACTAAAACATTTTAGAGGGGTGGTGTAATGGAGATTTGTGTTCGCCTATGGGAAGTTAATGTGATGACCCAGATTGACCTCACTTGACCTCATTTGACCTTGTGACCTTTTTTAAATTTTGGGGGGATGCCTGGATTCGTCTTGATCAGACAAACCAAAAAGGTAATCACACTACCCTCCTAGGATGTTCCTAACTTGAGATATTGACAATTAAGTGACAAGAAAGTTAGTGTGTAGGTCATATATATGCAAGGTATGGAGTGCAATAACTTAATAACCAAGTAACATAGGGGGATGGCTTAATGGAAAGTTGTGTTCATCTGAGGAAAGTGCATGTGTTGACCTACTTTGTGACCTCATTTGACTTTTTGACCTTTGTGGCTGAATGTGATGCCTGGATTTGTCTTGTTGAGACAAACAACAAAGGCACTTATACTACCCTTCTATGATGTTGCTAACTTGAGTTATTGTCATTTCAGTGAAAAGTTAGTGGTGTGTGTCTGTGTATGTTTGCGTGTTGTATGCTTTGGAATGCGAGGCATAAAGTGTGATATTTCAATAACCAAATGATAAAGGTAGGTCACACAAGCAGGGATGATCCTTTAGGAAATACATCTGGTTGTCCTTCCCAAAACTTGGTTGACCTCCAGGACAAATGCAAAATACGTTCGCAAGCTATAACAGTATTTTTTAGTAATACGAAAGAAAAACAAAAAGCTCTGCTCAAAGCTGTTGTACTATAGCAACTTAAAACTCAAGAGAAAAAGCAAGAGCCTCATCTGGATGCTTTCTTGCCTTATGGCACACATGTCCCTTAGACTTCTGGGTGATATGTCTTTGTTTAATTGTTATAAAATCCAACTGCAGTTTAATGCCTTTTGACAAATGCAATGTATAAAAGAAAAGAAGAATTATAACCCCCTCTCAGTCTTAAAGCAGTTTAGTTAGCAATCATGCCAGTAATGCAATTTTTATTAAAAAAAAAAACCTTTTCTTCATATACAGTATTTAATAAAGTTATTTACAATGCAAGTTTTGACTCCAATTTTTATAATATTGTGTATATATCAGAATACTAAAATATAAAAGCAGTTTCTCTTCTTTACCTCTGCTTTCACACTACTGGTACTACTTTGCCTTTTTGAACACCCTCTTTAGGTTGAAAGTTCAAGTTGAAAGTCATTTATTAGATAAAATTACAAAGCTATATTTGTTTCTTGTTCTCTGGCGAAATTGTGAAGTAGAAATTGTAGCAGACTTTTGGGCCTTTGCTTTTTTTTCCTTTTGAGGCAAACACATAGGTAGTCCAAATGACAACCATGGCATAATTTCTAGTTCTCCATCATAAGTTTTGGTTGTCAGGGATGACCAGATGGCTGTTACATTTCTTCCTTGCACAAGGGACAGTTGTTTTTGTACAATGCAGTGTTGACCTATTTTGACTGTATTTGACCTTTGTGACTTCTTTGAATTATTGAGATGGACCAAAAGGACAATGCCAATTAACTACCCTCATACTGCCCCAAACTAAAGTAAATGACAATTTAGTGAAGGTGATGTGTGTATGTATTTGTCACATGGAAATGGGAGATATGCGTTGCGATAACTTGTAAAATCCAAGTGTTAAATTTCTCTCAAACTGCAAGTGTTTAATTTGAAATTTAATGTGCCCAGATGTTTTTGGGTGAAGGCCAAAAGTCATTGGGCTAAAGGTGCCGATTATGCTTGCAACTCCCTAAATAAAAAAAAAAAAAATCATCTTAAATGCAAGGAACCATAGTGCCCTTGGGCTCTTGTTTTCTTTTCATTTGAGTCACCTTCAATGCATTCAGCTATGAATCAGGTACAAGATGTAGCTGGAAAACAGCAAAGTTACTGGATTTATTTTGAACATTGACCCACAACAATGAAGTTGCAGGCATAGCTGCGACATAAGCACTGAAAACGAAAACATGCTATTCTTCCAAGAAACTGCATTAATACATTATATTTTTTTGTTTCTTGTTGATGAACTGTTGGGGGTGTTTGAACTAAACCAGTTGACTGGAGGGGGTGCTGTGCTAAAAAAGGTTGGGAAACACTTTGGTACAGTATCAGTATTCAGTGAAGGTACACAGTACTTGGCTTTCCTTCTTGAAGTCTGTAACCAGACCAAAGTAGGTTCTGCCCAGAACTCTCTACATACTCTTTCATGCAGAATAACAGTACTATCTAAAGATTCATCACTTTTTTAGCCTAGTTCATTTGATCTAGAAGCGTTTGTGCTGTTTTTTAATCCCTTTGGACAGCTCCAGTTTTGGTCCTGATTTTTCGCATTGAGAGTCCAGAGTAATTTGTTTTGATATTGTCCCATCCATTAAAAGCAGTTGGTGGTCATACCAAACTACAATTTTATCAGAGAAATGTTACTCTCTGGGGTGAAAAATAACTACAGTCTGTTGTAACTTTGTAACTTTTTCATTTGATTGAAAATTAAGACTTGTGCCAAATCTCTTTAGACAGATTGGCTTCTTCTGTTCCTGATTTTGCACTTTGTGAGTCCACAGCACTTGTATTGTAATATCATTGCAGCATCTATTAATACTTTGGATTAAAGCAGAGCTGCCAACTAGTACGTTTTTAACGTATTAATACGTTTTTTAGGGGTAAAATACGTTTGTACGTTTTGCTCTGCAAAAGCCAGTTTTTTGGAAGTTCGGGGAATGAGTGTGCGAATCTGGCCGTCTGTGATAACGATCATGTGCATTAATGTGCTATCCCCTTCTACAGCTTGTTGCGCGGGTGCATGCACACCATTGCATGATGCAAACCGTAAGCTTGACTTTAGTACTTTGCTACTGTACTGTACTTCTCACATTCTGCATGCACCGTAATCATGCTTGCTAACTTCAATTCAATCTATCGCTCAATGCAATGTGGATATACGATGAAAGAGTAACTGTTAATGGCGTCGAAAACTGCGAGCAAAGCAAACGGGAGGAAACAATCATTAAGACCAGAATAAACAACAAAGTGAGATGTATCAGTGCATTAAAACAAGGATGATGAGTTGCTTACCATCCATCTTCAGCAATTTTCATGTATGTTGCGTTTTCCGTCAGAGTTGTTTGCATTCGCAACTGTGCTTTACTAACAATGCTAGCCTATGTAGCTATGGAGATTGCTGACGGAGCCTAGCCTATTCTGGGGAACCAACCCGTCGCTGAGAGGCATTTGCTGATTTGGTTTGAGCATAGCTTGGCACGATGTTGCTTTTCATGCAGTAGAATCATGCAGCGTGGGATCGTGATTTATTAAAGGCAAACATGAGCATGAAAAAATTAGACTAAGGAATGAGCAAACCTCACATAGGCTAGACCTATGCCTAAGTAAAGCCTAATGTTATTGTACTTACGTATAGGCTGCTGTAATTAGCAGCTGGGTATACACTATGGTAGTGCATAGGCTGAGACCTAAAAATTCAATCCTAGGCCCAGCTACTGCTTACAAATCAAGTCTAAGCACAGGATTAAACTCTGTCGGACTTCCTGACCTAAAAAAGTACAAAATCAAGCAAGAAAGTTGTCATGTTACAAAGTTGCTAGTTAAGATTCTGGAAGAGTGCCAAAAAGCAGCAAGTTCTTAGGCCTAAGCTGAATAAGCTGAGTAATTTAGTTTTTCCATTTACATTAATGTATGCAATTGTGTATATCCATTCGTAGGTGAACAACCCATTTCATACTGAAACAATATTGTCATAAACAATTATGGAACTGCAAAAGCAGGTCATTGGGGAAAAAATGCGGCTTTGTCTCGTCGTGCTCAAAATCCTTTTTTTTTTCCAAAAATATGCTTTTTGCAACTGAAAAGTACGTTTTTCTGGGGTGACTGGTTGGCAGCTCTGTTAAAGTGAACAATAGCAGCATGTTACTGTTAGGTAGTATAGACAAGGCCAAGTCAAATTTAGTATTGGTTGAGATCAATAACCCATGGAGTCTATTGTCTGCTGTCCTCTTTGATGTCAGTCATTGTTTGTTCCTCTAAATCCACCTTCTATTCTGGCTCCAAAATAGACAAAGAGTTCTCTTCACCCTGGTGTCATGTGGAACAAAGCAAATACCCTTGATTTGTGGTGTCAGGTAGCCTTTATGTGGGAGAAAACATTTGGATCAATGTAACATTGGAATGAAGTAACCTTGTATGGTAAGAATGTCTTGGAATCTTGGATATTAGAAGCTCAAATAACATTAAATTCTTTGAGCTTCCGAAGTGTAAAAGGTAAATCTAGATGCAGTTTGCAGGTCTATTTAGATTGATATGAGTACAGTACTGCAGTGTTTATACTATTAAAGCTGCTATGACGCGATTTTGACGCAATGGCTTGTCAATTTTACATGGACACTGATGTTTGTGTGAAAAAATGAAAAGAGAGGGTTTAATTTTTGCCCGCATTGGATACTGATGTGTACAGTTTCACAAAATTGAATCTTTAAGTAAGTCTAATTTCCTCACACTGATTTTATTGACCCAAATTTCTTAGAGGAAACAGCGTAAGTACTGTCAGTAATTTAGGGGTCAAAATTTGCATGTGGGTGTGTGGTTTCAGGGCTTTGTTTGTCTCAAAATGATTAAAGGGGAATTGCAGTTACTCCAACTTGCAGACTGTCCTAGTCCATGATTGGCTCTTTAGAGTCATGTGACTATTTTTTCTGCTCAGATGTGAAGTATTTGTTGGATTAATTGCTTGCTTTACCTTGAATATGCAATATGGAAGTCCTAAAATATTATGAAAGATACTTTGAAGAGAGACTGAAGAAAAATGGTAGATGCAGAAATACAGAAATTTACAAAATACATATATGGGGTGACTGGTCGTGCCCTTTAGAAACCCTTTAATGTTGTTTAAATTATAAAACCTTTTGGGCACCTTGGCAATTTTGTACAGTGATTTGTCCAGCTTTTGTGGCAAAATGAAATTCTATGTGTACCAGATTAAATTATTCCCTTTAATTTTTTTACCAATGGTGCAGTATGTACTAGGAAGAAGTGATATTGTTTGACATTACAGACTAGAAAATAATTTTATTTACCATAGAGGTTTAAAGCTTGCATATTCCTACAGTACAACCTGAGAATATTGTGCAATTTCTTAATGGCAGGGTCTAATAACTATTCTGAGATGTCACCTTTCTGAAGGGTCATTATTTGGAAAAAGTTGGCTTGTTATTCAGAAACATTGTCATTCTGAATTGAGAACAAGGATTGTTATTCTAAAAGGGTCATTAATCCAAATGTACAACAAGGGTCATTGTTTCGAAGAGTTTTTACTCCAAATCAAGAATTAGGTTTGTTACTCCAAATTCAGAAGCTCCTGTTGGCATGTTACCTGCACATTTCCATTTTGGAATAGAAACTGTTATTTTCTGTTCAAAATAATGACCATTCTCTGAATCACGATTTTAAGTACATTTTGATTGCAATATTAGTGACGGTTTCACAAATTGGAGTAACAGTCCTTATCCTCTCTTCTGAATATGACCCTTTTCCTAGTTTTGGAATAACAACCATTCCAGGTAGTGACCTGGATTTCTTCATTTGAGGTAACCAGTCTTTGGAACTTAACCCAAATACCGTTGTTTGGGTCCTTTTGGACCTAGACGGAGAGCGCGGCTGTCACCCATCTTTACTGTTTCACGCAGAGCTCAAAACTGGGAGTAGCTACCCGAAAATTCGGCCTTAACAATGAGAGAGATTAAAGCTTAAGGTCACATGGTCAATAGCCTTCGGAAGCTGGTACGGCGTGCTACATCCGCTATTCTGCCTACTCCTGAGGCACGCAAATATGCCCCGATTGGAGCACAACGGTAAAGGGTTAATATTAATAAATGACAGTTCTTTATGACTGTGTGTTGGGTATTCCTGACCTGTGCATACAAGGCATATAGTCTAGTCAGGCCTTGTGTTTTAGATTTTCCAAGGGGGCTACAAACAAATTATGCTCCACAGGAAATAAAAATCCCAATTTTCTCATCCCAAGCCAGTACCAATTCTCTTAACCATCTTATTTAAGCCCCTCCCACAATTGTCTAGAATTCATTCTCATCCAGACACAATCTCAGTTTATTGCTTCAGGGTGAGAATTAAGAAAATTTTAATGTGTATAATTCAAAACACTCTTGGTAGAGTCCATGCTGTGTAATGTAAGCTTTGGCACTCTGCATCAATTGTTTAATTTAGCTGTCAAACAAAGAGCTGAACCAATTGAAAATTTTGGTAAACCCCTACAATAATTGTAGTTTGGGTTGAGAGAATTTGTCCATTAAGGAGTGTGGTAGGTATGCTGAACAGGTTCAGCATATGTCTTCGTTCACATTTTTTTAAGGTGTGATGCAAAGAAAATGTTAATTTCTATAATTTGTAAATATCACAATTGAGGAAGAAAGGTACATAGTTAAGAACCAATCTTGAAATAAGGCAGACACTAACCAAAATTGGTCTTGCTGTTTAATTGTCTGAGTGTGCAGGGATTCATCCTGTATCATCTTGATTTATTTGTGATGCCAGACTTAATATGAATCATGAAATGTTAGTGTGAGACAAAAATAGCTTCACACTAGAATCAGTTCCTCTTAAAGACCTGTGTACTGTGCAGTAGCATGATGACTCCAGTGCTCAATATCACAGAGCCATCAGTACCTCTGGGATATGTTTACTTTTATCTGTGAAGTGACTTTTATAATACCCTGTCAAACTGGTGTCATAGTTTTGTAAACAGAGCTGGGCGTCTTGTCACATGGCTTCTACAAAAGATGCATGTGATAGATCTCCATTTAATGAATATAGTCAGAGTTTGTAGAAAGTTGTTTCGGACTGATGAACAGTCTCTTTGTAAGCATTCATTAACCTACAGTTGAATAAAATATTCATCCTTTAATGTGTGCTGGATATGGTTGACAGTGTTTGGTATTGTCTCGCGATTTGGCCTTAAATGTAACTTACATCTTTTTGTGTCCTTTCTCTCAATTTACAGCTCTTAATGGGAACTTACAAGGAACGTACTGAAAGAATCCACTACTCTACGTAACTTAATTTCTGACCAAGGAGAGAAGAGAATCAAAGATGGACTCCAAATTTGCAAATGGTAAGTGTTTTTTAGGGTGAAGGGATGTTAGCCTCTTCGATGTACCAAGCTCAATTAGCTCATTATCTGTTTTCATTGTTTTACATGGGTGCCCCCATCCTGCTCCTCATTGAATTGTGTGGTCAAGTGGTTAAAGCATCCAATTTTAAGTCAAAATTCTTGAGTTAGACTCCTGGTAAGGTCATGAATAAAAAAGACGTAAGAAAATTTATGCAACTAAACTTACTGCCATTATGCTTGGTGCTCAGCACAAGCAACGGAGTAGGAAAACAAGCCAGTGAGCCACACCTGACAAAAAAGCCATGGCAGGCCCAACTTTACATTAAAGTAGTTGGTTAGGAACCGAGTTGTAAAATTCCATCTAACCTGGCCCTTACTTTCCTCAAAACTGCCCCTTTTACTGTCATTGGTAGCTTGTCATATTTCAGTTTGGTTTGACACTTAAAGCATACAGATCATACGGAGGAAAGCACTGCTGATACCATGTACAGGTTGTAGACGCTTGTAAATTCCATTGTTTTTGAAGTGCTGGTTTACATCTCCTTGCAGGGGAAAGTACATCAAAAGTCAGGAGCTTGAGGGAGTGTCCTCTGGCCAATGGAGAGGCTAAGAGGAATTTTCAGTGCAATTGAAACCTAATGACTATATTTTCAGGAAGTCAAAAACTTTCCAGCAACTCTTGTAATATTTATTTCCATGGATATAAAAGAAAAGCTTTCTTCCATGTTACAAAATTTCCCTTTTAGATGCTGAAATTTCCCAGCTTCCGAGCTTCCGAGTATAACAATTCTAGTCAACCAATAAACAGACTTGGGCAGTCAACAGCATGCTTAACACATGGTGCTGTGCATGCAAGTTCAAGCTTCTCATTATTGTGAAATAATGAGTTTAAAAAGAGAACGGTTTCAAGTCTGAGGTAAAACTTGATTTGAAAGTTGCCCAACTTAAACTGTTATTCATTGAGCTTCTGGCCTTGTAGTCATAGAATGAATAGATATATTTTGTCGCACACTTTTGCAGTGCACACTGCACAGTGTGTCTTCACAGACATACTTACCCCTTGCTGTGTCCAATCAGCATTAATCTCACTCAGCATGCAGTGCTTGGAAAAGTTTTGACTCTGCACCCACATGCCTACCACCAAGCGTGTATTTCAAGATGGCAGAATGGGGGTGCTTTGCCAGAATTTCTCTGAGCAGCACATGGTACACTAGAAAAATGCAAATTACATGCAAGGATTAAGTATAGTCCCTTATGAATAAATGTTCCTATCAAGAAGTGGATAATTCATACCATCCTTAAATAAATAAGATGAGCTTCCGAGTTAACATTTTTCTTTCACAGACCTCAAGAACCGGCTGAACATGAATCCATTCTCCAACCCTGATTTAAGACTCAAGGAGTGTGATTGGTCTAATTCTGTACTGTCATGCATGAACACCATGAGAAAACAGAGGGCATTTCATGATGTCCTGCTCTGTGTGGACAAGCACGAGATACCAGCCCATAGAGCCATCTTGGCGTGTTATAGCCCCTACATGGCAGACCAACTTCAACTTAGCAAAATACCTCCAAATAAAGAAGAGATGGTCCTTCGTAAGGACCTCATCAGCATTGATCCTGATTCTGCCGAGGTGCTGGTAGAATTTGCTTACACTGGAAAGTGAGTACTGTCTAAACTATCTTTCAATGCTCTTTGATATTTGGAACTGCATGCTTTTCCTGAGGTATTCAGTATTGTAGTTTTGAAACATGGAAAATATTTGGAAGAGGAAAAAGAAAATTATGTGGCTTAAACAATGTTACACAAGTTTGTGCAATACCTTTAAGGCTTTAACCTAAAGTGCCTTCAAATTTGAAATTGGTTAGGATCATTCTGACAACAGCACCTGATTCATAGGCCATTGAAATTTAACCAATGTCAAGTCTATCGACTGTCTGTTACCACATCGAACAAATTAAATTTTGTAAATGAAGTCATTACGGTGATGTTTCTTGATGTGGTAAACGTGTAGTCCTTATAAGTGCACCTGGTAACATCTTCATCCATCATTTGCTTAATATAAGATGACATGTATGAAGACTACAACACTGTCTGAGTGTCTAGCCAAGTTGAATGAAAAGAGAGGTAGCAGTACTACTTCATGGCAAATGAAAACGCAAATTTTTCCACTAAAACCAATTTAGACACAATCCACTGCACAAAACCAAATACTTGCCAGCTGTAATGTTATGAATGGAACAAGAAGGAATTATTTCATGAAGTTTACCTGTAATTTTGGAACGTCTGTTGTAGGTCTGGGATTGGTTTGTTTATCGTAACAGTTTGGAGGGTGTGGGCAAGTGCATAGCCACCAGAATGAATTATCGAACTGGCATATTAAAAGACTGGGGTAATCAGTAAGAGGCAGGCCATATCCAATTTGGCTTCAACAAAGCCCTGTGCTTTGAAGAAGTTTCTCTCCAGCATGGTTTTCCAACTTGCTTTGTCAAGTTTATAGGTCATACCACTTGCAGCTGGGAGGTCTGGAGTTCAATTCCTGGCCTGGTCTTACCAAAGACTTTAAAGGGGAACCTACTGTTACAGAACCTGTTGTCATTGTGCTTGGTGCTCCACTTAAGCAGTGTAGTAGGGTAAATGAGCCAGTAAGCGTGGCAGGACCAACTTAAACCAATAGATTGGAAACTGCCGTAAACTCTCTAAATAACTAACTAACTTCATTAGGGAAAAAATTAATATTTTTGAAGTTGCCTGCCACCACAATCTACATGTGCTAAGAGGGTAGACTTGGAAGGCTTTCTTCTGGTGTTTATGATGTCAGAAGGAAATTAATATATATTTAAGTGCCCCAATGGTTTACATGTGGCATGTTGAGGGTAAAAAGTTGATCATATTACCTGGCTGAGAGAATAATTGAATCTGAAGAACCACTTAAAAACAGTGCATTACAAGTTAATGTAAAGTAGAAAATATGGTGTAATTGATTTTTAAAGGCTGTCATTCATCAATCCATACTACAATTTTGCCTAAGTCTGCTAAAATTCTTACTCGATTGGTGCAGCTGTCTTTTGATTTAAATCAAAATCATAGTGCTCAGTAACTCATATTAAACAGCGTGCACTGAGAGTGTTTAGATTATGACCTCTATGCTCACCAGGTTATGCCATGTAGCTAGATTAAAGGGCAAAAGCAGTTACTCCTTCTTGAAGTAGTGTAGTAGATTGTCCCATTTCATTATTGGCTCTTGAGAGTCATGTGATATTTTTCTCTTGAAATTTGAAATTTATCAGAACTAACTGCTTGGTTTACCTTGAAATTGCAGTAATGAAGTGCCAAAATATTACAAAAGATACTTTCAAGACAAATAAGAAGAAAAAGGTCATATCTAGCTGTTGCTTCAAAGTAGACTAAAACTGCTGTGGGAGATGATAGAGGTTAGTAGGTTGGGAAGAATTAAAACTGCCTGGGGTGATGAATAATGTTTTTCTTTTTTGTGCCTTACAGGTTAGAAATCACAAGCCAGCATGTGGCCAACTTGTATCATGCAGCAAACTTATGGCAAGTCAACAAAGTAAAAAATGCATGTGCCTCTCACTTGCAGGAGAGTCTGAACTGTTCCAATTGTATAGGTAAGATGATCTCCTCTTTGCTAATGAAAATTTGGTTTCTATACACTGTTTTTGGTTCCTTGCGGTAGCAAAGGAACCTATGTAGTCAGGTTGGCGTGTGTGTGTGTGTGTATGTGTGTGTGTGTGTGTGACACTTGCTTCGGTACGCTCTAACTCAACAAGGGAAGGTTGGATGGAACTTGGATTTGGTACACAGATGCGTCATAGGGAGAAGGTGTGCCCTATCGTTTTTGGTGGAGGTCAAAGTTCATTTGGGGTCACCAGGGGTCAAAAACTAAAAACCTTCTCAACAGGATATTTCTAGTTAGGAAACTTGGATAGATGTCATACTTGGTGCGTGGATGTGCTATGGTGTAAGGATGAAATTGGATATGTTCGGTGAAAGTCAAGGGGTCATCTGAGGTCACCAGGGGTCAAACACTGAAAAACGTTTTAACACAGTATTTTAAGGTAGAAAGGACAGATTTCAAATCAGTCTGTGTTTGGTGAAGGTCAAAGGTCATCAAGGTCACTGAAGGTCAACTGCTGGAAATGTTATTTAGAAAATCTTGTAAGCTAGATAAAGATAGTTTCAATAGATTTTTTATCTCACCTGGTTTTGCATGCTTACGCACTCAAACACCTTAGAAATTTGTCCTTTTTGTTCGTTTAGCAATGATTCCTTCGGGTTGTACACATATTTTGGATCATTCAAAGTTTTAAGAGGGCAATAACTGAAATCTGTAGATTTCGCTGAGCACAGGTCACTCTGCATTAAACTGGTCTTTCTGCCAGTGGAAGCAATGCATGGATTCTACAATATGTCTCTTTAATACTGCTGTACTCTGTGGGGTAACCTTATCCTCATTCTATTATCACACTTCATTAATCACTTGCTTTCTGCTTGACTGCTGAATAAACCCTGTTTTCTGTGTAGAGGTAGCGATCAGGACAAGTGGTAGATTGTTTTAAAGTAACAGCAAGTTTTATTTGAGAGCAGGTAAAAATAACTTGTGAGAGAAATACAAGGGGTGTTTTTCATTCTCTGACCACATTTTGTATCATTTATTGGTGATTATATCAAATTTGATTACAAGCATAAATACATATGGAAATGAGGTAGTGTTTTTGAAGGATCACCAAGCATTACAAAAGTTGAATGTTAGTAAGGCCACAGAAATTTAATCTTTGATTTCATGCAAAATTAGTACTAAAATACCCCTTGTGAAGATGTTACAAACATTGAGTATGAACTTTTGCTTAGCTCTATTTCACAGACTGACTGTACAGTTCTCATAATATCTAGCAAGGAACCACAGTGCCCATTGGGCTCTTGTTGTTGTTTTGTTGTTCTCATTGCTCTGTTGGCATCTGCATAAAAAGTCAGATGTACTAGGGACAAGTGTTTTCAAAAAAACTTTAGTTGCCCCTCTGAAAAACAGGTTAAACGCAATTGACACTGCATACCGTTTCCTTGAATATTTTGCAAACTCAGTCAATAGCGGTATAGCATAATGGCAAATCAGTAAGGGACAGGCCCTACACCAACATTTTAATAGAACCGTGTTGTAGGGAGCTTATAAGCAATAAGTTTTTATGTGAAATGGGCTGGCATGAAATATACTAATACATAGACAGGTATTGGTGCAGGTTGTTGAATGCAGGGATAACAATTTTAAATGAATAGGCCTATTGCTTTTTCTCAGGCAAGAACCACTTGTCTGGGGCAAGCATATGACTGTTAATTTCAAGGCCTGTTCTGGATGGAGGTCTAGTGAAAATTTTTGTAAAAAAGTGTGTACAAGGAGTTGTATTTACTATTGTAGCCTTCAGTAATTTGCATGGTAATTGTACTTCTTAAAGGGCATAATTTATCTGATATCCCATTTCATATTGAAATGGGACTATTTTTCTTGTGTCCCATCCCGTTTTAATTCAGAGCTGGCCACATTGCCACTCAAATGCAAGTTATATAGTTATTTTTGTAAAAAAGAAATAGTAGTGTTCAGGTCTAGAATCTTGAGGAGTGCAATGTTCTCATTCACACATCACTCACTTACTTCACATCTTTCACATCTGCAAGGAGGGTATTTTTTTGCACACCTAGATGGAAATTGGGAGATCATTCAATTCTGTTAGGCCTAAAGTTTATAAAACAGCAGTAGCACAGGTATCACACTTAATTTGATTTGTAACACACCTGAAGAACCTTAAACTCAAGGCCTGAGTGTTCCAATTGAATTTTGGCTTAAGAAAGAAACCTTAAAAGTGCTATAATGGGGGACACAAAATAAGCTCGAAAAAGGGCATGGCCAAAATGAGCAAAATGGCCGTCGGTCTATGTTGTATCAATGGACGTTTACTGAGGGGCATCACAGCCATCAGAAAGAACCTGACAGCCATGCTGTTGGTGCCATTGGTTATTTCAAGCCCTGATAATGTAATGAAACTTAATTATCCCTGTGGTAGTGTGTTAAATTGTATTTCACACAGCACAGTGTTTCATTGGCACAACCATTGTGGGGGTGGGGGGGGGGGGGCATGCAGACAAATACCACCAAAATTCTGAAAGTAATTCTTTTAAATGGATCCAACATTGACTTCAGATGATGAATGATGTGCCAGATTGCATGAGGGAAGTCAATGTTTCTAAAAGGGGCCACCCATTTCCATTTAGATTCCTCCCATGTTTGTCCACCCCACGGATTTGTAAACATGGACAGAGCGTGTAACGTGTGAGTCCTATCTCTTGATGGTCGCCGGCGTCAAGAACAAAGAAGGCGCACCAAGATGGCTGCCGTGAAGCTAAATCGTCTGATTTGACGAAAACTCTGTAATATTTTAAGCAAAAGTTAAACTTGAATGGGAAAAAATATCATATTCCTGCAGTGATTTTGACCTTACCTTGCCATATTTTAAAAAAAATATTTCCAATTTTTGCAAAATATGGGGGTATACTTGAACAAGTTCAAGCTTTCACACAAAACCATAGCAGACAGCAATTTTGGTGAGCTTTTTCTCACACAATGGTAGCGACAACATACCATACAGTATGCTTTGTCCATATATAGGAAGTCTGTAGTCCACCCCTAATCAAAATTCTGGCTACATGAGTGCAATTTTTTGGGCGGAGAAGTTACAGATCTATCTTCTCAGTATTGTACATGTTTTTTCCTGTGTTTTTACACATTGTATCATATGACACTGAAAAGTGGTAATAAACTTCATCTGGTTTGTATACAGATTATGAATGGTTTTGTAACAAACCATGTTTTAGGTATCTAATCATTCGTAATTTTAACAACATGTGCACCCATTCAGTTAATTGTAATTATAGGGACACATCCATTTGTACATGTAAATTTAGCCTTTGTGGCATACCTGCATTATTTACCATGTATGCTCTTAGCTGATTGCATAGTCTCTAAATTAGACAGGTTGGTGGTGTCTCATCTGTCTTTTGAATCATTTTAGTCTGCATAGTACATACTCTTTGTTGATTCAAATGTTTGCTTCGTAAACACACTTTTGGCTTTGTAAGAAATATATAGAAGAAGAGGTTTTTTTATTGGAAAATTTGATATTAAATGGTTTTACTTGTCAGAAACAAGATTATCTGTCATGGGATAGACTTTAATATCAGGCTGTCTGGTGATTGTATTTTCAGATATTGATGCCACTAAGTCATGATTTTCATTTTGCTTTAAGATGTTTAAGAGAAAAAATTTCATATGTTGAGTCTTTGTAGTGTTCCCATATTTTGCTTCTACCAAATCTAGAATGATGTTGAAATTAGGCCAGGTATAGGCCTGTAACCCAGCGAAAATTGTACCATGGTAAACCATGGTTTACCATGGTAAAACTACACATTTGGGAAGCCATGGTACATTTTTGACTGGAATATAACAGTGGACAGTCACAGTGAGGAAGTCTGATTAATACCCATTGTTTTGAAGTCTTTGAATATAATTTTTTCTAAAAGTCCCCACGACTCTCTGGCGAAGAGCCAAGGGGCGAAAACCAAACACTTACTCTCGAAGGAGTTCTGCTCCCTTAAGGAGCTAAATGTCCCAAGTGGACAAATACGCCCTCTAAAGGGCAAAGGTGTGGTCCTGCTCTAGACTGGCTGAATAATTTTTGCATGCAACTGTCAGGTTCTATAGTACTGCTATGTTTGAAAACAAGCATGGTACCATGGTATGTACCTTCAAGCAGTACCATGAGATTTTCAGGTTTGAAAGCTTAAAAACATGGGAGACCTTTTGCGCAACTTGAATCTGGTTTTAGGTGAATGGATTGCATAAAGGCTAAATGAAAGTTGATAGTGAAGAAGCCTTAATGAACATCTTCTGTTTGCGAGTCTTTTCAGTAGATTGATTGGATACACCAAATGACAGGTGTCAGAGAACCAGCTTAATGAACATCAATTGTCTACTTAAGTCTTTTAAATGGATTGATTGCACTAAAGTGGAATGGTAGAACTTGACAGTGCTTCCAGTAGCCTCGTCAATAGCCATTGTTTGCAAGTCTTTAAAAAAAGTAGGTGAAATTGTTAGCCTAAATGACAAATGACAATAAAGAAGTCCTGTAACTCCTTTTGCTTGCAAGTCATAATGGTATCTTTTCTCAATATATTCAAAGCAGCAGTTGTATCGTAATGAAAGCTATTGTAGTATTTATTGTGCACCTGCACTTAATGATGTTTGTCATAAAATTCTGTGATCTTGGACTGAAAGAAATCGTATATGATGGTAGAGGTGGGTTTGTGTGTGTGCGTAAGTTGCAGGTACCTTGTCGGTAACCATGACAACATACTTAATGCCACTGGGTTACTGTTACTTCTTTGATTTCATTTACTGTTACATTTTATCAGTTCTGCTTATGTCACAGTACACTTATCAGCAGTGACTAGGCAAAGTTGCCTGTACTATATTCTGTGTTACTTCTACATGCAGAGTGATTTTGTAGCACTATTCAATTGCCAACTCTGATAATCTTACATGTTTAGCTTAGTGGTAAAGCATGTGCTTCTCATATGTCAGGAGGCCAGAGTTTGAATCCTGTGTACATCAAGTTACACAAAATTGGTACCCACTGCCTGCATGATGCACTGCATTAGTCCTGGTTAGGTCATACCAGTTTCAAAAAAGTTGAACCGACCGCCATTGTGATTGATGCATCATTTAAGCAATGGAGTAGGGAAAACAATTAGCCAGTGGACCACTAGAAAATGCTATTACTACTAGCTATTGAAAAAGGGATAGTTCTCCCTCTCTAATGGTGTCAAAACTTGCATTATTTTACCCCAGTTGGACTTAGCACCATCTCACAACCATTAAAACCCAGGGGAAACCACATGGATGCAAAGATATCTGTACAACATATATGGCTCTTCCATCATTGAGATGTTCTCACTATTTGAAAGCAGTAAAAAGGCTTTATAATCTAATTGCCCCTATACTAACCTCAGATTCACATATATGTAATCCCCACTTACCCGCAACTAACCCTGGTAAACCAAGAGCGAGGGCACCTTTGCTCCCCATAATTGACATTCTTAAAGCAGAAAATTCTTGACAGTGAAACAAGTACAGTATAGGAAGGCTGCTTACAGCATTTCTTTTTGATCAGCAATTTGTTGGGATTCAGAAACTACCTAACTAGTTCATTCGAAGCTTCCATACAAGCATAGTATAAGAATAATTCAAAGTCACAGCTTTCTATGTACTAATATAAGTAGGGCTGGAAAATTTCTTTGCTTCTCATGAAAATTTCCCAGATCTTTTTCTTGATTTTCATGTACAAAACTAGTCAAAAACTTCCTCCAACAAAAACTTCCTCCAACTGTACAGATCACCTTCAAAAATCGAGATCTCTTTGAGCTTTCATGTACAAAACTAGTCAAAAACTTCCTCCAACAAAAACTTCCTCCAACTGTACAGATCACCTTCAAAAATCAAGATCTCTTTGAGCTTCTTAATTTTTTTGTCATTATAATTACATTACAGCATTATGAATACTGTATCTGGCAATACTAATAGATCATCCAGTATTTCAGGACCTTGTTAATTAAATATTCATAACCAGATAGTAGTAAACTGATATATTAGATCACTTGGTGGGATCAATATGACTAATAGTCATTGACAAATCTTTCACTCCTTTAACACCTGGTGGTGTCAGTATTCAGCTTAGTATGAATTCATGTGCTGTGGTTTGTCTATGGTAATATTTAAAGGGGTATATTGAGTTTGTGGCTAATTTAATGTTCAATTACATTTAAAGGGGCACATTGAGTTTATGGCGAAGACAGTGTTCAATTATATTTAAAGGCATGTTCTGGTTGCTTTTTGCCTTTGTCTTGTAAGAAAAACAAAAATATTCCACACCATGTCCTTCAAACCCTATCACAATACCATTTTCCTAACTCAAGAGATCTTACTTTAAAGATTGGTTAATTCTGTTAAAAAATACCTCTGCTCTTCAACAAAGCCAAAGAAAGTTATGTAATGGGGGCACATTGCTTCAAATTCCTTTTGTTTTTCTTTATAATTGCACATCCTAATTGTCCTTGAAATTTGATACTGTTGGAATGCTTGAATATCTTTTCCTGTAGATCTAGCATTACCCTTCAGAGCGCAACCAACAATGTTCCTTGATATTGTCTGCAGCAGCATCATAATTAAAAATAAATTGAATGCAGCGTCAAATTAATGTGCCACAATGACATCACAGGTTTCCCATAATGCATCAAATCCCAAGCAAAATTTGCAATATTTTAAAAATTTGTATCTTCCAAATGCTATAGGCTATTGAAGTGCAGTTTTCACCTTATGAAAGAGAAAATTTTTCTGTTTATCTTGAAGTTAACAAATTTTGTCTCCAGAACATGCCTTTAAAGGGGCAGATTGAGTTCATGGCTAATTCAGTGTTCAGTTATATTTTAAGGGGCAGATTGAGTTCATGGCTAATTCAGTGTTCAGTTATATTTAAAGGGACAGAGTTTATCACCAATTCAGTGTTCAATAATTTTTTTTTTTTTTAAGGGTCACTTTGAGTTTATGGCTAATTCAGTGTACAATTATATTGAAAAGGGCATGTTGAGTTTATCACCAATTCAATGTTCAATTATTATTATTTTTTTTTTTAAGGGTCACATTGAGTTTATATTGGCTAATTCAGTGTTCAATTATATTGAAAAGGGCATGTTGAGTTTATCACCAATTCAATGTTCAATTAGGTTTTTTTTTTTTTTAAGGGTCACATTGAGTTTATGGCTAATTCAGTGTTCAATTATATTGAAAAGGGCATGTTGAGTTTATCACCAATTCAATGTTCAATTATTTTTTTTTTTTTTTTTAAGGGTCACATTGAGTTAATGGCTAATTCAGTGTTCAATTATATTGAAAAGGGCATGTTGAGTTTATCACCAATTCAATGTTCAATTATTTTTTGGTTCCTTGCGTTAGCAAAAGGAACCTATGTAGTCAGGTTGGCGTGTGTGTGTGTGTGTGTGTGTGTGTCTGTGACGCTAGCTTGGGTACGCTGTAACTCAACAAGGGAAAGTTGGATTAAATTGAAACTTGGTATATAGAAGTGGCGTAGTTTGAAGGTGTGCCCTATCGTTTTTGGTGGAGGTCAAAGGTCATTTGGGGTCACCAGAAGTCAAATACTAAAAACCTCAACATGATATTTCAAGGTAGGAAACTTGGATAGATGTCATACTTAGTGTGTGGGTGTGTTATTGTGTAAGGATGAAATCTGATATGTTTGGTGAAGGTCAAGGGGTCATCTGGGGTCACCAGGGGTCAAGCACTGGAAAAAGGACAGATTTCAAATCAATCTGTGTTTGGTTAAGGTCAAAGGACATCAAGGTCATTGGAGGTCAGCCACTGGAAATGTTATTTAGAAAATGTAAGCTAGATAAAGATAGGTTCAGTAGATTTTTTATCTCACCTGGTTTTGCATGCTTACACACCCAAACACCTTAGAAATTTGGCCTTTACATTCGTTCAGTAATGATTACTTTGGGTTGTACACAGATTTTGGATCATTCAAAGTTGTAAGAGGGCAATAACTGAAATCTGTACATTTCAATGAGTACAGGTCACACTGCATTAAACTGGTCTCTCTGCTAGTGGAAGCAATGCATGGGTTATACAGTATGTCTCTTTAATACTGCTGTGCTCTGTGGGGTAACCTAATCCTCATTCTATTATCACACCCCATTAATCACTTGCTTAACTGCTGAATAAACCCTGTTTTCTGTGTAGAGATAGCAAACAGGACAAATGGTAGATTGTTTTAAAGTAATAGCAAGTTTTATTTGAGAGCAGGAAAAAATAACTTATGAGAGAAGTACAAGGGGTGTTTTTCTCTCTCTAACCACATTGTGTATTGTTTATTGGTGATAATATCAAGTTTGATTACAAGCATAAATACATATGGAAATGAGGAAATGTTTTTGAAGGATCACCAAGCATTATACAAGCAGAATGTAAGTAAGGCCACAAAAATTTAATCATTGATTTCATGTAATATAAGTACTAAAGTACCCCTCGTGAAGATGTTACAAACATTGAGTTAATGGCTAATTCAGTGTTCAATTACATTGAAGACTGGCATGTACACTGAGTTCTTATAATATCACCACATTCAATGTTCTCTTGTTTTTTTTTTTTTTAAGGGTCACATTGAGTTAATGGCTAATTCAGTGTTCAATTATATTGAAAAGGGCATGTTGAGTTTATCACCAATTCAATGTTCAAGGGTGTTGGATGGAACTACCACATTGTCAATTGTACAAGTCAAGTTGCACATCCATGAGTTATGCAAAAAGTTATACTTTTGCGGTTGCTTTCAAAATTTTTGTTCACAATTTGAAAAAAAGTGTCAAGTTACAAATTATAACATTTATAAAGGAAAGATTCATTTATCAAATCGGCCATTACGGCCAAGTCACTTTAAGTATTTATTTTGCCCATCTGCCTATACTGGCCGGTTAGAAAAATGACTCTCCCCTAAGTGTTCTGAGCCAGCACATACAGCAATACAGTTGCAGTACCTACCCTGTTGTAAATACTTAAAAATATGGCAAACAATATCAGTAGTATGCAATTTTTTTAGCATAACTGCAAATCTGTAATATTGAGTATCAGGTTCGTGCAATTGTGCAGTTTTGCATTTTATGTCAATAGAAAGTTTACACATTGAATTCTACGGTCACAAATTGGACTAGAATTTTATATTGTGCATTGCTTACTCGTGTGGCAATTTCTTTTTTGTTATTCTGAATGGCATTTTGCTTTGTGATATCAGGTAGTGCAAACACTGACAATCGTCTTTGCAGACATGTGCTTACCCCTTGCTACACCTCAATTGTTCCAGAGTCATCAACTCTAGGGTAGGTCTCCAAGATTTTCATGGCTTTGTTTTGTATGGGCGGCCAAAAGGGCAAAAAAGACAAACTGCAAAATATTCATTTTAATTTCAAAAATAAAGTTTAAAGGTAAAAAAATATTCTAAGTGAGAAATTTAAAAATAAAATAAGCAATGATTACATTTTAAAAAACGAGCGATATTTATTACGTCCCCAAAACAAATTGAAAAACACTAAAAGTAGTTATAATTAATCTTAAAATTAACACATTACCGTTTTATCCAAATGAAATATCAAAGCCCTCCAATAAATAAAAACTGGAAAACAAAAAGAAATAAAATAAAAACGCAAATAGAGACGCAATTTTGTGTTTTTGTTTTATCTTGTGTTTTCATTTTATTTTTCGTTTTCTTTTTTTTTTAATTCATTTTGGGTTCCTTGATAGTTATATGAAATCGTCTTTTTTTGCCCTTTTGGCGCACCATAGGTGGCCAAAAGGGCAAAAAAGACAATTTGCGAAAAAGACAAACTGCGAAAAAGACGGTTCGTGAAAAATAATGAGGGCGTCCTGAGATTGATGGATTCAGAGCACCTAAATATGCTTGGAAATCGCATTAGATATCCAAACCCGCGCAACCAGTTAAAGCCAGCGCGAAGACTTAAAAACTGAATGCCCTCAGATGCTATTTGGAACAAAAAGCGAGAATTGCTAGGTTAGTTTTCTTCTAAAAATTTTGTTTTCCTGGGCAATAATTGCTGTTTGTTCCATCATTTTTGAAAAGTGAGGGTGCTTTTTGAAGATGTCCTCCTTCAAAAAAGTGAGGGGGCGTCCCACGCCCCTCCTGCCAAGGACATTCAAGGGCATTCACTTTTTAAAACAATTTCCAAAAGAGAGGGGAGACCCCTTATACTTATCTCCGTCCCTTTAGACCCCTCCCTTAAACCAACGATCACAAAACTTATCCCCCCCCCTCCGCGACGAAAATTCTGACGACACCGTTTCCCCTTCCACCACAAATGGTGAAAAAGTCCCTCACACTTTCATGTGATTCCCTTCCCCACCTCTTAACTGGTTGCTTTGCGGGCCGAGAGAAAACGTTATCACTCCATGGAGGTTTTAATAGCAAATAACACCTCCCTGATCGACTCAGACTGCCCACTGATGTGCGTACTGCCTTGCTAGATGCTCCTCAACAAAGGGAGTGTATGGCTGCAAGCAAGTCTTCGCGCTGGCTTTAACTGGTTGTGAGGGTTTGGATATCTAATGCGATTTCCAAGCATATTTAGGTGCTCTGACTCTGTCAATCTCAGGACGCCCTCATTATTTTTCACGAATCGTTTTTTTCGCAGTTTGTCTTTTTCACCGTTTGTCTTTTTCGCAAATTGTCTTTTTTGCCCTCTTGGCCACCTATGGTGCGCCAAAAGGGCAAAAAAAGACGATTTCAAATAACTATTAAGGAACCCAAATGAATTTAAAAAAAAAGATAACTGGAAATAAAATGAAAACACAAGATAAAACAAAAACACAAAATTGCGTCTCTATTTGCGTTTTTATTTTATTTCTTTTTATTTGTTTTCCAGTTTTTATTTAGTGTGGGGTGACTACATGTTGGATAAAAAATGCTGAAACGTGTTAGGTTTTACGGATTATCAAACTACTTCACTTATGTCAATTAATTTGTTTTACGGATAAATTTTTGCATCTGATAAAAATCATTGCTTATTTTACTCTTCTGGTAAATTTCTCACTTAGAATACCGGTACCATTAAACTTTATTTTTGAAATTACCAATTATTTTGCAGTTTGTACCGTGAAACCCTATTTTCATGGCTTTGTTTTGCATGGGAAAGCAGGTCAAGACCATAAAGAACTATTGCTCAGCCATCATTGGTCACTGGGGTTTCCCAGACCACAGTGGGTTCAGGCCAGGTCCTTTACAGCTGCCCAAGGGCGTGGGCAACTCCAGAGTTGTAGTTCTTGATGGCGATGACCTGCTTCCCCATGTGGAACAGAGCCATCAAGAACTCAGGGACCTGTGAGCACTAGAGTTGCTGAATCTGTTTCAATTTCAATTGTGCATCCCAAGCCAAGCTTGTGATATTTTGTAAAGAGATCAGTTTAAGCTCTTAGTTTGAACTGTCATGCAGACTGTGCTACTAATATTGAACTTTAAACATCAATCTCAACTCAGTATGAAATGGGGCCCCACAAACTCTAAATGTGGTGTTGAATGTGATTAATGAGGTCAACAGTCCACTAAGGCATTTGCAATTTCTGGATTCTCCTGATTCAATAGTACTGTTGCATTGCAGTCATTGCATAGAGGTCAACAGTGATGGATTTGAACAGGGGCTCCTGAGATGACCAGAATTTCTGTCAGACTGCCAGAGGTTTCAAAACCTTGTGCAATAGGCTGTCCCGCAGATAGGCAAAAATTTTGAGTACATGAGATGTGATTCCCAAGCATTAAAAAAAATTAAGATAAAGTCAACAGCGTATTATATCCTAATTTTTCAAAGAATTTCTGTTGTAAGTAATCACCACATGTTTTCTTCTTCATTAAGTGTAAGAATTTTTCTGAAAATGGTAACCCACTAAATTTCTAAAAAAGGTACCAGTTGCATTTCTGAAAATTCAGCAGGACTTCGATTTCCTGCAGCACTACCAGTTTGTTACTTACTGTAGCAGGATGTCAACTCATTTTCCATAAAGACAGACACTGGTCCATACAGACTTACCTGGTAACAAAATAGTTGATTTGTGTACCATTTTGGAATTCCATCTTCTGATTTCTTTGAATTCTTTAATCTACTTGTACGCCCAATAGTTGTCAATTCAAAAACTGAACTTAGTCTGCACATTATGGTGATTGGACTGTTTGCAGCCATTTGTGGTATTGGCAGTGTTTCTGGCAGGGGGGGTGGGGGGTGGGAGGGGGGATTTGTCCCCTTCCCCTTTCCAAAAGTTTCCAAAAGAAATGTGCCTTACCAGTGCCTTGACTTTTGTCCCCCTGAAGCCATATGTACAGTAACTAAAGTAAACCTACAGTAGGACAGGATCAATTTGGACTTGAGGTTTGGCAATAGTCGACCCCCTTCCTTTTCTGTTTTTGGTGGAATCCCTGGGCATTAGTAATCAAATGATAACTATAATTAAGGGCGATGAACCCCTACAGTTTCTCACCATCAATTGACTTCCACATATCTAAGTGTACCTTAAGTCTATCCTCCTTCCTCTCACCCCATTAAGTCTACAGTGTCCATAAAATATATGTGAAGTTTTGGGTAGGGAGTCCAAACAGTCCAATGTACTGTACATCTTTTTTGATTGTGCCTGAGCCATGATATTTAGAGGTCGAAGCTTTTTCACTCAGTTTAGATTTACAAGATAATGGGCAATAGTTTGTGATGTCATTCTGGTATTACTAAAAATAAAATTATTGTTCTTATTTGTTTTATGAAAAGCCTCTGGAAAATGTGATCACTGTCTCGCTGCTATAGATGATAAGGAATGTAACCTACCACATACAAA
The DNA here is from genome assembly GCA_037179385.1 of Holothuria scabra. NCBI lineage: Eukaryota > Metazoa > Echinodermata > Holothuroidea > Aspidochirotida > Holothuriidae > Holothuria > Holothuria scabra. The sequence goes on from CM074185.1 coordinate 3,595,086, forward strand.
GCTAGAAAAGATTTTTTTAAGATCGTATTAAATACTTTCTTTAAAACTCATGAGGAAGCAGCTGCATCAGTTATTCACGTCACAGACATATACTTACCTATTGGGTAACTTCCTCACTTTGTGCATAAGTCCCCAAGAATGAGCATGTATTCCAAGATGGCAGGATGGGAGGGGCATTGTCAGAACTTTACCAAGTAGTGCATTTTAGATGTCGCAAGGGGTAAACATAGTCACTTGTGAATACACCCTCCAAGTAGGTAAGGAGAATGGGCGTGAGTTATAGAAGATGGCAACAGAAAGTATTTTGCAATATACTTTTTTCAATTTAAGTGAAACTTAAAGACCCAATTCTCTCATCTCAGACAGGACCAGAGGCCGGTTCCACAAAGAGTTACGCACAATATTAAGTTTGATTTACTGTTGACTTAAGTACGTGGAATCAAACTTAAGATTTTGCGCAACTCTTTGTGGAATGGGCCACAGTTCTCCTAACATTCTTACTTAAGCCCCTCCCACAATTGTCTGGAATTTATCCATATCCAGACACAATCTTAGTTTATGGGTTCAGAGTGAGTATTAAAAAGCTCAGTGTGTATAATCAAAACACTCTCAGTACTTACAGTTCTTGCTCTGAAATATAAGCTTTGATACTCTGCATTGTTTGAATTAGCTGTCAATCAAAGAGCTGAGCCAATTGAGAATTTTGGTAAACCCCTATAAGAAATGTACTTTGGGGTGAAAGGATTGGTCCTTTAAAGTTTCAACATTTTACATATCTCACCAATGGAGTGACTGGACCACATTAAAATCAGGAGTTGAATTCAAGAGATTTTTTTTTTCTAAATACAACTTACAGTATATCCTTGTCATTTTAGAATTCTGGTACGTAAGTCAGGTTTCTTCTACAGCCAGTTTGGTGCAGGCCAGGGGCCCGTTCCACAAAGACTTACGCACGATCTTAAGTATGATTTACTGTTGGCTTAAGTATGGTGAATCAAACTTAAGATTGTGCGTAACTCTTTGTGGAACGGCCCCCAGGTCTGTTTAGGAAATTTCAACAGTCAAGTTTGGGCAAGCATACTTTTAATCATTTTGATACATCCTATAGGACCTGGAGTGTATCATTTGTTGCAGTCTGCTCAAGTTAAATGAGCCAGAAATTATCCTGTGCATTCAGCACCTACTGAGGGTGAGGGTACCTTAAGATGGTCATCCAGGCACTTAATCAGGCCTAGGCAAAACCCTGCTAATTTTGTGTACTCTGAAAAACAATCTTGACATTTGGTAGAACATTTTGATAAAAAAAAAGAAGAAGAAGAAAAAAACGGCCACATTATTCCTCAGGCTGTTTTAATATGAAATATTGTATCCATTAATGTTATCATTTTCAGTGTATCTCAAGTATGTGTTTTTATTATTACTTAGATCACTGTTTGTTTTTTCAGAGATTTATAAGTTAGCGAAAGTGGAAGGAGACGATGACCTAAGTAATGCAGTGGAAGAGTTTATGAAGAATAACATGGAGCAGGTTGCTACGAGTCATGAATTTACATTACTCCAAAGAATACAGGTATTAGTTTTTGGTTGCTTGTTTTTATGCCCTTACATATTGACTGAAACCTAACCATGTGAAGCCCATTGAATGACCATGTGGTTAGAGCATCCAACTTGTAGCTGAGTGGTCTGGAGTTTCAGTTGACTCCTGTCTGGGTCATATTGAAGACTTAAGTGCAACCTACTGCCATTGTTCTTGGCCCTCCTCCATTATGTAAAATGGCCCTCACTAAATCTGCCCTCCACGAAATAGTCTAAAACCCAACTTTTGGGTGGTAAGTCTGCTTTTTACTTGATGTTAGCTTCCACAGTTTATAGTCACTCTGGTGCTTTATGGGTGTGGAGTTTCAGTTGACTCCTGTCTGGGTCATGCTGCAGACTGCCATTTTTCTTGGTGCTCAGCCTTTATGTGAAATAGCCCTTACTAAAACTGCCTACCACTAAACAGTCTACAATTAAGTCAAGTTTTTACTTGATGTTAACATCCACAGTTTATAGCCACTCCAATGCGTAATGGTTTTTATCATATTTTTTATTGATTTTAGGGTTGGAGTGGCTATAAACTGTATGTGCCAACATCAAGTGAAAACCCGAAAAAACTACTGAAAAGGTGTGCTTTAGACTTTAATTGTAGGCAGGCTTGGTAAGGGCTATTTCATGTTATGGCATAATCAATGGTGCATTGGGAAAAGAAGCCAATGAGCCATAACTGGGGAAAATGTCTGTTGTCCGCCGGACTTCAAACAATTGGTTATAGACTGAGCTGTCAAACCTCATCTTTCAGAACCACATGTATGGCACACCATTGATGGTTATCTCACTCAGTGCAATTTCAGTTTATTTCTCCAAATCACTTTTTGGAAAAGGTTTTGCATTTTATGCCAAAACAAGCATATTTACACACTTACCAGTAAGTAAAATTCAGTTTTGAATATAAATTTTGACGTGTCCCTTTTTATGGCAGAAAATTATACTCACTGTTCCTAAACGTCTAAGTAATTAAAATTAGTCACCATTTATTACTGATATTTTCTATTCAGTCACTTTTTTCAAAATTTTAAGTTTTTATGTGGTCTCAACTTATTTTGTAATTAGATAGGTTTCATCTTTGTGCCATTGAATGGAATTGAGGACCACAGACACTCTCAAAGTACTGCTCTGTTAGGTTCCTATACCCTTCAATTGTTTACAGTGTATCATGGTAGGCATGCATCATTTATGGAAGAAATTCTTCAAGTTACAACACAAAATTTTGAACGGTCATAAACTAGACAATATCACCATGTAAAATTAATGGAAGAGTGGAGGACCAGTACAGTTAACACAACGACAAATAACAAGTTATCAACAAAACAAAACAAGCAAAATTAGAGGCAATGTGCACTGGTTGGCATAGAGTATGGTGCATGAACATATATTCATATGGTTGGAGTAAGGCTTTTTTAAGGCATTGTGCATATAAATGCAATGCAAGATTGCAAGCAGAAAGTTTGAAATAGAGTCTACTGTTCATTGTGGCAATGGCCTATTTGGGACCTTATTTACCTCTTATCACCCTTTATGTACCATGTACCATTCATACCTACTTATTGTCTGGTAAGCTAATAGCACTATCGTAACCCTACTGGCAGAGAGAGGGCGCCATACACCCGATATCTTCCTACTCCATTTTGCCTTACTCATGTTTAGATGGAAAGTATAGGTATAAATGGTATACACAGGGTGATAGGAGGTAGGTAGCATCCCTCATAGACTCATACACCAGGGAATTGTGGGAATTATTAGTGTAACTTATCAAATCATTTCTAACTAGTTTTGATAACTTTTGTCAGATGCAGTAAATTCCCACAAGTTAGAATTAGTATTGTAGTGGCATTTTTAGCTTGTTCTTTGGAGCTGTCTGTTGTTTTTTTTTTTTTATAACAGTGTTATTATTATTATTTTTATTATTATTATAGAATGGCAGGGCTCAAAATAAGCTTGGAAAAGGGCGCAGCCAAAGTAAGCAAAATGGCTGTCCCTCTTTGTTAGTTCATAAATAGACATTCATTGAAAGGTGTCGTGGCCATCACAAGGGGCCTGACCTCCATGGTCGCCACTGCTGTCCCTTATTTTGAGCCCTGTTTGTCATGAAGAGATGAAAGAATATTGGGTGCTGTGTTTGGCATTGCCATTTTAAGTACTTCAAATCTTACTTCAACACAACCTTGTTAACATGGTATTTAAAAAAGTTCATAGTGGCATTATACACTGGAAGTATGTACTACTTTTGAATTTGGTGTTAGTGTTATCCAAGTCTGCTCTTAAAGAGAAATAATGTGTTTGTTTTACAAGGAAATTTCATCCTTTTAAAACCAATATTTATTGGCAAAGAGTGATAAATAATTACAAAGAAGGCAGTATGGTGGCCTTCTTTTCAAGAAATAAGTTTCCCTCAGATAGAAATTCAGTTGTTTGTTGCTCAAGAATTAATTTGCTCAGCCAAACTTTCAACATTTCAAAAGATGCAAATTCCATAACTCTTCTTGTGCATAATATTTTAAGGAGATAAAGCTACAGTATTGCTGGGGTTTATTGCTGAGACTGAATGATTTGAAAATGACTAGAGTCATTTACTTTTAATACTATGTTGGAGCTTTTTAAAAGCAATATTTCCCTTTAAAGTTGAATTAACAGTCCTTCTTTTTTGTCCACTGTAATAGCTCTTACAAATAGCTTTCCCTTACAAATAACATATAGTAAAGGAAATTAAAATCACATGACCAATGTCAAGTGTCAATCTATGTGATTTTTCAATTTCCGCCAGCTTACCAATGGAGAAGTACTTTATGCAACACAAAGTCTGCTTAAAGGTCAAGAGCAGTCCCCTCAGACTTATTTTGAAGCATCAGCTAAATACCATAATTTCCTTCATATTTCTTTTCACACTAATGTTTATCATGTTTTATAAATTTAATATTGCCTATCTTCAAGGTAAACCAAGCAGTCATTTCCAGTGAATTTAACATTTGAAGAGAGAAGTTGTTGTCACATGACTCTCAACAGCCAATCATGAAACAGGACTACTACACTTCTTCAAGTTGGGGTGACTGCTCTTGCCCTTCAAGAATGGAATGACAATTTAGTTAGCACTCTTACATAATGGTTGTAAAAAATTTGTTGTGTTGGAATGATTTTGTAATTAAGAGTGGTTGCCAAACATCTAAAGTTGTCCCTTTTTATCAAGTGTTAGAGTTACATGTTTGTTCTACTTTTAAGTCCCAAATTTTTAAAAAGTTGAAAGTTTTTCAGAAGTGTGAGATTTTAAAGTTGGATGTTGAAATTTTTCACAGTTGTTTAATTTGTGCTTTTTTGCTTTTCAACGTTATGCAGATTGAAATAATTTCAACGCAAACCAAAGAAACTATTCACAGTGACAAGGCACTCTTTCACACAGCTTTGAATTGGATAAGAAGAGCAATTAAAAGTGGAACGAGTTATGAAAAGCTATTGGAAGGGGTAAGTCTGTCGGATGGTCATTTCATTTATTTGTCATATCACATTCTCAAAAAGTACACAGAAAGGTAAAAATATCACCTTCATTCATAATATTAATCTTTGAGTTCTTCAAAAGAGTGCAGAGGGAAGCACTTTAGGGAACAATAGAGCCCTTCTTATATAGGATAAAAATGCAATAATCCCTTTTCAACAATCCTACTGTAGTACTGTGTCACCCTAAGGCCCTCCCCCATTCACCTACTGTCCCCACTCACTTGCCATCCCCAACCACCCACTTTCCAATCTACCCCACCCCCTGAAATTTTTTTATTGGTTAGGAGGAGTAGACAAAATTTTTAAAATACTGCCCATTGATGGATTACAAATCAAAACATGCAGCTTGATCCCATATTACACAACATTCACTGAGAGTGTTCTGATTACACATAGGCCTAAGGGCCTTGTGTGCTCACCAGCCTGTGCATTTCATCAATAAACTACAACTAGATTTGCATATTGAGTTTTTGACAGGTGTGTGTGTGTTGGGGAGGGGGGGGGGGTTGAGATAAGGATGTTGGGAGAACTGGAACTTTCAGAGTTAAGGAGGTTTTGCCTTTAAGTGGTAATGTAAGTAGTATTGTGGTACTTAGGCAGCTGTAACCATGGTAACCAATGTTTTTCATTGTTTCATGCAGCCTCAGACCTTGTTACTGACAGAAGACAACCTTTTGAAGACCTTGGAAGAGGTTGAAGAAGTAGAAGCCACCTTGATTGAAGATTATAACCTAGACCCCTCCAAAGTGGGGACGTTGACCCCAGAGAGGAAGCAGGTCAATGGGTTTGAACCTCGTACCCAGCCAAAGAATAACAACATCAGTACTCCTCGCAAGTTGATCATGACTCCAGATGAAAGTGATACCTTGTCTCGTAATTCAGCCTGGAAGGTGATTGGTGCAACAGATATGGCAGGTAAGTGGAGCGTTAAGAAAACTTTATTGTCCATTATAAATTAAAACAGATGATTGACATTGTCATCCTTGACAACTAAGTCAACATTTAACACTGGGGATATGTTTAAGGGGTAGAATTGTTTCTGAAAGTAGAATGCAGTTAGGCATGCACCATGAAATTAGATGTTGGTTAGGAGGGATGATTATGAAGCAAATTGCTTTTCCCTTGTAAGAAGCAAAACTGCATGTTAAGTAATTCAGAAGGATTTTGCACAATTATCCAGACATTATTGTAAACTCAGCACTGTACCAATTAACTAAAAAATTGCCATGTACATCTTGGCCTGTTTATTGTGACATTGCAAAACAGCTTGCTCGTACTCATAGTCTGGCAGCACTACCATTTTGCAACAACATATAAATTAATGACATAATAGATTCCTCTCCTCATTGGTTGGATGAATTACAGCTACGATATTCAAATTTGCCGCATTTGAACTTGAATGGCATGCTTGCCATGACATAGTGAGAGACCACAAATGTTAAGGACTGCCTTAGCTGTAGAAAAACTGACTGCATGGTCAACTGGTTAGAGCATCTGACTTGCAGTCAGGAGGTCGGGAGTTCATTTAAAAGTGGAACCTTCTGCCATTGTGTTTGGTGCTCAGTATAAGCAATGGAATAGGGAAAACAAGCCAGTGAGCCACAACTGGAAAAAAGGCCATGGCCGTCTCGACTTGAACCAGTTGGTTGGATACTGGGCCGTAAAACTCCATCTAACTAACTAATTCCTTTGCTGTATAACTTGCAACTGCAAGAGGGGGTAACAAATTTAAAACCTTCTACGCACTACATACCTGTCCTCTAACTACTATTGGAAAGTCTGTCTACTACAGAATGATCATGGCAAAAGTGATTTCTTGGTGCCAATGTGGAAAAAAGTTATTCCCATCGCAGACATATACTTACATGTTACTTAAAAGAAACCCTTCAGAAAATCAAAAGGTATGAAAAAAGCACATGAAAGACACAGCCAAATACACAGAATAGTTGACTTTTCCTGTGGAGATGAAAAAGGGCATGTAAGAACAGGTTACTGTAGGATTTGGCAAGGTGCCAACTGGTAGAATTTTGATGCCAGTGATCATTCTGTCCTAGGTGGACTGTCCAATTAGTTAGATGGAGTTTTACGGCCCAGGATCTAACCATTTGGTTTAAATCTGGCTGGTCATGGCCCTTTCCCACTTGTGACTCACTGGCTTGATTTCCCTACTCCATTGTTTATGCTGATAACCAAGCACGATGGCAGTAGATTCCATCTTGGAAGTCTTTGGAATGACCAGTCCAAGTGTTGGAACTCAAGACCTTCTGACTGCATCTGGTCAGATGGTCTGCCCAACAGTAGTTATAGGCTAGGTATGTAGGTTTAACTGTAAGCTCACAAAACAAAGGAAAGTTTTTGGTAACATTAGTCAGGGAGACCAATCCCTCATTACCATGACACTTCAACCTGGGACTTAATTCAACCTAGTCAGTGATTGAACTGAATTTCTTTTATTAGTTTGGCATCTTCAGGGACTGAAACTCCAATCTCCACGTTGTTGAGCCATATGGTTTCAAATACCACTCATCATGCACTTGCCTATAGCATTGGATTGATCATAGCTTTTAATTGCCTCTGTCATCATAGACCTGCCTGTAGCACAGTATCACATGGCCCTCACCACTGGATCACATGGTATCAAATGCCGCCATCGTCACCCACTTAAATAGCATCAATTGGATCAACTGCCTTTTTTGATAATATTTGCATTGTGGAACATATTGAATGAACAATGGCAACCAGGGTATACTAGACTTAATAAACATAAAAGTTACTTATTTCGGTTGTGAATATAGAATGGCAAAAATTCAATAAAACCTGTTGAAATATGCAGCTCTTCAAAATTCTGAATTGGGACTTAAAAAGCTTGAAAAAAATCATTTGAAAGCCTGGCAAATCTTTTTGTTACCAAGGTTTTTCGTAGAAATATTAATTAAAGGAATTCAAGAAGGTTATATACACAATAAAGGGGTACAAAAGTGTGACAAAGGTAGTAAAAATTGAAGTCTTCAATGAAAAAAAAATTTGTGTCATTTTGTTTGCTTGGGTGTTTAAATTTTTTATGAGACCTGGAAGAAAGTTCTTTTCTCCTATTATGGCATTTTAAGCTCTTAGTAACTTGATAACCAGTAAGGAGGCATTTGGTAATGGATGTAAGGAGCACAAACATGTCTGTCCTTGTTACACACTGAGCTAAATTATTATTGTTTCAATGATAAGATAAATCAATTCAATCATGATGGGGTGCGTATTTGTGGAGGAATGTCTAAAAGTTTTCAAACTTGTTACATAGATGCCCTATACCAAGAGGAAAGACCTTAGTGGTTTTTATCGAGTTCAAAGGGCATTTGGAGTCAAAAGGGGGAAAAGATGTATAGCACTTCACATTTAAGTCATTAATATGATATCTCAAGATGGAATTGTCTGACAGTTTTTAAATTTGGCACATAGATGCTCCATGGTAGGAACAAGAACCCTCATTCTTTCGTCGAGTTCAGATGTCATGTGGCTTTTAGCAGGGTTCAAAGGCTTTACAAAAATACTTAACACTTTGCTTGTTATGTATAAACAGTATTATTAATATTGCCATGTAAATTAGTTTTTTCTTGGTTCAGTGATAAGAGAAACCTTGGCAGTATCCATACGAACTCACCCCACCCCCATATAAGTACCCAAATAGCTTCATGCCAAGTCGCGCCTCATACATACCCAAAATCACTCCATGCCAACCCACCCCTCATACATATTAAATCTGTCAACGCTACCCCCCCCCCCATACGTACTAACTCCCCTATATTAACTCACTCCCCATACCATATCTGGGGTCACCAAAGGTCAAACGCTGAAAACCATGTTAATATGATATCGTATTACAAAGGGCATTGGTGTTTCCAGTGAAGAGATGTTCCCTATGGGTACTAGGGGAGGTCAAATTTTATGTGATGAGTCACATGAGGTCAAACCTTGACCATGTTAACATGATATCTTGATAGGTATGCAACTGAAATGGATTTAATGTTTGGTTTGTGTACATGTATATGGTGTTAGGCTGGTCCCTGTTGTTGTTTGAGTGAGAAGATATTGGGAGATACTGTATGGACATCATGGCATTATTGGAATAGAACATCATGGAAGAAACCTCCATGCATTTTTGCATTCCCTTCAAAGGAAATTAAGCACTTCAAACTCTTTGAGTGCATTGTTAAACACTTATTGTTCTTTCCTGGAGTGCAAACCAATAAAATGAGACTTATTCATGGTACAGGCCAAGTGAATTATAAAATAATCAAATCGTACTTACATCCTTTAAAATATCATCAAAGCAAAAACCAAATGCTGAATGTACCCCTTTATTGTTGTCATACTGAGAAATTTTTGTTTCAGAATTGCTTTTTACGTCATCAGGACTTTTTGTTTAGATTTCAGATATGTAGCTCTGGCGGAGGTGGATGGAGAACTGGTGTGTATCATGCTGTATGAAAAACCACAAAGTCCCAAAGTGACAAGAAGAGTCAAACGTAATCTTTCCATAGAAACCTGCAATCATCATCCTCCTCTTTCTCCCATGGACCATTGTGTCTGCGCATTTGGTAGTAGCGTTTTAGATGGAAAGGTCATCATTGGAGGTAGGTCAATATGCAAGTGTCATAACATTGCCAGATGCAATTTCTAGAACATAAACTGATACCCATTTTAAACTGGAAAAGTATGTTGTAGCCTGTTGGCAAGGAATGCTGAAAATGTTTCACATCTATTTTGCTCTGCGCTACTTGCTATTTTCCAATGGATTACCTTGGAGATTTTAGTGTCAGAGATGAATACCTTGGGGGCTTTAGTGTCAGAGGTGATGAACATTGTAAGGAATTTTGACCCATTGTACTGTACACCTTTCAGGAAAATGGAGTGGTCGTTGTTCGAAGGACAACAGTTTAGCAGACAACTTGTATATTCGGGTATATAGACCAATCCCATTAGCGCTGATTTCTTATGACTGTAGGCACCCATTAGTGGGGTCCGTCAGCCTGAAATCATCTTTATTTATTGTTTACATGAATTTCAAAAGGTCATATTAAGTGAAAAAAGAGAATTTAAGAAACAAATTAGTGTACAACCATCCATGATAGAGGTAAGCAAGGAAATCAAAAGATTTAAATAAAGGTGATGGACCCCAGTTATGGCCGACTGCTATTAGACCATTACTTGCTGTCTGGATTCCTGTGTAGCACCCTCTATGGTATTGGGATATTGGTTACCACTTTGCTATTAATTTTTTTGCCAGACGGTTACTGTGGACAGTAACAATATACATAGGTTAATACGGATAGGTATCAGAGCTTATAGATTCCCAAACCAGAAAGTTTTGGGGATCCTTTGGGAAATTTGGAGCCTTAATGATTTTTCAGAGATGGTAGAATCTACAGAAATGCTTAAGTCATACACACAAGTTAAAAATTTTCTGGTGATTACAGCTCAACTTGGTATTGATAAACAAGGAATAATAAGTTGATTGACGTCATCTTCATTCCTAACCACAAGGAGATTCCATTCATTGTACTCAAAATATTGGATTGTCCTGAGGATATGCCTTTTACACAATTTTTGAAATATTTTGTATACCGACAGAAGTTCTGGTCAGGTCAGTGTCTCATTGTAAGTTAATAGAAAGGACTCTCTGCAAATGAACACTACTTCATTACGTGAAATAGCCCTTAGTAAAATTGCCTACCACTACATAGTCTAAAACCTGGCTTTTAGGCAGTTAAGTCAGGTTTTTACTTGATGTTTGCACCTACAGTTTAAAGCTACTCCAACCTTAAAGTCAGTAAAAAATATGGTAAAACCCAGTAAACATTGGATTGGCCATAAACTGTGGGTGTTATCAATCAACTAAAGTCCTGACTTACCACCTAAAAGTCGGGTTTTAGGCTGTTTAAGTAAGGGCTATTTCACGGAATGTTCATTTGCGTATTTGTTCAAGTTGGAAAGGCTTAAAATTTGGGAATTTTTTTTCTCGGTACTAATTGTAAAATGTGTAGCTTTAGGAATACTTGTGAAGTAGCTAGATACAAGGGTCCTTGAAGTAACTAAGGTAGTGTAATGAAACTGACCAATAGTCACCTCGCAGACATATATACTTACCCCTTGTTACATTGAACTTGGGCAATGAGAGTAAAATTGTCAGTGTCTGAAGAAACTATATATTTGTCTACGTAGAAACTATACAGTTATTAATGAACTAAAATACTCTATTGAAATTGTAAAATAGTCCGGCTAAACTGTAAAATAGTCTGGTGAAACTTAAATAGTGTGGTAAAACTTAAATAGTTTGGTGAAACTGTAAAACAGTATCTTGCAACTGTATAAACTACAAATTGTCTTTTAAACCTTGGACCCTAACAACATTATTTCTTATTATTTAGCCCTCTCTGTTTTGTACACATACATAGCAGCTGGCCACAAGTATATGGTGGAATGGAATTTGATTTTAAAGTGGAATGCCACACTACTACCAAATTTCCAGTAGTCTCCAATACTCATAATTTGTAAAATCTGTGTCCATTGGTCTAGATAAATTGCATGGTCTTCTTTTGTTACCACGTTGAACGAGATTTCATCAAATATCACGTGATGTGTGTGGGAGTATTGTAAAATAGCTTGGTGCACATGTCATAAACAGGTGCAGACCCCCAACAGCAGCTTATCACATGCTGCTCAGTATTTATTTTGAAATCTAGCCAAGCTTTTGTGGCGGAAACTCAGAGTGATGATTTATTTGCATCTAATGCCAGTGCATTTGCCTGTATCTCTTTACTGAGGGATATGTAAACATACAAAAGATGAAATTGGGATATGATGCATTGTTTTAAAGATATAATTAAAAAAAAAAATGTGCAGACGATGTTTTGGTGATCTCACTGCTGTACATGCATGGGAACTTTAATCATCTTCTCAGATGGGGTCTCTGTCAGGATTGCAAGGGGACCTTTTGATATGAAAGACATACAAAACATAACGTTGAGATATTATGCATTGTTTTGTACAGAATGTTTGGTTTTGTGGTGATTTAATCATTGTAAAATTTCAGGGTTAAAAAATAGGGGGCCGGGGAGGGGGGGGAAGAGTTTCAAATGTTTTCAAAGGCCAAATCCTCGACAGTGATATCTACAGAAATCGATAGCTCACCACATGTGTAATTTGTATGTGGTATTTATTTGATTTGCAGTGATTAATATCAGTAATGAGGTAATCAGGATGTTTTCAAAGGGAATCAAGTGTATACATACCTTACGTACCTCAGAAAATCTGTTCCTTCGAATTGCCCATTGTTTGCGATTATTGCTGTTTTAATGTTACCATGAAAACAGGAAGTTAATGTGTGAAACTATTTGTGCAAGAACACAATAATGCCATAAAAACATAACATTTCTTACTTTTGTTGGACTTAAATGTGACTGTGACTCATAATTTCATGATTCATTTTTGATGCTTTGTTTTGGTGATACGGTGATCTACACTCCTACATTAAACATGTTCGTCTTTCCTTTTGTATCGTGTATTGGATGGCTACGAAATGTTAACATTAGATACGAAGACACCAAAACATGAACCAAATCATATTTATGCACCAAAAATCTAATCAACAATGTCATTTGATGTGAATTGCTTATAACTTTGTTGGAACAGAAATTACCTTCCCTAACATTTTACAATGGGTGGCTGACGAGGAAAGTTTAAATGCAAATCTGTTGTTGGTAACAAGGACACGAAAAGGGGGACGAAGTGGTGTCTTATGAAACTAACCATAGATTTGGTGCATACATGGTGAGGGATACAGAATGTGAGGATCCGTAGTCAAGAGATATTAATACATCACTGCAACTTGTAATTTGAACAAATTTACAGTTAAATTGCACCAAGCATAGGGCAACTGTTCACATGATCTTGTCTGGTCTGCCTAAGATGTTTGCCCAGCTATTGTCTTGTGATGGAGTTTATTTACAGTTGATTGAGTTTCCAAACAGGATGCCAGTAGCTCTCAACCTTCAAAAGTTGTGCTCTTTACCAAGAGGTTTCAGTGAGATTATATAAGAGATGTGAGGTTGATGTTAGGAAAACTGGGTGGGAAAGTAGTTGTAGGAAAATTTGTTTTGTTGGAAGTGGTCAGAAAGTTTTTTTTTTCTTTCTTATAAGACTGATCTCCATCCAGCTGAATAATTACTTGTGTAGTGTGTGTCTTGGTGTGCTTTACAAAGATTTTCTTTTTTGGTATAAAAGTATCATTATTGATTTTTTTGTTTTAATAGATAACCTTTTCAATTTTTAGCATAAAAATGTACAGTATCAGGATATTATAAATCTCTACTTTAAATATTCGAATGACAACAGTGCACCGCAATAGTGTAACCAACCTGTAAGTAGACTGTGATATAGAAAGTTTGTGTCATATTTCATTTCTATGTATGATACTGTACCTACCTGATCACCAAAAGGATGTTTGTTCTTTCCTGTTGTATCATGAAAAACTTAAAACACATCATTCCACTGATTCATGATTAACATTGATCATGCATAAAAGTATTGAGATTCTGCAGCATAGCTGCTCTAGTTGCAACTTGTAATATGAAAAAAATTACAGTTCAATTAAACCAATTTCAGTCTTTAAACTTTAGTTTTGATACCAATTTTACTTTGGTGTCTTACATAACTAAGGAAACGTTAAAACCAATTTTGTGACTTACTAAATGTTTTCATCTAACAAACGTGATGCTTTACATTTTGGTGACATATCCCAGCACATTTATCAACAATTGCAGCAATTTAATCATTCTGATCTTTTGCTTTAGACCCAAATGCCCCACTTTTGTAAGCCAGTATTGTGTTGTTTCAGATGTCATCAATTTTGAATAAAAGCTTTCTGTTTTCTAAATTGGTTGGGGTAATGTAACCAAGTCTTGCATTTATCACTAGGCTTCTACCAAAAGCCAGTCCAATCCATATTTTGCACTGCTCATTCCAGACTGCAGTACAAATACCCTGGTGTTACATGTGAGTTTGTTCTAAAGGCGTGAAGTGAGCTCTGCTGCATGTTATAACACCAGCATCAGCTATAGATGAATAAGTTGCTTGGTGTGATCAGGTTCATTGTACAAAACGTATCAATGAAGTTCTGTAAATACTGGAATTTTTCACCAGTGCATTTGTCAGACGGCCAATTGATATAAACTGATGTGTGAGACACCTTGTTCAATCCCTCTTCTCCCTAAAATAACTTATAATAAAACAAACCATCTTGAGGACTCGACGGCTACAAGTAGCATGGTATCAACTTGACAGGTTAGGCTTTGCATCAGCATTCCCCAGGTACCATAAATGATATTCTAAGAACCACTTACAGGAGGATATTGTCAGCTAAAAAAAAACAAATAGTGGTACCGATTTTGGCACTGGAGTAGTTCCTGTAGTAATACTTCATTCTTAGAAAGAAGTATTGTTACATGAACTACTAAAAGATCATCTCTATTTTGTAGTTAAAAGCACAACCACTTAAGTTCTTACAGTGGTTCAAAACATTTTTGTGCCTGGTTGGGTGCACTATTTCATTTTTCTGACAGTGAAAAGTCTTTGCTTAAAATTCAAAATGCATGTTATCCACAGTAATTATATCCCTGTTTAGAAGAAGCTGCATCAACCCTCAAAACAGAGTGCTGTGTGGTCCAACTTGTGTATTTTTTGTCCATGATGCTGTTCTGAAAATTTGAATTCTTGTTTTTCAGGTGGCTATGACAAAAAACGATCATATAAAAAAGTACTGATGTACAACCCAGAGACAAACACATGGGCTGCTCTTAAGAGCATGACCAACCCAAGAATACGATTTGCGATGGAAGTCATTGGGGACAGAATATACGCTATCGGAGGTTCGGATGGAATGAATGAATTGAAGACATGTGAGGTCTTTGACATGAAAACTGGCTGGCAACCAATGGCCGGTATGGTTAGAGCAAGGTCTAACTTTGGTGAGTGATGACATCATTCAGTCAGGTGACAAAGTTTGGAACCCTTTGAAAGATTGTTTTATGCTGTATTTGTTTCAGTAGTAACACCACTTTCACTCCATTTAGTGCAGAGCATTAAAAGAATAGATCAGACCAGGGGCCGATTTCACTAATACCAGTTTTAGCGATTATCGCTGAGTTGCTCTCTAACAAGAAATCATCGCTAATTGGGATAGACATTGGGTTTCACTAAAACTCATAGTAAATGATACAATTTAGCAATCAAAAAAAAGGTTGGCTAAAATTTAGTGAAATCACTTTGAAATATCTGTGGCTAAATTTTGGTGGATTTAAGATTTAGGAATGGATTTTGGTGTTAGCCATATTCGCTAAATGTTAGTGAAATCAGCCCCAGAATTTATGTTTGATATGCACATAGGAACATCCCCTGGGCATTTTGTGAAATTTTCAGTAATTTTTTACATTCAGTTCTTGAAACATTTAACAATTATTTAAGTTGGCATATTTTTTTAACCAGGTGTGATGTAATGAATTCACATTGATAACCAATTTTTTTTTTGTTTAAAATTTACCACCAATTTTGTGCTAGCTACTAAACTCTTATATATTGATACCATAAATGCATCTTGCGCAATGGAATGCTGGAAAATTTATATGCCCCTAGGTGCAAGAAAGCATTGTTAGCAAATCCAAGGTATCTAAAAAACAGAAAGAAAAATGGACAGGGACAAAAGTTCTCATTAGTGTGACTTGATGTCAGTTTTACCTGCTTGCTTCAGCAAGCTCACTTTTTAATGAAACTTAATGAAAAATTCTCTAGAATGTTTAGAGTATTTTCCATATCAAATTTAAATTGGTGGTTGGACTATTCTTTTAAGAACATATCTTGGTGTTATAGTTGAGGGAATTTGCTTCTATAAAAGTTCCTTGATTTGGATGTTTGGTTTGAAAAATTGTCAGGTCTGCACAAATGATATTTGTACAAATACTGTCCCATCATGCTTAGTCATGCATTATGCAAAGGAAAAAACAAGCTCCATGCTCACTCCCCTGCTCCTGTTTATAGATCAGCTTGAGAAAGAAAAAGGTACATTATAGATTGCGATGTAAGAACATGAGGAAGTCTTTGAAAGAGTGAGGACCCAGTCTAAAAAACCACAATTTCCTGTGTAAGGAAAACCTTTCCTAAAGAAATACTACGGTGTGAAATGGAAAGTCAATTGAGCAAAAGAGTTAACACAGGTTAGAACAAAAGGTACAACCTTGTGAAATATTAGTGGAAAAACATGGGGACCAGGGAAGCTTGTTATTAAGGAAGTTTAATGTGGGAAGCAAAATTTTGTCAATTTGAAGAAATTTGATATTTTTTTAACCTTTCTGTAATTATTCTGGAAATTTGATGTACTTCACAGGTTCAAGAAATGCACATTGCATTCCAGTCCTAGTAAATGTTGTGATGGTGAAACATCTTCAGATTTACTTGGCAACTGTTTCGTTATCAGAGGAACTTTCAATTTTGATTTTAAAACCAGTATAAATTAGATACATTCCAGTTTTCTGAATTGTCAAAAAAAATGCTAATACTAGAAAATGACAGAAAAGTCCTCAAGCGAAAGCTTTGAAAAAAGTGATGTTTACATATATGTAGTGAACATTTGGAGAGTTAAAGAAAGGGTTTTGAGGTCACCTCAAGTTTTGATATATTAAAGGAGTACTTATTCTAAGCATTTTGGTGAAAATTGCATTAAAATCTGATATGTGGTTCTCAAGATGTGAGCAGGTAGAGTCACATTTTTGACAAAAAGTGAACTTGAAGCAAGCACATATGACATCATATCCTCACATTAATGGACAGGCTTTTATTTTTCTTTAAACTTTCCTACCAATTTTTCTCCTCAACAGTCCCAAATTATCATAATATGATTGCATAAGTGGCATGAGAACTACTTTGCAATCCTCATGGGGGGTCCTATTCCTGTTTGTGTCAAGGTCAACACAACAGTGAGAAAACAAAGGGAATTAAAGTATTCCTGGTTGATGTGAGGAAATAATGCAACCTCTGCTGCCCTCCAGCTCACTTTGGAACACAAATCTAGTAACTTCATTTGCTGATATCTCGAGTAGTATGTGTCCGATGTGAATAGAAATTTCACCACACTGTGTAGATTTGGTTCTTCTTTCACTCATGAAAACTAAAATTTTGCTTGAACTTCCCCTTTAAGAGGAATTATACCTCTGAAGGGTGCCAGTTGAGCACTTGTGTTCACCCTAAGGGCAGAGGTCTGGAGTCCAGCTACTAAGCAGACAAGGGGAAACTGGGCCATAAAACTTCAACTAAGTAAGTCACTAATTGATGAGGCAAGGGACAAGTGTTAGTGAATTGATGAGCAGAAAATCACTTAACATTTTTTTAATGAATCATTAGTATTAGCAAGTACTGCAACTTTTGCTAATTGAAATTGGAATTGATAAGCAGCTTGCAATTCTTGGGTACCAGATTGCTATGAGAACCCAGCTATTTTGTCTCATGCCAGGTCATGCAGAAAACTTCCAAAATGGAACCTACTGCCATTGTGCTTGGTGCTCAGCAGAAGCAACAGAGAAAGGAAAACAAGTCAGTGAGCCACAACTGAGAATAAGGTGTGGCCTTCTCGACTTAGACCGATTGGTTAGAAACTGAGCCGTATCTAACTAACCTACCTATGGGTGGGGAGTGGATATGCTGATAAATGTTCCATTTTCAGATATATGCCATTGATGGCAAATAAATTCACTTTTGTCATCCTGTTTACATTTATTAGCTCAACCGACAAATTGTGGGTAAAGCTTATGTGGTACTGTGGGGTAAAATGTCTGTCTCTCTCTTCAAAAGGTGTCAGTGCATTCAAATCACTTAGCATGTGGATGTAGGTTATACAAGAGGATGATTATGGCCATGGCAGCTGATTTTATGACTTGGGAGAAGATTGGTTGAGGGATTAGTTCAGTATCGGCATTTTAAAAAAGTGCTTCAGTTGGTGTTCCTTTTACACCTAACCTAACCTAATTCTGGTTTCAGTTACTTGCAACTTGTCCATATCTGTTTGGTTTATTTCTCTATAGGTGCTACTACTGTTGATGGCAAGTTGTACGTTGTTGGTGGCCATTCAGATGGTGCTTGTATCAAGAATTGTGAATTATATGACCCTGAGACTGATAAGTGGACAGAAATCGCTCCTCTTTGTCACGGTAAGGACAAAAATTAGTGTTTCATTACGTAAACATTGCTTTAGAATATTTGTAAAGCCTTCAGTTCCCCTAAGCCATCAGCATTCATTACACTGAATTAACATCAAAAGGTCAAATGACCATCCCTTGATACCACAGCAAGCTGTGTTAAAGAATGTTCGTGGCAATGAGAGTGCTATGTGATTTGTAAGCAATAGATCAGCTGTTCAGCTGTAAGAGATAAGTTGCACACACATACGATGGCTATGGAAAACAGTTGGGTGGTTCACTACGAATTATTTGAAGGAATGTTAAAGGAAAGTTCCATGTGTTACTATGTACCTATAAAGAGGATTTTAATTTAAATCCATGTCCTTTCACCTCTTTAAAAATGCCATCTACATAGCCAATTGTCTGCAGCTTATGAAATCTTTAGTTAGACTTGTATAGAACTTGAAGAGCTGTCAAACTCGCACTTTGCTGTTAAAACAAATATTGTTTAGTTACTCATGTGACATTGGCTGCAAAAGCCTCTTGTAACTGCATGGTCTAGTGGTTAGAGCATCTGACTTGCATCAGTAGGTCTGGAGTTCAACATCTGGCCATTCATACTGAAGGCTTCAAAAATGGAACCTTATGGTGTTGTGTTTGGTACTCAGCATTAGCAATGTTGTAGGCAAAACAAGCCAATGAGCTGCAACTGTAGTACAAAGTCTCTGGCCAGTCCAGCTTAAACCAATTGGTTAAAAACTGTGTAATAAAACCTCATCTAAATCTCAAAATAGTTTTTATTGAGAGATCTGGCAATTTTCACCATGAGACAATTATCTAACAGACTGTGATACTCCACAAGTTGGTACTGCAGTATATTGCTAGCATGTGCTTGGTATGCTGCATTAGCAATAGAGTAGGAAGGGAAACGTGTCAGTGAGCCACGATTGGAAACAGGGCAGTGGTTGGTCAGACTTTAACCAAGTCATAAAACTTCATCCAACTAAAAAACCAACAACTTATTTAAAAATTTTGCCTCTTATCTTTGCCAGTTAGTGAGCAAAGAAAGCATTGGTGATGGTGCTAAGTGCAGGATTGCACAATTCCTGAACTAAACATCTTGCAAAGAAATCCCTGTACTGTTACATATGTACTATCTGAAGTCTCCCCAGCAAAATTGTTTACTTGATAAATTTCTAGCACATGTATTTGAGGCTGTGCCCTATCAACAACAGTTGGTGACAGAGTGTGGAAGACCTTTATGTCAAGATTACTTTGAACCTTGCATACCCTCCCAGTGTCACTATGCAAATATGACCTAGATGTTGTGAACTTATCTGTCAAGTTGATTTACAGCCCCCAAAACAATGCAAAATACACAGATCAAGTGAACTATGATGTATTAATCACTTCAGTTTGAGAATAAAGGCCTTTTCAGTCCTAAATTGTCAAATCTATTGTAGTAATAGTAAATGATGCATAGATTAGGTATATTGTGACCTGTGACATCGTGACAATGAAAGTATGTTGTACGTTCCAATTGAAATGAAAGTTAATGGAAGTATGTTGTACGAAAATGTAAGAAAATGAAAGTATGTTGTACGTACAATGTCAGCAGTTTAAACCCAAATTCTCTCACCCCAAACGGTTCTAATTCTCTTAAACTACTCACTAAGCCACTAAGCCACTCCCACAACTGTCTTAAATTCATCCTTATCCATACACAGTCTTAATTTATTGCATTGTGGTGAATATTCAAGATCCCAATGTGTAATTAAAACATCCTCAGTACAATAACTACATGCTGTGTAATTTGAGCTTCAGTATTCTGAATATTTTGAACTAGCTGTCAATCTTAGCCCTGTGCCAGTTGCAAATTTCTGTGAACTTGCCACAAAAATTGTAGTTTGGGTGGAAATAATTAGCCCTTTAATCTTCCATCTAGATGCAATGATACTGACAAAAAGACTTCCGATATATCAATGAGCAATATGGGTACACAAAAAAGGTCTTGACAGATCCATTAATCTATATCTTATAGTGGTGTTTAGAAGAAAAAAAAGGAAGTAGCCCTTTGGCTCCTAAACAAAAATGTAAGGGGCCAGAATTTTTCATCTGGTTCAAAATATATGCAAACTTTTCAGTATCAATATTGATCATTCAAAGTTCGATCGATCATTGTTAACGTAATCAACTCATGTAGAATGTTAGCAAAGTTACTTTGATGTGAGCACCTAACGAGTCAAAGTTTTAAGAGCATTTGGAACCTTGGTGAAATCATTTATCTATGAAAAAGTCATGAAATTTTTATTTATCATTTTCCAGGCCTTTAAAAGTCGAGGAATTTTGTGAAAATACAGAATTCATGGAAAAGTCACAAAATTAAGCCCAGAGCAGTCTGCCAATATTTTATAAGGAAAAAAAATTCTGGATGCATTAAGCATCAGTTTTCAGCATCAGTTTTTTATCCATAAAGTCAGTGACAAGTGTTTCTGCAATTGGTCATGAAATAGTCATGTAAAGATCATGAAATGTTCATGGAAAACTCATGAAAATTTATTTTCCTTAAGGTGCAGGAACCCTGTAGTAGGTAGACCCATTCTAGGTGTTTGTAGCAAAAGTGGCTGAAATCTGTCCAAGGATTCTGTAGCCTTAAATTGTCATTTGGAAATTTAATTTCATTTTGATTGCCTAAGATAGTGTCAGTGGCTGATGAAGTGTTGCCATGTGCATGTCCTCATTATCAGATTAGATGTAGAGCTAGAGTTGATTTATCAGTAATATTCTCTGTTTAGTGCAAGGATTGTTGTTTGATTCTGTTATCATAATATAATCTTGTTATGTGCACTTGTTGTGCAAAAATTTGTTTACATTTGGATTTTATGAGTGCCACTGTTTGTAAATTTTTTTGAGATTAATTTATACTTCTATTGATGATATTTCATTTGTGTTCATTTTGTGTCTCTAGCACGAGCCCAGCTAGGTGTCTGCAGCCTGAATGGACTAATTTATGCCGTGGGGGGATCATCTCTGTGGAGTTGCGTCAACTCTGTAGAGGTGTACAATCCAGCTAAAAATGAATGGAGCACAATAACATCATTGACGACAAGCAGAAGGGCAGCTGGTGTTTGTGTGCACAAAGGTAAGCATAGATGAATCAGAGCAGTCAAGTGACGGCCTGATTCAGTCAGTCATAACTGGGGTCCATCAATTGTTTGTTTACCTGTATCATAAATGGTTTCACATTGAATATTCTTGTTATGTTTGTGAATATGAGGGTTCAACATTTCATTTAGACAACAAAATTAGAACAGAGATGCCAATCCTCCCTGATTTTCAGGGAGACTCCCTAAAAATTCTAGGATTTTTGTCTATTCCAGGTAGCAAATATGACAACCTTCCTGATTCAAGAAAGTATTTCCCTCATTAAAGGCCCAGTTCTCTCACCCCAGACAGTACCAATTCTCCTAACCTTCTTACTTAAGCCCCTCCCACAATTTTCTGAAATTCATGCTCATCCAGATACAATCTCAGTTTATTGCTTCAAGGTGAGTGAAGAAAAACTCAGTTTATATAATCAAAACACTCTCAGTACCATTCATGCTGTGTAATACAAGCTTTGGTACTCTGCATTGTTTGAATTAGCTGTCTATCAGAGAGCTGAGCCAATTGAGAATTTTGGCACCCCCGTACCAAAATTGTAGTTTGGGGTGAGAGGTTTGGCCCTTTATGTTGCATATAATTCTAAAAAACCTCCCTGATTCTTGTGTGAAACCTCCCTTATTTCTGGATGTAAATGTTGTCATCTCTGTTAGAAGGTTCTCATCATCCCAGGCAGTTTTAATTTTTCCAACTGCACTTTGTAGCTCTGCCCTGTTTGAAGAACCTCCTGCAGTGGCAAATGTATTATATCACTAACCAGTCGAGAAGTTTCATACTCCTTCACTAAAAATGTGTTTTGGGGTGATGATGAAATGACTTTAAGAAAAATAAAGTCTTTCAGAAAGTTGAAGCTGTGCACACTGTTAGGTGAAACCAGAAGGTTAGAAGTTGACCTTTGAAGGCATTTCCTGGAGACAAAATTCATTGATTTCAAAATATGCAGAAAAAGTTTCTCTTTCAGGAGGTTAAAACTGCATCTCAATTGTGTATTGCATTCAGAAGGTACTATTTTTCAAAGAAATATAACTTTTGCTTGAGATTTAGTGCATTATGGGAAATCTGTAATGTCATCACAGCAAATTGCTTTCACATTGTATGAAGATAATTTATAACATTGATTCTGCTGTATGGAATGTTGGAGAACGTTGTTTGCTTTGCCCAACGTATTTTGTAGGGTGATACTACATCTAAAGGAAAAGGTACTTAAACATTCCAACAGTATCAAATTTCAAGGACAAGCAGGACATTGGTTATACATGTAAATGTACTGTATCTTAACTCCTATGAAATTTTCGAAGAATTGAATCAATGCATTTCTTAGCAGTGACAACATCATCCAGAATAATCAGATGTGCTATTTTAGGTACACATTTCACACAAGAACTATATTAATGTGACTAATTGGTATTTTGCAGGTAAAATTTATGTTGTTGGGGGAAGTGACGGCCAGACAGTTTTAGACACGGTGGAATGTTATGATCCATGCACACAACAGTGGACTCAGGCTGCAAACATGGAAGTCCCAAGAATGAATTTGGAGGTGGTCTCCGTGAGGGATGCTATGTATGCTCTTGGTGGATTTGACGGCAAACTTACGTTGGATAACATGCAATATTACAAGGAGGAAGCCAACCGATGGCACAGCCATGCGATGCATCTCTTGCGACGACATTCTGCGACACCTTCCCCTCCTGGGAGCCCTGTCGATGGTAAGAAGAAACTCTCTGGCAGTGCTGAATCAAGCGAAACTGAGAGTATGTAAAATGGAGCAGTCTTAGCTTTGTAGACTCATTGTTTCTCTTTGGAAAATTTAATGAAATTCTTGGAAATAATTTCTTTTCTTCATGTTTTTTGTGGTAAAAATCTATTCCTACACAGCTGAAGAAGGATCTAGTATGATCCTCTACCAACTTTATAGTTTTACCATCCATTTAATTGGAAGGGGGGTGGGGTCTTTTGTCGGTTGGATTGTGAGAATTTTGAATGTGCACTCAACAAGTATTGTAATTGAAAATAGTTGAGAACTAAGTTAACCTTGATTAATTGTGCAGAGAAAAGTTTTGAATTTATTTGAACAATTATGAAGCAAAGATTTGAATTTTATTTTTGATATTGATGTTTGAGATGTGTAGTAGGACAATTGTCAGAAGGATTTGGTTGCTTTTTCTGCCAGTAAATGTTGTTATTGTTCTGTTTTGTAGTGAGAAAGTCACTTATTACCAAATAGGTTTATCTTCATTGTAACGAGAGTTCTACTCAGTATTGTATGAACAGCCGTTACTGTTTGTAAATATGTTGTCCTTTAAATAGAAATCATTGCAAGGTTCAGCAATAGATCCCAGGTTCCATGGAGTCATGTTTAAATGCATCTTCAGAGAAGAAGATTTTGTTCAGTTTTTGGAGCACACGATTTACGTAATGTATTGATATTTGTTGTGAAAAAGGAAATGTGGCAGAAGTATTACCCTTATTTTTCAATTGCTTCTCACAATTCATAAGTAAGTTGAGGGAGAGGGGAAGGGGGATGGCGAGAAACAAAGATTTTGGGCATTGTTTGGTTAGCAGGTTCTGTTGTCAAGATAAGATATCTGTGGTTGAAATGTGGACTATATGGTGCTTAGAGAGTAGCTGCACACCAGAATTAGGTTTTCTGATCTGTGACATCATAAATAGAGACAAAGTGTTAAGGAAAGGTAAAAGTTGGAGATAAGTTCATCATAACATGGTAAATGCTTTTTACAAGTAGAAATTGAGTTTGCTGCAGGCCTTGAATTTTGAGGCATGCATGTTTGGTCGCACCCTATCACTGTGATGAGTGTGATTTTTGGCACACCTAGTTGAAAAATAGGAACTCATGTAAACCTGGTGGAGTTGAAACAGCACACCTACATATCACACAAGGAGTGTGATATGAAGCACCCCGGGAAAATTCTAAGGTCTGCTGCAAGCATGTCATTGAAAAAATTAGATAGTCTCTTTCAGGAAGTGCTGAGGAAGTGAGAAACAGTGTAATCCAGCATGGGTTTTGTGGCCCTCATTAAAACTAGAATTAATCTTCTTTGTTGTAAAAAATCTGGGAGACTGACTCCAGTGTAGAATATTTGTTAAGCTGATCAGAGCCATGAAAAGTAGTTCTGTGGCTGTTTATTTGCATAAATGATTATAACATTTAGTGGTAGACAGGGTCTTTCCTTTGTATTTTAAAGGTACGTTCACACTTGTACGCCAACAGCAAAAGCTGCGGCAGCAGCAAAAAATTGCACTCTTAAAAAAATGAAGGTTTGTTCGTGACACTGATATGGCAAGGACAATGCCACCATCCAGCAATTGATGAAAACAGCATCCGGCAAATTGAATTGAATTGGTCATTGAGCGATTAATTGCTGTTGCCAGGTGGTATTCATGCAAATTATCCCTAGCAACAATGTAACCTCAAAGTCTTTTCCTCAAAATATCGTGCACCCACCATCTTATCTTCTTCTGCCCTTCTTCCGACCTTTTTGCTACACTATTGCCATTAAGAAAATCAGCTCCTCATCAATGTCTGCCATGTTTGATAATCAGATAATGGAACAAGTGAGGTGTGATTTGTTACACCTCCCTGAGATAACAAATTTGTCAGCTACAACTTCCTGTCAGTATGATCCTGTAAAAATTTTTACCGTATGCGGCAATCATTTTTGCCATCATGTGTGAACAGGTATGCTGGGGTGCCGTTGCCGTTGTGGTTGCTGTTGCCGCTGCCAGTATATGTGAACCCACCTTAAGAAGATTCAAGAGGGAAAATGGTGCTAGATTGTTAACAAATATATCCCTGCTATTTATCCTCTCATCTTGTTTTGGCGGTATTATGTAGATAATAGCAAATAACATGTCATGACCCTTGGCTGTATTGTTTAATGCACCTTTCTCCATATGGTTTTGATTGTCGTAGAAAGTTTGCATAAGGAGAAACTACTTTCCTTGGGCCTGGAAACGTTAAGTTTATTGGAAATGCCAAAAAGAGTGAGAAGCTAAGGAAGAAGTAAAACTGACTATTTGGAAGGATCCAAGCAACCAAGCAATATCAGAAAATTTGGCCATCTAGAAATGGATCAGTTTTAATCGAACTGTTCCAGTATCAACTTTGGCAAACAATAAAATTCCTTTTTTCCCCTCACAAACATCTTTCTCAAATTGACAAGTCATTGTGTCAACATAACGTCACAGTGAATTCAGGGAAACACTTTCCCCACTAATAACTGATAAACCTCATCATCACTTTGTTGCTTGGATTCTTCAAAATAATCATCTACAATGTTTGAGGTATATGTCAACTAATTGTGGACACCATGTGTAATTTATTTAATTTATTATTCCCATCTGTTAGAAACTTGTTTCCTTTTTTTTTCATCCTAATCATCAGGTGTGATGGTACAAACAGTGTTCACACATTGATGCAGTAAGTCTCGTAGAGAATTGTGTAATATTTAAGGGGAGGATTTGTTTAGGAGGATTTTTTTTTTAAATTTCTGATGTTTCCTTAATGTTCATTGTACCAGAGAATTAATTGTTCAGATTATAAAGTAAATTTGGCATTGTTTGTAAGTAGTTTTCAGAGCTCTGTATTTTTCAATGTACATTTGTTTTGTCTCTCTCTCTTTTTTGGACTACAATGATATGTAGGAAGTCATCATATTAAAATGTAAAAGATTTGTTTGGTCATTTTTGTAACGTTGAATTGGTTGCGACGTAATGCACATCTCTTCTTAGAACCCTATTGGTAGCAGTACTATTTATGCCTAGAAATGCAAAGTGGTTCTAGAGTTGTAACAATTACCCTTTGTTGGTGCATGATGTAAACAATTACCTATTGTGGGTAATGGTGTGAAGCATTACCCAGTATTGGTGAATAATGTAAACATTTACCAATTTTAATTGTTAGTTATTTGATTACTAGGGCTGCCACGATAATTATTTTTCATTTATCGATATCCCCAGAATTTTCACGACCATATGGCATTATTGCGCATTTAAAACCGTAGTCTTAACATTTGCCATCAGCGTAATAATAATCATATGCAGTGCCGATATCAAAGACATATATACTCAGCACACATAAACCAAGCCGTTAAAATTCAGTTTGAAGCTCAGTTTCATCAGAAATGCATCTACTTTATGACTTTTGCCTTTGGAAAAGTGCCATTTCTCATTTCTTGTGACAACATAATTTATGATCATTTTAAGTTACTGACTGAAAACAATAAAGAAAGAGATGTCACAGTGGTTTATTTATTTATGATTCTGTTGCGATATCACATCTTGACAAAACATGGGTATATCGTTGGGCCAAAATTATATCGACCATATCGTGATTATTGTGGCAGCCCTATTGATTACCCAGCATAAGGTGCAAGACTGAAATGGTTGGTTGTAAGGTATATCATACTTCAGTGGAGTTTGAACAATGATGCTATTCAAAAAAACACATTGTTGTGTTTCTAAGCCTGGACAAAAAGAATTGAAGTATTTATAGTCATTTTCCTCTCTTTTGCAAGTATTAGTTTAAGTTTTTGTCGTCATTTTTATATCATTTTGTTTTCTTTGTTTCACAATGCAGTTGGTTTTGTCCTGAAAATACTATGCCTTTGAAGAACTTTAATTTCTGAAATTTATAAATTTCTCATCAAAACTTTTTCAAAATGTTTGGAGCTGTCAAAAGTCATATTCTTAATTTTGTTAAATTGTCTGCCAGTTGAAATTAGAAAATATTTGATGGTTTAGTGAATAATCAACAAGCATTCCATAAGGATTTTTTGTTAAATTTTTTTTCACAAAATACCAACTGGCTGAGCTGTGTGAACTCTATTTAAAAAAGGAAAACATGCAGAGATATACATTCAGTTGTTAGATGCAAGTAAACTGTTTTAACCATGTCTGTGGCTAAGTTGTCCGTTTTCACATTTGTCCTTAAAGCATAAGATATGGTATTAATTTATATTCATTGTTGAAATGGGGGAGGCCAAAGAATCTGCAAGATTTATGCTGATAGGTGGCTAAACTTTGCAATATAAGTCTA
The DNA here is from genome assembly GCA_037179385.1 of Holothuria scabra. Lineage (NCBI taxonomy): Eukaryota > Metazoa > Echinodermata > Holothuroidea > Aspidochirotida > Holothuriidae > Holothuria > Holothuria scabra. Next base: position 3,622,605 of record CM074185.1, read on the forward strand.
TTCAAGCATGGACTACTCATTTTATACTTACTTTATGCTTTCAATTGGTCCTGTTAGTTGCCATGGAGAGTTTTCCGTACACAAAAAATAGTCCTCTTTGGTATGTTCAGAAGTGTTTAATGTTTCAGTTTGGCAGGGTATGTAGCAGTACTGTAGGGGAAGTGGTTTCCAGTGTAAAATCTGTGGTTTAAACCTTGACAAATTGTCCAACTATTCATTTTATGATACTGAAGTTTTGTTCATCCCTTATATATATAAACAAGCCATAAAATACAAAGATTTCTGACTGAAAAATTTATTTAGTTGAAAAACTGTTTTTATCAAAGCAATGCAACTGTTTGTGCTTTCATGTTTCCTTGTATTGTTAGGAATCATTGAATTCTATGAATTAACTCTGAGGAAACAATTGATAAGAATTTATACTTACATGTTGGTTTCTATTTTAAAGGAGCTCATTGAGTTGATATCAATAACTTCATAAGTGTGGTAGAGAGTTCGACCACTTGGCAATGCTTATATTCGGCCTGATTAGTCAATATTCACATCCAGTAATAACAGGAGAAGGTTGGTTTTCAATTTTGTGCTGTACTGACTTGTAACCATTGTGTGCATAATTTGAAAAAGTATTCGGTCATAAATTTTTGAAAACTGAATTCAGCTGTTAAATATTTGGTAATAAAATAGTTATTCTTATGTGGTAAGTGGTCAGGGTTTGATCATTTGTTATTGGTTTGTGAAGAAGACTAAACAGCTTTGGGGAAACTTCTTGAATTTCATGAACCAACTCAATGAGCTACTTTAACAGAATGTAAAAGTGTGCTTTAGGCTTGGGTGAATTGAGCAACTCTACATCTGAGTCATGACTCATGACAGGATTCGAGTTGCAACTCCGTGTTTCCTGAAATTGTGACTGCTGGGTAATATTTCAATACTGTGTTCTTCACCAGCTGTTCTCTCAGGGTGTTGCACCTGGACAAAAATTCGCTCAATGCCTGGATGAAAAATTTAACCTGTCAGACAAAAAGTATGATGAGCCACCCTCAGATAGAAGATATCAGTTTAAATTCTTAAAACAAAGCAAACAGCAATAATCTCAGTGTGAGCATGGAGTATTGATTTACAGAATTTTTCTTCATCATCAAATCAGGCACACATCTCTTTATAGACAGTAATAGTGTCACTGTTGTTCTTTAACCTTCAGACCAACATGACAAAATTTAAAACAGTGGAAAACACTGCAATACTGTCCAATAAAATGCAAGAACTTTATTTTAGAGGTTTCATTAGTGGTATTTTGTAAACAGTTTGAGGCTAGTTCTTTCCTGCAGAGAAAACGTGTTTGTGACAGTTTTAATGGCTTACCATGCAAATATGGTCTTGGTACCGTAATTCCAAAAGTGATGTAGGCACCCAAGCGTGTTGTGCAATTCTTAAGGAAAGTGCATTGCTTTTAAGGTGAGAAGAAAAGCAAACTAAGCTTCAAAACTGAAATTGGAAATCGAGGTCCGAAAAATCAGGGAAAATAGCAATTTTCTAAAAGGTTTTGGAAAAGTGGGAATTTTGTCATTTTGAATGTGTATAAACCCTTGAACTTACTGTAATGTGGAATCTCCAGGTGGACAATTTGGGAATGCACCTTTGCAAAGCATTGTCAGTGAAAGGTCTTCTCATTTAAAAGTATAAGAGCTGTTACAAATAATTTGGTATTCTTGAGTAAATTAGAACAATTGAAGAAAGCTCCAAGCACAATTTTTTCTTTGCTGATTTCAAATATTTGGCATACAGTCCAAGTGGGATTGAATCATAGTTGTTCATTGGGGGCCAAAAAATTGTTCCTGAGTGAAGGGACCAGAGTCATTGACAATTTTGTAAAGGTGGACCCTTTGACAGGAAAATGTGATTTTATATCTTTGTGATTAAATTGAGATTTAGAAGTATTTCAGGTTATTTTAGCATCTTAATCAGAACCACAACAGCACAAGTTAGCTTGTATGTGGAATATTATGTTGTACTAAACCTTCATTGTTGCACCTTAGGTGTTATGGTCATACAATAATGGTCAAATAGCAAGCAAACAAAATGTTTGACTGTTTTATCTGTGTAGAATATCCATTGTAAACACTTGTGATGATAGACAGAGCTTGAGGACTTCAGGGTGGGCTAACCATGGCATAGTGATAGTGGTGTCTTGATATAAAAGAAAGTAAAAACTGAAACTTCTGTAGAGAAATCCCCAATAATTCAATAAACCTTGAATAATAGGCATGCAAGTGTGATCTTGCTCCACCACCTGCCTCAAATCACTGTGAGAAGTGAGATTTAGATAAGAATGGAAACTTTGATAACACACCAACACTTCCCACACTCCTTAATTTCCTGAGAAATGTGATTTGTAGCACCCCTGAAAAAACTTAAAACCTGATACTGTAGTTGCGTATTTTGTAGCTGTTTATAATAAGCAAAGTGATATTGGTATACTAACTGTCCATAAACCATGTCACAAGAATTTGTATTGTTCAGAAGACCGTGAGAATTTTTCTTTTTTTTTCTCACATGTTTATTACAATTCGTTTTATGTTTATGCGGAAATGAAGGCGACTAAGAATCATGGAGGCTTAAACCAGCATTTGTGTTCATCCCAACAAAATCTGTATTATCTGCTAGGAATGCAAGGAGACTCAGTGGATTTACATGACAATGGTCCATTTATATAGCTTTGTGGATAAAATGTATTGCGAAGTTGTTTCTCCGTATATTAAGTTGTTAAAATTTCATTACATTCCAATTTTATTAAGTGTTAAAAAATCAATTACCTGGTAATTACTTTTATCGAGTAGGGGATGGCTTAGTGTGTTATGCTGTCATGCATTTGCTGTTACTGTTGACATTGGGACTTCTTCATTAAGGTTACCATGGCCAAGTTAAATTCACAGATGATGATTGTTTTATTTATGGCCAGCCTCTAACCAGAATATGATTTTTGCAGGATTCTCACAAAGGGAAAATGGAAAAGTGTGGAAAAAAGTTGACCTGGAATTTCATCATGGTCTTCATAATCCTTGAATTTGGGTAATTTGTTGGGCAAAAATGCCATATGGCCTTGACATTTGAAACCTTTTCCTTTCTGTAGTTGATAAGGTTTAGTATGCCTCTCTTTTTTTGGTAAATGTAAAATTTAATGCCATTTTGTATGAAATTCTGTATTTTTTCAGAACCTAATGTAAGGATTAAAAAAGTCTCTGAACTTCAGTGTTTCAAAAGTGTGGGAACCTTGTTTATGGTGAGCAGAGTTTCAGTTTAACCCCTTTGTTACACATGGTTTCCAAAACCATAATTTACCATTACTATATATGCATGGTTTCGCCATGAAACCATAGCACTCAGCCGTGTCCTGGCATAGCTCATAATAAACCTTAGGTGTGTAATCATGTTTTGGAAATGTAATAGGCTTGTAGAGGAAGTTATATAACATGTATGCACCCTTTTGAGGCATAGTAAGCCGCAAACATGGCAGCATCCATACAAAAACTTAGTATTTCGTGGAACTGATACGTAAGTACTGTGTATATGTAATATAATACATAGCTCAGTATGGAGTGATAGACTCCCTCTGTAGAGAAGGAGCTAATAAACCTGTCATTTTGTTAGTTGGATGATGATCATGGAAAAGTCCTGGAATTTTGTCATTTTGAATGTGTACTATACCTGTGCTCACTGCAGTACGTCTGCATGGAGAAATCAGCATTGTGTTACCAGTCTTTACAGTGTTTAGTATTCAAAAGTATCTTAAATTTCAAGTATGCCTGAATTAACTGTCTTTAAGTGGATACTAAAATGTGTCCCAATTTGAATGAAATCAACCAATGAAAATGTAATGCAAAATGTTCTTTTCAAGTCAGCCAATACAAATTCATGGTTGAAATAGTGTTAAGTGTGCTCGAATCTTTCATTTGGAACAAATTTGAAAAGGGGAGCATGTAGCAACTGCAAGAGAAATATGTAGTAGAGGCAAGTATCAATAGTCCACTTGTATTAAATATTTGTAAGATGTTAAAAATGATTAGTTCTGGTTGAAATCAGTAAGTGAGGAGATATCTGCAATGGATAAAAACATTTGAAGTGTTTTTTGTATTACTGTGTCTAAAGCTACCAGATATGTTTACTTTACTTTTTTTTTTAATTTATTGCTTTTATTATTTCTTTTTTTTTTTTGCTTCATTGATGTGACAGCTGCTTGTACAAAGAGTTGTTGGCGTTAGCCTTTCAAGTTTTTTTTCTATTATTTTCCAAAGTTTAGCATTGTGTGTGATTTGCCTCTTATATGACGTATTTTGTTGAAAAAATAATAGGAATTATCGTATTTCTCACCTGTGAAGTTTCCATATGTGAAATTGAACTTGTAAATTGTGAAGTCGTAAAATAGAGGCATGGTTTATGTAGTAATTTACTGTAAATAAAATGCCGTGAATATGTTATGGTTATATGAGAGGAGAGTATATAAGACAAGTTGCAGTGATTTTGTTTTGGTATGGCTGCAGATTGCTACCTCTGCAGTTATACTGTTCATCATTCCGTATAAAAATTAGACACACATAGTTGACATGATGTGGGTAAGCAATATTTAGGTTTCAGTTATGTCCTGCTTAGGCCCGAGTCAGGTATGCAACTGATTATACTGGTACTTGATTAAAAGGATCAAATAGTTGAGCAGAAATGTTGGTACCCTTTGACAACCACTCTCCATCTCCCATGCATTAAAAATAATATACTCTAGGTCACATGGACAGGCCTTGAATTTTCAGGTGTGCTAGTGTAACTAAACACTGTCACTCACCCCAAATCACTGTAAAGGGTGTGATTTTCTGCACACCTAGAGGATGAATGGAACCTAATTTTAAACTATTAAAGTGAAATAACTTGCCATCCCTACCACAGTCCTTATTTTCCTCAGTAGTGTGATTAATAGCACACCTGAAAATATTAAAATACAAGGCCTGCATGGAAAAATTTGCTCTCAGAATTTTTTTTTATCATATTTGGGTCTCAGACTTCATGTACATCTTACTCTACTGCATTTTAAGAACAGGTACCCTGTTTCAAATATTTGCTACCTGATTCGGGCCTAGTCTTGCTAAATTCACATGTGTTGCACTTACAAATTGCAGAAGATACACATTTTTTCAGATTTTATTGAAGTACTACTAATACTTGTATGGGTTCAATTTCTTAAGAAGTTGTTTGTAAAAGCTTGTCATGGGTTTCTGGTAGCACTATTGTTGCTTCTAATTTGTCTCTACAAATAGCCTTCCCTTACACAGAAAGCACTGGAACAATAAAATGTCTTGCATCAATTAAATTTGTTCTGTTTGGTCTTTTAGGATTGTATATTTTGTGTCAAGATTCTCATACCATTTGAACTGACTGCATGGTCAAGTGGATAGACCATCAGACTTACAGTCAGTAGGTTGGGAGTTTCGAGTCCTGGCCAGGTCATATCAAAGATTTTAAGAACAGTGAAACCTCCTGCCATCATGCTTGGTACTCAGCATAAGCAACGGGGGTAAGAAAAGCAAGCCAGTGATCCATAACTGGAAAAAAGCTATAGCCAGCTCAACTTACACCAATTGTTTAGAAACTGGGCTGTAAAATTACATCTAATCTAACCCATGACATTTGAACTAGACTCACCAACTAAACCAGATATACCCTTCTAGCGATCCTAGACCATGACCAAGTGATTAAAGCATCAGACTTGCAGTCCAGAGTTTGGGAGGGAGTTCAAGTCCAGGCCAGGTCATACCGAAGACCTCACAAACGGAACCTACTGCCATTGTGCTTGGTGCTCAGCATAAGCAATGGAGTGGGGAAAACAGCCAGTGAGCCACCACTGGAAAAAAGGCCATGTCTGGCTCGACTTGAACCAATTGGTTGGAAACTGGGCTGTAAAACTCCACTAACTTCTAGTGACCCTGTTAATGGCATCATTTAAAAACCTTTGAATAAACCAGAAAATCTCTTTAGGAAATGTTTAGTTTTATACCAATCCTGTTATTGATTTAAATATATCTTACCCCAGCCCTGAAGACAGTGGTCCCTTACCTCCCCAAACCTTCTAACCCCTACTTAAAAAAAAAGAACCTATACATAGCCCTTCCTGGCTATTTAACTGGATTAAACTTGTGCTTCCAATTCTAAGGGTACTATACAATATTATACAATCAAGTTCAGAACACTGGACACACTGGCATAGTCAGGATTTTTTTTTTTTGGGATGGGGGGGATGGAGTCTGACGCCCCTATGTTCCGATAGTCTCTTTATTCATCAACGGTAGAGTTGTCGAAACATAGGAATGTTGGAACAAACCTGTACTGGAACGTAATGAATTTGTTGGAATATAGGGCTGTAACCATTTGAAGTCCTTTTGTTCCATTACAAAATAATTTCTTTGCAGAATTCATTTGGTGTGAGGGTGGGGGATGAAGACCTTCTTTGGGTTGCTATTCCTTTATGACAGAGGAGGACAGGTGTAGCTACTTTAATAGTGGAGTTTCACCATAAGTTGGCTCATACCATGCCAGAAATTTATTTTGACACCACAAACTTCTTCTGATGGTCTGTAGAAGCCCTTCACTGTGTTCTTAGTGCTTGTATGATTTGAGTCCAAAAATTAGGAATTTTGTGATCATGAAAATTTGTGGGCTTATTTGTTTGCATGAGAAAGAAATATATTTGTGGTGTAAATTACTCTGATCACAACCTCAATAGAACACTGCATAATGAAAAATGCACATGCTACAAGTTTACTCTGTTTGGTGTTGGCTCTGTGCAAGTAACCACACTAAACAGATGTCAATGTGCGTCACTTTTTTAGTTAACTGCCATTTTCAGAATAGGCGAGTTTTCAGCGTCTGGCACAGTTAAAGGCCCAGTTCTCTCACCCAAAACAGCACCAATTCTCCTAACCCTCTTACTGAAGCCCCTCCCACAATTGTCTGAAATTCATCCTCATCAGACACAATCTCAGTTTTTTGCTTCAGGGCGAGTATAGGAAAACTCAATTTATATAATCAAAACACTCTCAGTAACATTCATGCTGTGTAATATAAGCTTTGGCACTCTGCATTGTTTTAATTAGCTGTCAATCAAAGAGCTAAGCCAATTGACAATTTTGGTACCAGGGTACCAAAATCATATAGTTTGGGGTGAGAGGTTTGGCCCTTTAAAGTGTACCTCAAGTCAAAAATTTCAAAAATATTAATGAGCATAAAAAGGCAATTCTAAAAAATCAACTCCCCATCTTCATAGCATATTCATGAGCTGAGATTGTTGAAGTTAATTCACTTAAAACAAATTGATCCATTGTGCAATAATTTGTGACTCTCTTGTTGTACAACTCACATTACCTGCTTTGTTTCCCTTTTAAATTAAACATGTTTTTATGACCACAAACACTTCCATTGCATAGCATAATTACTTCACACCATAAGAGTAAGAGTGCCATCACACCTTGGCACAAGGTATAGTAACTTTCAGAAAAAAGGCAAAGAAATACAAAGATTGTAATTTGAGTAGTACAACAATGACATTAAAAGTTATTGCACAATGTGCAATTTTAAGTGAATAAACTTCAACATTTTATATCTAAGCTCAGGAATGCCCTAAGAAGATGGGGTTGAAATGTCAGATTTCATTTTTCATGCTCTTTAATATATATTTTTGAATATTTTGTCTTGAGATACATTTATATCCAAAAGGAGGGCAATGCCATTGAAAGTAGATGGCCCAACAGAAACAAATGCCTTCAGAGATGTAACAAATCATGCACAGCAATGAAAACCTGTTTGCTGCAAGGCTAGCTATTGCTCTTAGGTAAGTTAAGGTTAGATGGAGTTTTAAGGCCCAGTTTCCAACCAATTGGTTCAAGTTTAGCCAGCCACAGACTTTTTTCCAGTTCCATTGCCTATGCTGGGCACCATGCAGAACGGCAGTAGGTTACGTTCTCAAAGTCTTTGGTATGACCTGACCAGGACTTGAACTCCTGACCTCATTTGCTGTTAGGACAAGTCATTGTGATGTTGTAACTTTTAAGATCAGCTGAAAAGTACAAAACCTCATACTGGTATGCTACCATTCACACTTTTAAGACTGGCATCAACTTAACCTTACAAGGACTTCCCTGAAAATTTATTTACATGAACATTCCAAAAAGGAACACTCAATTAGGACTTGGAGCTATGTGACAAGGTGAAAAGAAAAATCTCGGAAAAATTCTGTCCATAGCATATGGCTTTTCTACACTTTCCAGATCTATGAATACAAGCAAATACAAATGAAGGACAACATTTTGAATTTTTGAAGTAAATCATTTATTCGACACTATTTAAATGACATTTCTGGTGTAAAACAAAGTCTGGCCACAAGCCATCAACATTTTTTTCCAGCAAAGTACACCACATGGATTTAATACAATGCCTTCATAAGATGCTTGAGGCCACGTTACAGTCCCTGGAATGGCTTATTTTCCAATGCTTTAATGGAACTGTACATCAAAACTTTACAAAAAACTTCTTTGCTGTCCAGCAATTTAAATTTAAGTCTCTTAAACATCCAGGTCACAGCGCCATGACCTGCAATGACACTACGCGACATTGGTGTTGACTGAAGTCCGTGTGGAGTCGCCTGTTTCACAACAAGAGTTCTGTCGTGTTGTTAAGGGTAGTCGAATGTTGTTTAGAGCAAGCCATTGTAACAAACATTTTTAAAGATTTGAAGTCATATAAAAAGAAGTATACAATTCAACAAGCTCAATTGCAGTTGGTGATGTACACAAACTGTCTACCACAGAGAGTCGGACGTAGTCATAGCCACGTGGCCTGGACTATTGTGTCTTTCTAAGGCAAATTCTGGACAAAATTCTGACGGGTGTTCAAAGTGGTTCGGCACAATTATAAATTAACATTATCAGAATAGTTAATTCTCTCATAAAAAACGAGGGCTGGAAGTAGAGTGGAAAAGGTTTTCAGAACAATTTTGAGTTTCAAGTAATCTACAACAGTCTTAGTCAGAGGGCAGCAAACAAGTTTACACCAGGTATTTCAATGCAGTTTGCATTTAAACAGTTAAATGCTGCTGGAGAAACTCTTCCACAGTATCGGTGTTCCACTTTTCAATGCTCATTACTTCAGCCACTTGGCCATCACCGTCAAGAAATTTCAAGATGGGGTCTGCACCCTTCTTGTACTATTAAGAGAGGAGAAGAACAAGAACATCTTAGCTTTCATGCAAAAGAAGAATGAATGCTTGATTAGAAGAGCTAACAACATGTTATCATCTAATCTGAACAACAAAGCTCTTATAATGGCAGTAGACTTGTAGCAAGTCTAGATGACAGCTGCCTAACTTGGCAAGTGCTGTCAAAATGATACATTGCTAAATGTACTACACCTGAACAGTACATACCATGGTTTAGAAAAACATTCTTTCCAGCTTAAAGGGCAAGAACAGTCGCCCACACTCGTTTTGAAGCAATACTTTATCTCACACTTTTGCTTTTATTTCTCGTCAAAGTATCTTTAAGTAATATTTTAGGACCTCAATATTTCATATTCAAGGTAAATGAAGCAGTTACCCCTGGTAAATTTCAAATTTGGGAAGATAAAATATTGTCACCTTACTCCAAAGAACCAATCATGAAACAGGACAGTCTACCACACTTGGGGTGACTGCTGCCCCTTGTACAAAGTGTACACTTAAACGTCTTTCATACATAAGTGGACTGATATTCAAAATCCCAGGTCTTATGGATGGAAGATGACTGCTGATACAACTCGATGCCGGTTTTAATGTTCAGGGAAAATGTTTTACCAACTTCAACAGAAGGTTGTACCATTTTTTTTTTTGCAAAAATCCACCCACTGTCAAATTCTTGTTGGTTGTGATTTCTGCTAAAATTAATGTAGTTGCAATTGTCATGGCTCAGTGATTTGGATGACAAAATGGTTGCTTTGTCGTGCATAATTCCTACCTCTCCCCCTGCCATCAACAAAATAAATAAAAAAAAAAATTGAAATTTTGCCACCATTGAGTAAAAAAATGAGTGTTTAAGGTTTTGAAGCAAAGTATCTTTACCTTGATCTCCAGATTAGGAAACTGATGAGGCCTGTCGCTTTTAATAAAAGCTACAAAAAGGGGAAAATGACAAAAAGAAATCTTAAATCCTGTTATCAAATTTGCATACAATTAGTAGGAACTGAAAACTAAAATATTGTGCACAATGGAGAGGATGAATATTATGAAAGATTTGTTCAAATAAGCCAGAACTAATAATAGATTTTTTTTAGTTCATTTAAATGAGGTCATTCTATCAAACAGTTGTAAAATATGGAAGTCAAACATTTCAAGGAGATTTGCTATCTATTCAAAAGAAATTTTGTGAGGTGTGGGTTAAACCCTATACTTTTAGAATACTATTTTGAGCTGCTACTTGCTTTCCAAAGAGCATAAATAAGACTCAACTACTACTGGGAAGATTATCAGTGAAATTCTCTCTTGTGGACATAACAGAGCTGCTCACAACTTCTCAATACTGTATGTGGAATAGTATTACTGCCCCAAGGGAAGGCCTGTGGTTAAAAGGAGAAACCAGAAACCTGTAAGGAAATGAGTAAATCCTCCGAGAACCTCAGTGATATGAAGGTACTATTTAAAATAAAGATGAAACCCACCTTTATGTTTTAGAAAACAGGTCCAAATTAGCTGCTATGATCTTTTTCAGATTCAGTTTGATGATTGCTTGCGGATAATTTTAATTTGTGCTGGTCATTCTTAAAATGGGGAAATGGGAACATTTTATGATTGAACATAATGATGCTTGATTTCAAACATTCCAAAGTTTGCAGTATGTTTCCCCAGGGCACATCATAGTGGCATATGTTGCAAGGTTTGCTCCCTGCCGTTAAACACTGCATTATGGTAAAACTCTTTTACAGAGCAGGCTCAGATTGGCTGAAAGATGTTCCATTCTGAGAGAATTTGAGTGGCAAGCACTAAATCCTCACATTTTGATTTTTAAGGTGTCATATTTAAAGGTCTTATTCCTTCACCACAAACAGTTCCAAACCTCCTAATCTACTTACTCAAACCCCTCCCACAATTGTCTAAATTTCATCCTCATCCAGACACAATCTCACTTTATTGCTTCAGGGTGAGTATAAAAGAGCCCAATGTGCATAATCAAAACACCCTAAGTACAGTACATGCTGTGTAATAAAAGCTTTGGTACTGTGCATTATATGAACTAGCTGCCAACCATTGATCAAAACTTTCTAAAGGTTGTTCATCATGTATTCTGGAAAGGTTCATGTTCAAGTTCATTATTTCCCTTGTAAAGTCTCTAAAATTTTGTATTTTTCAAAGGAAAATGGAATTATACACAATGAACATAGGAGTAATTGATAAAGTTAGATTACTTGCCTTGTATCTGTGGAAACCGTCCTATTTTTCAGCTGCAAACTTCCAGCAAAGCTTTAGCATATGTCTGTGGAGAAACCATTCTCAGAATAAATAGGATGGAAGTGTAGGGATCACATAACTTGCACTCATAGTGTAATTTACTTCCCTAGAGATCTACAAAACTTATTAAGGTAACATATTTGACCATAGTCAAGCAGAGTTTCTGCAAAGTGGGTAAGAGGAGGGGATTTGCTGACAAGCAGAGTTTCTGCAAAGTGGGTAAGAGGGGATTTGCTGACAAGCAGAGTTTCTGCAAAGTGGGTAAGAGGAGGGGATTTGCTGCCTCTTTTTTCCAGAAGAAGGAGAGTAAAATCTTCCCCCGATTCATTTGCAAAAAAAAAAACGAACAAAATTTCAGTACCTACCTTGGTTTTTCATTTAAGCAGAGGACACCTTTACAGCAATGTTCAAACTTACATATTTGAATTGCTTTTTAAACCATTCACATTGCACCTTATAATGGCCTTGAAGCAACTTTTTGACCCCCTGAACCCACCTGTAACTATGGCCAAAGGCAGCACCACTTTGAAATTGGCATTTGGAAGTATTGCATCTCCCTTGTTTAAAGGTTTTGGCAGAATCCCTGTCAAGTGTTACAACAAGACATGGAACCTCAGGCAAGTGGGTCATATAGGGCCCTGAATACCATTTCATTTGACCCCTGAGAAAAATTAAACAAAAAAATATATTTTCAGGAACATGGAATTTGTTTCATAATTATTTTTAACCAAGTGCTACTGGTAGTGTAATATTGCCAGATTTGCATGAAAGACTATGGATACAGATGCCACCAGTATTTAACTCCCAAAGTCTGAAGATGCAGAAAAGATGTCAATCTGCTGGGTAGATGGTCATTTTTCAAATTTTGGCCACCAAGAGAGCAGGAAATTATCTCTAAAGTAGTATTGCACAGCACAGGTTATCTTCACTTCCTGGCTTACCTTTGCCTTTGGGGTTTTTCTTCCCACAGCTTTTGTAAAGATTTATGTGCTACATGCTTAACATGATGTCTAACAAGTACTTGAGGATTATATTGCCGTATGCAGTGCCATGTGTAAGAGGTACTTTGTACAGCAAATGCTGTATGTTTGCAACCAGTGGTTTTGGCCAACTTTCTGACCATGCAACAGATTTTTTTTCATAAATTTGACCATAAATATTTCACTATATCTGGGCATCAATAAGTGTTTACTGAAGTAAAAAATCTCAAATTTGATGGGTGTTCAAGAAAAGTCTGACTTGAGACTCAATCTGAAAAGTGGCACATCTCTATAGGAAGCGAGAAAGGCAATGCAGGAAATTATTACTATCAAAGTAGTAGTGCCCATACAGCACTGATAAAAAAAATCATGGTGATTGCAGGCCAAAATTATTCCTAGTGTCAACACAAGTCTTCTGCTGAATAAGTTGAATAACAGATGCTTCTATGCCTAAAAAAGATATGCTACACTGTACATGTGCACTAGTGCTATGAATATGGGCCTCAGTTAAATTATATTCCTGTTTAACTTGTGTTATGATTTCAAAGCATTTCAAATGTCACAAGTTTTCTGTTTTCTCTTGCTTTCCAGGCCTGGAAATTCAAATTTCAGTTTTTCCTGGCTTTAAACTATCCAGGATACCCAGCACCTGTATGAACCCTGAATTAAACACAACAGAAAAGGGACAAGATCTGCAAATCTAATTTGACTGTCCCCCAAAAATCAGCCAAAACACTGAACCATCACTGGTTACTTTTAGATGTTCTTTTACCTTTTGTTCTGTGTCTGCATCTTTCAAACAGCACCTCTGACAATCCTCCACTAATGTCAGCAATCCAAATTCTGTTAGCTTATCACAAGAGCTACAGAGAAGGTTGGATGAAAATCCTTTTTCTACACAAACATCAGCTGGTAGAACATCCAGTTGTGCAAATGTATCAGAAACCTTTGAGGAAATAAGAACAATATGTGGTTCAACAGCTCTTAAAAGTCCAGTTCTCTCACCCCACGGGCCCACACAGTACCAATTCTCCTAACCTCCTTACTTAAGCCCCTCCCACAATTTTCTGAAATTCATCCTCATCCAGAAACAGTCTCAGTTTATTGCTTCAAGGTGAGTATAGAAAAATTCAATGTGTATAATCAAAACACTCTCAGTACCATTCATGCTGTGTAATATAAGCTTTGGTACTCTGCATTGTTTGAATTAGCTGTCAATCAAAGAGCTGAGCTAATTTAGAATTTTGGTTCACCGGTACCAAAATTGTAGTTTGGGGTGAGAGGTTTGGCCCTTTAAGTACTGTAGACAATTGCTGTCCATTATAACACAAAAAACAAAGATAGTTTCTCTAGTTCATCTCCAGCATGTCTCCTCGCTGTCACATGATAGACTGCTTCCCCTCTCTGACAGAAAAATCTTTGACAGTTTTTTTGTCCCTGTGCCTTGTCACATAACAGTAGCTAGTATGTATTTCTCTTCTCATCGTGTCATGGCAGTGTGTTCATCAATAATCATTACAATGCAAAACATCCAAATGTTCTGGATGTCAGTGTATCTGAGTCTAAGCGCATTTTTTCAAAGGCCTGGGGATCTGCACCATCATTTGACGACTGAACAGCAAAGTGCATGACTTCCTCAATGGAAACCACAAACCCGATAAAAATTTTAAATTTCAGACCTGTCAATACGACTCTGAATAGTTATGCTGAAAAAGTAAACACTAGTTAGACCCAAGAGGGTTTCCATGTTATGTGGTTTCATCATGGTATTTGACCCACGGACCTCTGTTCAGTATGTACTATTCACTCAACCAAGGGAAAACTTTTTTTATTGCAGAGCTGTAAAGTGAAGCTACACTCACTTTGTTTTTAAGGGGAAGGGGGATTAGGATGGAGTTGTGTCAATTTATTTGGCCCATCCGCAGTAACTGGGGTAGATTATTAAGGGCTACACATGCAAACTCAAAGATGTTTTCAACATGCCTAATGTATTACAAATATTAAACAAACCTTAAAGGGCAAGAGCAGTCCCTCAACTTGAGGCAGTGTAGTAGACTGTCCTGTTTCATGATAGACTGTTGGGAGTCATGTGACTACAATTTTGCTCTTTAAATGTGAAATTTACTAGACTGACTGCTTGTTTTACCTGGAATATGCAATATTGAAGTTGTAAAATATGATGAAAGATGCTTTGAGGAAAAAAAAAGGTAAAATTGTAATATTTAGCTGTTGCTTCAAAATAAGTTTGGGCGATGGGGGGATGGGGGGGGGGGGCTGATTTTTACCTTTAAAGCAAGGACAAGGAGTAACTCTAAATAACACAGCAATTATAGAGTTGACACTGATGAATGATTGTTGAGTTGCTTCAATATGCCATTTTGATTAAACCAAGAACAAGAGTTTACAAGATCTGACCTGCTGTAGTGAAGATGCAGTGCACTTACGTGGAGCATTATGATCCATACAGAGGTAACCATAGTTACCAGACTGCTCAGGTCTGGTAGCATGGTGGTAAGATGGATGCCTGTCCCTCTCTGATTCTGATGTAAAAAGAAATAAGCAAAAGGAAATGTTTGATTTTCTGAAAGTTAACTAAAGTATATTCTGCATGAATTAAATGAATAATTACATTATTGTCACATGTTTAAGCTCAACCATTCCTGAAATTAGATCCTTTTAAAGTTGCAGGGACAAGACAGTTCCACTAAGAGTTGTAACCTTCTTACATAAACCCCTCCCACAACAGCTGTCTAAAACTTATCGTCATTTAGACACAATCTCAGTTTAAATTGCTTCAGGGTGGATCCGCAGAAAATCCAAAGTATAATCAAAACACCCTCAAATTATTATGTGCTCTGTAACATGAGCTACACAATAGTTTGAATTTGCAACTAATATAATAAAAATGCTAATTGAGAATTTCTGTAGGTTACTACAATAAATGTCATTTGTGGTGAGAGTTTACTGCCTTCAAAAAGCTCTTTCAATCTCTTCTCTCACTTGGCTCACAAGTACTACCGCTATGGTTTTGGACAAAATATTGAATACTGAAAGTAAACAAGGGAGTTAAGTCAAAAAATTTTAACAAAAAAATGTTATGACAAAAAGTGTTGCATGATTGAAAGGAATCATGCTTGAATAACCAGTACTGTTACTCGAAATGTTCAAAGGTATTATTTCATCACCATGCACTACAGTTCCAATTCTCCAGCAACCAGGCTACTGTCCTTCTGGTCTCTCACACATCTGTCTAAAACTCATCCTTGTCCATAATCCTAAATTATTTCCCAATTTATTGCTTATGGGCATATCATGGCAAGCAAGCAGTGCCAAATAAAAGAGTTAACACTCTGGATACACTGGATACTGTGCAACATGAGCTATTCTCCTTTTTTTCTGATTTCAATCGAAAAGCTGTGCTCATTGCAAATTTTGTTAGAATCTGGGTAACATCAAATTTCAGGGCCAACTCAATGTGAATCATCATCAAATGGACACACATTGCCCTTGAGTTTTGTGGATTCCCTTTGGAGGTAATTATGGAGGTAATTATTGTTAAGTTACTAAAACTTGTAATTTGCACTCAACTCGAGTGGCTCTTTACACTGCTATGCTGTGTAATTAGGCCTAAAGTGACTTATATTATTTAGCTATTTACTGGTAAGTTCACTAGGTTTCTGTTAGGTTCCTGGCTCAGTTTCTAACCAATTGGTTCAAGGTAGGGTTGTGTTCAATTTTTTTCCATTAATCCAGGCCTTAGATATATGGGGGTGACCATTGACTGAGCAGTTGCATCAAGTGCTCATTTCCTTTATGTATGTGAAAATCTTTGAATGATAGAGCTCTTAGGCTAGGTTTTTGTGCATGCACCACAATAAGAAGTAGCCTAGGCTAAAAAGGGCCCAACCACAAATATGTTTCTTTTGACTTTTGGGAAATACTGTGAACAGTGATCAAAATCTATGGCTCTTAAGCTCAAATTCGCCAATAGATTTGCACTCAGGTAGTACCAGAACTTGCTATTCTTTACTGCTTTTCTTTATAGAAAGTGAATTAGGATGTACCTACTGGTCAGAAGGGTTACAAGTTACAACAATGTGACATGTATTTAGCGCCACCAATTTAACAGGTGTAATAATGAAAAAACTTTGAGAGACTGGTTGAATGTGACTCACACAAATAACCTCTCAAAAGTTCATTGCCTCTCATGCTTCAAAAATGAGTAATAAAGGAGTTACTCAAAATAAAGAAAAAAGAAGCATTAATTTGGTCCTCAGATAGCCCAAACAAAGGGAGCTTTACCAGGAATAGTTAGTTGGAGGGATTATTACCAAAACAAACAAAGCATGAGTGGTGAGGGTAGCAAACAGGTGACCTTCCAAATACTTGGAAGTTTGGAAGCATGAACCTTAATTTTGGACCAAAAACAAAGAGCAGGAACAGGCAAGAGTCAATGAACTGTAGGTGAAGGGTAACATTGGGAAGTCAGTTACAACATGGGTTAAAATGTAGATGTCGTAATTTATGAATATTTATCAGGCAGTTTGGCAAGTGTGCCAAGATAAAGAATTTGCTTATGTAGCAAAATGGGATTAAAAGATAGGGGATTGGTAGAGGGAAAAGGAATTTTATGTAGCTAGTGTAGCATAAGGTATAAGAAAGAAGCAATTTAGCCAGAGAGGCAAAACAGAAAGTAATCTAGCCATTGTAGATGGTGTCACACAACCCCACTTTTAAAGGAACTTCACTGGCTTCCTATTAGAGAGAGAATCAAATTTAAAATAATGCTGCTTACTTTTCGTGCTCAGCATTTAAGGCAGCCTGTTTATATCTCTCAGCTTCTGTCTCCTTATACTCCTGCTCGTGTTCTTCGTTCCTCTGAGAAGGCTTTCCTAGCTCTTCCTAATCCACAATTGAAATCATATGGTTACAGATGTTTTGCATATGCTGCTCCCTACTTGTGGAACCAGTTACCTGACCATATTCGGTTATGTACTAATTTTTCTACATTTAAGCGTAATCTCAAGACTCATTTGTTTGCTTGCTTCTTTGATTTAAATGAATTTGTTGTTTCATTTTATTTTTGTCAAGCGCCTAGAGCAGCTACACTTTTGTTCTGATTTGGTGCTATATAAGTTCAATGTATTATTATTATTATTATTGTGGCATAAGTTTGAATAAAAAATAAGAAGTGTACTGTAAGTCTAACAGAGTGTTAGAACAAAATGGTGAAACTGAAAATTTAATAACTGGAAAGAGTTCATTCCTAAAAGAGAAAACTAAGTGGAATATTGTGATACTCTAAAGGATTGTGTACATACTTCATTCGCATTTGGTGTAAAGGATATTTTATGTTGTGATATGTGCTGTGAAACTTGCTTATAGAAATAAAACAAACAAAGGGCAAGACATTTCTATCTGGTGTCTTCTATACCTCTGGGACACACACACACACACGCACACAAAAAAAACTTTGGTAGCCAATGGGTCTCTAATCCGACCTAGCCTACCGACCACCTACTTTTATACATAGGCCTAACGCAAAACGTTTAGACTTGTGGGCGAACACAGAATAAGCAGGAAAGCAATAATAAAATTATAAATAGAACATGACTTAAGGGCCTAGACAAGGAACCAAATCCCATACATTTAGTGCACATGCCGGATAAGCGAGAAAAGTTGACGAAAGCCAGAAATAGCATGCACTCAGGAAAAAAACTATTCCACTCGACTCAAAACATTTGAAAATGTTGGAATTGTGCGAAGAAACCGTAGCTCACCTAAAAATTCAGGTTGAGAAAATTTGCACCAAAATAAAGGCAACTCAATATTCAACCTGACTTCACTCAGGTAAATTGCTGCAGTAGGAAGTTACACGACAGTGCAGTTACGACACGTTATCTTTGTAATCATTATTAAGAATTTTTCAATTTGTTATAGCACCACCAATTTGTATCCATTGCCGTATGTCATTCTTTACCACGTCGGCAGAGAGGAGGAGAACGGAAGTCTGAATCAGGGCCGCATGTACGGCTCTGTGGAATACCGTTTTAACATTTATTCAGGAATTTCAGATATCACTAATTAATTTCAGATACCTATGCACTATTTTAGATATCTGAAATAGAAGTAAAGATATCTAAAATTGAATTAGAGATATCTGAAATAAAATTAGAGATATCTGAAATTGAATTAGAGATATCTGAAATTGAATTAGAGATATCTGAAATTGAATTAGAGATATCTGAAATTGAATTACAGATATCTGAAATTGAATTAGAGATATCTAAAATAGAATTACAGATATCTGAAATTGAATTAGAGATACCTGAAATAGCACAAGAGATATCTGAAATTGAATTAGAGATATCTGAAATACTTCGTTATTTCGAGATATCTGCAATTATTTAAAGATATCTGCAATTATTTGAAGATATCTGTAATTATTTAGAGATATTTGGAATTGAATTAGAGATACCTGAAATTAATTGCAGATATCTGAAAATCCTGAATAAATGTTAAAACAGTATTCCATAAGTACGTAGCAGGGCGTACCTACAAACGGAGGGCACTCCGAGAGATTTTGCCAACTTTTTTTCAACTAATCCCAAATTTTCTTCATGAGCAAGGCCCATAGGGTAGGGTCCAGGGGACCTTCTTACGGCCCTTGGTCGGCCCAGGGGCAAATTAAGCCCAGGTGGGGTTCCAGAGGGCGAAGTCCAGGAAGCGCCTGTGATTTAGGTTTTTTGCGAGATGTTAAAGTCATAATTCTATTGACTTAACCCTGGTCTAAGAATAATTACCTCCATAGTAACTTCAAGAAAGACTTTTTGTCAAATATCTGGTGAAACTACTACCAAGAGTGCATTCATCCGGCTGACGATTTTAAAAGGGGAGATGAACTCTAGAGAGGGATGTTGATTGACAGTTCAATGTGGACGTGTGTCCTGGTGGGGGTCCGAGGGGCGAAGCCCCGGGAATTAAGCCCCTGGGTCTTAAGATGTTTGTGAGGTATAAATGAACGTCGTAATTTCAGGGTAATTTAGGAGTAAGTGTAAGTCTTAACACTGGTCAAAAATCGCTTCCAGGGCAACTTCAAGTAAGATTTTATTGGTAACAAATCTAGTAAAACTACTACCAAGAACGGATCCTGTTGACATTTTGAAGATGGGGAGCTGAACTCGAAAGAGAAGCAGTTGATGTACAGTTAAATGTGGTTATCTTAAAGGAAGATGTAGGCCTAACCCCGCCCGAACTGCTGCCAAAGCTACGGTGCGTCACCTTCGGTTGGTGTAGTCGGAAGTGTGCAGAAAATCTGAAAAAAAGCGCAATCCTCAGACAACCGGAAATGGCATTTGAAAGCATGTTTTGCGATATTTTCATCAAAATGAAAATTACTGCCTTTCTTGTCAAAGGGAGAGCCGGCAAATCTTAAAAAATTTCGTAGTCACACTCTGACTACAAAAGACACTTTTTTTTTGGAAAATATCAAATCTCAGTTTGGGGCACACGGGAAGGGGGGGGGGGGACACGTGTTCCTGGCTCACCCTTAGCGACGAAACTGATTATGGCTGAGCTGACATTTCACGTAACATGTTAACAAATGAGCAAAGGAGGGACTAAGATCCCAAGATGCCCTGCAGTTTAAAACATACTAAACAAACTTTTGGTCCTTAAAGTTTTAGCTATGATATGTGTGGGTAGTGTTGTAATTACTGGGGATTTGAAGTCATCAAGGCAGTGTGCAGCCACTGCTGCAAAGGCTAATAGAGTGCTTGGATTGATCAAAAGGAATTTCATCAATTTTAATAAGGATATTGTGCTTAATTTGTGTAAGCAGTTTGTAAAACCCCATCTTGACTATGCCGCTCAGGCTTGGAACCCCTTCTATGAAAAGGACAGGCTTCTTTTAGAGCAAGTTCAGAGGAGAACCACTCGCCTTATACCTGAGGTGAGAAATTTACTTTATCACGCTATGCCTAAAAATCCTGGGCTTTCCACATTGAAACTAAGAAGTATTAGGGGGACAGCTCCAGGTTTACAAGTTTTTTTTCTGAAAGGAACCCACTTTTGTCTTGTAGTTATGTAAGGGTTCAGAGTAACTCGATCTCGGGTTCGTGTGCATTGTAAAAAGCTCGAAAAGCCAGCACAAGGCTTGAAACTGGGAAGTTTAGTTTCTCCCATAGAGTTGTAAACGAGTGGAATCGTCTGCCAGATTGGGTAGTTAACTCCCCATCAGTTCACTGCCGTAAGGTTAACTTTGGCAAGTTCTTCCATGACTGTGACCAGAATCTGATTGTTTGGGGCTGTTGTCTATAGGTTTGGTGTTTTGACTTTTGATTAGGGTTTGGACTTCAGTGCATCTTATGGGGACAAGGCCCTCCTTTGCCCTTCAACCGGTTATGTTATGTTAAGTTAAACAAATAAACCAATACGGTCTGGAAACAAGCTCAGTACAAAGATTCTTCAAGTCATGGAAAAAATCGTCAATTTTTCAGAAGTACTTCACATTAATCTTAACTTGAATAACTACAGGCGTCAGGCTCAGGGGATGGCGCTAGGATTTGCCCCGAAGGAGCAGTATTTTCAAAGCCCCAACAAGGCGATGAGTTAGTTCCGGTGATTAACCGCCGTAGCCAGGATTGTGTCATGGGGAGGGTGTTGATGTCGGGGCGGGGGGGGGGAGGGGTTGTGGCACGATATGGGGAAAATTCTAAGGATAGAGAGGAAAAACGCTATTTTAGGTGTGTTTTTGCATTGCAAGGTTGGGTCATGGGGAGGGGGGTCCTAACCCTCCAAACCCTCCACGTGGCTCCACGAGGAATTTAGCAGAACGCTCTCCGAAATTGATGGCTTTCTTTTTAACAAATACCGTTATTTAAAAATCGGTAACTTGTTTTAAGGACAATTTAATTTTTTTAAAGTAATTTGTTTTTTGCAAGAACCATTAAAAATCGGGTTGTTTATTGGAGAACATGCGCTTCATATATGAACAAAATCAAAAAAGTTATATGGGCAATAGCTGTCATTCGTTTGGTTACGCATTATTGTAGCCGTACTTTATAAAGGCTCTCAAACGAAACTGAAAATTTTCCCGAAAATTTTGTACCTTTTTTCGAACTAAAGTTTAAAAATTAAAAGCTTAGGCTATATTGGAGAAAAACTTGAAGAAAAGTTTATTTTTTTGGTGAGATGATATTGAAAAATTTGGGATTTTTCTTAAATGCCTTAAGTAATTCAAGACTGAGCAAAATTAATTAGTCGGGGTGATGATTGAAGTTGTTTTCGGTTTTTATGGTACGGAGTATTCAAACTAGAAAATTTTCCCCTAATTTTCTGTCATTTTTAACAAAGCTTTTATCGGAGAAAAAATTAATTTTCAGATTAGGGGGTTTTTATTGAAGAATATGACCTTATGGGGAAAATCAAGTAGGTCACCGTAGCGGTTAATATTTTTTGGGAATACGGTACTAAGTATCATCATACAGATTAAGGCCCTCGGACGAAATGGCAAATTTCCTGAATAACTTTGGCTACATATATTTCAAGTTTAATAGTTAATATATTGCTCAAGCCGGCGTTTTTCCAAATACTTGAACCGCTTCCGTATTGACATAGGTGAACGGGAGCGTTTCATTACTTTTAAGTGTTGGTGGGGAAGAAGATTTTTTGCCCGATAAATGTTATCTTGTCAGCAAGACTATTCGCAAGTAGAGGTTAACCATAAGTTGGCTCGGAGTGTACAGAAAATTTAAAAAAAAAAACCCCAGACAGCCGGAAATGGCATTTCCCAGGCTTGTAATTAGAAATGAAGCAGGCTTTCTTTTGAGCTTTCATTTGCATTTAAAGTTTCACTTTAACAGAAACACCCCCCCCCCCCAAAAAAAAATGATAAGTGATCAGAAAATTACCAAATCTAGTTGGGATTTTCGTTTTCGCTGCTGGAAAACTCGGTAAAACTCTAACTGCATCTGTTTGTTCCGTAAGTTCTTTGGGTACTTTAAAAAAAAAAATAAAGCTAGCCTTTTTTGGGACTGCTTTGGAATCCAATCAATCAAAGCAAAAGTGAGTGAGATTGCCTGGGGTTGGTAAGCCGAATCCCGTGCCCATTAAGATCCAGTTACTGCAAGATCGAATACACGCATTTTCTCTGAGAAAAGTTTCATAATCTTAAAAGACTATTTAAGCGAAGCGCCACCATCAGTTGGAGCAGGTCATTAGAAATTTTTAAAAATCGTCTCACTTTAGCAGACGGCCGTTAACGACATTTCCAAGGTTTTAGTGAAGAATGTAAGCATTTGCTATTTTCAACTTTTTTGCAAAAAAGAAATAAAATATGAGGAAATTACAAAGTGATCAGGAAATTTATTAGGACATTTTTTATCCCTCATCCCACCTTTACAAATAGCTGTTGGCTTAATTAATTAATCCAGTAAATTTATTTTGGCGGTCAAAATATAAATTGGTAACCCAATGCCCCTCTCCCTATGGTGATGTGATGATACAACTGTACACTTCATTTCGTCGTGAATTTTGGCAGTGTAATACATCCCTAAACGGTTTTGCAGCTTTGGCCATTCAAAACCATTTTTGCGCAAAGTTATGCGCAAGACTATAAAGTGAGGTTAATGACTAATTGGGTTTTATAAGCTGCTCAAATATTTCGCGAATTTTTGTATTTTCATTTTTTATCGTTGCTATGGTGATTTACTAGTTTTGAAGAAACTTTTCTTGAAGGGTAGGGGGGTAGGGCACGCTTAATATATTCTCTGTATGGGAAAACATGCAACCTCCAGAATCAAAATGTCTGCCCGATTTTTTCCATACCATGCTGTCATATATTAAAGAAAAATATGTACACAAAACATTCATTTGCTTATTTTATAACCAAAGATTTTAGGTCCGACAAACTTCGAAATGATATGTTTAGTTAAGAACAAGTCATAAAATGCCGATTTTGTTCAAAGTACGTGTTGTTAACGATTTGAAATTTTGTGCCGTCAGAGATTGGGAGAATTCCCCAACTAATCATCATGTATCAATAATTATGCCCTTCAAAACCATGCGATTATTAATTAACATTGCATACGCGAGCGGCATCTCCAAAACATCCCTTCAACAAAAATATTCATGCAACTTGTTTTCGAAGAATTGATCTTTTAAAATATTTTCAAAACATTTTTAAAATGTTTTGAGATTGTTGCGTCCTGTCTACATTGTGCAACAAACCCTAAACAAGCGTGTTTGAGATTTGTTGGAGCTTATATCCTAAAAATGTCCACTCAGGTTAGGTCAGTCAGGAGCAGTGGCGTAGCTACTGGGGGGGGGGGGGAGTTGCCCCCAAGAAAGTAATTTGGGGAAATTTGATGAAATGATATGTCCTTTTCCCCATTTCTCAAAATTGTTGTTAGAATAAGAAATTGTGAGATACATACATAATTCGTATTGTCATGCAACAAATTAACCTAGATTTCGTCAGTGTCGCATGAACAGCCCCGACTCGCGTTCCACAGAAATGTCCTCGCCGCACGACAGCAGATTGAATGTTCTCTATCTTGTATACGCGCGGGTGTTACGATCAGTGCATTCCAGTGCACATCAGGAAGCTGTTATTCAAGAACTTACCTAATAGACTAGGCGGAGAGAGAGGGGGGGGGGGGGATGGTAACGTCACATCGTCACATGCACATATAATTAAAAGCTGGAGAAAGAAGTCAACTTACAAACCACGATCGTGCGATGACAAACACAGCTCTAGTTGTCGGCATTACACTTATACAATTTAAGTCTTCAAAAGGGGTCCATTGTTCCCAGGTGGGGAGGTAGGGGGTCGTCAGATAGCGCCAACCCTGCCGCTTGCTCTAAAGTGAGTATCTACGGTGTTTGCAGGGTGTAAGGCAGGTTTATTTTCACCCTCAGCCTATTTCTCTGCTAACATTATAACTTGACCTTTAACCTTATCTAATTAGCATATTAATATGAATACTAACATTTCTGCGTATTTATCAGTTAACACCCTTTTATAGAATGTAAGAACCAAATCTCACATCAGTTAATGACTGGACCGTAAATTTTTGACAAATAGACTGCGCCCATTGAATTTTTTGACAAACAAAGGGCGCCCTTTGAACTTTAAACGTCAAAATGGCGCAGAAAAGCCCAGATATGGCCCGTATACCATCGATTTTCGGAATCAGTGACCCAAAATTGATCAAATCCATTTGGTCTCATAAATTTTGCTTCCGGGTGACGGTCCCCCCCCCCCCCCTTCTCTGCCTGGTGTATAAACAGCTGACTATCATTACAGTGAAAGGATGTAAACCCGAACTTAAGAATATGAACACCTTGTACACAGTCTCCGCGTTGTACACTTTGGGAATTCAGTGAAAGGATGTGAAAACTGACAAGTCACTAACGTAGACCCCCGAGGTTACATTGTCCTACAAGCTAGTAGCGAAAGGGGTCCGAGGTAGTACTTCCATGGTTAAAATATACCGATTTTACTCTGTGTACATAACCATGGGTGAGGCTGAAACAATCCATGGCTAACAATAAACATAACGCTAGTCTAGCAATTAGAATGAACGGGATCCTTGGCCATACTTTGATTTTGTTACTTAACCTTAAACCTGGAGGCTTACAGGCTAGTTCGGGAAGATAGGTCTCTGCTCACTTGGGGTGTAACAATAAACGGGTCAATGAATACCTTGTCCTAGGCCAGAACTTGCTCGGTGAATGTAGTCTTCAGCACTCAACAGACTGAACAGGATATCCTGTGTGATCGAAACACTATTAGGCCTCCCTTCAGTGGCGTACGAAGGGGGGCACTGAAACATCCCCTCCCGGGGTCCCCCTCACGGTTGCCATTCATAATGTTCTTAAAAGTACGTAGCCATACTTAAGTAACACAGATTTAACTTCAAAACAAAGGATATGTACGTGGTACCATTGCATGTCAGGACACCCTTTTTTTCAAAAATTTTCAAAAAGGAAGGATTTTCTCTGCAAGGCCCCCCAGTGATGCCAATTTTTAAAATTCCTACAAATAGGCAAATTCTGTCAAATTCCAATTTAGTACTCAAAAGGTAGCCTCTGTACCCCACTGGTAGCACCGATTGTATAAGAACACCCACCTTTTTTTAGAATTTTTTAAAAGGGAGGGCCCACCCGATAGACTCCTTCCTTGGCCGGCATAGACGTACAAGACGGGGATAGGGGAGCTGAGGTGTTCAGGTGCGCTGTGAGAAGTAGTTTTCCATTTATCACACAAGATGTGTTAGGTGTAAAATCATTAACAGATGGGAGTTCGATCAGTCACAGAAAATTTCATCAATTCAGCGCAGGGGTGGCGCCAGGATTTGCCCGACAGGGGGGCCAGAATTTCAATGCCCCGACAAATGCGATGTTATGTCCCGGTGGAACGTAACTTGGCAAAATTTGAGGCGCGCGGAGCGCGCCGAATTTTTGGGCTTTCTTTTTAACAAATACTTAAAAATATGGAGTTTATTTGAAGGAAAAATTAAAACTTTTGTAAGGAATTTGGTTTTTGTTGGTACTAGAAAAAATTTTTTGATGTTTATTGAAGAATCTGTCCTTCAAAAGGGAAAAATAAAAAACGTTATATGGGCGACAGTTGAAATTCTTTTGGGGTTACGCATTGAATCATACAAGACCTACGAACCAAGGCTTCGAGACGAGACTATAAGTTTTCCTTTTTTTAACAAATCTTTGAAAATTAAGAGCTTATTATAATGGAGAAATTTTGGACTTTAATGGAAGATTTTGTTTTTTGTTAACGTTAAAATGAAAAATTTGGTTTCTTTTATTAAGTGATATGTCTTTCAGGAGCAAAATTAGGTCATGCCGGATGATTTACAGAGTTGGCTTTGGTTATTTATTTTACAGAGTATCCATCGAAATTGGAAAATTTTGCCACTTTTAACAATCTAAAGCTAACATTGGAGAAAAATTGTAATTTTATGACAGTTTTGTGGTTTTATGGAGGAATCTGACCTTCTCATGAGGAAAATCAAGTATTGGTGATTTGTAGTTTTGTTGAGGTTACTGAATATCATCATGCAGATTTAGGCCCTCGGACCACATTGGAGCATTCTCCCGAGGAAAAAATTTGGCTTCGCATATATTTGAAGTTTTATATTTCATTTATTGTCATAGCTGTACGGGAGCGTGTCAGTTTGGGAGGGGTAGAATTGTTTTTTGTCCGAAAAATGTAATACTGCCCGAAAGGTTATCTAAGTCGACAGGTCGAGGACACAGAATTGAGAACCCCCGGAAAGCAGGAAATTGGATTTCCTGGGCTCGTAACAAGAATTAAAGAAGTTCCTACTTTCAGATTTCTTACGCAATAAAATTATTTTCACTTAATAATACTGCCCTAAAACGAAGAATAATTTACAAACACGCATTGTTCTGTTTAGCTATCTTTTCGACTAAAACACTATCCGTGCGGAGCGTTCAGAAAATTGTTAAAAAATCTATAAGATAACCAGAATGGCATTCCCCAGGCTTGTAACTAGAAATGAAGCAGTAGTTTTTTGAGCCTTCCTTTAAAATGAAAGTTTCACTTCAAAAGAGAAAACCCAGCTTGCTAATGATCAGAACAGTACCAGATCAAAGGTACTGCTAAAATTAGACGTATAGTGGTCTTTTCTCTTTTAGAAGGATGGGGGGGGGGGGGGGATGCATTAAGACTGCATTAAGAATCTTCGTTGAATTCAATTGCAAGGTCCACTAAATATATGAAATTTTTAACGTGACTGCCTAACTCCAGCCTATAAACGGTTTAACTCCCAAGGTATTTGAAAATTTGGTACGTCACAAGGTGACTTCAAATTAAAGGCATATTTTCATCATCCCAAACAGTTTCAATTCTCCCAACCTACTTACTTCTAGCCCCTCCCACATTTATCTAAAACTCATCTTTATCCAGACACAATCCTTGTTTATTGCTTCATGGCTTGTCCCAGTGGCCATACAAATCCATAATGTGTAATCAAGACACTCTCAGTGCCCATGCTGTGTAATTTAGCTATGATGCATTGCTTGAATGTGATGCCAATCAAAGAGCTGTACCAATTGAGAGTTTTGATATATGTATACTGAAACTGTAGTTTAGGGTGACGAATGACTGCCTTTAATTCCAAGTCAGACTTATGGGGAGATTTCCTCACACCACTGTTTATCATTATGTGTAGCTGAAAACGACATTGCCGATATTCATTACCTTTGTAAGAATTCGGCTGTCCGGGCAGACCAGATGGCAGACCATTGCCTACTGCACGCACATGAACAACCTCTCGTCTGTTTTTGTAAGAATTCGGAATTGTGAGTTTCCTTCAATATGGTCTTCTAAAATGCAAGATCAAGAAGGTCGTCCGAGTGACTACAGACCCACATCTTTTATAGTGAGTCTGTAGATGAAGGCTCCCAGACGAAATTGGATTTTCTCAACAACAGGGGGTGGGTAGTCCGTCCCAGACGGAGGCATGAGATTGCGCTCACGGATTGAAGATGGGATGAGGGATAGAAGAGCTAGTAAGAAGTGATTAAAACCGATTCAGATATGCTTTAAAATAGCGTTAAAAAAGAAAAAAATGTTCAGAAAAAAAAATCAAAGTCATCCATCCAGTAACTTCAGTCCTTTACGTTTTTCATGTTTAGGCCTGCCAGAAAATTGCCGTCCTTCCCCGACGGGGGAAGAGATAAGACAAGGTACATAGAATAAGGTTTAACAGAGTTAAGAAGTGATTCGAAATAAATTTCGACATGTATTATTAGCATTACAAAACAAAAAATATGTTCTAGATGGCCCATCCAGTAACTTCGGTCCTTGTGGGGGTTTTTATTATTTTTTTCTTATTTTTAGGCCTCCCCGACGAAACCTCTGACTTTCCCCGACGGGGGGGGGGGGGGGCGTGCCCCCCCCGCTGGCGCCACCCCTGATTCAGCGGATCTTTAATTTAACAAAGTTAGTTAGTTAGAGTTTAATGGTACAGTTTCCAACCTATTGGTTCGGGTCGAGCCAGCCACGGCCGTTTTTCCAGGTTTCAATTTAGCCAACAGTCACAATAGAGAGGCATTAACATATTTTCAATTCGTTGTACAGTATAGTTTCCCCGATAAAATTAAAACCATTTCATATAGGCATCATAGTGATAGTACATTTTATGTGGCAATTGTCTGATAACTTCTTGTTCTTGATTTTTTTTCGTATTGTAAACAAACGTTAATAATAAAGACTGTACGTTTAGATTCTATTTACAAGCATGACTACGCAATTTTTGGCCATGTGAGGGGTCCAATTTTTCGAAAGTTTTTCTACCCTCCGCGCCATTTAATGGTGGCGCTTCTCTCAGTCTTTTGGAAAAAAATTTCATTTGCGGGGTCAAAGTAGCCCTTAACTATCTGATCACATTGCAGTTTGCGAACATATTTTGAAGTGAGCATTTTGTTGCAAACGACAAAAGAAGATAGCGACTCGTTAGATTCTTCGTATAATCTGGAAAATGCTATTTCCGGTCATCTGAGGGGTCTGAATTTTCGAAATTTGCTCTACGCTCCGCGCCAACTAATGGGGGCGCTCCCCTCAGATAATCTTTATGACAGAGCAACGTTTTGTGGCCAAGAAAAAAACCCAAATTAAAATGTTCCCTTTTCGGCTATACCGATCGATGCCCTTTTACTTTGTCTGCTAAATGTATGCAAATTCAAGATAAGTTACTCCGTAAGGTAGCTACGTAAATGACATAAGAATGCACATAACGACACAAAAAATCATGAACCACCACAATTCAACTTTTATCACTGTTCCTGTCAAAGTCGAAAATCATGCACCATTTTGCATCTAGGCTCCTTAAAAACGCCAAAAAATTTCAAAGATTTCATAGATCCCCCAGGCTGGCGATCACTCTACATAGTGCATGCCCCCCCCCCCTTCAAAGAAATCCTGCGTACGCCACTGCGTTGGTACATACAAATAAACCAGATATTGTTGACCAAAATATATATAATATAATAATAAATATGGTTCCTGTTTTTCCAGTTGCTCTATGTTATACTTTAACATTAAAATACATGTAATATTAAATACTGACATGGTAATGTTGTATTTCCTTTAATTTTCATATTTTATATGGAATACACACACCTTGACGTGAAAAGTTTTAGGGAAATTTCATACCTTTGCCCTTCTGGAAAATATTCTAGCTACGCCACTGGTCAGGAGTTGGGTTAACGGTAAAAAAATAAATACTATACCTCTCCAGAGACTTAATATTTTACCAAGAGATGTGCTAAAACCTGAACCTCAAAGCTTCCGCGAGCTTCGCAGCCAGGAATCCTGTCCCCAGAAACGGGCGCTTTGTGCTCGGTTTCGTGCTGCTCCCGAAGTTTTTTCCCCTCAGACATTACCTTATCCATTGCCTTAAGTTTGCCCCCACCCTTTAATTTTACAATTCAGCCACGTTGTGTAAAACCAGTTCACTATTTCCTTTCAAGAGATTTGTGTTTAATAGAAGGGGAAAGTATAAGGTTTTTGGTTTCCATGAAAGAGAAACCTGTGTAGTCATGATGGCGCGTGTTTGTATGTATGTGCACTATGTGTCGGTGTGCATGTGTGTGTGGATGTCTGTGTGCTCGTGACACTTTACTCGATGACACGATATCTCAAGATAAGTATGTCTGAAAATTTTTAAACTTGGTATAGATCCTCATATGTTAAGAGAAAGAACCACATTTTTTGGTGGAGGTCAAAGGTCACATGAAGTCAAAGGTTGAAACGTTGTTACGCGATATCTCAAGATCAGTTGAATAGATTTCATCTTCGGTATGTGGATGCGTTATGGTCAGGAAATGGCCCCTATTGTTTTGATGGAGGTCAAACGTCATCTCCTATCACCAGGGGTTAAAGGTTGAAAACGTCAACGCGATACCCTGAAAACACGCAAAAACAAAAATATCTTTATAAATATGGTTCCTGAAACATTTTAGAAATATAAAATGTGAAAAAGTGAAAATACTTTCCCAGACTAATAACATTTTGGTAATAGCCTTTTTGAAGAATATTTTCAATCCTAAAAGGATTAGAAATATATTTTAAAATTTTTTTACAACTCAACAAAAATATATTTCCAACAAAGATTGTCATAAACATAGTGAAAAAATATTTCGTGCTTGCTGGGACGTATGTGCATGAATGAGTGTGTTTATGGGGTCAATCGGGGATACACTCATAAAAAATCCATATTAATTGGGGATACCCCCACGAAATGGGGGAAATCCCCGGTTTTTAAATGTCCTTGAAAATAATGTATAGTGGGTTGTCAGATCAGTGCCATAGCTTAACAGTTTGATCTTCGGTATATCCTTATTTCATATTTTACTAGTAAGTTTTAATCCATGTGCCTATATGTGTGGGTAGATTTTTCGGCATTTCCAGTTTCCTGGTGTGTAACGTGTGATTCAGTGGCGGATTTAGGGGGGTGACTAGGGTGGCTAGCCACCCCCCTTTTTTGACCAAAAAAAAATAATAATAAAAAGTGTGCACTGTTTTCACATGCTACCGTCTTCCTATTATTATTTCCTATGGAACGCGAACAACAATTTTAGAAGTACATATTTAAAAGTGTATTAATTAAAATGTTAAATGCAGCAACACCAAAGACTAATTTAATTCTGGCAGTCTGGTACGGACATAGAATAGAGCTTGAAGGTGCACGCGAAATACTTATTTTTTATGAAATATTCAAATCCCAAATCCTAGCCACCCCCCCTTTTTAAAACCCTAGATCCGCCAATGTGATTATCCCCGTTTGACTATGAGGATCAGAATATTCCCCACTTAACGCGTGAATTCATGTCCCCGATAAGCGCAGCAAAAGCGTATGTGTGCGTTATGGTCTGAAGGTGAAAATCGGAGGGGCCTGTGTATCAGGCGAAACACAGTGCGTGCACATGCCTACTCAGTCTAAAAATAATTAATTGGTGTTCTGTGTTTTGGAGTAAAACCGTAATGGGATGTCATATGGAGGTGGCCTGTTATTTCAATTTTCCTATACGACCCCATAAAAGAAATGTAACTTGTGATGGATGTAATTATTTTGATGAGTCCTTACAAGCATACACTTCAAAAAGAGCATATTTGGTGAACAGTTGAAGTAGCTTTCGGAACTTGTTTTCAATCATTGTGTATACACAATTTCTTCTATTTCTTCAATTTTCTATCTGTTTGTCCTGAATTTTTTCAAAATATTTGAAAAAATACTACTTTGAAAATATCTTGTGACAATAACCCCGATCCCCCTGTTTACGGCCTTAGAAGGGTCCATCATATCTACTCCTTTCTGACAAAAAGAAGCAGGCCAAAATTTATCCAAAATTGATTTTGTTTCATAATTTTTTGTCTTCAGTCTTCGGTTAAAAAAAAAAAAAGGCCAAAGATCCATTCGGAGCACACAATCAACAGCCGAGAAGCCAGCAATTAAGGGAGACACAACCCCCACAAAAAGTCTTAGTGAAACTTGAATTTTCAGATACACATAATATGTATACGCAGGGAGGTGTGATTACACCTCCCTGGTATGTGACCGGCCCGACTTCAATTCGATAAAAACTGAACCGTAAAATCTCGCCTAACTCAAAGTAGCCAAGCCTTCTTCGTGAAATAATCGGCCTATCTATAATGGTGGTGCGCCACCTATTCACAGCAGTTGTGAAATTTGGACAGCTCTGCTCAAGTTGATCCGGAGATGAAGACGATGAACACACACATCCTGCGATGTGCACCGTATACAGACACTGATCATCATTGGTGCATGGTAAGCAGTTTGTGAACAACATAACAGTGCAGTTTCTGTCTTAGCTCGCTTTGCAAACACTTCGAAAGTTTTCTTGGGGCAAAAGGGATTAGATCCACAGCGTTTATCCAAGAAAGTTGAATGGATGTATTTGTTCGGGTAAGTACTGAGTTAGTTTGGTCGCATTCACTAAGCAGAACCACAGAACCATCAAAAGCGCCTTTTTATTCGAAAGATAATACTGTAACTTAGTTGTTAACTTCGAGGTTGTTTCTTTCAAGGAGCAGTTTGTAAATTGTGTGTTGAAAGCAACTAATGTGCCGCATATGTACATGAATGCATATAGGCCTACCAGTTTTTCTGCAGGTAACCACTCGTAATACAGTACATGAATCAAAGTGGTTATTTATGCATTGAAATATTGAACATAGCCAGTTAGGAAGAACTATTGCATTTGGGATGAGGATGAGGTAAGATTATAAAAAAGTGGCAGTTCATGTATTACGAGGAATCGAACTTGCACCGTACTGTAGGCATAACCTAAGCTAGCTCATGGGCTTGGCCTAAGGCGTTGTGTTTACTTTCTGGCCTTCTGCTCATTTAACTCTGTAACTAGTAAAATAGGGGTAAGCCTTCTGCAAGTTTCAGCCTAGCCAAGTCAGAGAGGTTTATGGCTTCTGCCATTTCCCCATGATCATGGCCATATTTTAAGTCAAAGTTGATTTTGTTTTTTTGACAACTTCACTGAACTTCCTTCAGATGTAGGCCTAGGCCTACCTGTCAATAATAAGTGTTCAGCCTATATTGATTATTGAGTGGGTTGTTCATTCCAACAGCAATCATAAACATGGAGAGTTGAGTTCTATTTTGGCTGTAGTGTAACCTGCATGAGACATTTAGGGGGCCTACACTCACTTGTAATAGGCATAGGCCTACTTAGAACTTTGTCGCAAATGGCTTGATATGTAGTCTGTACCTGTCATTTGCACTCCAACTGGTGTTAGACATGTAGGATGCACTTCCTGAAGGTAAAAAAATGAAGTTGTTGGGCCTAGGGCCTACTTTAACCTACTTGTTGAGACTGATCAATCTAAGGCACTTGTCATTGTCTGCTAAAATATTTTTTCTCATTAAATTCATTTTCTTGTTGCAATTTTCTTGAGGTTAAAGATGAATTATATCATAACCAAGAAGTTCCTGGTATTCCAGAAGTTTAAAAAGTTAATGAAAAATGTACAGGTGATCACTTTTTTCATTGTAGGCTACATCAGACTGTTAAATTCACAGAAATAACATTGCATTAAGTTGAAAGTCTTGATCAAAATATTTTGTGAACTGCATTGATTCATCAGATTTTTTCACTGTAAACAGTAGGCTTAGTCCATACTGCAAACCTTCAGGAACATTTACTTACTTTTGGTGTGAAAAGTATTGATAACTTATTAACTTACCTTCTTTGCCATGTAACCTCAAGTATACCTGCCTTGTCCAGGATTGAAAATTTTAAACTTGTGTGTTTCATTAGCAAATTTAATGCACAAGAAAGCTGAGCAATAGGGTGGATTACAAGAGAAATTGTATGGGAGAGTTACCTTGGTGATACTACAGGGAACACCAAATGGTTAGAAATTTCAGCTATTTATGGTCAAAAAAAATTCCTGCAGCCATTTCTTCCAACTAATCTTCCAGCTTGGAAAACATTTGACCATTATAACTTTTCATCTTCTTTGTAGTTCAACTCAGCATTTTGGTGGCACAGATGACGACATGAAAAAGGCCATTCATTGGTTCCCGGTCAAAGCTATGGTCCAATCCAAATTTTTGCTTCTTCTTGTGTCTGTTATATTTTTTCTACTCTTGGTGGAAATTCAGGTCACAAATATACAAACATCTCTTAACTTGCTAGGTGAGTTTCCTATTTTTTCCTCCTTTCATTGAACAGCACTTCAAAGGAAATTTACAGGCAATAAGGACTGTGTTTTCCCAGGAAGAGAGTAAAATTATTTTCCAGGAATAAAGTAAAATTTCCCACAAATCTCCCAATAGTTCTATGAACAGAAAAGAGGATTTCATTTCATTTATTTGTTTTTCACTCCATCATACAAGTATATTCAAACAATTTATTTCAATATTCCTCTCCAATTGCCAAAATTTCCTTCCAGTCCCACAAATTTCTGGAGCCTCCCAACTTCCCAACTTTTTCCATACATGGGAAATCCAGCCGTGCCCTGCGCATACAGTACACATTTCTTAACTTATACAAGAGCAGTCATCCCAACTTGAAGTAGTGTAGTAGACTGTCCAGTTTCAAGATTGGCTGTTGGGAGTCATGTGACAACATTTTTTATCTTCAAATATGAAATTTATTTGAAATAAATGCTTGGTTTACCTATGCAATAGTTAAATCATAAAATGTAATTAAAGATACTTTGAAGAGAAATAAGAGGACAATTGTGTTATTTAGCTTTTTCTTTTGAATAAGTTGGTGGGGGGGGGGGGGGGGAGGGGGGGTCAGGGCTGCTCTTTACCTTTATTAAGGATCCATGCACAGGTCATCAGATTAGCTGTTCTTTACAGGGGCATAGATCCACTGAGCCTGTAAAAATCTGTTCACATGGCTCTTGGTGAGAGTTTTCTAAATTGCTTAATTTTGTTTTGTAAAGTCATTTCCATTTTGCTAATTTAAATGAAACACTAAGTGTTATATTGAAGTTTTCATTCTAAGCCTAGTTTTACAAAAGGGAAAACAGGTTGCCTGTATCCATGTATAAATATTGTAGCTACTCTCACCTGGTACACTCAACAATATTGCATAATATTAATTATATTATAGAAAACATTTTACTTCCTGGTGGCATCAACTGCCTTTTTTCAACATGTGGGTCACTGGATTATTTTCTCTACTCCTTTATGTTGAGCATGTATGACACACAACAGCAGTAGCAAGCCTTGAGTTTTAGATTCTACGGGTGTGCTAAAAAATGTATTCCTTAGAAAAGTAAGGAGAGTGGTATGTGTGCTGTTTTACTAAAAGGCCCAGTTTTCTCACCCCAAACAGTACAAATTCTCCTAACCTTCTTACTTAAGCCTCTCCCACAATTGTCAGAAATCCATGCTCATCCAGACACAATCTCAGTTTATTGCTTCAAGGTGAGTAAAGAAAAACTCAGTTTGTATTTCGAAACACTCTTAGTTCCGTTCATGCTGTGTAATATAAGCTTTGATAATCTGCATCAATTGTTTGAATTAGCTGTCAATCAAAGAGCTGAGCCAATTGTGAATTTTGGTACCCCCACACCAAAACTGTAGTTTGGGGTGTGAGAGGTTTGGCCCTTTAGGTGGAATAGATATATGAGCTCCAAATTTTCATCCACTACAGTAGGTGTGCAAAAATTCTCACAGTGATTTGGGGTGAGTGATGGTGTGCCTCACATATGCCTCACAATTCAACCTTGGTCTGTTGTACAGTAGGTGCCATTTTAAAGTCTTTGGCTTATAATTTAACCATGTCTCCTGCATGAGAAGTGGATGCTCTCTACCACTGGAAAAAACAAGGTGTTGCAGTGGATCTAATTTATACTAGCTGTCAAGACTGTGGGGGAAGGTTCATGACAGGTTACCATAATTTACTGCTTTTTTTTAAAAGAGAACAGGGATTACTGCTGGTGGTAGGAATGCTTTAAGGAAAATTAAATTTTTGGGGTGTCTTTTGCAATTTCCTTGGTAAGCCTATGTGCTTGCAGACAAAACAAAATTTTATTAATAATTCATGACTTACAATTCTTTTGTTTGAAGTCTTTTTTATTGTTGGTTATAGGACAATCCACCAAGAAACAATGCCAGCTTCCCTGAATTTTGTTTTTTTATGATTCACAGAACTAGATAACAAGCAAGAATTCTTCTTGAAGACAAATAGTTCTCTAAAGTTGCAACATATCCCTACATATCCCAGTTTACCCATTGTGGTCTTGCAATATATAGTATCTGCCCCCAGACTAGTGTCATGTGTTATAAGAGTTCATGGAACAATTTGCTCACTTGAAATTACGTTTCTAAGACAAAGATTGTCATGGAATGAGTAATTCTTGAAACAGGTTTGAGCTTCATTCGCTTCTGGTTCTCTAGTTTGTTAGTTAAATACAGTAATTTATTGCATGATCAGGGCTCAATTTTCGTGGTTGTCCGATTGCCAGGGACAACTAAAATTCCACATAGACAAAAGGGAGAGGTTGGTTGTCTGATGGACAACATTTTATGGGATTGAAAAAGTATACTGCTGACTGATCAACTCTTTCAACTTTTTCTGTCATACAATATTACAGACTTCAAGTACAGTATTTCTGTCTCCGGACAACTAAAATTAGTAGCTGGGGGACAACCATAAATTTGTCTGAAAATTGAGGCCTGATGATTGTGGTGCAGGATTGTTGTGAAAAAAAGGTGAAGACAAACTCTGTGTGTCTCTTCCAACTGATATGTCCAGTGGGCATTGACACCAGTACTGTAAATGTTTACAAATATTTAATCAATGCCTACAGTCACTCAAAGTCTCTCTGTCAATGCTTCAATTTAGCATGCACTGTACATAAAAGGGCAAAGCCTGCCACCACAGACTTATTTCAAAACAACAACCAGATTCCATAGATTTCTCTTTGTTTCTAAGTATCTTTCATTATAGATGGATCTGATCAGCACTTGTTTTTAGTGATGTAGGCAGCCATTAGTGGGGTATATCAGCCTTAAATCATCTTCATTTATTGTCTAGGGCCTTGGCCTATATATATTTCAGATCCTCATGTTCAGTGAAATTTAGGGAATAAAGATATTAGTGTATGACCATCCATGGCACAGGTGATCAAGGACTCAAAAGATTAAAGCGTGATAGAACCCAGTTATGGCTGACTGAAGTCAGGCCATCACTTGCCTTCTGGATGAATCGTCTAAGGAAGTACCTTCTGTACTAACCTTGCACCTGTTCTTGATAATGTAAACCCAAGTTACGTAGTTACTCTCTTAAGTTCTTTTAAGAGTTTCATAACTCAATGAGCAAAATATTGTCACATGACTCTCAAGAACCAATCATGAAAAAGGACAGGCTAGTCCATATTGGGGTGAATGCATGATTTCCCTCTTTAAACTTTAGCCTTTAGGCTAATGCTTTTAATAAATCAGGTTATGGGGACACTGCCACTAATTATCCAGTACATTTAATGGCAACAAAGGCTTCTTTCAAATCAAAATATGTTTTGAACTAGTTCAGCATTGTAAGACTCCATAGTATTGTACTGTATGATTCCGAAACTTTTAAGCAGTACATCAGGAGGTCCATAAAATTGATGTTATTGACAACCAAAAGTTTCAGATTTAAAGGAAACTATTTTTTATGAAAATATTTCAGTTAAACCCTTCATTATGGGTCAGTATTTTTCAGTGCTGAAAGTACTGGTTTTTAGAACTAAAATGTATTTTAATTTTTGAATGCTATCTTAGTATTTTACTATTTTATCAGTAGAAAAACTTTCTTTACTTTGCATTAAACTTGTCTGTTACTGTGCATTATGGAGGAGACCTCCAAAGGTGTGCTGTGCAGTGCATAGAAAACAAGGACAGTGCAGAGGCAGAGGCTTGCTATTTCCAGTTTTAAAAGTCAGAGCATCGAGGGTGGGTGGCACATGTCTAAATAAAGAGATATTTAGGATTTAAGTGCAGTTACCATACTTTTGTGGTATTTAAGGTGATGTTAGCCCATTGGTAAGTTCTGTAAATCTGTTAAATGTACAGGTTTCAGAGCCACTGTAGTCTTGTCTTCATGAGGGAGCAATCTCAACCTCCCCAGGTTACAGGCCTAGGGGGCCAGCAATCCAGTGGGAGGGGATATCTGGTATAGTACCTGAGTGTTTGATTCCTTCCATGATGCCAGATGGGGCTACTGTACACAACTTATTGCAGTGCTGGAAAAAGAGTTGATTTCCCAGTCCTTGGAGAGAGTAAAATTTTCCACAATTCTCCCTGAAATTTCCACATGTACAAAAAAGGGGAGTTTTCTTCCAATTTTCAAAATTTCTCTCCAGACACCCAAATTTCCCAGAAAGGAGCCACCTACAGTACTGTAGCTCCCCAAATTTTTCAGCACATGACTTTTTTGTGCTCAATTCTCTTTCTGATACTTGGGAAGCCAATTGCATGAGCATTCAGTGTTAACAGTACTTACCAAAATAATGGTCATTTACTTTTTAAATACTGTATTGCATAAGAGCAAATATTTGGGGTTCTTGTCTATTAAGTGGGAAGGATACGTTTTTGAGGGAGGTCACCTTTCTGAGGGATGGCCATTTACATTTGTTGGGTAGACAACTCCTCTTACTGTAAACCCCAAGGTTGCTGGTAAGGTGTACGGTATGTGCTTACCAGGGTTGTTTGATTTTAATCGCCCTGATTAAAATCACTGATTTAAATCACGATTTTAATCACATGATTTTTTCCAAAAAAATCATTGATTAAATCACTTCATTGGAAAAATTATTTAAGGTCAGATAAAGATATTGATGGTTGGTTTATTCACTGAATTCAACTAATTTGAAGGAAAATACAGTTTAGAATGATTACACACAATGTGCACCCCTAGTAAGAGATGCATCAGTGTTGACTCCATAAACTGTCAATACTACAGTTCAAGTGAGATGTACCATACTACCAACCCAGTTCATAGTGATGGTCAGCGTTATATTAAGTTGGTTGAGGATAGTAGGACCCTCAAATAAAACTGTAAGCATATCAATCTACTGTGTTGGCTTAGGAACAGCATGCTTATTTCCCTACCAACACTGTCCTGGCAACAAGTTGTTGCTTGGAAATATCAGGTATTTCAGTAATAACTGTACTACAGTGTGGTGTGAGGTGCTCATTTTGGGGCGATTCAAAGACAGGATGCTTATGAAATTCTAAGTGTGCTCTAAGTGTGCTCTATGAACCAGACATGGGATTCAATTATTTTTGCATTTTACCAACCCTCGTATCAGGGCTTGTACCATGCCCAATGAGATCTTACCAAGTCCAGGTAAAAGAAATATTGAGAATTGATGGATGGATTGTTTAATAAATGTACAGTACACCATTTAATTCTACATAATCAATTGCCAGTTCATCTGCTACTAAACCAATGTGCAGTGAGTTCAGTAACAAGGAGCACCAGTTCCATGTTTTAACCATGAATTAATAAGACTCCCTACTGTAGTTCATACATATAGTGTATGCCTATAGCCTACTCGATTCTATCTGAAAGGGTTGTTGGTGTGCATCAATTGTTCAGTTAGCATTTTCTTTCGGGAATACACATATCGTTTTCTCCAAATTTTCTTCTTTTGAAATCCCTGTCTTTGTGTGCACAACATTTTCATACAGCACAATACTATGGTCGTGTGTCCCATATTTTCATACGAACCATGGAGGGGTTGTCTTCTTGTACACACACTGCTACAGTAGGCTATATTTACTTTCATTTTGCCACGCATTTTTGTTTTTTTGTTTTTTGTTTTGCTAATCATAGCCCTGGAAGCTGAAAACTTCATTCTTGTAGATTATGGAGTACACACTAGCATCCAGAAAATTTTTTGATGTCATATCTTTTAGAAA
Source organism: Holothuria scabra (assembly GCA_037179385.1). Taxonomy (NCBI): domain Eukaryota; kingdom Metazoa; phylum Echinodermata; class Holothuroidea; order Aspidochirotida; family Holothuriidae; genus Holothuria; species Holothuria scabra. The sequence goes on from CM074185.1 coordinate 3,662,543, forward strand.
TTCAAAAAAATAAAAAAAATCTGATTAAAATCATTAAAATCCGATGAAAATCATTAAAATCTGATTTTTTTTATTTTTTTAAAAAAAAATAAAAAAATCAACAACCCTGTTGCTTACCCCACATGTGACAGATTTAACACAAGGTGAACTTTGCTTGTTGGGTAAATAACTGCATGCAATACAGTGCTATGTGCTGTACTTAGTACATTAACAATCTGATAGAGCTGTCTGCCATATCAAGAAATCAATACATTATTGTTTGACTTTTAATACAGGTGATTACAACTCTTGACATTGTAAATACAATCATGGAGCTGACATGAGCAAAATAGGGTAGCAACTCCCTGCTAATTGAAGCTCCTTGTATGCTACACTAGCAGTGCTGTATGATACATTTTTCTAAGTGGGAGTTGAAGAAAATGATACCCAAAGATTTCTCTGCCAGAGGGGACTAAATTGGAGGAATTGGAAGAAGCATGTTGTAGTTGTTTGTTTGTGGTTTGTAATTTGTTGCTGTCACTGTTTGTAATTCACATGATCTGTGTTGGTGCACATGTTGTTTAATCCCATAGTTATTGCACTACTTTTGCTGTAGGTGGCATCTATTAGAATTCAGCTGACGCATATTATTACTAAAATACAGTCAGTTCTCTGTCAATCTTTACTTAAATGTGTGTGTGGCCGGAGAAGGTGGGGGGGGGGGGTGATATGGCAATTTAAAAATAAATGTTCCACCGTTAAAATCTAAAGACGATGAGCTTTTTTTCCAAAATTTGGGGGATGTCCCTCTGCTCTCCTAGGATTGCCACGGGGGTTTCCCGCGAGACCGAAGGTCCGCGAGACAGACAGTATCAAAGTACATTTTTCATCGGTGCCAAAGAACATTTTTTTTACATTGGCGCCAAAGAACTTTGGCGCCGATGTAAGAAAATGTACTTTAGCGCCGATGTAAGAAAATGTACTTTGGCGCCGACGTTAAAAAATGTACTTTGGCGCCGATGTAAAAAAATGTACTTTGGTACCGTCGGTCTCGCGGACCTTCGGTCTCGCGGGCCTTCGGTCTCGCGGGCGGTAACCGATTGACACCAATGTCTGAAGTGCAGTACCTTTAGGGCATGACAATGCACCACTTCAGATAAGTTTCTGCATGACATATTTTTTAATGATGTGAAATCAGGCCACACTTGTGTGCAGAAGGTCACCATGTACTGTATACATACATGACCCTATGTAATTCTTGTGCATAGGCCTATATTGTTAACCAAGTCTGTAGCCATACATCAGTAGTAGGACCAATGCACTATCCTCCTACTTGTCAATGCCCTCTATGGATATCAGTACAATTTGTGACTTTACCCAACAAAATATTTCCCCATCCTGTAATCCATAATACAGTATATTACAGTAAATTACATGGTTCTTCTTTTGAAAAAGATATGCTTATTTTTCAAGTTTCTGTACTGTATATCTAGACTATTGTATTTGTAGTAAGACAGTAGTACCAGGATTCCACCAGAAACACATCACAAAAAAAGGGAGGAATAATTCTGGCTAAACCCAAATTCCAAATTAATGCTGTCAAAGGTCAAAGTTACAATTGGGTTCAGTGGGACAAAAGCCTGCTTCCAGGGCTCAGTAGGGTGTAATTTGAAGGGTTTGAAAGGGTGTCCTCTTTTTTAAAAAGAAACCAAGATACTGACAAATAACTTAATTTGTTTTGGAAGTGAAAAGGGTGGGATCATGCTGAAGTAGATTTCATTAACATCTAGGGTAAAATTTGGTTTTGGTCTAAAAATAAGTGACACTGCATGAGATGGGTTAAATGCAGCCCTTGAAAATGGCTTCGGCATTCCGCAATGCCAAGGTTGCTCGAAGCAAATTGACTTGACTTCAGAAGTTCAGAAAAAAATATTGCCAAGGCAATGGAATGTGGGACATGGCGGGGGCTCACCTGGAGCAAAATTTTGTCACTACACAGCTCAAAATTAAGCCACAAGTAGCAACTTGAAAAACAGTCATTTTTTTCTGATAAAATTTTAATGATGAACAAAATTTGAAAAAATATTCATTATTATTGCAGCATGTATGAATTTTTTAAAGTTTTTATGGAAAGTCTTGGTTTAAGTTTTTACAATCGCTAGTCTTACTGTATGAAGCAAACTGTCAGGAAGTGATCACTAGAGCAGTTCGTACGCACACACAGCTGTAATGTTGCAGATCCATGGTACACATGAATATGGCATAGTGGGACCTGTAGAATTAAATAATTTTTACTGTGTTAAAAAAGTGGAACCAATCCCCAAGGGACTGTATTGGTTTGAGCAATGGAATTCCAATTAAACACATTAATGTAGTAGAAGTTTTTAAACAAGTTAAGGTCTTGCTGCCTTACTTTCGTTTTAAATTTAATGCGCCATTACTTTGATGCTGTTATAGTCTGACAGTTCCAGTCAAAAATATTTTGGTGCTGTTTATTTTTTCCACTAACTTCAAATTTGAAGACACTAGTCTTAAAAATGCTGAGGAAAAGTGTATTTTTTCCAAAGTAAACCCATTTTTTCATCAGTTGTTTCCAGTCACCACTTTCCTTATTATCGAGAGCTGTAAATGCTACAGTAGCAGATAAAAAGCAATGCTTGCAAAACATAAGTAAAACCACCTAAAGTACCTTGTTTTCATTGTGATTCATGCTATATGGCAAGCTAAACAAAGAACTACAATTTTGAAGGTTCTTCAATTGTTCCATGAAACTCTTATTCATATAATGTCTGCAAAATGGGTCAATTTACTGAATTAACAAAAATTTTGTTTTACAATAATTGTGTTGCATTTTTGCACAAAACACGAAGTACTATGAACAGTGCATGTCTCTCTCTCTCTCATACTACAGTACTATTAGTTTTATTCCATTGTGCAGTTTTTGAAATTCTCTCTGAACTTAGTCATCAATTTAAATAGAGATATATGAATGCTCTAAAGCTACAGTATTTTATATATTGAGCAGTGCTTTGTAAATTGAGCAATATTTTGTTTGTTCAACTGCTGACTTGGTTTCCATAGCAACATAGAGAAAATGATTTTTACTCTCAATTTGTAGTGTGAGTAATGTGTGCATGGAAATTTTTAATTGATTAGGTCTACTTGTTCCCAAATTATGCTTCTTTCAGTATAGGCCTACAAATTTTAAAATGTTCTTCATGATTAAATGAAGTTTTTTGTTTCAAATTTAATGAGATTAAGTTAAATGGATAAAAGTTTCTTTGAGGATAAATTTAAGAGGCAGATGAAGTACAAGGTTTTAGTGTAGCCAGAGAAACATAAGAAGTGTGGGATGCAAGTCATGTTGTACCCAAGTGTAGCATCACATTGAATTGGAGCAGAGCTTCGGCTATATACACAAATTTTGGCAAAGACCTGTATCCAGGAAATGGAACATTCTGTGTCTTTTTTCTCAGTTTGGCAGTAATACTTTGTTTAGAGGCCCAGTTCCCTCACCCGAAAGAGTACCGCGCGATTCTCCTAACCTTCTTACTGAAGCCCCTCCCACAATTGTCTGAAATTCATGTTTATCCAGATACAATCTCAGTTTATTGCTTCAAGGGGAGTAAAGAAAAACTCAATTTATATAGGCCTAATCAAAACACTCAGTACTGTTCATGCTGTGTATTATAAGCTTTGGTACTCTGCATAGTTTGAATTAGCTGTCAGTCAAAGAGCTGAGCCAATTGAGATTTTTGGTACCCCTGTACCAAAATTGTAGTTTGGGGTGAGATGTTTGGCCCTTTAAGGGTAATTTTCTTGGGCAAGTCAAGGAGTTGCTGGAAGATATGGGTGGTAAATGTGTAGCTGATTTGTAATGGTTATAGTAGAAATTTATGAGGGTCACAATGGGCCATGGCTTCATATTGCATTCATGGTGGGCAAAACCCAGTGTGGCTTGTTTCTGACCATTGCCGACTCTGTATAGGTACAGTAAAACCCTGCTGTATTGTACTGTACTGTACTGTACTGTACTGTACAGTACTGTACTGTCAGTCCATTCTTCTGATATACAGCAGGCCTATACAGGTAATTTTTGATTCCTTGCCGAAGGCAGGCAAGGAATCTATGCGATGGTGATGTCGTGTGTATGTGTGTGTGTGTGTGTGTATGTGACGCTTTGGCTTGTAAACACGATATCTCAAGAAGGGTAAGTGTGACTAACCTCATACTTGGTGTGTTGGTTGGTCATATTGAGTAGATGATCCCGATTGTTTTTGGTGGAGATCAAAGGTCATTTGGGGTCACGAGAGGTCAAAAGGTCAAAACTTTGTAAACACGATATCTCCAGAACGGTACACGTGACTATGCTCATATTTGGTTTGTAGATTGGTCATATTGAGTAGATGATCCCTATCGATTTTCGTGGAGGTCAAAGGTCATTTGGTGTCACGAGAGGTCAATGGGTAAATTCCTTAGAAATTACTTGTAAACACGGTATCTCAAGAAGGGTAAGTGTGACTTATCTCATATTTGGTGTGTGCATTGGCCATATTGAGTAGATGATCCCTATCGATTTTCGTGGAGATCAAAGGTCATTTGGGGTCACCAGAGGTCAAAAGGTGAAAACTTCTTAAACAAGATATCTCGAGAACGGTACATGTGACTACGCTCATATTTCATGTGTGGGTTGGTCATATTGAGTACATGATCCCTAATGTTTTTGGTGGAGATCAAAGGTCATTTGGGGTCACGAGAGTTTAAAAGGTCAAAACTTTGTAAACACGATAACGCTACATGTGACTATGCTCATATTTGGTGTGTGGTTGGTCATATTGAGTAGATGATCCCTATCGATTTCGTGGAGGTCAAAGGTCATTTCGGGTTACCAGAGGTCAAAAGGTGAAAACTTCGTAAATACGATATCTCCAGAACGGTACATGTGACTATGCTCTTATTTAGTGTGTGTGTGTTGGCCATATTGAGTAGATGTTCCCTATTGTTTTTTGTGGAGGTCAAAGGTCATTTGGGTTCACGAGAGGTCAATAGGTAAATTCCTTAGAAATTGCTTGTAAACATGGTATCTCAAGAAGGGTAAGTGTGACTAATCTCATATTTGGTGCGTGCATTGGCCATATTGAGTAGATGAACCCTAATGTTTTTGGTGGAGATCAAAGGTCATTTGGGGTCACGAGAGGTCAAAAGGTCAAAACTTTGTAAACACGATATCTCGAGAACGGTACATGTGACTATGCTCATATTTGGTGTGTGGATTGGTCATATTGTGTAGATGATCCCTATCAACTTTTGTGGAGGTCAAAGGTCATTTGGGGTCACGAGAGGTCAATAGATAAATTCCTTAGAAATTGCTTGTAAACACGGTATCTCAAGAAGGGTAAGTGTGACTAATCTCATATTAAGTGCGTGCATAGGCCATTTGAGTAGATGATCCTTATTGTTTTTGGTGGAGATCAAAGGTCATTTGGGGTCACGAGAGGTCAAAAGATCATTACTTCGTAAACAAGATAACTCGAGGACAGTACATGTGACTATGCTCATATTTGGTGTGTGGGTTGGTCATATTGAGTAGATGATCCCTATCGATTTTCCCAAAGGTCAAAGTTCATTTAGAGTCAACATGTTCAAAGCCTGACAAGCTTTCCTGCACAGTCTTTCAAGAAAGGTCACTTGTAGGGTCCTGTAACTTGTCATGTAGATGGCACATAGTGAATACATGGTCCCAGAAGTTTTTGGTGGAGGTCAAATGTCATTTGGGTTCACGACGGGCAAGGGGGATCTCAATGTAGGAAGATTGGATGCCTTGCATGTGTACTTTGTGGGCACATTATGGAGCCCTGTTAATTGAAAAACATTGCAAAGCAATGTCAATGTAAAAAAAGGCCTTACATTTCAGCAGCAAGGAATCACTAAGCCTTTTGGCTTTCTGGTTAATGTTGGCTTCAAGTTTACAACTGCTTCTGAAAAAGAAAACAGTAAAATGTGCATGTGTGACTGTACTGTAGTAGAATGCACATTGCAGTATATCTGTTAAACACATAAATTATGCACTTAGTCATGATAACATTCTGTATACAGTTTGGCAAAGATACAGTATCTATTTAGAAGTTTCAGACCGTCATAAAAAACAAACAATACTGTTTGTACCCTGGCTCTGAGTACACACTTATGTTGGTAATTGGTCCATGGAGCCACCACCTCAGACTGGTCTCTCATTCTGTCTACATTTCAGCTGAACATTGGCTTGCCTATAGGACAGGCTTATAATTATTTTTAAGCCTACTGCTGAAATGCCCATCCAAAACATGGAAACCATGAATCAAATTTTTAAATGCAAAAGCCTGGAAATTTGAGCAGAATATAATTGTACTTTTGGACTCCCTTCCCCCAAGAAAGAGTCAAAAATAAAAAAATATAATAAAAACAAGTAAAAACTTCCATCTTTGCATCTTTTGTCTCGTTTGATTTAACCCCCCTCCCCCAAGTTTGCCCTTCCCAAATTACATGTCAAGCATTTTGAATCCACCCCTTGGAGTGCACGTGGATGGACCCTGGTTACGAAGCACTGTACATAGTTTTTTATACCATCATGTTACTTTAACAGGGTTCGTAGCGGTCCTTGAAAACCTTGAAAAGTCCTTGAATTTTTGTGAGCCTTGAAAAGTCCTGGAAATGTCCTTAAATTTAAAAATGAGGTCATGAAATCCTGAAAATGTCCTTGAAAAAAGTTTTGGAGTGTAAAATTTGTCTGTGTATGTTTTATTTCTTACAAGATTTCATAATTAATAGCCGTAATTTTGATCAATCAGGTTTGCTAAAGTCTTAGCCGTTTGCTTGTGGCAGGATATCATTTCGGCAGGCAGAACCAGCTTCTTCCATCGGCAGTATACAGCCTATCATATTGTTAGTCCCTGCTTTGTGTGCATAACCATTTGGCAAATGTTAACCGTAGGTCCTTAATGTTACGAGATTACGACAGGACGTAATCCATGTACTGCAATATTGTATTGCGCAGTGCTCGTACATAACATGTCAACTGATATGACAACTTTCACTTTTGCATGATTTTGATGATGCAGGAAATCCGTAGAACTCTGAATTAATTTGGGGGGGGGAGGAAGGGGGGAGGAGGGGAGGGGGGGAGGGGGAGGGGGGAAGGGGGGGATAAATGCCTGCATGAGCTGTAACTCATCCCAACATAAACAAAATTCATGTCAACTAGTCGAAAAGAAAACATTTATATCCCAGCGGCTGGAATATTGGGCCTCCAGTGTCTTTGTTAAGCTTGACCAATAGCGCTAGCCGCCGCATTCGGTATGGGTACCGTAAGATTAGTATGTTGGGCACTAAAAACTGAGGTTCAAACTGCATGGCTCGTACTTCCAGGTGAGATGTAGTGTCCGACCGATCATCGGTTTAGTAATCGGCATTCCGTTATCGGTAAATAAGCGGCAATTCTGCCATTCAACCGATCACTACCACCTATTATTTGCAAACTGGAAAAAGGGGCTAAATATACTTGAAACTTGCTCTCAATTTCGTTAAAATTCCCGTAAATACCCAATCCTTTAACTTCCCGCTAAAACAGGATGCATTGATAATCACAAACGTATAAATTTTACCCCTGCCATGGAAATGATCGTTTGATGTTTAAGTTTTCTGCTATAACCTGGTACTATTACTTGGAATTCGATTTGGCATACTGCTCGGTGACATCATATGCATAAGATCCATTGCAAAATTTAAATAAGCCCCTGCTTCGTGATTGGTTCAATTGCGTTGATTCTAGACAGCCAATCACAACTTGCGCCTTCGCCTATGTGATTTAGTGTGAAAATACTCGGTCTCGAGACAAATTTTCCCGTTTAGTTTGTGTTATGACGATCGCGCTTGTAATACCGGCTAGCGAAGCCGGACGAGCCCCGTGCTAAATTCACCTAGAAACGGCGCCACAAATCTCTCTGAACGTGGATTTTTCGGGGATCGGACTTATGTTCATTTCAGTTGCAGATTCTTTTTAAACAAGACGGAAGTTTTGGACGAGAACTGCTAAAAATATACGGGGATAGTTATATCGGAAAAGAACCATGTGATACGTTTTACGGGTGCCCAGAACTGCTAAGATTATCATGATTGCTTTACATGGGGTTTGTTAAAACAGGAGAGTAGCTACAGTGTATTAACGCAACTACAACCCAGTACAGTAAAAGAATGCAATTTTCCGACATGATTGGGGGAGGAAAACTAGACAGAGCATGATGTTGGCATTAGAACTAAATTATCAAAGGGCATGTGATATCTGCTGCAAACAATTGTAGTGTATTAAGGCTGGATTTGTATCTCCACTTTTAAAGTGAAAATATTTCGCCTACAAAAATGATATCCAGAAATATTCCCAATATTTTTCATCCTGAACTGGTTATGATAATACGATATGCACGAAGCAAGGGGCACGTACTAAAGTGACAAACATGTTACTTCCCTCTTTCCAATAATCGGTGATCTGTAACTGGGAATCAGGTCCGATTGTTAAATTGAATAATCGGGTATTATCAGTTATAGCATAATCTGTCGAACACTAGTGAGATGCCCTGCATGGCAGGCAAATGTTACTCGTACACCACACTAGTAGGCTACTTCGTAGGCTTGTGTTTGCATCAGCTTGCCCATGCACATACGATGCGGCACCTCTGGTACAAAACCAGCTATACAGTCTGAGGCTATTTTCATTTTATGAAATCGGAATTTTCCATTATTCATACTAGCTGAAGAGAAAAAATCAAAGGGACTCGTAATTGAAAAAATGCAAACAGAATATTTCAAAGGGAATTTTAACAAAACGGAACATTACAACATTTAGGCTCTGTCACAAATTGGTCTTTGCGTGCAACCGGTGATCTACTGGCCACGCTGTATGCATTGTTATCTTTGATGGATTTTGTATATGTTTATTTTCAAGTAAATGTTGATTCTTTCATGCATACAGTATTTGAAGACATCCCAGCATTATGCAGTACATGACCCTGCTTCCATTGTCAGTTTGATGGTTTGAACATCAAAGCAAATTACAGCTGATACCTGGAAGTACGAGTTTAGATGCACGTGCGCTTGATTGATCTCAGTGAAATTTCCGAGTGAAAGTCGCTCTATATAGTACTTGAAAAGTTTTTAAGAGGTCTTGAAAGGTCCTTGAAAGGTCCTTGAAAAGTCCTTGAATTTTGAATCCATGAAGGGCTACGAACCCTGTTTAAAATAAAATTGCACGGTGTGTTTAGTAATACTCTACATATTCTTTAGGTAAGTGACACATAAACCAGAATGCGTAAATGATTAACCACCACACTGCTCTTACATTGATGTGACTAATATCAGAAGAATCTTGCAGTCTTATTCCTTAAAGGGGAAACGTAGTCAGTTGGTCACCCTGGTCTATCCTATTTCCTATTTCATGAATGGCTGTGGAGAATCATATGACAGGCCTCCATTTGCAGAAAAAACAAGAGGGCAATCCACGGAGTTGCATATCTCATCGCTAACATGTGCGCAAGTTGGTTACAGAACTTGAACTATTTATGTGCTAGAAGTTTTATCTGTGCTGTTTTTATGCTACAGTAGAATTTCATTGAAGAAAAATACCATACTAAAGCTGCATGCCACAATCCTTTGAAATTCCTATTTGAAGTCCATTTGGGAATCGATTTTTTTTTCGTTCCAAGGGACGGAAGTTTTTTTTTTCGTAAGATAGCGAGGGGAAAGAATATGGCACAGACCAATTAAGTTCTTGGAACTATAGGCCCACCCCTTATTCAAAAACAAAAAACATCATTTGGATATTTAAATTCTGACACCGGATTATAAAAGAACTGGAGAAGGGCTACCCAATCTTTGTAACGGTTGCCCTTTTAATCCAGTAGGCCTATCTAAGATTTTGGAACAAATTTATTTTTAAGATGTTGGTATCCCCTTGCAACACTCTAAAGAAAACTAGCTTGACTGTTACACTTAACTGATACGGATATGAACACAACGATATAAAAAGTAAGACGCTTTCGCGGACGCTTCAGACAAGTGCGTAATTGTTATTATTCAGGCACTAGCTGTATGAGCGTATTCTCCATCTTGACGCGACGGCAAACTTCACGTGTGCCCCGGATCGCTGATATGCGCATCATGTGCATCTCAATTAAAAAACTGGGTGTGTGCGCCATGTTGAACGCGTGGCGTTAGAAGATTTCCGGCCGACGCACAAACCTTTTCTGCGCACTGGCCGGTGGCGAACCCTAGCCCGTGGCAAGGAAATTGTCACGTACCTTTTTTTTGGCGATGCTTCAAAACCGCCAAGTTTTCAGGGCACTAATATTTAAGATAGGTAGGCCCTATGCCTAACCTAATGTTAGTCACCCACAGTTTCATATCTTGGGTTATTCCTTGCCACGGGCTAGGATTCCCCACAGGCCAGTACGCAGAAAAGATTAATGCGTTGGCCAAAAATCTTCTAAAGTAAGTTCCTCGGTAACTGTTCTTTGGGTACACCTTGACATAAAGTGAATGATTTCCCTACTAACTTATGTCCATAAATACCGACATACGACGTTTTGAATTCCCAATTACAGGCCAGGCTTAGCCCATTTGAAATTCGAACTAATGCGAAAAAACGTATGTGAACGCATCCCAAAAAATGGGTACCAGGGAGCTCACAATCATCGAATCATGTGCATGGTAACGCGTGTTAGTGCATACATAATTGCAAACACTGGTGCTACAATAGCAGTGAGCGTGGCCACTGACTACATTGTGAATTGTGCATTGCGCGGTGACTGCTTAGTATTCGCAATAGCATCTTCATCAAACAGCTCATACGGTAAAGACGCGCTCGTAGTGGGGACGCGCTTGTTTTGGTCTGCCCACACATATTCATTGCTGTTCTTTATAACGACCGAACCGCGTCTTTCTTGCAATAAAACAGAACTATTTTTACCCGCGCGCATAAACACACGAACATATTGGCCAATGATTTGCTCCGAATCCCCACCATGGTCTGCACCTTCCACTCTGTATGTTGGACTCTGTATTGTGATGCAATCGTTTTCATGAGGTTGCTAAGATAACATAACTTTACCGAACGTTACATTAGTTCCACATCTAGATGCGCGCCGTAGGGCAGGATTTGTGCCCCCAATTGCGTCATAAAAGTCAGGCGAGGTGTTGCGGCATTTTTCGAAATTGTATTTTGAACGCAGTTTTCCTTCCAATATCATTTATGCCGAATTGTACGGGTTTTTTAAGGGGGTGTGAGATGATATTTGTAAAATACTGTATCTAATCTTGCAATACACAAAAATTTATATGGCCTTGTCATGCCCACTTTAACCGTTGACAATCTGTAACGTGAACTATGTCCTTGGTTGCCATGACAACCTCACATATCGGTACAACTTACAGTATCATGCCTAGGCTATTACACTTAAACTTTCAGATTTGTGGGATGCGTCCGTTAAGAGTTAAAGTGAAAACAATAAAAAGTATGTGACCCCCTGTCACGTGACCTTTGACATTGGTTGCCATGGAAACTACATATTTTGGTAGAACAAGTCTACCATATTATACTTGTGAAGTTTCATGTAAAATGAAGGTTTTCTTTTAAAGTTTTAGTACAAAATAGGGAAAAAAGTGTTTTTTTGCAAAATGTGACCTTTGACCTCTGACCTTTGACCTTTTCTTCCGAGGGTCTGGGAGACACAAGTTCCCACCCTGGGGTACCCACCTACCAATTTTGAAAAGAATCGGTCCAGCCCACTAGGAGGAGTTTGAGGGACAAAAACGTTGTTTTACGAACAAATTATCACTTGAAAATTTTTTGTTCCATTCTACCACTTGACCGTTGACATCTGTTGCTATGGCAACCACATATTTTGGTAGGTCTAGATTTAATCAGCGTATGTGTGAAGTTTCGTGTCAGGGGAACGTTTCGTTTTTGAAATATAGCAGAAAATGTGATTTTCACCGAATTTGACCTTTGACCTGTAACCTTTGACCTTCACTTCCGGTTGTGTATCAAAATGCAATTGTTCCACCTGAGGTACCATCCTACCAAGTTTGAAGAAAATCGGCCCAGCCGTTTACAAGATATTAAGAAAACAAAATTGGACACACACACACACACCCACACGCACACACACACACACACACCCACACACCAACACACACACACACACGGACAGATTTTGACCCCTCTCTCAGCCATGGACCTTCAGTCACCCCGGGGTACCTCACCATGGGTTAGACCTTGAGACTAGTAACCTGGGAAAATTTACCGTTACCATGGCAACCATTGCGATTTAAGCTGGCATTGCCATATATAGCCCAATAGGCAAAGTGACTACAATATTTCATCCTCCTCACGGAGTGATGAGATAATTGTGGTTGTCCTTCTGGCAACCATGTCACTAATTTTAGACGTCCACAAGAAAATTTGGTTGTCCCAAACATTTTTTGTACAATTACAAAACAGTAATTGTGTTCATGTACAGTATTGGTGGTCTGACTTGAAGATTTTTATAACATGTAATATGTTTGAGAGACTAACACACATGAAGTATGAGATATTGTATGATGGAAAAGTTGAAAGAGTTGATCAGTCAGCAATATACTTCTTCAATCAGAGAGGAAAATAGTTGTCCATGAGACAACCAACCTTTAAATTTTGGTTGTCCTTATGGAATTTTAGTTGTCACGGACAATCGGACAACCATGAAAATGGAGCCCTGTATGACATTAGTTTTCTAACTCAATTGTGAAATTTTTAAGAAGTTAGAGGTTGAATTATTCTGAATTAATTTACAATACTTCATCTACTGTATACGTCCTGAAATGTCTTGAAAGGAAATTTGGAAGAGTGATCTATTACTCATCTGTAGGCAGAAATTTATACCTGTAAGATAAGTTGTTGTTTTGGAACTTGGGACAACTTTAATGATCCTTTATTTTTATTCTGATCAATGAATCCTTTTTTTGTAGGAATTCATCTACCAATGATAATGTATTTAGCAATATTTGAGTTTGCACATGTATGCTGTATAACAGTGAATCTTTATCATGCAGGTGAAAATTGAACTTTCAGCTGTAATTTATCTACAGTAATTCTGTCTTGAAGAATACTGTATTGTACTTTTTCATGTTAAACTTACATACAGTGCAAGTATGACATTGCCTTTGGCCTGCATTGATTGACTCATCATTTCAAACAGTTTCACAAAATAATAATAGTCCTCTAAGTTACTTGTTATTACAGGAAGGATAATGATTGACTTAGCTAATTTGACATCTTTTTTTTCTTTCAGAAAAATCATTAGACAGAGTAAACTCAAAGAAACCACGCAACTCAGTTGTTTCAACATCATATCCCAGAATTCCATATCACCATGGCAATAAGGAAAACTTATTGGTTATCTATAACAGAGTGCCAAAGACTGGTAGCACATCATTTGCAGGTATTGCATACGATTTATGCAAGAAAAACAACTTTAGCGTGCTCCATATCAACACAACTGAAAATAGCAGAGTATTGTCCGTACAAGATCAGGTAAGCCATTCTTTCAGTGTTAAAGGGGGAACTTGTGCTGTCTCCGTGTCACCCCACCTTGAAGTAGTGTACTCTGTCCTGGTTCATGATTGGCTTTTGAGATATTCTGAATGAATAAAAATTGCAGTGGATTAAATAGTCTGTTAGTATATTCCTCACAATGCATTTGGTCATGGACTATTTTTTTTTAGCCTGTAAATGTGTAGCTTTCAGCTTTAGGCCATACCTCCCAAGTAACCCGCATTTCGCGGGTTTGACCCACATTTGGATACCCCAACCAGCTGACTCTCCCAGCACTCTGAAAAACCTGCATTTCAAATCTCGGAAGTATTGTTAGTTAGAGAACCACAAAATTAACAGATAATTCAGCTAACAGGTAACTACAAATTCAGTAAATTGTATCTCACATCACATTCAAATGCTCACGCTGCTATACAATGCATAGGCCTAGGTACGTACGGAACTATGTTTGCTGTCGCAACATTGTTATCGGCTAACCTTCGCAGCAGGTATGGAATGTGTTCCTGTCACTGTGTAAATAGTATAAATATGTCGTGCTCGCTTTGCGGGTTATAGGCGGGGCTTGTCTTAGAGTTTCTCAAACGTTCTTAAACTGTTAAAACAGTTCTTGACCTTCTTGGCTAGGAACAATGTTTTCATGGCTTGAATGCCATGCGAGATGTGAGGATATCGGAAATCACCTGCAGCATGGTACGACCGTTGGTGACACACCAAGTTGACGTTTGCAAACTGTGCTGGTACTGCACCAAAATTTACCTCAAAATATAATGTGATAAGGAGAGGTTTTAGTCATTGTGCATTTGTGAATATCTGCATCATATTATTTTGGCAAATCTCTCAATACAATATGTAAATTCTAGGTTACCGCAAAAAATTCACAACTATACTGAACTTTTTTGGTGGTGACCTTACAACACAGTGGTGACTGATTTGCCAAAAAGTGCCACCATTTTGCATGTAGACACTTCTAAAATTAAAAAATTTTCAAAAAGGGGAGGGCCTCCCCTAAGTCCCCTTATGGGCCTACCCTTATACCCCTCCCCAGGACAGCGATCCACTAATGGACAAATCAGTTGTAGCCATATCTACCCTCTAAGAACTTGAGATCTATGTTAGGCTTGGGTGACAAATTTGGAGTCAAATACTGTACATGTGTCTCTAGTACTTCGCTTTGGTTATGAATGGAGTTGCTATTCTTACATTGTACCCACTCCTGTCAATGCTATTTACTTTGCATTGAAGCAGGCTTCTTTGGTTGTAAGTGTAATAACTAGTCTTGGCAGGCTGGCAGCTGCCATGGGTGAAAAGTCGTGCACAGAAAATTTTGCTTTTCCAATTGCCAAACCTATGATCTGTCACAAAGAGTATAGCCTTGTATTATAAGTACTTAGATAAAGGATAAAACAGCCTGAGTGAATTAACAAATAAATGTCACTTCTCATAGTACCTATCCCCTTTGCTAAAGTGCCCACTTTATTTCTTGGGTGTTATTACGACCTCAAATTAAATTTCAGGCACAAGTGATTTCTAATATGCCTCCAACCATTTCTGCTAATTTATACCCAGTAATGATCTCAGCTATAAGACTTGGAAAATGATGAGAGCCATGGCAAGGCATTCTTTAACCTAATTTTTTGGCTCCGTTCCCCTGAGGGCTGGAAGTGAAGTGGTTTATATTTGCTCTACAGTCTGAATTAGGAAGAGTCTGGTCACGACCTCCGTTTTGTGATTTTCTGTTGAACTTGAGAGATATTTTCAGCTTGCTGTTAACATGTTTACCTTTAATTGTCATCATTACTTCATTCTTAGATTGGTGTAGAATATTCTAAAATAGATTTTCCTGCAGAAGTGAGAGTTGTTTGAAGGAAAGTGAAAATAATGGTTGCATGTTTGAAAGAATTCTTGACTGTGAGCAAATATTGTCACCTCCAAATTTGATGGGTGTTTACTCTGATGTACATTAGGTGTATGTGAAATGGGGAATTCAATGTAAACTCTGAGGAGAAAGAAGTTTGAGATAAGTGGTTAGCAGTAATTTGCACATCAGTATTTGAATTGATTAGTAATTGCCTGTCTTGAACAGTAACTACTTGAAATAAAGAACTATGCATTCCAGATAAACTGTACTATCCAACTCATGTGTGTACATGGTCATGCATGAGGCATTAGGCAAGGGGGGAGGGGGAGATCACATCCATGCATCCCCCTTTGAGCATATCTTCAGTGTTTTGTGTTTTCACTGTAATGCTAATATTTCCCCTCTTTATTTGGGGTAAATAACTGTTAACCAATGTTTAAAAATGTTGGAATAGGTTGCTCATAAATGCTAAAAAACACAGAAAACTGCTAAAACTTAGTCTAGCATCTCTTCTAAAAATAATCCTGCCAATACTTTTCAAAAATGCAAAATTCTCCCTTTTTTTGGCGACAAAAACACCAAACTGGCAACCTCCCATGTTTGTTTGTAGAAAGTAGGGACAAACACAGCCTCTTAAAGGTAAAGAGCAGTCACTCCAAACTTATTTTGAAGAAAACGCTAAATAACACAATTTTCATCTTATTTCTCTTCAAAGTATCTTTCATTACATTTTATGACTTAACTATTGCATATTCAAGGCAAACCAAGCAGTTATTTCTGGTAAATTTCAGATTCGAAGAGAAAAAACATTGTCACATGACTTCCAACAGCCAATCATGAAACTGGACAGTCTACTACACTTCCTCAATTTGGGATGACTGCTCCTGCCCTTTAACCTGTATTGAAACACAGAACACAATGGACTTAAAATCATGGAAGTCTACCTCAGAAGTAGTCACTTCCATGCAATAATGCTGTGAGCGACTTCTGTTGGTGGTAGTCACACCTCTCAGCAGAGGGACTCTCTTGTCTCAATCTTGCCTTCTCAAAACACATTCATTTAGCCCCCAGGGTAAATAAAGGGCAAGTATTCTGTGACCTCTGTCACCTGCAGAATTATTAGTCTTTGAGATAGCAAGGCACTATCAAAGCATTCTATTAGGCATGTATGTCATAGTTCTAGTTTGACGATCAGCTGCCAGGGTTGTGTATAATAGCATGGAACCATGACCTCTGAGCGTGAGCTGCCATTAGTTTTCTATTTTTACACAGTCTGAGGGAGATTTGAGATTATGCAAATTAAGCCTGCTTTGCAGGGTTTTGAGCTGTTTACACAGGTACAACACCTGTGCTAATTTCTGAAGTGGAGGAAATGTGATGGGTACTGCAGGGTGCTAGAAGTGCTTAACATTCAAGCAGGGAGCTAGTCTAGTATCTTGGAGGTAATTTTAGAGTGCACTCACTTACAGTATCTGATTTTCAACTTCAGTCAAATTGCAACTGCTCGAAAAGAGCTTCCTTCTCTTACATTTTATGCATGATGTTTGGTGACGTCATAAGGATTTGAATAGTAATTAGCAAAAAGTCGCGACTTTTAAAGTCAATTATCTCAGAAACTAGGAACCAAAAAATCATCAGAACCGTGAAAATCAATGAATAAGATGTAAAAAAACTTTGGGTGCCTGGTTCTGAGTGAACTTACGGGTAAAAGTGAGGATTTTAGTCCATTTTAAACTTCTAAAATGGGTTTCAAATACTCTGCAAAATCGTTCAGCATTTATTCGATGTTGTTTTAAACTACTCAGTTTTTTTTTTACTTCAATAGAGAGAAAATTTTGTTTTCTATCTATTGGTACCATTTTTGCACTATAAAATATTCTCAATGAGTCAGGTACTCGGTAAATTCCACGACGAATCGATTGTAGCGCCCAGAGTATATAAACAGTATAGTAGGCCTACTTTCGCAAAATGAACGTTAATGGTCGTCCTATATGTATAACGTTACAACAGCAGCCTATTTCATCCTCACCAGTATTGTTCCCATTGCGGAGAAAATGGTGTGATACTTGCTCCTTCGACATTTTTGCAACAAATTGTTTGTTTTTATGTCATTTACCAATTAAACTAATCAGTAGTGTTGCACTGGTATTGAGCGTGATATGGCTGTATACACATACAATATGTCACAGTCATCATAGTAACTACACCAATAAGCTCTGTACATACAGAGCCGGCAAAACTGCACCTTGTCTGCACTAAAACAGTGAAAATCACCTCACTTTAAAAAAAGTGACTAAAAAGCTGGTTTAAAAATCTTTATACTGGGAAACTGTATCAACTTCAATTCAATGTCCATTCTTTGAAAAAAAAATAATGAATTCTATGCATCATGTAGTACATACACTCATGCAGTCAGCATATATTGAGCAAGAAACTGAATGAGGGACCTTTCTAAAAGGGCCTGCTTAGACAGGAAGGACCTTGCAGGAAATATCATCAGTACAATGTTTTACAAGTGTTTTTGATTTTCCTCATTAACTCTGTGTGAAATTGAAAAATACTGAAGGCAATTAAAGGCAAATACCAATAAGGTTGCAATGGAATGAATATGTCCAGCTGAGGTTTGACAAATGTGATTTCTTACTTTGAATTCCTTGTGAATTTCTTTTCACATGACTAATGGTCCTAAAAAATTACATGATCATGGCTGGACTGCTAGGATAATAATTCATCACTATCCTGTCCTCAGTTGGGAGAGGAAGGAATGTTCAAATCATTTCTACTAGCCAGTTTGATATGACTAGTAGCTCAAACAGTTTATGTAACAATACAGTCTGTTTTTTGTGCAGGAAACTACACCTAAATGTTGCCCAATATGATTCTCCTTTATGTGACCTCCTTAATGATCAAAAAGAAATAAAATTATTGTAACAAATCTAGGAATGAATAAACAGTTTTCACTTCATTGAGTGCCACATTGGCAAGAACCCATTTTAAAACAAAGTTGGGTATACGAGAGTGCCAGTGACAAAACTAGCTGCCAGTGAACATATCATGGATGTCATAATCAATGTCTGTTAATCAGTAGTAGGCTTTACTGCAATGCAGTTTAGCATCACACTGAGGTGTGCTTTTGGGACAATTCAAGTCAGCCAGTGTAAGATTGAGTTTGAGGGGTGGGAACTTGTTACTGAATAAAAGTGATATGCTTTTTATATATTTTTGAATGATGTAAGCTTATGAAGGATTAGAAATTGTATAAATTACAAAGCTGGCTCTACAGCCTATGCAACTTTATAGAATAGACAACTTTGAACTTAATTACAGTACAGTATACCACTATACTGTAGGTCTATAATGGAAAATGTTGGAAAGGAGTGACTTTTTCTGTTTGTGGCACAGAAACTATCAGGTACTGTAAGAAAGAATGATAACCTGTGAATATGTCCAGACTGAAGATGAACCCTCTAAATTTAGGGTGTGTTTAATCCAGCCTGACTTGGTCATGGTTCATACACCCCTTCAGTCCCAGTCCCAGGTTTACTTTACAGCTACAATCCTGGACAAAAATGATGGGACACTTTGCAACAAATGTAGCAACATCTATCAAATAGTTTTGCCGGTCTTCCAATTTCCCCTCCCCCCTACTTCAATGTTGTCCGAACCGAAATTTAGAAAGTTTCAACATTGAAAAGGGGGAGCGGGGGACTGTCCCATGTATTTTTGGCCAGGATTGTCTGAACTGCTGTACACATGTATAGGAACGTCCAGATATACGGTAGAGTAAAGAAGCGGTCGAAATAGGTGGAACAACATGGGGAGTCGTGAGAGAAAAGATACCGGAGAAGTGATTAAAAGATACCGTATAATTATTTATTTCCGAATGGAGGAAAATATGAATTTAAGTGTAGATGGTGGATTTGTATATTAATGTAGGTTTAAAAACAATCACAAAGTGGAATGTCTCTAAGGTTAAGTAAGGAGGGCAATGACAAAGCTTCAATAGCTATTCAGGCAGTTGGACAATGGCCGGATTAGGAGGGCCGACAATGCATTTGTATAAACTTGCTCACTCAATAGGGCTCAAGATACTGTAGAATATGTGGCTTCATTTAGTTGTAGACTGGACACCATATACAACAGTACATACAGTCATGGTAAAGTACAAGTTCATTTCACCGGAACAGAGAGCTTTCATCAAGTTGCTACGGAAACATGAAAAACTTAGTGTGAGAAAAATCGCCGATATTGTTCAGATTTCGAAAAGTTCGGTGTGGCGTATTCTTAAAGAAAGTAACGCGTCCAAGGGATTAAAATGCAGAAAAGGAAGACCGGAGAAGTTAACTGTTCGTCACAAGCGCATTATTTTGAGAGAATTGCTTAAACTAAGGAAAAATCAGGGAAATATTACTGTGTCAAATATCATGTCAGCTGCAAAACTGGATCGAAATTTAGTATCGCGGAGAACTGTGTCTCGCTTTCTAAATAAAAGTGGCTACCGATATTTGCAAGCCCGGAAAAAGGGTTTGTTACTTGCAAGTGACTTGCAAAAACGTTTGAAATTTGCACGTGATGTGAAAAGAAGCAAAGACTCTTCATTTTGGACAAATGAAATTGCATTTTATTTTGATGCGACTGGTTCTGAACATAAGAGAAACCCAAAGCAGCAAGCACAAGCGGTACGAGGACGCAATTGGAGAAGAAAAAACGAAGCCCTCCCGATTGGTTCTACAGCCAAACGACGTAAGGTTGGGAGTGGCAGAAAAATCCTACGTACACACGCGGCCATATCATAAGGAAAGGGAACAGTTTTAGCGAAATCAAACCGCAAGCTGACGGGAAAACTTTCGCTAAGTTTGTGAAAAAAGACATTTTCCAGCCGTGTTGAAACGTTGCGAAATGAGCGGTCAATCACAATTATTTCTTCAAGATGGAGACCCCTCTCAGAACATGGAAAGAGTCAGGAATGCAATATGAATGCCACATTTTTTAAAATTCTACCATGAAGTCCAGACTCAAACCCAATGGAAAATGTATTGAAGTTGTTGGCAGATGCTGTACACTATGGAGGGATGCCCTTGAAAAAACATTGAAGTGGAAACATTCTGAGCTTTTCGTCATCGAGTTATTAATACTCTTTAGCTTAGGCCCCGTGATATTATTTATCACATTATTTCATCAATGCCAAAGTGAATCGATTCTATTATTCAGTCAAAAAGAGGAAGACTTAAATACTAATTTCGGAATTGGGAATATAAGCAAGAGACCAAAGACGATGGCGCCCTCTATAATGGTTATCTCAGAACCAAGATAAACCACACGATCTACCGTTTGTTTTGTGATTTTATTTCTTTAAGGATGACGTCATTACCATGTTAAGGTGTAGTATGTGTTCATGATGTTATTTGACTTTATTAGAGGATAATTTTAATTCTTTCAATTACACTTTCCCCCTTGTTTGCCACGGTCAACCGTAAAATTGTTCAAATATCATATTGTCCAAAGCTTCTTTCCCCAAAAAAGTGCGGTCCATCGTCAGTCCCATTAAAATAGTGTGTAGGTCAACGGTAGATCGTCGTCGGGTCAATGGTAGACCGTCGAAAGCGAGGTCGCTATTATCCAATTATTTCCCAAAAAGGATTCATAAGTAACCGCCCTTTCCAAATCTAGTCCGGTTTTTGGATCAAAAATGTATTTACTTTCGGTGTTTGTACTATGTTACTGTAGTTAATATTTTACATCAAATCTTACTAGAAATTATAAACATTACTTAAACTGCTTTGGTTATTCACTCTGCCTCTGTTGTTTCAATAATAAAATTTGCAAAACAAGCACCACAGGGTGGAGTTTCAAGCTGCTCCTGCTCCAGAATTTGTGACTGAAATGAAAACTGTTTCCACTGGACAGACATCATTTCAGTCTCGACCTCATCAACTATCCCCCCCTTCAATTAAAACAAATGGATGCTTTCCAGTCACAAAAACAGGAGTGGTACCAGTTAATACCACATCCTGCAGAAGTGGGACTTAGGTGCTGGCAAATGAATTGGCTGCCCTTCTAAAATGAAGTAACAAATCATGTCAAGGTATAATTTGGGGACTCCCGCGAAAATTATTTAAGAAAATAATTTCAGTCTTTTCAGCTCCCACCCATGCAAAACTTGTAGAAGCAGGGTTAAAGAATGCGTCATAAACTACGGTTAAAGGTGACAGAATAAAGGTTTTTCTACAATTAGCAGGCCCTGTGATCATAATATTTCTATATTTCCCCCGCCCCTTCTGCAGCAGCTCATAAACGGAAGACGTGAACAACCGAACAGGAATATCGTTCCGCTGCAAAATATTGGTGGCTATTTTAAGCCACTCCCCACCGCACCCGCTGACGCAGTCTTTAACACAAAAAGAGCGAAGAATCTCCAAGCGTGACGAGTTCTCACGCTTAAGTCGGGTCTCTGCATCTTGGAGTTCCCATGCGACCTAATACAAAAAAAAAAAAAAAGCAAAGGGAAAAATTTACTTCATATGTTATGTGCATGTTCTCTTCTATATCATTATGTCATGTATTTTCTACGAATATTATACAACTCTCCTTATTTTAACTTATTTCAAGCTAAATGAAGTACACTTACTCAAATGGCTTCAACAACACACTTGGCTCCCCTGTTTACAATAAATTCGGCAAGGTCAGTTTTGCCCTCCTGTTTCTGTTGTTTGGCTGGTACCAACAGCTGGGGTCCTTTCTGGATGTTCCGCTGCACCACAATCTCGTACAAGTCAAATGCACTTAGCCTCTTTTTCTTTTGTTTAGTTGGTGACTGGGAACTGGTAGAAGAAGTCCCAGCCCGCTTTTGACTTGCCGAAGTGGATTTGGGACTAGAGTCCCCCAGGTTGGGGTGCCCACGGCTATAGAGGGCGTCGGAATCTTCTTTCACAACGTATTTGTATGCTGTGTTATAGTTCACATGGGTGTCGGAAAAATTCACACAAACGTTGTGCTCAGATGCCAGCTTATCCCCTGGTCTAACTTAATGGACATGTGGTAATGATGTCCCCCATCTTGGTGGTTCTCCTTGCTACAAGCCCAATGTATAGCCTTAATTCCAGAGGACTGGAATGCATTGAGAACTTTTTCGGCAAAGTTCCCCCTTGAACTACAAATATTAGTGCCGGCTTGACTGTAGGTTATTAAGTAAACCATTCGCACCTGACGTGCTCCTAATTCGGAAGCCATCTTACTTTTCGTGATTATATCTAGTGTTATGTCTGTCGTCAAATGTATTTATTCTTTTAACTCAGGTAACATCTCCTGAATGTAGCGAATGGTTTTAATTACAATATGAATAATTTAAACATGTCACTAATTAAAATAAGAATAAGAATAAATATACGCATAGTATAGTTTGCCTTTTCTAATTAAATTGTCATTATTATCAAAGTCTTTGTTTCTGTTACACCTGTTCATAGATTGTTCATATTCTAACGTTACTCAAGTGTGAAAACGATTGGTGCGATAAGTTTATTCTCTGACAGCCCATATATAACCCTTTCCCCTTTTCAGGTTTCAGGTCAAAGGCACACAAACCAGCGCCCCCCCCCCGCCAAAAAACGAAAAAAAAAAGGAAAAAAGAAAGAGAGCGAATTCTACTGTGTCATAGGTACAGCAACCGCGCTCCTATAACTGTGTACAGAAGTTCAGACAATCCTGGACAAAAATGATGGGACACTTTGCAACAAATGTAGCAACATCTATCAAATAGTTTCGCCGGTCTTCCAATTTCCCCTCCCCCCTACTTCAATGTTGTCCGAACCGAAATTTAGAAAGTTTCAACATTGAAAAGGGGGAGCGGGGGACTGTCCCATGTATTTTTGGCCAGGATTGTAGGCATAGTTACATGCAAGCCCCCCACTTGCCAGCATTGCACTGAATGTTATAGAATATGCCATGAAAACTGAAGCTTCGTACTTTATAGACTGCAAGTCTGCAAACAACACTGGAAATTTTTTAAGATTGTAAATGCAATGGGTACCTGTCCAGCAAATCCCACAGTATAATAGTCGTTAATTATTTTGCTGTGGTCGACGTTTTGTGAGCTGTATTGGAATAGTACTAACAGTAACGTTATAGGATATACAACGTCGTTAGCTGTGTACCAATAGCATATGTGTAGTACATACTACATATATATTGTACGGTAAATGCCCCTTTAGGTTTAGCAGTTGTTTACAAAACAATTTATAAATTAAACTACGTAATTTTGGTATCAACAAAAAGCCTATATTATAATCTTCAAGCTTCAATACAAAAATATCGTTTTACATCCCTCAATGAGTCAGGTACTTGCAAAGTTTGAGGTCCTAATTTGAGACATAAGAATCGACTGCCTCTTTTTGGGGACATATTTTTGCAGTGTATGTTTAAAAAAACCTAAAAAATCTTAGATTTATAAGAGAAGGAAAGGTCAAAATGTCCACTTACCGTGTCATTGTATCCATTTATACACCTACTTATACATAATTCAACATGTAGGGGGAGACCCCTTGTCAGTCACAGTTCCGCGAAATCTCATTTGCGGCGACTTTCAAGAAGGCGGGAATGCTAGAGAGCTGGTCACGTGACTTCATTAACTATACAGTTGCGTGTATACTGACTTGTTGCAGTTAGGTCTGGTTTTTGACTCCTGGCTGGGCCATATGGAAAACTTTCAGAATGGAACTTTCTGCCATAGTGTACAGCATTTAAAGCAATGGAGTAGGGAAAACATGCCAGTGAGCCACCTACAGTACTGTACAACTGGAAAAAAGCTGTGGCCAGTCTAACTTAAAATTTTTGCTGTTACATGTATGCAACTCTCTGACTATAATGTTGATCTCTGATCTTTTCAGTAGATCTCAATAAACAGCATTGCTTGATCTTACTGTAGTGCAGTAATAACACTTGTGTTTACTGTGATCAGCATAAAAGGGTGCTTCAGTGGAAGTGGCCTCTCAAATTAATCATGTTGAATTTCTGTTAATCGCAGTTCTCTGTTTATCATGTACAGGTAACGCACATTTTGATGACCTGCAAAGGGTCTTATCCTCTCCTCTTACAGGGATGAAATACTGGGTGATCATTTCTCCATCGAATTAGCATTTGCTACTCATATTTGATTTTAAAAATGAGTGGATTTGACATATATGTGCCCAAAGTACTTGCAGTGCATGTGATAGGTGAGAACAGCTACCTGACATGGGTGCATCAGAATCAAATGATCAAAGGGTATGATGCAGACCATCTGGTGCAACCTCTCATAACCCCCAATCAGTACCAAGCCCCTCCCACAATTGTCTGAAATTTATCCCCATCCAGGCACCATTCCAGTTTATTGCTTCAAGTTCAGGGTGAGTATAAAAAAAGCTCAGTTTATATACCAAACACACCCACTACAGATCATGCTGTGTAATACAAGCTTTGGTACCCTGCATTGTTGTATTAGCTGTCAGTCAAAGAGCTGAGGCGATTGAGAATTTTGGTAAACCCCTGCAAATTTGTACTTTGGCGTGAGAGGATTGGTCCTTTAATTCTAAGAGAAATCATAGGCCAGAAGTGGTTGGAGAATGGGAGTGATGCCAGCTGTGTTACTGTACATCCTGAGGGCATTAAAATGAAAGGATCATTTATACTCCAGCCCATCTGGTGCAACTTAATGGGGACATCCCTATGTTGTGACATCTCTGTGTTCCAACGTCTCTTTATGTTCCTACAACAATGAACTTTGGTACCGACAAAGCGTACTTTGGCGCCAATGAAAATGAACATCGGCGTGGTTTTGTTGGAACTCAGAGATGTTGAAACGTCTTGATGCATACTGAAATGCTGGAACATAGAGTGTCAGAACAGAGATATGTAACCTAACTTAATTCCACAAGGGATCTGTGATCAGGTAAGAAGTGGTCGGAGAAGGATGTGATGGCAGGGGAGTACCTATGAATTTATCAGCCAAGGAGAAGTCTGAAGACAGACTATCTAGGCATAGAACATAAGTATCTGGTGGACATCCAGGTTCATACAAGAATCTTCTGGTTGAGTAAAATGCCTCCCAGACAATTATTGTACACAGCGCAGGGGGGCTTGGCTATGTGCCCAGTTGAAGGGCATGGCATCTAGATTACATTTAGGGAACCAATAGCCTTCTCACTGGACTTCACTGGAAACCATGGGAGGTTATTTTGGCTCAAACTGTGCCTCCTCTCACACATGATAATTTATTTGTTTGCTTCATCATCTGAATGTTTCTGCCTGTTAATTGACAGACACACACTGCATGGACAGGTCTATGCTGATACACAATCCTCTGCCATGTAATGGTCTTGAAAATAAGGAAGTCAGGCAAACAATTGCTTAATCGTCCATGTCCAAGATTATCTAAATTGATAGGGTTAAGTTTGGTGATTGACAGAGAGGCTACCTTTCAATTGCAAGATGTTCACCCTATGGAGTGTTGGGAAGGATTTTGTAATGTACATGATCTAAAACCTCTCCAAAACATTGGAGGTGGGGACTCATCCCTGAAGCCATGTTTTGTGCCTTGTCACTTTCCAGTACTCTGCTGTTTCACATGCACTGTGTCATGTACAGGTAGAGGTGATCTTTGATCATAGGCCATAAGTGGTTGTGAATGGAGGGGGGGTGAGGGGGGGGGGGTGAGGGGGATATGTGAGTGTGGGGGGGTGAGGGGGATATGTGAGTGTCCAGGAATTTGTCAGCAAGGAGGAGAAAAATCTGTTAAAATATAATTGTAAGAGTTTTGGATATTTCCTGATTTCAGGGAATTACAAGTCTTCAGCAAAATTCTAAGGAAATTGGAATAGAAGAGGAAGCTTTATTTTGTACTTTGGCCTCATAATGTGTAAAGTTTTTTCAAAGGGGAATCCTTCACTTAGACCTCTCACACAGGCCAAATAAACATTGAGAACAAAGTTTCAGGAAATGGACCTTTACCATGCTTACTTTTCTGTAGCAAGACTGTTTAGGAATAGCACATTCATGGGAGGATGCTAAGTATGTACTGAAACTTTTAGCCAAAAATGTCTCCCAGGTAGTTGCATTTAATGATACTTAGGACCAGGGGATTGCATGGCTTTGTACTGGGTTGAAACAGAATGGTGGGGGAATGATTTTGAGATGAACATGATAGTAACCCTTCCAAAAAGTGTTGAGGAGGGGAATCCTTCCCCACACCTTGTTTTGTGTCCTGCTACTGTCCAATATACTATGCTCAGGCCATCAGATTTCACAAGAATGATTGTTCCCCATCACATGGTGGTCCCCTGATGATAAAATCACACAACCCCAAAACTGGTTACCACCAATCAGTTACCACTCATGCATTTTGTGACAGAACCCAAAAGTGGGTTCCCATGGGTTACCATGGTGAAAAATGACAGAACCCACAAATGGGTTTCCAGTGATTTTTGAAATCCAACTGCTTATGCTGTTACATTGTATGCAGGTAGAGACTTGAGTAATTTTCTTTTGCAGTTATTTAATGTCTTATATACAGTACAGTGCTTCAGTTACACAGTAGGGAATGGGAAGATGTACTGTATGTTCCACATAATCTTTGTCATTTAACAGTTTGTAATGTACATGAAAAATGTACAGTATATTCCTTCCATAAAGCTGGCCATTATTTTTTCATATTGGAAAGTTCATTAAAACAGATTCAATCAAACCTTGAAAATCAATAATACATCATATAGTTCTCAAATCAATTGCCCAAGTAACTCCAAGGCAATAAATCTGAAAGATTTCACAGTTTTTCAGAGCTCTGTGAACTTCCAAATTTTGCTGCAAATTCTGCCAGGCAACTGCAAGCGTGAAATTGACAAGCAGGCAGCGCCATTGCACCATGAAATTAGGTGTTCAGCAGAAGAGGCAAGCATTCCCATGTGTACTGTATACTGTGTAGAGATTTACTGCATAGGAAGTACATGTGTGTGGCTGGGAGTATGATTGTCCATCAGGTACATGAGTTAAGCCAATCCTTTAGTGTCAGATCCTGTTTTAATATGTAAATTATGTTAACAGCAACTTAAGAGTTAATGATTTTGATTTGCCTATTTAAATTTTTTGTTTTTGATTTGTTTTGGGGATAAGAGATTAGGGGAGCTCTTAATTATCAATACTGATGTACTTCCCTTTAAGGGGGCCCAGTCATTTCATGATGCTTAAAGGGCAAGAGCAGTCATCCCAAACTGAAGCAGTGCAGCTAGACTGTCCTCCTTCATGATTGGCTGTTAGGAACATGAAACAACATTTTTTCTTTTCAAATGTGAAATTTACTAGGAATAAGTGCTTTGTTTACCTTGAATATGCAACAGCAAAGTCATAAAATATAATGACAGGTACTTTAAAGAGAAATAGGAGGAAAATTGTGTTATTTAGCTTTTTCTTCAAAGCAAGTTTGGGGGGACTGCTCCTTACCTTAATTTAGTCACCACTGATGTGGGTTAGATTACTGTAGGTTAGATGGGAATTTTATGGCCCATGCAGTTTCCAACCAATTGGTTCAAGTTGAATGGTCCATGGCCTTTTTTTCCAGGTGTGGTTCGCTGGCTCACAAACGTGGGAGAACCATATGAATTAACAAAATTGTAAATCCATATGGTTCTCCCAATTTTACAACTTGTCATTTTCTCTCGTTTGTAATTTCAATTCAAATGTTTGCAATGTTTCTTATATTGGTCTGCAAAAATGTATCTCAGTTATGATGCCTCAAGTACTTTACATTTACCTAACAGTGAACTTTAGTCAGTAAACCCAGAAACAGCTTATGAAATCAATTTTCTGTAATAAAATTTTTGATGACTTTTATATCTGGTACTAAAATATAAAGGTGACACACCCTTTCGGATTGTTGGGAATTATGTTGTACACCAGGCTTCCTCAATTAAATTTTCTCGGGCATCACATTGCTAAATGTTACTGATATAATGTGCCACTGATCGCTGTCCTGGTGGAGGGTTTAAGTTTTTGCTTTTCAGAAGGGGCTTACATGCAAAATGGTGCAAAATATGTTCAATTTTCCCGGCAAATTTTTCACAAACTTGACAATTTTTGTCAATTCACCGTTAAAATTTTGCGCCACTCCAGACCACATCGCTATTTGAGGAAGCGTATTATACACCCTAATGCATCAATGAGTTTCAGTGGTAAAACATTTCACAGTGCCCCCCATTGTAAAATTGAAATTGCACAGGATAGGTTTAAAAGTTTTATTATCCTACTAACAGTTAGTGCTCTGTTTTGCTTCTTTAAAAAGCCTTCTGGCTCTTATATAATCCTATTGAATAGGAATGGAAAGGGTGAAAGTGCCCAAGGACATAGAATTTTTAACAGTATAGCAGTGTTGACAGTAGGAGGGATGTTTTCAGGACTGCAACAAACAGCAAGTTTTTTCAAATAGGTAGCATCTCTCTGCTACAATATACAGACAATATCTACAGTACTACCAGAAAAATAAAAAGAGGCAAAAAAAAGAAAGAAAAAAGTCCAACTGTCACATTGTTCAGCTGGTTTACACTTTTCAAATCTTCCTATGTCTGTGATGATCAATGATCAGTCAGAACAAATGGTGAACCAATGTTTTAATATGTGACAGTGTTTAAAGGTAAAGAGCAGTCCCCCCAAACTAAGTTATTTTGAAAAAAAAACTAAATAACACAATTTTCATCTTATTTCTTTTCAAAGTATCTTTCATTGCAAATATGACTTTACTATTGCATAGTCAAGGTAAACCAACCAGTTATTTCTGGTAAATTTGACATTTGAAGAGAAAAACATTGTTACATGACTCCCAACAGCCAATCATGAAACTGGATAGTCTACGCCACTACTTCAATTTGGGATGACTGCTCTTGCCCTTTAGCTTTGGTCATTGTTTGGTGAAAGTTTGAGTGCATTTAGGTATACTGTTTTAATGAACTTCCCAAAAAAGTGAGCCACAACTGGAAAAGGTTAGAGGTTAATCTCAGTTTAATAAATAGGGCAAGAGCAGTCACCCCAACATACAGTAGTGTAGTAGACTGTCCTCTTTCACGATTGGCTGTTGAGAGTCATGTGACAACATCTTTTTTCTTCAAATAAGGTATAGTTGAATGAACTGTTTGGCTTACCTTCAATATACAATGTTGAAATCATGATTAGTACGAGGATTGGGAAAGATGCTTCGATGAGAACCAAGAAAAAACCATGATATTTAGCTGTTGCCTCAAAATAAGTTGGGGGACTGCTCTTGACCTATAAAATAATTAAATCTTCTCATTATTTTTTTTTTACCAGCTGTTATGATTTGTGGTTTGAGAAAATTGATAACATATGTTTGTATGTAAGACCATTCCCTTTGGGATCATCAATTTGCTAGCTGACTGTGTTGCACAATGGTCAGAAACAGACAATACCAGTGTGAACACACTGTTCATTTTATGGGTGTCTTTTATACAGTACCCCCTTTCATAGCCTAGATATTCTTGCCTTGATGCTATAGGGTACAGTGTATGAACAGGGAGTTGCAACTCACTGCTATGAATGGAAACAAGCTCTCTTACTACATGTACAGCAGGATTTCATGAATTAAGGTCCTACTATAGTATTGCAGACCTGGATTCTTCCAATGAACACCGATTTACTTTGTCTAGGACAGCTGCTGATCAGTCTAAAAACATCTCTTTTCAAATAAAGTGAAAGAATGTTTGATTAGCTAAAAACTGTGACATGCAGTCAAAAGAAGTATAAACATTGCAAATATATCAGTAAAGGTATTTAGTGAGTCCTTCTGATGTCTTTTACATTTTGGAAAGGGAATTAGAGAAACCAGTCCAATTTATTTAGTCTATATTGAAGTCTGGATTTGTGCTGTGTGTTGGCTTGTGTTTTGATGGCCAGGCCTGTAGTCAGTATGAATTGCATTATACTTCTGAATGAAATAAAAGCTCCCTGTGGAGCTTTGTCCGCCCCTTTCAGTTCCCTGTCTGGCTTGTAACATGCCTTTTTCTTGAAAGTGGCCTTTTTGTGTTGTAATTGTAACAGCTGTGTGGGATGTCTGCTGCCGTTAACCCAGGTTGAAATATTGAGTTGGTGTAAAAGTAGACCAAACCTATTATGTCTGCAGTGTGATTGATTACATGTGTTACATCCAGTGTATCCTGTAGTAGATTTTAAAAGAATAATTTGCAAAAGGTATTCAAGTGTATCTTTAGTCAAAAAATTCAAAAATATTAAAAAGAATGAAAAATTAATTTTAACAGTCCAACTCCCATCTTCATAGGACATTCTTGAACTTGGATACAAGGTGTTGTACTGTACCTTTTAGAAAAACAAAGGAATACAAAGATTGTAGTTTGAGTAGTACAACAATGACGGCCCAATCCTCTCACCCCAAACAGTTCCAATTGTGCTAACCTTATTACTTAAGCCCCTCCCACAACTGTCTAAAATCTGTCCTCATCCAGTGACAGTCTCAGTTTTTTGGGGGGTCCAATCTAAGTATACAGTACAAGACCCTAATGTGTAATTGAAACACTCAGTGTAAATTTGAGCTACAGTACTCTGAATATTTTGAATTTGCTCAATTGAGAATTTCTGTGGACTTCTAGAAAAATTGTAGTTCAAAGTGAAAGAATAAACCCTTTAAAAATGTGAAAAACAGTAACATTCTGGATAATTGATAATAGCTGTTAAATGAGCATGTCATCATGATAAAAGTTGTTTTATTACATTCTATATTTCAGTAAACAGACAGTAGTATTATACTATATTTGGATATGTGCGGTGCCAGATGGGCTGGGAAAAATGTTTATATCCCAGGAAGGGAGCAGAATTTTTTCCCTGGGAGTAAAATTTCCCACAGGTCTACTTATAGGAAAAGGCAATTTCCCTCCAGCTACCTAAATTTCCTTTCAGATGGCCAAATTTTTTGGCAAGGAGCCTCCTAGCTTCCCAACTTTTTCCACCTATGTCGGTGCTATACATACTTTTGACTGTCTGTCTCTTTTTGAGAAATTCCTTGTGGTATAGTAAAGTTTTTTGATTGTTTTGTCATGAAAGTGCAGTAAACATGTCTTTCAGTGGTGTCATCCTAAATTGCATTTTACTGCAGCTTGTACATATTACAGAGAAGTAAAGTATAAATTTACTTTTGTAATTTATAGGCTTACATACATTATGGTGTCATTTTAATGAGTAAGCATTATACTATGTGTGTGTTGCACCCATTGAAGAGTGACCTATGACTAATTTTAGTAATTTAGTTCAAAGAGTGCACAGCAAATGCTGTACTTCCAAGCACTGTAGTCATAAGAAAGGCTGCCAAGGTTTTAAACTAAAGGTTTAGAAGGAAATATTGCATTCAATATGCACCTTTAGTCCAGGGCTAGAAAAAGTTTTTTACCAGGAAGGTAGTAAAATTTCTACAATTTTGTCTTTTGTATGTATGTACAAAAAAAGAAAATTTTTTTCCAATTGCCAAAATTTCATCCCAAATGCCCAAATTTTTTGGGAATTTTCCAGCCATGCTCTAGACATTGTTGACCCATTCAGTCTTAGTGAATAAAACACTGAAAGCTTTATCTTTGCAGACTGAAATAGGGTTAAGTAAAAGAGGTAAGTAGAACGATATGAATTTTTGAAAGTTTGGGTCAACAAATAATCTACTACAGTCTTTGAGTAGGTCACTTTTTCGTAGATGATGTAAAACTTATTTCTTGAAAGTATTAATTTGAATAATCTATCATTTGTTGTCAAAAAATGTTTTCCCCCAGTAAATAGCTGTATTGAAACCAGAGTAGAAGTTGTTACAGTGAAGGTACCAAATGTGTAGGGACTTAATGGCTTACAAAAGTGGGATCTTTGAGTCTTACGTACAAACCAAAACATAGGAATGAAAGTGATTTACGTAATTTAGGGCTCGAAAATAGGGTAGAAAATCAGAGTCCAAGGAAATACGTAGTGCTTGAGAGAATTTTGTTGTCCCTCCAAATTTTAGGTTGCCCCACCATTATATTTTATTGGCCATAAGATTTCATCGCAAATTGTGCAAACTCAAGTCTAGTTGTATCAGAAAAGCCTCCAACAGAGAACTTTGCATAATTGTGCAGTTTAATTGAATCCTGCTGAGTGGAATTTTGTTTTCAAGTTTTAACTTGTATTGACATGAAACTTGTACGGACTGTAGAAATAAGCAAAGGGGAATAAAGAATTTGTAATGTTCATTGCAGAAAGTGGTGCGAAAGTTCACTTTTTGCTTTCATACTCTGGTTCATATTTGACTCCTTTTCTTTACCCTTTCCTGTGTACTAGGCCTTCCCAATACATGCAATGCAAACACACACATTATTGGAAGCCCTGCACATGGGCAATTATTAGTGAGAGGGAGGGGCATTTGGCTATGGTCTCCCCTCTCTGATTCCCCTTTCATCCTTAGCTCTGCATGATCAATATGTAAAAATTTTAGCACAAATTTTACCTTCAAAAGTTCCACATGTGGTTTCACCTAGTTTTTCACATATTTTCAAAGGAGAGAGAATACCAACTCCCTTAATCCCCCCTCTTCAAGGTCAGTGGTCACATTATACAGAATGGAAAGACAGTGGCTTAACACTTATTTTACTTTCAAAGGTTGCATCGTATGTGGCACCAGAATGTGTCCAGTGAGCATACCTAATCTTTCAAAAGATCCAAAGTCTTGAGACTGTTCCCTCCTATCGACACTTGTACTAGCTGGCCATCACTCAACATAAAGCTGGTCGTCACACAACAGAAACAATTAAAAGGTTTTACATAAATTTTGCTTCAAAATGTGGTAGTTTGGCACTAGATTGCCTGTAAGGATGCAGAAGCTTTCAAAAAATTTTCAAAGGGGGAGGGAGACCCCTTCAACCAGGCCCACAATCACTTAGCAAACTGCATGACCCTTCCAACAGAGAGAAACCATGGCTACACCACATTGTTAGTCAGAGCCATGCATTTACTGACCAGCTGTGGGCCATACATGTGTTGATATAGGGGTTGTTTATTTCCATTTACAGTAGCTCCAGGGCTACCTTTTAGTATTGCCAGTAAGTTTTATCCATTCAGGATTTAATTAAAAGTTGATATAATCAAACATTGAACTAGCACCTATATTCTTTCATAAGCCAATGGGGCATTGCAGAGGTAAGTACACCCATTGTTGCTTAAAGTTTAACTTACAGAACTAACTGGAATTATTGGAGTGTTTAGTATCTAGCCTTTTTATTTGTAAAAAACTGAGGTAAGTGTTAATCTAAGTGCTCAAATCTACAATGGTGACAGGGTGAATGTGGTTAAGTCACTATTAAACTACTTAGATACAGATAAGTGCTCTATAGTTAAGGTGATGGGCTTGTACTGTAGCATGATAATATTGTATTGTGTGGTTACAGAGATCTAATCTTGTGATTGTTTGATAAAAATAAAAATGGCAATTGTTTTTTGCCTTTTAAAGTAGTTGATAAAGCAGGATTTTCACATGAACAGTAATGTAGTAAGATATGAACAACACTAGGTGTAGCTATGTGAATTGGGTGGAAACAGTTGGAGAGCTGGGAGGTTTCTTCCTGAGAATGAACATCTGGAGGGAAATTTTGGAATTTGGATGTAAATTTCCCTTTTTTCTACATGCAAAAATAAGGAAAATTGTGCGAACATTTGCTTGGAACCTTCATGGGGAGATAAACATTTTTTCCAGCCCTGGATGGACCTTGGAATTTTGAGGCATGCGAGTGTGGTCATGCATCAGCACTAATTGCCTGAAATCACTGTGAGTAGTGAGATTATTCGGCCATTTGGTACACCTAGCACAGCTAGAACTCAAGAACTGATTAATAAATTAAAAGTGCAGAGCTACTAAATTTCCAACCCAATTAACCCCCCACCTCAAAAAAAAAAAATCCACATGGCGATCCACATGGCATAGAGTACACCTTATTGTGATTCAAAGTTGGGAAGAGCTAGGGGTTATCCCTGTTGTTTTCGGTGGAGGTCAAAGGTTATTTGATGTCACCAGAGGTCAAGAGGTATTTAAAGCATTCTACAGTAGAAACGATATCTCAATAAGTGTAACAGTGAGTGATCTGATACAATAATATGTGCAATACCCATAACTAGTAAATGAACTCCATCATTTTTGATGGTTGAATGTCATTTGGGGTCACAAGTTAGATGAGATTTAGCGACTCACCAACATGACTGTGTCAGTCAATGCGATAAAATGTTCAAAGTTTAAATTAATTTTAAACAATGGTTCAAGCTCAAGATAGGTCTCCCTGCAGTCACCTCTCACAACAGGTGGGATACTGTGGGCGTATTCTACAACCCCCAGCCCACAGGGAGCTACCAAAGTTCGGGTAAAAACGTTGTAAACATGATATTTTGGTCAGGGTAGCAATGAGGGATCTCATACTCTTAATGGCATGTTTATTGCTCAATTTTAAGTACAATAGATGCATCCTATCATAGGCCTATTTGTGGATATAGTCAAAGGAATCTAGGTGATGACTCACCACCACTCACCTCAAATCACTGTGGGGAGTGCAATATTTAAAATTATCATGGAAGTATACCTCCTATGTAGTACTTCCATGGTTTTATAGAAAATGCCAGTTCATGTAAACCTTAAGTGTAAAACTTATAGTATACCTGCCACATTCATAAATTTCATAAGGTGTTGGATTTGTAGCACATGTGGAAAATCTAAATCCCAATTACTGTGTAATAATAATACTTGCATACAGGCTTTAATTGAGTAATGTGGCACACCACTTTCCTGAAATAAATGTAAGAATTGCGATTTTGATTCAACCAAAAAACGGAAGGAGTACTAAAATAATCAAAGTTTACTTCAAACATCACACCTTGCACACTCCTTAATTTCCTTAGGAGTGTGATCTTAAAAGTGTAGCACACCTGAATGATCGACAAATCAAGGTCTGTGCATATTTCTTTTTGTCTGTCTTTTGTTTCGCTTTTATTTTATTGAAGCTATTTCTGACCTCTTATTAACAGCTGCTCAAGGAATGAACAAAGCAGTCCTCCCAGCTGTCCTCTCCTTATGCAAACAAATGTTACTTCCTTTGTGAAATAAAAAAGGAAATTGTTTTCTATCTTTCTAGATTAATTAAGATTTGGTACTTTTCCAAGGCACAGCACAAAAATCTTTTGTTTCCGAGATTGAATGCATATTGTGGTATTAATGTAGGATCACAAGCAAACTATCATCCACATGGTAATAAGTCAGTAGTTGCTACCTAAAATGATGAATTGCTCAATTATTTTTTGGAAGTTATAAAGAGTTCAGTGTACTTTCTTTTCCATACAGAGTAGTTATTAAATTGATGGAGTGAAACGGTTGCATTTTCCAGGCTCCAGAGAATTTAATATGCTGTTTTTTTAACAGGGATTTACTGTCTTCATATTGTGACTGTTGTGCAAGAACAGGCATATAGTGTTGGTATTAATGCCTGGTTTATTGAAAAAAAAAAGGAAAACAATTTGTGAAATTTTAAATGAGAATTTGTTATATGAACTGTTCATGAAATATGGATACATAAGTCTGTCAGGGTTCCTGCCAAGGGTGAGGGGGGAGGAAGGGGTTGGTGGTGGTGGTCAGGAAAGGGGATTTGACCTGCAAACAAAATAATCCCTTACTTTTGCTAAGTTGATGTTTTCTGGGGTGTGTGTTGGAGTTAAAATCTCCAAATTATTTGACTTGAAAACATATATTATCATATTGTGTCAAATTAATGGCACTGTAACTTAAATATGAATCAAAATAAATGAAACAAACTGTCTCTTTTTTTAGTGTGATCTCTCTTTATTCACAATCAAGATGGTTGCAATTGCACATATGATCATGCTGGCACTGTCTTTTGCAATCCTGACACAAAACCTGTCGGTGTAGACTTCAGTTCAAGTTCGTGACAGTGTTACCGTTACTGTACACTAGTGTATAGTATGTCAAAACACCACTGGGGCCTTGCTATTGCATGTCATGTCCAAATCTAGGGACTACATACACAATTGGCCCCATAAGTGGGGACCATACAATAACTAAAGAAGGCAAATGCAATACAGTACTGTATGTGTACATGGGTAATGGGGTGTTCCATGAACACTAGAACATGCATTATTCATAAGATTATTTTCTTGGGGAAATTACTGCTGTATCACAGTATGCATTTAGCATGAATATAGATAAATCCCTCAGCACTTGTGTTTAGTGACTGTAGGCAGCCATTAGTGGGGTCCATCAGCCTTAAAGGGCCAAACCTCTCACCCAAACTGCAATTTTGGAACCAAGGTACGGAAATTCTCAATTGGCTCAGCTGTTTGATTGACAGCTAATTCAAACAATGCAGAGTACCAAAGCTTATATTACACAACATGAATGGTACTGAGAGTGTTTTGATTGTATAAATGGAGTTTTTTTACACTCACCTAGAAGCAATAAACTGAGATTGTATCTGGATGGGGATGAATTTCAGACAATTGTGGGAGGGGCTGAAGTAAGAAGGTTAGGAGACTTGGTACTGTTTGGGGTGAGAGAACTGATCCTTTAAATTGTCTTAAGAAGGATTCCTTCAGTTTTTCTGTAGGATTTCTAAAAGACTTATTGCTGCAGGTCTATCTGGCATAAGATCCTTTTGCACCAGACAAAGACAAAAACGTGTCCTACTCAAAGCAAAGTAAGATGGAAAGAGGAAGAGGCAGTCCTCTATGAAACTGAGGGCACTATCCTTCTTAGTGACGAAAGATCTTATGTCAGATAGACATGTTGGCAAGTTGGCGAATTACGATTGTTTTAATATTAATAGGAGGTGAGTATTATATATCATAGACTGGTAAGTTTTATAGATTTCGTTTTGGTGCAGTGTTACTGCACTTTTGTGGTGTCATTTTCTTCTTATATTCTACAATGCACATGTACAAGCAAGCGTGGGTTATTTTTCCCATTAACCTTGATTTATGTCACTTTATCTGCAGATGAGGTTAATACAGAATATCACTCACTGGTCATCTAAACTACCAGCATTCTACCATGGCCACGTTGCTTACATAGACTTTGATGCGTAAGTATGCAAATTCCTAAAACATACACACAGCTTTAAATATCCAACTTCTCCTTACATTTTGAACTCTTGCACACTTCTTTTTCCCCTTTGCGTATTCTTTTGAAACATTCTTTTCCCTTCAAGTGATAATGTTGTAATGCTGTTATGACAAAAATTTTGTAGGCCTTTCTTGGCATCCATACATAGCAAGGTTGAGACCTCCACTTCTTGCCCCCTGCAGTAATCTCTACTCTGCAACTTGTACCTGATTCCCTCCCCTTGTGAGGTCCATTTGTAGTGTTTCAGTTTTAGATGAACAGTAGCAAAGGGCAGGTATAGAAGCTCGTGAAAACATCCATCAGGAAGGGGAGGGGGAAGCTAAGTCATGGATGTAGCTATGTGGTTGGCAGTGATTGGCTGCAGCTGGCAATCACATTTCCTAGCACTGCTACATTTAGGTGGTAATGTACATTAGATGAGATTTAACAACATACCTTCATGAATGTGTCATATGTGTCAACAAGATAAAGAGGTGAAGTTAAACATGGTTTCAAATATGGTTCAATTTGAAGTTTGGTTTGAAATATATTGTTCAAATACCGTACATGGCAAGTCCTTCTCTTTAGTCATCTCTTGTGTCAGGCAGGAAATACCAAGGCCACATTGTACTACCCCATCCCACACTGACCTAGCCTTGAGCACTTAAAAAAAAAAAATAAATAAAAAAAAAAAAAAAAAAATATAAACATATAATACTGACAACTGCTAGCTCTTAAAGCACCTGTGTGAACAGCACTCTATAGCCCAAATTCCAGTAAAAGGGGAATTACTATGCCTTTGCTGTGAGGAGTTACCAGGAATTCCCATCGCTGACTTATACTTACCCCTTGGTACATCCAAACTGCATACTACCAGCCCACACTACTCGGACAAGTTCTAGCACTGCGCCCCCACTTCGCCTGAACAACTAGACGATCGTCCTCATTACCTTTCTGTGCTAGTCTTTGTGACTTTGGAAGTTGTGAGGAGTTAACCCTTTACCGTTGTTTGGGTCCTTTCGGACCCATGCGGAGAGCTCGGCTGTCACCCATCTTTACTGTTTCACGCGGAGCTCGAAACTGCGAGTAGCTACCCGAAAATTTGGCCACAACAACGAGAGAGACAATAGTTTAAGGTCACGGGGTCAATGGCCTACGGAAGCCGATGAGGGGCGGGCTACGTCCGCTTTTCCGCCCACTCCCGAGGCGCGCAAATATGCCCCGACCGGAGCACAACGGTAAAGGGTTAATCTGAAATATCTGCACCACTCGGCTAAAGGGCTGCGTGCACACACGCAGAGACAGTGGCATCAGCTTTGCAGTAAACACACTCCACAGGCTTATTTTAACCCTTTACCGTTGTTTGGGTCCTTTGGGACCCATGCGGAGAGCTCGGCTGTCACCCATCTTTACTGTTTCACGCGGAGCTCGAAACTGCGAGTAGCTACCCAAAAATTCGGCCACAACAACGAGAGAGACAATAGTTTAAGGTCACGGGGTCAATGGCCTACGGAAGCCCGTGCGGGGCGGGCTACGTCCGCTTTTCCGCCCACTCCCGAGGCGCGCAAATATGCCCCGACCGGAGCACAACGGTAAAGGGTTAAGAGGAATCTACAGGGTAATAAAATGTTGACTGGTATTTTGTATCTAAGCAGTCTGCTACTTGTGCAAAATATTCAAAAGATGCCCCCTCCCCTCTCACCCCTCCCCAAGATTATATGCTTTAAACAACCATCATAATAACTGCCACTTAATAGTTGTAAGCTATAACCTGGCTTTTCGATTTAAAAAAGAAAAAGCCCAAAGAACTCTTGATACAAATTTTGCATTTGAGCATGAACTAAATCTTGGGTTTATATAAGCCCTCTCAGAACTAAATACTGCCGGTAGCTTTACATAGTAGTTGCAGTAATAATTGTCAATGGGTCATGTCATAGTGTGTTTGGAGTAGGTTTTACCTTGAAGTATAGAAATGTGTTTATTTTATGGTCTGATTGTCAATTGGTATTCAATGACTGACAAATTAGTTCTCTTTTTAAAAGCCCAAACATTGGTTTAAAATAACCTGTCTGCTCTGTTTGAGTGTGTTTGCAGTTTTAGGTAATTGTGAATTGGCATTGACACATAGCTAGACATGGTATGCAGAACATGTTTGTGAGATATTTTTGTTTTTGAAGGCAGATTTTTTTTTTTTTTTTTTTTGGGGGGGGGGGGGGGGGGAGTGGTGAGTTTTTTTTTATGGGGGGGGGGGTTGGTGGTGAGATATGCTATATGCTACAATGTATTTGAAGGAATGGTGGTGTTTGTTCTTGATTTTATTTTCCTGGGAAATTCTTAAGTCTGAAACTCAGTATTACAATTGTAGTTCTTGATCAGTAGCACAAAAAATTATAAATTTGGGGATTTCTCAGTCATAGAAAACTTGGAAATGTCATGGCAACATGTTAAATTATTTCATGGCATGAAAAAACCTTGAAATCCAGGGAAATTGTGTGAAGTCTTGGAAAGGTCAGGGAAGTTCTTGTTAAATGGTATCATTCCTTTTTCACTTGTGATGTTAACTAATTCTCTAATTTGGGAAATTTCATGTAAAAGTTATAAACTAATATTCCTTGCTACAACTTAGAGGGTCAGAGCATTTACTGCACACTTATTTGAAAGTGACATCTAAATTTCTCAATTTTCTTCTGATTTCTCTTCAAAGTATCCTTCATAGTATTTTATGACTTCAGTGTTGCATTTTCAAGGTAAACCGAGCACTTACACCTGGTAAATTTTACATTTGAGGAGAAAGAATACTGTCACATGACTCAGGAGAGCCAATCATGAAACTTGCCCTTCTAAAATTGCACATGTGTACTCATCCCCTACCTGGATAACAGGACTAGTTATAGTACCACACCCTCACATCAACCTGATCGACTAGTATTTTGCCTTGCTTACTAGCTGCTGCAAAACTGCAACACAAAGGTTTACTTACTGGAAATGATAGCTGTTCAGTCTGGGTCTTTGGTATATTGTGAAGTCCTGGCAAAGTTATGACAATTCTGGTAAAGTGGCATTGCCCCAGGTCTTACTTGTAGACTTGGCCTTTTGGCTAAGATCATGTGTAGTATCTGTTCTTTTTATCCAGTCTAGAATGGAGCCATGCATGACAAACAAATAATGTAAATGGTCTGAAGGCCTTGAGGTTGGTCACATATTGTCTTTCAGTGGACATAATAGCTTCTTCGGGAAGCAGTGAAAGTTTTGGTTTCGCTGAATGGCCCTTTGCCAGAGAGTTGGGATGACTAGCAAAAGATCAAACTAAATTCTCACCCTATAATCTAATCCTTAATCTAGTGTTCTCCTTACATTCATGTTGCTATTATTTTACTTTCATTTCTTTCACAGCTTTGGATCATCTTTCAAACCAATTCACATAAATATTCTAAGACGTCCGTTAGAGCGGCTGGTATCTTATTACTTCTTTTTACGCTACGGGGATGATTATAGACCCAGTCTAGCCCGGCATCGAAAGGCTAACAGAGAGGTCAGTCAATTGTAGGGCATTTGTGTAAATGATGAACATGTATTACAGTAATCTACATCTTCCCCCATTACCTCCTACTCATATGTTATCCCTACTGTACTTACCCACAGTAAGTCGCTAGCTGGCAAGCTTCTAATAGCACAGTCACACCAGGTGACTTCTCATAGAGGTTGCCTGATGAGGTCATGGTTCCTACTTGCCTGTCCAAAGGATTTAACATAGTTAAGGACCTGGCCTTTGAACATCTACAGCTGTTAAAGCCATAGTCAGAGTTTGTGTGTTTTTTTAATTTTTGTTGAAAATTTGACAACTTTCTCATATCTCGTGACCCACATATTTCACCAGAATGCTGAGAAGAAGTAATTAACCCTCTTACACATCAAAACATGATGTGACCTTAAACCCTTCTTTTAAACCCAACCAAAGTTACGAATACTAGGTTTGAAAGCCATTAGGCCTCATGTACTTTTGGGCCTTTAAATTTTTTTGGACTTTCAGGCATATTTGTAAGTGGACAATGGCAGTTTTCCATGCTACTGTAGAGTACTCCCTTTAAACATTTGTATGGTAATTCCTGAAGTTTCATTTAATTCGGCTTTGTCATCTTCCCAGCATTTACCCTTCAGCATTTCTGTAAATTACAACTGCTATTAAGTGTTCATGTTCAGTCTGGATTTATCCCATGGGATTACCAGATTTTTCCCCGTGGGAAATATATATCTGCAGTAGCGCTGTTTAATTAGACAATGAAAGTGAGAATGAGCAGCTTAATAAGACATGTATGGAAGCTCACTGGGACCATTGGTATTGATATAAATGATACAGTATCCTACCATTTGTAGCCCTCTGTAACATGAATGTGAAGTTATTCATTTTATTTTTGGTTCGGGAGGAGGGTAGTGTGTAGACATGGAGGCACCGGATGTTGTATTTTATGCAGTGTAAACTTTTATATAAATGTAAAAAAATATACTCTATAGAGGCGACATAAGTCACGCAATGTGGTCAGAGACCTTTACAAATAAAACAGATTTCTGGTGCTGTAAATATTTTTCTCTGTTTTTATTTGCGTAACATAGGCTTTGTGCATGGAATGCATGTTGTACTATAAAACTTTTTGAGTGGGCTGTGGGGAGGGAGGTGGGAGGACTTTTTAATTGCGATAGGGGTCTTGGAGAGCAATGGGGCAACACTTTGCCACAGTTGTACTCAGCCAGGAAAGTTTAAGTAGGGTGGGTACAAAACTCCCATGAAAGTTATCATGTGAGTTCCCCTCCAGGAACCTGCTTTTCAAGGACTGGGGGCTTGTTGGCTCTTTGTGTTTTCTTTTATGGGAGAAAAAAAACACATTTTGGTGGAGAATTTGTCATCATTCCATTATGGTGGGGACCCGGTGTTTGGTCAAGTGTTAGAGCATCTGCCCAAGATGTGGAATGCCAGGGTTCTATTTCCAGGTGGAGTCATACCAAAGAATCTAAAAATGGAACCTACTGCCATTGGGATGATGCTCAGCATAAGCAATGGAGTAAGGAAAACAAGCCAATGAGCCACAATTGGAAAAAAGGCTGTGGCAGGCTGAACTTAAACCAATAGGTTGGAAACTAGGCTGTAAAACGCCATCTAAATAACTCCATTATGGTGGGTCACGCTCTGACTGTACATTTTTTATAGCAGTTAGTTTTGACTTGAGTAGCTTTTTCTGATGTGAATAGTGGCCCAGAAAAGTGACCTGTTACACAAAAGTCGGACTTGTTCGAGCTTTTTTTCTACTGTACATCTTACCTGTGGTCATGCAGATGGTATTTTATGAAAACTGTTACCTACATACAATCCTGGACAAAATTATTGGGACACTTCCTAAGCTTTTGCATATTTTTAGCATGTTTTCCCTGCCTCCCCTTTCTCAATGTTGAGAAAAAGAAGAGTGTGCTTTTTGCTGAAGTGCCCAACTTCTATTCACACTTGAAACTAACATTGATATTGGTCCCTGATATTTTTGTCCAGGATTGAATCCTGGACAAAAATTATTGGGACATTTTCTGACCTTTCACATATTTTCAGCATGTTTTCCCTGCCATCCCTTCATTAATTTAGTGAGAAAAAGAAGAGTGGGCTTTTGTCAAAGTGTGAAATTTTATTCACACTCATAAGCAACATTGAAATGGGGTGCGGGCAATTTGTCCCAGATATTTTTGTGCAGGATTTGTAGGATATACATTTGTTTTGTGTAAGTTGCACACGTGGTACACTTTATCCGAACATGGCCCACTTCCACCTCATAAGGCCCCCCATAGAGCTGAGAGTCTTATTGCATACATGCATGTGCAGCGATGTTGTTTTTATCAGGAAGGACAACTCTGAAGAATAGAGCTCTCACCATGGAAGTACTATCTTCTTCCATGCTCTCACAAAATAATATTTAAGGTGTTATTGGCTTCAGGGTATTATTCCTGTATAAACTGGAAGGCATGGAATGTTATTATCTGAGATACCATAAGGTTCCAAACTTTCCCATTTCTGGTTAAATTTGCCTGTAAGCATTCATTTATTACTGTAATATGTTTTGGTGTGCCCTTACATTGTACCTTTCTGTAGCTTGGAGGCAATTTGAATTTACTCATTTGCATAGAAGTAGGAGAACTGAGAATGTCGTTGAAAAGGGACAAGTACTTGATTTTATGTTTCTTGAGTAAGTGTTGTGATGAATAAAATGTAAGTGTACTGTATATTTAAATAGAAACCTTGGAGGAAAATGAAATTTAGTAGAAATGTGTGCTACAGCTGGTTTGACTGTAAATTTTATGCACCACCCTTAGAGGGAAATCTTGCATTGTAAAATCGTACTTCAAAATCCAATATTTGTTGACACAGAATGATAGATTTTCAAAGTATGACAGTACACCAGCCTTCTTTTGAAGTAATATATTTCCTCAGAGAGAAGTGAAGATTTTTTGTTGGGTAGAGCATGTTGTTTGCTCAAACTTTTAGAAATCAAGACAATGCAAGTATCTCAAATTCTCTTGTTCATCATGTTGCGTGGAGATTTAACGTTTTTTTCCCAGGTCACTGGTGAGATTGGATGGTTTGATATTTGAATGAACTGACTCCAACCTTGATTTCTTGTCCCACAGTGGAATTGCAATCTTCATTACGCCTCTCATTGCTCCAATTTGGTACCTACGTAATTCCCAGACCATACCAGACACTGCTTTGGTCTTGGTTTGTTCCTTTTTCAGTATTTTACTTTAAGGAATGCAGGATTGTTTTTTTCTGGAATATTCTAATACCAGGCCTCTCTTATCTCCTGTGAAATTCCCACTTACCTGCAACTTTCCCTAGTAAAGCAATAACACAAATGAGAGGGTGCCATCCTGGGGGTTAAGTCCCTAGTCCTCTTTCAACTTAAATGCAACTTCGGCCTTGTTTTTTTCCTCATCTGTTTTTTTTTGTTACACATTTGTGAGTGCAGTATTATTTCATTCTGGAATATTCTAATTATCCCCATTTACTGTGCAACTAACCCTGGTTTACTCAGGGTA
This sequence comes from Holothuria scabra, assembly GCA_037179385.1. NCBI lineage: Eukaryota > Metazoa > Echinodermata > Holothuroidea > Aspidochirotida > Holothuriidae > Holothuria > Holothuria scabra. The sequence continues at coordinate 3,707,216 of CM074185.1, forward strand.
ATTGGTTTTAATTTTGATCCACCATAGATTTTACAATTTTAAACACAGCTAGTGTTTGTGATAATCAATTAAGGTACCTAGCAGGTGTTTATGACACTGATAACAGGTATTTTCTAACATTTTACAGCAATTGGTATGTGAAATACTTGACCCTGTTAGTGTTGTAGCACAATACAATCACCTAACTTGGGGTACATGAGAACACAGACTGGAAAACACAGGTTAAACCTGCAGTTTTGCCTTACTGTAACCGCAAGTACTGTAGCACTGGGTGGCACAGGGCAGTGAGACCCAGCCCTTTGTAATCCCCTCTTTAATACTGGCAACTTGCAAGCCACGAAAAATTAATGTCACAGTGGAGAGAGAGCTGGGTTGAGTTTGCACCATGCCACAGCTAACTCTCATAAAGACCAAAAAACCATCAAAACAAACAATTCATGTTTAAGTGATTTTATTGATTAGTTACATTTAAATGAAACTTCAAAAATTCATGCAACTGAAATAGTTTGCCTTTAGATGCAGTATTTTTATGCAATAACTTCCATGTGACTCATTGGTCTAAGACAGTTAATTATAAATTATATGCACAAGTTACAGTACTTTCAGAAAATGTCCAATAAGGGTTTAACCGTCTTAAACTGATATGAACAGCACTTTCAAGAATTACTGTACTTTGAAATATTGTACAGTATATGAAGATAATTCCCAATTAGATTAATTTGAAATTTTCTGAAAAACTGTATCATCATGTGTATTATGGAATCTTGGCACTCACCCAGCCTGATAGGAATTGGTTGATAATATCTACTGTAACTGGTCTATGTTAAACAGATGTCTAATATGTCCCCATGCATGTACATATGTTAAACATGATTCAGCATACATACAGTAATGCTGTACTTGAACTGTGCTGGCTAATCTGATGATATACTGATGTATTTGTCTTACTCCCCTCTACTTACCCTCTCACAATGACATAAATCTCATCATCCCCCACTCAACTACTGTTGGTTGAACAGTTAATGAGTGACAAGTTAATTAGGTGCTGTCACAGTACAACTGACAGTTGGTTTTGACATGCTCCATTCACAGCATCTGTACCTAGGTTTTACTCTATACAGATTGATCGCTACAACTCATGGTCATGAGTTAGGTGAGGTCTTTCAGCTCGGTTTCTAACAAACTGGTTTAAGTCATGCCTGCCATGGCATTTTTTCCAGTTGTGACTCTTTGGGGCTTGTTTTTCCTACCCTATTGCTTATGCTGAACACCAAGTTCAACAGCAGTTTTTAAGTCTTCAGTATGAGTCAAACTCTAGACATCCCATCTGTAAGTCAGATATTCTAACCATTTGAGGTACAGCCATGCAGAACCTTCATGAGAGAGCAAAGTACAAGAAATCCATGTGCATTCAGTAGAGTCCCATCCTTTGTTATTTGAGGCTTAGATAGTTGTATTTGTAAAATGTAAGGGTATGTGACAGTTCTCTCTAAATCAAGGATATGTAACAGAATATATTTAGGAGATAATCCCAAGGATGTGGTAAAATAATGAATGTGGTTTCTTATATTGTTATTCTACTGTAGGTTTTCTTCACAATTATTTGTAGACTAAAGATTTAAAAATCATCCAAACTTGGAAAAATATATATGTTTTGTGATTACTACAGTATTCCATATCTCATGCATGAAATGATGCATTTATCTGCCAATTTCCTCAAAATTGTGTAAATAAAGTCAAAATTCTGAAAAGTGCCATCTGCCATGACTTTTGTTACATAATGTAGCAATGTAGATGGCCGACAGTATGTGCATATCATTTTGGAGATCATCAAATGCCCTTGAAAAATATTGATGTGGACTTGTGAAGATGTTCTTGAATTTAGTAGAATGGTCTGCAGTACATATGAGAACTTTATCCCAGTAAGAATTGCACTGAGTGTGTTGCATTTTATGATAATTGTTCTCACAAACTAAGCAACCTGTGCGAGTTGAGGTGAAGACAATATCCAACAAATATCACACACTACTATCCAAGTAGGAGCAGTTCATTGAACAACTTCAGGTATAACAACAATACGCAATGACTGCTATATGGAACACACCCAAGCTAGGTAGCAGTTAATTAAAGGCATGTTTTCATCATCCCAAACAGTTCCAATTCTCCCAACCTACTTACTTCTAGCCCCTCCCACATTTATCTAAAACTCATCTTTATCCAGACACAATACTTGTTTATTGCTTCATGGCTTGTCCCAGTGGCCATACAAGTCCATAATGTGTAATCAAGACACTCTCAGTGCCCATGCTGTGTAATTTAGCTATGATGCATTGTTTGAATGTGATGCCAATCAAAGAGCTGTACCAATTGAGAGTTTTGATATATGTATACTGAAACTGTAGTTTAGGGTGACGAATGACTGCTTTTAAGGAAGTCTCCAAGGAAGTAAAAACACAACAAAGCGGCACTGTGCATGATCTTGGGGGTTGCATGCTTTTAATTAAACTGTTGAAAGAATCTGAAATTAGGTTTATTACTCGGAATGTCTTTTATTAGCAAATCTCTGGAGTTGCAAAGTTGTTTTGTGGAGAAACTTTAAGTGATTGATAAGGCGTACATGTACAGTATATAGAACAAAATGATTTTTTCAATGACTGTAAATATTGTGCACCCCCAGGAATGGGAGCCTAGCTGTACCAATTACTGTACTCTTCATCATCACAATAGCAACAAAAAAGCCAGTAGCCATTTGACTGTCAAAGATTAATTTCAAGACATTTTTTATTGAAATTAATCCATTTTAGGTTTGATTTCCCTTAAGAATTGTGTAGGGGTTTGAAATAGTACCTCAAATGTATCTGCAATTCTTTTTGAAGACCTGTGTGATTAGTCAGAGATTCATGATTTTCTTGTTCAAGTGAGGTTACTACGGCCCAAAAATCATATTGTTGGTTTATTATCATTAGGAAATCATCTGCTTTAAGATTCAGAAACTAGTTCTGTAACCATCTAAACTGTTTATCTTTTACCTTACCCAATTTAACCTAGACTTCCTGTGGTTTCCTCCCATAAAAATTTAACTGTGCAATGGAAGAAAATGACAACAGTTTACAATATCTGTTGTGTAACCAACTGGATAAGAAGCTCTTTATTACACCCGACCTCCCTATTGTGAGGTCGGGTAAAAGTGTTCAGATTTTCAAGGAGGGGAACTTCTCATGGTAACGTGGTATGTTGTGCTTGTTAACATGTTTAGTGAAGCTAAATTTTAGCTATAAGGACAAGAGGTCAAAAACTTTTGTCCTGAGTTTGAGGTAATGTTCCAGGGTGCAAACAGTATGCTGTATATTCCTTCCAATCACTATTCCAGCTACTGAGACCTCTACAAAAATAGTAATGTTGATAGACTATTTCTGTGGGGGAAACAGTATTTAAAACCCTTTTCCATTTTTTCAGTGCTCTTTTTGGAGAGTTAAAATGAGAAAATTGTGTCACCAATTGGCCGGTAACCAAAAGTGAATGTTAGGGATCTTCAGTTTTGTCAACAAAAACCTAATTTTCTTCAATATTAAGCCATTAATAGACTTACCAAAATCAGTATTTTTAACAACATCTGACTAAATGTAGTTTGATACACTTTTTTACTCAAATTGATTGTGTTCAAAACCGAAGGAAAACAACAACAGTATGGAACTTTCACAACAGTGCCAAACTTAAATTGATTATTACATCCTTGAATTCTTTCTTTAGTTTTGTATGTACAGAAAATGGGAATTTTCTTCCAATTGCCTAAATTTTCCTCCAGATGCCCAAATTTCCTGGGAAGCAATCTCCCAGCTTCCCAACTTTTTCCAGTCTACAGAAGTGCGGGAATATTGTTTTAAAAGGCATATTTTATTGGCTTTTCACCTGGGTCTTGTAAAGAAAACAAAAATCATGTCAAGAATTGCCCCTGACAGATTGTGACAAAAATTGAGCAGCCATGCATTTATTTACATTTCCTGTCTGCAGTTCTTATCACTATTAAGTCAGTTATCCTTCCCTACAAAACTCTCTGTACACAGATAAGCAGTGTATGTCCACATAGCTTCTTTACACAAGCCTAATGAGCATCTTTGAAACTGTGCAGGGGGTGCAAACTCCAGTATAAACATTCTGCTTAAAACCAGACCAAAGGCCCACAAATAGGGTTTTAAAAGCGTTCCTTTCTCTAAGGGGTCTTTTCATGGCATGTATTCAACACCATGTCCTTCAAACCCTGTAGCAATAAGCTTTTGGTAACTCAAAATATCTCACTCTAAAGACTGGTTATTTTTGTTAAAAAATGCCTCTGCTTTTCAACAAAGCCACATTAAATTATGTTATGTGGGCTCATTGCCTCAGATTCCTTTTGTTTTTCTTTATAATTAAAAGTCCTGTTTGTCCTTGAAATTTGATGCTGTTGGAATGTTTGAATACCTTTTCCTGTAGATCTGGCATTGCCCTTCACCATTCGTACAGTAGAGGGCAACCAACAGTATTGCTTAGTATTTCATGCAGCAGCATCAAAATTATAACTAAATTGAATGCAATGTCAAATTATAAATGTGCTGTGATGACATCACAGATTTCTCATAATGCACCAAATCTCAAGGAAAAATTGCATTACTTTAAAAATTTATATCTTCCGAATATTTGTTATTGAGATGTACTGTACGTGGTTTTCACCTCCTGAAAGAAAAATTTTTTCTGCATATTTTGAAGTTAATAAATTTTGTCGCCAGAATAAGTAACTTTCAAGCATGCTTCCATAAGCACCTTGGTGCACAGTAGCTTCATATTCATGTGTGTTCAACACTTACTTAAACCGAAGAAGATTGTTAATAAATTTTGTCGCCAGAATAAGTAACTTTCAACCATGCTTCCATAAGCACCTTGGTGCACAGTAGCTTCATATTCATGTGTGTTCAACACTTACTTAAACCGAAGAAGGATTTTTGGCTTGTACAGTATTACTTGGATAAAATTGAAAAGCTCAGAATTGTTTAAATATTGAGTTTGTGTAGTGTACATGCAGTTATGTTCATATTACTTAAAATAGAAAACCACATATTTGTACTAGAAGTTCGAAACCCTGGACAGTATACTAGCCAAGCTTTACTGTATATAAAACAAATGCAAAAATATAGTGTTGCTGTTTTATACTAAAACCGATGTTATTGTATTGTATTTGTATGTACTTCCATTTGGAAAAATTGAAGTGGTAGATCAGAATTACAGTGTGTTCAAATATTTGGTTTTAGTTTATTCATGTATTACTTAAAAATTGAACATTGTATGTTGATTGTACTCTAATTTGAATGTATAGGCACAACCCAGCATAGGTCAAGTTCATTAAACTTTTTTAGACAGGTTACAATGCTGATTAAAATGAATGTCCTAAAATACTGCAGCATTTTCAGTTCATGCACCAGACACATACTGTACTTACACCTTGTTACTATATAGAGTAACAATATCATATATAATAACAGTATCATATATGATACTGTTGAACAGTACTGTAACTGCATGATACTAAGGAATGAGTTTTGGCAAACAGTACCACGTAAATGGTACTGAAGAATTTGATGATATACACTTCTGAACCAGCTGTAAGTATAGTAAGTTTGCAAGTTATTCTATCGAATATTGAAATTTTATCCAACAGACATACTGCTTTTGCAGAACTGCGTAGTATGATCAAAGAGTAGTTTTGATATGGTACTGAGGCATACTGCAGTATGGATATAAACACTCAGTAGTTTCAATATGGTACTGAACTTAAGAATACTGCAGTATTGTTAAACATTGCTACAAATGGTACTGCATAATACTGAATTATTGTTAAACAGTACATGTTGATGGTACTGCAGAATATGTAAATTAGTAATCTGTTCTATAAATGGTGCTGCGGAATTGTTAAACAATACTATGAATGGTACTGCGCAATACTGTACGTCATCATTATTAAACGTTACTATAAATGGTACTACAGGAATACAGCAATATTTTCAAGTAGTATTACATATGACAGAGGAGTTGATTGAACTATGAATATTATAACCCTAATGTGCCTGCACTTCAGTACATCATACTATAAAAGCAATGTGTTTTAAATGTTAATACCCATTTGCTGTAAACTACCCTGTTTTCTGCTACTTATGGTTGCCATTATTATTCTTAGTCACACATTAATTTTATGTCATCTATCATCATATCAAAATATACTATTATCAGTTCAAAGTGCAATTGCCCTTTACCTCAGCATGGTTTCCTTTTTATTTTCATGTTCTAAATTTCTGAAGTACTGTTAATATCCAACCCTTTTTCACTTAATAGCTCTTGACCTGGGGGACGTACATCTTATAAATATGTAACTAGACCATGGCAAACCATACCACTTATATACCACGCTAATATACTCCCAACAACTGGAATATTAATCTCATCAAATTTTTTAAAAATTGTGTCTTGAGGGATTTGGCATATAGTCTCCTTGCTGTCTGACAGATTTTTAAAAGCCTTCCTGTGCAATCTCTCCCAGTGAGTAGATGATGAATGTACTGTAATATCATTGGAACAGGTTTTCAAGGTCTGCTAGCTGTTTGTTCTTATTAGTTTAGATTTCAGTGGTGACTGGGTAAAAGCTCTAATGCAATTGCATGGCAGGGAATTTATTGTCGCAATGAGTTAAATTATTGCTTGGTAGACTGCAGTCTAAAGTTTGATAAACACCAGAGATGCTTTTATAGGGGATGGATCTGGTCTTGTTCATGTTTGCCTTTATCTTCACTTTAGTTTAACTTATTACATCATTATGAGGAATGTTTTATGAAGGCAGTAACTTTGATTTAATTCACTTTAATGTAAAAGTAACCAGAGTTAGGATAATTACTGCTCTGAAATGATGTAATGATGTTTGTTATGGGGATTGAGGGGGATGGTCTTTTTCATGTTGGTCTTCTGTACAGTATGTTCAGTATGGTTAGCTCATTACATCATAATGAGGAATGTTTTACAAAGGCAGTAACTTTAATTTAATTTACTTAAATATAAAAATAACCAAAGTTAGGATAATTACTGCTTGGAAATGATGTAATAATATGCTTTATGGGGATCAAGGGGGATGGTCTTTTTCATGTTGGTCTTCTGTATGTTCAGTATGGTTAGCTCATTACATCATAATGAGGAATGCTTTATCAGGAAGTTTTTCAGTTAATTTACTTTAATGTAGAAGTAACAAAAGTAAAATAATTTTAGGAGTAATGTAATGGTGAGTGAAAGTCGGTTGGGGGGGTAGGGGTGTTAATTGGTTTTGTTCAGGTTTGTCTAGTACGTTTACTGATATAGTTACCCCATTAATTGGATCATTATGGAGAAGCTTTATGGGGACAATAACTTCAATTTCCTTCACTCTAGACCTAAGGAAAGTACTGTACAGTCTTACAGTCTAAGGATAATTTTCCCAATTGGGGGGTAGCGTGAACTATAAATTGTTGGAAGTGGGTTTGTCGGGGTTGTCATTTAATTTAGTTTAATGTACAAGTAACCAAAGTTATACAATTATCACTTGGGAGTAATATAATGGAGAGTGTAATGGGGGGGGGGGGGTAGGGTTGTTAGGGGTTGGTTTTGTTAAGATTTGTCCATCGTCAGTATCCCCATTAATTGCATCATTATGAAGAATGTTTTATGGGAACAGTAGCTTCAATTTAATTTCCTTTAATCTAGATGACCTAAGCAAAGTACTGTACAGTGTAAGGATAGCTACTGTACCCCTTGGGGGTAAGGTGAATTGTTGGAAGTGGGTTTGTCGGGGAGGTGAGTTGGCCTACTGTACTTGCAGAATCAATGCAATGATGATCATCAGGAAGTTGCTTGATACTTCCTGATATCTGTTATTCAAGGAGGAGGCTGGGTGTACTGGAAAATACTGTACTGCAATAAATTTGTATTCCCCTGAGTTTCTGTTGTGGCCATTTTTTTATTTTTTAAATAACACCTGACTTTGAGCAAAAATTTCCAGTGTTTTGAAGCATTTTTGACTAATTACCCCAATCATGAGGTGAAAAAGGAGGGAAAGAATTCTAGCGTAGCTGGAACTTCTGCCTCCTCCGTACAGTAAATTCTGCAATAATGTTGGTCTCACTCCTCACCCAGAATATTTTCTATCACCCTATGTGATTTACTGTATACTGTCTGGCAAACTACTAAAAGTAACATCATTGATGTACAGTACCTACCAGTGGGGAAGATGTCCTACGTCACCTTCAGCGCTCCAGTAAAGTGGTCATCCCACCACCCCTTTCTGCCATGAATTAAAATCCGAAGCACTCTGAAATGCTTTATTACTCACCTATGTATGATAAAGGGATTGTTTAAGCTTGAGGATGTGTCATTAGTACTATTGCAAAGAAAGCTTAAGAATTAGTTCAGTTTGTCATGATTGCAAAGAAAGCTTAAGAATTAGTTCAGTTTGTCATGATTGGCTCATGAGAGTCAGGAGACAGTAATGTTTTCCTCTCTAAATTTTGAAATTTACCTTGTGGAACTAATTGGTTTATCTTGAATATGCAATGTTAAAAACCTGAAATATCATGATAGATCCTCTGAAAAGAAAAAAAAAATTGTGGGATTTGATAGCTTTGTTTCAAAATACGTTTGGGCCGACTGCTTTTCCCTTCAACTTTGAAAGTTTTGCAGAGATTCTGTAAACTGAAGAAAGATAAGAATGATCTACCATCTGCAAGTCCTGTTTCTAGTCATTCTTGATTACAGTACCGTGTTTAATTGTATCATGGTATCATAGACATTAAACTTTTATGGTAGTAAATCGTAATTTACGATTGAAAATTGCACCTTTACACGTAAGAAGCTTTGATTGTAAGTGATGAGTAATATGTGAAACGACATAATGATAGGGTCATGCAGGTTATTCTGTGGATAAACTTAGGGTAAAAAATGATCAGACTATCTCCATTGCTTGTACTTCAGTCCTGTAAATCCAAATTTATTGACCGCCCGTTGACATTTATGTGCTGTAGTGATGTCCATAAAATGGTCATAGTTTGCTTGTGTTAGCAATGATCTTGTCAGTGAGTTCCGTGCTCTATGGTGAGATTCAGGGGTGGTTGAAGTGTCTTTGAATGCTCAACAAGAACGAGTAAAAGTCAACAGATGAAATGTGTATATTGTATTCATATATGGTGATATGGGAAATCAGGCCCTATAGCCAGACAAATTCAAAAGGGACCTTTAAAGGGGTGTGACAAAAATTGTCCGGGGGGAAATGTTTAAAGATGTATTACATCAATTGCAACTTGAAACTTTTTTTGGGGGAGGCAAAAAATTTCAGGAGAGGCCTGATGTTCCTTTCTTAATCCTGTAGCAGATGTGTCTATTTTTGAAAAACCAGAATAAAAGCAGTTATTTTTAAACTTGAGGGAATTTGCCACACCCCTCCATTACATTTTGCAACCCTGTTTGGCTGTGGTAATCTTTGTTGGTCAGGTGCATTATGGGGAGGACATGCAGAGGGGTGAGCCAAACTAAGGAGTTAGGGGATCAATGTTGTTTTGCAAGTTTAAATAAATGGGTTTTATCAAAATAAATGGCATTAGATAGTGTGCGGGAATGGGATTGGATATTCCTTTTCTTTGCCCTTGTACTTTAGTAGTTACATCCTGTACTTCATGTTATTATTTCAAGTGTTCCTTATCTGTCTGGAATGCTAACTATGTTTCATGTTTGCCAACATTCCAAGGTACAAGATGTTAGTTCTGTAAACATAAATGATATGTTTAATCTTAATTTGTTTGTCCTGTCTAGGGTATGTTTTTCAAACAGTAGTAATGGGATTGACTCTCAGGAGAGAATAGAAGAGGCATTTACAGTATAGGCCTACTGTAAATGTGTTTGGAATGAAAAAGTAGCAATGGATGTGGAATTTGCATCACCTCCTATTGACCTATGTAATACCTATTTACATGCAACTATTTCTGGCTAATGATAAAGTGTGAAGAGAGGCTGCCCCTTGCCCCTCAACTCAGTAGTTCTGTTGCGAATGGCAAGGAAACCCATCTAGCATTATGCATTAGGACAGATAAAAATATGTTGGGGGAAAGGTTGGGGAGAGCATTGGAACAATTCATCCTTTGGCTTGTTGAACCTTTTCAAGAACTGAACATTATCAATTGATGATATGTGCATTCAAGCATGCATTTGAAAATACCTCAGATGATTGGCATTTTGATAGCAGTGTATTTGAGATTGAACTGAAAGGGGATCTACTCCTTCATTGTACCATGAGTAATTTTATCCCCTTTTTACCAGCACTTATTTCAGGATTTGTTGTTGGTTGTTATTTACACCCTGAAGTTGTTGTGCTTGTATTATACCAGAATGGTAATCAAAGCTCTGCTCATTGAAGCAGACACAGTAACTGGAGTAATGAACCAGCTTGTGGTCTGGTATTCTAATTGGGAATTGCAGTTTTAGCTTAGAAAACTGCGATGACAGATTTCCTGAAAGGCAGATATTTCATCATGAGGTATGGGAGCCTAGATGGGGTGGTGAAGAGAAGAGAAATATAGGGAAAGTGTTCAAGGCTGGAAGAAGTAATTATTTCCTAGGATGGAATAAAATTTCCAATAATTCTCCATGTATTCTTCATGCACCCTAATGCCCCCATACTGTAGCACCACTACTGATCACAAATGTTTCATAATGCACTGTGTCTCTAGAAGTAATACTGTGCACTTATACAAAACCTTCCTATGATAATCAGTTTCTTTCACATGGTAGCCTACAGTATATGCTATTGAGATGTCATTGTCACACTACAAAAAAAGAGGAAATTTCTGGTTCTTTTACTGCAGTAATTAGCCTCAGGCAAATTCTTTTAAGATCACATGAACTGGGAACTTCTAGTCCAGATTGACTCTTGGTTACCTACTGCATCATGGGAAACCAGAATACCTTTGAACTTAGCCAGGAGATGGAGTTACTTAAATTATACAACATGGCCTTTTCACAATACTAAGGAAAACTATGCTTACAGCCTTACAGTAACTGTATACTTCAAGCTGCTAAAATGTGGTGTCTAGTACTTGTGGTTTTCGTACAGTGTTGTTTTGCCCAAGATAGGAGGAAAATGGTCCCTGTCTCTCTGCATAATTTACTTTTGCAATCCTGTAGCTACATGGTTGAGATGGCTCCTTAGGGTGAGGCCTGTTTTTTTTTGGGGGGGGGAGGGGGAGGGGGTATGACAAGGAGGTGTGTAACAAATGAGTGAAATCAATTGAAAAATTACTAGGTTGGGCCTGAAAAATATCTGGCGGGGGGGGGGGAGGTCATTTCCCTGTCTTGCCCATTGCCTTGAATAATGGCTTCCACACTTCAATATATTAATTCACTTCCCTGACATATACTTACCCCTTGCTACATCTTATTGACATCTCCTCATGTACTTTATTGTAGCCTTGTGTCTTGGCACGCGCTACTTCCCCCTTTGTGAAACGGGTGGAAAACTTCAAACCCCTAAAAGCTCCCGACCAAAACTCACACGGAGCTGTAAATAACATGTAGTAAGGGGTAAGTATAGTCGCTGGTGAATACACCCACCAGTGAGGTGGGACCAATTAACAATATACGGCAATCTCTACTTGAATCTCTGCAGTACTATTTTCCATCTTTTCCTTTCAGACTTTTAGTGAATGCGTTAAGAGGAATGGATATGACTGTCATCCTGATCGTTTGTGGCAACAGGTTCCTTACTTCTGTGGTCATGCTGAGGAATGCTGGTTTGTATTTCTCTATTAACTAATTCTGTAAGCCTTATAGATTGCTCTCACCAGCGTTTTAAGCCCCGCTCCTTTTGACGGGCAAAACAGTGTAGTACGATTGCTGCCCTCTATAGCTATCTGAGAAGCAGCTGATTAGCCATGTGTGACTGATGCACTAGAACACTGAACTGATTTTTGCCCATCAGTGGGTGTGGCTTACCAGTTGTGAGTCATGTGAGAGCACTCTATATTGAATTGACATTCTTTCCCTCTACAGCAGCATCTCTAACTATGCTATTCTTGTATGCTATGCATGACTCAGAGAAATTCTCACACCATGCCCTCACATCTGCCTTTTTGGTCAAATGATCATCTTCATTCTCTTCCACTGCCAAATTTCTGGTCCCAGAAATTACCATGGGTAGCACAAAAGAATAATGCAAATTAGATGAAGCAAGGACTAAGACCAGTTATTAATTTACCCCAGACAATTCCAATTCTGCCAACCTTCATACTTCTAACCAATACCACAACTGTCTTAAACACATCCTAATCAAGACACAATCCTATTTACTCAGGGCAGGCATACCTTGATGAGCATACAAGACCATAATGTAAAACCAAAAAAATTTCAATGTACATGGTGTGTATCGAGTAATATTAGCTACTTTGGGTATTTTTTTATGTGATGTCCATCAAAGAGCTGAGCCAATTGAGAATTTTGTAGACTACCAGTAAAGCGCTTGTTTGCATGATGAATGGCTGCCTTTAGGTATAATTTCTCATGAATGCAGCCTCCAATAAGGTGGAGGTGGGGGTTGGAGTTTGTAGAATTCTGTGTTTGTAAACTTCAACAGGTTCTTAGCCTACTCATGTCTATGCTGTACTTGCATGCATAATTTTCCCACCTAGTGTAGCATTCTATTCTTTGCAAAGATATTTGCATGCTTTCTTTCTACAAGGTACATAATTTTGATCATATATTGCATAAAAATTTGTGGTCAGTTTGGTGTTGGTGTCAGTGGCGTAGCCACGGGGGGGGCCTGGGGGGGCACCCCAGATTTTCTTCAGGCCCCCCAGATCCTGATAAAGTAATTGAAAAAAATAAAATAACGTAAATAAACTTTGAAGTATTTTCTTCAAAACAGTAAATAAATAAAATGCGTAAAAATTAAAAAAAAAAAAACATGGATGAATGTGTGTAAAACACATTTTGTGCGCACATACGAAATCAAGTAATAACTTCAAAATGCCTTCTTTCACTAAATTAGATACCTTTGTGATCTGCACTGTCATTTATTGCATTTCACTTCGAAGATGAGACGAAAGTCTCGGTGACAAACTTAAATGTAACTTTGTTAGGTCAAGACCCTTTCTGCCTTTCGGATGGCTGATTGATTTACTGAAGGTAAGGCAATCATACCCTGGAGACCACTCTTACACGACCATTCCTATACTTTATCATACACAAAAATATGCCTTAAGCAGGTAAGGGTAAGATACTGCCTTCGGATAATTCTTCCCTTCCATCCTTAACAAGTAGGACTATGTGGTGCCTCATTCCTGCCCATGACAAGTGCCACTGTAGGACGATTTTTTTTCGACAAGTGCTCTTTTTACTAGTTGGCACTGGCGTCCAGGGGATTTGTAAAATGTCCACAAGGTCCGGATTTCATGTGTTTCCCACATGATCCATACTTCTGCTTTGCGGTTCAATTATTTCGAGAGATTTATTTGTAGTATTTTAATTTTGACTACGTAATGTACCGATGAACAAATACTGCACCATTTTGCACATAACTTCTTTGGTAGTACTTACTTCTCTTGAAAAATCTTTACAAAAACTAAAAATATTTTCATATTTTTCATGCTCCCCAAAAAGGGAAAATCCTAAAACTTGAGGCCTATAATCAGTTCAAAGTTTGGCCAAACAGTACCCATTTTGCATCTAGGCAATCTATTCTTTAGGAAAGAATAGAATGCTGTTTTTAACTTATAGGGATTGGCGATGGGGTGGAGGAGGGGGGGGCAAGAAAAGTGTTAAGAGGGGAAGGATATTTTGTGTGAAAAAGTATAAAGTACTGTACTGGTTGCATGAACTAACAACAATATAGTGAAAATGAGTCACAGAAATCTTATCAGCCACATTGAGTTCAGTTATGTTTTCTTTTAAAATTGTAAGAAGAACTTGTTCAAGCATTAGTTTAATAAGTTAGTAATGTTCATAAGTCAGATTTTAATGAATAATGGCTGTTTCTTCTCATATGCTTTTTTCTTTTTTAAAGAGGCTCATTGAATTGATATTCATAACTTAATGAGGGCCAGTGTTTAAGGGTCACTACCACCTGACAATTTTATAGTAAGCATTAAACATTAAGTCAAGTGTCATATCCAATAGTTATGGAAAAAGTGGAAATTTTGAATTTTGTGGTGTCCTTACTTTTAACCATTTTGTGCGTAATTTAAAAAATTGACTAGTCACAAATTTTTGAAATCGGAATTGAACTCACTCATAAAACAGTTATTTATATGAAGGATATGGGGATTGTCTAAGTTTGACCATTTGTCATTGGTTTGTGAAGAAAACTTTAAAGCTTTGAAAAAAAATTGGTTGAATTTCATGAACCAACTCAATGAGTCTCTTTAAGAAAAGGGATGATTGAAATATAGGCCATTGTAATAAGTTGTTGAAATATGTAGCAAAATATTGTTTGTTATTCAGACAGTTTCCAAAGAGCTAATGTAACGAACCTCAAGAATCACTAAAGAATATTGATTGGTTTGTTCCCACAGGAAGCCTGGAAGTCGTTGGGCTTTAGAACAAGCTAAGTATAACATGATCAATAAATACCTTCTGGTCGGTGTGACAGATGAAATGGAAGAATTCATCACAATTCTAGAAGCTACTCTACCGTCCATGTTCAAGGGTGCTTCACGTTTATTCCAGACTGGTAAGCCCTCAATTAAAGGGGAAGATTTGAGATTATGCTTAATTTTTCTTTGTAAAAGAGGAAATAAATCTGAGCAGTTTGGTGTAACTTCATTTCAATTCAGAATGAAGAGATTGCATTTCTTTCTTGCGACTCAAAGTGAGTTGGAGGAAAGCTCAGCTTTGATCACCCCTTGCTTGCAGTAATAGCAATGGTCTGTTTCCTTTGTTTTTCAATATGTTGTGTTGACCTTGAAGTTAATAGGGAAAAGAGCTCTCCATGGGGAATTTGAAGTTAGCAGAAATCCCTTGTCTTTCATGCATTTACATGCAAATAACATGGATGTATGAGGTAGGAAATTGGTTGTATAGTTTAAAGTGAAACAAAATAGTGCTCATTAGTTTGAGATCACGACAATTGTATGCTTCAAGTTCAGTTTGTGTTGAAAATGTTAAACTTGAACCTGTAATTTCTTGAAACCACAGACTGGATTTCTATTTAAATTTCACTTGGTTGCTTTGAAAAAGTCCCACTGTTTAAAGTCTAAAGCTTTGTCTGAGCTCTCTCTTTCCTTTTAAAAAGAGATAGTAATAGGAGGAAATTTTTAAAGAGATAGTAATAGGAGGAATTTGTGGAGTAGATTGTAAAATGATAGCATTTTTTTCTCTTTCCTAACGATTCTTAGTTCAAACATTTCTTGGTGGCTGGCTCATAATGTACTCTTAAACTATTATGTAACATATTAAATGAAAGAAAGGGCATGCAGAGTGCTTACAAGCCCACCCCCTTCCTTGACCACCGGGCAAAAACCGTGTAGTACATATAGCTAACTGAAAAACAGCAGATATGACAGCATACATGATGACTGTTGTTTTTTTGCTCTGCAGTGGGCAATCATGGCAAATGTCACATTAAAACAATCTATTTAAATGCAAATGTAGGCTTTGACAGGGCTAGGGTCATGGGGAGCTTCAAACTTGGTTTAACAGTCATTCACAAAAGTGTCACTACATATGTATTGAATGTTTTAACCCATGAGAGTAGGTACACTATGATTTTTCACTAAAGTTATAATCTCATATCGGATCTTCAGGGGCCCCCATGTGGGCCAGCATTTGTGGCCCATATGATTTTGTAACCATGACTGGAAAGGCCATATATGGGCTACCCATATGACTTATAGAATAGTTCTGGGCCAATTTGACCAAATGGTATGTGGGTGCTTTATAGGTAAAGTGCATGGTATTCCTAATGCATGTTGGCTGCACATATGTGCCTTATGAATCTTTGGTGCAAAATTCAGTGGGCATGTATGTGTTAACTTATAGGGTTTTACCCTTGGCTGAGTTTAGATCACTGGAAGAAATATGTGTGTGTCTATGCACATACATATGAGCTGCTCATATGGGCTCCTTATGGCCCTCGGGTGCAAATATTAATGGATCTCATATGGGTTTGCTTCCCTAGTAATGACATTCTCAGTCAATGGCACAGGGTTTTTCACTGCAGTTGATATTGAGAGTAATAAGTATAAACTTACTACAAAAGGTTACAAGGTATTAATACAAGGAGCATGATGGTAAGATTTTAGTACATGCCTGCCTCGATGAGCTCTGAACACAAGTTGAAAAGAAAAGTTGAATCTGAAAGGTGTATCTGAAAAGTGTTCGTTCATCCATGCTTACCGTGGTACAGGGCCGTGATGGGTCAAATGACTTTATTATCCTTGAATGTTTTACTAAAAGTAAAATTGGTTAGAAATGGTTTCTTTGTTCCTTTTATTCACAGGAAAAAGGTCCCATTTAAGAAGAACAACAAAGAAGGAAATTCCAACAGAAGAAACACTAGATTTTTTTCATCAAAATCCTGTTTGGCAAGCAGAAGAGGAGTTTTACAATTTTGTATTGGAAAACTTTCATGCTGTAAAGAATCGCTCACTTAAATTAGACAGCATGGGTCATTTTTCTGCAATGGATCAACAGTTTAGATATGAGAAAGTAAGACCTAGGTAGCGCTAGTTGAAATTTTAAGCCTATGAAAATATTTTAACGGTTAGCATTCTGAAATATTTACCTTCTAATAATTTCCAATATTTTTGCAAACTGTGGCTGTGATTACAAAAGGAAAGGGTCAGAAACAAGAATGCACATGGAAGGATTTTGTATGTAGCTTTTCAGTGAACCCTTCAACCTATCACGCTCCCACTTACCATGCCTGTAACTACTATACTATTGGACAGTCCATTTATCGCGGAATGATCACTGGCAGTGAAACCTCCTCCTGGTGGCGCTATGCCACCTCCTGCTGCAAGCTGTTCTTACTTGCCCTTGTTTCATCTCCAGCAGAATGGTCAACTTCTCAGTTTGTTTAGCTCTGTTTTTTCATCTGTTTTACCAACCTTTTAGGCTTCAGTAGTACTCATTTTTTCTATATCAGCATTGGGAAACTGCTCCCTCTGTACCATGGTTTGATCACCGTTACCTTGGTTACTCATTAAATGTTTCATTCATGTCAGGAGTGCTGCACCGGGAAGGTTAATTAAATCTGTTAGAGGTAAATGCCAGTATTTGAGATGTCATCAGTTAATTTCAATTTGATTCAATTTGGTAATCTGTGAAAGTAATATACCTGACTTGTGTGTCTAAAAGTTAAGATCAGTATATTGAAAAAAAAAGAGGAGTTTGAAACATTGGGTATAAAGCTGCCTTTACACAAAAACCGTGTAAGTGGCAAGCGTCCAATGCTGGAGAGTTTGGGAGCTCGATGGCTCTTCGTTTTGGCAATAAGTACAAGCAAGTGAACTTCGAAATTCTTTAGGACCGTTTGCCATTGTGTTCCCTCTTTGAAAATGTAGCAACAGTAGTACATGTTGGCAATGGCACACCACAAGAATATGAGTTGGAGGGGCCATACTGCATGAATCCTGCAATTGGCAAGGGGAAGGATGGTCTTGTCCCTTTTTGAAAATTTTTGCTTTTTAGGGCTAAAATATACAATGGTGTCTCCTTTTGACCATTTATGAAGTTTTTTCTTTTAAAACCAGAGAGGGTCCAATGTGTTTGTGTCCACTTGTGTGGTAAAGGAGGAAAGCATGAACCAGATCTTCATGCTTTTTGAAGAGGGCAGTGATGCAAAATGGTGCTATACTTAAAGCTTTTAAATGCATATGTCCATGGGGACAATCCCTGTTGCTTGGTCAATCTCAGTTATGCTAGTTGCACAGTTGGTATCTGGGGGCAGATTTAAGGGAAAGGGTTCTGTCACAAAATAACAGGAGGGGCCATTAAACCTCTCCTCCAATAAGGTGTGGCTTGCAGTTTCTGAAAGCAGCTTGATACAGCCAGGGCCCAATTTTCCCAAATTCTGGGTTCCTTGTCAGCCTGTTCTGCTGACAGTGGTGACTTTGAAATTTGTTGCTGGCAGTATCTTAATTTCCATCTCTCTCAATCCCTAATCCATATCTGCACATGTGCAGGGAGCACTACCAACCCTTTTGTAATTGTGTGATGCGATGTATTGTTATGTTAATGTGTGCTAACATGAATGTGTATTCTAAGACTTTTTTTCTTTACTATTGGTTCCTCTCATGTGTGTTATTCAAAAATGCCAAGAAGTGCCATGACAATGTAAATAGCCAATTTTTCTACAGTAACTAAACCTTCTTACTCAAGAGCAGCTGGTATGTTGCTTGTATCAAGCATATTCTTTCAAGTGAGTTGTATCTAGGAATAATATCGCATAGTTATGGGACTAGTCTAAACCTCCTCTTGTTTTAACTTTGAAAGCTAATTCTTATTTTCTACCATAAAACACTAAATTTGAACCAGGGTGTTGCATAAGTCCAGGACTGGGTGTATGGCCTAAACATAGAACATCGGACTCTCACCTTGGAGGTCTAGTGTTTGATTTCCTGATTGAATCATTTACCAAAGACTTAAAAAATGAAACTCACTACCATTGTGTTTGATGCTCGGCATAAGCAATTGAGTGGGGAAAGTAATACAGTAACCCCACAATTGGGAAAAAAGGTTGTGGTGCTGCAAAATTAAACCAGAAGACTGTTTACTAAAGGCATAAAACTTCAATAAATCAAATGAAATTGCATAGGTTCATTTTTTATCAAAAAGATGATGTAGATTGCAAAAAATTGTAAAATGGTTTTGAAGTATTCATCAATGAAGTTGAGCCTAATGAATACCTGCATGCCCCTCATTATCTCCTATAACATGTGTAATCCCAGCATACCCACATCAAGTCCCTAGCGAGCTTTTTAATAGCACAGTGGAGACAGGTGATCTCAGATGAAAGGGCTTGGTCTAGCTCTCCTTCCTCCTTACCTGTCCAAAGAACTTAAAATGCAGTTTTGTTTTCTTGCCTTTGTCCTCAAGCAGGAGTGGTCAAATTTGTTTGCAAGTGAGAAAGGGATTATGGGCAGGCTTAAGGTGAGAAAGCAGTAGGACATTCATGAAAGTGGTCCCAACCAAAACTTGGATATGAACCCTGAGGTCCAGTTTATCAATGGTGAGGGCTTTGAAGCAAAGGGTTTGACTGGTGGATCAGAAAGGGATGATTGTTTATTGTTAATTGTTCTTTGTATTTTGCTCTGTTTATGATAACTTGTTTTTCTAAGAGATCAAAGTTGGGCAAAACCTGCCATATTTTATGAGAAAATATTAAGGTTATTTCAAGTGAAGGTGGCTCAAATATTGCCATACTTAATTTCTGTTGCTTGTGTCACAATTTATTCTGCTTTAATATCCAACAGTATTACAAAACCTTTGACAACAGTACAATATTGTATCGCTGCAAAGTTTACAATTTTGGTCACATTTTGTTCTTTTTATTGTTCTGTTTTGAGTAGTTCATTGAGAATTTTAAAACTACTTGGTATAATTTACATTTCTTGTTCATGGGTAATGTTTATTGACAATTACTCACGATGATGTGGAAGCAGGATTTCATCTATAGACATGGTTAAGTGGTTAGAGCATTTGACACCAAGCTGGGAGGTCTGGAGATGAACTCCTGGCCTGGTCATACCAAAGACGTTAAAATTGGAGCCTACTGCCATTGTGATTGGTGCTTAGCATTTAAGCAAGGGAGTAGGGGAAACAAGCCAGTGAGTTATGGTTGGAAGAGTGCCTGACTAATTGGTTAGAAACTGGGCAGGAAAATTTCATCTAAGTAACTATATATAGATATTGGTAATGTTATTAATTTGTGAAATTACTTGTACTGTAGTATTCAAAACATGTCTGTCTTCCTAGTCTGTTTTGGCCTCATTTCCTTAGTATTCACCTACGTATTCCATTATTGACTGCAATAACCGTCTTGCAAAAACCAATTTTACGGTGGGAGTATCTATTAATAGAGGGTGCTGCCTGACCCAACTCTATGTTCTCTGTTTTCTGTAAATGTCTGTATATCTGATCTTTGCTAATTCAAACTTTTAAACTTGTCCTCTGTACTTCCATAGGCATGAGAAGGGGCAGGGAAAGGGGAACTGTCCAAATGTTTGCACCACCTTGTGAAGGTTGTGCAAAATTTGTAGAAGTATGGGTAAATTTTGGCTAAATCTGTGCCGAAAATTGTGAAAGTACTTTGTGTCCCTTAAGTGGTACAGTGGTAGGCCTAATGATCTGTGTCTTCTAGTCTTGAGGTGGTGTGTTCAAGTCCCAGCTCCGACATTAAAATTGTTGTCTAGTTTTCTGGGTAGTAGTTTATCTGCTATCCTTTAATCATAGATGTTAAATTATGAGTTTGTCTCTCAAAACTGGCATTCGCAACTTGGCATTAGTACCCCTCTTTCGTGGTTGCCAGCTTCCCACAAGGGAGGATCAAAGAAACCAAACAAACAAACAAATATGAATGGTCCTATATATGCTTACCTATAGACGAATCAGATCAACTGGTGAAGGCAGCCATTAGTGGGGTCCTTCAGCCTTAAATCATCTCAATTTTATTTTCTATATACAATTCTAAACCCTCATATTCAGTGAAATTAAGGAAATCAAGGACTATTTTAGTGGACAATCATCCATGATAGTGTGAAGCAAAGAATTTGAAAACTGATGGACCTCAGTTACATCCACAGAAACAGAACACCACTTGACTGTTTGGATTCGTCCTTACCGTGACCTCAGTAAGCTAGTCAACATAACTCTACATAAGTGTGTTTATACCATGGATAAAGACTGGACACTATTTTGAGTAATATCTGCATTTGACCAATGTATGAGGTCATTTCAAATTGTACAATAGTCTACACAAAACCTTTTTATGAGTTTGTGTAGTACATACAGGCATTGTTTTCCAAAGATTTAATCAAGTTGGGACTCCAGTGAACAACTTTCAAAGTTGTCTGACTAAAGAAATTGAAAAGGATTGCCCTTCATCAGAATATTAATGTTATGACTTGACTTGAGTTGTTTAATATACTATGGTTGACAGGGATGTTGTATAAAAAAATCGGGGAGGGAGTAGGGAGGGAGGGGGTAGGGAGGGAGGGGGAATTCTGTATTGGTGACAAGGAACTCATTGTTTTCTAGATCATGTTACAATTTTGATGGTAATTTTGACTAATATTTTTTCCAATTTATTGACATGTAAAGGGTTTTCAAATCCATTTTCAGACATAATTTTAAGACATCTTTGACAAAATTTGGGAACCTTTACCCCTATTGGGCACACCTGGTGGTTGACTTGACGTGCCAAGAATATAGTGACTTGGTTTATACAACTCTGTAGTTTTCTTATAGGAGTGATTATGTTTGAAATTTAAAGAGATGAGATTCATGTTGGTAAACTGTCACAGGATGTGTGTAAAATGTATTAATAGATTGTTTGGTTTTTGTGAGGGTACTAGTTAAAGAGCGCTTGGAAAGTTAAGCAAAGACACAAGTAAAATGGGAAAAAGAAGTATGTTTTTTCTTTGTTAGATTATTTATATCTAACTCACTTAAGTCAAAGTGATCTCTTGTAATGATCTTAACTGGTTTGTAGTAATAAATGTTATTTAAAGGTAATGGAAAACCTCAAGTAATTGATGATTTAGTTGAGTTCAATTAAAACATCATATGTTGATGTAGTACTGGTGGGTCTTGCCTTGAGGAAGTACAGGACGGGTTACCTTTGCTTGTAGTCAGTACTGGTGGGTCATCTTTTCATGAAGGGATCCTGGTTGGTCATCTTTTTATTTTGAGGCAGTGGTGGGGTCATCTCTTGATTACTGAGTAATGGTGGATGACTCATCTATTCAGTGGTTGGTCTTTCTTTCATATAGAAGTATTAGTGAATCATTTCTTTATGAAAATATTCTGGTTGGTCATCATCTTTCTTTTTTTCCACTGTTGGGCCATCTCTACTGTCATCTCTACAGTCAGTAGTTCAGGTGAATCATCCCTCTGATCAGTAGTTGTTCAGTGGTCTTTTCATAAAGGAATATTGGAGCATCATGTCTTTATGAAGAAATTTTAGTGGGTCATTTCTATGTTAAGCAATCCAGGTGGATCATCCTTCCATTCAGTGGGTCCTGGTGGGTCATCCTTTCCAAATGTGACACACCTCCTTTCTGAAAGTAACACTGGTGTGTCGTGCCTGTATGAAGAAGTTCTGGTAGGTCATCTCTATATTGAGTAACACCAGTGGATCTCTTCACTTAGTTTTACTGGTGGATCATACTTTTATTCAGTGGTACTGGTGGGTCATCCCTTTGTAAATTATCACTGGTAAATCATGCCTGTATGAATTCGTAATGGTGGGTAAACCCTCCATTAACCAGTAATGGTGATTCATACCTGCACTGTTGAAAGTAGATGTTTTGTTGGAAGACTATAAGGAATCTCAGGGTCATAATGTAAATAAAGTAGAAACTAACAATCATGTGTTTATTTTCTCATTTCACTGTGGTGGATTACTTTGTTTTCACATTCTGCTCAGGATCACCTTGTAATTATTCCAGGTGTGGATCCAGACATTCCAAAAAGGGGGCTGACTTAAGAGAAAGCATTGAAGTGAGGGAGTTGCACTGCTAATTTCCAATATATTTTATTGTCAATCTGGCAAAAAAGGGAGGGCCGAGGCAGTAAAAGCCCCCCTCTTGGATGTGCGCCTTTACTCTGCCAAGATGATTCCACAGAACTGACAGTCATCCATGAATTGCAAGGTTCCTCCTGCCTGTAAAAGTCATGAAATTTTATTCTCATTTTGCAGGCCTAGAAAAGTCATGGAATATTGTTAAAATGAGAAAAGTCATAGAAAAGTCACGAAATTTAGTCCAGAAAAGTCTTTTTAATTTTTTACAAGTTAATACATTTACTCATTTATTTGTATCAGTTGTTGTGTCATAAAAGTTTTATCAAATTTGGAATATGATTTGGTCATGTAATAGTCATGAAAAATTCATGAAATTTCTTTTTCTCAAGGTGCAGGAACCCTGGAATTGGCAATTGAGATCTGTCCTTGACAGCTTCTCTATTATATGGTGTGTGACACAATGTTTCCCTAAAAGAATGCCCTTATCAATAAATGTATTGACAATTTCATGGTATTCTGTAGTAAATTTACACCTTCAATGATGACAATTATTTCAGGTTCAAGCCCTGAGAACACTAAATAAAAGAAGAAAAGAAAGCAAGATACCATAGTGTCTTCATACATGTTGGACAATTTTATGACTTGCAGGGAAATACTGTGTTTTAAAATGATACAACGTAGCATTAAAGTAAAAAAGCTCTAGTCATTGTCAAATCATTTGGTCTCAACAATAAACCCCAGCAATAGCATCATAACCTCAAAATATTATGCACAAGAAGAGTTGTGGAAGTTGCATCTTTTGAAATGTTGAAAGTGTGGGTGAACAAATCATTCTTAATAGGCAGCAAACAACTGAATTTCTATCTGAGGGAAACTTATTTCTTGAAAAGAAGGCAACTACACTGTGTTAGGGCAGAGTCAATTATCTAACTGGCAGTTATGGCCAAGTCACTTATATATTTCCTTTGCCCACCTGCCCAGTTAGATAAATGACTCTCACCTTATTTTTAATGATTTATTATTCTTTGCCAATAAAAATTTGTTTTAAAAGGACGAAATTTCCATGTAAAACAAACACAATTTTCCCTTTAAGATTGGCTGATAGGTCCGCTTTCTTTGACTGGTGACAATTTGCTGTGAGATCTACTTCTCATGATTTCATAAGAGACTGAGGATGGTTTTGGTAAATCTTCTATAATCTGGGTTTAGGATGTACTTCATAGTTTATACCTGCAGAAGATTTGGTGAGCTAAAACATTCATTATTCAGCAATCTAGGCCCTATTTTCTTTCCAACATAAGTATGGCAAATGTTAATGGCAAAGGACTGGGTAGTAGAGCATATTTTCCTGCTACCTTGCATGTTTTGTGTGGTAAGTTTTTATCTCAGCACCAACCTAAGTTGGCTTAAGCTAGGTTAACATCTCATACCTCAATAGACCCTTTTCAAAAGAGCTACAGGTATTACAAGGGATTGTAGGATAGAATGTTGAAGTGTATTGATTTTTGTTATAGTAGAAAGCTACAGACGAATCCAATTAGCGCTTGTTTTAAGTGACTGTGCACAGCCATTAGTGGGGTCCATTAGTCTTGAATCTGCTTCATTTGTCTATGTGAATTTCAAATCCTCAGATTCAGTGAAATTGAGAAAATCAAGATACACTTTCATGTAAAACCATCCATGGAACAGGTAAGGAAGGAAATTTAAAGATTAAAGGTGATGGACCCCAGTAATGGCCGACTAAAATCAGACCATCACAATCTGTCCGGATTTGTCTATACCACATACCAAAACCCTATCCCAAAATCCTTTGTAATTGCTTTTTGGCAAATTAGAAGAATCCCTGGAATAGTCACCAAATAGTCACTGCCCCCTGTGAGGCTTGCAGAGCTCTTCCATGAAGGATTTGCTTCCAAGATTACCTACATTGTAAATTTTGAAGTATATTTGTTCAGTTGTTTGGGAAGCTCTAAAGAGGGGCTGGACAGAGAATCTGTCTGAAAAATGAACCATCTCTAAAAACCATAGATTCACCCGGCAGCATATTGTGCCAGAGCAAAAGCTTGAGAAAATGTCGTCCTTGACCAAAAACCCCAGAGAATCTTGCTCTATAACGTTACTATCCAAACACCCCTAGCCTTCATAAATGAAATGATTCAAAAATATTGTAAAGGGAAAATGCTGCTACCCTAACATGATTTAGTCTGCCTTCTGGATCAAGCTTTGCACTTCTTATTTCTTGCACTAGGCTCTGAAAAATTTGGAAACTGTAAACAACACATGGTGATGATAAGTGGTGTTGTAAACCAAATCTGTTGATAGTACCCAAATGCAGCGACTGGTCCAAACCGATCCTGGATCTGGCCGAGCACTTACTTATTTCTGGTAATAGGTTTGTAAGTCTTGGACTCCGTAAATGACGATACATCATGATGATAAATGGTGTTTTAAATCAAATCTATTGATAGCACCCAATTTGCAGAGAAGGGTGGGCTCTCTAAATAAATATGCATGTTAGGAATAAATTACAAACATGAAAGCACAACTATCACTGTTTAAAAACACACTTCAACCTTCAGCCAGCTACTTGACAAAAACAACACTGGATGAACATAATACTGATTAAAAGTAGCAACATTCAAGACTTTAAGACCATTACACAACATGCTGGCTGATTAAGAGTGCATTGACACATCAGTATTTCTAGGTAATTGTGCAGTGACCTTTGAACTTGCTTTTGACAAACCTTTTCTTTCCTTTCAATATAATTTGATTACAATTTAAGATTGTAAAAGACTGGGTGACATTTGGCAGCTGCTATAATCCTTTTGCTTTGATATGATATCATAGAGCAAAGACACCTCCCTTGTTTGAATTTGTTAGTTACATGAAAGTTCAAGACTTTAAGACCATTACACAGCATGCTGGCTGATTAAGAGTGCATTGACACATCAGTACTTCTGGGTAATTGTGTAGTGACCTTTGAACTTGCTATTGACAAACCTTTTCTTTCCTTTCAATATAATTTGATTACAATTTTAAGATTGTAAAAGATTGGGTGACATTTGGCATCTGCTATAATCCTTTTGCTTTGATATCATATCATAGAGCAAAGACACCTACCTCCCTTGTTTGAATTTGTTAGTTACATGAAAATTTTACAGCCCAGTCTCCAACCTATTGATTCAAGTTGAGCCGGCCCTGGCCTTTCTTCCAGTTGTGACCCACTGGCTTGTTTTCCCTGCTCCACTTTTTAGAGTCTTTCATATGACCTCAACATGGGAAGCAAACCCAGGCAAGATGATCTACCGCTAGACCAAACAAGCAGTGTTTGAGAGAAGAGCCAATAATTGCAAATTACACCAACAAATGCAGCAGCTGATATCTGAATATGAGTCACATGGTTCAATGTTTTGTTTCCAAATGACATGGCATGACATCTCAATGTATAACAAGGATTTACTCTTTTAAGTAGCATATCCTCTAACACAGAGGTGGAAAAAGTGTTGGGCACTTCCAAAATGGAGCATTTAACATTGAGAACTTAAAAAAGAGTCATGAAAGATAGTAACTTAATCAGGAGATAGTAGCAACGGAATCCTCTCAATATATCATGTAACATATTGAGTTCAAACTCTAACCTAACTTCACCTCTTCAGCCCTAACCTAAGCTTGAGACATGATGTCAGGCATGCTACACCAGTCTCACGACATGAATGCCACACCTTTGAAATTAGAATGTGAGGATTAAAAGGGGAAGCACTGAAGTTATTTGAGGGGAACATTATTAATTTGACCAGCTACCACTAACAAAGACAACCCTTGTTAATAACCATCTTCATGTCCCTCCCCCCTTCACCATCTGAATAATTTGATCATATTTAAGCCTTAGTCACCTCTTATAATAGACCTTGTGTATTGATGACACACTGACGTCATCCCTTGGGCAGAACAATGGACCACATGGCAACATGCATTTAAATTTGCCCTGCACCTGTAGTAGGCTGTGTGTGTATTTGACTGGTTGACAAATCAGCACTTCCATCATACTCTTCCACATTAGTTTTAAAATACTCATCATGTCAAAATCTGTTCTTTTACACCAAGTCCTCTTGTCTAATACATGTGCTCTCACCACAACAAACGATTCACAATTAAAATGTTTTTTTAGGTGCTTTGACCTATGTATGCTTTTGAGAAACTGGATTAAGTCTCATGGGAGATCACTATCACTATCAGGTCAATAAGAATAGTTGCAGGTTTAATATGGTAAAATTTAAATGAGAGATAGAGCATAGCTAATGTTTTAGAAGTTTTGAGATTTTGTCCTGGACCAAACAGTAACACCCAGTGTACAGTGACTGATACATTGTGGAACGAAACGTGGCTCTTTTACATAATATTTCAAACGACCTTGCTTTAGAATAAACAAAATTACTGCATCATGCTATAGGACAACAAAAGACACCTTGAACATTGACTGAAAGGAACTTTTGTTCCTTTTTTTTCTTAAATTTGTTCTCTACAGCAGAATTACTTGAGACTATCAAGCTTTGCCTTCTTTTAAAGGGACATATTGAGTTGGCATCAACATCTCAAATATGGCTTTGAAGGATGAAACATTGTGGCATTGCTTATAACTCTCATAAGTCACGTCTAACATCCAATAGTTACACAAAAGTTTCAACTTTTGAATTTTTGTTCACTAGCTTGTAACAGTGTGTTCATAATTTTGCAATTAAGTATCTGGGCAACAAATTTTTAAAAACTGAATTGATTTGTTAATGTCTTACTCATGACACAATTGTGTGCTTGTAGAATATCGAGATAGCCCAAGTTTGACAACCTGTCATTACTTTCTAAAGGAAAATTTATGTGTTTGGGAAAAACTTGATGAATTTCAGGAATCAACTCAATGTGCCCTTTTGAAGAAATGACTGTGTTATTGAGGACCATAATGTAAAAAAAAACAAAAACAAAAAGGATAGAAAAGAACAATGCCTCAAGAAAACTATGGATTGCATACAATATTTTAAATTTACAAGATATTTCACATATTTTAGGATGACTCCCACTATTGCTACAATTTATACACACTCAATGTTATACATTCCACATACAAAATAAGCTGACATGTTTATAGTGACCTTGGCTTCAATCCCATAAATGCACACATCACTGATTGCTTGTAGTGAACAAAACAATGTGCAAATGTGGCGCATTATTTATATTTACATATATGTTAGATGACAAAGCATAATGAATACAATTCAGGGCTTATGCCATTGTGCATCACTGACATTAATCCTTGACCATGAATTATCCTGTGCTTCACAGTCCATTCTTGTTAAACTTTTATCTGTCTAAAACGAACCAATCATTGCATGGCAAAAGCTATCAGCTGACATTTCAAGAGGCTTTGCTCCAGTGCTTCCTTTTTTTTTGAGGTAAACGTATTGGATTCTTTATCTATGTCCCCCTCCCTGTTTACCAGCAGCTGTATTAAAAGGTATTGATATAATCAAATTGTTGGTAGAAATTGATCTGAACCCCCCCCCTCCTTCTACAGTCTTTCAGCATGATGCAAGAAAAAACAAAAGAGTTCTCAGAAAACTACATTGAATTTCTTTCAACCTTTGGCTCCAGAGTATTGTTCTGTACCCATTCAAACATTATGATTGGTCACTAACAGTAGGGTGCGTTTGACCTTCCCAAAATTATTGTGGGCTTCAAATTTTGTTTTGGAAGATGTGTTTTATATTGTATGGTGTTACACCTTATTGCACAAAGATGAACTGTAATATTTACACACTGTATATGGCAAGCTTATCAGGAATGCATGTTTTTTTTTTCTTATTGAATACATCAATTTTAAAGAAGAAAAAAATTACAAACTGAACCCTTGCATAAAAGAAATATATACTTTCAACAACATAACTGACATTGCATAGTCACTGCTTATAACCCACAATGAGCAAAACTAACAGTATGTGATGAGTCTAGCATAGTGTACAGTTACAGGCAACCATTCACCACCACAGTTGTCACCACACAAGGCGGTGCCACGCGGTGCCCAGTGCTGCCCAGCGGTGCTACCCAGCTCAGAAAATCTCTGCTCAGTACTTGCCATCAATTTCAGCATCACCGCCTGGCACAAATTTCTTACCTTAACTAAATAAAACTATAAGATTTCTCTATAATTGAGTGATAATTCCTTCTTCTTTTTGTAGGCTCTCTCAAATCTACAATAATTTGTCAAAAGGGAGGGGGATATTCCCTACCCCTTAGACCACTCTCCCAGGGTGGTGATCAAAATTTACCCAGCTCTCAAAATGGTGTGGTGACAACCGTGTTCATCACCCCAACCTACAATTTTATCAGTAATCTACAGTAATTCTCAATTCACACAGCTCTTTAATTGACATCAAGTATGAAAAATGCAGAGTAGCTCACATTACACAGCATGTACTGAGAGTGTTTGATTAGAAATAATGGTTTTCTATGCTCACCATAGTGAGCCCTTCGGGAAGCAACACACTAGGATTTTGTCTGGATGAATTTTAGACAGTAGAGAGTGGGTGAGGGATGGGAAGCATGGGGGTGGTGGGGCAGTTAGGGGGGTCTACATGTAATTGCCTCAGGAGAATGGATCTGTCTGGGATGATAAATAACTGCCTTTAAAGAATCCAGAGAGTTTGGGGGAATTACGAATACAATCAGTGCAGCCAACTGTAGTTGAGTAATACAGTACATCTAGTTACAACTAACTTATATAGCAGCAGCAGCAGTATTCTGAGTGCAATGGCTGCAAGCACACTAAAACACTTTGTTTAAGGTTGACACATTAGCTTCTAACAGAATCATATTCTATCAGTTTAATCTCTATTATAGGTATGTTGCTCATGTTCCTTCATCCAAACACCACAATGTCACTGTCCTGTCTGCACTAGAGCTTAGGAAGCTTGGTTGATGTGGATGCCATCTGCACTGTATAACTTTATCTTGATGTTGTCCTACCACTCCAAAGTCAACTGTCTTCAGCAAATCACCTGCAAAGTAATCAAAGATATCACATTTTAAATTAGCAATCCATCACTCTTTTTCTTAAGTCCCCTCAACCTTTCTGGCGGGGACAGGGCCAAGGGGGGCGAGACCAAACAAATAATCTTACAAGAGCTTTCCCTGAAGGAGGTATGTTCTTGTAAGGACACAATCTTAACTGATCAACTCCCAGTCAATCTTTCACCCTGTAAGGTGAGGGTTGTAAAATATTTCCCAAGGTATTTCCCACCTGTCACAAGACGGGACTAAAGGGAAGGACTAGCACCCTATTTGAAATGTATTTGAAAAGAAACTTGGACTTAAACTGTATTTCAAACTGTATTCAAACTTTATTATCGTTCATGTTGGTGTCTCTTTAAATCTTATTTAATAAACTAACCCACCCACCCAATTATTCAGACTTCTGTTTCAAGGTTTGCAATGCATGGGCATCAACCTGATTGGCTGAATTCATGGTTCCATGCCCTAACTGAATAATAGCACATATACCACTATTCCCACTATTGAGTGAAATCAAATATTTTAAAATACTCCATGCAATAATCAAACAAACAAACAAACAAACAAAGAATGAAGAAGAAACTCTCAATTTATTTTCATGTCTATCAGTTAATATTTTAGTCTTAATACCACTGAAAAATTAATAACTGTTCATATACCTGATGGGCCCAGTAATGATCAAATAATATACTGTTTAATTATACAGTAATGAATAGGTATTTTCCATTTTTCAGTTTTAAATATGTAACATATCACTTAATTTACTCAGGAATAAAATGCACAAAAGTCTGGTGACGTAAAAATGACAAGGTTGGGTATCTGATGTAAAGTGCATTAGAAATCTAGAAATTGGCTGAAATTTCCCAAACTTGACCATTTTACTGAGTAACTTCTATTTTGCACTTTTACCATAGAGAAACAATAGATACAAACTGTATGATTTCAAGAGAGGGGACCAGCAAAACAGCAGTAATGGATTTGCAACCTATTTCAAAGATTCTTGCAAAATTAGATGGCCCTGACGAGCCCAACTTCTTGGAAGTTTTATTTGGAAATCTAGTTACGTTATTGCACAAATTAGTGTCACCCATCAAACTGAACTATCTGATAATTAAAAGACAGTTAACACAGGTTTGTAGTATTCGTTGGGTTTCTAATCAACTTCCAACCTTCTGATTTTACATAGGGGTGTCCATGACATTTTCCAGTTGTGGGGCACTGGACTGTTTTCCTTACACCTTTGTTATAGGGAGCATCATGAAAAATAATCACAGGGTTAACTTAAAGGGTAATATTGCATTTGTTTAACAAGGAAATTTCCTCCTCTTAAAACCAATATCTGTCGGCAAAGAGTGATACATAATCAAAAATAAAGCAGTATGGTACCCTTTTTTTCAAGAAATTAATTTCCCTCAGAGAGAAATTCAGTTGTTTATTGCTCAAGAATAATTTGTTCACCCCAACTTTCAAATTTCAAAAGATGCAACTTCCATAGCTCTTCATGTGCATGTATTTGAGGACATGAAGCTATTGCTGGGACTTATTGTTCAGACCAAATGATTTGATAATGACTAGAGCTATTTACTTTTAATGCTATGTGGGAGCATTTTAATATTTCAATATTTCCCTTCAAGACATGTCATCACTATGCAACCCCACATATTTTTTGTGGGGTGTGGGCAACAGATCTACTCTTGAGAACAAGAAACAAATTGAAACAATTCCCATAATTTTTTGAAGCACAGCTAACCAATTATGACATCACATGTGTAAAAGCACTAGACACATGCTCATCATTACCCAAGGCTGATGTATGAGTTAGCAAGTGGAGGCAATCTGAATACTATTAAACTAAGTTATAAATATGTAATGGACAGCTGAATATTCAGTAATGAATACACAGACCTACCTGTTAAATTACTCATGACAATGTTGCCATCATAAGACCCACTCAGAAGAAAGTAACCCTTGGGTGAGAACCTAACAGATCTAATTTCCCCTTTGTGTGGTTGGTAGTTCTGAAGTACCCTTCCTCCCCTGATGTCGTACAGCATACAGGATGAATCCTCCTGGCCGGATGCAATCAATCGACCTGACCTGTCAACAGTAACAGCAGCTGCAACACTTCCTGCAAAAAGTGAGAAAAATATTGAGTTCTTTTGAATGAAGGTGTGAGCAAACAATTGTTTACCATCTGCTCTGTGTGGACAAAAGATGACCAGTCTCATAAATTCAATAGAGGTCAACTCACCCCATGCCTATACTATATTATGCAAATCTGTAAACTGCTTACTTTGGTTGTGCTAGTTCAAAAGTAGTTTTTGCAGGCCTGGCTGTTAATTTTACGGGGGCAATTGTTCCTCCTCATCATGAGTGGTCCGTGGTGATGAAATTGCTGAATCCAAGCTTAAGTTACCACCAATCTATTACCACCCACGAATTTCTCATCAGAACCCAATAGAGGGTTGCCATGGGTTACCATGGTAAAAAGTAGGGGAACCCTCAAACAGGTTCCCATGATTTTTGAAATCCTACAGTTTGTTTTGGTGTGTTTCATGCCAAGCAAACAATTGTTAAGATAATCATGCATGGGTAATAACTAAAGAAGTTTGGTGACTTTAATTCTTTTGTCATGCTGTGCCCAATAATATTCTAGAAATATATTTGCCTTAAAAAAATTGTGTCATTTTTAATTTTTTAGCTTCAAAACGCTGTTATTATATGATAAGTACAAAATTTTAACACAGCTCTCACTTAAAACAATAATAGAGTAATCAGTGGTGTTTTACAGCCTAAAATACTAAAGGCAATATTAATTAATAAAAGCATATGCAAAAAGATGCATTTTAAGTTTCTTTTTAAAGACACCAAATTGTTATCCTTGTATCATTCCATGCCTGGCAAAAGAAAAAGCCATTCCCACACACTGAACTATAAATTTTCTGTGCAAAAACTAAAGGATAATTAGAAGATGACATATGAAAGTACCCTGAAGAGATCCTAGCTCTAGAGTAGCTCATTAAAGGGAGGTTTAAGCAAAAATTTAAATTTCATATGTGAGAGAGGGACCAAATTTACACAGTTTGGTGAAACTTCCACTGAAATCAGACCCATATTTCTCTAGATATCAGAAAACAAAGTCACAACATTTGTGTTCCATCTAACATATCAAAACATGATGTGAACTTAAACCCTCCTTTTAATTCAGTTCAAACATGACCATTGACTTCTAACAATATTTATACCATGAGTAGAGCACATTCCATTAAGAACATGGTTCAGTTTTCATACACATTCAAAATGACAAATCTCCATGATTTTTATAACTTTCAAAGACCTCAACTAACATTTCCTTGGATTTATAAAACGAGTCAAACCCTATATTTCTGTCTTTTCCCCCAAATAATGCATTTGAAAATTGGAATTGTCAGAACAGCAAGTCTTTCCTGACTTTTCCCTGACCTTTTCAGAATTCCCCAAACTCCCCAATCTACCAGCCCTGATACTTTCCTCCTACTAACACTTTGTAATCCCCACTTACCTGCAGTAAGTCCTTAGCAGTTTAATTGCACAGTGGCTCCAGGTGACCTGTGCTAGAGGTTACCCGTAGAGGTCCTCCTTCCTGCTTGCCTGTCTAAGGACTATGACACAGAGGTCATCCAGAGCCACTGTGCTATTAAAGCTTGCCATAAACTTACTGTGGGTAAGTGGAGATTACAAAGTGTACAGTAAATAGGAGGTAAGGAAGGGCAACATGGATTGGCTGATCTGCCCAGACTTTTATTTCTAGCCCGGGAAACTTTACTGTCAGTTTTCCTTGTTTTTCCAGGATTCCCAGGACCTGTATGATGCCTAAGTTATATATATACATTTAATTCTGTAATTTTTCCTTAATTTTTTTTGGCACTTCATTTGCTTAGTACTATATTGGCATGAATGATATCTCTTCTATACACCTACCTTGCCCTGCATCTGATCCTGGGGTTCCGACAACCTGGACACACCTTGGGGTCCTTAGGTCCCACATTCTCACAGTACTGTCCTGGGATCCAGACACCAACAACTCATCCAATGAATACAAAGATAACACATGTCCTGTAAAATAAAGTGAAATGATGTTCCTGTAATGTCTTTTACCTCTTTGCTTTGCATGGTTTTGCTGCCAAACCATAATTTATCAGTTACTATACATGCTTATGTAGCTTGCTGTTAGCAGGCTTTTGTGTCTGCGTTTCAGCTACTACATTCAACTATCAAAAATCTTACTTTTCCTACTATTAATAATTCTATGGGTCTTTCAACGGCTTCACTGTTGAACAGTTGTCCAACTACTAAGTTACATGGCATAACTACAGTATACAATAGCCTGCCAACTTTCTGGTGCGTCTTATTTACGACCACCAAATGTGACAACATGACAAAAATTAAAATACTAAATTATATCTCCCGTAATAGGTAATATTTATGTATCGAACGTATGGCCTGGTGCACATTTTCCACTTACAAAAGCTAATTAGGTTGTTCGCTGTTCATTGTATCAGTTGTATGTACCAAAATACACTATTCATACTTGTTTCGTGCACCACGTGACCATCTCATGTTCACTAATTCATCCCTCAAAATGCGGGATTCCTGTAAATGGAAACTGGAAGAAGGTTTGCAGACTCTGTATATTATACTGTTTAGAGAGGTGTATTTTGATTTTTAGAGAGCGTCATCTTTCATCTACTACAGAGTCTGCTCCGCAGGCTAATGCGTATGGTTCTGCTGCTAAACCATAGCACTCAGCTGCATCCTGGAATAGCTCATTATAAATCTATGGTGTGTAATGGTGTTCTGGACATGGAACAGACATGCAGAGATGTTTTTACATATATGCAATCTTATTGGAGCAAAGGGACAGTAAATATAGCAGCAACTATACAAAAATATAAACGTAGTGTTTTGCGAAACCTGTACATTCATGCTGTGTATATGTAATATAATACATAGCTTAGTATGGTGGGATACACACCCCTTCTGCCGCTAAATGGTTAACTTGAAAAGGGTCCAAAGTGAGGCATTTAGTGGTATTGAATACTATGAAGTCCTTAAAATAATTTTTACAATTTCATTTGAAGTGATAGGCTATGTGACTGAAGGTTGCTTGGTACAGTAAGGTTGGCCTTCTGGTTTAATCTTGTGTCACTCACACAGTGTTTTTTCAGTTGTGGGACACTGGACTGCCCTACCCTCTTGCTGAAGGTTGACAGGTAACTGTGTTTTCCAGGCTCTCACAGACAACAAACTGCTGCTTTGTATAAACTTCTCCTGAATGGTTTGTTGACCAAAACTCTTATTTTGAAGTGATGCATCATTCAAAAAGGCCTGTCTATAAGATTTGGGGCAATTCCCTTTCACTTTCTAAAACAGCAAATTTCACCTTTATAAACTGGCTTTTTCCCGCATTTCCATTTTCTAAAAGGACAAATTCTGTTTTCTAAAAATTTAATTGTTTTCTGAATTCAAAGTAGTTTTATAAGTGAAATTGACTTAATTCAATGTGATTTACACTCACTTGTATTTAAGTATTGATACAGTACTTACACTATCAGCATTCTGCTTGTTTTATTTCTATGGTAGTGAATGGCACACCCTTTACAGATAATATGATATAAACTCTGATAGGAATCATCTGCTGCTACATTTTGCACACTCAATTAAGGTTAGGTTAGGTTAGATGGAGTTTTACGGCCCAGTTCTGAGTTTCCAACCAATTGGTTCAAATCGAGCTGGCCACAACCTTTTTTCAGTTGTGGCTCACTGGTTTGTTTTCCCTACTACGTTGCATATGCTGAGCACCACGCACAATGGCAGAAGGTTCTGTTTTTTAAGTCTTTCCTATGACCAAGCCAGGACTCAAACTCCAACCTCTCTACTGAAAGTCTGGTGCCCTAACCATTTGACCATGCACTCAATTAAGGTGAAAGTCATTTATCTGACTGTGCAGCTAGACATGCAAATACCTTTAGTGACCTGGCAATAACTGCCACTTAGATAAATGTAGCTGCCCTAAATCATTATCACTGATTTGTTGCCAGCATCATTAGGCTCCTTGACAATGAAGTGTTCTTGTGAATTTCAGTACATTGTTGCAAAGCTACTCAAACATAACTGCATTGTTCCAAATTTGAGTTACAGTTGATGAAGGTGTCGATCACATTGCCTTAACACTGGACGAAGATAATCATCAAGGAAAGGATTTAGTAGTCTACTCTAGGTCGATCTTATTGGGTTAGCATAAATTAAATTTTTGATAGATCTCTATGTGGCAGTGGAGGAACTTGGGAAGCCAGGAGTCTTCTTCCAGGGAAATTTATGTCAGTAGAAAATAAATTTTGGCACTACGAAGGAAATTAATTTGTAAGGTATTGTGAAATGTTTGACCCCTTTTTTTGAAAACTTAAGTTCTTCCCATTCCTGCATTACCATCTTATATCTTATATCCTGGACACCAGTTTACATAGACCATTATTGTATTGGGATGGGGTGGAGGTAAGGTTAGGCTAGATAGAGTCTTACACCTCTACTTATAACCTTCTGGTTTAATGGCATGCACAGCCTTCTGTCCAGTTGTGGGGCACTGGAGAGCTATCCCTACTCCACTGCTTATTTCCCAGCAGCACTCACAATGGTAGTAGAGTCTATTTTTTACCTTTGGTATAACCTGGTCTAAGAATCAGACCTCTGACCTGAATGAGAGTCAGATGCTCTACCAACCAGATCAGACACTTAGTGGATGGGGGAGGGGGGCGCTATATTCTCACATGTACGACTGCACAGTAAAAAGAGGGTCTACACATACCTGTGTGGCCAGACATGGCATGCATTGGCTGCCCCTTTTGACAATCCGTAACATAAATGTTACAGTCCCCAGCACCTCCACTGATCAGAACAGCTCCTCTGGTTGCACTTGTTTGGAAAACTACATCACGAACTGTCCCATCATGAAATGTCAAGTCTGTGTCAGGACCTTCAATTTAACAAAATACAAGAAAGTTAAATAAAAGTGAATACATTAATACTTCCCTAAAATTTCAATATTTTTAAAAATTTTTTAGGTTTGACCTTCTTGTTAACACCTGTATGGTTTCGCTGTGAGACCATAATTTACCACTGCCATATATACATAGGGTTTTGCTGCGAAAAGATTGCACTGCTACATCCTGAAATAGCTCATTTTAAATCTATGGCGTGATTTGGGCCCCTCATTCACAATTGAATTTTAATTTAAATTCAAAGCATATCACTGGAAAGCATACTACAGCAGCAACATGAAATACAACTGTGTAACTAATTGTGTAAATCCCCCCCCCCAAAAAAAAAAAAAAAAAAAAAAAAAAAATTGACAATCAAACTTTCAGAAAGATTGTATGTCAGTATGCCTGATAGGGCACCATTATCCTAAGTTAGGTTAGATGGGAGTTTGACGGCCCAGTTTCCAACAGATTGGTTCAAGTCGAGCCAGTCACAGCTTTTTTTCAAGGGTCGATGTCTAACATGCTCCAGCGGCCTAGTGTCTGTTACCATTTTTTCAGGTGATCTTCAAAAAATATTATCCATATTCTTCCCTCTATTGACCCAAATTACTAAAGTTCTACTATCCTGTGTTGGTGAATGTTAATGAAAGACGCAGAACTTACCTACAGCATTGCAGCTATCAGGATCAAACTGTACAAGTTTAATTAGTTTATCATTTGATCCTGTTGCAACAAGATTATTATGAGGGCTCCATGCAATACAGTAGATAGACCCTTTGTGGTGACGCATTCGCTTGAAAAGCACTGTTGGCTGGTGGGAATCATCACGTCTGTAAAAGGAAGAATATTAAACCAATATTAAACCAGACTTATTCTAGATTTTACTCAGACCAAATAATACCAAAGACAAAAGTGGAGGCCACTGTGTTTGATGATCTGCATAAGCAATGGAGTCCGAAAACAATTTTGTTTTGGCATTTACGACTACAAACCAGCCATCCTTGGACCACAGCAGGGGGGTTACAAGGATTTTGGTGTGAGGGGGCAAGGTGACCCGTAGTCCCCACTTTTGACACCATCCTGTATGAGGGGTAAGAAAAATGGGTGTCTTCTGCCCCTCCCCCTCTTTCAATCTTTCTTTCTGACTCAAAGGACTTAAATGCAAATAATGCAACATATTGCTATTTTATACTAGATCCAGTGCAGAAAGCATTCTAATTCTATCAGTAATAATTTCCAATGATGACAAAACTTAAATACGATTTGCAGCCCAGTCTGCAAACATAAATAACACATGTGATCAGACCAGGTAACTGGTTTGGAGGGTGAGTCCATGTAGGAGTTTTGTCAGCCTGGAAAGGGGTCTAAGAGGAGGCGGATCTCTCCTTTTTTGAAAATGTTTGCAGTATCTGGAGCCTAGATGCAAATGATGCAAAATTTTCCACACAAGTTGACAGAATAAGTCATAAAGGTTTCACTGTGGTGGTGTTTTTGGATAATGTAGTTACATCCTTGCCTTATATCCAAGCAGGCATTTATCCAACAGTACAACTATGCAATGTTAACTATTTTTCTGGAGTTGTACCAAGATTTGCCCAATATGGTGCTAAGCTTCCCAAAGGTGGGCAGCAACTCAAACCCTGACAGAGGCAACAGGTTACCAAAAGGACAGGCACAACTTGACGGATGCAGAGAGTGTAGAATTTTTTGCTTTGTAATAATTACTTGTAAATATGGAACTTAAACTGGAGAAAATTATAGATTCTTTCCACAAAGATTTGGATTCCTTTTGAATGGTAAGTTGAAAAATTTGAGGATTACTAAAGAATCCGATCTTCCTGACAATTAGTTGAAATGGGGATTGTCTAGGTGTCTAACAATTACCCATTAAGGTCTATGGACTTGGGAACTCTGACAAAATTTGAAAATTTTCTCCCAAAGGATTGTCACACAGACTATTAGCAAAACGGTCAGACAATGATGGATATATCCATGATAGGCCTTAGAAGGGTATTCAACTGAACATACAGGTACTAAAATCTTAAAATAATCAGAACCAAGTACATGTCAGTTAAGAAAACAGACTACTCCAGGACTATCCCTCTACATTTCCCAAACATCAAAACATATCACTCTATAACACTTACAACATTTCTTTGGCTGCAATTTTCAGAGTTGATCTAAAGCTTTGAGTACCCATTACTGGCCAAGTGATGGGAACAGGTACCTGATTCTGAATACCTGCTACCTGGCTCAGGCCTACTCAGTCATACATGATACTCCATTTGGCAATTGGACACTTCTGGTTGGGCCATCAGGTCAAATGTAACTTGACAACCACATTACCAGTGTGTGCATGCACACAGTTGTACTTGTCTGTTCATTGGAAGAAACATTGTGCAAATTCAAGACGGAACACAAGCAGACTTCTGTCGTGAAGTTGTAGGTTTAACTTCACCTTTGACCTATCCCAAGACGCACTGCCTATGACCATGTCCCAACTGGCTGATAGAGTGCTTTCACTGACGTCACCAGGCCTGTACCTTCTGATGGGCCAAAAACTAGTGTAAGTATGCTAGCTAATGTAGCTAGCTGAGAAGCAGCTGACAACCCACATGAATGTTGCATTAAAACATTGTTGGTTTTTACCTAAATGTGGGCATGGCTTGCCAACTGCAATGTCACAAGAAGTTAGTTTAGTTAGACAGAGTTTTACCGCCCACTTTCCAGCCTATTCGTTACCAGTCAAGTTGGCCACAGCCTTTTTTCCAGTTGTGGCTCACTGGCTTGTTTTCCCTACTCCATGGCTTATGCAGAGCATCACACACAATGCAAGTAGGTTCCATTTTTAGAGTCTTTGGTATGACTCGATCTGCGGATAGAACCCAGACCTTCCACGTGAGAGGTAGATGCTCTTACTGTAAGACCAAACACATGGTCGAAACATCACAAGAAAGCACTCTATGAACAGGTTGTGCAAATAAAACTGTACCTCATC
Source organism: Holothuria scabra (assembly GCA_037179385.1). Classification (NCBI taxonomy): domain Eukaryota; kingdom Metazoa; phylum Echinodermata; class Holothuroidea; order Aspidochirotida; family Holothuriidae; genus Holothuria; species Holothuria scabra. The sequence goes on from CM074185.1 coordinate 3,747,063, forward strand.
CCCGAGTTCCTGCAGATCCTTAATGTCTTTGAATTAGAACCAACAGCATAAAATTCTCCTGTGGGATCAAAAGTCACTGCTCTTATAGCTTGTACATCTTCAAGAGTACTGACAGGGGTAAACACTGGTGGTGTCCACGGTACATTTTCCTGCAAACAGAGATAAATTCCAAACAGAATCAACTTTAAATTTGAATAAAAAAGAGGTAGGACTATTGTCTAGTGTTGTAGGCCAGTTCAAAAACACCTATGGGAGGGTTCAATGTGAAAACAATAAAATATACAGGGTGCATACGAGTAGAATTGGCACATGACGAAGGATAAAATTTTACAACTGTGAAACATACCTCTGAATTAAGTCTGAAGTGGAATAGAACCATGTCATTGACTCACTTCAAAATTATGAGCACAATTAATGATTGAACATAATCTTAATAAAAATACCTACTCAATTCTTTGAAACCACATAGCACACTGGATATAGTATGAACACAGAAAAACTGCATTGTGAAGTTGGGGGAAAATAACTAAAAACCAAACTGAACCAGATAAAACAAAATGTTGAAAGAACCATGCAACACTTCAAATAATGCTACCCCCGTGGAGTAATATTGTAGCAATATTACAACTATTAAAGCCATGTTGTTAAGCCTGATCCAGTACATTCCATTTCTCAATATATTTGAATGAGATACTAGAATACTGTACAATTAACCTTCCGCTAATTGAAATGATTAATTTATAACATACAATACTAACATCTACTGCCAAACAAAGGGAAATAATTATGCCACTGTATGAACTATAAGGCAAAAGAATATTGTGAAATTTTACCCACGCTGCATTAAATTAAATATAAGTACCACACTGTCCCATACTGATTTTAGGTCTCGGACTTCCATGTATGGACAGAGCATACTGCACGGTACATTGTCACTATAGTGCATGTGAGCAAAAGCCCACTAAGATGGCTGTCTGCTATGATTTTGTGTAAAAGTTTGGATTTGCACAAGTCAATTGCCAAATTTTTCAAGAAAGTTGAAACTTTTACAAAATAATACACAGCAAGGTCAAAATCACTTCCTGTATTGCAGGAATATGATATTGTTTCTCATTCATGTTAAACTTTTATTTTAAAGAGTTGTCCTCAAATCAGACAATTTATAGCTTCACAGAGACCATCTTTGTGCACCTTTTTTTATCCCAGTCAGGAGCAACAACCTACGGATAGGACGTACGGGCTACATTCTCTGTCCGTGTTTGTAGGAAGTCGTGTTTTGAATACAGCTGAGAATGGATTCATGTTTAATGGCAAGTGAAAATTTGTCACAACTTGATACTTTCAAAATGTCACAGGGAAGTAAACAATTGTAGATCAAACCTGTTTTGTCACTTTTTGCATGTTTAATTTAAGTCATATCAACTTTGCTTTTGTCACATGTACAAGACACAATATTTAACAATTGTTAATGACGAGTTCCATAATTGTAAGATTTGTAAGAAATGTAGATTCTAATTTATCCTTATTCTGCTGGCAACTGCAAGATCGCTGCACAGTAGTGAATGTAGAAAACCTCACAAGCAGGCATATGTTCTTGTCCGCGCTTTATTTGAACAAGTAGCAACCAGTGATGTAAACAGCAATGTGTCTATAAATGAGGAGTATTTGTCACATATGGTCGCAGTAACCTCATAATGTGACAAAATGGCACAAATTTCAGGCAGGTAAGGTTTTGTCACAAGAAATCCATTCTATGCTAGCTACAGATAATCAATCCAAAACAACCTCAAGCAGTGCGAGAATGTTTTAGTCAAAGAAACTAAGTCAATCATTACTGTTAGTATATAATACACCCAAATGAAGCAAAATAATCCCCCTAAGAAAGCAAACTAACAGTCACCTCTGAGGATCTGGAATCCAATCCGTACATATCAGGCTGTAGGGCGCCCTCAGCATGACTGCCCTCATCCCTAGACTGAATAGACGATTTCACGTACGTCTGATTGGTCGATTTAAGGGAACTTTTTTCACTTCCATGAGAGTTTAAATTGAGATGTCTTTGTAGATTGGCTGATAAAGTATCATCAGCCTGAGAGGTAGAGTCGGTTTTAGAAACTGGTTTTGTCAGAATTGGAGAGGCATTAGGAGAAGGAGTACTCCTGGGATCAAAAGTGGTCACTTTTGGTGTGCTGGAATCTACCTTGCTGGGTCTAAGGATGGCCATTTCTGGGGGAGTTTTCTATAAAAAGGATGTAAACCACATAACTGAAAACAAGCAATCTGGTGTAAAGACAAACATTAAAAAGTTAACAAGGCATGCATTCAAAAGACAATTAGAATTATTATTATTATCAAAAAACATGCAAAAGGGAAATGTAGAAACAAATGAAAATAATACAAAAAACAAAATAAATATAAAGGTACATTAATTTAACAAAAAACAAAACGGTTGCAATGCATGTTAGGTGATGGATCATATCAAAACCATATTAAAAAAGGTTAACGTGTCACCGAGCATTATTAAATGTACATGTAGACAGCCATTACATACTGCAAAGAATACAAAGAAAACTGAAACAAATATCAAAGGGAAACAGCAATAATAATTCTACAGAAATTTTAAGTCAATATCCAGATATACAACCATAGATAATTAAAACATAGGGCAGCACACCCTGTGAAATTTTTCAGTAGATTTTCAGAACAAAAAGTAAAGGATGGCATAAAGATAACAGAAAAATTATGGAAACTTATTAACAGAACTGTTCTGTAATCCTTGTGTCTCTCTTTTTTTTCTGTAAATTACTGTACAGCAATTTCGGACCATTTTTAGTAGTGAATTTGCCTTATTTTTAACGAAGCTTCTCCAGGAAAGAAATTTATGAGTAGTATTTGAAATTAATATGTTGGCCTAAACATACCCATAGGGGTTGTGATAGGGACCGACTGATGTAAACAGAAGCAGGAATCTCCCTACTGTACAGTGTATCCTCTATAGACTGAGTAAATTGTTTCCAGATGCAGATATAAGGATGCATAAAACTAAACAGGAAGGGGAGGGAGCAATAGACCTGATTGGGCTAAAGGAATCTTGACAAACACTAAACTGAATTAGTATTAATCCACTTTGAATGAATGATCCATATGCACTTCTATCAGTCGGAGAAAGGGCCTACTAACCTGACTGGTGACAGGAATTCTCCCATCTACATCAGATTGATTTAATCTCTGTTTTCAATTCAGATGAGACAGATAATGAAAATCAGTAAACTGTAGAGGAGGGGGGAGAGGGATCCTTCCCTCAACTGCACACCGATTAAATCTGTTGTCCATTCTGAAGGAATGGATGATGTATATTACTATTATACCATAATCAGTCAGAGGAGGGGGCCTACTGACCAGACTGGTGGCAAAATTATAACATCTACTACACATTAAATTCCGTTCCCAATCCAGACGAGAGGCTGACATAGATGACAGTATGGGAGGGAGAGAACAGGAGTAGTTCTTCCCTCTGCTGCAGACTGACTAAAGGTTTTGACAATTCAGAAGGAATTGATGATGTGTAATACTTTCAGTAGGAGGAGGAGGGGGAGGGGACCTACTGACCTGACTGGTGGCAGGAATCCTTCCTTCTATTGCAGACTGATTATATTCTGTTCCCAATCCAGATGAGATGGGGGATGTACTACTTCCAGTGGCCTGTGTTAACTGCTGCTGTAGTAACTGTCTCCTCCTCTCCTGCTCCTGCCATTCTCTCTGCAATCTCTCTCTGCTTTGTTTCAAATCCTCGGGAGCCTCTCTTGATGATCTAGGAGTTGGCTGAGGGTAGGAGATACATCATATGTAGCTTTACATATGTTAATTCAAACAGTAACATGTACGTAAATTCAAATAGTAATGCAAGTATAAATATACATCTTGCTTAATGTAACTATTGAAGCACCATGCAAGTTATACTGTTTACTGTATTTGCTTCTGAAGGTATGTATTCAAGGTCAGACTGGGATGCAAAATATGTGACAAAGCATCCCGATCTTAAGTATTGACACCACAGCTGTAGGATTTTTGTGTGTGGAGGGGAGGGAGACTATTCCACAGAGATTTCAAAATTCTGAATACACAACATGCTAAATGATAATGGTGTTTAATGTGGGCAACATTTGAACTGTTTTTGTAGGATTTTGTCCTGGCTACAGCCCTGTATGGCATGTACAATCCTCTAAAAAAGAAACCAATCACTTACAAATTGCTTTTTCCCCTTTGATCATATTTCCATTGGCACCCCCAATAAAAGAGCTTAACCCTCCTGCATCCTACAAAAATAAGTGTTTCTTCATTTTTCTCATATGCTTAGATCTACTTTGAAACTCCATCCCCCATGAGGTGGAGGATATCCTTGAAATAAAGATACCTGATTGTTTACTGCTGGTATGGCTGACATCCCTGAGTGTCTTTCCAACCCTTCTGCTACTGGTGGGAGAGATCCAGGATACATCGTGTCACCAACATGAAAGTTTGCAAATGAACGTGAAAGAACATTAGCTTCTGGTAAAGTTTGGTCATCATTTCTTTTAACTTGATTCAATAAAGCAGTCTCCAATGTCGTTGATAGGGACTGTGAGAGGGCCCTGTTATTAGAGGACCAGGGCCTACTGCGGTACAGAGTTGGAGTCGTGGGAGACGGGGATGGCCGTGACTTACTCCCCGGAGTTGGTGTCATTGGAGTCATAATCTGTTCTGACCATGAAGTACTTGGCTTGACCACTGCTTGCAAATCTAATTTTAGAGACCTTTGCTCAAAGGGACAATTAAATGCATCTTTAGGGATGCTCTGGAGCCAAGAGAGTAAGCTGAGATCAGAATCGTCAGCCTCTGTACCATGGAGCATGCCATTAACTGTTATATCTCCAATTTCTTTGCCTGTTGCTTTTTGCTGACAAAAATCTACACAGGATTCAAACAACATGCCTTTTATTAAAAGCTGGACAAGCCTATCTTTACTTGATGTAAAATCTTGCTCCTTCAGTTTCTTTTCCACTGGCAAGAAGCGGCTGATAAGAGGATATGCATCTTCAAAACACTGAACTCTAGCGCTACTAGGACTCCAGTCCTTGTAAGTAGAATGATCACTCAATCGGGGCAAAGTTAAAAGTAAACATAATGAATTATAGTCTTCTTTGCTTGGACAATAAGGTTCTAGTTCATTAAGGCTGCTGACAACTTCATCTGTCGAAAACTCAATTTGAAGATGTTCCACGTCTTCACTTCTCATACAAAGCATCTCCAGTAACTTGTGCTTCAGGATCAAGTAACGGAACCTTTTAGAGTCAAAGCTGTCAATTCTTTCGACTGGCTGTATAAACTCTAACACATCATCCCACTGACCGTCCAAGATCAACTGTCGTAAAAAGAGAGCATCGTCTGAAAAGAGTCCATTGACTACACCACTCTCCCTCTCAACTGCCCTCATTGAAAGGTACAATTCCTTTTGTTTTAGGAAATCCAAGATTAAACATAGAACATCTTTCTCCTTCACGGATACTTGCAGTGGAGTCAACATGTTGATGGTTATGAAGTATAGCAAACTTTATGATGCTTTGTTGACCTTTAAAGGTACTAAATGTTACAGAAGCAAAGCCTGCAAGAAAAGAAAAGTGGAAAATAGTAAGTAAACTGGCAGTAAGTATGTTATGATGTGAGAACTGTCTCTATACAGTCTTCAATTAGTTTGAAAGTTTAAATTGTGTCCTTGAAAAACATCATTATCAACTACCAAACCATAACTATTTGATGACTTACAACCTGATAATTAATAAAGGGTTAACAAAAGAAATGTCACTAGTGTGCAACACTCCACATCATTTTTTAGCATAACTAACAAGTTGCTTCAGAAACAATCAAATTATATCTTGAGAACCATAAAAAATACTGAAACAATTTCAATGGATTTTTCCTTAGGAGAGTTTACTCATTAATTGCCAAGTAAAGTCAGAGCTTTTTGCTGACATGTCACACTACCTTTATGATCACCTCAACAACCCACTCTTCTCTAATTCTCTGGCTCATGGTAATAATAAGGAATTGGTTCTCATGGGGAAGATTAGCCCTCGAGCAGGAACATGTACTATGCTTAACGTTAGGACCTACTCCCTCCATGGTCCTTGGCCTTTTCCCACTTAAAATCATGATGTGGGAAGGGCACAACTGGCAACTCCTCACAGCTTCAAAAATCCATCTATCATAACCAAAATGGTGGCACTCTTTTGGCAAATCAGTCAACACAATGTGGATAGGTTACCGCCAAAAAGTTCAGTATGGTACTGAATTTTCGGGGTAACCTATGGAAAAATGTTGTTAGGCCTAGTGAGAGATTTGCCAAAATAGTATTAAGCAGATACAAATGCGTAATGACTAAATCTCTCCTAATCACAATATTCAATGGTTATTTTTGATTGAGGTAAATTTTGGTATGTCAACTCGGTATTTCAACGGGGATCGTACCACACTGCAGGTGATTTCCAGTATATATCTTTTTACATCTGGCATCGCATTCTAGCCATGACAAAGTACAGCCAAGAACTGCCATGACAGATAAGACCATTTGTTTGATGGGAAAAGCGCTGAGACAAGCCCAGTCTGTAACTCACAAAGTGGGCATTTATTTATCCTATTGAATGCTGGGACATTGCACACGTCAACGTTATTACACTATTTTAGCAGTGACAGGAATATATTCCAATCCTGCTGCGAAGGTTAGTCAAGAGTGATGTTGCAACGGCAAACATAGTTCTGTACGTACATACCTAGGCCTAGGCCTATGCATTGTAAAGCAGGAAGAGCAGTTGAAGGAATGTGGTGTGAGATATTTTTTACAGAATTTTTTGTAGTTATCGTATCGGTAAGGTATATTTATTTAGGGGTGCACCGGATTTGGAATTTTAAAATCCGGCGGGAACCGGATTTGCCGGATTTTAACCAACATTCCAGCCAGAATTCTGGCCGGATTTAGTCAAATGAAAGAACAGAAACCTACTGGTGGGTTTATATCTAAGGATACCTTAGGAACCTCAGTGGATGCAGGTCTTTTGACCTCTATATCTGTATCATCTAAGTTAGCCACCATCAGCAAATGTAGCAGCGGTCTGGAGCTGAGTTATGTCTATTTTATTTGTGAGCAGAGTTTGGTATTCCCTCAGAGAAACTGTTGAGTTCATGTCTAATTTGTGTTTTGTGATGTGGCATGTTTCATGAATGGTTGGGCTAATTGACAAAATGTAACTTCATACCAACCCTGAATGAGATGCCCAAGGGTTCAGTTCAATGAGGGATAAAATCAAGATGTATTCTGAACACTTAGCTTACACTTTTAAAGCTTGACATTCAATATGTTGAAAATGATTTCACGGTTTTTTCCCATTAATTGCGAAGTTGATTTAAAAAGTCAAGAAATCATCGACACTTTTTATACTGCCACCATCACTTGTACTTTTTTAGTTGACAAGCACATAAAGGATATTAACGTGATTAGAAGATTTGTTAGTAAAACAGCTAAAAGGCCCCTATAAAAAAATACTTAATTCTCATCACTGTGGCAAGACTGACTTTGGACCCTTGGCTTAGCGGATATTTTTTTAAATTTGGTATAACTGAATAAAATCCTTCTTGGTCGACATGTAATTCAATGCTGCCCCTCATCAATTTCTATTTATGTAATTCCCCAGCTACAGTAGCTTGCCTGCAAGCAGCGTCTGGCGTCAGTCATTTGACACCGGGATAGCACCCTCTAGACTAGAGGGCAATGTGATAGCTCTTCCTCTCTCCATGCAACTTGCCAGCTGAGTTTTTGTAGTTCACATGTTCCTCCGTACTTACACACCTTGTACACCTAGTAGCTATAGATCCACAGTGTCAGAGCTCTTGTAGACGGGCAAGAGGAGAGGAAGTGCTACCATGTCGCCCTCTTCTTCTGGAGAATGCTATCCTTGTGCCAAATGACTTCTGCCAGAAAGTGCTTGCAGGCAAGCTGGAGAATTACATGTAAACAGGAGGTGAGTTTTGGGGTTCATAGATACTGAAACCAAGAAAATTTTGTTGATTGCTTCCATCAACTCCAATCTTTTCTGATGGCTTTTGAATATATATTGCTCAGAATCACTATAGATCCAGCAAATGACTTTTGTAAATCAACTTGAAAAAAGCACCAGAGAAGATATCTGGATTTGATAAGCTGTAGGTTGATTCATTGACATTGCTTCACAAAATATTTTAAATCACTTGGACCTTTTATGAGTAACTATACATACATTAAGTACTGAATGGGGGTGACAAAGTCCTTCATCATATTAGAAAGTTTGCAACTACTGATAACACCCTATAGCTAGATCTTTCAACAATGTAGTAGCAAACTCCCATCTTAGTCTTTAGCATTTTAGAACATTTTATTAATCCTGTAGTAAATAAAGATGTGTTGTATAGCTTACGTACAAATCTGGCTAATCTGGCCTGATTCAAGACAAAATCTGGCCGGATGCCTGATTTGGAAAAATCCCAAAATCCGGCTGGATTTGAAATCCGGCACACCCCTCGCTATATTATTTGCTAATTTTTTTGGTTCTCTAAGAATACTTTGGAGATTTGAAATGCTGGTTTTTCAGAGGGCTGGGCAGGTCAGTGGGTTTGGGTGTACCATAGCTCTCAAGTTCCAAGAGGCTAGATGCGGGTTCTACTGATCTGTCCATTGGTTGATCACTGTCCTGCGGGAGGGGTATAAGGGGAGGGTGTGTACCCCTCCCCTTTTCAAGAATTTTTGAATTTTAGAAGTGTCTACACGCAAAATGGTGGCACTTTTTTGGTAAATCAGTCAACACAATTTCGCTAGGTTACCGCCAAAAAAGTTCAGTACAGTACCAAATTTTTTTTTGCGGTGACATTGACAAATATTGTATTGAGAGATTTGCCAAAAAAATATTATGCAGATAATAATAATAAAATAATAATAATGCTATTTATAAAGCGCTTTTCAAAAACACTCAAAGCGCTGTACAAAGAAAAGGGTTAAAAATAACACAGATAAAATCAAAACTTAAAGCACAGAAGAGAACAAAAAAGCTTAAAATACAAAAACAGTGATCAGTTTAGACAATTAAAAAAATAAGTTTTCAAATTCTTTTTAAAATGATTAAAATTATTTAAAGAACGCACATTAGCAGGAAGGCTGTTCCAAACCTCAGGGGCAGCAACAGTAAAAGATCTGGCCCCATAACACTTAGTTTTAGAAATTGGAGGATGGGAAAGAAAAAATTCAGATGATGATCGTAAGCAGCGACTTGGTGAGTATTTGGTGATGAGACTTGAAATGTAATCCGGGGCCATGCCATGTAATGATCTGAAGGTAAGTATAGCTATTTTATAAATAATACGATAATATACCGGTAGCCAGTGCAACTCACGGAGGATTGGAGTAATATGATCATGCTTCTTAGAACGTGTTACTAGTCTCGCGGCGGAATTTTGTATACGTTGTAACTTTGAAATATGGTTTGATGGAAGCCCATACAGGAGACTATTGCAGTAGTCTAGACGTGACGTTACAAAAGCATGAACAAGACGCTCCGTGGATTTACGATCAAGATAGTTGCTTAACTGACCAATCTTATAAATAGCAAAAGAAGCGGCAGAAACGATATTGTTCACGTGATCTTTCAATTGCAGGGTGCTATCCATAGTGACACCAAGACTCTTAGCAGTACTAGTAATGTCAACAAAAGTGTCATCAATTGAAATTCTAGGAAAAGAAGGGCATTTCAGAAATTTAGAAGAAATATGTAGGACTTCTGTCTTAGAATCATTAAACATTAGCTTATTATGTATACTCCATGATTTAATATCACGAATGCAAAGCTCAAGACGGAAACTGCAACATGACTCTCAGTTTGTTTCAAAGTGAAATAAATCTGAGTGTCGTCAGCATAAGACATATAACTGATACAATGAGCAGTAATAATGTCACCTAGTGGGGCTACATACATAGAGAAAAGGGATGGACCAAGTACAGAGCCTTGCGGTACTCCTTCATCCAGGCTACATGGGTCAGATAAAATTCCACCTATATTCACAAATTGAGTGCGTCCTTTTAAATAAGAATCGAACCACTTTAATGGTGTGCCATTAATACCATAACGAGCCTGCAACCGTTCAAGAGTAATATCATGAGCTATAGTATCGAACGCCGCTGAGAAGTCTAGTAGTACTAATACAGCTTCTTGGTGTTGATCCACAGCTTTTAGTAGATCATTGTGAATTCTTAGCATTGCGGTTTCGGTGCTGTGAAATTTACGATACGCCGATTGCATAGGGGCATATAGACCATTCTGGTGAAGATAATCATTAAGCTGGCCTGCAGCAGCTCGCTCTAAAACTTTAAAAATAAATTTGAGGTTTGATATAGGTCTATAATTTTTAAAATCATTCTGGTTAAGGCCTTGTTTTTTCAGAAGTGGAATGACTTGCGTTGTTTTCAAGGATTTGGGAACAATTCCAGATGACAAGGAATGATTAATAATATCTGTAATGTGTGGCAGTAAAGGACCGAGACATGATTTTAGAAGAACAGTTGGAATAGGATCCAAAGCACAAGACGATGCAGGTGATTGGCTGATGAGTTTGCGAACATGCTCTTTGTCAACATACTCAAACGAAGCAAAAGTACTCTCACAAGCATCACCGATATCCACAGAGATCATTGGAGGAGTAAGGTTGTCAAGGTTATCACGAAGGTCACGAACCTTTTTGTGGAAGAAACTAGCGAAATCATTTGCCAAAAGTTTCTCAGAGACATGATCAGGCAATATATGCGTTTGAATAGGATTACACATACGATCAATAAGTCTAAACAATTGTCGATCATTACACTTTGCGATCTGATCCCGATGATAACAGCGTTTGGCGTTATTTAGCATTTCGCGGTAGATCTTACAGTGATCATAGTACAGCTGCCTATCTATAGTTAACCCAGATTTTATCATTTTCCTCTCCAATCTTCGTTTTTGCTGTTTAACCTTTTGTAGTTCGTCACCAAACCATGGTGAAAGTGGTCGAAGTGTGAGAATGCGCTTCTTGAGAGGGGCATGGATATCAAGCAAACGACGAAGTCCAGAATCATAACGGTCAACAAGATCAGAAACCGTGCCCAGTGATAAGGACAGATCGTCGATATCCTCTTTGAGTTTAACAACATCAATTCCACGAAGCTTACGTGAACAGATTTCTACTTTAACCGGCGGAGGGCGTGAAATATTGAGCTAGCACTTCACCGGTTTGTGATCAGACGGCATGCCAGTGAGAACAGAGACATTTGAAACAAGTGACTCTGCTTTCCTCGATATTACCAAGTCTAGCGTATGCCCATGATAATGAGTTCCAGTGGATATACGAACATGTTGTTGAAAACCAGTCGAATCCAATAGCTCCGAAAAGGTAGTTGCGTCACGATCAGTAGGATCATCTACATGAAAGTTGAAATCTCCGATCATCGCAACGCGTCCTGAATAAATCATAATAATCTCCAATAGAGATCCAAACTCCTCGAAGAATATTTTAGTTGACAGTTCATTCTTTCGAGATGGTGGAGGGCGGTATATGATGAAGAGTCTTACTGAGGTTGTACCACTGGATATGATAACATCCATATATTCAAAAGAACGATAATGGTGGACAGTATTATTCGTTACCTTGAAACCTTTATGAGATAGAAGGCACACCCCTCCACCTTTTCGATGCAGGCGGGGCTGGTGATACATGACAAAATGAGGCAAAGTGTTTTTCAGATCCGCCATTACTCTATCATCACGCGAGTCACCACTCAACCAGGATTCAGTTATTGCAAGCAAATCAAGTTTTTCATCAATGATAAAATCGCAAATGGATGTAATTTTCGCTTTCATTGAACCGGCGTTCCATACAGCAAGTGATGCCCTTCGTTTGTTGTTATTTACGTCATGTGATGACAACATCGGGGACGCATGAACGGGAACAAGATTAAAGAAGGATATACCCCGTAATGAATGGAGGGGGGCAGATGGTTCTCTTTGAGATATGACTGTAACAATAGGCGATTTCCGACGCAAAGTTCCACCTTGGCAACCTCTCTTTGTTACACGAACAATATTTAAGTGTTTCCAGTAATGCCAAGCTGCTGAAGTGAATGGCCGCAGATACTCACAAATGTGCAAAACCTCTCCTAATCACAATATTTAACCATTAGCTTTGAGGTAAATTTTGGTTAGGTATCGGCACAGTTTGCAAACATCAACACAGTGTGTCACCAGCTGTTGCACCAAGCTGCACGTGGTTTCCATTATGTCTGTACAGCTCGCATGGCATTCTAGCCATGACAACATATAGATCTATAGCAGAGAACTTCAAGAACTGTCTGCAAGACAGTTAAGAAGCTTTGGGAACACCTAAGACGAGTCCTGCCTATGACCCGCGTGTTGCACAACGTTATTACACTATTTACGCATTGACATGAAATATATTCCTTACCTGCTCCGAAGGTTAGCCAATAATGACTTTGGGACAGCAAACTTATTTCCATATGTATGTACCTATGCCTAGGCCTATGCATTGTATCATAGCACGGGCAGTTGAATGTGATATGAGATACCATTTACTGAATTTGTAGTTATCGGTAAGCTGAATTATTTGTTAATTTGTGTGGTTCTCGGCTCTAATTTAGAATCTGTGCCCGCAACTGCGTCATAGCTGTAGGGTTAGGGGTCACGTATGCATAGTAATAGGGTTAGGGTTACGTACGCATAGTAATAAGGTTAGGGTTACGTACGCATAGTATACGGGTTACGTACGCATAGGTATAGGGTTAGGGTGGGCCATATAATAATAATAATAATAATATAACAGTTCTTATATAGCCCCTTACACAAGAAGTCTCAAAGCGCTAAAACTATACAACATGCGGTCAATAAGACAAAGTAAACAAATGAGTTTTCAAGTTAGTTTTAAATTGTCCAACAGTGGAAGAGTTCTTGACAAAAGATGGAAGGTCATTCCACAGATACTGTCGAAAAAGCACGATCACCATAAGAATGGGTAACAGATGACGGCACATTTAAAAGAGATTGAGAGCTGGAACGTAGTTCACGTAAAGGCTTGTAATTAGATTTAAGATCCTTTAGATATAGTGGAGCAAAACCATGGATGCATTTGTATGTAAGAAGAAGGATTTTGTAGTTGATACGATGCTGCACAGGAAGCCAGTAAAGATTACGAAGAACAGGGGTGATGTGGTCACATGATTTTGTTAATGCAACAAGTCGAGCCGCTGAGTTTTGAATTCGCTGGAGTTTTGAAATTTGGTGTTTAGGTAAACCATAGAAAAGGCTATTTCCATAATCCAGACGGCAGGTAACGAATGCATGAATAAGCTTTTCGGTAGTTTGGGCATCCAAATAATGTCGTAATTGACCAATTTTGTGCAAAGCAAAGGAGGCAGAGCGACACACATTATTAATATGCTGAGATAAGCTAAGATCATTCTGGAAAATAACACCCAGATTTTTTGCACTCTGGGCAGGCGTGATTAAAGAGTCTCCAATGGAAATACTGGTGAGTGGTATAGTATCACGGAAGCGAGAAACAAGGTGTAGTACTTCAGTTTTCTCAGGATTGAGTTTTAAACTGTTGGTGGTTGACCACGAAAGGATGTCCTTAACACAAGTTTCCAGTTGCGGTAATACTGAATGGCATACTATATGTACACTCTCAAGTACATACAGTTAGCTTTAGGTATACGTATATACGTATACATATAGCTACAGTATATGTAATAGATAGTATTATTAGACAGTACTTATATTATTTTTAACCCACCCACCGGCAACGGCGCTCGTAGCGCAGTAGGCAAGCGCCCTGGGCTTCATGAAAGCATCGCTATACCGCTAGGGTTGAGGGTTCGGGTCCCGGTACTAACAATGCTTTTCTTTCTTCCACAGCACTAACCATTCACTCTTTTCACAGCACACACTCATAGCGCTGTTTCTCGAGTGAGGAAAAAAAGAAAAGGGTTTTTTACTTAAAAAAAAAAAAACTTTAAAGTTTCAGCGCCCTCTTTTGGAAGTTGTGAAGTGAGTAAAATTATGTCTACTTCCGGGCACGGATTCTAAATTAGCACCTGGTTCTCTAACTAAGAATTCTTTGAAGATTTGAGATGCGGGTCAACCCCCCAAAATGTGGGTCACTTGGGAGGTAGGCCTAGGCAGTTACAGTAAGTTTCCGCCATCGCTACTTTCCGCCCCTAAAAAACGGTGTTTTCTGCCACTTATTTTTAGCAGAAAACATCTTTCTGGGAGGCAAAAAGTAATGGAATGGAATATGATTTCAGTGGTACTTATGTCAAATGAAGATTCCATCAACTTTTCCTTAAAGTTTCAAACTTCATTGATGTCTTTGACTATTCAATGCGACGCCCTTTACTGCAATGTTGACATCTTTCAAACATTCTCACTATAGACTTAAGAGTTAAGTATACTAATACGTACTTACATACAGGTATACGGTATTCAGTGCTGTGAACAATTGTTCACACAATCAGCATTAGCTACAATAGATAAGCCGACTTCTTTTATGTACAAAAATGAGTCTGTGACTAGACTCACCGTTTAGAAAAAAGGTCACACAATTCATTCTTATAGATGAGGAAACTGAAAATTTTTTAGGCCTATCCACAAATTTCATTGTTTTCTTGTACTTGGTTTTGAAATTTGAAGTTAACAGTTATTTTTAACACATGTAAGTTCAAACATTACTTTCCATCCTAAGATTTTTAGGGGTGGAAAGTAGCGAGGGCGGAAACTAACGGACCCCGGCCTAGGCCTATGGTGTACAAATGTAGGTCACTTGGGAGGTATGGTTAAGCCTAAATTCAAGTTAGACTGGACCTAGGCCTACTGTAAGCCTAACTTAGGCTGTTAGTGTTAGGCCTAGCCTTACTGGCCTACAGAAAGTAACGTTTTAACGGCCAAATAGTAAAAGGCCTACGTTAGGCTTATACGGTAGTATTAAGTAACGTAGTGTGCTATTAGCATTGCATTGGACCTAGGCCTAGGCCTAGCCTAGCCTACAGAAAAAAACTCTTGCCCATTAATTGAGTGAATAAATTACACACCACTCCTTATGCGATGTTGTCTTTGGGCATGCGGACCACAATGAAGATAGTATAGGCTAGTAGCTTTCCTAGCGTAAGCGACTGATACTGTCTTCTTGGAGTAACGTTAGAACACAATGTTGACTCTATCCTCAATATCATTGGAAATGCATAGAAATGATGGGTTACCGGTCGTTTCGCCCCCTTGCCAGTTCGCCCCGGTCGTTTCGCCCCCATGCCAGTTCGCCCTAAAGAGGAGGTCGTTTCGCCCCCAAATACTTATGAATATGACATCGAATAAACTGACTTTAAATGCAGTTTTGTAGTTGTAATAACAGTTATTTTCAAAAAGTTACGACTGTTAGCAAGAATGTGACAAAACCCAAGTCAAGTAAGGGTAGGCGGTGCGCTGTCTGACCACTAACCAGTCATATGTTAAGTAGACCTGGTATTCTCTTGCACGTCCAGAATTAAGTTTCACAAGCAAGTAAGCTGGCATTTTTTTAAAACCATTTTCGATTTTTGCGCCATTTATTGGAAATTATATATAGGCCTAGAACCAAAAAACGTTTACACAAAGAAGTACATGAACGATGTAGTAACGAAAACGCAGATAGAAAGCGTAAGGTTACATCAGTACTATCAACACAATTAACACTCAGCAATTGCGCGTAGGTACGGTAACTTTATGACTTAGTACATATGAACAACTTGTTTCACCTTTAAAAATGAACTCGGTCTCATCCTGAAAGAGAATTTAATAAGAAACTTCACCTCGTTGACATCGTTTGTTCTAAACATTCACTTGTTGTAAAGTGATCTGCTTCAGAAAGATTAGGGGCGAACCGGTAGGTCTTTGGGGGCGAACTGACAGGTCTAGGGGCGAACTGGTTAATGCTTGGGGGCGAACTGGTATTTAGGGGTCGAACTGGTTGGGGGCGAACTGGCAAGGGGGCGAAACGACCGGCTACCAAATGATAGGATAAAGATGTGCATATCATCATATGGCAGTTATGTACACACAGAGTAGGCGCTAGGCAGACCTGTACCTGTTCGGTGAAAAAAGGAGTCAATTACCTTTTTTTTCATAGCATTGCAGTGGCATATTTGGAAAGCCCACTAGTGCCATTGAAATAAAAATTATGAATTTGTAAATGCAAATTATTAATTCGTCCTAACAAATCAATTTTTAATTTACAATTATTGTAACAAATTATATATTTATTATTTACAATAATTAATTTGTTATACCAAATAATTACTTTGTTATTATCATAGAGCAGGGTTCCTATATCCTGCTTTGAGGTTATTACAAATCAGTGGCGTAGCCAGGATGGGATTTTTGGGGGGCCTGGTACCACCGAGGGTAAGGCACGACAAGACTATCTAAGCGGACTAGCGGAGCGCCATCATCAGTTGGCGAGGGGCGTACAAGAAAATTTGGGGCTTTAAAACCCTTCCAGATGACCGTAAACGGCACTTCCCACGTGTTTTAAACTGGATGTACCCAGCCGCAAATGCGGCAATATTTGAATGGATTTCAGCTTACCTAAGGCATTACCTTACCCTTTGCCTTTATCCATAAGGACCCTGTCACTTTTATTATTGGGCATGTTCAGCCTTTTTTAGCCCCTAGGCGCATGCGTGGTGAAAGGATGTCCTTTGGATGTGCCAACTTTTTGAAGAAGAAGAAGAACAGGAAAACCAAAAGTAGTTGTGTCTCTTCTGACTTTCTTTGCGTTAGATTTCCTAGATGCAAAATGGTGATATGTTTGGCAAAACTTTAAACTGATTATAGGCCTAAGTTTTAGGAGTTTCCCTTTTTGAGGGGCATGCAAAATATCAAAATATTTTTATTTTTTGTAAAGATTTTACAAAAGACATACATACTACCAAAGAAACAATGTGCAAAATGGTGCAGTATTTGTCTACGGTGCTTTACGTAGTCAAAATTAAAATACGAATACGAATAAATCTCTCAAAATAATTGAACCGCAAAGCAGAAGTATGGATCATGTGGGAAACACATGAAATCAGGATCTTGTGGACATTTTACGAATCCCCGGACTCCAGTGCCAACTACTAAAAAGAAGACTTGTCGAAAAAAATCGTACTACAGTAGCACTACAACTCATGGGCAGGAGTGAGGCACGAGATAGGCCTAGGCCTACTTGTTAAGGATGGAAGGGAAGAATTATCCGAAGGCAGTACCTAATCCTTACCTGGTTACGGCATATTTTGTGTATGATTAAATATAGGAGGATCGTGTAAGAGTGGTCTCCAGTGTACGATTGCCTTATTTTCAGTAAATCAACCAGCCATCCGAAAGGCAGAAAGGGTCTTAACCTAACAAAGTCACAGTAAAGTTTGTCGTCGAGACTTTCGTTTCATCACTTCGAAGTGAAATGCAATAAGCGACAGTGCAGATCACAAACGGTATCTAATTTAGTGAAAGTTATTACTTCATTTCATACGTGCGAAAAAAAGTGTTTTACACATATTCATCCATATTTATTTTTAATTTTTACACATTTTGTTTATTGACTGTTTTGAAGGAAATACTTCAAATTTTATTTCTGTTCAAACATTTATTTTTTCCAATCAGGACGCAAAAAAATTGTAAGAGCACTTTTAATAATTTGAAATAACAAATTAATGATTTTTTACAACAATTGAATAATTTATAATAAAACAATAATAATTTGTAAAAGTAACAATTTAACAAATTAATCATTTGTAATTAAAAATTAATAATTTGAAATAACAAATTAATAATTTGCAATAGCAAATTAATAATTTTTATTGCAATGGCACTAATGGGCTTTCGTACATATTCATTTCATGCAGGTAATAATCACTTGGGAATTAGCAAAACCCTTGCTTTTATATTAAAACAACAGATTTTTGGCTCTTTTTTTTTACTCATACACAAGGGGGTATCGCAAGAAAAATCTTGTCAATGTTACTTTAACTCAAATTCTATCCCTAACCATTATTTTAAAACAAATTCAAAAATTTTAAACCATGAACTTTCAAGCTATGTTAGTGTGAGGTCTTGCCTGGTCTATTTAAAAATAAATGTCAGTAGCACATATACCGTTCGGAATACTACTTAGACCTAATGCAATCTTTTCTTGAGATTTGTTGCATCCAGGGAAATCTGTGATGTCATCGCCTCACATAATTTGACATTGCATTCAATTTATTTATTAATTTAATGCCCGCTACTTGCAATATATGAAGGGCCATTAATCCTCTCACCTCACACTACAAATCTTATTACTATATACCTAGGGGGTACCAAAATTCTCAATTGGCTCAGCTCTTTGATTGACAGCTAATTCAAGCAATGCAGAGTACCAAAGCTTAAATTTCAAATCATGAACTGTACTGAGAGTGTTTTGATACACACTGAGCTTTTTATACCCACACTGAAGTAACAAAACTGAGATAGTGTGTGGATGAGGATGAATTTCAGACGATTTTGGGAGGTAAGTAAGAAGGTTAGGAGAATTGGTATTGTTGGGGGGTGAGAGAATTAAGCAACATTGTTGGTTTTACCCTACGTATGGTGGAGGGTAATGCTAAATAAACAGGGAAACATATTCAAACATTCCTACAAGATCCAATTTCAAGTACAACAGGACGTTCACTGGCAATTATTAAGAAGAACAAAAGGAATCTGAGGCAATGTGCTTACATCACATAACTCTCCGTGGCTTCCCAGGAAAAATTCCCATTAAGTCCCATTAGATTTTTCAATGGCAATTAATGGAAAATGAATGGGACGTTCCAATTTCCATGTTGAATCAAAGGGACGATGGATTTTCCCATTGACTAAATGGGATTTTAAGTTGCAACTGTCCAAATTCCATATTAAATCCCATTGAATACAATGGGAATCTGTGGGAATTCAATAGGATTTCAATGGGAATTAATGGGATCCATAAGGTCCCATTCAGTGGGACTTTATAGGAATTTTCTCCTGGGTTTGTTGGAAAGCAGAAGTACTTCTAAGCAAAAGTAAGAAACTTTTAAAAGTGAGATATCGTGAGTTAGAAGAATGGAATTGAGGCAGGGTTAATTTGAAGGACATAGTATGGAATATTTTTGTGTCTCTTATCAGACCCAGGTGACATGTCAGCAGAATATGTCTTTTAACTCACTGCTGCGTACTTAGCTAGGCTATGAAATCAAGTATTTTTTTTAATGACGGCGACGTTCTTTAAGCCCAAATGACAATAAATGGGCTTTTGCACGGATCGCAACACACTATAGAAATCGAACAGTTTGAATGTTTTGATTCATCGTACTTCATATGATTCATTATGATTCACGGACGGTCCCGCGCTCAAGTATTGCTACTTACGAAAGCTAGCTCGAGGAGGAGTGGTTACCAAAAGCTTTGAGAAAATTGCACAACGTCGCCTTTGAGTAATTGAACAACGAAGGAAATTATTCTCAGAGGGGCAGTGTTGTAACAAGTCACGACTCGAGTCACTTCCTCTCAAAATGATAGTGACTCGATAGAGTTCAGGAGTAATTTCCCCGTTGAAATAATACAGTGACTCGAGCCATGACTCGACTCGAGTCACTTAAAAGTTTGAAACTGGTGACTCGACTCTCTGATCTAGTGAATCGATTACAACACTGCAGAAGGGAATCAATGATCGGCATTGCGAGACTCCTTCCGTCAATAACAGGACACTCGGAACTGGGGAAAGGGAGTGGGGCTTCAGCCCCCACTTTTTGACCATGCAAAAGAATTGTGAGGTTTTTTTAGTTCAAGATACAGCTTTACCCCCTATTATTTAAGTGAGAGGCTTTGTACCGTCTGAAAGGTCACACGTCCGGCTGGATTTCCGACCGCAGTTACGTAAAAGCATTCACAATACATGCATTCGGGTCAGTTACTGGTTGTGACCTTATATCAACAGAGAGCAAAGTAAAATATTGCCGTGTTTCTTGCATGGAGGGCTAATATTTATTTTGATTTTTACATCAATACTTCCACAAAATATTGTTTTAAATCATTTTTAAAGATTTGTCTCCCATTTGCAAACTTCAAAAATACCTTTGGTTCAAATTGTTAGGAACTTTTTAGCCAAGATACACTCTTTACTCCCTATGATTTAAGTAGAAGACACCTGCACCTCCTAAAAGGTAACTTATCCCGTCGACCTTTCTATTCTTTATCGCAGTGACATCACATACGTGACTTAATTGGTTGAATCATTTCGTCGCGTCACTTCAACCGGATCGTAGTAGTGTACAGGTTATCACTGAGTCTCGCATGCTATTTTCATAGCCTGAAATTAGACCCAAAGAAAAACTTTGCAATTAGGCTACTGAAGGTTGCTTTGGACTGCTCACATCTAAAGAAATATTTCTCCCTTCTCTCGGGAAGCTTTTCATACTTAGGTTTTGACATACTCTATTACGAGCGCAATCAATATGTATGTAGGTCGTGCGTCTTACGTCAGGTATATGGGACGTAAGGCTGATCATGCGCAGTAGGTGTGCTACCGATACACGCATAAACGGCAATACACTTGTTGAACAATGGACGCATGGGAAGCAAAAGGGGGGGGGGGCGGGACGACGCATAGCACAGTTACGACGATTCTGGACCTCTGAAGGCACAGGAGTAGTACTAGTTCACCGAGAGGCCGAGGTGCTAGCGGACATTCGTTTCCCTTTACTAAATGAATGTCGATGTACGGGAGGGTAGATGGGATGGTTGAGAGACCGATAATTTACTCATCTACCATGGAAATATATCTGGTACACAATCGAGGTACCTGCTGTAACAGGAACTGCTGCAGGCCAAACATATCTGTTACGTATCTTTTTTTATTAAAGAGCTTTCCGCAGCTGATTTGATGTTTTTCTGGAAGCCTAATCAATATGGCTTACTTTAGGGGATGTCTTACTTATTGATACCAGATTCAACTGATTATTGCATCACTGAAGGCATAGATCTACGATTACCACTACCGGCTTCTGCCCCACACATGGACAATGACCCCAGTGGGCATGTCCCCTGTACTAATATTTAAGAAATCGCCCATTGAATTTGATTTTTCACACAGAAGTTGTTTGTGAGAGGTATACCTCCCCCAATATTGAGAGCAAATCGCCGCTCTTGGTCCCGCAAAACGAACAAAGTTCCATTGTAATTTTATCGTTTGACAAATACACGAAGCTTTATAGGCTAACTACACTTTGTGAACTTGTGAACGGAAGGTGATGTCTGGAAATACAGCGAACGGGAAATATCATGGACGAAAGACGGAACGTAAAGCAGCCTTGAAGTCACATGAGCGCGAACTCAGTTGAAGGGTCGGGTCGTTTGGATGCAACAGTGAGGTACAGGCGCGTGGCCAGGATTGTGTCATGGTGGGGAGGGGGTGTCATGGAGGGGGGGGGGTGGGGGTGGGGCACGGCATGAGGAGAAAGTCTAAGCATAGCAAGAAAAGTCGCTATAATAGTTGTTATTTTGCATTCTAAGGTTGGGTCATGGGGTTTCTAACCCCACCCCCCGTATTTAAAGAAATGAAACCTCACCAAATTGAAGTCCACTCTTTTCCGCTCGGTGAAGTGTATTATTCCTGTCGTTACATTGATTGCATTGGTAGTTTGACTGCCCAGTTTCCAACCACTTCTTTCAAGTTGAGCCTGCCACAGCCCCTTTTCCAGTTGTGACAATCTAGCGTCACACACAATGAGGCGACTGCGCCGGGTAACAGGGTTGACAGGGGTGACTGGGATAACGGCGGTGACGGGGGTAACTGCGTTGACTGGGGTAAATTCAGAATAATAAACGAACGGTGCCAGAAGATGCGGGTGAACTCAGGGAGAACAAGAACAGTAGTGACTAGCACTGACACGCGAACCCACGTGACACAAGAAAGAAACATCTGCGTGCATTCTTGACACGCCTCAGTACTTGGAACCTGACCAAGTGGTCAGGAGGTCAACCGAGCCGAGAAACTTATCGGTGACGATTACAATGCGGCTAACTTCTGCGAAGATGGACCGGGTACAACTTAACCTTTGATCCATTGCAAGACGTATTTACTTGTAGAAGATTTCCCAGATTGTCTTTTGTGGTGTTCACTAGTTGGCTAGGGCTAAACCTATTCCCGCGTACCATATTTGCGACCCCCGTATAACCCCAAGAGGAGGCAGAAGCACATCAAGGGCCCTAAGTTCATAGCACCAAAGAAAGAAATTTCACTAGCAACTGGGGGGAAACTGGGGAAAACTGGTGGAAGCTGGGGAAACTTGGGGAAAACTAGAGGCAACTGGGGAGGGGTTCTCAGAGTTCATTTTTCATGTCAATATGATGGTCACACTATCTAAAAATTTCTCTTCTAAGTGTAACTAACAGTTTATGTTTAGATGAGTCATTAACCTTGTAGGTTAACGACACTTAGAAGGCTAGGAGTCGGTCAATGTGACCCGAAAACTGAGTCAGAATGGATCAGAGAATTGGGTCAAATAGTGTCACAAATGAGGTTAAATTCGAACCAACTGTGGTTAAAATTGGAACCAAATATTGTTTTAAGTGTACCTCCAGTCAAAAATTCAAAATACATATTTCAGAGCATGGAAATGAATTCAAACAGTCCAACCCACGCCCCCTTCTTCATAGGACATCCAGGAGATGAGATGTAAATATTGAAGTTTCTCCACTCAATTCAAAATGATACATTTTGCAATAATTTGTGATGTCATTGTTGTACTACTCGAATTATAATCTTTGTATTGTATTTCCTTGCTTTTTTAAAGTTACTGGACCTTGTGCCGAGAGGTAATCGCACTCTTACTCTTATATGGTGATAATTAATTAAGCCTTCTCTGTACAAAATGCCAGGCTATGCAAGCGAACAGGAAGCCTTCAAGTGCATATAAACATTTTAAATTCTAAAGGGAAACAAAGCAGGTGTAATAGGAGTTATACAACAAAAAAGGTACAAATTATTGCGCAATATACTACTTTGTTTTAAGTGAATAAATTTTAACATTTGATATCCTAACAGTGTAACAAGCTGGGGAGTTGGATGAATAAGATTCCTTTTTGCAACCTCTAAAATATGTATTTTTAAAATTCTATGATATACACTTTAAGTTCCCTCATGCAACAACTAGTTTCAGAGTGTGTTTTTCGCCTTTATAGTTTTACTTCCTCATCCTAACTTGTCAATTTTACTGCATGCCGGTTGCCATTCAAGTACATCGGTTTCCGAAATTATAGGTTTTCCAAGCAAACTTTAATTTCACTGTTTTACGCGTACTCTTCATTTACGGCTAATATATTTTAATCATTTCAGTTGAAGTACCGGGGAGTTAACTTAATTAAAGGCATAATCTTCTCACCCTTTACCCAGTTCAAATTTTCCCAACCCACTTCACGTAAATCCCTCCCCCACAACCGATTAAAATTCATCCTCATCTAGATGCGATCTCAGTTTATTGCTTTAGAGTTGGTATACAAACCCACAATGTGTATAATCAAAACGGCGCAGTACATTCATTTCTGCGTTATATAAGCTCGATCTGCATTTTTAAACTAGTTGTCAGCCAAAGAGCTAAGAAAATTGGAAGTTTCTGTGTACTACCGTACTACAAACCGTAGTGAGAGGATAATGCCTCTAAAAGGGAGTTTAAATAAACATTAAAAACAATAAAAGTGTCTTGCGACCCCAGTCATGTAACGTCCCTGCCACTGTACAAAGTGGCAGGGACGTCGGTTTTGCTTTCAACTGTTCAAAGTGGGGGACATCTGCCCTATATTTTTCTTCTATCCAACTAAGGTATCTACAGTGACATAGCTATACATTTTTGCGGGAAAGAGGGGCGGAGGAACATCCAAATTTTGCGGTCTTTTTAAAATGTAAACAACATTGTACTAGGGACGTAATATGCGGCGCACAAAGCGCGTTGAAATTTTTGCCCTTTTCAAATATTTGAAAATATGGAGCTCGTATTGAAGAAATGTTTGGATTCTGGGTTTCCTGAAAGGATGACTGAACAATTTGCATTTCCTATTGGCAACTCTGAGATTGAACGGGCACCAAAGGTTTTAGTTGCTACATAACGTTATCCAACGCCTACGAAATGAGGCTTTCCGACGATATTTTTTGAGTCAAGAGCTTATACTGAGGAAAAAATTGGAATTTTGTGAAAGAAAATGTCACGCAAGGTATCACTTGATGACCTGGCATTTCCGATTTTGTTACTTCTAGAGTTCGGAAATGTTTACTAAACTGAAGGTGTGAGGGATCACATCTGTGTTGGAATTGCAATTTGCGGCGCGCCAAGCGCGCCCAAAATCTTGCTTTTTATGAACCAAATAATAACGAATATGGAGTTTTTGTTGGAGAGAATTCGGAATTTCGGAATTTAATGAGTTGTCAAAGCCTCACAGTAGACTGTTTTCAAAAATGGTAAATTTCCGGAATATTCATTTTTTAGAGCCGCCTTCCCCTTGCAGCTACGCCACTGGGTGTGAAGGGGCCCAGATGCAAAATGGTGGTAAAATGTTTCGATATTTTGAGTTACTAGGAAAATTGCAAAGTTTTCAAAATATGGTTTTGAAAGTGTGGGCATTTACTCCAACGGACTACTGTCATTGTGGATTTAAATACCGGATGAACTCTATGAGTAATTACAACGAAAATTGTGATGTTTTGCGTAGGATTTATACAAAAGTTCTAATAGTTGGGAACTATTCGTAATGAAAATGGGAAAATAAATCCATTAATTAATCAAAAGCACACTTCAGTCTATTGAGGGAAAATCACAAGGGGGTTCCCACTGGTGCTACTGAGACACCGTTGCATATTGGCCTACCGGTGTAAGATGGTTGATACATAAATCATTAAAATCTGAGTCCTTTCGAGCGACACCTTATCATTCACTATCTGCAGACAGAGGATGGAGGTGTACCTCTAATTCCAGATTGAAGTCTCTTATCTAGCAAACGTCCGTGTGATTTATACTTCTCTAAATTGGTCTAAATACGAAATGGTCGAATCGATGATACGTGTACGTGTGATGTGTGCGTGTCGAAATTTTGCTTTAGAAATCTTTTATTTTTCTGAAAAAGCTGCATGTAGACTTTGCACCGAGACATTTTCAGTTTCCTTAAAATGTGTTTGCCAATTTCAGCCTGTCAGGCTGGTCATTCACTAAGATGACAGATTTCCTTTAAACATAGAAGGAGACGATTCCTCTTCTTCAAATTCCTAAATGTTGTGCTCCTTCATCCTGCTAGCCTAGGCTACGCACACAAACAATCGACATAAGGGTCTTTATTTAAATTAGGGTACCAGACTGTGACATGACATTTAAGAGTCCTAAATTCATGTTCCATCATTTATGATATCAAACCATTGGTGGAATTGCTATATTTACCAAGTTCATTGTAGGCTTAGGCCTAAATGATGTTGTACAAGATGTTTTTTTTTTTATGAATGCTCAGGTTATGTTTGACCTCAAAATAGCCACATTCATTGGAAATTTTAAGTTCCACGTGTAACATGAACACCAAAAATAGGTTTATCCCACTTAGACTACATATTGATTTGTTTAATATCATAAATGTATTTTATTTAGTTAATCTTAGCAATTTGAAGCTGAAACCTCTTATGATTACTTAGTCAAGGGTTTCATCTCAATTCTGTGGTACAAACAATGCGTTCCACGTGTAACTGAGATTGGGGGAACACCAAAATAATATTTTATGATATTTCAAATCATAAACAAGTTGGCACAGCTTTATTGCCTGTAAGTTAAAAGCCATGTTTAAAAGTATAGTTCAGCTAAAAATGACAACATATCAAATGTAGGAAGTAGTGGTATTTTAACTTTGTTCACACTGAAACATATTTCAGGAACACCAAAGTGGCCTGTCAAAATGAAAAATATGGCTACATGAATGTTTTTTCTTTCTGTACAATGGTCTTTTGCCCAAATCTTCATTCAACAATGCGCAGGCTTCAATTAACCACTAAAATAAGAAAGATTTAGTGTTTACTGTAGGTCATTTCTGGAAAATAAGATCCTGAAATTTCGCACTGTAACTGTAACACCAAATGTTACACGTAGAACCCCTGTTTCGTCGAATCCCAAGAAATAGAAAAGTGTCAGTTTCTCATAAATAGTGAGTTACAAGAGTACAATTGATACCTCATCAACCATTTAAGTTAAAATAACTGAGCAAAATAAGTGTAAAAATAAGGAAAAATGTAACTCCTGCTATGGTAGTCTAAATGTCACACTTTTTGCCCCCAAAATTGCTGATTTTAGGCACTTTTTCATCAAAACTGGGAGGATTAACTTCAATGATTTTTATTTTTTGAAGAGTACGCGCTTACATGAATAGTGAGGACAAAATGAAAGCATAGCAAAGACAATGTGGATTAAAATAGCGAGACAGTTGCCCTTAACAGCGTATTTTACCATTGGTACCCTAATTAAAATAAAGACCCATAACCATAGGGACCTATGAATAATATGAGTATGTTTGATATGTAACTGAAAAAAGAACATAAATGAGACTGCAAGAACGCGAAAATTTGATTTGGGGGATTTGCAAAGTAACAATGTGGAATTATTGATGTACAGAAAAGCCATCGTAATCTGTATAAGACACCTTTCATAACCTATACACGTCTAACTTTTAAGTTTAAGGTCACAAAAAGTGTATGTGTGAGGACTTTTACGTTAGTGTCCCCTCCACTCGAAAAAGTGTGTGCGAGTGTGTGTGTGTGTGTGTGTGTGTGTGTGAGTGTGTTAGGGGGATTCCCCTTGTCCTCCCAAATCAACGCCACCAGACTTTTTCATTCTAGGGGGCACTGAGGGGGCACAACAATTTTGAAGGGGAGCACTGCTGGAATTCACTAATGGAGCCGGAGGCGCGAAGCGCGAGGTTTATCGGTTGGGGTCCAGGGGCCCACCTTAGGGCTCCTGGTGGGGTCCAGGGGGAGGAGACCTCGGAAGATCTTAGGTTTTAGCGCATTTGTGAGGTATTAAATTTGTTATTTAAGTTTAATTCTGGCCCGGTTAAATTTTCCTCCAGGGGAATGTCAACTAAGACTTTTGGTAAAAAAAAAAAACCTGGTGATTCAACTACCAAGAGCGGATCCGGCTGACATTTCGAAAAAGAGGGAGATGAACTATAGAGAAAGAAGTTGATGGGCAGTTCAATGTTAGTCTCAGAGGGTTTTTCAAATGATTGTGAGGCATTAAGGTCTAAAAATTAATTTCAGGGCAACTTCAAGTAAGATTTTAGTGGTAACAAAACTAGTCCAAATATTAACCAAGAGCGCATACAGCTGACATTCTGAAGAAGGTAAGCTGAACTAGAAAGAGAAATAGAAAGCAGTTAATGGGCAGCTTAAAGATGAAGTGCTAATCCTGCCTGAACGGTTACCTGAGTTGTGCGCCGTACCTTCAATTGGTGTCGATCGGAAAAGTGTGCAGAAAAGTTTGAAAAAACGCAACCCTTCAGACAGCCCCAAATGGCATTTTCCAGGTGTGTTTGCGTTAATTTCAACTGAAAAACATGAAAATTCTACCTTTTCTTGTCAAAAGACGAATCGAATCCTAAAATGTTTCGTAGTCACACCCTGACCACAGAAGACATATCTTTTTTTTTTGAAAATCCCAAACCCCAGTTGGGAGGGGGAACATGGGCGGCAGATTTTCCAGTGGACACGTTCTCCTCCCCCTTCGCCACGCCACTGACTGTAAACCTGAGTACTGGAGTTGGTTTTTTGCCCATAGCAAAAAGAACTGTGCTTTTGAACATGAACTTGAGGTATGTAAGTAACGGTGACACTTCCATGCTTTGAGATTGCCCATGAAAGGGAATCTAGGGGAAAACCCTACACACATCCCCAACAAAATGTTTGGCCATGACATAATTGATAACATTTATACAAATATTCGTAACTTGAATATTTAAAGACGCTGGGAAACCGAAAGACTGGTAGTTCCCCTTACCTGCTTACTCACTGCACAATGCAGATAAACTTGAAAGGGTTCCGGGAAGAACTTCCGTGATGACTTGACGTCAGCTCGTAAACGTCATCACCTATTTGACCTCACTTTGTATTGTTGTTCTCTAAAACGTCAACCAAAGAAATAAAGTTGAAAGAATGAGTACATGCAGTTGGCAAGAATACCGCGGGTTACGTATACACTCACAGCTCAACCGATATCATATGTAATTGGTCGTCCGTCGGTGGTTTTAAATTTGAAGTTGCGCCGAATATACAAATGGTTTACTCCTTCTTCTGGTAAAATCGGAAAGCATCTTTACACTAATTCTTCAATTTAGTCTGAACACTCCACACGGCGCATAGGCCTATCCAAAAGAACGTTAGCCTAGGCCTACACAAATGATTATTTGGTCATTTTACACCAAACAGGTGCACTTATCCGTGGTTCGAAAATATCATAAAATTAGGTGAAAATAAATAACAAGCGTGTTAGTAAGTTATATAAAAATAAAAAAGTAGGCTACTGCTTTATGATGCGCCATCTATTTATGTTTCGTATAATTGCAGTCACGGTGCCCGTCAATGTGAGTAAGTGTGTTTTTTCTTCTTTGTAGGCGAATCCGGTCCGCAACACGATCTAGGGTCCCGACTTTTGGAAAATTTTTGCCCCCAATCCACAAACCAGATCCATGCCCTTGACAGAAACACTTTTAGCCTTGGAAATATATTTATGGATTTAAAATTACATAAAGGATGTAAAACAATGTAAACTTGTAATCGGTGGCGTAGCCACAGCGGGGTGGGGTTGGGGTCAGAAGGCCCATGACTCAACCTTGCAGTGCAAAAAATACCTAAAAATAGAGTTTTTTCCCTCTACCCTTAGACTTTTCTCTCATTTCGTGCCCTCTAACGCCCTCCCCCATAACACTAACCCCCCACCACCATTACACAATTCTCAGGCTGGCAACTTGAACGCCATATAGACAAGGGCAAAAAACGGTTCACCACCATAACAAAAAACGGTGGTGTGCCAAACTCCAAATTGTAAACAACGCAAATCCATTTTTCCTGTCCTTAAATTCACAAACCCGAATACCACATAAAACGGAAAGTTGACCAAATCCTTCAGACCATGGACGTACTCCAAGAGGATAGGGGGAATATCTCCCAAGTGAAAATTTGACTAGGGGGATGGTCAATATAATCATCCCCCAATGCTCAATCTACAGATACAATTATGCTGGCATTTTTTGATGGCTAGTGCATTTATTCTCTGCTTTAACATGATTATGTGTTCATCTAAAGTACGTGTGTTATAAAATATGATGCTATCTAGGTAGGCCTACACTACACTGAGAAAATAGTACCTAAGAACATAATACCTATGAAATATGAAGCAGTCTTCCTGGGACCTCTGAGGCGTAATAACCCATGGCCTTCCGGGGGTTTTCCCCTGGAACTCCACCAGGAATTTTTCTCTAGACCCTACCAGGGGGCCAAGAAGGCACGGACCCCTGAACCCACGTCTTCTAGGTTTGTCATGATAATTCAAACCATGACGCCAACAGATGAAAAGAAATCTACGCCCCGAGACTTGTTAGTGGCGCCCTTTCAGGAACACATTTGATTTCAAGCGGCAGCGTACTGCAGTGAGTTGAGGGCCGAAAGCCCAAATTTGGAGCACCTTTTGTTTTTCAGTGTAATCATTTGAGGGATTTCTCCTGCATGGCTCGAGCCCTGGTTCAGTTAAAAACTGAAAATGAAATTCGAGGGAGGGGCAATACTCCCATTCTAGGGCGATGGACTTTAAAAGGCCAAGTCTGCACGATCCTACATTTGGTCAAAACAGCATCATTTGTATCAAAACAGAGTCACTTGTATTACGACGGGGGGGGGGGGGGGGGTGTACGTCTCCCCGATGTCCTGGGGACTGAAGGTAGACGTATGATCTTGTTGACTAATTCACCAACAAATTTGAGCTATGTCCAACGTGAATGAACTTGTTCAAATAATAACCTAAATGTTTCAAATCCTCAACAAATATTCAAACATTTGTCTGACGATGTTCGTGAACAAATGTATGATCATGTAGGCGAGGTTTTAATTGTGATTCCCAAAAGAAACTGGGACAACTCTCTGAAAACAATATTCATGATTTCGCACATGCTCAGTATATAGGACATGTATGTGTTGACGTCGTCCGCCTTCTACTATTGTGATATCGATGGTACGTATGCGCGTCTTTGCATTATATCAATACCACGTCCATTATGTTATGGTAAAACGCTTTGCACAGTACTGCTACTTGCGCTCTTCTTATATACGTACGTACTTTTTCATATGCATATGATATGGCACACGTAACGTACGTATTGCTAGCATATAGTTGATATCGAAACGATTGCATGCAGAGGAATTCCGGTTGCTATTGTTGTTTTGCCTGAATTATTAACGATGAGGTCATGTTTCCTGTAGAGAGGGTAATTACCAGTCAATGCTTACTGGTAGAAAGAAACGTCTTGCTGAGAAAATGACATTATAGTGTTCTTAGGGGCGAAGCTACTGCAAAATGTCGGGAACGGGTGTCTACAAACTCTGAACACCGGTACTTCGAGTGTTTATAGTAAGTTACAGTACGTACTTAACATTGCTGCAATAGATTGGTTAACGTTAGGCTGTTTCGCTCAAGTTGTTAAGTTAATTGTACACATTCATACATCATCCAGTAAGCATTAAAATTATTATCAGATTATGGTAAATGTTTACACTACACTAGCCTTCAAGCCTTAGGGTATATTACTACTGCACAGAGTCATAGACAAGCTATTTGGGGAGAACCATTTCTGTGACTTGTGAGTGTGACTGCCCAACTGGAATATTTGGTAGGCCAAGGCTAAGATGGGGTGACTGAGGAGTGTGGGAGCCTGTGGAATGCGAATCTGCATTTAAAACATAGGCTATTGAAATGACACAACTCTTTATAGGTGCACATTCAACGGTAGGCCTACACTGAGTATATTGTAGTAGGGCAGTGTAGTTAGCCTGAAATTGTAATGGGCTATCATGCACCAAAGCTGAGAGAGATGGCTTATGAGTAGCCTAATAAATAATGAATAGTATATTGACTATTGTGTATACAGTGGGACTGAGTGTTCATATTGATTGGTGTTTGAAGAAAGTTGACAATCAACACCACATAGTATACATTAATTAGCAGTATAGCCTAAACAAGTAAATGTTCATCTCATACTTTCATAGACAAAATGGAAGAAAGAACTTGAAATTTTAACCAGTGCCCCTACTGTTCACACTTAATCGAGCAAAGCAGTTTGTACACAAAGTGAGAGAAACAACATACAGAGGAACCAGTATTAAGTATAGCATGCGGAGATCTTACAAGCAGTTCATATAGAAATTGCAAAATCAGCAAGAATATCCAGTTCAGGAAAGCAGGACCAAACTATCAAAAATGTCTTTGGAAGATCCATTCTTCGTGGTGAAAGAGTAAGTACAAATTCTTGTTCCAGGATCTCACCAGACCAGTTTTAGTGAACATTGCAATCTTTATAATTAAACAATGTTGTTGAAGACAACTCTATCCTAAGAACTTTATCTAGCAAAGTAACCTGCCATAAGTGACTATGAAACTGCCAAATCCCTTTAAAAGAAAAAAAACAGTGATAATCTTGCATATTTTTAGCTTAGTACTGTAGCTTGTGTGTATGCCTTTTATATGTGTAAGAAGACCTGTATTTACTGATATTATTGTGTGGAAAACTGAAATTTCATAACATGTTTATGTCATTCAATTTTATTTGCTGTACACTTACAGGTATCTCATGGTACATTATTTATTTTGCCACAGGGAAGTGCAGAAAGCAGTGACAACCTCTGAAGGCCTTTACCAAAGATGGTGTGACTTATTAAATGATTCTAACTCATCATCAAAAGATAAATATGAATGGACAACTAATGAACTCAAAAATAGCCTTAAGAGTATTGAATGGGATTTAGAAGACTTGGAAGAAACAATTGATATCCTTTTCATAAATGTACTGCACTGTGAGATTAAAGGTTGTAAAACCAGCATAAAGATGGAGACAGACTGAAACTTTACAGAGATTAGTGAGGGAAATTGGTAGAACAGGCACATGAGAAGATGGTTGACCAGTTTGTGCATTAAAGGGCTAATCCTTTCATCCCAATTAATGATTTTTGTAGTAGTCCACAGAAATTCTCAATTGGCCCAGCTTTTTGATTGACAGTTAAAAATATGCAGAGTACCAATTAGCATTACATCATATACTGTACTGAGTGTTTTGGTTACACATCAGGGTCTTGCATACTTACCCTGAAGCAATAAACTAAGATTGTGTTTGGACGAAGATGAATTTTAGGTAGTTGTGGGATGGGCTTAAATAAATCTATTTGGAGAATTGGAACTGCTTTGGATGAGAGGACCAGGCCTTTAAGGTACCTGACGGCATGATTGCTCAGCTATTCCCAAAGTCCTTCTTAGCTAATGTGTGGGGGTTGGAGATGGGGCAAGTTCCCCCTTTCTAAAGATTAGTTAATTACAGTAAGTGGAGTTTCATTGCTCAGTTTCTAACTAATTGGTTCAAGTCACACCAGCCACAGCCTTTTTTTTTCCAGTTGTGTCTCTCTAGCTTGTTTCACTACTCCATTGCTTATGCTGAGCACCAAACACAGTGGCAGTAGGTTCCATTTTTGATTCCTTGCCGAAGGCAGGCAAGGAATCTATGCGATGGTGATGTCGTGTGTATGTGTGTGTGTGTGTATAGGTGTGTGTGTGTGTGTGTGTGTGTGTGTGTATGTGACGCTTTGGCTTGTAAACACGATATCTCAAGAAGGGTAAGTGTGACTAACCTCGTATTTGGTGTGTAGGTTGGTCATATTGAGTAGATGATCCCTATTGTTTTTGGTGGAGATCAAAAGTCGTTTGGGGTCACGAGAGGTCAAAAGGTCAAAACTTTGTAAACACGATATCTCGAGAACGGTACATGTGACTATGCTCATATTTCGTGTGTGGATTAGTCATATTGAGTAGATGATCCCTATCGATTTTCGTGGAGGTCAAAGGTCATTTGGGGTCACGAGAGGTCAATAGGTAAGTTCCTTAGAAATTGCTTGTAAACACGGTATCTCAAGAAGGGTAAGTTTGACTAATCTCATATTTGGTGTGTGCATTGGCCATACTGAGTAGATGATCCCTATTGTTTTTGGTGGAGATCAAAGGTCATTTGGGGTCACGAGAGGTCAAAAGGTCAAAACTTAGTAAACACGATAACTCGAGAACGGTACATGTGACTGTGCTCATATTTCGTGTGTGGGTTGGTCATATTAAGTAGATGATCCGTATCGATTTTCGTGGAGGTCAAAGGTCATTTGGGGTCACGAGAGGTCAATAGGTAAATTCCTTAGAAATTGCTTGTAAACACGGTATCTCAAGAAGGGTAAGTGTGACTAATGTCATATGTGGTGTGTGCATTGGCCATATTGAGTAGATGATCCCTATCGATTTTTGTGGAGATCAAAGGTCATTTGGGGTCACGAGAGGTCAAAAGGTCAAAACTTCATAAACACGATAACTCGAGAACAGTACATGTGACTATGCTCATATTTGGTGTGTGGGTTGGTCATATTGAGTAAATGATCCCTATCGATTTTCGTGGAGGTCAAAGGTCATTTGGGGTCACGAGAGGTCAATAGGTAAATTCCTTAGAAATTGCTTGTAAACACGGTATCTCAAGAAGGGTAAGTGTGACTAATCTCATATTTGGTGTGTGCATTGGCCATATTGAGTAGATGATCCCTATCGATTTTTGTGGAGATCAAAGGTCATTTGGGGTCACGAGAGGTCAAAAGGTCAAAACTTAGTAAACACGATATCTCAAGAACGGTACATGTGACTGTGCTCATATTTGGCGAGTGTGTTGGCCATATTGAGTAGATGTTCCCTATCGTTTTTGGTGGAGGTCAAAGGTCATTTGGGGTCAGCATGTTCAAAGCCTGACAAGCTTTCCTGCACAGTCTTTCAAGAAAGGTCACTTGTAGGGTCCTGTAACTTGTCATGTAGATGGCACATAGTGAATACATGGTCCCAGAAGTTTTTGGTGGAGGTCAAATGTCATTTGGGTTCACGACGGGCAAGGGGGATCTCAATGTAGGAAGATTGGCTGCCTTGCATGTGTACTTTGGGGGCACATTATGGAGCCCTGTTAATTGAAAAACATTTCAAAGCAATGTCAATGTGAAAAAAGGCCCTACATTTCAGCAGCAAGGAATCACTAAGCCTTTTGGCTTTCTGGTTAAAATCTTCAGTATGACCTAGCCAGGAGTCAAACTCTAGACATCCTTACTGCAAGTCTAATGCTCTAGCCATTTGACCTTTTCATCTGTATTTTTCCAAAGGAAATCATTAAGTATACAGTACTGCACTTGTATAACCTATTTACTTCTGCTGGGACCAAACGACATTTATCATCTTCTGCTCAAGAGGAATAAAGTGAACTATCCAATGTGGCTGTACACCAAACAAAACATAATCGGTCACGAAATAGACGGGGTAGAAGAAGATGCCTCACTGCACCTTTCTGTAGTTACTGTAGTTACCACATAGGTAGATGAGGTTTTATGGCTCAGTTTCTAACCAATTTGTACAAATCAGGCAGGCTACAGCTATTTTTCCAGGTGTGGCTCAATGCACAGGTCTATACTGTAAGATGAAGCAATAGCATTTAGTCATGCACACTGCACATTGAATTGATATTAGGAAATTGGGAAATTCCCTCTTCATACTGTATTACAGATCCCTTCAAATGTAATTGAAACCTAGGGAAATTCCTTCTTAGATCCAGTTCCCTATTGCAAACACTGTGATCAATCCACTTTAAAGCTGTGTGATTTGGTGGCCTTTGCTTTGAAATGATGCTGTCAAAATGTTTAGTGTATGGTAAAGGGTTAATCTAATTCTGCCCCTTTCATTGGTGGCAGACTAAATGTATCAGAGACCTGACCACACTTACTGTAAATTTTAATGGAGCATGTCCTCTCACTGCCCAGTGCATGTACTAAGTATTGCTGTGTTGGATAGTTTTGGCCACACACATTGTGTACAGGAATTCAGCATTGCAATGTGCCTTTTGCAGTTATCCTTCAGGCTTCAAGGGGAGAAACCGCCAGATTTACTGTAGGGTACAGTAGATGTACAGGCAAACTTGAAATTATGTAGCCTACAGTGTAGTAGAGTACTGTGTTGAAAGCTGATGCAGGTTTTGTACACCACACAAAGTTCGGCAGTACAGTCTGTTGTATGGCACAATTGTACTACGTGTAAGCTATACCACAGCAGTACCCTGTACTGAATTGTACAGTTCTTAACATTTGGTTGAAAAACTACCTTACTACAGGGTACATTTGAACAAATAACAGAATAACAGTTTTGGGAAGATACTCTCATGATTTATATTCTGCGATTGCCATTTTTACAAACAGGGACATTTGTGGCTGGACTTTGAAATTGTAGACCTTACAGTATTGTACTGAACATGCCTGGCCATACCTTTCTTTATCCTTGAGCTGTTCATGTATTCCCATAGTGAAATTTTTCATTCTTTAATGGCTGGAAGTCATAGTGCAAATGAATTAATTTTATTCAACGCATATAACTTGAAATTTTAATAGAGGTCTGGGACTTCTGGCTTTCAGTACTGTATTTGACTAATGTATATACTAAGTATATTTGCTATGGGACCCTTTGACCAGAAAGTTGCAGCACTACATTAGAGGTAAAAAGCTTCTGCACTTACCAATTGAAACCCCAACTCCCCTAGACCCAGGGATGGACATGGAACTTCATTTTTGAAATAAGTAAATCCCCAGGCAGATCTGGCCATGTCCCTGCAGGGTGGGGCATTGATTGAAGGTAAATCAAAGACCAATTTCCCTGACTGACCGGCCCTATGCATGCCACAAGTAAATGCCTGCCTGAATTCTCCCTCCTTCGAGATTGTGTGGAATCCTGGCACAAGTCCTGGCTCTGTGGGGACAAAATTACTGTGAAGTCCCGGCCAAATCTCTGATCAAAGCCTGACCATCCCAGGATCTAGGGCGTCGAGGTTACAATTGAAAAGTGCATTATGAATCCACCAGTTTCATTTGATATCTTGCTCTTTTGAATATTGTTTAATGTGTGCTGTTGTGGGTTATTGGTTGACATGGTAGATAAAATCGTTCCTTTTGTTCTGCAATTTTTAAAATTCCAGGTAGGGTTGCTTTTATGAGGTTACAGTGTTTATTATTCTCCTTGACAAGAAATGTTACGTATTGTTGAAGCTAATCCCAGAAAGTTTAAGATATCAACAGATGAACTAGATTCCAGAAGGAGGTTTGTAGCTAAAACAAAGAGTCGCCTTGAACAAATGAAGGAGCACATGAGTAGTCCAAACACCAAGACGAAAGAAGATTCAAAGTCTAGAAAGGTAATGTGAATATAAAACCATTGCAACTCATAATGCTTGAAAGAGATGCTACAAATTTACCTGCCACTCAGAGTTGTATATTAGCTGCAATGGTCAGTGAGGGAAAAAATTGACCCACACTGGGTTTGGCTGACTTTTACTCTTGCTAAAATGAAGCCCTCTGACCTTTAAAAATTCCCAATGTTATAAATCAGAAAGAAATCAGCCACCAAATCTCTTCCAGCAATTTCCAGCTTGCCCAAAGTAGTTAGCCCACCCCCCTTCCCCCAAAAGTATTACTGCTACTTAAATAATAGACTTAGAAAAATCACAATCAGAGCCATTTCCTGCCATCTATAGAGCCTGTTTTTGCCACTGCTTCTATGCAAATTGATTGTGCAGGGGATAATTTGTCTGGTATCAAATCGCAATTTGCTACACAAAATGGACAAGCTGCTACACAAGTACAACGTAGTGTAACAGATTTTGTACACATAACACTGGAGTTTTTAATGATTTTGTGGAAGAGAAGCCCACAAACCTTTAAGTTGCTATCCAAATTTTGAACATTACATTATTCCTTGCTGTGTGGTTTTACAAATTTTTTTCAAGGTGGAGGGCAGTCCCTCTTCCTTCATAATCCTCCCCCAAGATGATGTTTTATAAACCAACTACTATCTGGCAGGAAGTATGCTCTAGTTAGAACCCTGGAAAAAACTTGTAATGGTTGCAACAGACACCACATCTGCCACCTGTACTAGATCTTTGCAACATGTCTTCACCAGAGTCCTTGTTATGAAAGCTTACATGCAGCACAGATCATATAGAGCCCTTGAAAGCCTATGGTAGGCATAACAGGACCAGGTTTATTCTGTACGGACTGAATTAGCAATTATATTGCATACCTGTACAGTATTTAGTTTAGCAGCTGATCTTTGTGACATCCTTAAAATTTGAAATGACCCTGAAGGCATTGATTATCACCAAGGAGCAGTTTAATATTAAATGAGAAAAAAAATGAATATTTTGGTACCCAGATAGTTTTAATATTTAGCAACAGATAGTTATCATTTTAGCTATTTAGGATGTTAGATTTTAGTTGCACTTAGTATAGAACAGATGGTTGATGGATATTGCTAGGCATTTAGAGATTATAGTGCTGACTGGTGAAAGCATAGTGACAGTAGTGTAAACATGCAGGACTCTAGGGTGAAATTCTGTATGATAGACCCTTTTCCAATGAGCTGTTACAGGGAATAATTTAGCATTCAAATTTTGCATAGCAGTTGTGAAGATTTTTGAGGTCTTCCACACAATGTTTGTGAAAATGCAAGGGTTATGCACACAAAAAATTGCCACACAATTCTTCATTTGAGTAGCAACTTTGCCTGTTTGTTTAGCAAATTGCGATGCGATACTGGATAAATTATTCCCTGGTTACAAAGAACTGTGGGACAAAATGTTAGAGGGTGTTGTTTTTTGTCAAAGTAAAATCTCATTGACAGAAACAGCATGTGCCAAAACCCTATCTCACAATCATACATAATGGATCTACTCTGATCCTGCATGCCTCAGTTACAGTGTGACGGTACAGGGAATAATTTATCCAGTATCTCATCGCAGTGTGCTACACGAACAGGCCCAGTTGCTACACAAACAAAAAAATGTGTAGCAATTTTTTGTGTGCATAACCCTTGCATTTTCACAAGCAATGTGTGAAACACATCAAAAATCTTCAAAACTGCTACGCAAAATTTGAATGCTAAATTATTCCCTGCAGTATGCTTTGTGCAACACTGTGCTCTGTATTCATTTTTCCCCCAGCAAACTTCTTTTCCTGTATGTCCTTACATTCATTAATCCTCATGAGTCTCATTATCAGTGTCCTTGTTGCAGCAAACATGCCTAATATGCTTTATAGATCATACAGCAGAACTCATGAAAGTCAGAATTTGGCAGGCATAACAGGTTTGCACTGTAGAATTACCCATTACAAGAATTGCATGTTTGGTTTGGCATCTGACCTTAGTATTACTGCTAACAATTTGTAGTGACCCTGAAGGCATAGATTACCCCCAACTAACAGCAGAATGATATGAGAAAAAAAGTTGATATTTCATATTCCAGATGGTAATAATAATAACAGATTGCCCATAGGATGAGTTGATTAAAAGGTCAAGAGCAGTCATTCCAACTTGAAGTAGTGTAGTAGACTGTCCTGTTTCATGATTGGCTGTTGAGAGTCATGTGACAACAATTTTTTCTTGTCAAATGTGAAATTTGCTGGAATAAACTGCTTTTTTTACATTGAATATATGCAATATTGAAGTTATAAAATTGATGAAAGATACATTTGAAGAGAAATACTCTAAAAGGAATATATTGTGATATTTAGCTGTTGCTTCAAAATAAGTTTGGGGGCACTGCTCTTGACCTTTAAGTTGAACTGAAGTGAAATACAGATAGTACAGTACAGTGGAAAGTGGGTCAGTGTTTCCTTTAAAAATCTTGCCATTGGGTCAGTGCACACAATACGAGGAAGTTTGATTGGCTAGAAATTTCAGTTTAGTGGAACTGTGCATGTATCAATGAAGGTACACAGTAAGTTCTCTTTTGGCTTTAACCCCAAAACAAATGATCAGATTGACAAGTCATTGTGCATCAAAATCATGTCATAGTAGCTGGCGGATAATTTTGGAAGGTCGTGGCAAAATACATAAGTGCTCTGCTTTACAGTGAAATACTTTACATACTTGATCATTCATGTGTGAGCTTCTTTTTGCAGCTCTGTGTTTGGCAGTGCTTATATCCTATCCATATTTACTTCTGAACTTCCTGAATTTGTTTTTCATATTTTGATCAATCATTAAAACAGATGACAGTTAAAGTGGGGGAGGGATGTCTTTTCCATTAATTGATTGGGAAAATAAATGCACACACTATTTTTTTGATACAGAGCAATGACGTATTATGCTGGAGAATTATTACACGGTACTAGTATTGTTATAGGCTGCAGTGTGTAAATATGATCATAATATTGCCCTAACAGGTAATCCAGAGGTTAATGCTCGTCCACTTATATTCACATATGGACAGTGTAATGAGAAGTTCATACACATGAAATTACATGGTACAGTTTTGAAGGAAAAAATACCTAAATGGCTCACAAGTGAGAACTCAACATT
The DNA here is from genome assembly GCA_037179385.1 of Holothuria scabra. Classification (NCBI taxonomy): domain Eukaryota; kingdom Metazoa; phylum Echinodermata; class Holothuroidea; order Aspidochirotida; family Holothuriidae; genus Holothuria; species Holothuria scabra. The sequence continues at coordinate 3,786,904 of CM074185.1, forward strand.
GTGTTTGTTGTTTTAATTGCAATACTTCTGGATGGTAGGATGAGTTTTAAAGGGGTAGGGGGAAGGGTAGGGAGAAGGGTTAGGGGAGGGGTAGGGGAGAGAGAAGGGTGGATAAATTAAGGTATGGGACAGGAAAGAGGTTAAGGGAAAGCTTAACATAAATTTACTAACTAAACATTTAGATGTGCTTTTAATGTCACAAGGAATACTGCTTCATTGAAAAACCTACAGTAACATTGCCTTCAATGGCCAAGTACTATGAATGGTGTTCATAGGAAGTAACTTGATGGTTACTTTATTGCAGTAGGTTACAGTACTTAACTGTATCAAGGTGGGTTTGTGTAGTATCATACTGTTGACTACCATACCAGCTTATATGTGACATATGTATTGCTGTTGTTAGCGAGCCCACAAGTACACTGTACAGGCCAGACGTATGTACACAGTATAGAAGAGTGTACCCTGCTAGTCTGTTATAATGATTGTCAAGTAGATTTCTCTGACTGCTTAAAGGATGTTATAAATGAAGAAGACATATGAGGTTATCAGTTGTCTGGCATTGAGAATGTCACTTGAAGGCCTCATTGTTCTGGTTCTGTACAGTTGAACAGTACAACACTGTCATTCTCTGCACTGCACATGACCCTACTGTACAATGCCTGGTTACAGTGCAATACACCTCTGTGTTGACCTGTATTATAGTGTATTGTCCACTATTACAATGATGTGAAGTATTTTATGACTTGACTAAGTTAACAGTCCCAGAATACCTATGCAAAGGTGAAGGAATTGCAGTGAATGAGTGAAACTCCAGTGACAATTGACAATTGATGTAGCAAGGGGTATGTATAGTCACGCGTGAATACACCCACAAGTAAGATGGGGGAGGGGGAAGGGTTTCAAGTTGTGGTTATAATTATGTCACACTGTGTCCCTAAACAACATAATTTCAAATTTGCAGAAAAGTTAATGAAAAACAGATAAATGTACTCTTTTTGATTACTGAGATGAAAATTTTGACGACCCTTAAAACTCAGTGTGATTTCATTTGTACAGAACTCAAACATTGTCATTTCATGTACTGAAGAAAAAGTCTGAAGATCTTCAGAGTTTTCAAAAGTACAAATTTGGTATGAGTTGCCATAAATATCAGAAAAATTGTGTACAAGACTCTCAGTTGGACATTTCCAATGGTTTTGTTAAGTCTTCTTCCGTTAATGTTTTAGGTACAAATCCTAGCAAGATATTCTTAACCTTGTGGGCAGAGATAAAATGTGTTGTTGAACTGTATCTAATGCTGCAGTATGTTAAGCTATGTCATATATATATGCAGTTTGGTAATGGGATAATATCAACTCCCTTGTGACTCTTAGCCTAAATTGAAGCAAAGTTTTTTCACAAATTTGACTAACAGAGTCATTTTTTGTCCATTTCTTAAGTAAAGGTGTCTTCTTCATAAAGAAAGAAACATGCAAGGTAACAAGCTTTTCACTGAATCGTTTTGCAGTGTAAATTCTGCTGTTTGAAAATTGCTGAGACTGTAGTAACTTTAATATTCTATTCTTTTTGGTCTTGCAGGCTCTTTTTTCAAATGGACCAAAAATATCAAAAAATAAATATTCACGCCTGGATAATGAACTTGAAAATGAAAATCAGAGATTTATTGAAGACCAGACCCAACAACAGCAGGTAAGTAGAGCTTATGGAGCTTGAAAAAAGTATTTGTAGAGTGGAAGAAGATTAGGATTGCCCATTGTTGCAGCATACTGTAGTTCAATACATTGCAAATAAATAAGCGTCTTCGGTAATTCGTTGCCACGTGGAATTGTGGGGCACAGCGCTGGGTATACAAACGGAGCTCAGCACATAGCATACAGCTTTCCCTTGTTTTGTCAGTACATTCAAACAACACTTTCAAAGTATCTCCCTAAGTTGAACAAAGATAGGGGTCTCAGTGCTACGTAGTGGCAAGTCAAAATTCAATTTTTTATACCAACAAGACAATTGAGACACAATCAATTGCACAAAACCAAACTTGATATCCATCCTTATGTTATGGATGGATTAAGAAAGAATCATTTCACCAAATTTTCATGTTAACTCAAAGTTGGGAATACGTGTTGTAGGTGCGGGATTGGCTCGTTATCCCGACGATTTGGACGATGTGTGCTTGTGCAGAGCCACCAAAACTAATTACCGAACTGGCTTATTGTTAGTTTGTTAGACGAAATTTTTATGAGCTACACTAATCTGGCAGAGTCCATATGATTTTTCCATGTGTGTCGTTGGATACTTTTCCTGAATTTATACTTGGTAGCATATGTGGAGCATCACCCCCAACAGCAGTAAGTGCAATTAAGGCTTACTTACATGAAGTGTACATGGTACTATAAAGCATTACATGGCTGACTGAAATTTAGTGGTACACAGTGTAAATTATTTACAACAGTTGGTATACACAACTGCAAAGCTGTGTGAAACATAGACTCTATATGAAAAGCAAGAAAGCAGTTTCATAGGATTTGCCGGCTGCTGTATTTTCTTTTAATACTTTGCAGTGTAACTTGGGATAAATGTAGGTTAATATTATTGCCAAGCAAAATAAACATCTGCAGTTTGATATTTTGATTGAGGCGAAATTAATTGATGAAAAAAATATGAAGTCAACCAAAAATGTGGAAGTTGCTTGCCCACATTTAAAGGAAGTTGAGATGTACTGTACAGTAAATCTCTAATGAACCAACCAGAGTCAACAATAATACACATTCTTTGAAAGATTTAAAGTGGGGATCATGTCTGATGTGTTACTGTTTGTTATGCTGTGGGAGTATACTCTGTTATGTTATTTAAAGTCTAAAATAAATTTGTCTCCCTTCTGGTATGTTTTCTTTTATATCCACATGTAAGACAACAGTTTCTTTATGTACATTGGTTCTATTTTTATGTGTACTAGATTCTCTATGTCTACAAATAGGCTACACTATAGAATGCTCAAATTTACAAAGGGTGTTGTATTTTAGCAAAGTCTGAGAGTGCATTTTAAAATAATGGCCAAGCATATGTTATTCAGGGCTCAGGTAACTTACCAAGCTCGACTTTGGATTTGTTGGCAAGGAGTAAAGTAGTAACCACAATTTTCATAGAATCATAACTGCTAGGCAAGTGTTAATACATGCCCATCAAAAGAAATAGGAAGTCATGGGTTGAATGGAGTTTTTGTGTCATGTGGCAGGATTTAAAGGCATGTACTCATCACCTCAGGTAGTTCCATTTTAGGGAATAATTTAGTGTTCAAAATTTGCATAGCAATCTTGCTGTTTCACTGCCCCTCTATCACAAAATTATTGAGAACCCATATGTTTTTTGTAAAAAATCTGCTACACAATTTTGCATTTGTATAGCAATTTGTCCATTTTGTGTAGCAAAATGTGATGTGATACCAGGTAAATTATTCACTGCACATCTCCCAACCTACTTACTGTAGCTTCAAGTCCATCTAACTAACCTTCAAGTCCCTTCCACATCGGTCTGAAATTCATCCTTATCCAGAAATCCCAGAGTCAGTCCTAGTTTATTGCTGCAGGTCATATCCTGATGAACATACAAGGTCCTAACATGTAAACACAGCACTCTTAGTATGTGCTCTTTGATATGTACCAATCTGCTATTTTGAATCTGATGTCATCAAAAACTGTGACAGTTGAGAATGTTGGTATACTTAGGATAAAGTTGTAGTTTGGAATTAAGAGTGACTGCTTTAAATGAAGTATTATTAAACACAAGGTCTGTCCTTTTTAGTATTCTTTCTATATCCAATCACAAATGTTTTAGTAGATCACTTTGATTCTCAGGTGTTTGGCAGCTCAGATGTTGAAAAACAAACAGCACATATGCCTCCTGGAGGATATTAAGACTTACAGGACCAGATAGATTCCTGAATCTGAATTGACATGTTGTATTGTCAATACTGCATCATTTTAGGAATTGGTAACTCGATGTGCCTTGCGAAAGTCGCTATCAAAGTCTTTCACCAGAATAAAACTTCTGCATAAGTATCTGTTGCTTTTATCATGAAAGAAGTTACGAAATGACAGCCACATGTTAAAGGGCAGGAGCAGTCATCCAAATTGAAGAAGTGTAGTAGACTCTCCAGTTTCATGATTGGCTGTTGGGAGTCATGTGACAATGTTTTTTCTCTTCAAATGTGAAATTTGCCAGAAAGAACTGCTTAGTTTACCTTGAATATGCAATAGTAAAGTCATAAAATGTAATTAAAGATACTTTGAAGAAAAAAAAAGATGAAAATTGAGTTATTAGCTTTTTCTTCAAAATAAGTTTGGGGGGACTGCTCTAGTTACCTTTAGGGATGCACCTAAAGTTAAGACTTTTCACATTGTTTGTCATTATTTTCATTTTTGATTTTTTTTTTGATTATAGCTGATTATGGAAGCACAAGATGATCAGATGGAGAGGGTGGCAGACAGTGTAACTGTTTTAAAATACATGGGAGAGACTATTGGGAATGAAGTTGATGAACAGGCTGTGTAAGTATCATCCATACATCTTTTTGGTTTCCTGAAGGGAATACCTAATATTAATTCTGGAACTGGTGGGTGAACTTTGAAAATGGATACTTTGAAAGTACTGCCAAGCATTACAGTATCAAATATTTTCAGTGATAGAAAACAAAGAAAATTTTGCAGAACTAACAGAGGGATTGCAAATGAAACATGGTTACTTGGGTCAGGAGAAGATGTAGCTGACCAACAAATAACAACTTGCGCAGTTGCCATGGGTCTTTGTAATACAAGAACTGAGAGTCAGCAGTTTTTGCTAACCAGTATTCCCAGGTCTCAGCCTCAGTTAACATCCCTTAGACCGTTGGGAAAACATCCATTGCATCCAAGTGATGCACAAACTCTGGCTATTCTTATCCTGAAATTTTGCTTTAATCTTGTAAAAGTAGGAGACACCCTTGGTTATATGAATCTGCATTAAATATTATCTGTATGTTGAATAAAATTTGAAAAAATATTGAAAAATTTGTGGGATTCTTCAAATTTCATTCAGATTCTCAAGAACAAATGTCAGGTGAACTGGGTGGTTAGTGCGCATTTGAACAGTTAATGCATTCATCTTTTTGATGTCAAAAATACAAAATGATCACTGAAAATTCATTTAATTCAAGAGACATCTGAATTATCTTGGTCAAGACTGCAAATTATATCAAACAATGAATGGTCACAACATTACAGATCTCTGTTACAAGTCACATTTGAACAAGCTTTGAGGATTTGGTATTCTAAGTACATACCGTTATCATGACCCTACAATTTTTGACAAAACTTGTTGGAACCCGCCCCCCACTCCCTTCCAAGCTGTTGACTACAGTTACATTGTTCAAGACTTATGATCACTATTCAACCTTACTATCTGATATAATACTTGTTTGTTTAGTCTTAAAGGATGATTTAAATATTGATATTTCGTATTTGGCCTTGGAGATAAAAGCTAAAAATAGTGTAGCCACACACTACAATAGTTTCTGTGATCAAACTTGACTGCAGTAGGCTCATGACATATAATATTGGACAAAATTTGTTGGACCACCTCCCCCCTCCCCAATGTTGACCACAGTTATGTTGTTCAATGCACAGAGTCACTATTTCTGCCTTATTTTGTGAGAAGGCTGGCCAGGGCTTCATGATAGCCTCAGAACTGAGATTCAATGATATTATAACAAAGCATTCCAACATTTGTTTGGTCTAAGTCGAAGATTGCAGTTCCTTAATACTGGTGCGACTTTCATTCTCAGGATTTACTGATACACTCCTGACTGGATAGCCCATATTAAAGGGGTTGCACTATGATACTCTTCATTTCTCTTGGTTGAAAATCACAGGCACTTGCAGGCCTTGTATTTTGAGACATGCAAGTGCCATCCCATGCCACCATTTGCCTCAAATCACTGAATTTTTGCAGGCATAGGTAAAACAGAAACTTACATCTATTTCAGTTTGTTTAAAAAGCCCATTTACCCCACACCTCAATTTCCTGATGAGTATACCTGAAAAATCTAAAACTTTGGGCCTTCACCTGATGAAACTGCTACAGACAATATGACTGATGCAGAATCTGGTTGGGAAAAAACAACATGTTAATTGCTGTTTGGAAGAGATATAACTTAAATCGTTTGGTAAAACTGCTAGGCCCAGTTGTAGACCCACTCACACTTTACTGGCCAACTATCAGCGAAGCAGCATTATGAGTAGAAAGGAACATCATACATAAGTCATGTGGTGTGCAGCTAGCTTGATGTATCTTAAAGTACACAAATCTTGTAATGCAGGCTGTTACAGCTGTTAGTAGATGCAGCAGTTTGCTTTAATAATCAATGGTACACACACAGAGTACACACAGAAGATACTGTAAGGTGATGATGAAAATTGTCTGTAAACAGAAAAATTTCACATTAACCCACATTACACCAAAATAGGCTGGCAAATGAAAGGCAGTTCATTGTTTGTACCTGGGTTATGAAGTATTTATAATTGACAGCACATGTCATATTTTTTATTATTATTAAAGCTTTTGAGTAAACGTCTGAAATATTCAGTCTGAGAGAGTTTTATTTTGTAAAGGTGAAATAGGAGCTATTGGACATGAATTCAGAAGATTTTTGTAATCCATAACAGTTTGCAAGTTATGAGTACTAAATTAGTATGGTTTAAACATCTTATAATTGACTTAAAGGGAACATGAGTAATATTCAATGTCAAAATAAAGAATTCTCCCAAGGTTCTCCTAAATATGTGAAAAAGAATTAATTAAAAACAATTTTTTCTTTTACAGAATGCTGGATGAATTTTCTACAGAGCTTGAAAATACCGAAACTAAATTGGATTCAGTCATGAAGAAGATGGCAAAGGTTACCAAGATGTCTAATGGTAAGCAGTAACATGGTTTTACATTTTTCTGGTTGTAATTAACATTCTTGTGTCCATTGTAGCCCTTCTCATACAGCATAGAGTACAAGGCCTGCACAACTTTGCATTGTCAAAGGGAGCTTGAAACTGTGTGTAAATACCTGAAAATTTGATCACAACAGTGGGAAGATTCACTGCCCTCGATTACATGGTCAAGGTTCTATTGATGCAATTTTGGGGCTTATTGTTCCAATTGTCTGGAGGAAGTGTGGAATTTTATATTCTCACAAGTCCTAGAAGTTTTGGTCTTTGGTCTTGAAAAATTGTCATAAGAAGTTATCATATGGTCCTGAAATCTGAAATCTTACATTTTTGGTAATTGAAATAACATTTGGTATGCATCTATGCTGAAAAAATATGTAGAGAATAAAAAAAGACCATTTTGTACAAAGTTCTTTACTTTTCGGTATTAAATATTTCCATTTTAGTCTGCCAGAAAAAAGTTAAAAAAAAAGTTCAAAAAGTTGTGAATGTCAGTTTTTTCAAATTATTACAACCTTGTGCACTGCTTTGAAACTCAATTCAGGGAGATTCCAAGCTATTCTGGATACTCTGGAAGTAGCCTAAGAAATGAGTTTCACTTTCTCCATTCAGGGAAAGCTCAATGCATTAGATTAACAGACGAAGTACTGTAGTTTGTCTGATTTTGTCTGATGTCAATATTATTGTTATGATCTGATAGATGTGAAACTGAAAGGAAAGTCAAAGTAAGTGCTTTGGAAATTTTAAAAACGCTGGAAGCTCCATGCAGGGAACAAAAAAAGCAGATTCTTACAAAGCGCACTTTATCTTAGCAGTAACATTTGTCACAGTCAGGGTACTTCAAAAGTAAATATTAAAATTGTTATACCAAGAGTAATGGAGCATTCTTTATTAGCATTGTAAGCATAATGGTAGATTGTGGTGGCACTTGACTCAGTTTGGTTCTTTAACTTTTTTTTCGGGGGGTGGGGGGTGGGGGCTTGGGGGTGGAGGTGGGGAAACATAAGCTGAGACTTCAGAGCTTTGTTGAAGTGGAATTGAAGATACCCTCAACTAAATTCCAGGTAATGAGGGTTAATGTAGGGGATAAAGAAAGTTTAAAAGTTATGTACTTTCAAGGCTGATCTTTCTCAATAGTCCTAGTGAAAATAATTTGAGAGAATAGAAAGTTTCCTTCTAATGCATGCAAGTCTTTGTCATCCCCATTTACACCAAAGGACACATACAGCTGGTTTGTGTGTTGCAGTCAGATATGTGTGTAGACCTTTGACTTAAGGCAGATGGTGCCTCAGAATAAAAGGTATGCCCTCCTGTGGTGGCAAGTGGGTGACATTGCAATTTGTTCCAGAAAATACTGACAGCTGTGTGTACTGGTCAAATTTATGTGTAGTATTCCATGAGTATGTGCAAAATCTACATTGGGCATGTATTGTCCTCATTGATTTGCCTGGAAAATGATGTTGGGTAACGCCAGTGTATAGGTCAAGAGACATAGGGTATAGATCGCTGGCTTGAAGTTAAGACAAAAGTCGGTTTTCCCTGGGACATGTTATTTTGCACCACATAAAATAGTATTTGTCACCTTAAAAATCATTCAAACTCACACCTCAGTTGAAAGTAATAGATTGTAGATAGTTGCATGCATGGATTTTAAAAGATGTTTAAGAGATCCGTGCTGAGCGGTATTTTGCTTTCAATTGTAAAGCATTAAGTCTTAGCATGAAACAGCCTTGCCTGCACAGGTATAAGTGGCTGCCCCAAGGACAACTAGGAAATAAATTCTGGTTGCCCTAGGGAATTTTAGCCACTTGTGTGGGGCAAGTGGGCAACTGCTTATATTGAGCGTTGGATCATATGCCCTGGTTTCATGCTGCATCATACATGGTTTTATTGCCAGTGGATGTATAGGGAAAGGACTCACTTGCAATTAGACCCCTGGGACATGCAATCAGGTGTTCTGTCCCCCATCCTATTTCCACCATATCCACTGTTAAATAATTTTTTTGCTTGTTTCAGATAAAAGGCAGTGGACAGCCATCATTGTCCTAGTGGTTGTTTTGGTAATAGTACTACTGTTGTTCATTATCACATAATGACAGCTGCCATGTTGTGTGACAATTGTATTGTAACCTGCCACTGTGGCACTCTACAGTGCCATTACACTGAAGAATGAAAAACATATGGGTCACTTGACAATTTTTGAAGGAAGAAAGTTAAGATAGATTGGACCATTCCAGCCTTCCAGTGAGTCAGTCAGCATATTTACATCACACTCGGTGAAGAATGAACTTTGCAAGCCTTTGATAAATACAGGATATCTTCTTCTGAATCAGTACTACGTCATACAAGGAGCAGGCCGTGAATTTTGAGGCATGTGAGTGGATCGCACACCATCACTCACCTCAAATAATTGTGAGGAGTGTGATTTCTTTCACATCTCGATGAAGATTTGGAACTCCATCAGTCTATAAAAGTTTAATACAACAGGACACCTACCACACTCCTTAATTTTCTGAGAGTGTAGGTTGTTAAGCACTTGGAGAATCTAAAACTCAAGACTGGATGGAGGTTCTCACTGGAGAAGGGATTACATCTATGTTGAGATGAGATGAGATGGTATTTAAAATCTTAGTGTGATCATCAGAAATAGTGGAAAGCTCTCAGATCTCACGGATGGTGAAATACTGTACAGTACTTTCAGTAGCTGACAGTGGTACTGTTTAACTGAGTATTCTCAGTACGAGTCAGTTAATGGCATTATAATTTAATTATTTTCCACACCCAAATGTAGAGCTGTTTTTGTAGGATGGAATTATGCACTATTTTAGTTTGATCTCTTGTGCTAGTTTTAGAACTTACTTCATTAGTTTAGTAAACTGGCTTTTGACCTAATGCGAATAAAAGCATAAAATTTGCTTCAGAGCAAGCTACTGTTAAGTAATAGCCCTGGTTGGTCAAATGTCATTTTGTGTTTCATGTTAGTTTGTATTTCCTGTTGGTAGATGTTTAAATTTTTATGTGAACTCAAGTCAAGATTTGGTATTAACAAAGAGTGTTACTAACAATCAGTAATGTAGTGCTTGAATTTATCAAGGCCACCATCAAAGCTTGTGAGAGCCATACATACCTTCATTCTACTTGTCAGACTAGTGGTATGTGATAGCAGATGGCAACAAAACTCGTTTACTGGCAGGTCTTTACCGATGGACACCAGCACAGGCAATGCGTGAGTGGCCTTATTAGGTTCCATACTTGAAATTAGCCTAGGCTAAACTTATGGCAGATTTGTCTTCATATCTAAACATGATAACTTCAAATAACCAAACAGTTTACTGAGAGGCAAAAGGGTTGTCACAGAGGGAGCTGTTACTACAATTTCTGTTGGTTTGACTGTAACTAATTTTTTAAGCTGTTTCTTCTTACAGAGGCCTTGAAAGGTTTAACCATTACATACAGAAGAAAAGAAAATTAAGAGCCACTAGATGGATAAATAGATAACAGGTTATTGTCTGGATAGAAAGGTGGACAACAGTTTAATTTCTGTTTAAGATCATAGAGCAAATAAAAAAGTTACTAGACTTCTGCATAGTACACCCTCTTTCAAATAGCTATTTCAAAAGGATTGGGGGACAGAATTTTGGTGTGCATTTTTCTACAGTTAAATGCCATGCACCAAACTGATGAATACCAAAACCTATCCCACAATCCTTTGCAACATGTGACAAATGTCTCTATTTCAACTGGTTAACAATTTGCAAAACTTTCAATAAACAAGTTAAACTTTGATCAAGCATTGTACAGCACATGGGTAACATGATTAAAATTACCATGGATCAACATGAATCACTTGGTATTGTAAGTCTATAGTTGCTTCATGTAGCATGTGCCTTTCATAAAGACATCAAATGTTCGAGCATGTGTTTGTATGCATTGCGTATCTGCTGCAATGTGCGTGCCTATTTAGTCACACATTTAGGAGCATTGGGCAGTTGCATTTGTGAAGCTTTGTGCTCAATTTTGTCTCACTGTACAACACTGTGTGTAATGTATAGTTTACTTGTCTAGATTGTGAGTAATAGTTATGAGGTGCAAACTTAGTGAATCAACCTGAAGCACTTGTTTTACAACCTTGATCTAGGTTTCTGAGTGTGTTGATGTATGAAGGGTGCATAAAAAATGTAGGCAGATATTATAAAATATTTCAACAACCTAAATTTAGGAGAAAATTGCAACTGTCACAAAATTTCTCCAAATGATGAGTGAGAAGTAATTATATGTCTTGAAAGTGCCTCATGTCACTTAAAAATTCTATGAATTTTTGAAGCCAGTGAGTTGGGGGGGGGGGGTAGGGTTGAGTAAAAGGGGGCAGGGTGGAGAAAGGTGCTGTTTCCTGTGCCACTCCTTCATATAGCACTCGGACTGCTTTACTTGCCTAAAACTTGTCCAGTGGGGCTTATGTCCACAATTATTTGCTTTTGTGGCAGCTGCAACCATCCTCTTGAATGAAATGGCTGCAACTTTTGCATAGCCAAAATTTTGTCAAAGAAGATGAAGAGACCTGTTGGGAGGCTATCTAAGCTCAGTGACACCTTCATTGGCCTGAAGCATTCAGAAAAATGTGGCCAAAAGTGTCTTCTAGAAAGATTTTGAAAGTGGCACTTTCTTGGCCAAATTATAGATATGAACAGAGAAATTGTATGCAGTATTAATGAAAAAGAAAAAGAAAACCCCAAAATGTGATCCAGTGGGGGACTACTACCCCTTTCACCCCCCTCCTTGGGTGTTTACTTTCATATAATGGTGACTGGATTATCACACAAAGCTTGATCTGAATGAAATCCTTCAGTGGAATATTAAAAAATTCCTGCCAGTAGTTTGTAACATGTGAAGCATAAATTCATGGAGAATAGATGCAGGTTCTCTTTATGTACATTAAATGAATCATTCCACAAGTCCTCAAGAAAATCATTTTCATGTTATACTCACTCCATTTATGCTACTTCTTTTGACAAATTTGGGTAAAGATAAAGGAAATGCACATTTTCAGACATATCATCTTAGTAAAAAAAAAATAAAATTGAACAATTGTTCAGCTAGTATAACACTATTTGGTAGCATTCCAAGTGATCTTAGTGTTTTTCATCTTTTTCACAAGCATATGGTTGTCAGTTCATCCATTCTCACTGCACCTCAACCCCCTTTGCACACTTTGAACTGTGACAGACTTACGCTGGGGATTGCTATTTTAAATTTTTTCCAAGTCTTCAAGAATCTCTGAAAAAGTGAATGATAGATATGCTTTTGAAAATGTTTTAGATTGTTACTTGTTTAAATGCAGTATGATTTGCAGAAGGGTAATGTGGTACCTATAACCTCTTAAATTGTTATCTTATAGCCAAAAAGAAATGAATAAGAAATATTATTTACAAGATTTTGCTTGTGGTAGTATTGCTACAATTCTCTTTACATCCTATGTTGGTAGTAAATGTAACTCCAACTTCTTTAATTTATTTTATTGTCTTGGTAATGTTCTAATATTTATTTCAAGTCATTTATATTTGTTCAGACTGCCAGGAGTTTTCTTGACTCTCAGTGCATTTTTATTATATTATATATGGGATGGGAAGGGTGGGGGGCATCCGGGATAACCCCCCCATTTGCCAAAACCTTGCTGATTTAGGCAGGCTACCATGCCTCAGTTGTGAAGAGATTATCCCCTGGTTGGGGATCTAGAGTCTGGCAAAAAGTCATCGTCACCCTCCGGAGAGAAAGAGTTCCAAATGGCCATGATAATGTTTCACCTAGAATAGTTTTCTGTTATCCTGATATATTTCAGTGAAGTGATGTAACAAACTTATGGAGTTGGTGGACAATACCAAAGGGCCACAGGGCTCTGGAGGGGGCTCCCAACCAGTGCAGAGCTGGTACATTGAAGATTTCATCTTTTCCCATATCTCCCCATGGAGATTTGAGGAGTCTTAGGATTTTGGGCCCCTTGGTGTTTTTTCCCATGGGACTACTGTATGAGAATATTGCTAAGCTGCTGTGTCAATGCTGAGAGTTAAGTTCATAAGTATTATGGTGAATTAAAGCAGTAAAGTGTAGCAAGCCATCTTGCATTGCATGCCAATTATTTTATCTTAATTTTTTGTTCGTATAAAATTGTATTAGATTGCAGTAATGCTACTGTGTTCATTTCAGTGCTGTTTGCTTGATCTAATGAAACGTTTAATCATAATGAGCCATTCCCTTGCCATTGTTACCAACAACTTAGAAATGTTTGTGTCAGAATGTTTCAGTTATTGCCAAATCATTGCTATCCATCATGTTCGCAGGGAAATCATAATCTAGCAGTGTACTTGCAGTTTACTTACAGTGTACTCGCAGTGTACAGAGTACTAAAAATACTCAAAGTAAATGCTGCATTGCTTTTTGATGTAAACTTACGGCACAGTTGATGTTCTATTAAACAAGTATACTTCCTAAGTGAGGCAGTTTGTTGATAGAGTATTATCATGTCATATCAAGGCCATCCAGGCAAAAGGCACTTAACCTGCTATCAGTTGTCTCAGATGTTTAAATCTGCTTCAAAATGTGTCAATGGTAGCCCCATTTGGCATTTCACTTTCTTGTAAAGCAAAAACTTTTTCAAAGGAAAGGGGGACACCTCCGCTTGTGTCCCCCTCTAGGGGGGACACCTCTGCTTGCGTCCCCCTCCACAATGACAAGGACAGCAATCAATAGTTCCTTTCAGCCCAATCTTTTGAAGCTGCCCAGATACACCCCTTATTGCACCTTTAAGAAATTAACCTGGTTACTGACATAATGCTGGTAAGGACTATTCAATGTCATTAAAAAAGCAAAACATTAATGTTTTGCTCATTTTAATAATACATAATAGCAGGTATTGTGATTTCCTGTCTCCTGTCATCACTTTATATTTAGCATCATAAACACAATAGGGACGTAAAGTGTCCCAATTTTATTTTTTTCTTATTTTTTTAATTTTTTTTTGCAATTTGTGAAAACAGTTGAGATTGAATAACAGTTTTTGACAATTGTTTTTTCAGAACGCCTTCAAATTGTGACAATGTCAACCTTTCCTTTCTGTGAGAAAGCAAGTTTAGACAGATTTAGTTCAGTTAAATGGATTGTATTAATTTTCTCCCACAGTGTTGAGTGTGAGAATGAGAAATAGGTGCATTCTTGATAACGTAAATGTTTGGTCATGTATTTCTGACACATTCCCATGTTTCAAACTAGCCACATTCTATGTAACTTTACACTATCCACTGCAGTTTGACCATCTTATTGATAATAGTCATGAATCTACAACTTGAACTGTCAGTTTCAATAGTAGTATAAATTGCTTCACTTTTACTGAAGTCTGTGACAGTTGTTTAAAGAATGGTACAGCTTGACCAATCAGATTCCAGTTATATTTTGCATGAAGGGGAAAGAGGAGTATGATATATCAATGTGCTTCCCCTTCAGAATGGACTAAAGTGTCAGTTAGTGTGCAATGTTCAGTAATGAGAGTTGACTCAACTTCAAGAAACTATATCACAGTGGTTGAGTTGAGTTTGGTCAGGGAAACTGGTGTGGAATGCTGCTGGCTTTGATATTCATCTACTTGAAGATTTGAATCTCAGAATTCAGTGTGAAAACATTTCATATATATTTGGTTTATAATAAACCTTTCAAAAATACAAAGCTGTGTTCATTTTAATGATGATAGGTTGAGACAGCCATGTTAAATGTAAGACATAAGTGGAAGATTTTGTCAGTGAAGCAGCACTCACACAATGTCACTGTGTATTTAAAATATGTAAAATAGTTTGAAAGTATTGTTATGCAAGTTATTTAAATTGAAATTTTATTTCTTTTAGTGAATGGTAGTAGATATATTTATAAAAGTCAATTGGCAATAGGTTGCTTGGTCATTCAGGTGCATTATTTACATCACAAGTGTACATAATGGAAATGTTTAACAGGAATAATGTGTAACGAATGCATCTTACAGGAAAACTAAATAAATTGCAATTCCCTCCACAAACACTGTTAATAAATTTGGTTTGCAATTCTTTATTGTTTTGTTAAAAGGTCATTACAGGTTTTTTCCTCCTTTTCCTTTCAGTACTTATGTCTTATTTTTGTATGATAACCCACAAGGTGTATTATAAAAACAAAACAATAGCATATCTTGTGGTTTAAACAAACAAAAGAATAAAACAAAAACAAAGGGAAATATGTTGAGATGAGAGGAAGCATTGATGTGGAACGAATATGCAGATGTTTGTGTGCACAGCCTCGTAAAAAGATGTTAAGTAAACAGTATGTACTGTGTTCTCCTATTTCCTTGCGTCCTCAATTTTTGGACAGGTCATATTTATACATTACTTTTTATAAAGTCCTCCGACTTTCTGGCAAGAGCCGTTCAACAAAACCAAACTGTTTCCCAAAGAAGCTATGTTCACTGAAGGACAACATTTGACCAATGTCACTGCACTCCTACCATTTAAGTCATTGGTCTTTCATGTAAGGCTCCATTCTAGACTGGCTGAAAAAACAGATACTGCACATGATCTGAGCCAAGAAGGCCAAGAACATAATTTAATTCGAGCCAAAAGGCCCAGAAGCGATGAGACCAACTAGTTTGAGACTAGCCTAAAATAGGGACCCATGCTCCTGTAAATGTTTGAACTCGGTTGAATGTTAAAAGCTGTGGCCCCAAACTTGTAATGAAGCAACAACTGAACCTCACTATGTTTTTTTTATTTCCCTTTGAAGTTTCTTCAAAATATTTTTAGATCACAACATTGCATATTGAGGCTAAACCAAGCAGCTACCCCTATTAAATTTCACATTTGGAGAGAGGGAATGTCCATGACTTGCAAGAGCCAATCATGAAACAGGACAGTATACCACACTATTCAAGTTGGGAGGACATCATTTGGGCTTAAAGAATGTTACCATTCTGTGTCATTTTTGGCCCAAGGGCTCAAATATGGGAGGTGAGTGTTTCCCGTCCCAAATTTTCGAGTCCTCCCTGGACAAGTGTCAAAGAGCTTTTCGACGAACCTGAACTCCGGAATGAATTCTGCTCTCTGAAAAAGTAACGTATACTTGTTCTTAAGTCCTCCCGGCTCTGAGGTCACGTCCTAAAAAGGAACCACTCCAAGGTCTTCGTGCCCTCAGGCAAGTGGGAATTGCATAATCGCCCCTAAGTGTGATCAACATCATGGGATGTGCCTCACTGGTTTCAACATAAGACACGCAGTACAAAATGGGACATAGTAAATACCGCCCTCTGTTAGTTGTAAATTCAAGGGTCTTTTTCACGTCATCACTACGGTTGTCCCAAATTTAACTCTATACAGCACAGGGGGTAGATTCACACCCCCAAAATATTACCATTTTGTAGAATTCATAAAACAACCCCCTAACATCCTGCAGCCTTCCCCTTGGTATCAAATGATTGGGAACAAAAAGATCTGTCTCATAATATTAATTTTTTTGGGTGGTGTCCCCGAAGAATTTTTGGGAAAATCTTGCCTATTGTATGAGTCTCCTAAAAAAAGTACGAAAAAGTGGAAAAATATGAAAAATCTACAAAAAAAAAAATCGTGCAGTCACAAAAAAAAAATGAAAACCCTTTGACTATACTTTAAGGTAATAGTTTACAGATCAAAGATACTAAAAAGTAAAATGTTTGCATGTCTGGGTTTGTTTTTTTTTTAACTTTTGAAAAATCCTTTCAAAAATCCATCGAAAATCACCAAAAATTGCCCCCAAAACAGCCCTCAGAAAAAAAAATCGTATCTCTGTCATTTTACGGTCGATTTTTAAAAACTTTGCACCATTCAACTCAGCACAGGCTTGGGATCTCTGCCAGCCTAAGCAAAATGCGATTAGCGCCATCTATTTGTAGGGGAGGGCTACAAGTACCCCATAGAGCAGGATATAGCAACTATGAAGTACCCACGCGCGTATGGTTGGCCACAGTGGACATAATTCCTTATTAAATGCTGACATTAAATCGAATTTATGTCCGCATTAATTCGATTTAATGTCAGCATTAAATAAGTTTCAGTATTGACCAATCACAGCACAGATTTTAATGTCGGAATTAAATCATTTAATGCTGGCATTAATTCGATTTTATGTCAACATTAATTCGATTTAATGCAGACATTTAATCGATTTAATGCTAGCATTAATTCGATTTAATGTCAGCATTAATTCGATTAAATGTCTGCATTAATTATTTAATGCTGGCATTAAATCGATTTAATGCTAGCATTAATTCAATTTAATGTCAGCATTAATTCAATTTAATGTCAGCATTAATTCGATTTAATGTCTGCATTAATTATTTAATGCTGACATTAAATCGATAATATCAGCATTAAATAATTAATGCAGACATTAAATCGAATTAATGCTGACATTAAATCGAATTATTGCTAGCATTAAATCGATTTAATGTCAGCATTAAATCGATTTAATGTCAGCATTAAATCGATTTAATGTCAGCATTAAATAATTAATGCAGACATTAAATCGAATTAATGCTGACATTAAATCGAATTAATGCTAGCATTAAATCGATTTAATGTCTGCATTAAATCGAATTAATGTTGACATAAAATCGAATTAATGCCAGCATTAAATGATTTAATGCCGACATTAAAGTCTGTGCTGTGATTGGTCAATACTGAAACTTATTTAATGCTGGCATTAAATAAGGAATTGTGTCAACTGTGGCCAACCATACGCGCGCTAATTCTGAAAAAAATTGCGAAACTGGTCCTATGTTTGACAATCATATGCAACAGCGTGGTGACAAGATCATCTTCATAAGATGAGATACAAATGGGGTAAAAAACCATTCCAAACGGGGTTTGTGGACCTGTTTGGAACAAAACGTGGCTAGGTAGTACTTCTGGGATGTTCTGGGTGAGTTTTTTCAGATTGTTTTGTCGAAATTTTTGATAATTTCAACAATTTAGTAACGTTTGGTGGTAACGTTTAGTGACGTTAGTCACATACAGTACAGAAAAAAGGTTCCCATAGACTTAGTGTGCAGTAAGTGTGCTGTAAAGACTTTTAACCGAATGATTAATTCTATTCAGGAAAAACATGTTTGTAAGGAGCTAACCTGTTACTTTGCTACGCTATGAATTTAATTAAAAAAAAAGAAATAAAAGGTTTGCTGTGACCTTCAAATTAGATAACTATTTAAGGAAGTCAGCCGATGCATTTGGAATTAAAAATAACATGGCACTGTCTTGAAAGTTAAATGCTGTTGTCATGTTGTGCATGCCAATCACCTCATATGGAGGCAAAGTAGGGTGGATTTGGGGCGTAGTTTCAAACGAAATCAAGCAAGAAGGAAACAAAAAGCAAATTAAAATAAAAACAAAGTAAAATAAAGTGAAGATTTTAGGATGATTTATTCGATGGCTGAGTTCACCGTTCGAGAACGATGATTCCGCAAATTAAGGAAAGCCCGACCTAAAGGTTAGTTAAACAGAAAAGGGGCTAACGTTAGCAATAGCATGTTTCTTATTAGAAGTCTGCCGCACGAGTGACGGAACTTGCAGGGTTGGGCCTTCGAGTCTCGTGTGCCTTATGGCTCCTTAAAAACCTATACTGAAGCTGAAAGCAGTCTCCCGTTTGGTCACAGTTGAGGCGAATGAATATTATTAATTTATAAGGTGACAAACTAGGAGGCGTCAGAGGGTTGAAAAGAATCGATCCACAAACGTACGTGACAGGAAATTGGAACGACTAACAGGTCACAGTACAAGAAGCCATGAGAATTAGTTTGATCGGGAAGCGTTTTTGAAGTTCTACTCAAACTTTATAGATCTACAGTTTAATTTTTTTTAAACAGTTTAGTTTTTAATTTACGTGTAATATGGGGTACACGGCGACATTTTCACCAAATACCAAGGTTAGCGACAAAATTTGCTCAATGACGGGGCAAAGGTATGCGACGTTGATAGTGGTGTAGGCAAGGGCGGATATAAGGATTTTATTTTTTTTTTTGGGGGGGGGGAGGGGGAGGGGGGGGAAACTCCGACTTGCGACAAAGACATGTCGCGTAGTATCGGGGGATGTCGTGCAAAAATATTTTTTTGCGAAGAGGGCATGAGAAGTGGTAACTGACAGCCCCGGTCGAAAGACTATCTAAGGGGAGCGCTACCATCAGTTTGCGCGCAGCGAACAGACAATATTGAAAAACCGCGACCTCTCAGATAGCCGGAAATAGCATTTGCCAGGCTGGTGAGTAGTATTTAAGCAGTCGTTACTTTGAGCTTTCCTTTGCAACAAAATCTTCATTTTAATAAAAAGAAAATGATAAAATTGCAAAATGATTAGGACATTAACAGAAAAAATGCAATGGCTCCTTTACAGGACGATGTTACATTTTATCATTTTCTTTGTCGCAAAGTAGAATCTCCATTAAAAAGAATAGACCAGAACCATTTTTTTTAATTTGTTAAAGACGAACATATCCTAAGCACTCTGGTGAAGTTTTCATCCATTCCTCATGTTCGGTTCTCGAGATATTAGCAACTGAAGTTGAAATATTTTCAACAAAAGGTAAACTTGAACCAAACAGGTGCAATGACATGTATTCATATTGATGGTCAATGTTTTGTTTTTTATTTATTTTTGATTCTGCTGTTTGACCCTGAACTGATTAGGGATGTTATCTTGCCCCTTAGGCAAATTAATTTTTAAACTTCCATTGCTCGGGATGCACCTATGGTAACAACATATCAGAGTTAAGTTGTATAAATAAGGTGTTACATTTTAAAGAAAATTAAATAAACATTGTCCATCAATGTTAACATATGACATCACGCCAACTTGTTGCAAGTTCACTCTTTGTAGAAAATATGTCAACTTCAATTCTAATATCTGGAGAACCAAACATGTGAAATGAGTAGAAATTTCACCAGTAAGCTAGACCTACAATATGTTCCTCTTCAAAATATCAAACATAAATTTGGTTCTGGACTTTTTTGTTTGAAGGAGCTGCACACCCGCTTAAAAATAAATTGAAATCATGACTTTTCGAATCATATTAATTCATATGACCAGTGGTCGAAGGAGCCTGCAAACCTGAACTGGTCGCACAGAAGCGTTGATAGCGCTACCAGCACCAATAACAGTACTGATTCCGTTCTGCTATTCACTACTGCTGTTGGTGCTGATAGCGTTGTCGTCAACGCTTCTGTGCGGCCGGCCCTTGGCTAAAATTTTGATACAGTTACGAACTATATCCTTGACAGTTACGGATTAGTTTATACTTTATAAATATGACATTTGTATGAGATAGAAGGCTGGGATAGTTTGCCCAGATTAAGAAAAAGGCTACTTTTATTCATGTCATATCGAATAACGTTATTTTTGGAAAATTGAAGACCATGCTTTGGAAACGTTTAGGGGCACTTGCCCCCCTTGCCCCTATGACGAGCCGCTAATGGGTGTAGGGGAAGGATACAGGTCGTTGTTTGAGTGGGTGGGGGTACAGTGACGTAACTGGATTGTCAGGTGGGTGGAATCGGGTGAAAGTACCGAAAAGGCAAATGTACCGACAGTAAATAGTCAATGTACCGACACTTGTCAAAAATGGTATCACTTCACGAGTTACACTTGCATCCTATTGGTCGTTACTTCCGCCCCTTTATCCACCCAGCGGTAAAATTTCAAAACTGGAGGGGGCGGGGGTGATGGCTAAAGAAAAATGTTGAGGCAAAAATGTTTGGGCACTGGGCGAAACCGAGCCCGAAGTGCGCATTCTGTGGGTTGAGTCCAGTGGACATACCGTAGCCCCGAAGCTTAGAGGTTTCAACATATCTCTGGTTGAAATTTAAGTATCACAGGCAGGATAGTTAGGCTATGTCATTTATTTTTTCGGTTAACCCAGCTCTTTACTGACATAACTAGGGGGTCATAGACAAAATATGAGGGGGAAAATGCCTCCTCTTGGGGGACGGTGCAGCGCAGTAACCAGGAGGTAGGTAAAAGTATTATGGTTATAGTTTGTCAGTAGTAACACCATAGGATAACCACTTTGCCGGAGCCACATTTTCGAGCCTACAACAGATAGCGGCAGTAGATGTACACAACCTTGCGACGCGCGCCACAATTTGGCTTTTCTGGTTAGGATCGACACTCTTGGCCAAATTAAATTCCCCTGTTGTCCGAGGAATGGGAACACTAACAAGGAAATTTTTATCAAGATTACGAATTACAGCTAGAATTCAGGTAGTAATTGCTACAATATTTTCACTTTGAAAGAAATTTCAATGGCGAGATAAAACTTAATTTCTTTATAAAAAGTCGTGCACGGTATGAGTTAAGTAACATATTAATTCGTGTAAGCCTATACATATCATGTGAAGCATAGAAAACAAAGAATTTAGTATAGACTACTGCAGGAAGAGACTTAATGAGCTTTCCACTAGCTTTGGCGATAGTGACTATACACACGAAGAGTGCCAGCATTTGAAAATTGAGAATATTTATCTAACATGAAGAAACCTTGTTAAACGGACTCAAAAAGGTGTACCGTAATCAAAGGGTGTGCCCAAATAATCAGAAGGAAGACAAACTTCCACTAGCGATTCAACAACCCGAAGCCAGCAGGAAGGGGCATTTTGTCTTACGCAAATCAAAGTTTATTCGCGCAAAGCGCTCCCAAAAAATTCGGATTTTATTGATAAAATGAAAAATTCGTTCGTGCAGAGCAGAACTTCTTATTGATTCCAAATCGTGCTCCCTTTGAACCAGCTCATAAAGGTGACGGGTGAGCTCATACCAGCTCCGTGCTAATACGAAAGAACAATATATCCCAATTTTGAACAATACTTTTGAACAACCAAAATATCTAAAACTGGAGTTAATTGGAAACGAAGTGTAATTTACGTGGACGATCATTATGAAATGTTTTACCTATCGGAGTGGTTTTTCCAAGTATACCATTGACGCATGTACCGACAAATCAGACGATGTAACGACAAAACATTCCAAAAGCTCAGTTGAGGCCAGCATGTGTTTGAAGTTCGATTTCCCCCAGACGAAGGGGAAAACCATCCTTATGGACATAGAGAGCAGTTTAAATGGCTGCGTCATTTTTTACTGTGGAGCAAAAATGTTATGCTGTCCGACGACACCGGACCATTAAAGAGAAGAGCCACCATCAATTGTCGCGGAGCGGATAACATTTTATATATAGCAAAAACTGTGGAGAGTCGAATGTGGCGTTTCCCAGACTTGTAAGTAGAATCTAATCAATCGTTACTTTGATCTTTCCTTTTTCCCCCAAGGATTCACTCCAATAAATCATGAAAAAATCGCAATGAATGAGTAGAAAATTGCGAAATAAAATGTACCATTTTCGGATCAAACGTTTGGTACCATTGGTGTAGATTTTCTTGATGGGGGCCCGGAGGTGGGGGCTGAAAGAAGGCTTGATATTTTGTGGGGTGCTTTGATTTTAGGCGCGTTATATCAATTTTTAATGCGGATCTCCATCTTGAGTTCTCGCGGAGCGCGAGTACAAAAAATTGTGAAGAATAAGGAAATTTGAAAATGATCATGAATTAGAAGATAAATTGTACAGCTACTATTTCCATATTTTGTCATTAGTGAAATAAAAAACAACTCTGCCTATTGCTTACATTTTGCAACAATTTTCAGACAATATACAAATTACATAATTTTCAACAATAAGGCAAAATGATCCATCTAAGGACCAATGTAAAAAAATTAGTCAAGTGGTGTCTGAATTGACTAATCACGTTAGTCACTCATATTTGACTAATTTGTGATGATATCTGACTAATTTCTCAGTAATGGACAAAAGAATGTTAGTCAAAACTTAGTCAAGACGACTTAATATTAGAAACTACTTCAACTTAGAAACTACTTCAACTGGGTCAAATATTAGTTGACTACTTGATTAGTCAGTTCAGGTGCTATTTGACTAATTCGTGTTTACAGAGAAGTAAACACACAAGAGTTAGGAAATTTTATGGGGATGCCGGGTGCGCATTTCTTTCTCTGCTTACTGCTTAAGATGCTTAACTACAGGAAATAGCTGGCCCTTCATGTGCAGATATGTTTTTATTCGATCTATAAAGGAAATCTTTGGCTATTTCCTTCCATAAGGGGCCTTTAGAGTGTTTTGTAGGTGCGGATACCATTGCATATGCCTTGATTTCCGACATGTGCGCTTACAGTATCAAAAGCAAACGGGCATGGCAGGTGGCTTTAAAGCGAAGAGCTTTAAAAATCAGTCAACACCAAGATCTTGCGTAGTTCTGGAAAAGTTACAAGCACTCTTAAACAAAAGAATAAACTTAGTCATTCTCTGATCGAGTTGAAAGTGTGAATTGACTTCATTAGAGTGTTAAATCACTCCAAATTCACTCTTTCACGAGGGTCTGCAGGATCACTCTTTTTTAAGAGTGGTACCTCAGTGAAGGCATTCCTCTGGAGTGAATTTCACTCTTGTTGGAGTAAACTTCCGCCCTTTTGAAGTAAACTGAATAATTTTCACTTTCACTTTTTCTAAAGAGTGAAGTTTCACCCTTTTTAGTTTTAGAGTACATGTCAATGACGCCAGATACTTTTTGTGACGTTCTCTGAACTCTCTGGCATAGCTCTCAGTGGTAAAACCAAACGTTGTACTGGGGAAGGTGTTCCGTTTCGCAAGGAAGCTACCTCAGCTACATCAGAGGACAATTCTGCTTTAACAGACTAACCATCTACATCCTACGTTTTCAATCTTATTGCTCTTTTTGGTGAGCGGAAAAGTCGCAGGGAGCCAGACAGTAACAACACACACGGGGTACGTGATTAAGGTTAAGGACCCTCCCATATTGATTTGTTTCAATAGTCTCTCTATGTACACACGCCTATCAGTCGTACTAGAGTGTCGAGTTTGGACGCAGTTACATGTAATCCAACTTGGGCGTTAGGGGGTATTATGACGTCAAATGGAAAATTTCTATCCAGACTTCTGCCGGATGATCTGAAAGTATGAGTAGTCGATAAATGTTTAACCGTGAGTCCCAAATACCTCCATAGTCATACAGGTTTGTGTTTGGGGAGGCCAGATCGGCTGTGACAAATTTCGAATTTTAATCTGAGTTCTAATAGACGTGCTTTGTGAAGTGAACATTCAGTACGTAATAATGAACGGAAGGTATTCGGAATTACATAATTCCGGCATTTTTTATCGCAAATGTCATCCCTTACTCAGCATTTCAAGGACCATATTGCATCATTGTTGCTCTGCCGAAATATTAGATGATAGTTTTGACACACTTGAAGACTTGAACCAATTGGTTGGAAACTGGGCCATGAAACTCCATGTAACCTAATCTAACCTTGGCACACTTAAACGTGCTTAGTTCAGTTGGCAAGTACACTCACTCATGTTAAAGAAATGCACCTGAAAGGGGAAAGCAGAGTTTGTTCTTACAAGTTTTCCACGACTTTTATTCTGCACCTATCAAGGGACTTATCTACATGGACAGAGTACGTAACGTGTACGCCCTATCCCGTACCGTAGATTGTCACCACCGACTGGGACAAATAAGGTGAGTAGTGTAGAGATACCCCGGACACCCCCCCAGGGGGCCGATAGGCCCCCAAAGAAGGAGCCTAAAATGGAGCCGATGCTCTTTCGGTGATGGGAGCCTATGTGGGCTACCCGATAACGAGGGCGCTATTTGGAAATCAATAATTGCGCAATAATACGATTGTATTGCATGAGAATATATGAATTTCAGGTTTTTTTTTCTTTCTTTTTTTTACTTTTTTTTTATTGTTTACTAAAGCGAACAGGTCGTACCATGTTGTAGTATCGTCATCTTTTCGTATAGGACTATATTTAAAAAGGTTTGCTCGGCTGTATTCGGCATTAGTCTATATAGTCACATTGGGTGAAATTGGTACTAAAAATCGCACGAGAACTTGGAAGAAATTTTGTAAATGACCAGTTAAACCCTCACCCGTCCCCTTTCATGAAAACCCTTAACCGTGTGGGAAATGAAATTGATGAGAGGTTCGAAACTTCGCTAAATGATATAGCAAAGCATGTTACGTATTTGTCAGAAAATGAGCCCAACGATATCCCGAACAAGGAGAGGATAAACATACGATTGAAAAACTCGCACAGTCTGCTGGAGAATACGTTGAAGACCGTTGCACTCAGTGGATCGAACAACGGGGAGGTTGGGTAAGTATAAGATCATAAGTCTGGTTTATGAGGGGTGAAAAAATCTAACCGGTGTTTTAATCGATCCATGTATTCTTTGGTTTTATCAGGATAACTTTTGTGAAACATTTACGAAAAAATCACACAACAGCAGAGTAACTGCGATCAAGATGATGGTGATAGCTAAGCTTGGTGATCCTGACTCTTACTTACAAATGGATGCCCTTGCTTTGAAAGACGAACAAGCACAGGTGAGGATGTATGGTATAAGAAGACCCAATAAAAATAAAAACAAGGACTTACTGTGCATGAGATGTTTAAAAGAAAAATGAAGCATATCCCGACAAGAAAAACCAGCAGGCTAGTTCCACAAGGATACACACACAAACAGGTGAAATATACACAAAATTGCTACGTTTCCAAAGATTTTACAGAGTTGACTACATGTTACCTAGCTACACCCCATTAACTAACACGTAAAATGGAACACATCATCATGAAGTCGTGGAACCTAGATTGTTGACCAAATTGCAAACAATGCATCTTTGAAAGAATAATTCAAACTCTTATAATATGGTTCAAGCGCAAAAACTCGTCCGATAAAGTCCTTCTGGACAGGAAAAATAAACGACTTTGGTTGAGAAGAGCCAAGCATCATCTAAAAGGAAAACAAATTGCTGGTATGGGGAGCAAACGTGGTTGATAAGGCCCTACTGGACAGGAAAAAAAGCAACTTTGGTTGAAAAGAGCCAAGATATCGTGTAAGAAGTGCGTCCCCGAAGGAAAACAGAATGGCAGTACAGGAAGCAAAAAGTAGTCGATAAGGTCTTAGGACAGGAAAAATAGGCGGCTGTGGGTTAAAAAAAGACAACTTAGATATAGTAAAAGCTGTGCATCCTCTAAAAGGAAAACTAAGCGCTGATATGAAGAACCAAAAAAGCTCTCGATAAAACCCTACTGGGCAGGAAAAATAAGCGCATTTTGAGAA
The DNA here is from genome assembly GCA_037179385.1 of Holothuria scabra. Lineage (NCBI taxonomy): Eukaryota > Metazoa > Echinodermata > Holothuroidea > Aspidochirotida > Holothuriidae > Holothuria > Holothuria scabra. The sequence goes on from CM074185.1 coordinate 3,813,107, forward strand.
AAGACAAAGATATCATTAATGAGCGGCTACCCCACAATGTACGAGCATTCTGATTCAGATTCTGACAGAAAACCTTACTGTACACGTATTGTCAATAAAATTTTACTTAGGTCTCTGTCTACGGTGAGGAGGAAGGGTTCACAGTGTTGTACCCCATTCTTGGCGGTGTCACCAACGCAGTTTGTGAGTGTGAAGAGAAGGGGCCAGGGAATTTGGCCGAATAACTCACGTGTACGTGAGCGTCGTGTCATAAGGACGGGTCTTACTCACTACAGATGAGTCACTCTCAATCGATAAAACACAAAGAAACAGGGAAATTTCCCGAGTGGCCTGTAGAGGGTGCAACGCATTAAAAACCATCTCTCAAAGCCCTCATATTCGACGAGGTAAATGGGTGTATTGCTTCTGAGGGCGCATTTGTATCCATGAAATTCTTCCCTCATGGGTTCGCTTAGACTCGAGTCATTACAGCACGGAGAGAAATGAATTAGCCTACTGCTTGTTTAGCAGAGGACATGTTGAGTGGAAACTGAAGTAATGCTTTGGGTTTCGGGGATTGCACACCATTTCTCTTTCATTTAAGGTCGGCTTTGAAACTTCTCAGCCAAAAGGTGTAAGTTTGTTCTGGCTGTAAGAATTGAATACGGTACAGTTACTCATCTCAAGAAAAAACAGTTTACACTTATTTAGGTTTTGCTGTATACGTGACGACTGGAATATAACTTTTAGAAAATTGACAGATATACGATAAACATTGAGAGGCTCTCAGTGTTCTCATAGTCGTGCTGCACTTGCTCTAACTGCTCAGTATGCACCAAGTCATGCTCGTCAGCTGCACTGGCAAGGCTCTGTACTGCTCGTGAGTGCACCCCTGTTGCCATCTCGGCTAGGAGCTACGATCATGTTGATAGAGGCAACGCTCATATTGCTCTTAAACGTGCTCCAAGAGCGCAAGGCAATGTCTGTCGATACACTTCACAGACGGTTGAACCAATCCAATTGGTTTGTCATATGACATCATCAACATGTCCAGACGCACTCAGTGTTCCCGGACCGGTGACGGGTACGATGTTGCAAGAGTTTCTCTTTATTGTAATCGTAATATTGGAAAAGTGAACTATGACACCATGAACTAAATAACGACACAAAAATTCGTTTGCATATATTTTTTCGATTTTGCTTGGTTTATTTAACTTTCAGAACGTCAACTTTTATAATTATCATTCATAATCCTCCACCAAAAATTTCCAGCGACCATGCTGTAATGACTCGAGTCTAAGCGAACCCATGAGGGAAGAATTTCATGGATACAAATGCGCCCTCAGAAGCAATACACCCATTTACCTCGTCGAATATGAGGGCTTTGAGAGATGGTTTTTAATGCGTTGCACCCTCTACAGGCCACTCGGGAAATTTCCCTGTTTCTTTGTGTTTTATCGATTGAGAGTGACTCATCTGTAGTGAGTAAGACCCGTCCTTATGACACGACGCTCACGTACACGTGAGTTATTCGGCCAAATTCCCTGGCCCCTTCTCTTCACACTCACAAACTGCGTTGGTGACACCGCCAAGAATGGGGTACAACACTGTGAACCCTTCCTCCTCACCGTAGACAGAGACCTAAGTAAAATTTTATTGACAATACGTGTACAGTAAGGTTTTCTGTCAGAATCTGAATCAGAATGCTCGTACATTGTGGGGTAGCCGCTCATTAATGATATCTTTGTCTTTTCTCAAAATGCGCTTATTTTTCCTGCCCAGTAGGGTTTTATCGAGAGCTTTTTTGGTTCTTCATATCAGCGCTTAGTTTTCCTTTTAGAGGATGCACAGCTTTTACTATATCTAAGTTGTTGTTTTTAACCCACAGCCGCCTATTTTTCCTGTCCTAAGACCTTATCGACTACTTTTTGCTTCCTGTACTGCCATTCTGTTTTCCTTCGGGGACGCACTTCTTACACGATATCTTGGCTCTTTTCAACCAAAGTTGCTTTTTTTTCCAGTCCAGTAGGGCCTTATCAACCACGTTTGCTCCCCATACCAGCAATTTGTTTTCCTTTTAGATGATGCTTGGCTCTTCTCAACCAAAGTCGTTTATTTTTCCTGTCCAGAAGGACTTTATCGGACGAGTTTTTGCGCTTGAACCATATTATAAGAGTTTGAATTATTCTTTCAAAGATGCATTGTTTGCAATTTGGTCAACAATCTAGATTCCACGACTTCATGATGATGTGTTCCATTTTACGTGTTAGTTAATGGGGTGTAGCTAGGTAACATGTAGTCAACTCTGTACTAAATCTTTGGAAACGTAGCAATTTTGTGTATATTACACCTGTTTGTGTGTGTATCCTTGTGGAACTAGCCTGCTGGTTTTTCTTGTCGGGATATGCTTCATTTTTCTTTTAAACATCTCATGCACAGTAAGTCCTTGTTTTTATTTTTATTGGGTCTTCTTATACCATACATCCTCACCTGTGCTTGTTCGTCTTTCAAAGCAAGGGCATCCATTTGTAAGTAAGAGTCAGGATCACCAAGCTTAGCTATCACCATCATCTTGATCGCAGTTACTCTGCTGTTGTGTGATTTTTTCGTAAATGTTTCACAAAAGTTATCCTGATAAAACCAAAGAATACATGGATCGATTAAAACACCGGTTAGATTTTTTCACCCCTCATAAACCAGACTTATGATCTTATACTTACCCAACCTCCCCGTTGTTCGATCCACTGAGTGCAACGGTCTTCAACGTATTCTCCAGCAGACTGTGCGAGTTTTTCAATCGTATGTTTATCCTCTCCTTGTTCGGGATATCGTTGGGCTCATTTTCTGACAAATACGTAACATGCTTTGCTATATCATTTAGCGAAGTTTCGAACCTCTCATCAATTTCATTTCCCACACGGTTAAGGGTTTTCATGAAAGGGGACGGGTGAGGGTTTAACTGGTCATGTACAAAATTTCTCCTAAGTTCTCGTGCGTTTTTTAGTACCAATTTCACCCAATGTGACTATATAGACTAATGCCGAATACAGCCGATCAAACCTTTTTAAATATAGTCCTATACGAAAAGATGACGATACTACAACATGGTACGACCTGTTCGCTTTAGTAAACAATAAAAAGAAAAAGTAAAAAAAAAAAAAAAAAAAAAAAAAAGAACCTGAAATTCATATATTCTCATGCAATACAATCGTATTATTGCGCAATTATTGATTTCCAAATAGCGCCCTCGTTATCGGGTAGCCCACATAGGCTCCCATCACCGAAAGAGCATCGGCTCCATTTTAGGCTCCTTCTTTGGGGGCCTATCGGCCCCCTGGGGGGGGGGGGTGTCCGGGGTATCTCTACACTACTAAGGTGTACCAAGATGGCCGCCGTGAGGCTATGAATCGTCTGATTTGACGACGACTCCTTTATATTTTAAACAAAAGTTAAACTTGAAGGGAAAATACGTGAAGCAATTTAAACCGTACCTTGACATGTTTCAAAAATATTTCAACTTTATTGCAAAATCTGGTAACTGACGTGAGCAAATCCAAACTTTAAAGCAAAGCCATAGCAGACAGCAATCTTGAAGAGCTTTTTCTCACACGTACGGTAGCGACAATCTACCTTGCAGTAGGGCTATGCTCTGTTCATCTGTTCATGTATAGGAAGTCCGTGACCCAGTCATACTACATGGGTTCAAAGTTCAAACTATTAAGAAAGGAACAGTCATCGTGGTCTGACGTTGCGATTGGTCACCGTAAGGATGAGGCTGACTAGTGTTGCCTTTGTGTGGAATTTTATTACCCGAACAAAATAACAGAATTTCTTTTCAACAGCAATAAATGCAGATTTAACGTTTCTTTTCTTATGTCATTTGCAGTACCAAGTAAACATTACATAATTTTTGTTTTTCTTTGCTTTTTCAAAAAGTTATTGTTCTGGTGTCAGTACCTGCGCTAGCGCACTGCTATTAATTATAAAATGGCTTGAAGATTATATCAGGGGGTTGCTAGCAACTTCCTGGTTATATCAACATCTTGGTTATAAAAGAAATACAAAGCAGGCCCCTAACGTGAGTCAGTTTGAACCAAGGACATGCGAGTATGAATGCAAGGACTTGTGGAAGGGCGCCCCTTTTCTAACATCGACGCTAAATGATTGAAGTTTGTCAAACCTAGTGCATTTGAGATGAACAGTACATCTTCTCTGGGTGAAAAAACCAACTTTCGACTCGGAAATAAGACCAGCTCTCCACCGTTGAATAGAGAAAAGTGAAAGTTTCTCTATTTTATCGATTGCGAAGTCAAACGTGAGAGTAGTGGATAAGATATCAATAGTAAAAGGCCGCCCTGATGGCACAAAAGTACAACAGGAAAATGCCCCTCCTTCCATGGTTAACTAATGCTAGAGCTTCAAATTACATGAACTTCTTCTCTCTACTTATTTGTCCCTTCGTATCGGCGTATTTTTAACCCCTCCCCCCTCATCTCCCCATCCAACTAACTTATCTATATAATTTTGCAAAATGAGTACTTTTCCCTTATACATCCTCTTATGAAATGTTGATCATAAAAAATTAATAAATAAAAAAATTCCTAGTTAGAATCGTTAGTGCTATCTTAAGGGTGTTGAAAATTTTCATTTAGGCCTATTTATTTAAACACTCGTTCAAAACCATTTGAATAGCGGTATAGAGGACGTTCAGATATGTTCAAAGCTGAGTTGTTACCACTGGAAGAGTTAACATAGCGTTGACGTTGATCGAGATTCAATACAGAGGACAGAAAAATGAAAATGTCATTAGTCACTGTCAACCAGTGGGCAAGTGCGGCAAATTTCTGAATTCTATTGCAATTTAAATTTAAATCTCAATTTCAAATTAATTTCTTACATGTCTTGCAAAGTGAATACAATTCAGCCTGGTCTTACGCACCTACTTCACTGCGTTGCGCGTCACTCTGTTTTTCCATCTCACAACGATTGTTGCTTTAACACAAGGACAGCCTTTGATCATTCCCATCCAGTGAAACGCGCTGACGTCCCGTGTGTAATCTCTATACATATGGATAACACTGTAGATAACCGGAGAAGAGTGCTATCTACAAAGAGCATACAATGTCAAACCATACAGTCTACGGTATAGCTACCCCGCGCCCGGTGGGCGTCTTGGCGCCCCTTTTTAGTCCCAGTCGGTGGCGAATAGGACGAACGCGTTACATGCTCAGTCCATCATCATCAGCGGACTGACCGGGCGATCGCCCGTTCCATCCTCATAAAAATTGACCACAGGCCTTCAACGTGACTTTGTTATTACCCTAAGCCACTGCACTGGAATGTAGTAGTATTTTTATTTATGAAAAAAAAAAAATAATAGTAATAATAAAAAAAAACACACACAGGAATGCCCACCTGCCTTAGAAAGTTTTACTGGAAGATGGTCACTGTTCAATCCACTTAGGCAGAATTATTGTGTATGAAAGTCCGTGACAATGCGAAATACGACCAAAATAAACAACAAAACTTCAACAATAACTTGAAGAAAAAAGAAAGCAAAAAAAAAGGGGGGGGGGGGGGGAGGCACAACAGAAGAGAGATCGCGGAGAAAAAAGGAGGAAAACGGAGAAGGGAGAAAGACAGAAAAATGAATTGTGTCACAGTGAACAGGTGTGTGTGTGTATAGGGAGAGGGGAGTTAACTTTTTATTATCAATAATATCCTGAAAAATTGTACAAACTTAAAACGTTTACTTATAATATGAACAGATTTTTTCACTTCATATGCTAAACTTTAATAGAAATCAATACGTGCACTCTAAAAATAAAAAGACTGAAATTTCACTGTATACTTCGTACGGTATTGTGTATCCATAAACCCAGAAATATTAGTTATATTTTGAATTATGTTGAGGAATAACCATCAAGAAATAAAAAAAAAAACTTCCGTATAGGTGGCAAACAATTTATCATTTTACAAGTGCGCAGAATCACATAACAGCGTCACACAAGTGTAAAGTGTTTTTTGCGCACATAGGTCTCCCTACTAAATACCATACATGTACCTGGTGTGGTAAGTCTACAATTTGTCCCGTCTCGGCGTCCATAGAGAATGCTCTCATTGCTCTCATGAATAAACTGTGAAGGAGCGCGAGAAAATTTTGGTCCAAAATGTCCTCACAGATCGCTGGAAATGTCACTTCCCGGCAATATGTAGCACATATAAAAAGCGGAAACATTTATGATTTTGGTAGCAAAAATACCAAAAGTTTGCTCAATAAGGAAGGGCGGCCTTCATTTTTCTGAATATTTCTTTGTATACAAAAGCTCAAGCCTGCTTAGATCCCGCTTCCAACAAGTCTGGGAAATGCCATTTGTAACTGTTGGGGGGGGGGGGGGGTCGAATTTTCAAAATTTTAAAGTACGCTCCGCTCTTCCTGAGATGACACTCCACTTGGGTAGTCCTTTTGACAGGGAGACATGTTTTCTGTCTATTGGTTACACCCCCCAATCCCCACTTTTCAAATTCGAAGTTCGTCCAAGTCCTCCGGCCATCAGCGCACTATTGCATATTAAATCACTAATAGGAATATCAATACCAAACGGTTCCAAGGAGGAACGACATTATTCCTCAATCATGTCGGCTTTAATGGGTTTCGTCCCAAAATTAATTATCAGAATATATTTCGAGACACATGGGGTTCACCAGACACTTTTAAAGGGGGGGGGGGTCGTATTTTGCACAAAGAAGGAAGTTATTGCCGCCTAGCGACAATGCTCGCGCGTCAGCGCGAGCTTTACGGCGTGGGGTCCAGGGGCCCGCTCAAGGGCCCTAGGTGGGGTCCAGGGGCTAAGCCCTGGTGCTTCCCAGGGGTCAAAGCTCCCGGAAGCTCTGAGGAGATTACAAAAATTAGGGGATGAAATAGTAATTTGGGAGACTCTATCCGTAATTGCAGCGAGATTAGGCGTTCAACAACTCAGAAAAAATTCATACTTTGCAATCGCAGAAGAAATCCCTTTCGATCCTTTTAACGTTTATGAAATAAAAAAAAACCCAGAGAGGGGTCTTTCGCACCCCGAACCCCCCAACCCTTGGCGAAGCCCATGAGGCAATTCATAGTGTGAACAAAATATCACCTTAAAATTTCCAGCATGCATGTACCATATAGTGATGACCAGTGGCGGGACCAGAATGTCAAATTCGGGGTGGGGGAGGCAAACTAAGGGAAAGGAGTAATGTTTGGGGGATTTCCCCCCATAGCTCGAAACCGAGCTTAAAGCGCCTGTTCCTGGGTGTGCCATGAAAAATTAAGTCTCTGAAGAGAGGATATCGATTAACCCAATTTCTAACTGACCCAAGTTGGGGAAGGGGGACAAGATGGGGGAAGACCAAAATTTGTGGGAAATGCCCTGTTGCCCCCGTTGCACCACCTTTTCCGTTGACTCACGGGAAGTGCTGTTTCCCTCAATCAATGTATATTATTGACAAAATAAAAAATCCCCAGGCACGGGGCGCTCCTCCAGAACCGGTGGTCGTGCTCCTCCTCAGTAGTCTCCCAAAGAATCTCACCATCAGTTTCTTTCAGTTGACTGCCTTGGCCATATAAGCAACAGCCCTCCATGTAATTTGACAACCCTCTTCCGACCCTTAGGGCGGATCCAAGGGGGGCAACTGGGGGCAGTTTCCCCCCTATGGCCAATTTTGGCGCCCCAAATACAAGAAAATGCGCGCCGCGTCCTAAGAAATTCATTTAAACTACCACTTGCTTGTTGCTGTACGTCTCTTGTGTGTTGGCATATCGGAACACCCATTCTGATATTAACACAATGATATAGAAGCATATTTTTATAATGAAGCAATTGACCATGCCCTAGAAAATGAAAATCTTGGCCTGCATTGACCGTCTAAAGTGTCAATGTAATAGTGCTAAATCATCCAAATGCAAGGGAACCCTAATTTATGATGGTACCTGGCACATACAGTTCATTATTTTGTTAAAAATAGAGAGCATACATTATTGTATTAGTCAGATGTGCTGGCGCCACCCTTTTCAAACTGCCCCCCCCATGAGCTAGAAGCTGGATCCACCCTTGTTCGACCCCGTGAAAAAAATTCTGGCTGCGCCACTGACGACAGGTCAAACACATACGGCTTTCCCTCTGGTCTCTGTTGAAGCTGCTCATATCTACCACAAGACCCATATAGGGGAGTCGTAGAAGTCAGACTTTCCTTTTGAGTACAGTTGTTTGGAAGGAAACTTTCTCCCGCAGTCAAAGTTAACCTGCGGGACTTTTTGTGAAAAAGCACTCTTAACTATGGGAACAAGTAACTTTCCTTACACATTCCAGTGTTCAGAGTAAATATAGGTTCTTTCAAGGGTTCCGACCCGGTCAAAGGTCGTCTGGGCAGCGGCGTAACCAGACCTGACTGTCCGGGGGGGGGGGGGTATAGCATAGAGGTATCCCGATTTTGTACTAGATTGGTTTTGTGGGTGTTTTGTGGGTGTTTTAGTGCCTTAAGGGGAGTGTTGGGGGCAACAATTTTGGATCCTGCAACTCACCCTACCCCATTGACCAAAAGGTACATTTTTATGCTAATGCTAATTTTTTTGCTTTTTCTACGAGCAAGAACAATTTTTTTTCAAATAAATCTGATTTTATTTCTTAAGTGTGAACACTACAGTATAAGATATGTACCGAAAATTTGGGTCCTTTTACACATTTGTAAATATGGTGCTTGTATTGCATAACACAGATTAGATTCAGGGTTTCCTGTAAGAATCTGCGTTTCCTATTATCTTGAAGATGAGATAGCATGTCGCCTGAAGATCGTGTTATCTCAGGAGAGCGGATTAAGGCTTCTCGACGACATGAAGAAACTTTGTTGCCTTTTTTGAACAAAAATGAAAGCCTAAATTGTAGAAAAATTTAAAGGCATATTTTCATCATCCCAAACAGTTCCAATTCACCCAACCTACTTACTCTATAGCCCCTCCCACATTTATCTAAAACTCATCTTTATCCAGACACAATCCTTGTTTATTGCTTCATGGCTTGTCCCAGTGGCCATACAAGTCCATAATGTATAATCAAGACACTCTCAGTGCCCATGCTGTGTAATTTAGCTATGATGCATTGTTTGAATGTGATGCCAGTCAAAGAGCTGTACCAATTGAGAGTTTTGATATATGTATACTAAAACTGAAGTTTAGGGTGACGGATGACTGCCTTTAAGGGAAACGGCACTGTGGTGACTAGGACAAATTATCCACTGACTGCTTTATGAGCGATCACTTGCAGCTTTAAGGGTTGAAATTTAAGGCGCGCGAAGCGGAAAATTTTGTCTTTATTAAAAATAATTATTTTGAATATGAAACTTTTATTAGATTGAATTCGGAATTTTATGAAGGAAAACTTGGGGGAAACCGCGCTGTATTTGACGGGTGTCTCAAATGGTAAATTTTGGAATTTTTCACTTTTTCGAGCAAGGGCACAATCGCTCTGCCTCCTGTAGCTACCCCACTGCTCTGCAACATTGAACATTGATAAAATTTTGACACTTCAGTAACTAAAGAATCCATCTACAAAGACTAAACAACTTACAGAGTTGAAAGTTATCTGATGACAGGTGTGTATGAGAGCATTTGAGTACGGTAGGCCAATGGTTGCCCTGCCTAGAATATGAAGTCTTACTAGAAAGACTATCTTCAGTTGGCGCGGAGTGAACAGAAAATTTTGAAAAATCGCGACCCCTCAGACAGCGGGAAATGGAATGTCTCGGGCTTGTAAGAAGTAGCTAAGTTTTTTGAATTTTCTTACAAAGTTAACACCACTGTATATGCCGAAATTTCTGCCCTTTTGAAACAAAAAAATGTTGATGTGGAGCTTATACTGCAGAAAGCTTTGGATTCTGGGTTTCCTATGAGAAAGTTTAAATAGTTGGGGGGATTACTGAAGAATCTGCACTTCCTTCAAATATTGGTGGCAAATCTGAAAATGAATGCTTTTCTAAAGTCCTCCCGACTGTCTGGCAAAGAGCAAGAGAGGAAAGTCTTTTCTCCGATAAAGTGGACCTCAGATTTTGTTTTGTTAACTTTAGAAGACTAAATGAATGTTCATATATTTTTCTAAATGAATGTTCATAGGGACTATATTGACCAAAACAGTGTTCCATGAATGCAGATTAATCTTGCTTTTGATGTTATAGTTGTCCAACTTTCTTTCTTTTCTCATTGCTCTCTTTTTTCCTTTCCCCTTCTTTTCCGTTCTCCTTTTTTCTTCCACCTTTCTTTCCTTTCCTTCCCTCCCTTTTCTTTTTTCCTTTTCTCTTCTTCCCTCTTTTCCTCTTTTTCCTTTCTTTCCTTCCCTTCCCGTTTTTTTCTTCTCTTCCCATTTTTTTTGCGTCCGGAGGGTAGTTTGCCCCCCTGCCCCCCTCTGGTTACGCTACTGCTTCTGGGCTCTTTAGATTTTGTGTCGAAATACACTAAAATATCCTGTCTAAGAGACTCAATAGGTAAACCATTGCACAAATGATCTAACTTAGAATTGTCAGTCCTCACTCAACTGGTGGTGGACAGGAGAAAATTGCTTTAAATATAGTAGACGACGAGGTGGGAATTACCTAGGGAGGTAGGGGCGATGAATTACGTGCTTTATTGGATACTGCTCCATGTATTTTACTAGGATAACCATACCCCGGACACATATCAGCTTAATGCAGCTTGTACGAAAATAATACCGGAGTTTCAGCCAACTATTTTTATTTCGTGAAGTTTTCGACATCTTGAAGCTGGAAGGCAAGGTTTTCAAATGGCCTTTCTGACATGTAGAGTGTTGGCCGGACGCTAAAGGCATCCTTACATACCCCTTTTGTCATAGTGCAAAGTATAGTTTTACCCTAATAATACTTTCCGTTCGAGCAATTTGAACAAGGTTCTCTGGTAAAGGATACTCAAAATACTTAGCACAGCTATCTCGAATTGAAAGACAAATACCACAGCCCATTGCCGTCGTGCTGAGCTTAGTAGCTTGCTTACTACTAACTTTTCGGTCGAATGAGGATGAAAGGGTAGTGAAGAACGTTCGTGGAATGATTCCTGCTTTGATACGAGACTTAGTAAGACAGCGAAATGGGTAGCAATGACCAGTGCAAAATCAGTGATCATGATAATTAACGGCTCGGAATGAATTGTTGAGAACAACTTTGCTCAAAGTCCTCGGAAACTTGGAGTAGTTAACAGTTAGTCAAGCGTGATATACCAGCTACAATTCGTTACTCAAGAACTGTGTATATAGTCTACTTGCTTTTCATCATGGCTTCATAAACTTCAGCCTCGAACACTTCACCAAAGCCGTAAATCTGCAGTGATTTTGCTGTATACCAGAAGAAAAAGGCGTAGAGACAACATGTCGGTGTGGATAGCTATCAGTATTTGCCTTGTAACTGCTGCATTTTTCGCTGTATTCCTCACAAAAGGTAACTTAGCTTTAAAGTTTAGCCTACTTTTTGCGCAGTTGACGGAATGAGAACTAGAGGTTTAGAGTACATGTAAAACTGCTGCTTTTCTCGACATTCGACCGATCTAGTGGACGTGCAATCACCAGGCATCGAATAGGGCCGACTAATATTTTTTAACTTGAAGAGCAAATTCGTGTAATCTTTTGCTTACGCTGTATTGTTGGGCGCAGCGTAATTTCTGACAAACTAAGTTGATGATTATAAAGTACTAGGCTATGGCAGTGGCGTAGCCAGGATTGTGACAATGTGGGGGGGGGGGGTGGCGTCATGGGGGACATGAGCGACATGAGGGAATAGTCTAAGGAAAGAGAAAAAAAAACCCGCTGTTTTAAGTGTTTTTTGCATTGCAAGGTTGCGTCATGGCGGGGGGGGGGGAGGAGGGGGTTCACCCCCAAAACCACCCGGCTATGGGGCATTTTGGAACATGTTTAAATTATTAACGGTACACGTTTGGAAAATTGAACGTTTAATGTTTACGATCTAAACCTATATTTTCAGGAGTTTTGTGGTTAGCAATTGTATTATGAATTCAAAGTGGAGGCAAACGTGTTGTAGTGCTTAGTAATATAATTTTTTTCCACCCACAACTTGAATTCAATACTCAATTTTTCTGTTCTCTTTCATACTTTCACTGAAGTTGTTTATAGATTGACTGTAAAATTGCGATGAAAACATAGGACCCCTATATACCTTTATGGGGCCCATTTAATTTTGCACCTTGGATTAGTTGGCTTATGGGGCCCATATGGGTAACCCACATGCATGAGGTTTATTCTGCAGTTTACCCATATTTTCCACACACGTTAGGTACTCATAGACGTAGAGGTATTAAATATGTGGGTCATGTGGACCGATATGAATCCCTCATCATTTAACTATATGGGTTCCATTGGGTCAAGATATGTGGACTCCAAGGATCCCTTATATTGGTACGGTAGTTAGATTGGATTTAACGGCACCGGTCGCATTCCCATATTGGAACCTCCCTTGTGGGTGGGGTTACAAAACATGCACACGGTATTCCCAGCCTTTCGTGAAGAGGTGACTAAACGAGGAAAACTTCAGGTTCTTTTCACCTTGTTTGAAATCTAACTTGAACCTGAACCGTATTCGAAACTATATTTTGAACTTCACCTTCTCATCTGGTGTCACTAGGCCTATAGACGAATCCGGACACCCGCAGGTAGTGGTCTTATTTTAGTCGGCCCAAACTGGGGTCTACCACCTTTTAATCTTTCAATTTCCTTACTTAATAATAATGCTTGCTTAATATAATGGATGGTTGTGCACTTAATTGTATTTGGTTTCTTCAATTTCACTGAATATGAGGATTTGAAACTCATGCAGACAATAAATGAAGACGATTTAAGGCTGATGGACCCCACCAGTGACTGCCTACAGTCACATATAGCACATATAGCTTATCGGATTTGCCTATATCACACTTTCGTCTTGATGGGAATATGTGGGACAGTGGCAGGTATATTTCATGGGTGCATTTTCTCATGCAAACCCTCTGCAGGTTAGAATGATATCTAGTAAGCCTAATCCTCTGAGGACCGGTATGCTGGTTTATTACATAAAAACGTTAAAAGTGTTGAACACAACAAACAACGCAGTCCAGCTACAAGAAGTAAATTTACAACCAGCACATTTTCGAAATTAGATCGGTTTAAGGCACTTGTCCTACGTACACGAAAAATTCATGGGTTTAATTTAATAACACATAACGTGGCTTGGTAAACATATACCCCCAAAAACGAAATATAGGGAAAACAAAAATAAGATGATTCACTAACGTCATTGAAGGTTATATCTTCATTGGAGATAAATAAATGTAAACATATGTACTCATATGTCATATTTTATTTGAAGGCATACAACAATAAGCGAGTTCGGCAATTCGTTCCCGCATGGATTTGTGAGGCACAGCGTCAGATAAACAAACCGAGTTCAGAACATAGCTCACGGTGTTACCTTATTTTCGTCGGAACATGCATACAATACTAAATGTCTAGTAGCCAACTCGAACGAGTGTAGGGGTCTCAGTCCTACTTTACAAAAAGAAGATGCAAAATTTTTACTCAAAATGACAATTTATAGACACAATCCACTGCACAAAACCACACTTGAGATCCCTTTTTATGTTACGGATGTTTTGGATGAAATGAGAAAAAAAAATATAACATGAAATTTTCATATCAACTCCAATTTTTTTATTTTTGGTAGGGGGTACAGAAATTCTCCATTTGTCCAGCTTTTTGATTGACTGTTAATTCAAACAATGCAGATTACCAAAGCTTTATATTACACAGCATGAATTGTACAGAGAGTGTTTTGGTTACACACAATAAGGCTTTTCTATATCACATTGAAGCAATAAACTAAGATTGTGACTGGATAAAGATGAATTTCAGACAATTGTGGGAGGGGCTTAAGTACGAAGGTTAGGAGAATTGGTACTATTTGGGTGAGAGAACTGGACCTTTAAATATGTCTTGTAAGGGAGGGATTGGTTTCTTTATCCCGGCGATATGGAGAATGTGCGCATATGCACAACCAACAAAACGAATGACTGAACTCTCTAATTAAGGCACATTGAAACAACTGCGTAGTTTGTCTCTTTTGACTAGGGATTTCTTGCGAGATTATTGGCAAATCTTGTCCTAAATCAGCTTCTTGGAAATTGGACACGATTTTAAATTCCCAAAAAGAAAACTAAAAAAGAAAGGAAGAAAGAAAGAAAGAAAGAAAGAAGAAAAAAAAAAAAGGCGTTCGAAATAATGCATGCTTTATCGTTCGGATTGTTTGTTTGTTTGTGTGTGTGTGTGTGTGTGTGTGTGTGTGGGATGGGGGGGGGGTGGCGTGGCCAGGGGCTGAAGCCAATAGTAGTCGTCATTTTATCCAACGGATTAAGGTTCCTGGCAAGTTTTAGACCATTATTCGGATGCATGGTCAGTGTCCCTTACGGGAGGGGCATATACAGAGGATAATCATGCTCGTAGCCATACAAAGTATCGAAGGAAGTGAAATGGGGAAGGGGGAAGGGGAGAGAGACGTTATATGAAACAAGGGGTCAATCAAAATTTTACGTATTCATGGAGGGAGAAATTTTTAGGTGAGTTGTTTTTGACCTCTCCATTGGCAACGGGTTTCCCGAACAATATTACCTGGGACTGGCCCTCATTTTTCATGATTGGCCTTTTGACGTATAATAACCTTATCAAAACCCGTGCTACCGAGAGCAGCTTGTGAAGTCTACAATGCTGGTAATTCTAATAACTTCAAGCCGTTCGACCAAGTTATATTTCGACACCCTCCCCCCCAAAAAACACACACACACACACAAAAAACATTTAAACGTTAACATCAGATTAGAATGCACTTTTACACACACACACACCTGCACACACAAAAGACAAAGTCCACAGCAAAAAGCCACACTTATGATTCCTTCTCATGTTCCATCTAACTTACTAACTTCTCCCCATTTTATGGTTACATTAAGAGTGTTTTCAAATGTTCAATGTAAACTGAAATTTTGGTACACGTGTTGCAGGGACAGGATTAGTTTGTTTACTCCGACGTTTTGGAGAAAGTGCGCATGGGCATAGCCACCCAAAACGAATTACCGAACTTGCTTATTGATGGTGGCGTGGCGATCCGCAGATGTGTCATATCGTAGATATATTGTATAATAGACCTATTTCGAAATAGCAATTACAAAGGATTGTGGGATAAGAGTTTTGGTGTTTGTCATTTTGTCAGTGGCATTTTACTGTGGTTAAAATTGACGTACACCCAAAACTCTATCCCACAATTCATTGTAATTGCTATTTGGAAATAGGTCTATGTGTATAACTTGGCTCTCAGATCATGATGGCGCCCATGCAAAGGAATTGGCTGTAGTTTAATTGCATTTTACCATGGAGTTATTATTAACAACTCCCTGATATGACTAAAACAGTTGCATGCTATCCTCCATTGTCAAACCACCGGAGTCACAATTTACCCGTGACGACTAGGATGGGTTTGGGTTGATTTGAAATCGGAGAAAAACTGGCCACGGAACTGGTTCGGAAAATTGACTGGTGAAACTGGCCGAAATCGGACCAATTGGTGTTGGAGTTAGTCAGAAATGGCTCATACGTAAAAGGGAAAATTAAAATTTTTTGTACATACTTAAAATTTTACATTTTCACCCCATACAGCAAATAAAAATGCATCTGGGCAAGAAGATCCTGTTGAGATAAGATTTCAGGGTGTTATCAATTTTTTCAGTAATAATCTGTAAATTTAAATGAGTAAACTAAAGTCACCCTCTAACAGGGTGAATTAGGTGAATTCACTCCTTCAGAGTGTAATGTCATTCCACGAAGAGTGAAATTCACTCCAAAAGAGCGACGTGTCACTCTTGATGGAGTGTGTAAAGCCACTCTTAGGAAAGAGTGTTCCCTGCAGGCACTCGTTAAAGGGTGAATTTTCACTCTTCTTGTTTCAATCTTCTTGGAGTGAATTTCACTATTTTTGTAGTGCATTCACACTCTGATAGAGTGAGTTCACAATTTTCACTCTGTTGAAGAGTGTCTTAGTCCTCTCTTCTACATCTAGAGAGTACATGTCAATATATCCCACAGCGGCTCCAAAAAACTAATATTTTTTGGGAGTTAAACGATGAAAAGGTCTCTTAATAGAAAGATTATCCTAATATCTTTTACTGTTGTCAAGATGTAACTCGTCACTTTGTGCAAAGTATTGATGTAAAGTGTTACTGTGTGTTGCAGTGTTCTGGCTATTTGATCCAGTTAACAAACATGTTTTAACATCAGTTATCTAGTTAAATTTCATTTCAAATTAAATATCAATATCGGAATCTGTAAGGAAGAGTAATTCTCAAGAAAATTCGAGTTATGGTTAACGTTTCACAATTTGACGTAATAGTTTTTACTACCATCGACTTTCGAGCTACATAAAAAGCTACAGTGTCCTTCATGGGCACGAGCATTTACCTTGGGTCTGCTCTGTCCTCCTAAAGACGAATCCGGGTAGCAGGTGATGGTCTGATTTCAGTCGGCCATAACTGGGGTCTATTACCTTCTTATCTTTTAATTTCTTTGCGTACCTGTATCATGGATGTATATTGATTCCTTCAATTTCACTGAATATGAGGATTTGAAATTCATGTAGACAATAAATATGAAGAAGAATTAAGGTTGATGGACCCCACTAATGGCTGCACACAGTCACTAAACACAAACGCTGATCGGATTCGTCTATACTATTCCACATTGGATGACTGTATTTCCATTTTTAATTTTTTATTGGGCAGTGTCTCTTAAAAGAAAGAAAGAAAAGAAAAGAGCAAAATAAGAAAGAAAGAAAAAAAAAACATACAAGAAAGCTGCAGTGGCGTCGCCACGATGTCAAAATTGAGGAAGGGGTAAGTTAGTTAGTTAGATGGAGTTTGGCTCACTGGCTTGGAGAAGGGGTTCAAACTAAGGGCAAATGTCAATTTTGAGGGGGAATATTTTTCGGGCTCAGTATCCGATCATGGGGGCGGGGAAAAGGGGAAACACGCCGAAGCTCTGAGGTTTCATTTTACTCTGCATGAAAAATTAAGTCTCTGGAGAGTTATAACTATCATTTTTTTTTTGTTAACCCAACGCTTGACTGTCCTAAGTTGGGGACAGGGCAAGGACAAACTCTGGGATGCCTGTCCCACTGTGGCGCCGCCACCACAAAGCTGGAATTAAAAGCAAGTTTGTTCTCAAGAAATCATGTTTCTGGCTCAGTTCTGTCAGGGACTTACATGCGTAGCAGGCTGTACGGCATATTCCTTATTCAGTCATACCCATAGCTGAGGTGCTGAGAAAACAGAGCCTGCTCAATGAGAAAATCAAGGAGTTGTTCTAACAATTCCCTGGTTTTATTGTAGCCAAATATTTCCTTCTGCGTTGTTTTGTACATGGTGGTATATCATTATATGCAAGCAGTGGTGCATTGCATCTGTGCGGGTATTCACATAAAGTGACAAAGCTTAGTAGCAAACACGTAATCCTTCAAAGTAGTAGCTCTACTTTCTGGTAATGTATAATTGTTCAATTGAAAAAGTGTGCTGAATGTGCCAAGTACTGAAATGGAATCTACGCAAACTCAGTCCTGTTCAATGAACAAAGAACCATTCAATCAACTTAAAAGTCAGTCCCATGTTGAAAATGAGGTACTCGGCTTAAGCCTAACTCCCCACTCTTATCCAGGGAGCTGTTTCGAGTGGCAGCTTACTTCGAAAGTATCCCGTTATACAAAAGTACGCCTTCAGTCTTTTTCAACCTTCGCCCGAATATTCTACCATTTCGGGCAGTTTTGCAGGACTACATTGTGAAGAACGGCTGAGGAAATTTTTTCCATAGGCTGCCCGAACGTGTCGTGAATCTTTGTCATCATTTTCATTTTTAAAAATCTTTCTTTTAAAACAGCTTTTGTTGTTTTTTTAAAACAAAGGTTTTAAAGGGAGAATTCATATTATCGACTATTTGAGCAAGGGGGATAAATAAAATAATTCATGACGGGGAAGAAGTTTTATTGTATTTGATCTCGTTCTACTGTACTACACGGGGATGGGGGAGATGAAGCTTCATGAGGAGACAACGGCTTTTCATTTGATAAATTGACTTGCCAAAAGACGACAGAGATTTTGTGAAGACAGCGCCGCCAATAAATTCGTTGAAACAAATTTGCTTAGTTTCTTTGAGAAACGTACAAAAACGACTGTTTTTCTTAGGGTGGAAGAATTTTAGTCGAAACATACGAAGCTCTATTCAGGACATGGTAAAAAATAAAAAAAAATATTACGTACGTACGTAATAATTTTTTTTACCATATCCTAAATAGAGCTTCGTAGAAACATGATGAATGTCATGTTTTGGTTATAAGATTAACACATTTAAATGAAACTCGGCTATCAGGCTATTTTAGTCGATGCACGTTTATTTACAAATTATCACTGACTGGCAACTCAATATACAAGAGTCGCTGGTCACCCAACCTTTATGCTTACTAGTTTTCATCGCTGTTTCCCAAAAGTTTCACAAAAGTACTTTAAGACTTTAGTGACTTTACACAATAACTTTTTTTTTACAAAAGGAACATACTGGACATTTCATGAAATATGATAAACATATTTTAGTAAGGACAGGAGCTGAATGAAAAAGGAACTTTACGATTTTATCGCTTAGAGAATTACATTAATTATTTAATTTACAGAGTGTCAAAGACTCTCTACATACACTCTATGTTTAAAAAAAAATGAAATTTCACTCGTTAGTAGAGTGAAAGTTGTAACGTTCGCTCCAAAAGAGCGAAAATTCACTCCAAGGGAAGTGAACTTTGTCACTCAAAAGGGAGAAGTTTAAATTTTGATAGATGCCTGAAGGGACCACTCTAAAAAAGAATAATCCCCTCAGACACTCGTACTGGAGTGAATTTCACTCTTCTTGGATTGAGTTTCACTATTTTTGCAGTGAAATAAGACACTGATTGAGTAAATGCACATATTTCACACTATTTAAGAGTGAACACGGTCACTCTTTGATTTTTAGAGTGTATTCTCATACCAGACTGTGGCAGCGATATCTCCAAATTAAACTAACCATGTGACCACCTCCAAGAAACAGACGCAGCAGCTGTATATAGAACGTGTGCATATGATGTCATAGGGCGGAAAGAACGCCCTCCTTTGGGGTAAAAACAAACCAACACAGACAAATGCACACAGTTAATTTGTCAACCAGTCGAATACGCGCATAGCCTGCTACACATGCAGGGCGAATTCCTATGCCTGTGGCCACGAGTTCCAATGTTCTGCTCAAAGGATGACGTCAGTATGTCGTCAATGCACACAGTCTATAGTAGGCAGGTATTCATGACCGAAGACTTTCCAATTCGCCCAACCTACGTAGTTTTCACCGCTCCAGCAGCTGCCCTTTAAAACTCTTTTCTATCCGTTACCTAGTTCTAGTTTTTGATTCCTTGCCGAAGGCAGGCAAGGAATCTATGCGATGGTGATGTCTTGTGTGTGTGTGTGTGTGTGTGTGTGTGTGTGTGTGAGTGTGTGTGTGTATGTGTGAGTGTGTGTGCGCGCGTGTGTGTGTGTTTGTGACACTTGCTTGTAAACACGATATCTTAAGATAGGAATGTCCGACACTTTTCATATTTGGTATATAGATTTATAATTTTAAGAGAAAGAACCCTATTGTTTTTAGTAGAGGTCAAAGGTCATTTGAGGTCACTAGCGGTAAAATTGCGACAACTTCGAAAATGGCTTGTAAACACGATATCTTCAGATAGGAGTGACTGACACTTCTCATACTTGGTATATAGGCTTGTCATGTTGAGAGGAAGAACCCCATTGTTTTTTGTAGAGGTCAAAGGTCATTTGAGGTCACTAGCGGTAAAATTGCGACAACTTCGAAAATGGCTTGTAAACACGATATCTTCAGATAGGAGTGACTGACACTCTTCATACTTGGTATAAAGATTTGTCATGTTGAGAAGAAGAACCCTATTGTTTTTGGTAGAGTTCAAAGGTCATTTGAGGTCACCAGCGCTAAAATTACGAAAACGCCGAAAATGGCTTGTAAACACGATATCTTCAGATAGGATTGTCCGACAATTTTCATACTTGGTGTATAGATTTATCATGTTGAGAGGAAGAACCCTATTGTTTTTGGTAGAGGTCAAAGGTCATTTGAGGTCACTAGCAGTAAAACTGCTAAAACTTCGAAAATGGCTTGTAAACACGATATCTTCAGATAGGAGTGACTGAGACTTCTCATACTTGGTATATAGGCTTGTCATGTTGAGAGGAAGAACCCTATTGTTTTTGGTAGAGGTCGAAGGTCATTTGAAGTCACCAGCTGTAAAATTGCGAAAACGCTGAAATGGCTTGTAAACACGATATCTTCAGATAGGAATGACCAACACTCTTCATACTTGATAAAGATTTGTCATGTTGAGAAGAAGAACCCTATTGTTTTTGGTAGAGTTCAAAGGTCATTTGAGGTCACCAGCGCTAAAATTACGAAAACGCCGAAAATGGCTTGTAAACACGATATCTTCAGATAGGATTGCCCGACAATTTTCATACTTGGTGTATAGATTTATCATGTTGAGAGGAAGAAGCCTATTGCTTTTGGTAGAGGTCAAAGGTCATTTGAGGTCACTAGCGGTAAAATTGCGACAACTTCGAAAATGGCTTGTAAACACGATATCTTCAGATAGGATTGCCCGACAATTTTCATATTTGGTATATAGATTTGTCATGTTGAGAGAAAGAAGCCTATTGTTTTTGGTAGAGTTCAAAGGTCATTTGAGGTCACCAGCGGTAAAATTCTGTGCGTTAAATGTAAAGAAAAATCTATCAAGTACTGTCAATTTGAAAGCAGGTAAGGTATTTGATGGCAAGGAATCACTAAGCCTTTTGGCTTTCTGGTTGTTAGTTTACTTATTGTTGTAAGCCGGGCCTAATCCTCTCACCCCAAAATTCGCCACAGGAATTCTCAATCGGTTCAAATCTTTAATTGACAGCAAGTTAAAAAAGTGCAGAGTACGGCAGCTCATACTACACATATGCAATGAGAGTGTTTTGATACCACATTTGGCCGGGGACCTGGCATATCCCTTCCCCATCCTGAACGGCCAGATGTTTAACAAGACCCGTCTCTTGATTGGCTGTTGTAATTGTATTGTATTAACTGTACCCTTTGTTAGGGTTAGGGATTAGGTTAGGTATTAGGGCTATCGTTTGCCAGTTAGGAAATTGCTTGTTAAACAGTGTTCATGCCCCCTCCCTGAACCAATAAGGTAAGAATGAGTGCAACAGGATGAGGATGAATTTTATACAGTCGTTGGAGGGGCTTAAGTGAGAGGGTTAGGATAATTGGAACTGTTTTGGGTGAAAGGATTAGGTCTTAAAGGTGTACTCTGATGATTATACAAGACCCGAATGTACCTTATAATCGGATTATTCATATCTAAACACATGTTATGTGATCAACTAGTCTTTATTGTTTTAACAAAGAGCTGTGCCAATTGAAAGTTTTGGTATACCCAATGTTAAAGTGTGGCAGGTGACTGTCTTTAAAAAGTCCCCGATCGCACTTTAACGTCGCTATATATTCTACTTCTGGCACTTATGCAACGAAAACAACAATTTCCGAATGTAGGGAACAAATATTTAGCGCCTTCTCGATTTGCAGGGCTTGCTAGTGTAAATTGAATTGTTTTACCATGTTCAACGAAAAAAGATAACCCCCTTGGCTTAACCAAGGATTTGCTATTTTTAGCAGCATTTGAACATTGTTTTCTAAATGAAAAGGTTTATACCTGCTTAGCTATACAAGGACTTACCCTCATTCTATGACTTGCATTTGGTTCGAATGGGGGGGGGGGAGGGGGTATCCGGGGGCACAGATTTGACTAAGGAACAATGGTCCCATATCCTCAATGGGGGTGGGGGAACTGAAACTTATCGGGCTTACTTCTTCTAACGTATGAATGAAGATTCCCGGACGAAAATGGATCTTCTGCCCGCCGGGGGTAAGTCTTACAAACCCGGCGATAAGCCATGCCCCGGCCTTGCGGGCGCCACCCTTGGCTCCTGGCAAATGGTACGTCCATTTCTTATGTTTTTTGGGCCCCTTGGAGGTGTACCTTGCGGCACATTGCCCCGTTTGCTCCCTAGCTACGCCTCTGACTAATGGTTGCCTTCCTTAGCTACTTGGATACGTCTATAAGCTTATGCATAACCTACTGAAAATAATCCTTAGTACCTGCAGCTGCTGCGTAAATGTGGGATATTTTGAGAAAATTTTATGTCCTGTGAATAATGCTGGTTGTAAACATAGCAGAACTAAAATTTATGGGTTGTAACCATGGTAACAATACTTTGCTATCATGGACGTAACGGGACGCATGTCTGCCGGGTTGGGGGATGCCTTTTCGCAAAAATAGGCTACAATAATTGAGTAAAATGAAGACTGTTGTTAATTCGGTTTTATTTTTCGTTTGCATTCACATTGCATGCAACTTTACATCTCGGTTATTTCGGAAACTTCACAGTCAGAAGTCGTTGAGTGAATCTGAGCACGGTATCCCTCAAAATAAAATAAGCAGGTTCATGCAATTTCAACATGAGTGCAATTTACCAGATAAACGACGAAGGTCTGGTGATGATATGAAAATGTCAAAGTACTTTATTTGATGTAAAAATACCGACAATCTAGAACAGAGCAAATACCTCATCAAAATCCATCAAAAATTGACAATTTTACAGGGAAATTACTGATTGCACTTTTTTTATGAATAAAGTGAGCTAAATGTGCAATCTCGTGATGTCATTTGCACATGGACCACGGAATGTCCACTTGACTAAGCCCTCTCCTTCTATTGTCTTTCGTTTAGTATGAAGGGGTTGATGATTAAGATTAAGATTAAGGCTTTTCCAAACATAGTCCTATTAGATGCAAGATATGTAACCATCAAGAAGTTTCGATTCACTAATTCATACCTAGTTGAAGCTATAATCCACAATTTCTATTGGTAAGGCGACCGTGGTTTATCCCGTGATAAATTTACGTTAATGGATAAAACGCTCTACGCCAGGCTTCGTCGTTTTAGTTGGGGTCAGACTGTTTTTATAAGATCATTTACAAATGAAATTACATGTCATTGTAGTTTTCGGATAAAAATCTTCTTGTGTATGAATAAACAAGCTAAGCTAAACGACTCAACCGACCTGAGAAGGACATGCCATTTATGACTAACGTCATCCTTTGTTTTTGAAACCTTCATTTTAAGGACAGTTGCTTCATTAGTATAACCTGTGGTTTATCTATTAGAAATTTAAATTGTGCCTTTGAAAGCCACCAGTATTAAAATACCAAACCCTAAACTGTTCGATGGGTAATTAATAGTTAGTTAATGCAAAGAAAAGTCAACACTGTGTCACAGCATGAATTTTGCATGGCCAACAAGTTACTCCATAAAGACTCAAAGTTTGAAAAGGTATGTAATTCTTGGGAACGGTAAAATATATTGGCATAGTTCCAACGGATATTTCACTGGGAAGTGTCACCCGTTAACTTTCAAGTAAAGTTAGTATGTTGGTATGATACCATAACTTTAAACTTGAACGAGAGCTTGTGAGATAGAAGAACTATTTCTCAACATTGGACAGGACAGCGGTAGCTGGATACTCGCATAAAACACGAGAAACAATAAAACACACCGAAAAATTACGAAAGATTACTGTTATCATGGGCGCAAATCCCGGGGGAGGGGGGGGGGGGCAAGGGGACCTTCACCCCCTCTAGTGAAAAAGTGGGGGGCCAAATCGTAATTTGGCCTCCCAAAATTTGAGTAGACCTAAAAATATGGTCACCTTTTTTCGTTTTTTTTTTATTCGAAAACAGTTTTTCTGAAGCTTTGGAAACGCGAGAACACAAGAGCTTCCGGGGCCTTTCCCCCCCCTTTACCCCCACAGGGGCTTTGCCCCTGGATCCCACCAGGAGTCCTTTGGGGCTTCGCGCTCCCGGTGCCCGCCAAGCGTGCACAGTTTAGTACGCATGGATACATCATAAGCATTTTCGCCCCCACTCTCAAACAGAGATTTGCGCCCCTGACTGGTATCCATAGAAACCATTTGCATACATGTAATCTTTTGTAATTTTTGCATACTGAAAACAAAATAGGAAAGAACAAAGAGGAATTTAAAGTGTAAGGCAGTGGGACTCAGCAAGACAGTTAACATTTGAAAGTAAGAACGGTGGAACGGTGGAATAAAAGGGTAGCGGATTAAGACTGATTCAGTTCGATTCGATTTGGCTACCTATATTAATATAGGTAGCCTAATCGAATTTCGTCATTTCTAGGAATTACTTCATATGGAAAGACTACACCAGCGAGTTGGTTTTTATCTTCTAAAATCTCCCAATGAGTTTCCTTTCTAATCGACGGCGATACTACCGACAGTGATGTCGGAACTTAATTCTTTATTGCATAGACTCATTCACTCTTACGTCACTGGTTGTCATAGAAAGTGCTAAGGAACGTATGCGTTCCTTGTTCGGTTTCGTGCGTGTGGTGATCTCGAGATTACACTCAGAATATAGATGAAAAAGAATCTACATTTCCTTGTAAAGAAACGAACGCGGACCTCATCATTTGCCAAGCAGCCATAACGTCATTTTTGTGTAACTTCTCTTCATATTTCTGTACTTTTAGGGGTCAGACTAGAAAAGTTTCCCAACTTACTTCTGGTCCCTCTCCCTTCTCATCCCTTCATGTATTATTACTACTGACAACATTCTTTAATATCGTTCTGTATATGTGTTATTAAATTGCATCAATTTGATTGTACTTATTTTTTGTATTTATGAGAAGGAAGAAATAAACTGAACTGAACTGAACTTCTGAACTTTCGATATAAAAATAACTTTTTTGTCTTCTTTAAATTTTATCCTCAAGTTTTCTTAAAGGGTTAATAGTACGATCATGTTCCTACATACATGCATGTTGCTATCGTCCCAAACGCTAACACATCTTACCAGATAGTAAAAGATTTAGTGATTCCTGGTTGTTGAAATGCAGGCTTTTGATTTTCCCCAAGTTGACAGTGCTTTATAAATTACGAAAAACAATAGGAGATTCATCTGCGGAGTGTGGACAATGCATATGCAACGACATATGTATGATATCCCTCACAGTTATCCTTATTGATAAACCAAATTAACAAGTTTTGCGTTCTCACCTATGATGACCCTAAGTGGCTTGGCCTCCACTAAAAAAGAGAGGTTATCTACAAAATACATATGTAATACACATGCTGATGAGATTTCTCACTGTTACCTTTCTTGAGGTACGTTTACAAGGTTTTAACCCTCAATCTCTGGTGACCCAATATGACCTTTTACCTCCATTCACAAAGAGAGGATTTGTTTAGCTAATATTGACATTGCGCATGCTACGAATGAGTTCCCTAACTGTTACCTTTCTTTAGATTTCGTGTTTCAAGCAAGTTATAAAGGTTTTACCATTTAACCTCTGGGAGTCCAAATGACCCTGGACTTTTATCAAAACCAACAGGGATAAATATGGCTAACTCACACATTTAATGAGAGGGAAGTTAACCTTCTTGTGATATCATGTTAACAAGGTTTTGATTATTTGTATTCTCTGGACACTAAGGGCACATAACTTCAAAACTTCCAAAAATCTATGAGTATCATTTACTTATCATTGTCAACCCGATATTACCTTTCGCGCAGATTCTTGGCCTGCCTGTGTGTGCAACTCCCTGCTGTGTGGCAAGTGTACACTTGCGCGCCAAAATCTCAGTAAAGCTGGTTTAAATCTACCCTCCTTTCGCAGAGACGTAAAACCTGCCAAGAAACGTAAGAAACGGAACAAGGCTTTATTTTGGAGGCTTTAGATACAATCAAAGCACATGCAGGTGATAGGTTAATACTTCTTCAACGGCGAGGGCACCAGGGTTTACCCTAAGGCAGATTAATTGTCGTGCAGTAAGTTTTGGCAACACAGAGGATAATTTCTTGAATATGGGATGAATGAGAACTTTGAAACTTTACCAGGACTATGAATTACAGCGAAAGAACATACCAGTACTTACCAGTTCACAAATGAATTTTAAATTTATTATAGTATTTTCACTTTGAAAGAAATTTTGGTGGCAAGAGAAGCAATTTAAAAAAAAAAATAAATTCGTGCTACGAATAGACAGGTGAAGTTTATATCAAGTTCATGTATACTCAGTGAGGGGGTGGGGGTTCACCCTGCCCCCTTATTTAAGATACGGCAATGCTTCCAAGTACCTTCTATTACACTAAGGAAATTACATACTATATCATATGTAAAACAATGAGTTACTCGTCGTAAATTTTACAATTATTTAGGCAAAATATAGTCACTTGATTCTCAAGACACGTTATGAAATGGGACAGAGTATGAGACTAATCGTGATGAGTAGTTAAATAGTCTTGTCATATGTAAACGTAGTGTCAATTTAAAAGCCTTATGCATCGCCAGTCATATCCTTTTTAAATACATGTTTCTGAATACCCACAGGTGACCTCATACAGTCATATGTAAGACATGGGCGGGGAGGCGGGTAAATTCAAGCTGTATATCCAAATTCAAGCCAGTCTGTCTGATCAAGGGTATTTAAAGATCAGTGGATGAGCTGTGCAAATGATGGTGAAGTTAGCAATTTGCACACATTACGATGTAACAAACTGCGGAAACAATCTATGCAGTACTTTTAAAACAAAGCGTTATCAAAATGTCCGGGGAAGACGGGGTGGACAAGAATGCTGTGTTGGCGTTTCAGGGGAGAGGGAGCACTTGCCCCCAGATTTGTCCTTTCCCTCAACCACTTCCAAGTTAGGTCAGTTAAGGATTTGGGTTAACCGAAAAAATAATTTTTAATCCAGAGATATGCTAAAACTTCAGAGCTTCCGGGGCTTCGTCCTTTGGCCCTCCACCACAGGATCGTGGGAACTGGACCCGGTTTCGTAAAAACATTTCCCCCCAACATTATCCTTTGCCCTCATTAACCCCCATTTTGACATCCTGGTACCGCCACTGCAAGGATGGTGTTGAGATGGGATGGAAAGCAAATGTATTGAATTGATTCTTCTTACTTCATACTTTAGCACGTCATCCGTTCTCTTTTATACAGGAATTAAAAAGGACGGCCATTAAAAAATGGGAGGAGATCACTTCCGAAGGATTATCAAGGTATGTTGTTGTTTAATTTTGTTTATATTACAATTAAATATAGAATTATGAACAGTGGAGAAATTGCGAGTGATCTATATTATATCAAGGGTACGACAAACATCATTTTAATTCCCTACATATTATATACACTGCGATATGACGTGATTAGTGGGCAAATTCGGAAATACGTTTTTGGGGCTAAGTACATGCGCACATCCTCCAAATCGTCAGGATAAATAAAGACCAAACCCGCACCTACAACACCTGTTTCAAAATTTGAGTGACAAGTTTGATGGGATCTTTCTTTCTTTGTCAATCCACAACATAACAAGGACTCTTAATCATGGTTTTGTGCAGTGGCCTATGTCTAAATTGCATTCTTTAGAGTGAAAATTTGCATTTTAATTAATCTGTCATGCAATATAGGGCTGAGAGCTATTTTCGTTGGGGTCGGCTAGACACTTAGATTTGTGCTTAGTGTTCAGTGTATGGATGTACTTCGCGAAACTAATAGAACGTTGTGCATTGTGTGCTGAGTTCGGTTGTGCGTCTCACGCTGTGCCCCAAAGTCCACACACTAAAGAATTACCGAACTCGCTAATTCGACCTACGTCAATGGAATTGATATTGGTCGTTAAAATTCGACATAGGCCTACGCCATTTTGAGTTGGTATATATTATTTAGCTACTGCATGTTAAATCGGTACAGGCAACATTATGTAAGAATAGAAATTTACCGATAAAATTCAATTTTTAACGATTAAATTTGATATAATTGGTTCATGTCGAAATAAATAGAACATTGATTCTCCGTGACATGATACTCAGTCTGCCTGCTCGCCATATTGCAACTGCATTTGATTATCCTTTGGGAATATCTTTGTTAATATTTTTATGTATGTGTTTTGCCTAATAATGGTCACACATTCACCACCCTTCTGCTTACAATCGTGTCGACTATCAGATTATTTCCTTATGGACAAGATAACAACTTGTTCATAAAACTCAGGCTAATTTTAACCTATCGAGGGGTAAATGGCGTAGGCAGGATTTTCAAGTTTGCTTGCGCGGAGGTGGGGGTGACCAGATGGAAGAGTCCAACCCTCCGTCTGATGATAAAATGCCGAATGATATAAACTTCATTCGTCCTTAACTTTACTGAGAACTTGTACAAATAAAAGAGTGATATTTTAAGACAGGGAAGGACAACGGTAACTGAATACTCGTATTAAACAGAACGAACCAAAAAGGCACTGTAATATGACAAAAATTATACATAGAAACAACAATGAAAACAACATAAAAGAAGGAACAAAGAGAAATTAAAAATATAAATCAATGGCAACCAACCGTGCAAGAATTTTCGTTTTGAGTACGAACTGTGGTATAAAAGAGTAGCAGGGTCGATTAGAATTGATTAGGGTAAAATCTGATTTCGTCACTACAATGAATAACTGCATTAGGCGAGCATAGGCGTACAGGGGTAATTTTCTACGAGGAGGCAGGAGCATTTTTTGCCCGAATAATGTCAAGGTTATGATGTCCTAAACTCATGTTTTGCGGAATAGACGAACTGCTTTTGCCCGAATTAGGAGGGCGAGTGCCCCATGCACCCCGCCTCGTACGCCTATGTATGCAAGACTGCACTAGTATAGTTAGTCATCTTGCATAATCATCTAGTAAATTTTCTTTACAATCGACAATGTTAGTGCGTGGTTCAGTGGTGCCTGAACTTAATCATATGATATAGGACTAGCCGTATTTATGATGATAGTCAGACGATATTGATTGTATCCCTACAACTTTTGTTTGTTTAGATTTGAAACTGAACATTTTTAATCTTACTTTTAACCGAAAGATTAAGTTTACCTGGTGTAGTTGGTTGGTTCTTGAAATGGAAGTTAACGCTATTGTGAGTCTATAGGAAAACGGAATGCACGGGATTTTAATATTAATTAGTATTTTTTTTTTTGCTTATTAAAGTCTTCGAAGGAAGAGGGACGATGGAGGACCACGAGAGTCGGAAGTACAAACGAAGGACTTGCCATCTTATATGTTTGACCCTAAGTGTAACCCAAGCGTCCCCGAAGCGTCAAAATGTCTGCACCTAGATGTGTCTTACTTCATGTCGAAGATAAGTAGGTATGGATTTAATTGCGATTTTAAATATAAAAACGTTTATTAGGAACGTCAAATTAATGCAGTCAGCTTGAGATCCAGACATTAATTTTGATGCAACACTATTAAATCAAAAGAGTGAACTTAGTCACTCTTCGATAGAGTGAAAAGTGTGAATTCACACCATTAGAGTGATAACTCACTTCAGGAAGAGTGAAACTCACTCCAAAAAAAGTGGAATTTCCTCCAAACGATGAAGTTTCGCTCTTGACGGAGTGCCTTCAGTGATCATTAAGAATGATCAATTGCAGGCACTCATGGAAGAACGACTTTTTCCTCTTCCTTTAGTTAATTTCACCTTTCTTGGAGTAGATTTCACTCTTCTGTGAGTGAATTAACACTCTAATAGAGTGAATTCACATTTCGCACTCTATCAAATAGTGACCAAGGTCACTCTTTTGATTCAGAGTGAACGTAAAGACAAAAATCCTGTTCAACCTTTCTCACTCCTTAAAACAAAAAAGTTCATCTACTGCGATAACTCCTCGTAAGATTTGGCTTATTTTATGAATACGTTACTATAGTAACAAACAAATTTACCATCATTTTGAAAAAAAAATGTGTGGTTCTTTCTCTTCCGACGGCATGGTCTAAAGGTTAGTATATCCGAATTGCAGACAGGAGGTCTTGATTTTGACCACTGGCGTGTTCATATCGAAGGTTTAAAAAATGGAACCTAGTGACACGTTCTTGGTGCTTAGCATCGGGTAGGAATTACCAGTCATTGGTCCACAACTGAAAAAGGGCGCGGCTGGCCCAACGTAAACCAAACGGTTTAGAAACTGAACCGTAAAACCTCATGTGAATGACTGACTGACTCACTGACTGACTGACTCACTGACTGACTCACTGACTGACTTACTGACTGACTTACTGACTCTATTCCGTTATTTAGCCTTTCTATGTTTCATTACCTCCTGCCTCTGTCTTCCTACTCCCTCTTCTTAGTCCACTTTTTGTGTTTCTTGATTCTCCGTTTGTACGTATCTTCTTTCTCTTGTCTGTACTTCTCTCGTTTAAACACCTTTGTATTTTTATTTCGTTTCTACATTTTTGTTTCTTTCTTCTCCGAACGATATCACTCATACGCCTCCTCTTTATTGTCTATTTGTATCCGAAATTTTATTTTATAGAGGCTTCACAATTTCGTCACGGATATGCCATACAGGAGAACACTCGTGCCTAGTACACAAGGCTTTGTCCGAGCGCACTCCCCTGCACAGTGCGCACCGTAATAAATGCGGTGTGTGTACACATTCATCGAGCACGCGTCGAATTTGTTCTACTAAGTGGTTACATGTACTTCAGCATGGTCTATGGAGTACTATATGATGCCATATGGAAAGCGTCTATAGACGAATCCGAACAGCAATTGATGGTCTGATTTCAGTCGACCACAACTGGGGTCTATCACCACTTTTTCTTTCAATTTCGTTGCTTACCTGTATCACAGATGGTTGTACACTAAATTGTACCTTGATTTCTTCAATGTCACTGAATATGAGGGTTTGAAATCCATGTAGACAATAAATGAAGACGACTTAAGACTGGTGGACCCCACTCATAGGCGAACGAGGCGGGGGGGGGGGGGGTGTCAGGGGGCAGACTGCCCCCAAATTTTCTCAAGACCTAAAATTCGGGCAGGCATCTGGAAAAATTCGGGCAGCCGTTTGAGTCTTAAAACCTGGTTTGTTTCTACTTACACAGAAAACCCTTAGGCGCGCCCGAATTCCTTCAAACACTTGGCCGAAAAAATAATAAAAAAGCATCATGGTCACGGTACAATTTTCATGAAGACTCTAAAAGATACCAAAATTCGCGACACATTCGGGCAGCTTATGAAAAAACAATTTTTCGTCAGCCTCACTTCATATTCTTGCGCAAACCTTTGCCCGAAATGACACAATATTCGGGCAAAAGTTGCAAAAAAGTTCTGGGATATTTTTAATTGCCAGATTACAAGGGGAGAGAGGATGTATACAGTCCCCAAAATTTTGCCCGAACAAATCAATCAAAAGCTATCTTGTGACGCACCATATTACTAAATGACAATCACCAATAGTCTCCAGAAGGCTGAAACTACTTGGTCGAGAGGTATTTGGGCAGCACATGAATGAGATGACGATTTTGCACTTTTCAAAATGATCCTCATAAAATTGTGCGAAACACTTTAACCTGCAGTGTTGTGGAACCGAAATTCGGGCAATGGTAAACAAATCAGCGTAGCTTGTTTGCTCACTCATAGGAATTTAGTGTGAACAAATCTGCAAGTAAGTCTGCCCACAAATTCATGTAAAAACACCTAGCAACGTGACAAGCCGGGTTTTTCTCAAACGTTGTGAGTAGAAAAATCATTTATATATAGTCGGGAGTTCGGGCCGAGTCATATAGACAGTTGTATCAATTCGGTGGAACTGGAATTCAGGCAAGAGGCGCAACAGAGTCAAAGACATACGGTACTCATGTTTTTAATTCCGTTCTACAGTTTTCCCCGGAAAGATACAAGACCAGGTAATGTTTTATACATTCCCACAGTAGCGTAGCCACGGGGGGGGGGGGGGGCTGTTGGGCCTAGGCCAGCCCCCCAGTTTTTTTGCGTCCTGGTAAAGTAATTGAAAAAATTGAACGGAAATAAAATTTGAAGTATTTCCTTCAAAGCAGTAAATAAATAAAATGTGTAAAAATGTAAAAAAAAAAAAAAGAACATGAATGAATGTGTGTAAAACACATTTTGTGCGCACGTATGAAATCAAGTAATAACTTCAAAATGCCTACTTTCACTAAATTAGATACCGTTTGTGATCTGCACTGTCGTTTATTGCATTTCACTTAGAAGATGAAACGAAAGTCTCGACGACAAACCTAAATGTGACTTTGTTAGGTCAAAACCCTCTCTGCCTTTCGG
Source organism: Holothuria scabra (assembly GCA_037179385.1). Lineage (NCBI taxonomy): Eukaryota > Metazoa > Echinodermata > Holothuroidea > Aspidochirotida > Holothuriidae > Holothuria > Holothuria scabra. The sequence goes on from CM074185.1 coordinate 3,845,481, forward strand.
ATGGCTGATTGATTTACTGAAAATAAGGCAATCGTACACTGGAGACCACTTTTACACGACCATTCCTATACTTTTTCATACACAAAATATGCCGTAAGCAGGTAAAGGTAAGGCACTGCCTTCCGATAATTCTTCCCTTCCATCCTTAACAAGTAGGCCCTAGGTCTATGTCGTGCCTCACTCCTGCCCATGCGAAGTGCCATTGTAGGACGATTTTTGTCCACAAAGTTCTGATTTCATGTGTTCTGTTCAAAGTTCTGATTTCACATGATGCATACTTCTGCTTTGCGGTTCAATTATTTTGAGAGATTTATTCGTCGTATTTTAATTTTGATTATGTAATGTACCGATGGACAAATACGGCACCATTTTGCACTTGTTCCTTTGCGAGTATGTATGTCTCTTGTAAAATCTCTACAAAAACTAAAAACATTTTGATATTTTTCATGCTCCCCAAAAGGGAAAATCCTAAAACTTAAGCCTACAATCAGTTTAAAGTTTTGCCAAACATAGCACCATTTTGCATCTAGGAAATTTAACGCAAAGAAAGTTTCTCACAGGTGGACACAACTACTTTTGGTTTTCCTGTTAAAGGGCAAGGTACTGCCTTAGGTTAGCTGAGATCCATTCAAATATTGCCGCATTTGCGGCTGAGTACATTCAGTCTTAAACACGTGGGAAGTTCTGTTTCCGGCCATCTGGAGGGGTTTTAAAGCCCAAAATTTTTCTTCTACGCTCCGCGCCAACTGATGGTGGCGCTCCGCTTAGATTCAAATATTGCCGCATTTGCGATCTTCGTCCTTGTGAAGTTTACAATTTTCCCAAGGGAAAGGGAGATACCGCTTCCCTTTAGTCTCATCCCCAGGCCACAGATCAGATGTGCCCAGATTTGGGGTCCCTAAAAAGTGTATGTATTACCATTTTTCATAGATTGATTTTTTATTCTCGTTATTTGAGAAGTCGCAGACATGAGATTCGTATTTCTAGGCTGGGTACATCCAGCTTAACACACGTGGGAAGTGCCGTTTCCGGCCATCTGGAGGGGTTTTAAAGCCCAAAATTTTCTTGTATGCTCCGCGCCAACTGATGGTGGCGCTCCGCTTAGATAGTCTTGCCATGCCTGACCTTCGGAGGTACCAGGCCCCCCACGTTTCCTAGCCCCCCCCAAAAAATCCCATCCTGGCTACGCCACTGCATTCCCAGGTGCGGTATAACATAATATTATGTTTTTTTTACATCTCAAATGTTCTTAAGGATGAACCCCAGTTACCGATTGCTGGATCGGGGAAGAATATATGAATAGTGCCTTGTCAACGCCCTTTCTCCTTCCTTTCTTTCTGATTACACAACTCTAGGGTAATATATCTCACCGTATTGATTCAACTAACTGAGTTGTGGGAACTCTTAAATAGCCTTGGAAGTGCCATTTCCAGCGATCTTGGAGGCGTTTTGGGCCAAAATTTTGGGGCGTTCCGGGCCAAGCCATGGTGGCGCGGAGCGCCGAGAGTCTGTCTATCGCCCTCCATGACAATGCCTTGGGATTTTCCAGGGTTTCTGAAGTTTTTCAATTTTCAAAACTATATTGATGATAATCTCATACTGCATGACGTAAAACAGTTTGTAGAAAGCGCAAACAAACTCATTTTCCAATGATTATAGCTTAATGTAGTCATCCAGTGGTAGTGGTACATTTCATCTGGGAGTTTTCTGACCTTTTTGTAGATTTGCTCATTGTTGGTTAAAATTTTATTGCAAATGAAAGTTCAAAATATCGACGGCTTTGATTCTGCTTATAAGCCTGGGAAAGGCCATTTCCGGCTGTCTGAGGGGTTGCGATTTTTCAAAATTTTCTGTGCGCTCCGCGCCAACTGATGGTGGCGCTCCGCTTAGATAGTCTTTCGGGCAGAATAACATTTTTCGGGCAGATAATCCTCTGCCCCCCAAATTGAAATGCTCCCGTACGCCTATGACCCCACTAGTGGCTGCCTTCAGTCACTTAAGACAGGCGCTCATCGGATTCGTCTATAGGCTAGGGTATGTATATTGTCCCAATCACCGAAAATAATCTGCTGAGGACATATAACTCATCCAATAACGTCACGCGACGTCAGTTTTGTGAAACAATGAAGTGCGTAACATGCAAACAGTCAAGAGATTTCGTTGCCAACCAGCGCATGTTAGATTTACATGTGTAGTGCTGCCTCGCACAATAGAAAAACATGATGGGGGGGGGGGGGGGGGTACGAGGGGACGACTGTACATAAGCGGTTCGCCATAGGTTGGCCCGGAAAATTTTTAGCTTTCAAACCCCCAAGCGGTCGGTAAACGGCACATTTCATAATGTCCAAAATTGCTTGCAATATTAAACAATGCACGTTTAAAAGCCATGCTGGGTTACTTAAAGACACTTGTATTTGAAATATGTTTTGGTGTTATCTGCAGTATCTTTAGCGTAGAGAAATGGTAAAATGCCGTTACGTATACGCTCTAGCAGTAGTAACATACATCACGGTGGTTCGGATTTCAATCTCCGAAGCTATTTTGGGAACGTTATTTGGCGTATTAGATGCCAAGTACCAATCAATTGTTTCCCTAAGCTAAGGTCATTTCCTGTTTCTCTATTATTTTATTTACACATTTTAAAAGTCATAGTGGAACCCTTCTTCTTTTAAAGGAGTCATACGTCATTCAAAACTAAAATCAATTCCCGAAACTACCAAAATACACAATTAACACGACTCTTTTTTGATTGGCATTACATTGAAAAAAATAGTTGATTGCAAAGTAGTTCAGATTTACACCATATGCGTTAAGTTGAGACTGTTATGATTTAACATTTGGGCATTAGAAGCACAGTCCAGAGCCAAAGCTATATTTGATATGTTAAAAAGGGATATATTCTAAGCATTCTGGTGAAATTTTTATTCATTTAACATTTTCGGTTCTCGAGATATTAACAACTGAATATGGCAAATATTTTTACATACAATAGACTTGAAGCAAATAGGCATGATGACACGGATTCACATTGTAGGTCACTGTTTTGTTTTCATTTATAATTTACCACCATTTACACGAAATTGAACTTTGATATTTTGATACCATAGGTTCATCCTGAGCGATGGAATTTTTCCAACCTTCATATGCCTTGGGAGCAAAATAGCAACGCTAATCAATTCAAGGTCAAACTAATAGGATGAAAAATTGAAAAAATGAAAAATAAAGGAAAACAAAACACTGGCCAGAAATGTGAATCCATGACATCTTACCTGCTTGCTTCGTGTTTACTTTGCCCCATGTGGGCTGGCGTTGTAGAATACGCCCACGGTATTCTCCGTCTCTCGTAAAAGGCGACTGAAGGGAAACCAAACCTGAACTTAACCGTAGTTGAAAAGAAATTTAAAGTTGGGACTTTTTATCGAGTTGACACTAATGACACAGTCGTGTTGGTGTGACATTAAATCTCATCTTACTAACAAAATTTTAAGTGTACTTTTTCTAAAACAGAAAAAGAACTGAAGAACAGTGGAAATAGATGTCTTTTTAGTGAGAGTGATTAATATTACAGTCGATGTGGATAAAGCGATGTTTGATAGATGGGGGCTTTTAGAAAGACTAACACAGACCGAAGTCAAATTTGACAGTTCGATGCTTTTGAATGAAAGCTCATTTACTTGCTGGAAGTTGGAGAACCACCGTCTTGAAAGTACGGTGCCTTTAATAAAAATATTAACGGTGCCAACCTCTGAGTGCAAAACACAGACAAACGTATATGTTTCCAAATACTTTAGCTATCGTCATTTGTTCTCATGTTTTAAACTCGTACCAACTGATCATATTATAACCAAGAGAAAAACAGTATTTTTTCTGGGTGCTTTATAAGGCTCTCATAGGCTTTGCGTCCAGTGTCTCAGGTTTGCACCCTTTCCATGTGTATTTCCGTTACGTATTTATTGTTTCTTCCTTTTTCTATTTTTTCCATGCGTTCGTGTTATTCTTACATATCGCCCTCTAATTCTCTTTCTTCTTATTTTGTGTTCTTTTACATCCTCTTCACTAAATTACGTTTGGTGCTTTTTTAATTCTCATTCTCTCATTACATTTTCAGGCTTTCCAATGCGGCTCTTTGACTGTTTTCTCTGTAGAGGTTGTGCACCGACGTCATTGGGTTGCGCGTCTTGATGTTTTTCCAACCAGGCGTCCATTGTACAACAAATTTACAAAGGTGCTGCAATGCGCGCGCATTGGTAACACACGTACTGCGCATGATCAGTTTCATCCATTGTGCCAAATTAAAACCCCCTGACGTCACGTGCATTTTCTCTATTAGTTTATTTCCCCTCTGGGTATTTTCTCTGCTTCTATTGTTTTGTTTCTTCTTTGTTTTACATACCATCAACCGACTGCATGGTCAAGTGGTTAGAGCACCGACTTGCAGTCGGGAGGTCGGAAGTTCGAGCTCAGCCCTGGCCGGGTCATACCGAAGACTTTAAGAATGGAACCTTCTGCTACTGTGCTTGGTGCTCAGCAAAAGCAATGGAACAGGGAAAACAAGCTAGTCAGCCACAATTGAAAAAAGACATTGACCGACTCGACTTGAACCAGTTGGTTGGAAACTGGGTCGTAAGACTCCATCTAACTACATGCCATCAATCTTCACCCAAAACGCCAATTTCATCCGGGCTATCAGCATTCTCAATTGGTACAGCTCTTTAATTGACATCAAATCCAAAAAAATGCAGAGTAACTTATATTACGCATCACGCACTGAGAGTGTACTTATTGCACAAAAAGGCCTTCCTTGCTCACCAGACATGAAGCAATAAATTGGGTGCGTCCGGAGAAGAGTGAGTTTTAGCATGCCGGCTGTTGTAATGACTCGAGTCATTGACGCGGACTCGAGGTGATTTATGTTTTTCAACTGCTCGGAATAGATATAATGACTCTGCTTTCGATTTAGGTTTCGAGCTTAAAGCTCACACGCAGTCCTCCAAAACTTGTTTTGAAGCAACAGCTAGATTTTTTTATTTCTCTTCATAGTATCTTTCATAATATTTTATTGCTACAACATTGCATATTCAAGGTAAACCAAGCAGTTACTTCTAGTAAATTTCACATCTACAGAGAAAAATTGTTTGCACATGACTCTCAACAGCCAATTATGAATTAGGACAGTCTACAACACTACTACAAGTTAGGGTGACTGCTCTTGCCATTGCAGATGACTCGTTAAAACTGAATTTTAGTCATCTGCAGAAGGCTTGAAGTAGGTGGAGAATTGGAACTGAATTGACTGACGTATATTGATTTTTGCTTTCAGTGAAGAGAAAACCTATGCATGCATGATGGCGTGTGTGTGTGTATGTATGTGTGCGTTTGTGACACTTCTCGTTATCACAATATCTCAAAAACGGAAGGTCTGAGAGATTTCAAACTTAGTACACGGGTGCCCCATATAAGGAAGAAGAACCTTTTTTGGCCGAGGTCAAAGGTCATCAGGGGTTACGGGGGGTCAAACTCTGAAAACCTTGGTAACACGATATTTTGAGGTAGAAATCTTGAATGAATGTCACACTTGGTATGTAGGTGCGTTATTGTCAGAGGAAGAATCCTATAACTTGCGGTGGGGGTCAAAGGTCATATGGGGTCACCAGGGGTCAAAATCTAAAAAACCTTGTTAACACGATATCTCGAGGAAGAAAACATGGATAAATGTCATACTTAGTATGTAGATGCAATATTGTCAAGGGAAGAAGCATAAAACTTTTCGTGGTGGTAAAAGTTCATGTGGGGTCACCAGTGGTCAAATCCGAAAACCTAATTATTTCATCTTGAGATAACTTGGAATGAATGTCACAATCATTATAAATGGGTGGAAAGGTAAAAGGTAAATTTGAAAACACAAACTGTCTAGGTCCCTTAACTGAGAAATGTAAGCCCAAAATGTACAGTTTGATTCATTCAAAGTTAGGACTTTCTGCATTTGTTTGTTCTAGTCAGCAGTAGCCTACATTCCTTTCACAAAGCAGGATCAAGTACTAAAAAGGGTCAACAAAATCCATGTGGCAAAGAACATCTAAAATATTCACAAGGCGTGTGTAATAGTCCCTCATGCAATAATGCGCAATACTTTTGTGAGCTTTAGGTGTAAAGTTTTTCTCCACGATGTAATTTTCTTCAGCATGTCTTGGCACTTTTGCCATTGCCTAACGTATAGCACATAGGCCTAGCCTATGTACATTGTGAACCTATTGCTATAAATATGTTTATCTGCAATATCCTATCTAGTAACTGGGAAAGCTGTGCAGTGGTGAAGTGTTTCTTTTTCTATTTATGTTTTTGATAAGAGAAACAAATGCGATCATGATGGCATTTGTGTGTATGGGTGCGTTTGTTTGTGCGTGTGTGTGCTTGTGACACGTTGGTTGTTAACACGATATCTCAAGGTAGGAATGTCTGACAGTTTTCAAACTTAAAACATAAGTAAACCATATTGAGAGGAAGAGTCCTTCTGTTTTTGGGTGGAGGTCAATGGTCATCTGGGGTCACCTGGGGTCAAAGTCTGAAAAATTATTAGTGCTATATCCCAAGGTAGGAAGCTTGGATAGATTTCATATTTGGTATGTGGATACGTTACGGCCAGGAGTTGGTTCCTTTCGTTTTTGGCATAGGTCAAAGGTCATCTGGGGTGAGTGGGGTCAAAGTCTGAAACCTTTTTAAACGTGACCTTTCAAGATAACTGTCTGTCTGTCTGTGTATTTGTCTACCTATGTATGTCTTTCATATAGGTCAAAAGGTCATCTGAAATAACAAAATTATATTTTGAACATGCTAGTAATATAACATTTGAGTGAGAAGATAATGGTGGATGATAACATTATTTGAAATGGAAAACTTACGTATCATCGAAACCTCAATGCATTTTTTCATTCTGGTTACCTTTTCATTGAAAGAAAATGAAATCTTCATGAGATGGACATGTTCTGTAAAGTTTAAAAACCGCGACAAGGAGCAGGAAGATTGTTTGCTCAGAGAGCAGGGCAATTGATTTCCTAATCTTTTGTTAAGCTTCGGTGACCTCAAGCTGCATTTGGTAGTTGATACCAATCCAGGGTACCGTCCAAATGCCTGATTCACTGGATATATGATCACACAGTTTTAAAGCAACTATATTCATAATGTGCAAACCCCTTTCTTGATCACTTCTAAAATCTCTATTCTGGTTGTAGAGCATTCGATACCATTGAAAATTCAGTCTATTTTGAACTATGTGAATCTACCGTGTCTAAAGAGTTTCTGGCTAATACTCTTGTTTTTGGAAGTGGAGACCAAGATAATCATGTGTACTTTGTTCAGGAAGGCTTGCTGACCATGTTTATGGAATTAGATGTAAGTTACTCATTAAAGTGTACCTTAAGTCAAAAATTTCCAAAGTACGTACTACGGAACAAGGAAAATGAATTCAAACAGTCCAACTCCCATCTTCAGAGCACTTTCATGAGCTGAGATATAAAACGTTGATTTTTTCCTCTCAATTTACAATGGTAAAATGGCAACAATATATGATATCATTGTTGTACTACTCAAATTACAGTCCTTCCTTGTATTTCTTTGTTTTTCGGCAGGCTTCTGCCTCTTGTGTAAAAAGGTAATCACGATCTTACTCCTATGGAGCGACTTGACTAAAAACATTCTCTGTACATCATGATTTGCAAGAAAACAGGAAGCATACAAGTTCATTTTGACATGTTTAATTTTAAAAGAAAATTAAAGAAGGTAATGTGAGTTGTACAAAAAAGTAACAGATTATTGGACTTTTTCGACCTAATTTCAACATTTAATTCCTCAGCAATGGAACAAGCAATGACAACGGGAGTTAGATGAGTAGAATCCATTTTGAAAACTTTAAAATATACGTTTTTGATATTCTAGACTTGATCCAGGTACACTTTTAAATTTTTATCAATCTTATTTTTTCCAGTTCATTTGAGCATTTTTGATTACTGTTGTTACTAGTGTAATCTTGTCAATACGAACCTGTTAGTAAGATGTGGGTTTAACAACACGCCGACACGAATGTTCTATACACGAATCCGATCAGCGCTTGTGTTTAGTCGCTGAAGGCAGCCATTAGTGGGGTCCATCAGCCTTAAATCGTCCTCATTTTTGTGTACAGGAATTTAAAACCTTCAAAAAAATTAAGGGAATCAAGACACAATTCAGCGTACAACCATCCATGGTACAAGTGCGCGAGGAATTTGAAAGATTGAAACGTGATAGACCCCAGTTAGGGCCGGATTTGTCTATAGTGTTAGCTGGAGACAAAATGTACTGGCGGGGTAAAAATCAATAAGGAACGCAAATGTGGGGATAAAGTTAATTTTAATGACTAATAAAGAGTTAAAGAACGAGGCGTGTTAAAATTTTTCTTCAAAGCGCGCCGCCTTTAAAAAAACTCAGAATGTGTGCAAATAGCGTATTTGGGGATGTCTTTTATACAGTCGAGGGCCTGGAATTGGAATCATGGTCGGGTTATACCGAAGACTTTCAAAATGGAGCCTACTGCTACTGCCATTGCGGTTGGTTCTCATCATACGCAATGGAGTAGGAAAAAGGAGCCAGTGAGCTACATCTGCAAAAAGGCGGTTGCCGGCCTGATTTAAACCAAGGAATTGGTTAGAAACTAAGCCGTTAAACTATATTCAGCCAACTTACAAACTAACTATAAAGCGTTGATCAAAACACAATAAAATTGCGCAAACCTGGGGTTAAAATTTACTGAAAGACCAGAGAGAGTAAAAGCAGGAATCATGTTAAAATCTTTATGTAGAGATTACTTTCCTTGAGAAAGAGGATGGGAGAAGGGTGTCAATGTGCTCAAATGACGTCTTCAGATTCAGCAGAATATTGGTGAAGCACTTTAAGGGGCGCTGCGATAGTTCGAAACTGTCACTGGAATGAGATATTAATGGAACTTTAAGTCTCAATATGGATTGAACTGAAAAAGAGTAACAACATTGGCAGGAGGTAGTGTATTATTTTGTATGATTTAAAATGCCATCCCATCGGCATGAAGATTACGCATAAATGGCATAGATGGACTAATAGAAATTGATGGTTATCATCTAGTTCGAATGAATTGATGCTTCTATTCTATCAGTCGAAGCGCTATTTCTTTTTTCAACATTCCACTTGCTGTGGTGCAAAAGACAGAAGTAGGCTACCAGCACATAGCATCCGTTCTCAACGCACATGTCATATATTTTATCCAACATAACAAAGTGCCATATATTTTTTTGCCACCATGTTAAAATTCACATCTTATTCGCTTATCTCGAAATTTTGTCTTTGTTTCTCTTTAGTCCGATAAGATATTAGTTGCTGTTTGTTTTCATATCTAACATTTTGGATGACACCCCCATATCATAAGTTTCATAAAAAATACCAAATATATGAAGTTATTTCTTGCCTTTAGTTGTGGCCGCTATGGGAAATTATAAACATATACACCCATAAATCGTGTCACCATGTCACACTGCAAATATTTTGTATTTTAAATATTTATACAGGATGGATCAGAAGTACCAGTCAAAGATATTGAACCAGGAGAGAGTATTTACAGTTTTCTCAGTATAATGGAGGTCTTAGGAGTAAGTTAATGTCTGTAAAACGTTTTAAAGACTGGTTTAACGTAGTCACAATTGGTAAGCTCATAGAAATCCTAAGCTTTAGCTGGAAGGAGCGTCCCACAACAACAAATTGGACGACGCAAAAGGGTCACGAATGTAATTGTGTGGTTGCAGTTTTAGTCTTGTGCACCCTTATTGCTGCGTTGTTGAACCGAATGATGTGGAACACTTAGAATATCTTTGGGTCAGCCACGCTCACAGTCGGACAAAAGTCAGTGTACAGTCACACGTGCTTCATGCTTCACGCTTCATGCTTCTCAGCTAGCTTAAGTAGCCAGCGTACACCAGTTTTAGTTCGTCAAAAGGAGCCGTATTTGTGACACGTCAGTGAAGTCACTCTATACCTTAAGACCAATTGGTAATAAATTTGCAGATTTTTGCAATATGTAAGATGTAATATGGTAGTAAAATTTACCACTGTTTTTATTCCGTTGAATGCTCACGACCCCAAAAGTTATATAGAAAACAGTTTTAAATAAACAGTTAATAATATGTTTCCCGTGCTCCTGTAATATAGTCTATATGATGTAACCTACCAGTAGAGATTTACATTGACGTCACAGTGCGTTGGGTGTGATTCTATTTTAAACATACATTTTACGGCAATAGACATTACGCACATGTTGTCTGACAGCAAAAACTACCCCAGCCATGGAAGAATATGTGTAACTCCCCGTTTTCATGTGTCCGTAATGCGTTAAACTACTTCTTGCATAGGCTATAGAGGCTTTGCAATAACGTCACGGAACCGCCATGCTGGAGGACATTTATGCCAAATACACGTGGTTTTGTGCCGAACGCACTGCACAGTGTGCACTGTGATATGCACGGTTTGTACAAATTCAACGAGCACGCGCGTCCCGTATGGTTTACTACGTAGTTACATGTACTCCAACATGGCCCCCGAGAGTATTATGACGTCATGTGAAAAGCCTCTATTTTACCGAGAGTATTTCCATGTGTCCTTATTGCGCAATGCGCAATGACACGGACGCTACATGTAGTGTCAGAATACTCACTGCCCAGCTGTGCGGAGAGAAAAAGGGGATTTCCCCCAAAATGAAGATGATGCTTCTCTGGAACAATACCTCTCGGGTTTGAGGAAACTGCCAAAAGATGTTACAGGGGTGGTTCAACCAAAGAAAGCACAGGCATTTTTTCAATGCGGAAAATGTACATTTGCTCCTGTCTATCAGGCTATTCCCTCCAGTGTTATTTACGGCATCGCTAGCACGCCACTTTATGCATCCTATAGCTATTGTGGGTTAATTCGGCTCATTTCCACGGCAACCGTTATTCCAGCCTGATGCATGAACTGGAGCATCCCTCAACTGCATCTTCCTCCAGTTCTCTCCTGGACAAAAACTTGGACTAAATTTTATCTTTTTGTCTGCCAGCTGGCTCTGCTTACGAACTGATTAATTCTCAACCGGCAATCAAGAGTGTCCGGTATAGTCATGTCGAATACGCGTATATGGAAACAGGCAGAACGCCGGTATGCGCACTGCTCAGAGCGTACTCAATACGGTATGCGCACTGCTCAGAGCGTACTCAACACGGACACGTGGATACAGGGCTTAACTATCATTGCAAAGTACAGCAAGAAGTCCGGCACGTAAGCCTGCTGCACATGATTCATCAATCTTGTTGCGTGTGGCTTCATACGCATTGTTTTCTTCCAAACGTGACTTCAGTGTGAAGTTAGTACATAGGCCTACATTACCATTTCCTGTTTCAATTTCCATAAATTGCCAATCCCGCTAGTGTAATTCGTCATGTCTCGAATATTTCTTAAAAGAAGGCTTTAAGGTTATATTAAGTTTTAATATGTTAAGGTAAAGTGATCATCTTTTCAATAAAAAAGTGAACTTGAAGCAAGCGCATCCTCAACAGTATACCATATTATCAGAATGTCATGGAATTTCATTGCATTTGTCCTTGCCAAGACGTTTAAAGTAAATTTTCCACTTCTCAGATTTTACAGAATGAGGACGCTTGCCATCTAGACTGTAAGTTTCTTTCATGATGGGTTGAACAGTTAGAATCAGAAATTGTATTTAGGGCGGGCTGTAATTATGAGATTTTACAATAAGCTACTGGAAGATACAACACCATCGTCTTAACACAAGATTATTGCAAAAGTGGCACGAGGATTTGACAAAGTTTGCAGGTCCAGGGAGATACTGTTCCTATTAACTTCAAGGTCAACACAACAGTCTGAAAAATAAAACAAAGGGAAACAAAGCATTCTATTTCTTTTTCAATTTTAGGAAGTGATATAACCTACATGGATCTTAGGATCGCTTTGGAACACAAACTAGGGACTAATATCTATAGGAATACATGCCCAATCTAAATGGAAGTTTCACCACTCTGTGGAGATTTGGTTCCTCTTTCATATATGAAGATAACAATTATTTCTCAACCTCCCTTTTTATTGAGCTAACACTGCATGAAATAAAAAGTAAAATGTTTATTGCTTATTAAGTTATTTTATTTGCACATGACAGGGAGACAATGCTATATTCCATGGAATTTCAGTGGTAGCAACGGAGGATTCTAAACTCCTCTGCTTACCTGTTGAGGCAATTAAGAAAATTGGTGATGAGAGACCAGAATTCATGGTCTCAATTGTGAAGGTGAGCAATATCTCGGCATTGGCTAATTCAACATTATGTAGGCCTAACCCTCATGATGTGAAGTCGCTTCGAAAATTTTGGACTTTACTGACGACATGTCATCTCTCTATATATTTATTCATATCCTTAATTTCGAGGGAAATCGTGAATTGGAGTGTTGACTGGGCAGACATCTAACCTGATCAAACTGCCACACTACTTACAATAATGATGGCGGAGTAGACTGAGAATCTAGCTTTTAATGACTACTTTTTGGGTAGTTACATCAATGGTTCATGTGCTTAGAGTCGTTAATGACTACTTTTTGGGTAGATACAACTAGGGTTCATGTGCTTAGAGTCGTTTCAGTAAATTGGTCACCCATTGATATCTCGGACCATAGACACTGTACCAAATAGCAGTTACAAAGAATTGTGGGAAAGCGACTTTGTCTAACTCGCTTTTATCAACAGAATTGTACTGTGCAAAAACCTACACAGTGCACCAAAACTCAGCCCCACAATTCTTTGTTATTGTTGTTTGGAAAAGGACCAATATGGCGTGAGATCTTTGCTTTCGTTATTTATCTACCTCGATTTAAAGCTGTAGGCACGGTTGGTACGATAGACAATGAGTTAAACTTTGGAAGTTTAGATTTGAATGCGAATGCACCAACGGTCATTACCAGAATTCAATTTAAGTAAGTGGCGAGAATGAAATGACGACTGATAACCGCCTTGGGGAAAGGTCCAGGGGGAGGGGTGTTTACCTACAAAAGGGTACTACATTTGGTGGTAGATTTCACCTTTCTCCGCTTTTGATTTTTTTCACTTTCTTTCCCTCTCTTTCTTCTGCACCCTTATAAGAGATCCAGAAAGTTTAAATTTTCAGGGAAAGTTTGCAATTTTGGTGAGAAAAATTGAAAATTGCGCCACCATTCGCGGTAATACCTTATTAAGGTAAGGGTCGAGCACACTATCATCAACTTCTTTATTAACTTGCACACTATTCTGTTTTCATTAAATGCCCCCCAACAGCCCTGAAATAATTCACATCTCACAAAAGCCACTCCTTTCGTAAAAGCCAAAGAGTTGGCCAATCATGGCATCGCGAACTCATCTTAACATGACCGTTTAGATTCTGAGCTACATCTGGAAAAATTTTATGGGCCCTGCACCCACCATTTATCCTCAAAGTGACGTATATTACCTCTTTTTCATATCCAACACTGAAATGGTCTAAATTACCTTCAATCCATTCCAATTTGGCATCACTCACACATTAACATCTTCCTCTTTTATATCCACGAAAAAGAGCAGTTTACGCTCAAAGAGGACATAAAAATGACGGTGTACTTTGGAACTACTTTTCCCGGAAGACAGTTCCACTAATGGTGGTGTGCTCCCAAAATGAGGAAATGTCTTGTCAATTGTTGAGATAAATTTAAAGTATCTCTACCATTTATCACAATACCTCATAAATACGGACGCAATGTCCCGCTCTGTTGTTGAGATCTTAGTAACTTGGACACTGAATAGGTAATCTATTGGAATATTTCAAAAGATTAGTTACAGAAATGATTAGATAAATGATTGACCTATGAGCCTGATATAATGAAATTTTGAAGAGATTTTCTATTGAATGTTGCTTTGTTTTAGAGTGTACCCGATGTTTAATTAGAGAATTGTTATCTGTAACCTAAGAAGCTTACTCCTATTAGTTACCACATATTTACTACTACTTATCACCTATTTAGACAAATTATTAGAGACTTTGCTTGTTCTAAAATATTTTGATATCTATTCATTTATGTAATTCAACTGCATTGCAAAGGTTTTTAACTTTATAAGTCTGAAACAGCTGCACATAATTTTTTTTTTTCAGATGATGTTAACTCGGTTGCAGAGAATTACTTTTCAGACACTCCATAGCTTCTTTGGACTGACGAAGGAGTTGTTGGCAGTGGTAAGATTGTTAAACATTTTGTACAAAGAATGCCTGCCTTTGCAAGAAATTAATTTATAGTAAAAGGGGCCATGAATGTTTTACACGACAAAAAGGACAGCTTTATCTCCTTAAGGATTCAGCAACAGAAACTGCGCCAAAATTGACGGTCTTCCGAAAACGTTTGGACGCGCGTTGAAAATTTTAGAGCTTTGCTCGGTATTTACTACAAATACTAAGCTCATGTTAATGAAACGGACAAAACGTTCCTAGTTCTCACAACAGAAAATTCTCAACTTCCCTATTCCTCGCCCCTCTCAAAGTTCTCTTTAGCTTTTCCTTGTGCAAATGCATGCTATGTTATATTGCCCACAAAATTATCATGAGGGGCATGGAAGTCAATAATATGTAATTAACGAACCCTCCGTGCATGTTAAAAATGTCAGCTTGTCAGCACCTTTTGACTTTGGTGGCAATCAAAGACCATTCAGCAATAAGGAAGTTTGCTTTAAAATATACGTGAGATGAAAACTAAGGCACAGGGTTTCGGGGGATAGGCCTAATCCCACTCATCATTGAGAAACACCTAATGTTTCTTCACAATATGAAGTTGAGTCTGAAAAAAGAATCAGCAAAAAGAGAGGTTTTATCGATATTATAAGGTGTTTTGATGGAATAACGCCGGCACGAACTACAACCTTGTACAAAACTAAATGGAACACCCCCGCTCCCCGTGTAATGTTGGAGATATTAAGGCTAATTCGGCGGTTCGTGACGCACCATTTTCTTTGGGAACCAACATTGTACCGGGGGGGGGGGGGGGGTCGTAAATCGCTATTTCCTGTAGGACACAACATTTTAAAGGGGGATAGAGGTCGTGCAAATAGCACTCGGCACCATAAAGAACATAAAGACGTGAGGTGTTCCAACACTTTTGTCCAAGATTGTAGGTTGTTTGCTAAAACGAGACTTCCATTCAACATAACTCAGGTTAAACAGTTTAAGCCGAATATTACTGTGTAGAAAAGCACGCCTCGCGAGCGAAAAATTATGTTAGTTATGAGCAAAATGCTCAAGAAATTAAGACCACATGTCATATCAATCGAAAAATATATCGACTAGCCTACTTATTATAACAAGAAAGTAAATCTGCTACACATTCATTTCCTCATGCCTCAGATATGTAGGGGGACATGTCCCTCGTCCCCCCATGATCGCCGTCCGTGCATGTAAAGTATATAAAGAAGCAGAATGAGGGGCTAGTGAAGAGAATGTCGTAAATGGCGATTAATGCCCCCATGACTTTGTTAACGGTGCAAGGACTTTGGAAATCAGTATGTCAAAAAAATGAAAGGACATCACAGTTAATTTTCAACGTTATTAATTGTTTAGAGACTGCCACTAGTCAATTTAAACTACAAGTTTACCCTAGGTATATCAAAATTTTTAATTGGTATAGTCTGCCCTTAGATTAGCATGAAATTAAAAAATGCAGATAAGGATAATTAAAACCGTCTGTGGTGATGCGTGCTTGCCTTTCAGAATGGACAAAAAGGAAAAATTAAGTTGGCGTTGATCCTTCCTTACAATTTGTTCAATTTCTGTACTTGGGAATAATTTTCACAAGTTGATATCAAATTTATGTGTTCAGTCGCATGTATGCTTTCCAAAATATTTGGGAAAATATTTGCCTTATCAGAACAGAGCATATTTGGAAGAAACTTACTCTCATAAATAAACATTTACTAGTTGGTGGCTGACAGTCTTTCTAATGCTTTTAATGGATTACAGGGTAATGCGTTCTTTTTCATGCAAGGGATAAATTCAACCTATAAACTACAAAACTTTAAAGTTGACCACTTGCTTAGGGAACAATCGGAGAAAGTTCCATAGGGGTGAGTCAAATGTCCCATCAAAGCAACCTCATAATGTGTTATTTTTCAAGGAAGTAAGGTCAAAGGTTATGAAATGGTGTGATCATTGCGCGGCTAAAAATGAGTCATCAGTGAGTCAACAAATGTTTTAACGCACCTATCGAACATTGCCAGAGGAAGGGGGATGGTGGTCAAAGGTCGCATTTTAAAATAAGGGCATAAGTGAAATGATTTCGGAACTTTCTTTGATTTTAAGCTTGATCAAACTTCAATTTTTATTGTATATCCTCAAGGAACTGAGCAAAAATAGCTCACATCGACCGTCCTCAAAACGACGTTCTGTAAGATCCATGACAAAAGAGTCGAGCAGTGATGAGCATCCTGGCAAACCGCTGACCGAAACATCAGGTTTGTATTGTACAGTCATTGGCAGCGCCAGAATCTTAAAATGAGGTGGGGGGGGGGGGTGGCAAACTAAGAGGAAAGGAAACTGTTGACGGGACCAAATTTCCGGCTTCATGGCGAAACTCACCAGCCTCTTAACACTTTTGACTCGGAAAATGTGGAAATCAAGGAGGAAGCTTGGAGGATGTTAAGTAAACGATTAAATAAGTGAATGATACAATGGCTGGATGATTATATTGTAGGGATCTGCAGAGACCTAATGGAGATTTAAGTAATCTTGTGCACTCTTGGAGTATAAATAATACACAAAATCATTGAGGCGATACCTACACATTGGAAGTGATTTATATCCATGAGTTATTTTAATAGACTTGTGATTAATGGTGATTTTTTTCTTACCTTCAGGTGCTGAAGAACTTGGGCCCACGCCAAACGTGAGTACGCGGGCAAGACCTAATGCTGCAAAGACGGTTTCTCCACCGTTAAGTTCGATAGTTGAAGAGGTAAACAGTGTTTAATACGACCTCGCATGCCACTCAAACCAGGACTTTTGATTGGGAATGCCAACCACGGGACTTAATCGCCGGCATGAAAAGGGCTTTAAGAGTATACACGGTATCCCCCACCTTTGAGAAATTTGTGCATGTTAAATTACCTCTGATGCAGTCTATGCAACATTTAGAATAATTTGAAGTCAATTTTTCACTAAACTTTTCTACCCACCTTAAGAGAAAACACGTTTATGTCTTCCACCTTAATGCGAAAATAAACTAAAGAAATACATTGATACAACATTTATCATTGTGGTTTTGTTTTTGAAGGAAGCCAATTCTGTATTGGCGGATGAAGTACCTGCTAAGACTGCAGTACAAGTACTTGATGATGAAGACGTGTTGACCAACGCCGCACAACGAATGGCGAAGATCTTAGGATTAGAAGTAAGCGGCTTTACTTGTGAGAGAACATGAGTGTATGGTTTGTGATTGAAACTGTATGATTTGTGGAGTGACTTACTGTCTTGTATGACTTGTGATCTCGGAACCTGTAGTTCTCATGACGTAATATTACATTTCTTTTTGTTCAAGCTATCCGGCATAATTTGTAATGAAACCTGTATGGCCTGTGACCGAACCTGTATTATGTGTGATGTGTAAACCTTTTTCGTTAGGATGAAAGGAGTAACGTTAGCATTCATGATGGTGTGCGTTTGTATGTATGTGAGTGCGTATTTGTGTGTGTGTGCTTGTATGTGTGTCTGTTTGTGACACTGCTTGTTTACACGATATTTTAAAAAGGCAAGTTTTCAAACTTGATACATAGATGTCCAGTACCAAGAAGCAGAACCCTATTGATTTTGGTGCCTGGTAATATGTTATCTGAGGTCACCAGAGGTCAAACTTTGTAAAAACCATGTTTACACTACTCAATTTAAAAAGCTTTGATTTATTTCAAGAAAATCGTGTAGATTTTGATGCAGATCAAAGGTAATCCCTGGTCATCAGTGGTCAAACTCTGAAAAACCTTATTAGTATAATAGCTAAGGTACAAAACTTGGATAGACTTCATAATTGGGATCCAAACTGTTCTTGGTGGAGGTCAAAGGTCATCCTGGGTCACTTAGGTCAAATTGTAAAAAACCTTTTTAACAGGATACCTTAGGGTAGGAAACTTGGATAGAATTCATATTTGGTATGTAAATGTTTCATGATAGGACGAAGGTCTCTAATGTTTTTGGTGAAGGTCAAAAGTCATCTAAGGTCTGCTGGTATCAAACACGGAAAACCTTGTGGGCACAATGTCTTAAGGATCAATGAGAGTTGAAATGATTTGACACTTTGTAGCCTTTTAGATGTGTTATAGCTACAAAAGAACCGTTTAGTTTTTGGTGGAAGTCAATGGCCTTCTTGGGTCATCAGGGGTCAATTGGGGCATTTTTGTGGCAAATGTGGAAAATAGAACATGTATGTTTAACATAGAAACCTCAATGCATTGTTGCATCCTGGTTTTGCCTTTTCAACCACAGATCATGCAGTCGTGAGTATCATCCTATGTAATCATGACACTCGCATTCTTATGATCACATGTGTCATGTCTCTTGACTTGGAAATGTGGATGTATTAAAACTGAAGTAGTTTAATTCAATATTTGTTCTTCCATATTTATTTAATTTCTTCATTCTTTATTCAAACAGGATGAAAACATCATTAAAAGCAAACTCCGCCTCCTCAAGTTCCAACCAAATGTTCCAATTGTGTCTGCGGGATCAAAGGTGTTTATTGCTTGTAACCAAGCGCACATTAAGTTTACTGTGTCTGCTTTTGTTTCCTTTTTAGAGGGTGTTGTTGTCTTTAAGCCCAAAGAGATTTTAATAAATACTTCCTTCCACAGCAATATTTTAGTTTTTAATTCATATTCTTCAGTGCTATGTTGTTTATCATCTTTAAAAGATTATTGTTTTGGAAAAAGATATAAATGAAATGAAATCATGGTGGCACGGGACTCTTAACGGTGACCTGTTGCCAACTCCAGATCTCCAACCAGGGCAAGGCACATTATTACACTTTGTTATTTAGGGGGAGGGGGCTTGACACGGCAGGATGTAATTTTTCTAATCACGAGAATCAGCTCTTAGGATGAAGACCATGATTATAAACACAGTACCACACCACACATAATGCATTAAACTTGTAGGTCTATATTAATGCCATGTTGGGCATATTTATCTGGAGGAATGTATTTAACGGTACCTGGTTATTGAAAGGCTATTACGATCAATCGGTCCATGTTCACCGACATTCATAGGAAAACCGCTCGCACCAATGGTCATCTGGCGTAAGAGACTGCCAGCTTAAACAACTCGTTTTTATCTTCTAATAGGTATTTAAACCGTGAACTCGATTTTATTAACGCTAATTTGGATGTCCAGTCGCCATTTGTCCACAAGTTTCATTTACATCCAGCAGAAGGAAATTACGAAATTAAGAAGCTAAAATCACTTAATAGGCCTTTTGCGTTCACTGGCGTAGTTGGACTTTTTTCAAAGGGAGCAGGCACTCATATTTTCCTATTTTGTTTAAAAATGACACATTTCTGTGCTTAGCAGGTGGGCAACGCACGAATCGCCCCCAATTTTTCTTTTTTAAAACAATTATTTTAAAATGTAGAGTTCATAATTAGAAAATGCTGGTTCTTGGGTTTCATGTCCTAGTGCAAGTGCACATTATGCTCTTAACAGAATTTAGATGATAACTATGCGGTAAAGGAGTCAATTGGACGTGCTTAGCGGCGATGGAAGCGCGCCGAGACTTTTGCCTCTCTTAAAGAAGTATTTGAAAATATGGAGTTTGCATTGCAAAAATGTTAGATTCCGGGCTTATTTAGGAAGATTAGAAACGTTTGGGGTTGTTGGGAAAACTGTCCTTACCATTAGCAAATCTGAGATTGCACGGCGACTAAGGATCGGTTTTGTTATATTATGTTGTGAAAGTCTTGTACACTTAATATATCCGACGGCATCAAGAATGTTTGGAATCTTTTTGTGTTCTGTAGACAAATATAAGAAAATCAAGAGTCCATATCATAGAAAATTTGGAATTTAGGGAAGAAAATGTGCGAAGAAGCACTGTAGTTGACGGGTGTCAGTTTATAATCAGTTTTCACGTTTATTATATTCCGATTTTTTCTTTTCCAGTACCCAGTTTAAGTTACTCTAAATTTCTTCGGAGAACTGTGAATTGTTTTACAGTGTGAAAATTCATGTACTGAGGGTTGCAATATGCGGAGCGTGAAGCGCGTTTGAATTAGACTTCTTTAAAGAAATACCTAAAGACATGCTTGCATTGGAGGGAATTCGAAATTTTATGAAGGGAAATTGGAAAAACCGCAACACAGTTGTCCGGTGTTACTTGATATCAGATCTGTTGTCACAAACAGGGTTGCAAATTTCAGGATTTTTTATTATTCAGATCTCAGAGCCAGTGGTCAATTAGGCAGCGGGCGGACGAATTTTTTCGTCCAGCTCATCTCTACGCATAAATGGGACTGCAGCCACAGAGGCGCTACGCAGGCTAGTGGTCAATCGCCCTTTTGTTTCACCCCGCCTGTAGCTACTCCAATGATTGTGTCCCTTTTGAATTCGCATGAACGTTAAGAATACACCTTGGTTAGTTACCCAATTGGCTGCGCCATGTTTCCCTACCGTGTATACTACTGTTAAATGTGGAAGCGTGATTGACAACTTAATTATGAAGTCAATCGAAATGTAGACCATGTATATGGCATCCATGGCGAGGTATACAAGTGATGAGACCACGTAACTATCCTGCAAGGCCCATCGATCCCTCGCCAAACTTGAATGGAGAGTACACATATACCTTGTTTTCGTGTATAAGACTCAACCACCTTTGACCTGCGGAAAATGAAGCTGAGATGGGAAGGGGTGGGGGCAAAGCAGCTTTTGTGTATGTATGTCACAGATCTTTTGGGCAGTTTTTTCAATAATAAAATTAAATCAGTAAGGTATGCACCCCTCGGACATTTTCTTGGGGGGGGGGGGGCTGTTTGAACACATTTGGGACGGGGGCTTGAGTCCCCAAAGCTCCCCGAAAAACCATGCCTAACCAGGGCATAATTTCTATTCGAATGAGGCACCGAAGCCTGCCCGATTCAGCAAGGTTTTGGCCAATTGGGGTGTGCACCCCTTATCCTCCTAGTACGGACATTAATAGAGTTACAATGTTTCCAACGCAAATGAATATTAACATAGATCATTTCTGCTATCTCTCCCAATGCCAAAAGGCTGCCGTCTTTGTGGGTACTACTGCTAATACATCTACTGTTGCTAATATTGCTACTACTGTTTCTGCTACTATATTTTTTCTGCTATTAGCACCGCTACTCCCACTGCCGTATAATAACTCCATGCCAATCTTTAGCTAAACTTTATTCGTAATGCACAGGCAAGGTTTTCACATTGCCTGATTGTAGTGCTTGAAGCTTCCTGTTATTTCGGTTGTCTAATAAGTAACACTTCAGCTGAGTTTTGCAGTTTCAGGGGAGAAGAGTAGACCTACATTAGAGGGCGGTTTTTGCAAAGTCTCATATGGAGGGTGACTAGTCATCATAAGAAGGGTGACGAGTCGTCACTCGTTTCTGGGAGGTGTTAGGAAGGAGACACAACAGCCCTATCTGTCACACAATAGGTACTTCAAAAATAGTAATTCCCATTCAAGCGTCAAACTTTGATTGACAGGTATCTTTGTTCCTATTGTTAAGCCTTGTTGACCTGTCCCATGCTTAAGAGGATTTGCCTCTTTCACACCCAAGTAACCCTGAAACAATTGTCTTTATTTAACGATGCTTTAATCTGAGGTAATTGTTACTTACAGGTTTCAAACTTAAATCAAAAGTTGTTACTAAACGAATGTCGATGAAAGTTTAAATAGTTTACTTTCTTTGCTTTGCAACGAATTCGACGAGTCGTCTGCTATAAGCATTGCTAAAGGCTTAACCATTTTACCCAATTTTTGCAACTTTTCTCATAACTCCTGAACACACTAGAAATGTTTATTGCGTTAACATTTTCCAAAGAAATAAATAGAAATTACATTAATTGCAACCAATAACGACCAAAGTGTAAAATTTCATGTTTTCATGACGACTGACATCGAAAAGTTATCGAGATACAACGTAAGGGCCTGCCCTCTCACTGGAATTTTGACAATGTGTCACGGATCCTAGTTAAAATATTTGTGAAGAAAAGGAAGATTATTGTCCATAACAAATATTGCCCCAAAGAGTCGATAGAACGTTGTGTCTCCTCCCTAACACCTCCCTGCTCGTTTTAGTAATGAAAATCGGATCATTTGAGAAAATCGTCATGAAAATCTTAAGAAACAATCCATTATATGTTTACAAACCAGGAGGGGATTGCCACCAGGTTGTCCCATTCCTAATTTCGGCTAAAATATACTTTAGGCACGAGGTGAGATACAGTCAGATATTAGGGCTACGTTTCTTTCGGAGATAATGGATCAGAACCCGGTACATGCAGCCGAAGATTTACAAACATTTTTTTGCATTGAAATTTTGCACAGACTTTTTGTATTGACATGCTCCTCTAATTTCAAATAGATACACAGACTTATTGCCAGTATGAGACACAAAAGACTGAAAGTTGCTGAAGCAGACCTTTTACAGTAGGTAAGTTAATATTTCAGTAATATTTTACGCTATTTCCTTTCTATTTACAGGACACAAACCTTGTTTTTGTCGCATCTGGGACACTACATATTACTCAAAATATTCCCGAAACTGACACCGTTAAAACAGTACATGTAGCTCAGTCTGGAGAGCTTCTCGGAGAAATGGCAGTTATGACAGGCGAACCACAGCAATACGCCATCAAGAGTGGAGAATATGAGACTGTGCTTGCTTTGATGAGCAAAAATTTTGTCGACAAGTAAGTATGTTCACAACGCGGCAAGGTTCCTATTAAAACAATTCCATTCACTATGTCTTTTTTTCATTGTTGTTCATTGTTGTATTTTGATCATATTTAACATATTGTGACACATATGTCCTGAAATGTGTCCAGTGTAAACAAGCCATCAAACAAGTGTAAATTCTGAGGCCTCAAAACAAAGCCACAGGGAGAAAGGTGAGGTTGGGGGTCAGAGCCCCCACGTCCCAACCTTTCAATGCAAAAATACACCTAAAATAGCGGTTTTCCCCTCTGTCCTTAGACTTTTCCCTCATTTCGTGCCCCAAACCCCCCATGACACTAACCTCCCATGACACAATCCCGACTACACGCCTGCATAGCCTGTGGATTGTCTGAGAGAGTTCCCTCAGATTTCCTGAAATTGCAGATAGCTTTTATGGAACACGCGAAATCGGCTAAAAGCTGTCTATCGATGTGACGTCATCAAAATAGCATGAGTGTGACTTTCTTTACAAACGATGCCTTTACACAGGTTGGCAAATTTGGAGTTCTTTCCGACTAGAGGTGGAAAAGATGTTGCTACAGACGTACAAACACAGATCGAACCCGAATCCAGTATCGCTGTAATATGACGTTCGGTTACAGGAAAGTTCAGTTGGAGAAAGATATCTACGGAAGTTTGAAAAACAACATTTCTTATCTGGCATAATATTTATCGCGTTTGTCTGATGCGGCCGTTAAAAAAAAGAAAAAAAGAAAACAAAAAACAAACAAAGAAAAAACAACTTAATTTGTATGTCTAGCATGATTTTGATTCAAGTTAGATCTGGTTTGATAGGGCCATATAAAAATTGATTTTCGTTGCTGGCATGGGTTTTAACCACGTTCTATCTGGCTTGATATTTATCCTTCAAACTTGATTTGTAGACTTATATTTTGCATGCATATGTCACTTTATATCTGGCTTGACGTGGACATGTAAACTTTGTTCGTATATCTAACATGCATTTTTAAGTTATTTCTATCTTGGTATGGCTATACCAAAATTGAATTTTGTATCTGGCTGGGGTTTTTATCAAGTGAAACCCGACTTTATTTGGCCATATCAAACTCGATTTTCATATGCGGTATGCATTTTATGAACTAAGCTATATTTCACTGAAATGACCGTTTCAAATTTAATTTGCATATCTTCCATAGGTCTGTATCAAGTTATATCTGGCTCGATATGCCCAAATTAAGTCTTTAATTTAGTCAGATAAATCCAGATATAAAGCCACAAACGGGGTTTGAGTTACGGATGTAGCCTTAAAGTGTACCTCAAGTCCAAAAATTTAAACATATTTGTTCAAGAGCATGGAAAATGTATTCTAACAGTCTATCTCTCATCTTCATAGGACATTTGTAAGCTGAGATATAAAATATTGAAATTTATTCGCTCAAAATAAATTGGTCCATTGCGCAATAATTTGGGACTTTTTTGTTATACAACTCACATAATATAAATTGTTTTCCTTAAAATTAAAACTATTTTTATGACCTTAAAAACTTCCTGTTTTCTGGCGAAGAATGTTGCACAGAGAGGGCTTAATTGATCAGTTGATTACATCACCCCATAAGAGTAGGAGTACTATCACACCTTGGTACAAGGTGCACTAACTTTCAGAGAAAAAACGAAGAAATACAAGGATTGCAAGCTGAGTAGTGCAACAATAACATGATCACACATTATTGCACAATACACCATTTTAATTTGAGTGAATAAACTTCAATATTTTATATCTCGGCTCCAGAATGCTTTATGAAGATGGGAGATGGACTATTAGAATTCATTTTCATTCTCTTTAATGCATATTTTCGAAATTTTTGACTGAGGTGCAGTTTAATGTTTTAATTATTGACCCAAATTCTGACAAATTTCAAACTTCCTTGACAGTGGACTGATATTTTTTCCCTTTCCATGAAATCAGTTAGATATCTATAAAAATTCAAAATGAGTGACTAACGTGGTTAGTCAATTCAGACACCGCTTTGGCTATTTTGTGTTTACAGTGGACACACGTTTGGAAGAGAAAACAACATTGAACACAGAAAACATCTTGACATTGTTTGCAAATTTATTAGACGAGTATAATAGGAAAATTCTCATTCTAGAGAAACGAACTACTTACGAAAATGCATAAGCCAAGCATAGTGAGGCCTAGATTAACTAGCCATGTGTTAAAGTTTGTATGCATTTTTTCGAATGAATACGTAATCAAATCTATTTACTTCAACATTCTTTTTTCTTAACTCTAGAATACTAGAAGAACATCCAAATGTTGCATTAAGGATCAGCTACTTTGTGGTTAAGAAGATGTCATCATTTACCAAACAGACAGATTACGCCATTGAATGGCTCATCTCGGAATCTGGTCAAAAGCTTTTCAGGTAAAGAAGACAGTGCGAACTGGATGCGTATTGACGAATCCGACGGTATTGTATATAATGGTGGGGAAACGGTGGAATTCTTAGCCCTAATTAGTAACTAACGCCACAGATGGCTGCAAACAACCCAAACCATTGTAATATTACCAGATTAAGTTCAGGTTTCAAAGCTGAATGCAAATATTGATGGTACAGGCCGGTAGATGAAAGAAAGATGGCGGCCGAAGTCCCGCCCTGTGCCCCCCTGTGTCTACGATCTTGCTCATTAGGACATTTTTTTGAATGATTCTACAGAATTTTGAGATTTGATTATGATTTTTAAAAGCTCATCCGGATAGTAATGTTGCTGGAGTTGTGATGGACGTGTGAATAAATCTCTGAAGTTTTCTTGATGGCCTGGGAAACATCCGCTCCTTATTCCAGTAGCCTAATTTTTCTTTCGAGTACAAATGGGGGGTGACACCTTAATACATTTTGCAAAAAATTTTTACCTCTTTCCAAAATCAGTATTTTGAATTTTAGCTGTTTTTTGCAATCTGACGTCCGATTCCTGAATACGGGATTAGGGTTGTGAGAACACTTATGTTTTCTCTATTTTGAAGTCGCGTAAGGCGTCGTATAAAACAAAATACCCAAAGGATTATACTGAGAGTCGAAAACTGATACTTAAATAGAGGTATACGTAGTAAAGCCTTCTCCAGTTTACTTCTCAATTGTAGTATGCGCTCTCTGACTCGACGACAAAGTCTGCCGATGTCCGGTAAGTGTGTCAAACATTTCTTTTTCTTGACGCACCTCCGTCACGCCATCGAGCAAACACTTTTTATACTTTAACGCACGTTTCCGGTAGGGTACGATGCACCTGTGTTTTGAATTAGGTTGTATTGGCGCAACATTTGAAAAATCCCTGCTTCAGAACTTAGACACACACCTGAAACACCACTGTTCCGGGATCAGAGGATGCGTCTAACAAATGATGAGTGCGACTCTCTCTTCCATACAGGTAAATCTAGATTTTTCTTTCTCAGCCAGCTGGCTCACTGGCTTGTTTCCCTTCTCCATTGCTTACGCTGAGCACCAACCACGATTACAGTAGGGTCCGTTTTTAAAGTCTTCGGTATGACCCAGCCAGGGACTCGAATTCCATACCCAAACCCAGATAAAGTCCTTTATTCGACAGACCATACTGTTGTCTTCCACAGTCAAGACGAAGATGCTGAAGATATTTACATTGTCCTGAATGGACGCTTAAGATCTGTGGTCTCCGGGCCAGATGGTAAGAAACATATTGTCGAGGAATTTGGCCGAGGGGATTTGATTGGACTTGCTGAAGTTGTCGCTGGAGAGAAGCGACATTCAACTGTTCATGCACTGAGGTATGTGTTTCATGAATTCATTGAATTGACCATTCATATATGTTGAGGTGTACATACCGAAATATTTCATTACTATTCCTCGTATCCGAAATAGGAAGGCGGCATAAAAGTTTCTCTTGTGGATATACATGCTTAGGAAATTGCTTGAAGTAATATAATGCTGAACATACACTGAACACGTCGTCACCCCAACTGCCGTGTACAATGTTGTCCATTTTTATTCTGTGGAAGGTGAGATGGGAATCGTTGGAACAACAACCATCGTATACCCGCCTTAAGTAAGTCTAACACTAACACACGTGGAAAAAGTGCAGAAACAATAAAAAATTCATACCTTGTAATTTTTAATCTTTGTGGAAACAGTATCTCAATTCCGTATCAACTTTATTGGAGAGATTACCTCCATGACGCTAGAAACGAGTGGCAACTTTTAGCCATCTCTCTTTCACCAGTCTTAATTCAGAATCTTTCAGAGAAATTCCTGCCCTGGTTTCTTAAGATCAATACAGTTAAAGGGGTTTTACCCCTTTAAAGACTGTTTGTTCAAATGAGCAAGCTTGGTCTTCTTTGCATGAGTGATTAATTGTAGCAATTATAAAGATAAGATTTAAACGGGAATATTTCTTTTTTTGGGGGTGATATCGGCTAAAATGTCCTATTCAATTCTAGCAGCATGTCATTGTTAAAGGGTGTTTATTATATGGAGTGAAGTTTTACTTACATGACTTAGAAAGTCCATTAGAAAGAAACAGCACATACGCTACCCATCTTGATATCTCTGTTCAATTTGAGACACAATTGCGATGTTCTACATTTTTGGAAAGATGCTGCAAGGTCAAATCAAGTTTTCTTATATTAAAGGGGTGGAATCTGGTGACATTTGCATTGGAATTTGATATGTGGTTCTGAAGTTATAAACAGGAGAAGTTTTCACATTTTTAACGAAAGAAAAATGTTCTTTAAGCAACTTCATAATGACATCATATCCCCATGGTGTCTTTTTTTTGCTTCAATCTTCAACCATTATTTCCTCAACAATCCAATTTTATCAGAATGCGATTGCATTGAGTGACATGAGAACTTACGCAGTATCCATTATCCATGATATCACGAGGTCTCAACGTCAAGACAAGCACAACAGACAGATAGAAAAAAATAGTAACTTCATATCTTTGTATCTCGGGAAATACATACCCGATTTGAATGGAAGTTTTACCAAACAGTGTAGATTTGTTTCTCCTTCACCAAAAGATTTAATAATGTCAGCTCAAACCTACTCTTTTCAGGGATTCTGAGCTAACCAAGATACCCGTGGGGACACTGAGCTTCATTAAGAGTAAATATCCAGCACCTGTAACGAGCAAGGTGATCCAGAAAGTTGGAGACAGGCTGGCCGTGTATCTCAGTGAGACACCTACAGAGCAGTCAAACATTTCACGTGAGTGTGTCGAGCTAAATTATGTTTCACTATCATTCTTGAGAATATTTTACCTTTCGACTCATTTCAGGATGTATGAGCTATTGTGACTCATTGCACCTATAGGCTATACATTTGCCTTCTCATGGTTCCAAGGCCTTAGTGGGTGGGAGTGGCTCGCAAGCTGGAGGTCCCCGGATCAAATCCCGGTGGAACTACTTGGAGAAATTTTCCCCGGTCTAAAATTTAAGCTTGTTAAGCAACGCTGTTCACAGTGATGCTGAGATGGTTTATAATTGGAAAATTACAAAACTGGGTGTGTGGTTGTCCATTTCAGGAAGTTGTTTGTTTGCTCAGTTCAGCTGTTGTCCACCCAGCCTTTGGGAAAGTGGCTTAAGACTTGGAATACGTTTACGTCCGTCGTTTAGTTAGGTAATTAGATGGGTTTTAACGGTCCAGTTTCCAACCAATTGGTTAACATCCGTCGGATCGGGACGTTTCGTGGAAGTCCCGGGAGCAGGATCGGGAGCTATTGTAACACCTCTGCCTCGGGAACCTCTAAACACTAGTTGAAAAGAGATTTCACAGAGTTCATTTATTAGTGTTCATTAGTTTCCATTCACCCTAATTCTGTCATGGTGTCCTTCCTGACCCTCAAAACGTCAAATGAAATTAAATTCCATTTTGAAGAACTGAATGTTGAGTTATGTCTTTACGTACAAAAACAGGAGGCGCCCAGAGGTTTTTTGAGGCCAAAACAATATTTATAGTAATTTCCGAGGGCAAGAGGCATTTCGGAAATTTTATTACGATTGAACATGAGTAATTATGTGAATGATATGGCTAAAGTATGAACCTGGTTTTGGAAATACCCCAGCTAATTGTTCCATACGAGCAAACAAAACTTCTCACCCAAGTTAAAGTGCCTGCATGGAGTAGTCGCACAGCGACCAACTGTTAGAAGCCTGGCAAAGGGTTGGTGATATTTACGAGCACGAGTAGTTTTTAGAAGTGAATACAAAGGACCATTTACTTTTCAGAAACAGTTACACACGGAAATTATGTAACCTTTTTGTGGTAATATGAAGAATCTAGTAGTAACCGGTTACAGGAAAATATTGAAACGCAGGATTACAGTTGTAAATTATGCACTAGTTCACGTTTAGGCCTCACTATTTATTCAGATGGATTTAAAAGTGTTGGGAAATTGTACATAAAATCTTACTTTTGGAAATGTCGGAACATTTCAAAGATGGAGAATTTATTTTAAAATGGCGTAATTGTAATAAAAAGCTGGTGAAGTTGAGTTTACATTGTGAAAGTTAAGGACAGCCTTTGGGTACCCGAGCCTTTAAGTCTTTAGATGTGGGTCTACATTAATTTGAGTTGTTTCCTGAGTCAATTTAGTTTAACAATTTTCTCTCTTTAGTTGGTTTCGTTTCGTATCGTATCGTTTATTTTTTTCAATTGCAATACATACAAATGTTAGTACAGAAATATATAAAAGCAGACAATGCACTAAATTACAGTACGTAAAAAACAAAAGAAAAAAATGGAACCAGATGAAGCTATAAGCTTCTCTAGTCTGGTCCTATAATTTTTAAGATAAAAACAAAACATAATGCAGCTATATAGGCTATACAGAAAAGTGCAGTAAAATTTCACACGAATTTGAGGCTTGTTAACCATACGAACCAAATTTTGTTAAGAAACATAAAGAGAAAGAAGAAATATCTTAAAGTACTTCATAAATAAGTTTATATTAGGAGAGCTTCGTAATTTAGAATCAAAGGAATTCCAGAGGTGTAACACATAACTTCTTACGTGGGAATGAGCAAATTTTGCCCGTGTGAAGTGTTGTATGAGATTACCTCTTCCCCTAGTAGGATAATTGTGATGGGTGCTATTTGGGTGAAAAAACGATTTCAAATCATAGGGGAGTTGATCATTATGGTGTCTATATAGGAAAATGCCTAAGTGGTATTTATAGTAAGAGTTAGCATGGTCATTGCAGTCTGAAAATAATTTATTAGGATGTCTGCAATTAATTGAGGGTCTTTTACCTCACCGGAGGTTGAAAAGAGAATAGACTGAAAGTGTAACTGAAATTGTTTACTAATGTTTGTGTAATCCCTCAATGACTAAGTATTTGTTCATTTAAGTGGCGTTTAGGCTTATTTGAACCAAATACTCGATTTTTTTCAGAACGCTTTCCCGTGGTGTCACGGTTCAAGTGACATATTTAAAAAGGAAAAAATAAATAATTAAAAAAATGAAATTTTTGTGTATTCGTCAGTTTGAATTAATAGCTTTTGGCAGTTTTGGTTTGGCAGCTTTAGTTCCCCTTGGGACAAGCAGGAAATACCTTAGGTATATCCTATTATCCCCAGCCTACATGGGTAAAACATCAAACATTTTCACACATCCGTTCATTCTACTGATGAAATTGTTCTGCCCACAAATTGTCAGCCCCTTTCGATGTCAGTAATTGTGTTCAATACACTTATACAGTAAGTCATTTATAACTATGACGTCATTTAAATCAATACGAAGTATATTCACGACCTGGTTCAGATCCGTTGAAGTTAGTGCATATCCCAAGGACTTCCTATACTCCTGTACGTGTACAGAGGATAATGCACGGTACATTGTCCCTGCCGTATGACGTGTGAGAAAAAGCGCAACGTGATTTCCGTTTGGTATGGGTTTGGTGTGAAAGTATGGACTCCCTTACTCCAAATCCAGATATGGGCCAGATATGAAATTCCATATATGGGAATTATATAGGGGCCAGATAAAAAATAGGGCAGATATAATCTTGATCTGTGCCAGAACCAGATCTAATCCAAATATGGGCCAGATAAAATTTTATCTGGATCAGGTCTTTATCTGGAACAGATATGAACCATATAATGCAATAGCATATATGGTTTATATAAAGCTATTCCATACTGATCCCATATAAAGCAGTGCCATATCTGGTTTATATAAAGATTTACTGTATTGATCCCATATTAAGGAGACAAGTATGGTGCATATATGTCCCATGTGTGGACCATATATGAGTGGACCAAAATTTATGAGTGCACTACCTTTGTGTAAAGCGTATCAGAAGCCTTCTGAGCCTTTTTTCTAAAAGTCCCTTCGACTCTCTGGCGAAGAGGCAATAGGCGAAAACCAAACATTTACTCCAGGAGGGGTTCTGCTTCCTTAAGGAGCTAAACGTCCCAAATGGACAAATGCGCCCTCTAAAGGGCAAACATATGTGGTCTGGCTGAATAGAACGGAAGCCACACTCTGGATGCAGTTTAACGTCATGCCAAGGACTTCTGAGCCAGCATACTTTTTCCAAAGTCCTCCCAACCCTTTGGCAAAGTGCCGTTCGTCGAAACCAAACTTGATACTGCTTCCCGAAGAAGCTATACGTCCACTTAAGGACAACACTTCACCAACCTCAAGGCCTTCAGACCATTTACATTACTGGTCTGCCATGCATGGCTCCATTCTAGACTGGATAAAAAGAACAGATACTACACATGATCTTAGCCAAAAGGCCGAGAAGCGAGCATAATGTTTAGGGCTATCTGAACATCTCTAACAAAGTTAAATGCCCATTGTATAACATTGACTTAAGTATTTGAAATTGTTTAATTACTTAACAGTGAAGAAAAAAACTTCTTTGAAATTCCTACTTTTAAATGTTTACACTTCATTGTTGGTTTAAATTATCATATGGGGCAATATCCCAACATAAATTTTGTTCAAGGTTCCATGATGTTTCACATATTACTTTCTTAATAACAATAAAAAGAAAATCAGGGCCCTAAATTCCTGACCACGCCCTCATTAAAAAGTCATTTGGATATGTTAGGATAATATGACTAAATATGGTTTGAATGTTCTGATTTTGGTTTGTTGATACTTGTTCAGCTTCCAGAGAAGGTCTTTATGTAGGACTGGCACATAAATTAAACCAAAAAGTATTAATATGGCTATGTAAAAGTTTATATGCAATTCTGCCGTGGTATTTTAATCAGTTATATCTGGCTTTATATGGCCTAATCAAACTTTATTTGCATATCTGGGAAGGCATTTCATCAATTTACATCTGGCTTGATATGGCCATATCAAACTTTATTTGCATATCTGGGAAGGCATTTCATCAATTTACATCTGGCTTGATATGGCCATATCAAACTTTATTTGCATATCTGGGAAGGCATTTCATCAATTTGTATCTGGCTTGATATGGCCATATAAAACTTTATTTGCATATCTGGACAGGGACTGAATCAAGTTATATCTGGCTTGATATGGCCATATCAAACTTGTTTTTGCATATCTGGGCTTTTCTTGAATCAAGTTATATCTGGCTTGATATGGCCCTATAAAACTTTATTTGCATATCTGGGAAGGCATTTCATCAAGTTATATCTGGCTTGATATGGCCATATCAAACTTTATTTGTATATCTGGGAAGACATTTCATCAATTTATATGACTTGATATGGTCATATAAAACTTTATTTGCATATCTGGAATCTCATTTCATCAAGTTATATCTGGCTTGATATGGCCTTATAAATCTTTATTTGTATATCTGGGCTTTTCTTGAATCAAGTTATATCTGGCTTGATATGGCCATATAAAACTTGATATATTAATTCAAGGCATCTAAATCTGGCTGTGTATCTGGCTTGATGTGGCCATATAAAGGCTGTATTTAACCAGATATTTCCAGATATTAATCCATATCTGGATTTGGAGTAAGGGCTTGCTCAAGTATGTCCCCATATTTTGCAACAAAGTTGGAATATTTTTGAAATAAGGCAAGGTAAGGTCAAAATCACTTCACCTGTTGCAGCAATATGATATTTTTTTCCATTAACTTTTGTTTAAAATATAACCGAGTCGTCGTCAGATCAGACGATTTATAATTTCACGGCGGCCATCTTGGTGCGCTTTATTTGATTTATTTGGTGGCGACCAGCTACATGCTAAGTCCATGTATATAAGTCCGTGGCATATCCAGATAAGTTTGATGTTAGCATTAAAGAAATATTAAAGCGTGTAGCGTAAATCAAGTTATTTTTTATTATGAGACAAAACATGAGACCAAACCATACCTTTAATGATCAATGTAATGCACATGTTTTGAACACATTCTGAGAACAATTTTTTCGTAATTTCATCTTGGTTTTAGAATACATGCAAAGAGCCAGTAATTTGTCTACAGTAGCAGTTTTGCCTATTACCAGCAACGTTCCACTGTCTCAGTTTTCAAAAGAGCTCACAGATGAGCTGTCAAAGATTGGTAAGTTTACATGTCATTTGTGATCCTTGTCGTGAACGTATGCAACAGCCACCTTTGTTACACGCAACCACTTTTGTCACAGTTCCCAACCACTTTTGTCACAGTAACTGCCCACATTGTCTGACTTAGGTGTGGTTAACACTTTGTAACATTTATTCTCCACTTATGTATGGATTGAGGCATAACCGTACTAGAAGGAGGGGTGGGGGCTGCAGTCCCCCAATTTACAGAAACCTTGCTGAATCGGACTTATTTTGGAGGTTATGCTCTGTGGTGGGATTTGGAGTTGGGAAAGAGTCACGGCCCACTGAGAGAAAAGTCTCATACGGCCATGAAGTGTGGTCACTAGTCAGGAATTTTGTAAAAAGTGGCCAACTGTTCTGACAAAACTCATGACCTGATTTGAGACAAAATTGGAAAGTGATTGTGACAAAACGGTTGCATGCTGCAAAAGTGGATTTTACAAACATTTACATTGGACAAAGGAATTTTACTTTGCAGGTTTGAACTACTTGATTTGAAGGTTACCACACACTATTTATAAAATATTTTGTCTCATTCTCATTAACCACTCTAACCACACAACATGACCGTGTGTGGCTCAACCGATACGAGAAGTTACCAGGCTACATTAAGGTACCATCGTTCGTATGAGGGAGCAGTTGGTTTTCTTCATGGGGCCAAGCAAGATTTGATCTGGCTTTTAATGACACAGCAGAAGATCGATCGAGGGCTGGAACGGAGACAATACCCGAGTACATCACTCTTTAGAAACATCATATATTAGATGCTAAACTGTCAATGACAAACAGAAGTGCCATTTGCACTATAGGTCATGAAACCTATAATGTTTCTTTTCTTTATATTTCAGGACCATCTGTGTGTCTCTCATACAAGAATATCATTGAGAACTTTGGATCAAAGGCATTCGACAGGTAACAACTTCTTTAGATAGATGAAGTTTTACGGCTCAGTTTCTAACCAATTGGTTAAATTCGGGACAGTCACTGGCCTTTGTTTTTAGTTGTGAGCCACTGGATTGGACTACTTGAACTGCAGTGAACACAACAGTATCAATTTGGAAAATTTCTCTGTCATCATTGTTAGTTTTAAAGTCCGTATGAGGACGATATGTAAGCATCATTGTAGCATAGTTATTCACATTTTCATAAAACAGTCCGTTTTCAGATGCTTCCGCATCTATCTCAACACATGCGTACTCGTACACATGTTGAAGCACATAATCATGTACGCATGTACGTACGTCAGATATTATAAATCACTTTCAGATTTCCGCCTTCCTTCCCAATGTCTAACAGATATCTCTGCTGTTGGCATTGGCGTAGCCAGGATTGAATTTTTAGGGGGGCAAGGTAACAGGGGGGGGGGGGCTGGTACCTCCGAGGATCAGGCGCGGCAAGACTATCTAAGCGGAGCGCCACCATCAGTTTGCGCGGAGCGTACAAAAAATTTTGGGTTTTACACACCCTTCAGATGGCTGGAAACGGCACTTCCCACGTGTTTCAGGCTGGATGTACCCAGCCTTGAAATACGAATCTCATGTCTGCCAATTCTCAAATAGTGAGAATAAAAAATCAATCTATGGAAAATGCATACATACGATTTTTAGGGACCCAAAATCTGGGCATTTCTGATCTGTAGCCTGGGGGATGAGACTAAAGGGAACCGGTGTCTCCCTTTCCCTTGGGAAAAATTGTGAACTTCAGGATAACGTAGAATGCAAATGCGGCAATAATTGAATGGATTTCAGCTTTAATAGGAAAACCAAAATTAGTTGTGTCGACCTCTGAGAAACTTTCTTTGCGTTAGATTTGCTACATGCAAAATGGTGCTATGTTTTGCAAAACTTTGAGCTGATTGTAGGCCTACGTTTTAGGATTTTCCTATTCGGGGAGCATGAAAAATTTGAAAATACCCATTTTTAGTCTTTGTAGATATCTTACAAGTGACATAATATCAAAGAAACAATGTTTTCCGGTTTTCAATGGCGTCTAGATGCAAAATGGCGTAGTTTTTGTACAGCCATCGGTACATTAAGTAGTCAAATTAAAATACTACGAGTAAATCTCCCAAAATATTTAAACCGCAAAGCAGAAGTATGTTTCATTCAGGAAACACATGAAATCCGGACCTTGTGCACATTTTGCAAATCCGCTCGGACGCCAATGCCAACTAGTAAAAAGAGAACCTGTCGAAAAATCGTTCTACAGTGGCAATTATCATGGGAAGGAGTGAGGCACGACATAGGCCTACTTGTTAGGAATGGAAGAGAAGAATTATTCGAAGGAAGTACTTTACCCTTAAGGCATAATTTGTGTAAGATAAAGTATAGGAATGGTCGTGTAAGAATGGTCTCCAGTGTATGATTGCCTTGTTTTCACTAAATCAACCAGCTATCGGAAAGGCAGAAAGGGTTTTAACCTTGCAAAGTCAGATTCGAGTTTGTCGTCGAGACGTTCGTTTCATCTTCGAATTGAAATGCAATAAATGACAGTGCAGATTATATACGGTATCTAATTTAGTGAAAGTAGGCATTTTGAAGTTATTACTTGATTTCATACGTGCACACAAAATGTGTTTTACACACATTCATCCATGTTTTTTTTAATTGTTACACATTTCATTTCTTTACTGGTTTAGAAGGAAACGCTTCAAGATTTATTTCCGTTCAAACACTTTATTTTGTTTCTTAATTACTTTATCGGGATGCAAATTTTTTTTTTTTTTTGGGGGGGGGGGGGCTGAAGAAAATCTGGGGAGCCTAGCCCCCCCCCCCCGTGGCTACGCCACTGGCTGTTGGGTGAATGAAATCAGATAACCTTACCCAAGGTAGTGGTTCAAAGGGTTGAATGGCCCCATAAACCAAACTTAAAAACAAATTCTACAAAAATTTTGCTATAAATTTTATTCTCTATAAATTTTAAAACGCTGTAGGTACAAACATTACATCTTACTGCTTCAGTAAAAATAAAGTTTTCTCCAACAAATGGGATAGGAACAACTTATCTTCAGACCATTTAGGCTGAAGTCTGTATAAAATCGTTGTAAGAGCAAAGAAAAAAGAGACAAGTAACGTTAACTACAAAGTACTGGCAAATATTAACCAGTATTTATCTGAAATCTTTGTGAACTCCTTTATTTTTCGTGCTGTAAATTTATAGCAATTTTACAGTGTGCTCTAAGAAGATACCATCAAAATAAAAGTAGTCATCATCGTCTTTTCTACTTAAAGGAGAGCAGTTCGAAAACAGCTGCTTACATACACATGGATCCCAAGGAAAGTGTCTGTGTTGTGTGTATACTTGTTTTGAATTCAGAGTGAGGACCAAAACAATTGATTACATGTCCTCAACTCCTTTAGCAATAGACAGTCTATTTTTAAAGTAAACTGTAAGGGAAAAAAACCATCGACAAAAAAATGAGGTCCTCAGAAAGAATGTCAAGTCAAAATGTGTGTCTTCCCCTTTAAGCACATCTTTAGCTGCAAAGAGCAGCTTACGAGAGTTCGAGCCTCGCCCGTCCTTTTTGCCCCTGCGGACCTTATAACTATGTCCCGATATGCATTAAATATGGGTGTGTACTGTACTCTGTGTTTGTGTCCCATCCCCTTCGTTCTCTACACTTTTGATCGAACATGGTAAAATCACAACACAGCACAAACATGTTGAATGGGACCGATATAAATTCCAGACAATATACAATCACAGTAGAATAAAATGAAGGAGCGTAACTTACATATGCGAGCATTATGGGTATCCATACATGCGGAATAAATAGTATACGGTAGAACCGCGTCAGACTTTCAGGGGAATATCACCCTGCTAATATGAATGGTACAACAACGGCAATTGAATTGTGAGATTTATAAAGAATAACTCATTGCTTTTACTGTGGACATGCAGTATGTTAGTCCCTAATATTAATTAAAGGTATGCAAGAAAAATTAGAAGAAAGAAGTGATATTTATCTGGTGTTTCCCAAATAAGTTTGCGGAGCCTACTCTTGCCCTTTAGACACATACAACTTATTGACGAAAAGGGGAGACGTTAGGGAGGGTAGAGTATGTAGGAATCTTTGCCCTTTTGTTTTCTTTAAAGTTTTGTCTTTTATTCGTGTGTTATACGCCCCCAAAATAAATAACATTAGTCATGTAACATGTTTCTATACTTTACCAACACCAGTATTCAGCAGTTTCACTTGACAAGCTGGATGAATACCTATGAAGACCATCACAAAATTGTCCTGTACGAGACAGACAGAGTAGCGAAGGAGTGGACTAGAAGATGTTTAAGACAGGTGAGTTTACAGAAGAGTGGAAAGGGATAAGGCAGTAGAAGAGCAAGGCGGGGGACTGGAAGCGGGAGGCGGGAGGAAGGAGATGAGCAAGCATGTCTTCCAGTTACAAGAGTGGCAACGAAACTCATTCCTTAAATTCAGTTCAAGTATATTTCTCTTGATCTCCCCTGACGAGATACAAGAGACTAATGAAGATAAAAGTATAATACAATAACAAAATTCATGGTTTATGTACAACAACAGAATAATGGGGAAAATGTAAAATAAACAGAAAAAGAAAAAAAAAAAAAAGAAACAAGAAAAACTATCAAGCATAGCATAAAGGTATAAACACAATTTCTGATACTAAGGATGAACATTTAAACGTTCAGAAAGAAACCCAGAGTAAGACTCAGCGAAGTCTCAACAAAAATTGGATACGCTCTCATCCAAACTTGAATTAGTCTAGTAGTCTATCCTGTTTCATAAATGGCTTTGGAGAATCATGTGACAATATTTTTTCTCGCTGAATTGCCAAAATGTTTGAGGTTTTAATCACTGTTTTACATTGTGTAGTCAGTATTCAAGTGTGTAGGTTACCGGCCGAATATAGGAATAAATTGCTGGGTCTTGTTCAAGAATGGTTGAAGATCGAGTATGCGATCCCGAGATATAGAATTACTAAAACCTCAAAGCTTTCGAGGAATTCGACCCAAAACTGGGGTTTGCCCATCTCATTCAACGGAAAACTAAGTGGGGTCCTGGACCTTAACTTCTAAAACAAACTTTACCTATCCCGAACCTGTATTTTTTAGCCGTATATATATTAAAACTGCACGGTGCTTCTGGGGTCCTCGTCTGAATCCTAACAGGGCTTTGCCCAATGGAGCACATAAGCCAAGTGGTTGTTAGGGACTTTAACCTCTTCTACTCAAGTAAAATATACACGTAGGCAATCTCTGGGTGGGAAACAAATTCTAAGATGCGCAATGCTCCAACCTCCTAGCTTATAGGTAGGACCATTGTCTCTGGACACCAACCAGACATTTCCCCATGTAGGATAACAGAGATTCATGGACACCCATGGACTCTCCTGTTAAATCCAAATAAGCACGTTTTTCACGCATATATGTACTATAACCACACAGTTGATGGGGCCAGACCGTCAGAGGTTCCTTCTGGACTTCGTCCCTGGAGCAATCCATGGCTTTAAGTCGGTTTCACGGACCTTAATTGAAAGAGCACCGGCTTCGCTCGGAACGTTTTGCCTCAAACGTTTTCCACACGTTGCCCTCAGTTTGTCCGGCCGAAACCAGACTTTTGAAATCTTGGTGCCGCCACTGATAGGCAATCGTTACCTTCCTTTCCCAAATCCAGTGCAAATGTAGAAGCTGGTTTTGATCAGTTTAGTGGCTATTGAAAGGTTAAAAATGGCATTAGGCCTAAACCATGACTATTGCAATTAACAAAAATTCAGCGTGTCATTGGATATGCTTCTTGATCATAAAATAATACATGTGTAACACTGTGAAGTCAAGTAAAACATTTTATGCCTTTAGGCCCCATTTATGTCGATGGCAAGTTTCTATACTGACGTTACAAACAGCGTGTGCCACAAACATGGGGTGACGGGGTGTAGACGAGTGTTGTGATCTACGTAATGACTACGAGGTTATCATAAGCCTAGAGGCTTTGGGCATTTGATTCTAAAATGAATTTTTTGAAAAAAACCCTTCTTATACCACCTGGCTAATCAAGTGGGTTCCAGATTTTTCATTCCTGATAATGAAATAAGAAATTGTATTTTGTTTTGTTTTTACGAATGTTTGCATACAATGGCCTCTTGACGATTATATTGATGTTTTAAAGAAAGATAAATGACTCTGCAAAGGTTTCCGTAACAGATTTTGGAAGGCTCGAAACCTATCTAAAGCAAAAACATAACTATTACCTTTAAATTTATCCCACCTAAATCACCCTCACTCTTGACCTCGTAAAAGTCTTTAGAAAAATAGGGTGGGTAAGGTTAGGTAAATTTTTACGGACCGGTTTCTAAACAATTGGTTTAAGTCTAGCCTGCCACAGCCTTTTTCCAGTTGTGGCTCACTGGCTTGTTTTCCCTACTCTATTACTTAAAAAAACAAGGCAAACCGATGCGTATACAGGATTAAAGTGTAAAGTCAACTTTTGTGGATTTCGGAGAACGAGATTTAAAACCTTCCTTGGCAAACTGTGTGGGTGAAATGACATACAGTTAAATGAATATTCAATTGGTTTATTGTCATAATTGCCGAAAAACGTAGGTCGAATTGATGGTTTAATTTTTCAAATAACGAAAGTCTTGAGTGGATTTTGTTTTCCTACACTAAGTCTGATTTGGGAAACTTTTGATATTTTCTCAATCGAGGGATCCTCCCGGACCGGTAAGGACAACCAGTTATTCCTAGTTTGTTTATGTTTGCTCTAATTTGCTTGTCTCGTAGTATTCCTGAATCATTGTGATTTTTTTCCTATGATGGGTCACTTGCTTTAACAGCAAATGTCTTGTCCTGTAGTGGCCCTTGTATGATGCGGCTTCCACATGTTTGTTAACTGCTTTGCGTAAACCAAATAAAAATAAATTCGATTGGAACTGGATTTTGGGATTGTTTTTAAAATCGTTTTGAAAATTGTTTAAATTTGCAACAATGGAATGGGTTGATTCTTTTTCAAATTCGGAGCTTTTTTGTTCGTTTTCATAAACTTACTTGTACTTTCTTTTGTAATATTTAGAATATGAACTAATGTTTGATTTCAGGCTGACTGTATTCTTTTAGTTGGAATGGCTGACGAAGATCCTAGAAAAATAGGAGACATGGAGAGGGAGCTCAATAGTCTCGGTTTAGGAATGGAGAGAACGCTAGTACTCCTTCACAGAAGCAAAAATGGCAAGTATGAGAATCCTACAAGGACAGCACAATGGTTGAACGCACGTGATTGGTGTTCCTCATATCATCATATTCGATGTCCCGAAGAGATGTTTAAACAGATGTCATCAATATCTTCCAAGAACGTCGCAACTACTCCAGATAATGATTTTGGAAGACTGGCTCGGTACCTGACGGAAACTTCTGTTGGTCTGGTTTTAGGCGGAGGCGGAGCCAGGTCGGAACGAAATTTTCTTTATTTGCTTTTTTGGTTTCGATGATAAGAGCAACCTATGCATTCAGGTGGTGTGTGTCTGTGTGTGTGTGTGCGTGCGTGGGTGTGCGCGCGCGCGTGTGTGCATTTGTGTGCACCGACAAACAATGCCTTGGCAGGATATAACCGGAGCTCGTTACTGGCGCAGCTACCCGAAAATGCTATCACTTCGATAAGATCTGTCACGTGGTTGACCCGGAGACAGCAGGGATCAAAATCTGAAATTACTGTTCTCACCATACCCTACGGTAGGAAACATGGATACATTTCATTTTGGGGTATGTGGATACGTTTCGTTGCTGCGATTAACCCTATCTTTGTTGGTGAGGTCAAAGGTCAAGTGGGGTGACATAAAATTATTTTGTCAACATGTTAGTTTACTATTGACAGTGAAGGTATGGGATATCATGGCATTATTTTGAATAGAATACAAGTTGATCATCGAAATTTCAATGGCTTTTTCATTCTGGTTAAGAAAACAGTCGTTTTCACATTTGCGATAATTTCACATGTTTAAAAGCTAATTGAGTTTTCAGTGCCGTCAATTCTCACCCCAAACAAAGTTTGAAGGAGTCTATAGCGATTCTCAATTAGCACAGTTCTCTGATTGACAACAAATTAAAAACTGAATAGTACTGCAGCTCATATTACCCACCATGTACTGTGCCGGGAGTGTTCCGATTACACAATGGGTCTTATTCACCTTGTAGCAATTATTTGAAATTGTGTCTGAATAAGACCAAGCTTGTGACAGTTGTGAGATGGGCTAAAGAAAGTAGACCTAGGGTGCGAGAATTGGAACTGTTTTTGTTGAGAGAATTTCGTCTTGAAGCACTAAATGGAACTGGAATTCCCTGAAGAAAATGTAAAGTTTGCAAAGTTCTCATGGATAACATGAAATTGTTCAGGAAAATTTTGCTGTAAAGAAAAACAAAAAGCATTTCACTAGAGTGAAGATGTGATGCTATATGTATTTTGAACTCACATTTTGCTTAAAATTTAACTTAGACTGTATTTGTGACTTGTGGTAGCACATATCTTCAAAACCACACTTCGTTTTTACTGCAATCTTCACCAGAATGTTTAAGTATTTCTTTAACATATCAACATTTCATTTGACCCATGACCCTCCTTTAAACGTGTTGATAACAATACTTTTCATTGTCTTACAGGGGATTGTCTCATGTCGGGATTATTAAGGCGATGAAAGAGAAAAACATACCGATCGACCTAGTCGGAGGCACCAGCATTGGTGCCTTTGTTGGAGCTTCTTACTGCACCGATCCAAGCTTGCAGTCTCTGGAAGTGCTGGCAAGGAAACTTTGTGCCAAAATGAGCTCGATATTTGAAATAATATTCGATCTTACTTATCCGTATTGCGCATTGTTTACCGGTGAGGATACATGTTGACATAATAAAAAAAAGCCAGTTCAGAGTTGCTAATGCGCAGGTGTTATGATTACGCTCTTAACTCCTTTGACCTATGACCTCATGAGACTGAGGAAAAATAAGTCACGCAACCATTCATGGTTTGTGCACTGCGCTTTGCATTTCTATAACAGAGTTGGTACCCTGTAAGAACTTATACCGTTTTAATAACCTTTGATCTTTAGAACAAAGCTGTAACTCTGAACTGGCTTATTAAAGTACTATTAATAAAGATCGACAGAGATGTGATCGTTCTGAGATTTATGCAGTACATCCATGTCACTGGAATCATATATGAATAACCTACTCTCGTGACAACATGCCCTGTTCATGTTCAGGTGTAAAGTTTCATTTGTGTGAATTTTCTTCGCCCGAGCGTTCCTCTAACCTCAGCTGAAAATTCCCATTGGAAACCGTAGGGTTAAACCCATTCAACACCTTAAAAACCCTTTGAACCCACACAAAAAGTATCATATGGTATCATTTGGTAAAATTTTTCCCGTATGGTTGCTGATGGAAATTTGACAAATTTCAAACGGAATTTCAAAATTACCCTTTTGGAAAACCCATTGCAACCATTTAGTGGTTAATGGAAATTGGACAATGGGTTTCCAAAGGAATATTTTGCTGGGGTTGAGGCAAAGGTGTGAATTCGCTCCATTAGTCTGTTAAACCATTACAAGAATACTGAAATTCTCACCAAACGAACTTTCACCATTGATGGAGTACAGGCATGCGATGATCACTCTTAAACAAAAATTAAGACTGATAACTGCAAGCAAAATTAAAGAGTGAATTTCATCTCTTCTTTGCAGTGCATTTCACTTTCTTGGAGCAACTTTC
This sequence comes from Holothuria scabra, assembly GCA_037179385.1. Taxonomy (NCBI): domain Eukaryota; kingdom Metazoa; phylum Echinodermata; class Holothuroidea; order Aspidochirotida; family Holothuriidae; genus Holothuria; species Holothuria scabra. Next base: position 3,888,734 of record CM074185.1, read on the forward strand.
ACCATTCTTGGAGAAAATTAACACTATAACGGAATGAATTCATGCACATCTTTCACTCTATTTAGAGATGAGCCACTCATTTCACTCTCTACTTTTAGACTGTTTCCTGTCTCTTAGCATGAAACATTTATGCCTCCTTTGACTCTGTGTAATGCGAAATTAAGCAGAGTGGGTTGGGAGGCTAACCCCAGAGGCTAAAGAGAGGGAGAGCTCAAATTTTGACGTCATCCAGTTACCTCATTTGCAGTTAATGCGGGACCTGGAAATGATTTGTTGTTGTTGTAGAAAAGAAGGTGTCACAGATTAGATTGCTTTCATTCCGAACTTCCCGCATTTTTAAAATGTCGCCAATAATTGCTTGGAAGTAACTATAAGACTCTTCTTCTTTTACTTCGCGTAATACAGGATTGTAAAAGAGTGGGGGTTCAATTCATGGTGAAAGGGGGTGGGCTGCGCAGTTATGGCAATTGCCTCATATACAAGATAACTGGGGGCTATGCGCACTGTTTAACAAGAAATTTCCTTACTGGCTAAAATCCATGACCTAATCCGTAACCCTAACAAAGCATACAATCGATACAATACAATGGCAACAACCAATCAAGATCAACCTTGTGAAACAGTGCGCATCTACCCGATAACTGCCAACGTACCGAGCGATTGTTTGAGTTCATGATAAATGTGGTATGAAGGGTATTTTGATATTTTGGACTTTATCTCTAAATCAAACATTAATTTATTTATTCATCTGTTAAGGTCGACGGTTTAACGAGGCTTTGAGGTCAATTCTGGGTAACAAACAAATTGAAGACCTCTGGCTTCCCTACTTCTGTATAACAACAGATATCACTGATTCCAAGATGAGAGCTCACATGGACGGTGAGTTTTATGTACTTAGCAAACATCAGTTGGATGTATCTTTAGAAATCAAGTCGCCACGAAGAAGGGGGGGGGGGGCTGCCGTGCCAACAAATTTTGCTATTAAAACCTTGCACCGTAGGGTGAAAAAAGATTACACGGGATAAACTTCAAAACAAAACCTTCAAGATTAATATTGTCAACTCGACCAAACTGCCGCACTTCTTTGCGTCTAGGTACCTCAAATCTGCAAAAATTCTCCAAAGCGGATGGGAACACTCCCTTAGACCCCTCCCCAGGCCATCGATATTGCTACAGGGATTGCCCCCACATTGGGTACCCTGGCGAAGGCCCAGACCTCATAATACTGTTAAATGTACTCCTTTGTCATAGTATTAGAGTAAGTAGGAATGAGAAAATGCGATTGCATACGTAGCACTGGAATTTAACAATTCTGTACTCCACACGGGGAGATCCCATCGTTTTTAACTTCAAGGTCAACAAGGACTCAACACGAAGAAGAAATTTAACAATCAAAGTAGTCCTTGTCAATGTGAAGAGGTGATATGGCCTCTTCTGTCTTTAAACTCACTGCTTGAACACACATCTAGTAACTTCATTTGCTGATATTCTTAGAAATTGCTGCATTTGAGTGAAAGTTTTGCCAAATTGTGTAGATTTAGTTCCTCTTTCCTATGTGAGAGTTAACTTTTCCTTGAAACTTACCTTTCAGGTTCTCTTTGGCGTTATGTTCGTTCAAGTATGTCACTTGCTGGTTATTTCCCACCTCTTTGTGACCCAAAGGATAAACATCTTCTGCTTGACGGTGGCTATGCAAATAATTTGCCTGGTAAGAATAACTGGTTTTAAAATAATGCTTTCGTATCCCCAAATAAGCCTTTCACCCATCAGTTGTATTTCACACCCACATACTAACCTCGGGAAGTGTTAAGGAAAATGTGCGTCATGTTCGTCCGAGTTGTGATGCAGGGGTGTGTCGAAGTCCTTCAAATATTACCTAACAGCAATCCAACAGGTGCGACATTGGTGCGTCATCATATTACAGGAACCGTTGGTCAACATCTAAGAAATTTTGGTCCAATTGCGTGACGTGGAGTGCTCAGATGTAAAAACAAAATTGTTCGACTCTCCTAATAAATATTCACCGACTTTTCCAAAGGGTGCGAGGGACGGTGTGTTGTACAATCGAAAATAATATTATGCATATGACTTAATTCATTGCAAAGCCATGTTTGCTTCGAAGAGATCTAAGCCGCTACGCCCGTGCACGGTCGTTTCAACCTCTGACCAAGTTTAAGTTTTTGCGCTTTGGTTTCGCAGAATCTGAAATGTTGGGGTGAGCAAAATGCGGTTTCTCCATGCTACTAATGAAAGAACTGATATCAGGCAATATTCAATGCATCATAGAGTATATTTTGCTGTGAATAGAAAGTGTAATAATATTTAATTCAATTTAACATCGTGTTTCAACATTGCCGCAGCTTTCACTTTTGAAACTCACTTAAAATGATAATTTTTCTCGGTATAGCTGACGTTATGAAGGCGATGGGGGCTCAAACAATTTTTGCTGTTGACGTTGGTGGTGTAAGTGATACGGATTTTCATGATTTTGGGGACGATTTATCAGGATTCTGGATGCTTTGGAAAAAGTGGAATCCCATGGTCACAAAAAGTGAAGGTAAATATCACCTTTATTTTACTATACCAGTCAGTTACCTTAAACGAATGACAGAAAAAGTATAGCAACCCCATAGACAGTTGAAAGGGCATATTTTTGTGTTCGCTCGTGAATTCACTCTCAGAAGATTTATTCGTACCCTTTGCTGTGCTCTTTCCGCGCTTGACTACAAATTGGGAGCTATCATACAAAAATGAAGGTCAACCGTTTCATTGAAATTGACAATAAATGGGTATCGAACAGAAATTGTGGCAATACACCTTATGCTTTTTCTTGCGTCACAGTGGAAGGAAATTACAATGAGCACATGGTCGCACACAGCAAAATTCACCTCTCGCATAACGTGGGTAGTCGATTGGTTGAGAAATCTCCTGTCTGTATTTTTTGTTGTAACTGGTTTTGATACACTCATTCCTTCAAACGAAGGCGTTCTTCTGCTCTGTTATATAGACGAATCCGTCATTTATTTCAACAGATACCTGACTTACCCGAGATCCATTCAAGATTGGCTTACATTGCGAGCAACAGGATGTTAGAGAAGTCGTCACTTCCGAATCGTACCATTACATCAGACCACCAATTGAAAAGTAAAGTTTCCTTTCATCAGGTCATTTCATAAGTTCACTTCAGTCGCGCCCGCCACGGCCTCTTTCCAGATAAGGCTCGCTGGCTTATTTCCCCCACTTTAATGCTTATGCTGAGCACCAAGCACATTGCCAGTAAGTTCCATTTTTAAAGTCTCCAACCACTTGACTCTCTTATCGCTTGACACTCTTACAACTTGACTATGTAGTCGGTCTCCTTAGGTTTCGGTTGTAAAACCGTTGTATGTCCATGCCAAAAATTGCCATCTTTTGGGATATTATCTTTCTCGCCAGTGGTAATTTTTTAGCCTTTTATGAGGCTTTGATACCCTAGTGCATGTTGTGTGGACAATGTAAATTGATGCAAAAATCGATAATCCCCCAATGAAAAACAGTCTCATGTGCGGTCTTGTCCATATTTATCATTTGCAAGAAGCGTAAAGAGGTGCTTCTCTCCTTCACTCTTCCACAAGAGAAAACCCTCGAGCAGGCAAGGTATTGGACGGGACCAAAAAGCTTCTAAGGGACAATGTTGTTCCACGTAAATTTATTCAAGCAGTGGTATATTTTGTTTTCTAGGGCAGGATTAATTTTAGGTTTTGAGGGTCAGGATGCCATTTTGGCTAATCGAGGACCCTATGCCAGAGTGAGCGTGGATGAACACCAGTGAGCTTCCTTCACTCTTTTCGAACAGTGCTCAAAGTTTCACGAGGCAGGGATCGCAGTCTTGCAGTCTTGCTCCCGTGACCGCCATTTAACCGCCCATCCGGACGGAAGTGAGCGTAACCCCAGTCTTCACCCATATTCCCAAACCTGGGCGTGGTGAAGGTTACATGCACTGCATCACTACACAGCAGCTGAAATGCAGACAAGCTGACCCGGACAAACAAATTCCCAACTTTGTAATTCACCAATTTTAGCCACGGAAGCATCACTGTGAACATCTAGCTGGACAGGCTAATTTTCAGACCCCCGAAAATTACCAAGTCGTTTCACCGGGATATGATCCGGGGACCTACAGCTTGCAAGGCAGTGCACTCAACCACCAAGCCAACTCCGCCAACTATTAATCCAGTCAAAACCGAGCCGGAACAAAGTTGAACGGTCTTGAATGGTTCTATTCGCATTTTAAATAGGTTTTCAACCTGGGGAAAATCATCTAGAAACATTCAAGTTTATCATTCAGACCGTTTGTAAGAAATTTCAACCAGTTAGAACCAATTAAAAACCATTCAAAACCATCCACTTTCTTTAAAGTTCAATGTATTTTTGGACAAAATTCGAATGGAATTTAGATATGGATGGTAGCAAACTAATTCTTAATGGGACAGAAGGGGTTTGACCACTTCTCCTTCTTTGTCCATTTAGCTATGAACCTGCTCTTTGAAAAAGTATCCACGGTCTGACACCCTCTTGCATCAACGTGGGCATACGGGACTCTTTCGTTCAGATGGGGCGGTGATTTTCTTCCCTTCTCCAGAGATCTCCAACAAGGGCAAAAATCTCTCTCCATCTGAAGCGCTGACGTCTGCCCGATTCAGCAAGATTTTGGGCAATGGGGAGGTGGCCCCGTGTCGGCAACGACGACAAAACAATGGATATTTATCTTCGTAAGATTTAAATTTTGTGTTAAATATCTGAAGTATATATACCGCAGTAAAAGAGAAATATTTAAATGTCTCTTTTTAAATCTAGCTACGGACTGACCTCTTTCGATAAGTATGAAGAAATCAGGAACGTTGGGTACACAAAAGGCATGGAGATGTTTTCAAAACTTCAGCATGATGATTTGAATGCCGAGGAAAAGAGAAAACATGATAAGGACACGGTGAGTGTCTTTAATAATCGAATTCTCTTCATCGATTTTTTCTTGGAAACAGCTTCACGTCGGGTGCCCCTTACAAGGAGGCATCGATGTAGTCGAGTCCGGAATCGGGGTCTCGTGTTTTCAGAATTTGAAGGAATCTGGGTGATGGTTTGATTTCCCCAAATTCTTCAAATTAGAGAAGGTTGTAGATTATTGATACTATTCTTGTATGAAATGTTAATCAGAATGTTAACTTCGAACATTGCACTTAGAAAAAAGAGACTTAGGAGGACTGCAACAACAAGCAGAATATTCAAAATGAATTTGTGGTATTACATCTAGATAGCTGCGTCCGGAAAACCTCAATTTGACTGCAGGAATGTGTCAGTGGGCGGGTTGTTTGTTTTTATGTAGGCCTATAACTGTGCTTTCGCGTTCTTATGGGTGGATTACCTACAGACAATTCCGGAACAGAACACGATCCAGGGTTCGACCGACCATTGGACAATGTTTGCCTGCCAATCTATAAACCAAAAAGAACAATTCCCATGAATCAACATGTGTGACTTTTTATTAGGTGATATCATGAGATCTGTCTGGTGATGATATAAACCTGGCAATGCTTAAACTATTTATTTTCCAGATCCTGAAGAAAAAAATCAAATCAATTTTGAGAACAGTGGTCAATTTAGAAACATTGTATACAACAGATTCAGATTATGGTGAGTTGCTTTCGTTTGAACGAAACCATCGAAATAAAAACACATTTTCAATAATGTTTAAGAAGAGGAAGGGAGTAGTACACCTGAAACTAGGGAATTGTGTTGCCATCTTCAACTTTAAATCTTTTCACTTAGAGGGAGCAGAAACGTCCCAGAACAAATCAATTAGAAGTATCTTTTTGAAAAGACATTGTGCGGATAAGTTTGTATGGCTACTTATTTATTTAGAGTTTGTGCCTAGAATTTTTCAGTTGGTCTTTGTTTTAAAACGTTTGATTATTTCTCACTTGCAAAAATTTTTTTCAGGTGACGAAGAATGAAGTAACAGTGAATTCTGGGCATTGGAGACGACTGCGAATGAAACGTGGGTCACACAGAAAATCAGTGAAATCAAAATAGACAGAGATGTTATGGCTAACAAATCTGATGCCTTTAATGCACATATTTTATAAGGTTAACGCAACATTTTTTACATTGCATGGACACTTATTGTTTATAATTGTTATGAGGTCATGAACCAGCGTGATGGGATTCCCTTTAAACTAACACAAGAACTAGAAACTCTTGAATGGAAAATGGGGTGAGGGGATTACTAACATGTGTAAAGACTTTTTTCTGGGCAGTAATTTATAGTTCATATCATGTATGCAAGGTTAAAAAAAAAACTGAAAGTTTAAATGTTTAGGAATGTTTGTTAATATATTTATGGAACTAGCATGATGTGATTTTCCTTAAACTAACGGGAAACAGGATCAACCTTGAATGAAAAGTGGGTGTGGGAAAGGCATAATAAGAAGAGTTAAACAATGTGGGAATCCTCACATTGGTAAATCGCCATGGCAAGGCTGAGCTTAATAATTTCTGAGTGAGAAGTTAGAAGTAGTACTTCCTAGAAACTATCAAACAAAACACAAAGCCGATGACATAGCAAATAACCTATACTCTTGGCATCTGGGTCAATTGATGTCCCAAACGCAGATTCTGTTGTTCCCACCATCCCACTTTGCCATTGGTTTCTGACAGGGAAGGGCTATTTCGTTAGTTACGAAACTTTTGAAGGTGAAAACCGGAACCTCTCCCATGACGTTATTGTAAAATTATTATAACCCACCTCAGCCCTTTGGGGGTTGTAAATTGTACTTCCATAAATTACTACAGCGAGATGTTACATGGCATGTATTCCTGCCGACAATCGTGCGGGTATTCTTTCGACTCGCTTTTGGGCAAATATTGTATTCCAGTTTGTTATATAAGCATGTTTTCCTTTTAAGAAGGCACAGGTTGCTATGGTTTCACATTTAAAATATAAAAAACATCATTTTAAAGCATTGTATAGTAACAGGTAGGTATAGTCCGTGTATGGTGAGGCTTCTAACATACATACTCGCACTACATATCAGGGTCGGAGAAGTACATGTTCTTCTTTCTTCGACACCCGGATATAAGCCAGTCAACTTATTCCCGGTGTAAATGAATTCCACCTTCTGTATAACGTTTAGAAAATATTTTACACAATAAAATTATACTTCTTCTATAAAAGCCTCCCCACAAAAATTTTAAAAGTGGGATGGTTGACCGTCGTGTCCACCGGGAAGCGAAATTTTCGTTGTCTAACAGGTTGTTGAAAGTTAGCTTAGTTTAGCTTAGTTTAGCTTATAGCAATTTCAGTTGAATTCAGCATAATCAGAATTGATGACATGAAGTTTCAAACTGAAGAAATATCATGAATAGCTTAATAATCGATGCGGTATTATAAGATCCAAGGTTATGAAGTAAAAGGTTATAAGTAACGTCTCTACTACTAGCAAGTTCCATTTTGTGTAAAGGAGTAATGTGAGGAGTTATTTTGCTAACGTATACTGAAGAAATTAACAACATACTAAGCTGTGACTAAACAGTATCAGCATTCGGTTTTCTTAACATTTTGGGTGACATGCAAGATAATATTACGGTTTGCTTGGGTCTTTAATTTAAAAAGATGAACAACTATTCAATACCGATACATCGCGAACCTTCATTGGTGAGTTTAATTCTTAAAATTAAAATTGCAGTCTTGCTTTTAACTGAAACTGGCCAGTCCATGAAAATAGTTGTTCAATCTGCAGTGTTGCTTAGAAAGATGACAAATAAAGAGAGCCTTCAGAGGACACAACATTGTCATAAACTTCCATTTTATTTTTTATCTCCCTATACTGTAGCTTTATTGTGTTGATAACTTTCTTTTCAAAAATATGTTGAAGTTGCAGTTGCTGTAAAAACAGCTCCTAACTATAATACGTTACTAGACCACAATATTACGTTTCCTTGCTTTTGATCAGGGAATACGTAAATGCGATGTAACGTCCTTTTCAATTAACAAATTAGACGCAATTACAAATTTACGGACGCGTATCGGTAAACAGTTACACGGTAATTGAAGTAACATTATTCATGTAGTGAAGACGATGTTTTGAAATCTATGTTTACGTAATACTTGAATCATTTTATTTTTCACCTTAAGGTGCAAACCACACTATAGTGATACCGGATCGGATTACGATCCCATCATTGTGAGTTTTACTTAAAATCCCCTCCATTTTTTGTCCGGAAAGAATTCAAAATTTGCCATGTTATAAAATTATATGACTTGTACAGCACGACTACGAGACTTTGAAACAATGCTAAATCTTAAGTGACGGCAACATCCACAGACAGCTTTTATCGGATACACTTAGTCCGATAAAAAAAATGTTGGTCGTCAAGAAATAATTACTTCTCATTTCACTTCATGTTCCTCTTATACAAAAAATATATTTACACAGGATGGCAATTATTGTTTTGTTCTTTCCGACCAACGATGGAGATCTTCAGCAAATCTCACAAAATTCGGAGCTTTATCTAATCCCATATCATTAGTGTGTGACCTGCTTCTTAAGGTGCAAGATATAATCCGATTCCGAAACACGCTTTATAAAGCTCCAAATGGCAGAAGGCAAGGAAAAAGTAAAATCATATCGTAAAAGTGCCTATTGGGTTATTTTATATCAGGAGTAGAGGGGTACTTACTTACGAACCCCTGCGATGTTATATGGACCATAACCAATCCGAATTTGAGGAATAAGACAGACTTTTATTACATGAGAATGTCATGTGAAGAAAATTGAAGAGGGGACTTCCCATCAGTGTAGAAACTTAACATCCATGGCCTATGCATAAAATATCGAAGTATCTCTCTAAAAATTCCATCGTAAAGCTAATTCACGGGTTGGTGTTTTCTCACCTTGATTACTGTTACAACCTCTTGTATGGCATGCCCAAAAAGCAAATTCAAATTTTTCAAAAAGTTAAAAACTTATTGCTGCAAGAGTGATAAGCGGTATCAATTATACCAACACATTACTCCCTTCTTTAAGAATTTTGCACTGGCTACCCATTGATGATAGAATAAAGTTCAAAATTCTCCTTCTAGCATACAAATCATGTTGTGGGCAGGCTCCCTCTTATCTTCGTGATATGTGTATTCGCCTTAAGCCTACCTTCTTTACAACTTCTGAAGGTCTACTCGCAGCGACTCAAGCCTGGTTGTTCCTTTTGTGAGACATAGTAATTTCGGGAGGAGGGCGTTTGCTTTTAGTGGCCCTATGTAATGGAATTCCCTCCCTCTTAGTGCTAGAGAGTCTGTATCTCTTAAGTTGTTTAAGGTCAATTTGAAAACGTATTTTTAGCCTGACTTTTTCATATGTGGTGTTGTAAAGCGCAACTGAACATTCTATAGCAGTGCGCTATTTAAGTTTATGTAATAAATAAAATAAATCAGTACGCTAAAGCCATTACCAGGGACGACGGTCTTATTTAATTTTAAAACTTCAAAAACGGAACCCTTCTGCTGCAGTGCGCTATATAAGTTTATGTAATAAATAAAATAAATCAGTACGCTAAAACCATTACCATTAGGGACGATTGTCTTATTTAATTTTAAAACTTCAAAAACGGAACCCTTCTGTTGTTGATCTTTGTGCTCAGCATAAGCAATGAAGTAGGGAAAACAAGCGAGTGAGCCACAACTGAAAAAAGGCCGTGGACCGCTCGACTTGAATTAACTGGGCGTAAAACTCCATCTAGCTAACAAATTTATTTAATC